>OY728147.1:1684634769-1687134769 GCA_963277665.1 Viscum album | reverse complement strand
GCAAGTGAAGGCATAGAGGCAGAAGTCTAAGGGGATGATGCAACCATTTCCCATACTAGAATGGGAATGAGAGAACATCACCATGGACTATGTCACTGGACATATAAGGACATCCAAAGGCAACAATGCAATCTGGGTTGTTGTGGATCATCTTACAAAGACTGCACACTTCATTTCTATTCGGAAGGATTTCTTTTTGGATCAACTGGAACAGATATATATCAGGGAAGTGGTAAGGTTGCATGGAGTACCGCTGTCTATTGTGTCTGACCGAGATCCAAGATTCGCCTCTAAGTTTTGGAAGAGTCTTCAACATACTCTGAATACTGAACTGAACTTCAGTACGACCTATCATCCTCAAACTGATGGCCAATCCGAGCGGACTATCCAAACACTTGAGGATATGTTGAGAGCGTGCTCAGTGGACTTTACAGGAGGATGTGAACAACATCTTACTCTGGTTGAGTTCTCTTATAATAACAGTTTCCACTCGAGCATCCATATGGAACCATATGAAGCCCTGTATCGGAAAAGGTGCAAAACACGGACATGTTGGGATGAGGTCAGTGAACGTAAGCTTCTTGGACCAGAAATGGTTGAAGAAATGGTGGAGAAGGTGAAAACCGTTCAGCAGCATATCAAGGTAGCCCAGAGTCGACAGAAGTGTTATCCATATAATCGTTGACCATACCTTGAGTTTAAATTAGGAGACATGGTGTTTCTACACATATCTCCGTGGAAGAAGGTCATGAGGTTTGGAAAGAAAGGGAAGTTACGTCCAAGGTGCATCGGCCCCGTCGAGATTCTTGATCGTGTCAGGGCTGTGGCCTATCGACTCGCACTTCCACTTACTATGGCCAAGGTACATGATGTCTTTCATGTATCCCTATTATGAAAGTACATACCAGACCCTTCACATGTACTCTCTTCTGAGGTGGTACAATTGCAAGATGGTCTTTCTTATGAGGAGAAACCAGTAAAGATCTTAGATTGTAGAGAAAAAGTTCTACGTAATAAGACAATTCCCCTCATCAAGGTGTTACGGAGAAACCACAAGTTTGAAGAAGCGACTTGGGAATCAGAGGATATGATGAAGATGAGTTACCCACATTTGTTTTAGTGTGGGAAAAGGAAAATTTCGAGGGAGAAATTTCTTAAGGGGGGAATATTGTAACAACCCAAAGTTTCATTAATGTAAATCCCTCTTGATCTAAAAAAATGTCTCATTATGTTTATATAAAGTGTCAACTTCATTGGTTTTATGTTAAGAATTTTGACCGTTGCTAATATAGTCGTTGAACAGTGATCACTTGAATAGTATAAATATAGGACTTTAACAAATCCAATTTACTCAGACCAAAGAAGCGATGGCCTCGTCCTGTAGAATTGCTCCATATGAAGCCCATTTGTCGGAGCTCGGAAAAGAGGTGGAATCCTTGGGCTTCACTCTTGACCAGGACCAAGCTGAACTTCATCATGCCAAGCTCGAACGTGACCGTCTACGGGAAAAGTGGAAGTTGATTGAAATTACCAGTCGAGCAATGTTATCCGAGCCACCCTAAGAGTCTGTCACCATCGCACACCTTACCCTTAGGTATTATGCTGCTATTTTAAGGGGTTATGTAACAAATAAGTAGTACTACGTTCATGTACATTATTTTTTTTGTATATAATATTGAATATAATTTCTAGTCATTTTTGATACATTGTAAATAGTTTTTAAAGTACAAATGGTGTTTTTAGTTATTGTTTAATTAAGAAATCTATTTTATTAAATTAAGGTATTTTTGAATTAAATAATATTTTAATAAAATAATATTATTATTAAATTAGTTTTTATCAAATATAAATGATCTTATAATTTTATGAATGCAATTAAAATTTTTATTAAGGTTTGAAAGCCATTTCTGTCAAAACCCGTGAATTTTCGATAAGTGTTGGTTTTTATTTTAAAAGTGAAAATTCACATATTTAGAAAATTATTTAGCTAAAATAAATTTTATTTTTGGAATCAGGATGCCGAAATTATCCAACGGTGAATTTTTCATAATTTTCTGAGGCAGTCAAAGTTTTGGGTAAAAATTAAATACCGTTTCAATATATAATGTGTTTTATGACATCATAATGACCCAATAGTGATGAAATAAAATAATATAATCGTTATTTACAGCCAATATATTTTTTAACATTAAAATAATGTGATTTTTAGTTTTTTTGACTTACTTTTCAAAGCATTAATGGACCCCTCAATACTTATTCAACACTTTGCCTTTTTAAATTATTTTCCATGAGAGTGTGACTCACCTCCTCATTAGCAAACTTATTATTTTAAGAAGTCCAGACTTTGGCCTTATAAAATATTGTTTTCCTCATCCCTTTTCCAGAAACCATGGGCAAAAACCATAGGATGGTTTGTGGTTTGGATTAATTTAATGTAAGGGGACCCAAACCTAAATAATAAAGAAATCTCTCACCTTTCCAATATAGACCCACCCAAGCTCCCACTTCCTCCTCACTCAAAGCCTTTAGAGTTAATCCAACCACTTCCCTAATCCTTCTAGAATCCTCCAAAGGTGCCCCAACCTCCCATGAAGCCTCTCACAAGCCTCTCTCTAGCCTTTGGAAGCACACATCCAAGTAAGGGTTTTTTCTTCCTTTCCCCTTTTGTCCAATTTTCATTAAGTTGTTTTCTCTTTCAATTTCAATTATGAATGTTGGGATATGGTTAGTAACCTACACCATACTGCCCTCTTATTGTTTGGATGATGGGAGACCCCTTTCTCTCTCATTAAATTTCTCCCATGTACACCCGTTACTATGCCGAAATTCAGAAAGGAACTTCTCTCTCTTCTTTTACATTCAAGAAATAATTTTGTATCATGAATCTAAATTCCATTACAATTGTTGGGACATGTATCTATATGACCTCCATACTGTTCATCACATGTAAATATGATGATTAACCCATTTCCCTCTCATCAACCATTTTTATGAATTCTTATGTCACGCTGTTATGCTGCCGAAATCGCACCGATTTTCTAAGCCAATGCCATTGTGTAGTGGATAAGATGCCCATTTCTCCATCAAGGGTATCCACTTTTATTCACCTTTACATATTTATTAAAAAGATTCATGTATGAATTCACATTCCTTTATCGTGGAATAAATGATTATATTTTATGAATCCATGTTTTATGATCCATGTGGCACACTTATGCATGGAATGAAATGTTTAAGAAGGGTGCGCCCTTATAGCGCTCCAATGCATTGGGTAAAGTATAGTATCATGATACGTCATGTGCAATGAGGGTTTACTCATGCTAATTCAAGTGCAATGAGGGTTTACTAATGCTTATTTGCAATGAGGATTTACTCATGCTCTATGTGCAACGAGCCTTGGCTCATGCTAATTCCATGTTAAGTGTTGTTGGCACATTTCCATGTTATGATTATCATGCTTTATCATGACTTTAAGTTCATTTTTCTTTTATGCTCTATTGATATGCCTATTGTCTAACATGTATTTTACTCCTCATTTTATTCCATATGTACTCCCTTGCTAGGATTTATAGCTCACCCTTTTCTTATGCACGTCCTCAGGTTATCCCATGCAATGCGAAGTACGAGGGAATGTAGTGGTCATGTAAATGATGTTTTCAATAAAGATGTTGTATTTCATGTTTTATGTTTTTATGTAGTGATCCTAAGTCCCAAAGAAACTAAACCTCTCGATATTCTTGTTGTATCAAGTGATGTTTTATGTAATAAATCGTGTTTATGTTTGTAATAAAAGCAGGTTTTTCATAAGTATAGACTATCTCAATGTCATAGTCTTGGAGGAACTCAAGCCAACACCGATGTCTCAGGTTCAGGTCCTTCTGTGAGAAGATGTACCTGAGAATTTGGTGGTTATATTAGTCTGTAAAATGGTTGCCCATCAGTTAGTGCCACCACATCTTCAAGGCAAAGACCACTGCTACTAACTCTAGGTCATGGGAGCGTAGTTCTGATCATGATGTCTCAACTGTCGAGAACCATACACAATCACAACTCGGTCCTGCATCAGGACACACCCGAGTCTGGTCCCTGATGCATCACAGTATACTACGTACCATACGCCCTCTTCTAGTAACCTCAATATGGGGGCACTAGTCAACTTCTACCTCATCTCCTGAAATCTCTATTGGCTTCTCTCTGACCACACGAAGGGTTTCCCCTTATTCATAAATGCTAAAAGCGGTTCTGAAACACTATAGAAGTTTGGCACAAATATCCAATAGTACCCAACCAGTCCCATAAAACTCGGTACCTCTGTCACACTCCTCGGTGGCACCCAAGCAATTACTGCCTCGATCTTCATTGGATCCACTACAACTCCAACCTCTGAGATGACATGTCCCAGAAAGTGTACCTCTCCGATCAGAAACTGGCACTTAGATGGCTTACCATAAAGCCGGTACTCTCGGAGTGTGTCCAGTACTTCTCGCAAATGGTAGGTGTGGTCCTCCTCGGTAGCTGAGTAGATCAGAATGTAATAGATGAAGACAACCACAAAGCGATCAAGTTATGGCTGAAAGATCCTGTTCATGAGACTCATGAATACTTTTGGAGTGTGGTTTATGTTTAATGGCATAACCAAGAACTCGTAGTGGCCATACTGGTATCTGAAGGGCGTATTATGTACATCCTCATCCTGTACTCTGAGCTGGTGATAGCCTGACCAAATTTCTATCATAGAGAACCAACACCCTCCTTTTATTTGATCAAAGAGGTCATCAATCCTCGAGAGTGGGTACTTGTTCTTAACGGCCACCTGGTTCTGGCAACGGTAGTCGACACAGAGCCGCAAGCTCCCATCCACCTTCTTGACAAACAAAATCTGGGATGCCCAGTGTGAAACACTAGGTTGGATAAATCCCTTCCCCTGTAAGTCCTCCAGCTGTACCCACAGCTCACAAAGCTCGGCGAGAGCCATCCGATATGATGGTGTAGATATCAGTGTTTTCCAGGGGTATAGGTCAATGTAGAATCTACCTCTCTATGAGGAGGTATTCCTGGAACATCATCATGGAAAAATCCGCATAATGATCCACCACAATAGAAAAACTCGCACTCCGCACATCAACGACTCTGAGGATGAGACTAGCCAACTAATGTGTGATCGACTGCCCCTCCTCTGTGTAAGTCCATCTTGTGCTGCAAAGGCTCTTTTCTCACCGGTGAAGGTGAACCTGGTCCCATCCGTGTGGACACACCGCACATTGCGCCTAATAAAGTAAATCTGAGCATGAACTGTGGATAACCAGTCCATACCGATGATGACGTTGTAAGGCCTCGACACTGCTACAGGGAGATCCTAGCCAAATCTCTCACCTCCTAGAGTAATCTCACACTAATATAACCAATGTGTAATCATCGAGTCCACTCTTGTAGAAGTATCTAATCGTGAGGAACGAGCGAACAACTCTATCAGAATCTCCGAGCTCCGAATAAGGGATGTGGAAATAAAAGAACAACTTGCACCTATGTCTATAAGTATTGTATCACGAGTGGAGTAGACACAGATAGTACCTAGAATCATCTCAGGGGCGCCATAGTTGTAGGCCTCGACAACCTGGAGCTGAGCCCGCCCCTATCTGCTAGCTCCCTATGGTCGGGGTGGACCTCCTAGTGGTGGTGGTGGTTGTAGGGCCTCAAAACGTTTTCCACCACCTGCTACTCGGCCAGATCCACTGTCACATCTGCCTGCACCCAAAAGACCACCACGGTTGAACCCCTACCTCTACTTGGGAGGTCCCTCTACTATCTGCTGCTCATCTTCATGGCGGGTTAGGAAGTCATGAGCCACGTGAACCTATCCGCCACAAGCATTGCACCACTTTCTTCTCGTGTGGTTGGATCTCTCTCATGTGCCCCGCACAACCAAACCTATATCCTGGGGTCGCCCACCTGATATCCTGGTCCGCTTGGACCTTTGCGACATCTGTCTACTACCGACTGCAGAAGACTCAGCTACGTGTCTCCTTGTGGTGGGTGTCGCTGCTAGTGACTGCTCCGCAAGAAAAATCTCCACTAGAAGGGCTCTCTCGAGAACAACTTCTTGGGTCTGGATGTTGAGGGAGATCATCAAAGCCCTGATCTCAAGTATGTGTCCTTGCTCGAAGTTCTGACCCCCCGAATAATGGGTCTCATACCATATCTGTGGAGTAGCGTGAGAGGTCAGTGAATCTCACTGAGTACTGAGCTACCATCATGCTACCCTATTGTAGATGAAGTAACTCCTGTATCCGCACCGCATGAAGGGTGGATGGAACAAGCTCTGACTAGAAGATAATCTCGAAGTCTGCCGAGAGTAGTGATCCCTCATCATGCACTTGGAGCATCAGGCCCCACCATCTACCTTCTTCTTCCTGTAGGAGACTCGCGACAAGGATCACCATGAGGTCGGATGGCGTCCCTACCAATCTAAAAAGTCTCACCACAGCCTCCATCCAATCCTCAGCGTCTTGTGGGTCCGTTTCTCCCCTAAACCTGGGCGGCCTCTGGCGCTGGAACTCATGCAACACACTTAGATGGCGTGTACTCTCTGTAGCTGGAGCGAGTGGTATCTGTGTCCTAATGGGTAGTGGTACCACTGGTACCTCCGCTGTGATGGGGCCCTGCATCGAGGCCTCATTGCTTGGTGGGATACCATCTCGAAAAAAACATAGAACCCTAGTTGGCTACCTATGTGGGCCCATCCTGAAAGGAAACAGGTGCGCCACAGTCAAAACAATATACCTGGTGAGCTGACACAAAGTAATCACTAAGAAAAATTTTCAAAAGAAACACACATGAAATCAGTTTTTTCGTGCACTGGGTTGGATGTCAGATGTCAGAGTCCTAGTGTATGGATACGTCAGTCGCCGCACAAACACCGGGGTCCTCGGGACTAACAATTTAATAACTCACAAACCGGGCGTCTGATTGACGCGCTGTCTATTGCGGTGAGACCCTTATGATGAGACGGAACATTGAGATACTTACTCGTGGGGATTGGTGGCCGTTAACATGTCGACACTTGGCTTGGGGAGAAGAACCTCCTAGAATCAAGTGTGCTTTTTGGAAACATTGTGGCTGGCTGTGCACTGACGACTGTTCCTGGATCATGTGTTGGTCCAATAGTTCTGACTTATGTTCCTGGATCATGTGTTGGTCTGACAGAATAGCTGTTCCTAAATCATGTGTGGGTCCGAAAGCTCTTACTACTGTTCTTGGATCCTGTGCGGGTCCGACAGTTCTGACATCTGTTCCTGGATCCTGTGTGGGTCTGACAGAATAGCTGATCCTAGATCCTGTGTGGGTCCAACAGCTTTGCTGGTCCTGGATCCTGTGTGGTTCCAACAGCTCCGACTACTGTTCTTAGATCCTGTGTGGGTCTGACAGTTCCAGCTGCTGGTCCTGGATCCTGTGTGAGTCCGACAGCTTAGATGAATCTGTGACTACATCTGATCATCTCTATCACTCTTCAAAATTTGTATACCTATGTGAGCTAAGTCAGTAACTATTGTGTTTCCTTGTGATTGAGATGGATTACATGATAACTTAGGTATATGTATGGTCATATACCTAAGTGGGGTTATCTATTGATTTGAAACATTGTGGTTTATCCTTGCTGGATTTTGTGAGACCATGAGGGTATCAGGGTCCCTACTAAGTATTGTTATACTCACCTTTGCATGGGAAATGCCCGCACCTAATTGTGTTGGATGCAGACGACGGACAACACTGACTAAGGCTGGGTAGTAGGACTGAACGGTACCCATAGGTGGACCTTACGACGAGTCAGTGCACGGAAGAGATTGATAGATGTGGAGTGATAAGGAGGTCATTTGTACCTACACTTCAGGTAGGAACCACTTAGGATGATCCTGTGGCTACATTACTTTTCTTCAGTTATACTGGCTTTTCAGTTGTACTTGTACTTTCCTGTTGGTCATGTATTTTCATCCCCCTTTACTTTTTCACACTCTTTTGTATATAGCTTTACTTAGTGTTTTGATTTCAACTCATACTATGTTGTGTGAGGTTACTCTATATAAAGGCAATTCCTTCCCAATTTTTGGGAATTACGCCTTTGGTGCTAGTCGTCATCCCCTAGACGCTAGAAGGCGGTCTTAGGGTAGTCACGGCACGAGCCCCGGGGGACGGGTCCTGACAAATTGGTATCAGAGGAAATGTCTATTATTTTTGGCACAACAACAAAAAGAGTTGTTTTTAATTAAATGAGAAAACTCATTTAATTAATTGAGGTGGAATGGATTCAAAATTTTAATAGAGTTGGGGAGAGTTAGAAATAAATGAAGAGAGGGTTGGCACAATTATGAGGGAAGTACATGGGTTATAAGGGGTTAAAGCATGTGTGGGCCCCACACCTTTGATTGCAAGAGAGGTCAAAACTTTTTGTGGGCCCCACCAAATAATATCCTCTCAAGGGAGGTTATGCATGGGTGGCCCCACCTCCAACCTCCCTTTGGAGGATTAAACCACCACAAAAAAATAAAAGTAACAATTTTATTTTTATTTAAATTAATTAAAAATCCATAAACCCACTTCCAATATCATTAAAACGCAACTGTGGTGAGGGTCTCACTAAGTAATCACCGACATTGTGAGTTCAAAGGTGCCCTCAGATTTCAATTCCATGAACCGGTTCAAAAGATATAAAATTTTGCTCGTACGTTTACTGAACTTACCCGAACAAAACGTCAGAAATTGATTCTGGCACACCAGGCCTTGGAAACATGCATCGTCAGAAACTACGGAATCTTAATATTCCCATGTATTTAAACAAAATTCCATGGAATTTCTGGTTCTTTACATTCTCTCCACCTTAGGGCTATACATCCCCATAAGCTACAACTCAATCTAAGGAAACAAATGAGGGTACTGAGCGTGCATCTAAGCCTACTGCTCCCATGTGCTCTCCTGGAGGTTCATGTGCTACCAACAAACGCGCACCAGAGGTATCGACCGTCCACGTAGGACCCGATTCTATTGATCCTCAATATCCACTGGAACCTCTGTAAAAATAACCACTTCATTGAAATCCATCTCTCCATGGTCGATAATGTTGGACGGTTCATGCACGTATTTCCTCAGTAAAGATATGTGGAAGACTTAGTGCACCCGGTGCAACTGAGATGAGTCTTGTCTTTCAGTTGTTATCATCGAGGTGAATGACTTTACTTCCTTTGTGGATTGGGTTGTGCTTGAGCTCGAGAGTTGGAGCTGGACTGTGATTGGTAACATAGGTATATATATGGGAAGGTGAAGGTAGTAGATGCATGCAGTCAAGGAGTGTGACCCAAGGGCTCTAAGAATGATTTGAGTTACGGACTATGTCTACTACTATTTACCGTATCAATAGACATAGGTACCATTCACTCCATCCTTCCACAAATGTTGTCCTAGACCTAGAGTTTCTGGTTAAACCATAGACTTGACCCTTACGTTTGGAGATTCCTTTGGGAGGAGACTCGATAATCACACTTATGCCAACAGTGTGATCTGACCAGTGAGGTGAGAGTATCGGTTGGAACCTCTTGGTGGCAGTGTCGAGGCCTTACGAAGTTAGTTTGGGTATGGACTGGGAAACCATAGTTCATACACAGATTGGCTGTATTAGGAAAAACAGTAGTGGTTTATCTACTAAATTGGTATGAGGTTTTCCTTAGTCGGCGAAAAAGGAAACCCAGGTAGCACAGGTTAAAGACATGCATATAAGGGTGCAGTCGATCACTCTTGATTTGGCCAGCCTTACCCTCGTGGTAGCATGAGTTTTCAGTTTTCAGTTCCAAACAGAAGTGAAAGAACATGGGGACATATTTTCAAAATATCTTTCCATAATTACCCCTTAAAGGGGGAGGGACATCTGTTTTGGCTGGATACTACCAGAGGTTTGTACCATAATTCTCCAGAGTTCCATCACCACTATCAGTCTTGACAAATAAGGGGCAACGCTTCTTGTGGTGAAAGAGATGCCAGCAGAGCTTTCAGGAGATGATGCAGAGGATGACTAGTGCCCCCATATTTATGATTCCATAGGAGGATGTAGGGTACGTAGTTTACTGTGATGCAGTAGGGACCAGACTCAGGAGTGTCATGATGCAGGAGCGAGCTATGATCACATATGGTTCTCGACAATTGAGATAGCCCGAGAAGAACTATGCTACCCATGACCTGGAGTTAGCAGCATTGGTCTTCACCTTGAAGATGTGGTGGAACTTCCTGATGGGGGAGTGTTTTACAGTCTACTCTGTCCACCAGAGTCTCAGGTATATCTTCTAGTAGGAGGACCTGAACCTGAGACAACGGCGTTGTCTTCAGTTCCTCTAGGACTATGACTTCGAGATAGTTTATACTCCTGGGAAGGGGAACATAGTAGAAGATGCTCTCAGCAAGAGATCATGCATTCAGCTACTAGGAGAGGTGAAAAAGTAGATGGCCACATTGAAGATATCCTTTGTGGATAGATATGGAGTAGCCTTTCTATAGTCTCTCATAGTCACTCCTCCACTTCATCAGCGAGTCAGGGAGGCACATCGTGTTGATGTTGACTATGAGAGGTGACATGCTCAGATATCCATAGGGCATGCACCTGATGGATTTTCTAAAGGTGTGGAGCACATCATTCTCTTAGGAGAACGTACCATGGTACCAATTTCACTTTACGAGGAAGTGTTCAGAGATTTACACACATATACTTTAGAGTTACATACAGGAGTGGTGAAGATGTATCAGGATCTCCGACGACAGCTCCGGTGGCCAGGAAGGAAGAAGGAAGTAGAAGAGTTTGTCACTTGATGCCTTACTTGTCAGTAAGTGATGGCGGAGAACCAGGTTCCAGTAGGCCTGGTTCTTATCTTAGAGGTCCCATAGTGGAAGTGGGAAGGGATATCCAAGGATTTAATGATAGGACTTCCACTTACATCCAGAGGGAATGACACAATCTGGGTGATTGTTGACGGACTCACCAAGTCGGCCCACTTCCTACCGATCAGAGAGAATGGTTCAGTAGAGAGCTTGGGATGCCTCTATGTACAAAAGATCATATGGCTTCATGGTGTTCCATCTCCGATCATCTCCGATCGAGATTATCATTTCACTTCCCAACTTTGGAAGGGGTTTCATGAGGCTTTCGAGACACAGCTTTTATTGAGCACTGCCTTCCATCCTCAGAAGTATGGTCAGACTAAGTGGACCATTCAGACTCTCGAGGACAAACTCCGTACATGTTTCCTCGACTTCGGTGGCAGCTAGGAGGATCATTTCCCCTTGGTAGAGTTTTCATTAAATAACAGCTACAATTCCACCATCAGTATGGAACCTTTCGAGGCACTTTATGGTCAACCTTGCAAATCACCTCTGTGCTGGACTGACCTAGGGGATTCAATACTAATGGGATCAGAGATGGTTCAAGCTATGATGGAGAAGGTGCAGATCATCCAAGAGCAGATGAAGACTACACGGAGCAGGAAGAAGTCCTATGCAGATAGGAGATGGAGGCCACTGGAGTTCGAGGATGGAAACCACATATTTTTATGGGTTTCACCTCAATGAGGTCTATAAAGATTTGACCGACCAAGTTTCCAACCAGAAATAATAGAGGAAAAGTCTATTATTTGTTGTCACAAAAACACAAAGAGTTTTATTTAATTAAATGAGAAAACTCATTTAATTAATTGGGGTTGAATGGATTAAAAATTTGAATAGAGGAGGGGGAGTGTTAGAAATAAATGAAGAGAGGGTTGTCACAATTATGGGGGATGTTCAAGAGTTACGAGGGGTTAAAGACTGTGTGGTCCCCATGTTAATTATCTTACCAAGGGAGGTTATGTGTAGGTGGGCCCAACATCTAACCTACCTTTGGAGGTTTTAACCACCTCAAATAAAAATAAGTACACCATATTTTTATTTAATTTTATTTTAAAACCCCCAAAACTATCATTGACTCTCGTTAAAACACAACTGCGATGAAAGTCTCACTAAGAAATCACAGACGCTGCGAGTTCAACGGTGCCCTCGTATTTCAGTTCTGAGCACCAGTTCAAAAGTTATAAAATCCCGCTCGTATGTTTAATGAACGTACCCAAACAAAACTTCAGAAATTTATTCCACGCACAAAGGGCCTCAGAATCAAGCGTCGTCAGAAACCGCAGACTCGTAAAATTTCCATGTATTTAAAAAAAAATTACACGGAATCTTTAGGTCTTTAAATTCTCCCCACCTCAGGGATTTACATCCCCATAAGCTACAAGTCACACTAAGAAAACAAATGGGGGTACTGAGCATGAATATAAGCCTCCTGCTCACATGTTCTCTCCTGGAGGTTCCTGTGCTACCAAGGAAGGTTCACCAGAGGTATCGAATGTCCACATAGGACCCGCCACTGTAGGGCCTCAATATCCACTGGAACCTCCGCGAAAGTCGTCCCGTCATCGATATCTAGCTCCCCATGGTCGATGATGTGGGATGGGTCGTGCACGTATCTCCTCAACTGAGATATGTGGAAGACGTCGTGCACCCAGTGCAACTGAAGTGGAAGAGCCAGGCGGTAAGCCACTGCACCTACTTTAATGAGGACCTATAATGGTTTGATGAATCGCAGATACAACTTGACGCCTTAGCCAAATCTCTATAGACCTCATCTATGTGAGACCCGTAGAAAGATGTGGTCACCATCCTCGAACTCCAGTGGTCTCTGTCTCCTATCAGCATAAGACCTCTGTCTGCTCAGTGTAGTCTTAATCCTCTCCTGGATGATCTACACATTCTCCATCGTAACCTGCACCATCTCTGGTCCCATAAGTGTTGACTCCCCTGGGTCAGTCTAGCATAGAGGCGATTTGCAAAGTCAGCCGTTAAGATCCTTGAAAGGTGTCATCCCGATGGTGGAGTGGTAGCTATTGTTGTATGCAAACTCTACCAAGGGTAAATGATCTTCCCAGCTGCGACCGAAGTCTAGGACACATGCATGGAGCATTTACTCAAGAGTCTGAATGGTCCTTTCAGTCTGAGCATCTGTCTAATAATGGAAGGCGGTGCTCAAGTGAAGCTACGTTGCAAAAGTCTCATGCAACCCCTTCCATAGCTGGGAAGTGAAACGAGCATCTCGATCAGATACAATCGTCGATGGAACACCATGAAGCCCTATGATCTCAAATACGTAGAGGCATCTCAGGCTCTCTACTAAACACTGCTCTCTGATTGGTAGGATGTGGGATGACTTGGTGAGTCAGTCGAAAATAACCCAGATAGAGTTGTTCCGTCTGGATGTACGTGGATGTCCAGTCATGAAATCCATGGATATCATGTCCCACATCCACTTTGGGACCTCTTTGGGATGAACCAAGCCTGCTGGAACCTGGTGCTCTGCCTTCATCCTGGATATACCGCTAAAGAAGATGTGTGGAACTCCCCCAACACTTCCTCCTGAAGTGAAACTGGTACCATGGAACGTCCACTGAAGAGAATGATGTGCTCCCCAACTTCAGAAAATCCATCAAGTGCCTACCCTCTGGATATCTGAGCACTTCGCGTCTCACAGTCAACGTCCCCACCCTGTGCCTCCCTGACTCACTGAAGAAGTGAAGGAGTGATTGTGAGAGACTATAAAAAGAATGCTCCATCAATATCCTCAAAGGATATCTGCAATGCTTCCAGCTGCTTCGTTGCCTCTCCTAGAAGCTGAATGTCTGGTCTCCTACTGAGAGCATCTACTACAATGTTTCCCTTCCCAGGAGAATAAACTATCTTGAAGTCGTAGTCTTGGAGGAACTCAAGCAAACACTACTGTCTCAGGTTTAGGTCCTTCTGTGAGAAGATGAACCTGAGAATATGGTGGTCATAGTAGAATGTAAAATTCTCTCCCATAATATAATGTGGCCACATCTTCTAGGAGAAAACCACTAGTGATAACTCCAGGTCATGGGTAGCGTAGTTCTTCTCATGTTGTCTCAACTGCCGAGAACCATATGCCATCATTGATCGCTCCTACATCAAGACACACCTGAGTCTGGTCCCTGATGCGTCATAGTAAACTATGTACCAATTATCTCCTCTTATAGCCTCATGATTGGTGCACTAGTAAGCGTCTGCCTCATATCCGAAAAGCTTTACTGGAATCTCTCTGACCACATGAAGGTTTTCCCCTTCTTCGTCAATGCTGAAAGTGGTGCTGCAACTTTGGAGAAGTCTAGAAAAACTCATTGATAGTATCCATCCAGTCTTAGAAAACTCTATACCTCCGTCACAATCCTTGGTGGCTCCCAAGAAAGCACTACCTCAGTCTTCACTAGATCCACTGCAACTCTAGCCTCTGACATGACATGTCCTAGAAAGTGTACCTCTCGGATCCAGAAATGGAACTTTGAGAGCTTACCATAAAGATGGTTCTCTCAGAGTGTGTCTAGTACTACCCGCAAATGTTAGGCATGCTCCTCCTCAGTAGCTGAGTAGATCAGGATGTCATCGATGAAGACTAGAACAAAGTGATCAAGGTATGGTAGAAAGATCCTGTTCATGAGTCCCAGGAACACTGCTGGTGCATTGGTTACGCTAAATGTCATAACCAAGAACTCATTTTGGCCATAAAGTCATATGAAGGTTTTCTTCTACACATCCTCATCCCGTACTCTGATCTGGTGATAACCCGATCGAAGATCTATCTTTGAGAACCAACACGCTCCCTTCAGCTAACCAAATTTTGGTTACATTTCCATGGACCCTTAGAAACTCATTCTATCTTCCCCTTTCTATTTTCTCATCCCATTTGTCTTATCATTTCACCTTTTTTTTCTCTTTTCTTGGATCATGCCCATCTATACCCATGACCATTCAAATCATCTAGTAAGGTTAAATTGCTTAGGGGTTGGGGAGTAAATTACACCTCGGGGTATCTATCAATTAGATTATAATCTTCCTAATACTCAGGAATAAAACATTGGGCACAATCCAATGGATGGTATTCAAAGAAACTAACTCATAAAACCTATTGGGAACCAAAATGGAAATCCAAATGTGGCAACCAAAAACTTGGGGGATGACATTGATCAGAAAGTGAATGACTACCTCATACCTTCTTGAACAAATGAAACCTCTTTCATTAGGGATGATTCCATAGGACCTTCCCGATATATTTTTAATCCCTTTTTCCTAAAAAACCTTGTAACCTTTCATGGGATGGTTACTGAGATGACTTACGTTCATGTTAAAGAATTCAATGACATTTTTGAGACCATTTCACTAAAAAAATCAAATTGAATTTACTAAAATGAGAATCTTTGTTTTAATCTGATAAATTGAGAAATAATTTGTTAAATAATTTTATACCAAAATCTTTTCACTCTTGGTACTAACTGCAATGATAATTCAAAAAAAATACATCCCCCATCACAAAACAATTTCACTTAAAAATAGAATCCTTTTTTTGAAAAAGGAGAAATATTCTATGAAACAATGGAAAGGTTCAGGGACACTTTAAACATGGTACCACACTAGGGTTTCTTAATCCTTGAATAATTTATAATTTTCTATAAAGGGTTAGGGCCAGAAAAAAAATATTTTTTTGACATGATGTGCAATGGAACATTCAAAAAAAGACCAAAATGATAATTATGGTTATTTGGAAAATATTATTGAACATAACCAAATAGTTGGAAAACGCCTTACTATATGAATCCATCCAAATCAGGTGGAATAAAAAAGCAAAGAGAAGAATAAAATCATAGAGTAAAAATAGTTTCACTCACTTGGATGTTTGAGGAGATTAATCTTAGGAAGGTCCATGAAACCAAAAATGTTGATTCAATTTGCACCATTTTTGAAAAACATGACCATAAGACTAATAACTAACCAACTATTGGTACTATAAAGGATGTTCTTTTAGGAGGGCCAACAGAAGAGGTCAATTAATTGAACTTTTAAAAGTCACAGTACAAAAACACTTTCAATCCAAGGTATAATGACTATCCAAGATTTCTTTGGTATGAAAATGGAAAACCAACCCAATAATAATGTTTTAACCCATATCCTAAACCAAATTTTCAACCCCATAATCATTTCCAACCAAAACTGGTGCAACACCAAATCCTCCATTTCAATATCAACAACCCATTCAATATCCAATCCAACAACCAAATTATCCTCCTAGGATAAACCAACCGGCACAAGCCCCTACCCAGTTTTTTCCTCTCCCAATCCTTGAATATTTGTGTAAAAAATCAAGGAGATGAACTCATAATTCTCAAAACATAAAAAATAATAACAAAAAAACAAAATTAGAATGGTACTCAAGCCTACTCAAGTTGTTCTATCCCCAACTATAAGGGAAGGATCAATTTACACATAAGCCTCTATTGAAAAGCATAAATTTTTTAATATATTATGAATTAATAGATCCTTTGAAAAACCTAAAAAAATAATTCCAGAACCATTAGAAGATTCAATATCACATGAAAACATTGAATAATCACCGACATATTTTGAAAAGACCAATGAGAATGTGAAGGAACCACAAATTCAATAAATAATCAAACAATATTCTCCCATCTCTCAATGTATGAGTGGAAGATATATAACTAAAATAAATGAAACATTGAGGTAATTCTTATATCAATTTAAAATGAACATTCCCATTCTTACTGAAATCAAAACCATACCTTCATACTCAAATTACCTTAAGGACATATTCACTTTTAAAATAAAATTTTCATATCAAATACAATTCCTTTTGGATTCTAATGTGAGTACCACCATTCAGGAGACCATTCCACCTAAGTTGAAATATCTAGGATGTTTATACATCAATATTCAATTAGGAGAGAAAATAGTTTTCAAATCCCTTTGTGATCTAGGAACTAGTGTGAAACTCATTCCATATTCCATGTATTGTAAATAAGTTATTATAGATCTCCAACCAACATATGTCACACTCCGACCTATAGATCATAATGTTTGAGTTCCTAAGTGGGAACTCAAAAAACATTTTCATGAAAGTTGAAATTTTTATTTACTCTAATGACTTTATTTTACTAGATAATCACTCAAACACTAGTTTTAGGGAGAAACCTCCCCCATACTTGGTCATCCCATCTTACCCAAAATCAACTCAGTAATCTGAATTAGGAATGGTATCACAATAATAACTATTGGAAACATGACCCTCAATGTAAAAAAATACAATGACAACTATCAAATTGGGGATGATTAAGAGATCTATTTGGTCAGTTGTATAGGTAGTGTTTATTTTAGTCAAGAGGAACATCAAGGAATTGATGTAGTATGTATATGACAATATAATATTGATTTACATTGTTCATATGAGGGAAATTTAAATCCTTTTCTTGAATATATTTCTAATGACTCATTTTATGATATCTTTGGATCACCAATCAATGATAGAATTAGTGAAATCAATAAAATTTATTCCATACCCATTCTTGAAACTGATCTATCCAATGTGGAGGTTTAGAATTCTATTCAAAGAAACTAATTTTGTCAAAAGATGTGAAAAAAACACTATGTTTTATTGAAAGTCCCATTCTTATTTTCAATGTGTTATCCAATATGATCTCAAATTTAAGGTATTAACTTCATCACTCAAGTATTAATTCATTGGGGGAAAAAAAATTTCCTATTATCATTTCATCCTCTATTTATTTCAATCAAGAAATGATGCTTCTAGATGTCCTAGTAAAGTAGAGGAAATAAATTAGATGGAACCATTCTAATATTCCTAAAATTATCTGACTCATTGGAACTCGTAGTATTATTCAAGAATCTCAGCCGAAACATTATCATCAACCTCAATGCAGAATAATTCCCAATCTTATGGATGTGGTGATGATATAACTTCATATATATTTTAAGGTGGGTATCATCTACCCTATTACTGAGAGTGAGTGGGTAAACCTAATTCTAGTTGTTACAAAGAAGGATGGAATCACTGTGATTACCAATTATGGTGGTTATCTTCTCTCTATAAGGGTTAGTAGTGGATGAAGAGTGTGAATTAAATATATTAAGTAAAAATCATGCATGAAGAAAGACCATTTACACTCTCCCATCATTTATCAAGTCCCTGAGAGAGTGGCAGGTCATCAGTTCTACTTCATCCAAGAATGATTCTCAAGGTATAACCAAATTGAGATATCTTTAGAAGATCTAGGGAAAACAACCTTCTTCTTTACTTTTTTTTAACTTTTTTCTTAAAGTTCATTCCCTTTGTTTTATATAATACCCAATGTACCTTATAGTAGGGCACGATGAGAATCTTATCTGACATGGTGGGGGATATTTTAGAGGACTTTATGGATGACTTCTCCAAATTTCGGGATACATTTTATGGATGCATAATAAATTATGAAAGGGTAATTTCTAGATGTGAGGCTAGGAATATCATCCTAAACTAAGAAATAGAACATTTCATGGTAAAATAAGGACTTTTTCTAGGATATATGGTCTCTGGTAGAGGTATTGAAATTGATAAAGATAGGGTTGATATCATTCCTCACATTCCCTATCTAAAAATTTTAATGGATGTGAGGTCCTTATTAGGACATGCTAATTTATATATAAGGTTCATTAAAAATTTCTGCTCAATTTCTCAACTACTTTATGATATTCTAGTGAAATTTGAGCCATTTTTATGGACATAACTCTTCAAGGAATAATTCTAAACACTCAGGTCATCTCTTATCTCTCCACCAGTCATGAAATCTCCCAACTAGAAAATTCTATTTGAACTTCTATGTAATGCGAGTGACATCGATGTATAATCTATTTTAGGAAAACATAGTGATACAACTTCATGTGTCATTGCTTATTCAACTAAATCATTAAATTGTGAAATAATAAACTACACCACCATTGACAATGATTTTATTGTAGTTTTATTTTCCATAGAAAAATTCAGGTCCTATCTCTTACGATCCACCATAATTGTCTCCACAGAACATTCAACTCTAAAATACAATTTCCAAAAAGATTATTCCAATGATAGATTGATTAGATGGGTCATTATTATTTAAGAGTTTGATATAAACATTAAGGAAAAAAGGGTGTTGAACATTTTATAGCTAATCATCTCTCTAAAATAGAATTCAAGGACAACTCAGATCACCATTCCATGTCTAATTAATTTCCTGATGAGCACCTCTATTATATGAGTGATTGGTCATTGTATGATAAAATAGAAAACAACATGGTTATGGGTGTCATTACAAAAATTCTTTGGCAACCAAGATAAGAGAAAATTAATTTCCTATATCAAACACAATGTGTTTTATGATACATGCTACTTCATGTTCTGTCCTAATCAAGTAATTAGGATATGTGTTCCCAAGTTTGAGAAAGAGTCCATTCATAAATTCTACCATGAAGAGGTATGTGGAGGCCATGCCACCACCAAGAAAAAGACTTTAAAATTCCTAAAATTTTGTTTATTTTGGCCTAACCTCACTAAGGATTCGTAGGGATTATTTTAATGTTGTCTTTGATGTTATAAATTAGGATCCATAACAAAAGAAATTAAATTCCTCTTAAATCCATTATGGTTGTTGAAATATTTGACTATTGGGGAATTGGTTTCATGAGACCATTCCCAATATATAAGGGATATCTCTACATCCTTTAGTATTTTATTTCATCTATAAATGGGATGAGTCAATTCCTACTAAGTCAAATGACCATCAAGTTGTGATCTATTTCCTGAAAAAAAACATCTTTTCTATAATTGTAATTCCTATGGCTATAATTAGTGATCATGGAACCCATTTATGAAACTATACCTTATCATCACTCATGTATATTTCTGTAATTTATAAAAAAAAATTCCACTACCTTCCATCCTCAAACCAATGTCCATGTTTAGTCATAAAATAGGGAAATTAAAGAAAATTTTGGAAAAAGATGTCAATCCCTCAATGAAATATTGTTCCAAGAAACTATTATATTCCCTTTGGTAATATTTTATTATATTCAAAACCATCATAGGAAATTAACTATATAGGTTGGTATATGGAAAAGGCATTTATTTACCTTTTGAAATTGAACATAAGGCCTTTTGGGAAATAAAAAAATGAACTTTGACATTTATTTCACTAAAACAAAGGGGAAATTAGATATTAATGAACTTCAAGACCTTAGGATGAAGGATTATGAAAATTTAAGGATCAATAAATCTAGATTTCATGTCTACCAGTCAAGGAATCTCAAATTCAAACACTATAAACCAGGGAAATTATGGCTCTTTTATACTTTCAAACATCATTTACAACCAAAATAAATATAGTCAAGTTGGTCAGGGCCTTACATAGTGCATCATATGCACCCCCATAGAGAAGTATAAATTCATGACCCCTATATTGGTAAGATATTAAAAGTTAATTGTTATAGTTTTTAATCATTCATGGAATCATTTATTAAGAAACAAACAGAGGAAGAGATAACTGATCCAACCTATGAACCAGATAAATTTATATTTAGGCTGCATGTTGAGCTAATGACATAAAAAATATATTTTTGGGAGGGAAACCAGATTTTACATGTACATTGACACACTGTTTGGAATTTATAAATATAAAATAACATTTTTATCGCTTTTTAGGGAACCCCCTTGGGGTCTCCAAAGTGATCTAATTTTTCTTATCTGTGAGATTTACTAACTGGAGAATTTTAGTATTTCTAAATGAAATAATAGTCTTCATACCTTCAACAATTATAGGGGAGTCCAATTGTGTCATGAATCCAAAGTGATCAATTGGTTATTGATGGGTCATCAACTTCAAACTAGGTAATTTTCTTCCATGAATTATTTCAAATAACATTCTCCCCATATTTCTTCTCTATTCTGAACTCTATCTTTTCTTATCCTTCAATGCTAAGGATAATGTCATTCTATGTTGGGAAGAGTAAAAATTTGAGAATTTTTGAAAATAAATCAATTAATTATACCTTTATGTGTTAATGACAATTGGTAATCATAAAAATGGAAGGTAAAATGATTTTTAATGACTTACTTTTTATTTTATGTTTTTTTATGTTTATGAAAATATTTTTCGAAAAGTGTGGTTCTCTAATGTGTTTTTTCATTGCTAACATTTTCATTCTTTTAATCAAAATTACTTAACTAATTTCTATTGGATTTTGGGTTTATGTTTGAGTTATTTGGTCTTTTTCATTATAAAATAGGATTTGTTATCACTTTATGTTAAATTTGTGTATCTAAAATGAAAATAATGATCGCATAGATAATTTTTTATTTAAATATGTGGCATTTGAAACTTAGGGATTGTGACTACACATTTGTATTTCCTAAATATATGCTTGACATCTATATTATAGAGCATGCAATTAAGAATATGTGTGGAGTTCAACACTTGGTGATCATGACTCCATAGTTTTATTTCCTAGAGTTAGTTATTTCATCACTATGGTGGTTAAAAATAACAAAATCAAAAAATTATAAAAAAAGGGAAAAAAATATAAAACTGGATAATCATCTTAACGTTAAATGTTATTCCTACCATGTTGTTGCATTTTTCCCTTGAACAAGAAAATTGGACCAACGTCTTTCTAGGTACATAACAGATCATCATGTTTAATAAAAATTGGATAAAGTGTGGTGATGAATTTGAACAATGGAATGGGACCAGGATTGGGATATTTTTTAAACTAGATTGTGTGAAAGAATTTTAAGAGGTTTCATGATTGTTTGGCATGGTTTATTTGGGTGAGCATTGTATGATAATTTGTTTTTTAAAAAGGGAATTGAATTTCATATTTTTGAGATAATTTTTTCTCTAGACTAGAAAAAATCAAGTTTGAGGGTGTGATTAGACATTGTAATAGAATTATATTAATTTTTTTATTGTAATATTAATTTTTTTCAGAGTCCATAAAAAATAATTTTAGTTCATTTTATAAATTAGACATCATTTCTCATCTCATGTGTAATTAATGATTAATGTAAAAATTTGGTCCCAATCAATCATTAGTTTGTGGAAGACATTATTTTTATTTTTTGAAATTGATATTTTGGGATATGAATTTTTAAATTTATTCAAATATTTTTTGATTTTAGAATAAAAAGATGAATCCAAATAGAATATGGACATTATTTTCCTTGAATACAAAAATTGTTGGACAACTTAGAATGGGACTTAGGCCCATCAAATAAAAGCGGATCCCATATTTCAAGACCAATGAAGCTAATATTTTAACTATAGATAGAGAAAAACCTAATGATTATTTCATTAAATTATGGCTTGAGATAATAATGATGTTTTCAAGGAGATCCAGGGAGCCAAATTTGACATTTAATTTGTGGGCCCAATTTGAAGCCCCATTAAAGAATCCCAACATTTTGAGCAAAACATCTGAATAGAATATCCAACTGGATTCTAATTTTTAAATATATTATAGGACACAATGGATAAAATATTTATCTTATATGAAAATAAAATATTGTTCTATATTCAAGGGAATATGTGAATGCCTAAAAGGGGGTTGAATCTAGCTGAATATTTAGATCCAACATTGAAAAGTCAAATTTCCATTGATTTCTCTCCCTTGTCTTCTCTCTATTAATTAATGGGTAAAAAATTTATTAATAGGGAATCTATTCTAGGACCCATAATAACTTATGTAGGGAGATTTAGGTGAATGGAATTGGGGATCCAAGTTTTTCTCTAAATCTTTATTGTTAAGATTTCATTTTGTAATCACGTGTTCCTTTTTTCTCATGTAATCTTTTCATTCACCTTTTTTTATTAAAAGAATTTCTTATTATTCACTTATTATTGTATTATTAATATCATGTTGATAACATTTACTTATGGAGTGAATCCATTCACATCATATTTTTTGAAATTCTTCCCATAATGGTGGAGTGATTTTTTTACTATTTTTCTTCTTCAATTCCTACCTCATGAGTCTACTTATCGCTTCTAGTGATAGAATAACATCAATAGAAGGATAAAAAAATTATGGGTTGATAAAATGGAGTATCAAGAATATTTATTTAATGATATTTCATGTACTATAATATTTAAATATGTACATTTTTTTAATATTCCCACTTGGGAAGTTACGTTCTTCTTTGTCCTCACTAACTTTAACTATGACACATTTTTAGTGCTAGTTTGATACATTTCCTTTGAGTGTTCATTAAAGTTATCCTATAACTGAATTAGTTATTATACATGGAATTGTTTAGGTATTATTTTTTGATTGATTTCGAATAATTATCTCATTTCATGGGTACATCTTGAATTAATGACCACAAATTTTCTATGAAAAGAAATTCATCCAATCCACCCCCAAAGATAACCTAGGATCAACTTAGTATCTTTAATTGAATTAAACTGAGTATTTAAAACAATTAAATTATCCACTCCATTAAAACACATCTTATCTTCTTCATTTTAAAATCACCCCCATAGAATGTATGTTTTTTAGGTCCCTGAGGATTCGATAACCCAAGCCGTTCTGCAAATAACCGCCTTAATCATATAACATGGGTAAATTTGGGTGCAACCAATTATCTTTCGATTTGACTCAACCATCAGGTCTATGAAATGAAATCTAACTGCTTTAACACCTCACCTGGAATATATCAATATATATATATATATATATATTTATATACAATATAATTATATTTACATATACACACACAGACCGACACACATGTTTATAAAGACATTTATATTCATGTATGTCAATATATATATATATATATATATATATATCTATGTGTGTGTCTATAATATATATATATATATTTATAATTTTGTATTAAAATGATTTAACACATTACATTTATAAATAAGTTAAATATTTATATATTTAAATGTATAAATTTGAAATAATACTAATAAAAAAATAGATATATATTAATATTAGATATTAGATATTTATATAGTATACATAAATATACATATATAGACACACACACACATGCATATTTTATATATATATATAGATATATAGATATATATTATACAAATACATTAAGCAAATATATATTATACAAATACAAATATATATTATACCATAAAAATATATATTATTAAAATATATTATACTAATATATTATTTCAATATATTACGAATATATATTATAAAAATCCATTATGAAAATATACTATATAAATATTTTATCAAATGTTACTTTATAAATATATTATAAATTTATATTATATAAATATATATTATAAAAATATGTTCTAAAAATATATTACAAAAAAATTATGTATAGAACTAAAAAAATACAAATTTGTTATGAAGATTCATCCCACTTTGAAACTATTTTTTAATTGTGGGTATCTCCCATTTAATTTAAAACCTCTATAGCTTCCATGATTACTATTATTTATTTCATTATGACTAAAATTTTATTCAATGTTCCCAAAATCACCATAGAACCCATAATGACCATGAAAATAAAATCTTTTAATAAATCATACTCTTTGTATTCTTGAAAATAATTTTAGGTATACATGTATTGGTTCCACCCCTAGGAATATCTAATTACCATTAATGTATGTGAAATAAATAAATATTTATTTTTTATCAATACATTCATATATTATGCAGTTGGTTGAATAATTGTTTTTATTCTTGTTAGTCATATTTGGGTTTCTTATTACTACTTAATTTCTTATATTATGTTTTCCTTTGATTATGGTATTTAAGAAAGACATGATGGATATTTTTAATAGATGTAGGACTAGTCTTAGTAAGAGTATTTAATGTATTAAAAGTGATATTTCTCTAATAATTATAGAATTCATAGAGGCCCCAAAAACTCATATATCCGAACATGAATCCATCGAGCCCCTTCAATCACAAACCCGAATATTTATGCCCCCCAAATATCACCTTCAATAGGACTTAAGTTAATAACTAGTTCCAATGATGTAATTCTCACAAATGGGAGACATTACCCCTTTTTTAGAACAAAATGTAGTACAATTTTCATCATCATCAACTTCATCTCCCAAATGTTTATTATTTCATTTTTTTCCGTGAGACTCACCCCCATATCTTTTATATTTATTGTACTACTCTGAGCATTATCCATACCATGGATAACGAATACTTATATTATTTTAAGACATATAGGTGAATTTCCAGAAAAGATCAAGGATGTGTTTCAAATAATAAAATGAAATGATAAATGTTCACGAGAATATTTGATGAGGATGAAAGTTATCTATAACTTTTACCTTTTAATGAATTACAATAAAGGATGAACCTTTAATTGGGATATCATAATCATTTCATGTCAGTCCAAATGTAGACAATGTCCTGTGCATTAGATGGGACCAAAAAGAGGAGATTTAGATTTTCTATAAAGTAACAAAATCTCTAAGACCATTTAAAAAATAAAGAGAGTTCAATGATAAGGTAAAACTATTTTTTAATATATTATATTTTTCCTCATAATGTTATTTGTTCTCCAATATATTTCATTAATCTAAATTAAATATTAGACTACTCATCCAAATAAGGGCTTTTTCACGTGAAATTTTTTCCAATCCCTCAGAAGAAAAAAATATAATGAAGGAAACCATTTGGGAAGATATAATGGTATTGCTAAAATATAATTTCTTTATTTTAATGAAAAATTATATAGGGAAAAATTGATTTAATTTTCATTATTTATTACAGAGTTAATTTATTTTCAAAGTAAAATAATTTTCAATAGAATTAATGTATTGTTTCATATTTATGATTAATTAATTTCTTTTTATTATTACTCACATTATAGTTTTTTCCTTACAGAGTTGGATTATTTTATTTGAGTAGGGGTGGTCTATTTATATTTTGTGCTTTCTGCACCAAAACTTCCACAGACTTATTATCCCTCAAAACCTTTTCACCCATATAGAGTTTTCATTAATAACATTTCTTTACATTACCTTATCTGCTAAATCAAGTAGTTAATATAGTTATTTGTACAAAAAAATAATTTTTTATTAAAATAATTAATTTTTTAATATTAATTTTTAATTTATTCCTTTTTAGTATTACTCAAGTAATATTAGTTTTGTTTTACAGGTGTATTCTCCTATTCAAATTGGGGTGGTTTCTTTGAAGCTACTAATACTCATGATAGATTGGAATTCGAGCCTACAACTGGGAAATGAAAAATAGGAAATGTTCCAAGAATGCATATAATCATTAGAAAAAGGTGTATTTCTTCTACTTATTTAATTAATTTTTACATCATTTTATCTACTATTTTTAAGTTAATTTCATTATCATTTTTATATAATACTTATTTAGTTTTTTTCACTGATCATTTGGAAAGCCATATTGTTCTTTGAACTATCTATGAAAAGCCACAAAAGAGATAAAATGTTTCTTTTATCTAATGTTACCACAATTTACATTTATATTGGCTTTCATTGTGGAAACTGCAAACACTACATATTTATTTGAGGTTATTAACTAAAAAACATTCTTGTTGATGAAATCTGGAATATTATAGGAATAACATGTTCCCATTGTGGTGACTTCTCATAATATAATGGGCACATAAGGTTCCTATTCTCTTCTGGATTTTGACACTAGGAAAGGTTTTCGAGCTAAAACATCGACTCTATATGAAGTATTGGTAGTTAAAAAAAGAAACGTAATGGAAATCGTGGTAAAATAGGATGTTAGAATTTTTTTGAGACTTTTAGATGTGTTAGAGTCATACAAAAGTCAATCTGATACACAAAGTGACTTTTATGACTCCATGTGATTCGTTTTATTTAAAATTTACATTAATTTTAGTAAAAAAGACAAGTGATATCCTCAAAATGAAGAAAACATATTCCTATTGTTTTGATACTTTACGTCAACGATCCATAAGTCAGTTTTTATGTGCAAAAAAATAAGATGAACCTTAATCTGATACATGATGTTCCTTGTATGACTCAATGTTTTTGTTATCAATTTAAAGTCAACATTTTAGTTAAAAAATTTTCACTCATTGAAAATTTAGAAAACATTCTAAGTTTTTATTAATAATTTACAAAATCAATTCCAAAATCATTTATGATGATTAGGAATTGGTCTCATCCCAAACCGATACACGATGTGATCTATATGAGTTTATTTGAGTGTTTCCAATTTAAAATGACAGTTTAGTAAAAAAGTGAAATGAGATACTCAAAAAAATAAAACACATTTTTATTGTTTTGATACTTTAGAAAAATGATCAATAATTCATTTGGTAAGTGTGGAAATAAGTTGTACCAAAATCCAACAAATGGTATGACCACTATGACTCTAAGTGCTTCCTTTTATTTAGAATTGACAATAATTTTAGAAAAAAGGAAAACTAACACCAATTGTATATTTTTATTTACAAGTGACATCAATCTTAGTAAAAGGGAAAACTTACTTACTCGAAAACAATATTTTTTTTATTTTTTTTATACTTTAATTAAATGATCAATAATTCATTTTTTATTTTTAGGAATCAACCTCACCTCAATCTGTTATATGATATTCCTGGTATGAATCAATGTGTCCATTATCAGTTTAAAATCAATAGTTAAGATCAACATCATTTGCTCAATTAAAACAAATATAAATTTCAAATATTTTATTTATAATTTTGGAAATTGATTCATAATTCATTCATGATGTGTAGAAATTGGTATCATGTTAAACGAATTAAAGATGTAATCGATATGAGTAAAAGTGTGTGCATCCAGTTTAAAATCACAATTTAGTGAAAAAGAAAATTGACATACTCAAAACTGAGTAAACACATTCTTATTGTATAGATACATTATGAAAATAATATATATTTCATTTGAGACATTTTGGATTAAAATTCACCTCAATATAATTCATGGTGTGACCGGTATGACTCTTCGTGTGTCTTTTTTCTAAAAACAGTTGAAATCAAATTTATTAAAAAGAAAAAATGGCCTAATAAAAATCGATAAAAATCATTTTTATTTTTTTCTATATTTTTGGAAAAAGATCCATAAGTCATTTTTGATGTGTAGGAATCAACCACGCCTCAATACAATACCCGATGTTCTTGATAAGTCTCAATGTGTTTGATATTAATTTAAAATCGACAATTTAGTTCAAAAAGTTTCACTCACTAAAAAAAGGAAGACACACTAAGATTCTCTTGAAAATTTTGGAATATGATTAATAAGTAATTTTTAACATGTAGTATTTATTATGTTAAACTAACACACGATTTGACCAATATGATTAAAAGTATATGTTCTGAGTTTAAAATGACATTTAAGAAGATAAAGAAGCATGCCACATACTCAAAATCAAGAAAACACATTCATATTGGGTTGATAAATTAGTAAAATGATCCATAATTCATTTGATAAGTATATAAATCATTCATACCATAATATGATGCAAGGTGTGACCGGTATGGCTCTAAGTTCATCTATTTCATTAAAATTGACATCAATTTTTGTAAAAAGGAAAACTGACCTGCTCAAAACCCAGAAAACACATATGTATTATTTAATACTTTAGGAAAATGATTCATTTGTCTTTTGGGACTTATAGAGATAAACCTAACCTCAATCTGATACACGATGTCCCCCATATGACTCAATCTGTCCATTGTCAGTTTAGAATTGACTTTTTAGTTCGAAAAGTTTCACTAACTAAAAACCTAAGGAAACACTCACGGGTTGTCTTTAAAATTTAGAATAATGATCTATAAGTCACATGTGATATATTCGAATCAATATAATTTCAAAAATACAAACGATGTGATTATTATGAGTGAAAGTGTGTGTTTTGAGATTAAAATGACATTTTAGTAAAACAGAAAAGAAACATAATGAAAACTGAGAAAACAAATTCATATTATTTTGATACTTTAGAAAAATAATCCATAAGTTATTTGAAACATGAGGGAATTATAAGAACCTCAATCTAATGCATGGTGTGGAAATATGACACCAAGTGTGTATTTTCAATGTATAAGTGTCGTATTAATTTAAAATGTGCATCATATCACCCAAACTAAGAAACTGAGCCTATATTGTTTTCTCATAATTCTATCGACAATTACATAATTAATTTATTTACAATTTTTATTTTATACTTATTTATTAAATTTCACATAGATAATTCTTGAATATGAACAAGAAATGGTGTTACATGTAAGAATGAACCACTACTCAATCTTAAACATAGTGTTCCTGGTATGACTCAATGTTTAGTTTAA
This sequence comes from Viscum album, assembly GCA_963277665.1. Taxonomy (NCBI): domain Eukaryota; kingdom Viridiplantae; phylum Streptophyta; class Magnoliopsida; order Santalales; family Viscaceae; genus Viscum; species Viscum album. Next base: position 1,687,105,506 of record OY728147.1, on the reverse strand, counting down.
TTTTAACAGTTCTTGTTAATTTATTTATTTATATTATTTCTTACATAAGAATTTTTTTCTTATATAGGTACATTTTTTTATCGATCAGGGGTTAGGATCTATAGTCAAAGGAACACTAATGTTTTTTAAAATATGTAATAATATTTACTTATGTAATTGTATAAAATAGTTTCTAAAATATCTATAATATAGTGTTTTTTTCATGTATTTTTTTTGTAAACTATATTTCATTTAAATTTTGTATTGGTACTTTATTTTTCTTATTTGAAGGTGTTTTTGGTGTTGTGGTGTGATGTTACAACACACTAGACTACTGCAATAGTGTCCTATTACAACACACTACACCATTCCCCTTTATCAACAATTTAATAGATTTGATAAAAGGATAGGGATTTTAATATGTATCAGGTAGTCGATGCTTCTCTAGTGTTGATAAAGGTCATTTTTAACACTTTTAAAAGCCTATTTTGAGGTATTGATACATAATTAAATCATAAAAAGTATTGGGGACGTAATCCACAGTCAGTCCCTAGACAAACAACTAATCAACTGGACATATTGGGACCAGGGAATTGAGTTATATGTAATATCACTCAAGATATGCATAATTAACTCAATATATGGGTCTATAAACCCAATCAACAATTCCCACTTCATCCAATTATGAAAAGTTCATTGAAAAATCTACTTCACCAAAGGGGGTTACTCATCCTATCCCTAGGTTCACCCATACTTTCCTCCTATCTCTATAATGATGTATTCCTAGGAGTACATATAGACATCCTGTAAATATGGAACAAATCTATATGTCATTCCATGGTCTCTTTGTAATTCTTGTCCAATGTCTAAGCCCTAAGTCACAGTCCATAGGTAGTCATGATAGTTAGAATCGAATAATCTCTAAGGGTATGACCCTAGGGTGATATATGAGAACTCATTGAAGATACTCCATGTACACCCCTTGAGGTCTCGAATTATGGAGAGCATAATTATCCCTATTACTTAGGAGAGCATAATCATCCTTGAGTATCCAAAGATGTGAAATTCCACGTCTGACACAAAAGTTAAAAAATCAATATGGGAGAGAATAATCATCCCTATGACTCATGAGAGTGTAATCATCTATGAGTATCAACAGATCGAGGTGAGTGTAATCATCCTAATCACATGTCAAATAGAGTAGAGTAGAATCATCCTTATCACCCGAGAGAGAGTAGTCATCCATGAGTATTATTAGTAGGGATTTCATGACTGCATATCATAATCATAGACTCAAAAACCAAATTCTAGGTAGAAAATCTATAAATACCAATTATACAATAGTCAAATATATGAGCTCAATTTATAGATCCTAGGAAGTACCGTTGGGTATACAAATAGAACTAAAGTAACATGGATCAGAACATAGATCCAATGAAAAAAATCTAGTCATCCCAAAAATAATAGATCAAATCCAAGGTATAATGTTTGAACATCCAAAATAGATGGAAATATAGCTCGCGCCAGGCCCAACAACCACCATCTTAGAAGAACCTATAGTAATCATTATTGTATATATAAAAAATAAGTAAATAACTATGTAAACGGGTGAGGGTGGAAAAAGGCATAAAACCACTAAAACCACTATAGCCACTTAGGGTTACATGTTCGGATCAGTTTCTAAGGTGATTCCTGATACCATCTCTACTCAATCCCGACATACAAGCTTAGGGCTAGTCAAACAATGGGGTACCCACTGGGTCCCTCAAGTCATGCACAAAAGAGAGGAATCTAACTAGGGATCGTTTTAGGAAAATGTAAATGGAGGAATACTACAAGGTAACCATAAAGGTAATGTAAACAGTGACATATCACTTGAGATCCATATAACCGTGTATTAGAAAAAGATGACATACAAAAGACTCTAAAATAGTGCCTGAAGTTAACATAATCTTATAGGGGATCCTCAAAATAATATACAGGTAAAGGGATCCTATAAAGGAGTCCCTTGGACATCATGTAATAAAATGCATCCCTCAAGGAATCCTCAATAACAATATGAAGATAGAGGCATCATACAAGGGGTCCCCTAGGTTAAAAAGTATGTAGTGTAATCTTATAGGGGACCTTCGAGAACAATTGGCCTCACGACCTCTTGGGCCAGAAGGGCGCATCTCCTTAGGGGGATGTCCTCAAGGGAAAATCTATGAAGGAAACAATCAAGAGAGATAGTTCATGGCCCATATCATATTAAATATTCTCTCTCTTAGAAGACAATTTGATTTGATTACTGAAGCAAGAACCTCTCCATTTATGAAATCTCTTTAACTTCCACCTGTAAGTTCTCAAAAAAACTCTTGGGTTTTACCATCACGATCTATGTCAAAATATACTCACAATGAACTACACATGGATCCAATTGAAACTCCTTGATATATAATAGAAAAAACATTCAAAAAGAGAATGGAGGAGTACATGACATGTGTACCCTAGTACATGACGTGTACCCTCAAGTCTTTGCCTGGGCATATACTCTAGCTAGACATGGCCTATAAAATCCCAATTACACGATGTGTTGACAATGTGGTCAGTTTTAACCCTTCACAGGGTACCTTTTCATGTATCTCACATGGCTTGACCATGTATATAGCCTGGTCATGTACCTCTACACAGTGTGTGACCAACATGTGGTCTGGCTGTCTACTTTACACGACATGTTCCCCTCACACAGGTAGCCTGGATGGGTAATCGACTATATGGCCCAGTAACAGTACATGGAGTGTATATCCCTTACATTAAATGTAATTTAAAAAATTCATATTCCTAGAATAGGAATAATACAAGAAATGTATTCTCTAAACCACTTGACATGTAAATAGGTTTTCTGAAATAGTACACCCTCAAATCACCCCACGACCCCAGTTTTCACAGAAGAATCATTAAATAATTCTTATTGGGGTACAAAGTTATAATAAAAGTGGTTTAAAACTAGTAAATAACAAAATTATGGTGATTTTAAGAAAAATTTAAAATAAAATACCATTGGGAAGTATATTCCAATGTTTTTCCCATTTACACACTCCATAACCCCTATACGAAGATCTGGTGCATCCCATGTTTTATAGTGATACTTCTCATTCCCTCTCCCTCTTTATCTCTCTGACTCTCCACTTTTATCTCCCAATCACATGATGAAGGACGATACATAGGGGGCGTGCATAAGAATCCATGAGATAAAGGAAGAAAATAAAATTAAATGGAAGAAAAGGAAGAAAAAAGAAAAAGTTAAGGGGCCTGACCAGCCCCTAGAACACAAAATGAATTAATGACCCACCTTGGAAAAATTCCTCACTATAGACTCAACGATGAAGAGGAAATGTCAATTTTAAACTCCTTTAAAAAGATATGGCTGAATGAACCTACGTTAATAAATAAATAATAATCAATTATCAATTATTACCCTAAAATTCAAATTGCACAAATTTCAACCAAAATTCTATCTTAGCATAAAAACCCTATTCTAGGATAAATAGAGTGATTAGGAAAATTATCTAAGAATATATTCATGGGGAAAAGACTATTTCACCCCTTATAATCATCTAAAAGTAACAATTCAAATTTCTGTTCGAAATTTTTATCATGAAAACATGGTTTCTTACAATCTACCCCACCATAAAACATATCATCCTTGATAAGGCTAGTGGTAAAACTAGAAACCATGATCTCCCTATGATCATCTACACAGACAAGCTTTATTGACTATCTAATGAAAAGTCTGATAGTGTCAATAATTGTATCCAACATGGTAGAAACTCAACTTTGACTGATTTAGTACTCCCCAACATAGGAATACCCATGTCGGCATCTCAAAAACCAAATTATAAGCTCAAAGACCCATAAAAAACACAAAATTTCAACAAAAATGTGGTTTATCAGCCTTAAATGGAAAACCTTTCACTCTTGAACATATGGATAATCTTATAATTCTCCTCAAACAAAAACACAATAGGTTTTCTCATCAATAAGGAAAATATTTAAAAGAAAAGAAGCTCAGTGTAGATCCATCATTTTTCAAATGTACTCAATAAAATTTCAAGATAAAGCATGATCATCTCTAAAAATGAGTAAACTAATATTTCATTAAAAGGAATGTACATCCCTCTTTGATCCATGTTCACATCAAACAATATAAAGCTTCATTTAACCCAATTTTGATACCACACCTCCAGACATGGCATGTTCTGGTCTAACCATTGGTCAACCATATAATGGAACCCATTTTATTCTCAATGTATCCTCTATGATGGAGGGAAATTCTTTATTTCAACACAAATCCCATGAAAAAATGCCCACATCAATTCTTAAAAACCATTGGTCCTCGGCTCGCACCCTTCTATTTCCCAATTTATGATTCAAATGGTACCACACACACCCGATGTGTACCTTTGTCACTCAAATAATACTCCCATGATTCTTCCTTCACATAATTGAGCTAATAATTTTACACAACACACCGGTCTCATTAATTCAAAATCTCCCTTAGAACTCTTATTCAAATTCAATCACCTAACATGTGTGATTGTTTATTCCATGACCACCCGTAACTCGACGCCATTTCAGTCATGTGAATCTACCTGTCTGGTGACTATATTATAAAAAATAAAAACCCTAATAGACTAGGATTGGAATATGAACATTACTTCACATAAAATTCAATCATGATACCAAATAACCATTGGTTATTCATTAAAATATTAAGGAATCAAAATTCCAATACAAAAAAATCCAGAGCACCTTTCGTGCCTCATTTTCAAAATGAGCATATAACTAATCTCACTACCTAAAAATACATCCAAAAAGTCAAGAAAAAATATTATATAGGTTTAAATTGATAAAAAAACACCAAACTATAGGGTTTGCAGTAAAAACTAAGGGCCTCTAGGTCTCCCAATTGTCCCTACAGATCATGTGTCATATCTATATCACAAGGTATAACCACATAGATCAGAAGATCAAAAAACTATAAAGAAGGTAAGGATACCAATGAAATATAATGATACTAACTATCAACATATCCTACAAGGGCCCTGTTCCTCTTTGGAATCCTCATAAAGAACTATTCCCTAGAATTCACAATATCAATACTAGAGAGATACTGAAATAATACCCACTAGGATTTTGTATTCATTAATACGCCTTGGAGGTCTGGTTCACTAGATACTTCTCTGTACATATCAACATCATATTCAGTGATCCAACTAGATAGCCACAAATAAGGTTTAGTTAAGTATAATTTAATTCCAATATATGTAAGAACACAATTTATATATTTTTACTAACACTTTGAATTACAATAAATGAGAGTAAACACCCTAAAAGAGGTCTAGAATTTGGGAATCATGTTCCTTATCCACCTACTAGGTTTATTTTACCTCCCGTGCATGAGGACTGAGTCATAAAACTTCCCAAAAAATGCCTCAATATAGACCGACATCACCTTCCATCAGAAGGAAATACATATTCATGTCGGATCAATTGAGTATAATTCCAACAAAAACAAAATACGAGAAAATACCATTTCGGTTATTTTGACACTTTAAACAATCATCCTCTATCATCAGTACTATTCACAAAGTAGAATCCTATAATATTATAATCATATGTACCAATTATGATTCTTGAGATGCCTCTTTCCTTTGAAGACCACGATTAAAAATATATCTCTATCCACTTTTCAAATTGAAAAGTGTAAGTAATTTATAATAAATCATATCATACACAAAACATATGTTTTGATCAATGGGAAAATTATATAAACCTATAGCATCAAAGTTCATAACAATAATCCCATAACCCTAGCCACTAGGACCTCTTACCGAAATAAATGTTTGTGATGCACCAGTCTAGTATCTTTCATAGGTTTCGAAAAATTCAAAATAATCATGTAAACCATATCTTAAATAGTAACAAAATGGACAGGAATGACTCTGATACCAAATTGTGACATCTCAACATAGACTCCACTAATCATGTGTTCTGAGATGCTTTTCCACAAGGCCTCAAGTTTGAATACCATTACTCCAGAGTCTTCTCCTAGGTAGTGAGGTACTTGGGTGTGATAGTAAGGAGACTAAACCTTCATACAAAAGTAAGAAAGTAGTGAAAATTGCTAAGTATCATACACATAAGTAAAAAAAAGAGTGCAGAAGAAATAAGTAAACTAGAATAGAACATGATACAATAATAAATGAAATTATATAACATCTAGAACAACCATGTCATAAACAAAACACTAGTCACCATTGGGCTGATCACACATATACAATAATACAAAAGAAAATGAAATAAAATTACAGGGCTCTACTACTAACTTGGTTCCATACAAAATACCCGATCTCCAATCACTATCAAATTTTATCAGCCTAATCATAATAATCCATAGGATAAACTCTTCTTGACCATGCAACACTAGGCCTTAGCCCTTTCAACCATGCAATAATACTCAACCTGAAAAGAATATATAAGGTATGAACATACACCAAGGTGCATGTATAGGGGTGATAAACAGTTTCAATAGTATTCACCAAGGATGAACGTTTAAATATACTATTATTAGTGCATGCTTGTGAAATATTCCCAACCAAGTTGTGACAAAAATTTTAAGATAAATAAATAAATTGTGAACAAGTACACAACTGTTTAATGTGTCCATGGTCTCAATCTTCTAGACTTAGTGCCATCATATATAAGTATATATATTCATGTATATATTTATATTCTCATGCATATATATATATATATATATATATATGTTCTAATATATGTACTTACATATGTAAGGAAGAAATAACATAAGTGACTGAATCCATAGTGAATCCTTGGACAAACAATCGATTGAGTGTACATCCTATGACCAGTGAACTAAGTTGGATTTCATACCACTTAGAAGAAGTATAATTAATTTGTTCTATAGATCCATAATCCTCGTGGAAAATTGCTTCTTTATCCAATTTTAGAAAATTCTCAGAGTAAGATATGTCACTACAGGGGGATCCTCATCCTGACCATGGGTTCACCAGTACTCACATTAAATCACCATAATGAAAGATTTTAGGGAGTACATATAGACATCCTATAAATATGGAACATATTTGGATGTCATACCATTATATTCATGTAAATATTGAACAATTTCTGATCCCTAGATCTTGGTCTTTGGGCAATGATGAAATTGAAAATCGGATAATCAATAAGGGTATGAACCTTAGGCGATATATGAGACATCATCAGTGAGCCTCCATTCCCACCCCATAATGTCTCAAATAAAGGAGAGAATAATAATTACTCTCACTCAGGAGATCATAATCAACCATGAGTAACCAACAATTTGAAACTCCATTTCCAACACTACTATGAAAAACATTCAAGGAGGGCATAATAATCCTTATGACTCAGGATAGATTAATCGTCCACAAGTATCATTAGATCCCGGAGAGAATTATCATCCTCATCACATGCCAAATATATTACAGAGGAATCATCCTCATCACTTAGAATTGGGTAATCATCCAAGAGTATTATCACCAGGGACACCATGTCTGTATCTCATAATCATTGTCTCAACATCCATATTATAGGAAACACCTCTAGAAATCCTAGTAATACAATAATCAAATAGACAAGTGAAGCAAGTAGATCACATGTAGTACCTATGGTTATACAAATAGAAATTAAGTAACATGGATCATAATCTAGATCATAGTAAAAACATCCATGAATCCCTAAACGAATAGGGAAGATCCCAAATAGAATTCATGGGAATCATAATTAGATGGAAAGATTCCTTGAATCATTGTCAATACCCAACACCAAGTAATAACCTCTTGTAATCATAACTTCATTAAAAATAAACAAGTAAATGTATATGAAAAAGGGTTAGGGTGTCTGGAGGCCTAAACCCACCCCTACTACCACAACCACTTTGGATTACATGATCAAAACGAGTTCTAAGGTTACTCTTGCAACCATCTCTTCTGAAACCCAATGCACAAGGTTAGGGTCAGTCAAACGGTGGGTTGTCCAATGGGTCCCTCAAATCACAGAAAAAATGAAGGCATAAAATTAGGGATACTTAGTGGAAAAGGTAAAAGGCGGAATCCTATGAGGGATCCTCTAAGGGAATGTAAATAGAGGTATTCAACTAGGGATCCCTTGAATGGTGTATGGGGAAAAGATACCTAATAATGTACTCTCAAACAGTGGATTAAGGAAAAGGAATCCTATATGGGATCCTCCAAATATTACATAGGTAAATGGATAATACATGGGAGCCTAAAGAAAAAATTATAAGAAAATAAATCCCTCAAGGGATATTTGGTAGAATGAAGAAGATAGAGGCATCCTGCAAGGGATCTCTAGGGTAAATCCTAAGCAAAGGAATCGTACAGGGGACCCTCAAAGACAAATTTCCTCATGGTGTACTCATCCAGGATGGTACATCTTAAAAGGGAGATATCATCAAGGGAAAATCCCTTAAAGGAAGACTCAAGAAAGATATATCATGGACCATATCATGTAAAAGGGTTTCACTCTCAGGGGACAATTGGATTCGATTTCCATAGGATGAACCTATCTCTTTAATAAAATACCTGAGACACTATATTGGAGTCATCAAAATAGCTATAGGGTTTTAAAATGTGGATCTATGTGAAAAAATACTTTGAATGAACTACATATGGGTCCAATTACGACCCCTAGGGGTAATGTAATAAAACCCTCAAAAGGTAAAAAGGGAGGATTATATGGTTTGTGTACCCTAGTACACAGTGTATACCTTCATGGCACCACCTAGAAATGTACTCAAGCCTTACTTGGTGTGTAAAATATCATTTACAAGACATGTTTTTCATGTACATGATGTGTACCCTACATGGGGTACCTACCCGTGTACCACACATAGCCTGGCCATGTATATAATATGATCGTGTACATCTACATAGTGTGTGACCCACATAGAGTCTGGCCATGTACGTTGCACGATAGGTTTCCCTTCCACAAGATTCTTGTTCAGGTACTTAGATACATGACAGAGAATATTTATGTATGGGGATTTGAAGCAAAATATAGAAACTACAAATATTCGGGTTGAATCTATCAATGATTTTATTATTTCCACCTTCCACATCTAACACATGATGATCTAGAACATCCCATGTTTCACAGTGATACCTCTCTTTCCCAATCCCTATTTCTATCTCTCCCTCCCCCCTTTTCTCTCTCAGTCACACAATATAAGAGGATCCACTAAGGTGTTTTTGAGAATCCAGGGAAGAAAGGAATAATGTAAAAAAAGAAAATAAATAAAAGGAATTATAAAAGGAAAATAAAAGATAAAGGAAAGGAGGCTCAGCCCGGCCTCAATGCCTAAATTGAGATTATTCCCCACTTAAGAAAAACTCTACATTCTGGAAGCAATAAATGAGATAAAATCTTAATCCTTTGCTTCGTTAAAAAGATATGGCCAAAAAAATATGAATCAATAAATTAAAATACAATTAACTAAATATTAAATTTTAATTATTTTACTATAATTTGATCTGCTCATATTTCAACTGAACAACTCTCCTAGGGTAAACATGCTATTCTTGAACATTTTGTCTTTGAAAACATGATTTCTCATCGTGTCAATATGATAATTTTGAAATTAAAATTTCCCCCTTTTTTGAATGGAATTTGAAAATATTTAATCCATATTTGGAGCCATAATAATTTAAATTATCCAATAATGTCAAATTATTTTTTAACTGTAATGAATAGTAAAAAAGGAAAAAATGTTTACCTTGGTTTTGGAGAAACCAGGATTACTGGTGTGTTAAAGTAAAAATATAAGAGATTAAAATGACCCTAAAGTTTAAAAACACCCATTGGATAGAAATATTTAATCTTTATATCTTATAGTTTAATAATGGATCATTTTTTAATCTCATGGAATCTGAAAAATGTGGTTACACCTTTTTATTTCATACAATTATAAATGTGTCACTCATCTCAATTATAAAAGACCACCCCATATCTTATCCTCTTCACACTTAAAATCATTTGTTAAAGAATTTTCTACCCAAATGAATTACTTTATCCCTTACTATCATTCTAAAATACTTAGTTTGGTTAGAAATCCATCCTAGGAATCCTTTTTCTTTAAAACAAAAGAATTTGGCTGAAGAAGAGGTTACATCCCTAATTAATCATTTTATTTTATTTCTTAACAAAATAATTAAATTATTATTTAACCATGATGATATAATAACCTCAGTATATTCCATTCAATTATATGTCATTATATTAATTTAATAACTAAAATCCTTCTACTCTTGTATCATATGTGTAACAACATGATCATTAATGAGTACGAAGAACTACTATCTCACAAACTAATGTTATTCATTTTCCATTACCTCCTCTCAAATATGGATATCATGTTGGATTTTTTATATATATGATAATTAAGATATTATTATTCTTTTTAGTCATTATATCACATTTCCTTATTACTTTTAATTTTGTGGGAATATCATAACATCATTCATGTGTAGGGCATATTACCACCTCACAAAGAGATGCTATTATTTAACACTTTACATTGATGGTAATAAGGATGATTTTAATAAACATGTGTGATATATATGACATAAAAATGATTCTATAATAGCAATATTTAAATTAACTTAATTTTTTTTTGGAAAATGGAAATAGCGTTCTTGTGCAAATATGACCTACCATCTCTATGAACAATGTATTTCATCATCTGTCACTACCTTTTAGGGATCAAAATAAATGATTTTATGATTAATATATATATATATCTATATGGAATTTATATCATGGTTATTATTTTATATATGATTAAACCTTGTTCAAAAATGTATAACTAAAAACAACAAATCAAAATATACATGAAAAGAAAAACAATTATTTCCCAAAATGTGACTTTAACATAGAATTGTTAAAAAATAGGTTATAAAAGGTCATAATTAAATATTATATTTTATGATATATATAGTTTTTTTATTTAAATAGATGCATAATAAACTGATATTTATTAAACATGAGGTTTGAATTTTTATGAAGGAAGTCGAGGTTTATGGTAAGGGATTTCCATCTCACTTTTATTTTTCTTTGAGACACGTGTTATATTCACCACATGTTAATTTTATGTTGTGTACATACATCCAAATAATGTATTTTATGGTTGTTATACTTAAAATTATGGGTACTTACATATAAATTTTATGACATGTATTTCATTGTGTAAGGATTTATATCTCATGATATAATAATGGGAATCAAGTTGATTTTCTTGATTCACTATGAGAAATAGGTGCATCCTGATCCACTATTGGAAATCATTGAGTCCTGAACCACTATGGGAAATACATAAGTCTTGATCTACTATAGGAAAGAGGTTCATCCTAATCTATAATGGGAAATATGTGACGACACATTGATCCACTATTTTGATGTTCTTAGTAGTTATCCATGATATATGGATTGGTTTTCAATATTTATGATGGTGCCAAACTTTTATGACATGAGTTTATCATTCATGTATGATTTAAGGTGATTTATCACTCTTATGGGCTAGGTTTTTTCAAATGATAATGTTTTATGCCACAACTCATTTTTATGATCTATTATAGGTTGTGTGTGAACTTCAACATTTATTTTTATGATCACACACTTATGCTTATCTTATGATTTTATAAGATCATATATCGATATGAATTATGTTTAACCCTATTGAGCATATGATCTCACCCACTATTTTATTTTCTTCCCCCAGTTACTACGAAAGGTTTACATATTGTATTCCTATGAGGAGTACTATGTGAAAAATACCTTTTGTGATTTTTTGAATATATTTGATGAAATAAGAAGGTTGTGTTTCTACTCTCCAAAGAAACTAAACTGTGATATCCTCATGAGTGTATTTGTGAAATGTATTGAATATTTATCAATAATGATGGTATATTTATGTATGAAACTTCTAGGTCACTATATTATTACTCCTTGAATAATATTATTCTAGATTATCTCACCTATGGTCTATTAGAACATCCTGATACACTTTAACAACCTAAGGTCTGTGAGGTAAACTTACACAAACAATCTATATATACAAAGAGAATAATTTTACGATTAGTGTTTGGGTTTCATTTAAATTATTTGAATTATTATTATTTGAATTCCCTAAATATATTCCTTAATAAAATCATTAGTGTAAAAAAGTAAAATTCAGTTATCACATATAGGTTTCTACATGTAATTGGTATAATATAACTTTAGTATGTTCAGTAGGATTAAGATCCTTGTATCAAATAACTTATGGAATTTTTAGATCTGAGGCATCCTCTCTTACCTATATTAATTGATAATTTGGAATAATATTTTTTCACTACAAAATCTATGTATTTCCTTACCCATGAATTTTTTTTATTTATCCTAAATGTCACCAAAATCAATAAAATCTCCCTATCATGACCTATTTTTTAAAAATAATCTTGGATTTTTATTTAAGACATAAGTGTACCCTAAATACCATCATTAATATTCCGTAGGTTGGAGTGTATCTTTAATGGTATACAATATAAAAATGGGTGGAATTACCTTTTATAAACTAAAGATAGATAAATGAATTCACAAATCAAACCAAATTCAGAAATAAAGAAAATATCATAACAACAACAATGAAAATGTGTAATGTTTTAGGGAAACAAAAGAATATCCATTAAAAATACTAAAATAAAATAGATCCTATTAAAAAAACACCATCACTAATTGATCTGTATGCCATGATCTAGTAATGAACATCCCAGTTAGCAACTCTATCAAGAAAATAAATAGAAATAGAATATATAAGAGGGATTGAGCTTACATTTATACTCATTAGGTTCTTCCCTAAGAACACACATAATAATATTGAAGAATTAAACAAAATCCTATATTAGAAAATAAATAAATTGACTTGTTACCTATCCCATGTCAACTACAACCCATATCACAAAGGCCCACTCCCGAAATCTACAAAAAATTATCATTTAGTAAACATAAAAATATATCAATAAGTTACCCCATACTTATTTTTCCACTCATCTATCCACCATCACACCAAAATAGAAAACATAAAGTAACTCTAAAAAATTCAATTTAAAAATATCATAACAATATATCACATACAAATAGCTCATCTACCCACTACTATCACATACTACATAACCATATATTGCATAGCCACATACTCGCCACAAACCATAATCACATGCCATTTAAAGATTCTTTTATTTTATGTTAATTTTAATTCATTTTTTTATTTAATATATTTTAAGTGAAATGTATATATTTAATAATATTTGAAGGATATTTGAAGCAGGAGAGGGGAAATGGGTATGGTACCCTAGTTTCAGAGGCATGAGGTACCTGATGGATCGGTATTGGGTACCCCATGAATTTTCAATGGTTGCAGGTCAACTAACAGCATCACCGAGTACCGGTTGACCTCGATCAGGTACTAATTAGCACTATAAATTATTTTTTAATTTTGGGGATATTTTTTTAATTCAATCATAAATCAAACCATTGGGTCACCTTATTGTTGATAAATTAATAAATTTTTAAGTCATAAATCCCCTTAAGATACCCCCTTCACATATAAAGGGTAATTATCTATCCATTACTCTAGTTACTCTATTTGAGTCCTAAAATATCATCCTAATCTAGGTAAGATCCCATTTTACTAGATTATTTTTTCCCATGTTTTCTTTTTCTGGAAGAGGATATTATACATATCCCTAAAAAATTATGGCTTTAATAATATATCAAATCCTTATGATATTTTATAATTTGGATATTGTGAGTGATTATCCTGAATGTGTTTTCTAAAAAAAATTCTTTTAATTTACCTCGATTAAATTTTCAAGGTTATTTATTTTCATTTTTTTAATACTTTTTTACTAGTATACCTTGAGTGATATTTCTATTTATTTTTCCATGTTAGTATCATTGTATTTGTGAAAAACATATAATGAAAAATTTTAACATTTATATTTTAAAAATATAATTGGAACATCCCCAAGCCTAGTATCCTAGACCTGGTAGTTACTTTATTATATTGGAACTAGATAAAATATATCCCATCTCGACAGATCATATAGTTATTTAGTATTTTAAAACATGATACGTACTTGAATATCACATTATATTTGAAAAAATAAGTTACAAAAAAATATTTTCCATGAGAACAATATTACTCCATCAAACATAACCTTTCATATAAATCATAGTATACCTCATCGCATCATGGGGAATGAAAACACATTTAAAGGGTAATCTTATAGGCTCAATAGGGGAATGAATACAATAGAATTTATCATAGATTGAATAAGTGGGGGATAATATGGAAGAAATAAATTCTAATCAAATAATTCAATATAAATAATGACATGAACTTTACTAATATCCATTAATAACATAACTATTAAAATAATCACATGTACGTCTATAACTAATTTCATAATAATATTGTTCATAATGTCAAACATCATAAAATTATAGTCAAGGTCTCCTGCTAGAAAATCACACATAAATGGGTAAGGAATATGTAAAATACCCAAACTATTTATTTCCAGGACACCTACCAATGTATTGATAAGCTATTTAATTACATTCCCCACCTATAAGTTAATAATTCTGATGTATTCATCAAATGAATATACAATATATCTTAATAAATATTTATAACAACCATGCTCTTTCTTTCACCCTTAAACATAATTTATTACATAAAACATTCACTTTATAAAACATAGAAGATCAAGAGGTCTAGTTCGTTTGGGTATTTGGAACATTACATAATAACTTAAAACATGAAATACAAAATGTTATTGAAAACATCTTTAACATGACCAAATACATTCCATCGTATTTAGCATTGTATGGGATAACCTGAGAAAATTAATAAGCAAAGGGTGCATATAAAGACTAGTAAGGTATTAAACAAGGAATAAAATAAAGAATACAGTGCATTTTAGGAAATAGGCATATCAATGGAGAATGAGAGATACATTTACACAAATTCATGATATAACATGACTATCATAACATGGAAATGTGGCATCAACATTTAACATGATATTAGCATAAGAAAAGGCTCATTGCACATGGAGCATGAGTAAAACCTCATTTTAATTGAATTATAATTATTAAACCCTCATTCCACTTGACATATAATGATACTAATCTTTACCCAATGCCTTGGAGCACTAACAGGGCACACCCTTCTTAATCATTTAATTTCATGCATAAGTGTGCCACGTGGATAATATAACATGGATTGATTAAAGATCATTATTTTTTACAAGATAAAGGAAATTGGACTTCATACATGAAACTATAAAATCAATAATTAAATGTGCATAAAGGTGAATACCCTTGATAGAGAAATGGACATGGTATTCACTACACAATGACTTTGGCTTGGAAAATCGCGGTGCAATTTCGACAGCATAATAGCGTGACTTAAGAATTAATAAAATGGTTTATGAGAGAGAAAAATGTGTCTCATCATATGTCCATGAAATTTACAGTAATGGGGTCATATAGTAACATGTACCAATATATGTAGTGGAATTTCGATTCATAATACAAAGTAATTCATTGAATGTAAATGAGAAGGGAGAAATTCCTTATGGAATTTCGGCATGGTAAGAGGTGTACATGAGAGGAAATAATGAGATATAAAAAGTTATATCATAATTAGAAGATAAGGAGGGAGGTATGGGGTAGGTGAGAAATCATAAACAAATATCTATAATTGAAAATAAAAGTGAGTAAGAATAGAAATAAATTTGGACAAAAATGATAGAGGAAGAAATCCCTTGCTTGAAAGTGTGATCCTAAATGCTTGGGAGAGGCTTGATAGAGACTTCTTGGGAGATTGGGGTTCCATGGGAGGATTCTAGAGAGAGTAGGGAAGAGGTTGTTAGAGATCTAAATTATTTTAATGAAGAGTAAGTGAGAGATTTCGTTTGTCTATAAAGGAAAAGAGAGGTAAATATTTATTATTTAGGTATTAGACACCACACATTAAACTAATCAAAAACCGAAACCAACCCATGGTTTTACCCCATGGTTTTTTTCAAAGGGGAGTGGAAAACATTATTTTATAATTTAAATGGAATAAATTATTAAAACAATGGTCTTTCTTATGTGGAAGTGAGTCACATGCTCAAGGAAATCAATTTAAAAATTTAAAATGTTTTATATGTCTTGGAGGGTCCACTAAAGCTTTGTAAAATAAATCAATCCAACCTAAAATCACATTATTTTAATATGAAAACTTATATTGGCCGAAAAAATAATTTATAGTATATTATTACATCACTATTGTGTCGTTATGTGGTCATAAAACACATTATATAATTAAACGGTATTTATTTTTTACCCAAAAATTTCACTATCTCAGAAAATTATGAAAAATTCATTGTTCGATAATTTCGATGACCTGATTCCAAAAATAATATTCATTTTATCTAAATGATTTTCTATATATGTGATTTTTTACTTTCAAAATAAAAACTTCCATTAATAAAAAACTCACGGGGTTTGACAAAAACGGTTTTCAAACCTTAAGAAACATTACAATGGTATTCATAAAAATTATATGATCATTTATATTAAATAAAAAGTAATTTAGTAATATTATTTTAGTAAAATAGTATTTAATTCCAAAAAAAATCCATTAATTCATCAACATATATTTATTTATTTAATATTAACTAAACATACTTTTTGTGCTTTAAACACTATTTACAAAGTAACAATAATAAGATGAATGTATATTATTAACTCTATACAAAAAATCATTTACATAACCATAGTGCTAGGGTCTTGGTATATAACCCCTTATAACACCTAAAAAATATGTAAGGATAATGTGTGTGATGATAACATACTCTTGGGGTGGCTCATATAACATTTCTCGGGTGGTAATCTCTATCAACTTTCACTTCACCTATAGGCAGTCCCATTTGAGCTGCAGTTTTGAAGCTCATCTTGGGCTTGGTCAAAAGTGAAGCCCAATGATGACACCTCCTTTCTGAGCTCTGAAAAATGGGATTCATACGAAGCAATTCTACTGGATGAGGCCATCACTCCTTTGTCTGAGTAAAATGGATTTTTAAAGACCTATAATTATAAAAATCATGTGATCATTGTACAACGACTATATTAGCAATGGTCACAATCCTTCACATTATTTTAAAATCCAAAAACATATAACCATGGAAGTGCATATGTTTTAAATAACCATTTTACATTAAAATACATTTAATTAGATCAAGAGTAATTTTCATCAATCAATGTTTGGGTCATTACAATATTCCCCCCTTAAGAAATTTTTCCTTGTAAATTTTCTTTTCGAATTACTAACCAGTTGCAGGTAAGTCTTCTACATTACTTCTTCTAATTCCACTGTTTCTTCTTCTAACATTTGGTTTCTCCAAAACACCTTGATTAGAGGAATTGTTTTATTTCATTACAATCTAATATTCTCACAAACTTTTTTTCATAGGAGAGGACATTCTCCAATGGAACCACCTCTCGATTGAGTACATGCGATGGGTCAGGTATGTACTTCCTCAATAGTGATACATGGAACACATCATGTACTTGAGATAGGTTTGGTGGGAATTCTTGTAATGCCCTGACCCTAGTTACCTAGAGTTAGTGCACTGTTACATAACATTGGCATGATCACAAGGGATAATGTCCTGAAAGACCAATCAGTTTAGTATCCTTAGAATTACTAGATACATACATTAGTTTTACATTAAATTATAAAATAAAAAACAACAAAATAATTGTCTTCATTGGACACATTCCTATACCTTAGACTATCCCTACAAATTAGTAATAATATACTTCTTCACATCCTGGTAAAAATAAAACATAGAAAGGGGTGAGCTCAGATGCTCTATAAGGATAAAAATATAGCAGAAATGTTAATAAATAAGCATAAACATTTAAGGCAATGTATAAGACTAAAACATAAGCCTTTTAAACTTAAAATTAATCATAATATAGAAAATATAAATCAAATAATTCAATTTACTTATTCACATGGATATTCTACTAATTGAATAATCTCATGGAATATTAATATCTAATTTCATAATGATGGAATACATAATGCCGAATGGCATAACCACATAGTCGAGGCCTCGTTCCAAGACTAAAAATAATATTTTGTCAAGGCCTTGGTCCAAGATACTAGTTTTTCTCATGAGACCTACCGATGACTCTGAGAGTTATAGTGGGCTCCACCCATCACATTCCAAGTCCAACGGATTCCTCATATGAAAAGGGTGAAACATAACATAAAAATTCTTATAAAAACTAGCATACGAAATGTTAATGCATTAACTATAAACCATGAAAGGTATAAAAATAACTCATCGACAATCAAATATATCATAAACCCTTCAATGAAATATGGATGATTTTTATTATAATAAATCAACTTCAAACAAGTATAAAATCAATTAAAGGATGTTGACATAGATTAAATAAAAACTCTTTGAGAGAAATATCTCTTTCTATTTTGAAATCATTTAAAAGTAGTGTAATTATAAAAGAAAACATTTATTTTGAAAAAATTATTGTTAGATTGTAAGATAATATTCAATGGTGTTATAATGTTGGGTAATAATCACACCCACCGTATAAGTTAAAAGAACATTCTTACCTTAATTTGTCGAAAAGGTTATTAAGTACCCTATTTGGAAAATGATGGAAAGATTCCTTTTAAAAACATTTTATAAAAAGTAAAACAAGGGTATAAATGACTTTAAACCATATTCTAGTAAATAATAATTTTTTTTTTGAAATACATTTTTCAGAAACACAGATGTGGATGACAAAGAGGTCCCAGTAGTCACTGATGTAAAAACAACCTCGGATAAAAAAGACATTGTGAAATTAACCTTTACCATGTACTTTTCTTTGGTCGAGGGTACATTAAACTCCTGTATAATTTTTAAATCATTGTTATAAAATTATTCAATAACCATATACATAAATATTATATCATATATGATCTTTTAATATTTCTTTGTTAATAATATTTTAGTTGTATCATTGTTTCGGGTGTTAACTGATTCATTTTCCTTTATATGTTTTGTTACGTAAGACATGTTTGTTATGGATAGGATGTATTTGGTTCACACTGAGAAAAATATTAATTTCTTAACCATTATTTTTAATAATAATATGAAAATTATTCTTGAATGGTTACGATGGGGAATGAATCTCATCATGTTCGTGGAGATGGTAATCCGTACGTACGCATGAATGCTACTTTTATTTTATTTTATTTATTTTAAAAGGAAATAAGACTAAATAACACATAGGTATATTGTTATTCCAATATGATATTTTATATACATTACATAAGTTCATTAACACCATCATTTGAACGTTCCATGTATGGTATGAACGATTCATATAACTTCGATGAGGCGGTAGTCCGCACTTCCTCAAATGAAATTATCATATATATTAAACATGAATAGAATAATGGTATGCTATAAAAAAGAATTAGAGAAGATTATAGATAAAACAGATATCATAAATATAATATATAATTATAGTGACATCATATTGGCCACCATAAGAGGTTGTAATAGAATATTGAACAGTCTTCGTTTCGTGAGGCAGTAGTTCATTATCCACAGAAACATTATGTTTTGTACCCATTAGATGGAGGTATGTGTAAGTGTAGTTCAAATACTTCTCATAAAAACAAACTAGTATATTGAGTATACTGGTGTTATTATAAAATAAAATAATAAATAGAGTTTAGGGTGTTGTAGAAGTAAAATAAAAAAAGAACGTAAGAGGAGATGTTACCTTTAAATCAGGTAACTCCCTTTGGTTTGAACCAAAAGGCTTCCTTGAGGTTCCTTATGCCTAAGGTAATATTTCTAAAAGGAAGAGAGGGATATAAGGTTCTTAATTGGGAAGAGTTTGGACTATCCAACAAGTTTGAGATGTGTGTGAAATGGGTTAGAGGTGAGGGATTTTTATAAGGGGGAGGAGGGGCTATTTAGGAATGTTTGAAAATATTATTTAATTAGATAATTATTTTCAGTTTCTAAAGGCCCAAAACTTGTTAAAGTCAAATATAATATTACTCATGTTCTAAATATAATACTATAAGAAGAATTTTACTGGTTTTGGATATTTTTTTAATTTTTAGAATCTCATTTATTTAAATCATTCTTTAATATGGTAAACACTGCATCATTATTGTGTGAAAAATAATTTTTTTCTTTGATGTCTAAAAATTATAAAATAAATACCATGATATAGGAAATATTTTTAGCTTTAATATTAAGATTTATATTTGAAAATATAACTTATATAACCCCATGTAAATTTTTTCTAAAATATATATGCTTATGTCATTTTTTACTTCACTTTAAATTAATTAATATAAAGTGTCATTATCACTCTCAAGTGGCTCCATGTGGTCCCCAAATTGACCCAAAGATGCCAATGGTCAGACATGTATCAACCAATAGAAACAGAACACATTTTAGGGTAATGTAATATTATAATAATAATATTTGTTTACCCTAATTTACCAGATTTACCCTTTAACTAGGGTAAATAAAATATTTACTAAAGTAAATATTCATACTATCTAAAAATAAAAGTTACCTTTTTAAAAAATTTTGATCTCCTAATTCCGAATATGGAATCCATTTTTCCATGTTCAAAACAAATAAGTGTCAGAATTTAATTTAAAATTAATTCCCTTTGTCAAAAGAAAAAAGCGTGTTTTTAAGAAATAATAACTATCAAAAGATTGACACTTGTTTATGTCTAGTTTAAATGTGAAATTAAATAAAATGAATTAAATTATATTAAATGATAAAAATATAATTTAATGATACTTTAAAACCACTCAAATGTGTAATTTAACACTATAAATTATTTGTATTAAAAAATTTTTTTTTAATTAAAATTCTTTATTTTTCACTATTCATCAAAAATGAAAGTTTTATGAAAAGTACCAAAAATTCACCCTATGGTAATTTTGATATTATAAATCCAAAAATAATGTCAATTTTTTAAAAAAATTATAAAATTTCAAAATGTGGGTATTGTTATTCATAACTGCTAGTTTGATTGGTCATGGGGTGTTATAATCTCGAAGTTGCGTAAAGTGAAAGCTATTGCATTATTCAATGGGAAACTTAACGTGGAAGCTTAGGGTGTTACATTTTCCATACTTCATATAATTTTGTACTTGAAATTTCAAGAATACTACTACACAAAAATATTCGGGTGGTTCTTACACATAAGTTCATCGGGTTCCCACGTTGCCCCTTCCATCTTATGATTTCTCCATAGAATTGTCACTAGACGAGTCATCTAGATTCTCAACACCTGTTCTTTGGTATCAAGAATTTTGATATGCTCTTCTCAATAAGAAATATTGGGTTCTAGTTCTATTTCTTCATAGGTGAGTACATGCATTGGGTGAGGCATGTATTTTCTTAACAATGATACGAGGAACACATCATGAACTTTGGAGATACTTGGAGGCATTTACAAATGGTAAGCTACAACTCCAATTCATTCTAGAATTTCAAAAGGTCTGATGTACCTGAGACTTAATTTTCCTTTTTTACTGAATCGTATAACACCCTTAAATGAAGATACCTTCAAGAAAACGTGATCTCCTACTTGAAATTCCAAATATTTTCTTCGGTTATCAGCATAACTTTTTTTATACTTTAAGCTTATTTGATGTGGGTTTGGATAGCCTTTAACTTTTCTATTATTTCATCAACAAGTTCTGTGCCTATGAGTTTTCTTTCACCAGCATCATCCCAATAAGTTTGTGTGTGACATCTCTTTTCATATAACGCTTCATATGGTGCCATCTGAATACTTAAATGGAAACTATTGTTATAGTAAAATTATACCAAAGGAAAATATTGATCCCATATACCCTAAAAGTCAAGTGAGAAAGTTCTCAACATGTCTTATAATGTTTGAACAGTCCATTCAGATTGTCCATCAGTTTGTGGGTGGTAGGCAGTGCTCAAATGACGTTCAGTGTCCATGGCCTTCTAGATATTTTTCCATAATCATGTGTTAAAATAGGTATCATGATCAGAACCAATCAATAGGGGTAAACCATGAAGTAATGATGCAATATGGGTCATTGATCTCCCTTTTTTCATTGTAAAACATCATAGATCCATCTTTCTTCTTAACAAAAAGAATAGTGGATCCCCATGGAGAATCATTTTAGCGAATAAATATTCTATTACTCAGCTCATCTAGTTGTTTTTTTAGATCCACTAATTCAACAATAGACATTATATAAGGGTTCAACAAGTGAATTCTAGAATATAACATCCTAGAGGAGTCATGCAACCTGTTCCCATACCTGAGTGTAAATGGGATGATATTATGATGGACTTTTTCATGGGACTACCAAAGACTCTTAGAAGAAATGATGCAATATGGGTCATTAATCTTCTTGTATTTAATGCACAACCCCATATATCCATCTTTATTCTTCACAAAAAGAACAGGGGCTGCCCCTGGAGTAACACTAGAAAAAAAAATACTTTATTACTCAAATACTCTAGTTGTTTATTTAGATCCACAAATTCCACAGTGGCCATTCTATAAGGGGTCTTAGATATGGGCATTGAACCTAGAATTAAATGAACAAAAAACTAAATTTCTCATTCTTGAGGATTTATCGATTAATCCTCTTGAAATACATCCACATATTTTTGTAAAATAGGTACATCCTCTATTTGAGCAATCTTTTCCTCACCCATAGTTATTTCACTCTCTTCCTCCCCAATAATTGAATTTAGTATAGCTATATGGGGTGGATCTAGATAAAAATTTGATGGTGACATTTCTACTCTAAAGATAAGGTATTCCTTATCATCAAAAAAAATGTAACCGCCTTCTTCTTACAATAGATTTTTGCATCACGATCCGAAAGCCAATCCATACTGAGGATTATATCAAATTCAATCATGGGTATGACGATGAGATCAATAGATAAAGAACATTTATATTCCCTAATGGGGACTGATTCACAAAACATTATTGCAATGATACTTTCCTTAGAACTTTTGACTGATAACTCCCTTGTTAAATCAAATTGGAAATATATAATTTTCTTAGCAAACTATGAAGTTATGAAACAATGCGATGATCTGGAATCTATTAATGCATTGGCTAAACTTGAGAAAACCATTAAATTACCTATCACCACATCTTTCGGAGCTTCAACCTCAGTATTAGTGATCACATAAGCTTGGAATTGCTCCCTTGGCCTTTTCTGAGGTAATTTTCATTGGTGCTTAGGACATTCATTTGCATGATGCCCAATTTCTTTACAATTTTAACATTCAACCTTGACAACCTATTTCATTCCCTTACAATCACATGATTGGTGGCCTATTTCACCATAATTGTAAAGGACTATAATTATGTTCACATAAGTACCAGGGAGTTTCTTCCAACATTTACCTCATGATGGATATTCAAATTTTCCCTTCTTCACCTTATATTCATTTCTAGAGTGCTCAACAGATCTCTTCTTCTCTTACTTTGATTTTATGTCATAAGACATAGATAATTATTTTTATGTATTGATAGCACATGAGACAATATATTTGTATGATGGGAATGATGGTGCGACTAATGCTCGATGGAGAAATGGTTTTAACAAATAAAAGAATAAATCAATATTACTTATGGGGTTACATATATAATATGTTTCATGCCTTGATAACCTTGTAAAGTTATCCTCAGACTTTGCGACATTCTCATCCTCATTTTTCATCAGGCTCAGAAATTTTCCTTCCATATTCGCTCAATGGTCACGAGGAATGTATTTTTCTAAGAAAATCTCTTTAAAATCCCACCATTCCATATTTGATACTTCTTTATCTTCCTTTGCGTTTTTAATTAATGTCCACCATTGATCTGCATCTCACGTGAGGTGATAAAATGCCATGAATACTCGTTCCCTTTCACTGCTCCCCAAAGCATGAAATATTTTTTCTAAGGAACATATTCATTGCTCAGCTACAAATATATTTTTAGTCCCATTGAATATTGGTGGTTGTTGCCTCATGAATTGGTCTAACATTGATCCTCCGCATCGTGGATCTGGGTGCTTCATATGGGTAAGGTTGTTATTCATAACCTGAGTGAGTTTCCCTAGTATGGTACTAAGCTAATATGTACCAGTTCCATCACCTTCTATAATATAATTATCTTGAGTATGAGGGAAATACCTACATGGATTACGTGGGTTGATATAGTTTCCATTCCATCCACTAGGTGCCATTTCTAAATAATGTCATACTTCTTGTCGGAGTTTTCACTCCTAGGTACATCTGTGCCAGAGCCACCTATACCTCCTCATATCCAGACAGGGATGTATTGCTTTGAAAACTCACAAAATTTATACATTCCCAAAATTCTAGGAAGTTCTTCTATACTAATCATCAATGTCTATCTTAGGGTAATGTTATCTAATCAGAGTTTTTCTAAATCTAGATTCCATGGATTGTACTAAACATCTATGATACCAACTGTAATTCCCCAACCCCAGTTACCCATAGTCAATGCATTATTACATAACATATGCATATTCACAAGGGATCACATCCTGAATGACCGATCACTTTAGTAGCCTTGGAAGTAGTAGATACTTACATAAGTCTTAAATTACATTATAAAATGAAAAACAACAACAAAATTGTCTCCATTGTCCACATTAATATCCCCTATACTATCCTTGTTGGTCAGTCATTATTTACTTCTTCGCATCCTAGGAAAAATGAAACATATAAAGGGGTGAGCTTAGATGCTCAATAAGGGTAACAATATAGAGGAAACTTTCATAAATAAGAATAAACTTTTAAGGAAATGTATAAGACTAAAACATAAGCCTTTTAAAAATAATCTTAAGAATAATATGGAAAATAGAAATCAAATAATTACATTTACTTATTCACATGGATATTCTACTAGTCAAATAATCTCATTCAATATCAATAGCTAATTTCATAAGGATGGAATGCATAATGGTGAACGTCATAACCACATAGTCAAGGCCTCATGCCAAGACTACAAATAAGATTTGGCCTAATCCTTATGCCAATACATTAGTTTTTCTCATGATACCTAGAGATGAATTGAGGATCTATAGGGGGATCCACTCATCACATAATAATTCCAATGCATTCCTCATATGAAAAGGTTGAAACATAACATAAACATTCGTATTAAAACTAGCATACGAAATGGTAATACATTAACCATAAAACATGAATGGTATAAAAATAATATATCCACAGTCAAACATATCAAAAAACCTTCAATACAATATGTAATATTTGTATCATAATAAATCAACTTCAAACAAGTATAATATCCAATAAAGGATGTTGACATAGATATAATCATAACTATTTGAGAGAAGTATCTCTTACTATTTTGAAATCATTTAAAGGTCACGTAATTATAAAAGAAAACAATTCTTTTGAAAATATTATTATTAGATAGTCCGAGAAGCCTCAGAATTGTTATAATGGTGGAGAATAACTTCACCCACCATATAAGTTAAAAAACATTCTTACCTTAATTTGTCGAAAAGGTCATAAAGTACCTTGTTTGGAAAATGATAGAAAGATTTCTTTCAAACAATTTTATAAAAAGTAAAAAAAGGGTATAAATGAATATAACCCATAGTCTAGTAAATAGTAAAAATGTTTTGAAAGACATTTTTTAGAAACATAGATGTGAATGATGAAGAGGTCCCAGTAGACACTCACATAAAAACAACATCGGATAATAAAGATATTGTGAAATTAACCCTTACCGTGTACTTTTCCTTCGACGAGGGTACGTTAACCTCCTATATAATAGTTAAATAATTGTTATTAAATTATAAAAGAACCACATACATACATATGATATCATATATTATCTTTTAATATTTCTTTGTTAATAATATTTTAGTAGTATAATTGTTTCAGTTGTTAACTAATTTGTTTTCCTTTATATGTTTTGTTACGTTAGCAATGTTTGTTATATATAGGATGTATTTGGTTCATAATAAGATTGATATTAAGTTCTTAAACATTATTTTTTATAATCAAATGAAAAGTATTCTTGAACGGTTATGATGGGGAATGAATCTCATCGCGTTCGTGGAGACAGTAATCTGTGCGTACGCACGAACGCTACTTCCATTTCATTTTTTTAATTTAAAAGGAAATAAGACTAAATGATACATAGGTGTATTATTATTCCCATATAATATTTTATATACATTATATATGTTCATTAACACCATCATTTATACGTTCCATGTATGGTATGAACGAGTCATATCACTTTGAGTGGGCGGTAGTCCACACATCCTCAAATAAAATTATTGTCTATATACAACATGAAAAGAATAAAGGTATGACATAAAAGAAGACTAAATAAAATTATAGATAAAATAAATATAAAAAATATCATATATAAATACAGTTCCATCATAATAGCCGCCATAAGAGGTGGTAGTAGAATATTGAACAATCATCGTTCCGTGAGGTAGTAGTTCACCGTCCACAGAAACATTATGTTCTATACCCATTAGATAGAGGTGTGTTTAAGTATAGTTCAAATAATTCTCAAAAAAAAAACCTAGTATAATACAGATATTGGTGTTGTTATAAAATAAAGTAATAATGAGAGTTTAGGGGGTGGAGAAGTAAAATAAAATAAAAGAACTTTAGAAGAGATGTTACTTTTAAAATGGGTAACTCCCATTGGTTTGAACCAAAAGGCTTCCTTGAAGTGCCTTCTGCCTAAGGTAAGGCTTCTAAGAGGAAGAGAGGGATGTATGGAGATTTATTGGTTAGAGGTTGGATGATCTAGGGGGTTTGAGAGATTTGAGAAATGGGTTATAGGTGAGGTCTTTTTATAAGGGGGATGGGATCTTTAGAAATGGTTAAAAATATTATTATATTATATAATTTGATTCAGTTTCTAAAGGTCCAAAAATCATTAAAGTATAAGATAATATGACTCATGTTCATAATAAATTCATCCAATTGGAATTGGATGGGTTTTTTATATTGTTTTTATTTTTACAATCTCATTTATTTAAATCATTCTTTAATGAGGTAAATACTACATCATTATTGTGTCATTAATAATTATAGTTATTTGATGTCTAAAAATTATAAAAAAAATACCATGATGTACGAAATTTTTTGATATTTAAAATGAATATTTATAGTTGACGAGATAACTTATATATCCCCTTGTAAAAAATATTTTACTAAAAGACATATGTTTATGTCCTTTTTTGTCTACTTTAAATTAATTAATATAAAGTGTCATTATCAATCTCATGTGGCTCCATGGGGTCCCAAATTCGACCCATGGGTGCCTATTTTCGGACATGTATCAACCATTAGAAATAGGATACATGTTATGGTAATTTGATATTATTATATTAATATTTTTTTATCCTTATTTACTAGATTTACTCTTTAACCATGGTAAATAAAATATTTACTGATGTAAATTTCATAATGTATAAAAATAAAATTTTTATTTTTACAAAATTTGGATCTCCTGATTCCAAATATGGAATCAATTTTTTCAAATTAAAAAAATAGAAGTGGCAGAAATTAATTTAAAATTAATTCACGTTGTCAAAACAAGAAGCATGTTTTTAAGAAATATTAACTATCAAAAGATTGACACATGTTTATGTCAAGTTTAAAAGTAAAATTACATCCAATGACCTAAATTATATTAAATGATAAAAATATAATCTAATGAAACTTTAAAACCACTAAAAATTATAATTTAAAATTATAAATTTTTATGATTAAAAAAATTGTTTTTAATTAAAATTTAATATTTTTCACTATTCATCAAAAATTGAATGTTTTGAGAAAAGTACCAAAAATTCACCCTAAGTTAATTTTGATATTCATAATCCAAAAATTATGTCCATATTGAAAAATAAAATTTATAAAATTTCAAAAAGTGGGTATTACTATTCATAATGGCTAGTTTGATTGGTTATGGTGTGTTAGAATTTCAAAGTTGCGAACAACACAAGCTATTACATTATTCAAAAGAAAACGTACCATGGATGATTGGTGTGTTATACTTATAATCGATAGGACACTGCTCCAATGCGATCAAGGATCTCCAAAGGGACAATGTAACATGAGCTAAGCATTCCCTTCTTCCCAAATATGATAACTCTCTTCCATAGTGATATGCGGAGGAAAACCATGTCTCTGACATCAAACTCTAGGTCTCGTTGATGATTATCAGCATAGCTATTTTGTTCACTCTGAGTAGCTTTAATGTTTTTCTAGATGGTCTTAACCTTCTCCACCATTTCTTCGACCATTTCTAGACCTAAGAGTTTTCTATCCCCAACTTCATCCCAACATGATGGTGTTCTACACCTCTTCCCATAAAGGACTTCATAAGAAGCCATTGGGATGCTTGAGTGGAAACTATTGTGGAAAAAGAACTCAACTAGAGGGAGATGTTGATCTCAACCTCCTTTGAAGTCCATTGAGCATGGTCTCTACATGTATTCAAGTGTTTGGATAGTCTACTCAGATTGGCCTACAGTTTGAGGATGATAATCCATACTAAAGTTTAGATCAGTATCCCTATCATGATGAAGAATCTTCCAAAACGTAGAGGTGAATCTTGGATCTTGATCAGAAATAATCGATATTGGTACTCCATGAAGGCTTACCACATCTATGATGTATATCAATGCCAGCTGATCCAATTAGAAATCCCCCTGAATTACATTGATGTGTGTATTATTTGTAAGACGATGCAAAATAACCCAGATAGCATTGTTTCCTTTGGATGTCTTCAAATTTCTAGTGAAAAGGTTAACTGTGATGTTCTCCCACTTCCATTATGATATGGGCAATAGTTGCATCATCCCCTTAGATTTATGCATCTCAGCCTTCACATACAGACATACCAGACAAATTGATGTATACTCAGTGGTCTCTTTCTTCATGTTATCCCACCAATAATTCTATCGGATATCTTGATATATATTTGTGTTTCTTGGGTGAATGGAGAAATTTGAATGATGTGCATCATCCAAAAGTTCATTCTTTAACTCTATTCTTTATGGAACACATATTATTTCCCAAATATCACAATTCCTTATTCATTAACATTTAACTCTTAGAATTTCCCTTTTCATAAAGTTTCCACTTTCTTCAAAATTCCTACATCATCCTTTTGAGAATCCTTTTACCTTTACAAAAAAGATGGTTGAGCAATCATTTGTGAAAGGATTGATGATTTTCCCTTCATTATGATTCACATTTCCATATTTATCAATTCTATGAAGATTTTATCCTTTTAAATTTTCATCGATGATAGAATTGTTGGGTCCTTTCTACATGGAACATCTGCCACCATGTTCACATTCCCAGTGTGGTAATAGATTGAGCAGTCATAGTCTTTGATTAGATCTAACCATATTCATGGGATCATGTTCAAATATTTTTGTGTCAATATATAATTGATGGTTTTTTATCCGTATATACTTCACACTTATTCCCAAAGAGGTAATACCACCAAATTTTCCAAGAAAAGATTGCTGTAGCCAACTCTAGATCATGTGTAGAACTGCCATGACAAATAGGAAATAACTTTTTATTTTTTTCCTCAAATTCTATCATAGGTATCCTTATAATATTTTAAAGAAGAAAATTCCCACAAACGTCAAGATGTTATACAACACTTATAGAATTTTTTTCCCTTAATGATTAAATATCATTTCTCCTGGGGACTCAATGTTCTAAGAAAACATAAAAGATATACATAAAGGACATTAATTGAAATAAATTATGACATAAACTACTTTTAATTAGTGGTTAAATGTAATTACTTAATGATTATCCATATTAGCATAGTACTTATCATGCTCCCTTGATCATGGAGATTGTTGATTCTCATCATGCTTCTCAGCATGTCCAATAGATCATCATATTAGATAATGCCAGACTTCTCCACATTTATGACATATAACCATTTAAGATTCCTTAGATGGAGGTTTGTTTCCATAAATCACATTATCCATTATTTAATAGAAATTGGATACTTTTTCCCTTCATTTCCACACTTAAAGAATCTTCTAGTCCCTTTGTGACATTTCCCTTGGTTCCTCTTTCCATATTTGTTGTAAGAATGAAATTGGTTATTCTTTACCTCATCACCTTTATCATGTGGAACTTTATGAGATGTCATTTTTTCTTCCATTATTTCCTTGGGAATTCGAAAAAGTACAAATTTTTAATTTTGATTTTTGATAGTTCATTTGGAATAATCACAATATTTCCTACTTGAGATCCCATTTGATTGGGAATCTCACTGGGACATTCATCCTATTTCCCTTCACATCAGTTTTTATCCATATTCCTCATATTAGAGTCCATTGGATGGAATAAAAGGAAATATAGGGGTAACTCATAATGGGTACTCCAAAGACAAAAATGGATGACTTAAAAATTACTTTTATTTCCTTATGCTATGAATTTATTGTCTTCAGTTTATGTTATCCATGATCTACTTACCAACATATATTCATAGGGGAATTTTTTTGTTCCATTAAATGGTTAATACTAAGATTTAAAATTTACCAAAGCATATCTCCCAGGAGTGTCGTAACCAAAAGTGCATCAAGGCCCATTGTCGTGTACCAGTTCCCATTCGAGTCTAGCTCAAAGCAGTGTTTTTGGGTTTACCCCTAGATACATATGTTCCAGAGCCACCTCTACCTACTTGTATGGAGATAGGGATTTATTTTATTGATAAAACACTTAAAAAATTTTCAAAAAAATTCTGGGATGTTTTTATTATACTTTTTCATACCTCTAAGTCTTCTACTAGGGATTTATAATCATAATTCAAAAAATAACTGAACCTATCCTCTAATACCTACTATAACAAACCTGCTCTTTATTTCACACATAGACATAATTTATTACATAAAACATTCACATGATACATCATAGAATATCAATTGGTTTAGTGTCTATGGGGATTAGTAAAATTACATAACCACTTAAAACATGAAGCACATAATTTTATTGAAAACATCTTTTATATGACCACACACATTCGTTCTTATTTTTCTTTGCATGGGATAACTTTAGGACATGTATTAGAAAGAGGTGAGATATAAATACCAGTAAAGGATTAAACATGGAATAAATTGAATAATATAGTACATGTTAGGTAATACATATAATGATGGTTTATAATAGATACATGAACATAAAAGGTGATATAGCATTATTATCATAACATGGAAATGTGGCATCAACATTTAACATGATATTAGAATGATCCAAGGATCATTGCACATGGATCATGAGTAAACACTAATTTCACTTGAATTAGCATGATTAAACCATCAATGCACTTGACATATCATGTTACTAATCTTTATCCAATGCATTGGAGTGCTATCAGGGTGCACCCTTCTTAATCATTTCATTTCTTGCATAAGTGTGCCACATAGATCATATAACATGGATTCATTAAACATCATCATTTAACACACAATAAAATAATTTGTAATTCATAAATGAATCACTATAATCAATAATTAAATGTGCATAATGGTGAATACCCTTGAGAGATAAATTGGCATGATATTCACTACACAATGACTTTCTCTTGGAAAATCGCAGTGCAATTTCGGCAGCATAACAACGTGACATAAGAATTCATAAAATGGTTGATGAGAGATATTGATGTGTATAATCATATGTAAATGTAATTTATAGTAAAAGGTTAATATAGAAACATGTACAAACATATATAATTTAATTTAGATTTATAAAACAAAATAATTTCTTGAATGTAAATGAGAAGAGAGAAATTATTTATGGAATTTCAGCATGGTAATAGGTGTACATGAGAGGCATTAATTAGAGGGAAATGGTCATCTCATCAATAAAACATAAGGAAGATAGTATGGGAGAGGTGTAAAATCGTACCCCAGTATTTGTAATTGAAAATAAAAGGTCATAAGAACTAAAATAAATTTTGAAAAAAATGAGAAAGGATGAAATCCCTTACTTAAAAGTGTGATCCAAAGACTTGGGAGAGCCTTGATAAAAGATTATTGGGAGAATAGGGAGCCTTGAGAGGATTATATAGAGAGTAGTGAAGAGGTTGACTGAGCTCTAAAGGCTTTTTGTGAAGATGATGTGGGAGCATGGGTGGGATTATATAGGAAAAGGGAGAGAATTATTTATTATTTAGGTTTTGGACACCATACATTAATCTAATCAAAACCACAAACCTAGCCATTTTCCCCCATGGTTTTTGAAAAAGGGGAGTAAATAAAATATTTTATAAGGACAATGGATGAACTTCTTAAAATATCATGCTTTATTATGTGAAGGTGAGTCACACTCTGAAAGAAATCAATTTAAAAAGTTAAAATGTTTTATAATTCTAGGAGGGTCCACTAAAAATTTGTATAATAAATAACACATTCCAAAAATCACATTATTTTAATATTAAAACATATATTGGCAGAAAATATCATTTATAGTATTTTATTACATCATTATTGGTTCATTATGATGTCATAAAACACATTATGTTTTTAAACATTATTTAATTTTTACCAAAACATTCGATTATCTCAGAAAAGTATGAAAATTTCACCATTGGATAATTTCGATGTCCTAATTCAAAAAAATAATAATAATTTTATCTAAATAATTTTCTAAATATGTTATTTTTTACTTTTAAAATAGAAACTGATATGTATAAAAAATTCATGGGTTTTGAAAAATGGTTTTCAAAACATAATAAAAATCTTGATTGTATTCATAAAAATTATACTATAATTTAGATTTAATAAAAAGTAATTTAGTAATAAATTTTTATTAAATTTTTATTTAATTAAAAAAAATCCATTAAATCATCAAAATAGATTTCTTTATTGAATATTAAATAAAAATACTATTTGTTCATTAAAAACTATTTACAAAGTAACAATAATAAGATGAATGTATATTATTTACTCTATAAAAAAAATAATTTACATAACCATAGTGCTCGGGTCTTGTTACATAACCCCTTATAACACCAGTATAAGACCGAAGGGTATGGTGTGCAATGGTGACAGACTCTTGGGTTGGCTCGGATAACATTTCCCGGGTGGTAATCTCTATCAACTTCCACTTGTCCCATAGGTAGTTCCATTCAAGGTTAACGTGTCGAAGCTCGGCTTGGGCTTGGCCAAGAGTGAAGCCCAATTATGACACCTCTTTCCGTGCTCCAAAAAAGGAGCTTCTTACGGAGAAATTATACTACATGAGGCCATCTCTTCTTTAGTCTGAGTAGATTGGGTTGGTTAAAGCCCTATATTTATAATAATCATGTTATCACTTTCCAGTGACTATATTAAAAATGATCACAATCCTCAGTAGTATTTTAAAATCCAGAAACATAAAACCAAAGAAGTTAATATGTTTTACATAAAAAAATTTCATAGTAAGACATTTAATTAGATCGAGATGAATTTTCATTAATCAATATTTGGGTCGTTAAAATATTTCTTAACAATAAATAATTATCCATAGTAGAACTAGAATATAGAATGTCAATAATAACTTGAGTCTAAATGATCATAATTCATACATATAAAAATGTTTGATGTTTTCATTATATTATATCCTTATTGAAGAATAATATTTTTTAGAGGCTTTCAAATGGTTGAAAATCAATTTAAAATATCACGGTATCATTTTTTGGGGAAAATAAGAATTTTATTTTTAAATAACTTATTTAAAATAAAAAAATATTTAAAATATTAGGAAAAATCTTTATTTTAAAAGAACCATGTAAACAAAAAATGTATGTTTCAAATTAAACAGTATTCATGACGATGGGAATTTCCATTGGTGTGATGTATGTAAAAATAAAGATTCCATCACACATTTGACAAAAAATTCCTTATTGGGGATATGAAAAAAAAGATTATTTTAACAAAAGTTATAAAAATAAAAACATGTGTAAAAAATAATTCCAGCAAACATTCAAGAATGTTAAAATATTATTGATTTTTTTTACATAAAATAATTACTTGCTGGAAAATTATTCTTGATTGAATAGGGAAACAATGTTGGTTTTTCATTAGAAACATACTTTTGGACTTTTGGCTACTTAGAGAGAGTAAAATGAAAAGAAAAATTTTAATTTTAAAAAATAACAATGTAGAATAAAATTTATGGGTTTTAAGATAAAAGGATCATATAATTCCCCCATTGAAAATATAAATATAAAAAATCCCAAATAAGGATATGTTATAAATCCAATTGGATTGAGCTAGATTTTTTCACATTAAAGAAGAAATAATTGACTAAGATAATGATTGTTAGGTTAATGACAAGATGAGTTTTACCATATCAATGAATATACTAGGGGGTTTTTAAAATATAATTTTTTACATCACATGTTTGAAAATGACCACAATGATGGCTAGAGAAGGATAAATGAATCGTAGAGAATGAATAGGGAGACCATTCATTAAAACAAGGAATGATGCATTGAAGGATACCCAAAATATGAAATGCCACACCATAGAGGAGAAAATGATAAAGCTATAGATTATTTCAAAATAATTCCACACCTAATAAAAATGTAATGGTGATAAAAAATGTGCCAAAATGGGAATATGGAGAGGGACCAGACCCATGGTGGTCCTTGTGCTGAACACTTCATTCACTTGCCTAACATAGTTGAGCCTAAAACATGAATAATGTAATTTTTGGTGTGGTAGTTTCACTTGATGGAACCTAGAATTATGAGAATGACTGAGCCTTCTTGAACACACTTATGGCACAATCCATGGTTATTGTGATGTCTACATGTGATAAATACGTGCACCAAAAATGGGTGTAGAGTACTGAAGGAGCCCATGGTCTATCAGTGATGACCTGCAGTTCAAAGGTGACCAAAATGGTGATCCCCAAACCCATGGTAAAGAAATATATGGTTAATAGGTGGTTAAAAATGAAAAAATGTAAAATTAAGGATACCAAACCCATGGTCTTTAGTGTGTTAAGGAAAAAATGGCCATGGATTCTGCTCCAGGCCATGCTACAAGGAATGACTAGTTGTGATGTTTGGAACGTCAATGAATTTATTATGAAAATGATTATACTGATCTTTAATAATTCCATAATCATTGGATTTAGTTTTATTATATAATTATAGCAAAATTTTGAGGATTTTGTCATGTTGTATTTGCTGGAATAAAGGTGGAATTATTCCATATTTCATGAAGAGAGAGAAAGATCTGAAGAAGTTATGTTTAATCAGTTATAAAAAAGTTTCATGGGATTTTTAAGGAGTAATGGGTGTTTTTATAGCCCATTAT
The DNA here is from genome assembly GCA_963277665.1 of Viscum album. NCBI lineage: Eukaryota > Viridiplantae > Streptophyta > Magnoliopsida > Santalales > Viscaceae > Viscum > Viscum album. Next base: position 1,687,069,946 of record OY728147.1, on the reverse strand, counting down.
GGATATGATAGGTTTCTATATTTAAGGAAACATTCACTTCTTATTTGCATATAGAAGATCATCAGAAAGAGTAGCTAGAAGAGGTGCACAATTAGAGTATAAAGATATGTGAGATACCATACTAATTCTTTGAGAGAAATGAAATATAAGAAGAGGAGTTTTTTAAGAGGATCTTGTAAAAATTAGAGCTCATGTGGTAGTCAATATGTATCAATTTAGTAATAATTAATCACTTTGATTTTTTTTATATTTTGAGACAAAAGGTATTAGTATCTAATTCCTCTATAGATGTTCTAAAAATATTATTCATAAATATATGTTGATCCATCTATTGAAGGATGAAGAGACTCCAGATTTAAAGTGATCACATAAGATAAGTGATCATTAGGGGTTTTCTAAACTTATTAGATCATATCTTAGAGAAGTTTTATATCCTATGAGATTCATGAAATGGTTTGAAAACATTATGTAGAATTATAATTTTAATGAAATTTGAATAATAGTTGTTGAAACCAAGTTTAGGGGTCTAGAAAACCTGGAAATGGGTAGTCATGGGTGTCAAACATTGTAAATTTCATGTTTTGTGAGTTGTCTCTCACGTCTACATATGAGTCAAGGTCCATAGTTTTCTATAATGAGTAGATTAAGAACCTCCACTAGTTCAAGTGGTTGAGTTTGAATAGTAGAAATTCAAAAAAAAATCTGGATCACACATTCACCCCATCCCTTTCTTAGTGATCAAATTAATTTAGATCCTAAAATTGGAATTAGAAACTTTTTACCTTTAAAGATCCTTAAGAAGGTTCTTAGAAATGGAGAACCAAAATAATATGAAAAATAAAATTGTTCATATCTTCAAAAAAACTACAATGTTGGAGGAATATTATGATTCCTTATCACCCTTCTCTAATACATTGGGTACTCGATGTTGCTAAAATTATTTTCCCTCTTGTTTCTAATAATTCTCATATGACCCATGCTAATGAAATAAATATATAGATGAATAAATGGAAAAAATACCATTTTTTTGTCTTTTTATATAATTTATACAGTAAAGTGATGGGTATTTCATTTACAAATGAGATATGGGATAAATTAAGGAGAATATATTAGGGAAACATCAAATTGAAGAAATCCTAGCATTAAATTTGGAGAAGCAGATTAAAAAAATAATGAGGGATAAGGATGAACATGTTTATATCTATTTCCCTTGACTAAATGAATTAGTAATAAATATTAATTTATTTTGGGAGAAACTTGAAGATTTCACTATTGTGATTAATCTTATAAGGATCCTTTTAGATCTATTTGATCCAAAGGTATAAACTTTTTAAGATATTGAATATATTTCATTGGATGAGATACATAATGTTCTTAATTAATATTAAATGAAAAAGAAACTTGATTTAAATAATTATAATATAGTATATGATTCTTTTTAATCCATTAGAAAATGGAATATAATTTTTCAAATACATCAGTAATTCAAAAGATGATGGAGATCTAAATCAAATTTTCTCTCTCATATAAAAGAGATTCATGAAGAAAAGTGGAAGGGAAAAGTTAAAAAATCTTTTAGATATTTTATGTGAAATTGTATTATTCATATTGATAAGTTTTTTCCAAATAATTACCTTTAGGAATCAGATTTATATGTAGAAGTAGAAGGACCTCAATATAAGAAAAAGGAAATGAAACTGTTGAAATATGACACCAAAATAAGAATCTTTTTTACAAGGATGATGGTTCATCCATTAATATTGACCAAGAATTATATCTTTTTATGAACATCGATAAAATTTTACAATCATCAATAAATTTTGATGATGAATATGGGAAACTATAACTATATTTTTAAATTAATGGTATGTTGGAATACTATCTTGGAAATTCTTCACAACTCAAGAGAGAGAGGAAAATCTCCAGAAAGTTAACCAAGTAATGGATACTCAAATGAATATGTTTGGTAAAATGGAAAAGGTAATAATAATAAAGAAAAATAATATATGATTAAAAGGTAATCATACCTTGTTGAAAAAATCAATGAACCCATGTTGAAGATTGACGTGAAAGGGATGATTATATGTGATCTTAATGAAAAAATGACTGTTATAGAAGAAGAGTTATTTGATACACAATCTATATAATTTGAAGATCAAAATGATTTGAAAATTTCTAGAGTAGATTTTTGGAGATCTGTTGAGATTATATTATAATACTCTCATAAAGTAATATCAATGGAAATATGTAAAACTATAACTATTCAGCCTCAAAATAGAACTTTTTTTTAATAGTGTAAGTGATCAATGCGATTATAATAATATTTAGAGGAAATTAACCACACAGGGGAAAGAAATAATGTTCTAGTAAAATAACAACCCCATTAGTAATAGAAGTCTCATATAAGAAAATTTCAACCCCATTCTGAAAATATATATAATTGGTCAAGGAAATATCAATTCCAGGGATATTTTTGGTGTTGTGGATGGTAGAAACACAAAGATTACTCATGTTTGTTCAATATGTCTTTTTCTATCAAGAGGAAAGAACAAAGAGGGTGGTTTAGTGAGAATTTGAGGATAAATGAATCAAATAAATAATTTTTTTAAATAAGTGAAGGCGTTTGAGTATAATTTCACAAGTGATAAGTTGAAGAAGTGTTTAAGATGTGAGAAATAATGAGAATATTTTAAAGGAAGTTCAATCCCAAGGAAGTGATAATGTTTAAATTTTTAATTCAAAAAATATTTATTAACCTAATAATGATGTTGATATTGGAAGGAAATAATTTCCTTGGTTAAGAGGAAAATCCCAAACTAATGGTTTCCATTACATTATAAATAAGACCCAACTTATTCCCTTAATATTTTTTTATATTGTGCTAACTTATATGGAATTAAATAAGATTATTCGGGTAGGAAATTCAATAAAATAAATATGATGTTATGAACATGGAATAATTATTCATTATCAAGAGGATATGAGTGTATCTATTGAGGAGGATATCCTTTGTGAAGAAAGTTGTCAAATTAGGAATTTTTGTACAACATGAAGATATATGGAAAGCCTTGGTTACAAATCTCGTGATTTACACTCTAGGCTTGCCTATGTATACGTAGAGTGGACTGATAAAATTCTATTTTTCAAATATCAATGTCATTTCATACCTCTCATAGAAGTGAAAAGAAGAAGAAAATATTTTTTAAGAAAAGAGAAACAATACCCCATTCTTTGACAATTGAATTTCATTATCAATGCAGGGGAGAATGTTTTTGGGAAGTTGAAAAAGTGGAATATGAGAATTTCAAAAAAAATACAATATGATATATTATTATCAATCAAAAATGATTAAGCATTATTTGTTGAAAATAAGGAGCTAATCATTTACAAAGATTTTGATGGTGAAAATTGATGGCAAGATGAGTGTTGGAATCTAAATGAATTATGATAGATTTATTGATAATAACATTATTGAAATCAAATGACATAACACGACTATAATTATTCCCAATGAATTTTGATAGAATTTTAATAATGTAGAGGAAGACTATGCCTTAACACAAGGCATGATGTGTCTAAGACTACCCAACATGGGACAAGACACACCATGGAAGAGGTCATGGTAAATTTGAAGAAGATTATAAGAGTTGTTCATAGCCTTTATATAAGGTTTGGTGTGATAAAATGTCCCAAAAAGAGATGATGGATAGAGATGACACCAATGGTTGTCCATGTGGTGAACACTTAGTTCACCTATGCAACACAGATGAGCCCAAAATGGTCATAATAAATGTAGTTTTCTCATAGTTAATTTTTTTTGGAACATAGTGTTTTTATGAGGCCAAACAATATTGATCACATTCATAGTACATTCCATGGTGCTTGTGATGTTTACCTATGAGAAACAAGGACACCCAAAATGGTTGTTGAGTGATGTAGCTATATATGGTTGATAGGTGATTACATATAGATTAAAGATGAAAAAAGAAATTTCCCCACACCCATGGTGAAGGTATAAATGTTTTAAAGGTTTTTTAGCATGAAAAAATGGGCAGATAAAGGAGTCCACATCCATGATCATTGATGTGCTGTGGGTAAAAGGACCACATATTCTCCACCAGACCATGGTGGAAGGCATGTAGGTTTGTGATATGTAAAATTTTTATAAATTTATTATAGATATTCTTAGTTGGATCTTGAATTATTCTATAATCATTGGATTCAGTTTTTGGCCATTATTCTAGCATAATTTAGAGATGTTTGGAGCCTTATATTTGGTCGAATAAATATGAAATTATTCTTCACTTCATGAAGAGAGGGAGATTCATAGAGCAGTTACGTTGTAGCCATTATTGAGGAAATATGTGGGAGTTACTAATAGGTTAATGGATGGTTTTTATTGGACATTATGTAGATTAATGTTCTCAACTTTGATTTTATATAACAAACTTACCTAGGATACCCTGAATAATTTAAACATTACCTAATCCTCCATATACCTAAAGGGAGTTCCCAATCCCCACAGGCTGGTGACTACTACCCGAGAAACAGAAAAACCAAATGCAATTATTTCACACAACCTAAATTAGATAAAACATAATACATATAAATAAAAAAATGAAACAGGGGAAGGTTAACAATAAAAATATATTTCATAACTGAAAGACAAAAAAAAGAGATATAACTCAAGGAAAGAAAAACAAGACCACAGTTAAAGTATAATAGAAAAGGGAAACTAAAATAAAAAAATACTCCATATGATAATGTGAGGAATGTACCACCATCTCACCATCATCTACCACACCAATATGACATAAAACCGTACTCTCTTACTATGATTCCTTTCATTTTCATACATCAAAATACACAACTAGGTCTATACACCTACAAAGGAGTATAAAGGGTTTGACATAAACATGCTTATTAGGATCCCAACATGGTGTTATATGTCAAGTATCTATAAAACCGATAAAAATATTCCCATTTTAATGAAACCATGTCCTGATAGATGATTGAAAAGTTTATATCAAAATCATGTTAGACATTTCCCTTTTTCCATAGTTTTGTAACAAACAAAAAAAAATAGTCTTAAAGGAAAATTTCTATAAAAATTTATCAAATCCAATGCATGTATATCTATATGAGAACAATAAAAATAAAAATCACAATGGTAAATAAGAAAAGTGATCGAAATTGGTAAGGATTTAAAACTACTTGTACCATAATTATGGACTAATGAAAACTCAAGACCCCATAACAATAGACCTAGTGAGTAGAGAAACACCCCATAAGTGAACATCCAAATGATTTTAATATAAAGTCCCTTGAAAAGTGGGCATAAGGAGAAGAGGATCATCCCGTGATCGGACCCCCTCAATAATAAAATGTACGGTGGTTATTGTAATGCCCCGACCCCAGCTACCCAGAGTCGGTGCATTAATTACATAACATTGGCATGATCACAAGAAAGATCAAATCCTGAAAGACCGATTGGTTTAGTAGCCTTGGAAACACTAGATATAATCATAAAGTTTTACATTACATTTCAAAGTGAAAAACTACTACAACAACAAAGTCTTCATATCCACACTATTAACCCCTCATAATATCCCTGCAAGTCATTCATAAATTACTTCTTCACTACCTAGGAAAAATAAAACATAGAAAAGGGGTGAGCTCAAATGCCCAGTAAGGATAACAAGATAGCGGAACATTCAAAATAAGCATAAACATTTAAGGCAATGAATTACTAAAACAAAAGCCTTTTAAAATTGAAATTCAACATAGTATGGCAAAAGTAAAATGAAATAATGCCATTTACTTGTTCACATGGATATTCTACTAATCGAATAATCACATGAAATATCAATAACCACTTTCATAATGTTGGAATGCATAATGCCAGACTATCATAACCACATAGCCAAGGCCTCGTGCCAAGACTACAAATAAGATTTTGTCAAGGCCTTGTGCCAAGACACTAGTTTGTCTCATGAGACCTACCGATTCATCGAGGAGCTATAGCGGGCTCCACCCATCACTTATTAAGTCCAATGCATTCCCATATGAAAAGGTTTAAACATAACATAAACATTCGTATTAAAACTAGCATACGAAATGTCAATAATTTCACCATAAACTATGAATGGTATAAAAATAGCACATCCACAGTCAAACATATCACAAAACCTTCAATACAATATAGAAGTTTTGTATCATAATAAATCAACTTCAAATAATCTTAAAATCCATCAAAGGATGTTGACATAGATGAAATCAAAATTCTTTTTAAAGAAGTATCTCCTTTTATTTTGAAATCATTTAAGATCCATATAAAATAAAACATTTTCTTTGAAAATATTCTTATAAGCTTGTATGGAAAGCTTCGACGATTTTATAACGGCGGAAAATAACCGCACCCGCCGTATAAGTTAAAAAAACATTCTTACCTCAATTCAGTCGAAAAGGTTAAAAAGGACCTTGTTTTGAAAACGACGGAAAGATTCCTTTATAAACCTATTATAAAAAGTCAAACAAGGGTATAAATGACTTTAACCTATATTATTGTAAATAGTAAAAATGTTTTGAAATACATTTCAAAGAAACATGGATGTCGATGATAAAGAGATCCCAGTAGATTATTACGTATAATATAACCTTGGATAATGAAGAGATTGTGAAATAACCCTTACCTTGTACTTTTCCTTGGTTGTGGTAGGTTAACCTCCTGTATAATGGTGAAATAATTGTTATTAAATTATACAAGAATCATATACATTAATATGATATCATATATGATCTTTTAATATTGATTTGATAATAATATCTTAGTATTATCGTTGTTTCGGGTGTTAACTTACTTGTTTTCTTTTGTATGTTTTGTTACGTAAGACATGTATGTAAAGGATAGGTTGTATATTATTCATATCCAGAATGATATCAAGTCCTTAAAAATCATTTTTTAAATCATCAAATTATACTTGAATGGATACGATGGAGAATGAATCTCATCGCGTTCGTGGAGACGGTAGTCCGTACGTACGCACGAGCGACAATATCATTCTTTTGATATTAAAATAATATATAAATGGATGGTATATCATATATAAAGAATCATTAACATGTTAGATTTATTATTTACATGAGTTACACATCATTATTATACCCATCCAAATAATATTATATTGAATAACAATTACACCACGACGTGGAGACGGTAAGCCGTACGTACGCACGTATGGTGACATGTTATTCAAAGGGTGGATAGGATAATGAATATGGTTGTACCATATTTATAATAACATCACAGTATATGTGAGATACTGGAGTTATTATTTTAGAATGGTAAGAACAAAGGAAGAAGAAGTGGAAGAAGAAATGAACTTAGAAAAGGGTGGTGAAATCATTAACTCTTCTTCGGGTTCTTCCTTTTGATTTGATCAAAAGGGCTCCTTAGGTTGGCTTTCTGATCAAACTAAGGCCTCTAGGTTGTATTGAGGGATGTTGGGAGAGTATTTGGGCAGAGTTTGGCCGATCCAAAAGGCTTTAGAGGTGTGATGAAATGAGAAGGAGGTGTGCCTTTTTATAAGAGGGGTGAGGGGCACCTTTGGAAAAGCTAGAAATATTAATTTATAATAAATTCATATTCGGTTTCTAATGGTTCAAAAATTTACTATTCAAAGGTTAAGGTGGGGACAGGTCGAAAACAACTCAACCAATAGAATTTAGACAGGTTTGGGTACTTATATTAACCTTATCTTTAAGTATTAACTCTAAGTTAATTAGTTTCACTTTTACAATGTCTCTTTGTATTTTTATATTATATGGTTAATAGACTTACCATATACATACAAGCGACCCCCAAGTGGTCCATTAATGATGATCCTATCATTATATAAGTCTCTTGGCCGAACCTTAGATTTTTAAAAATTTAATATCAATTAATAATATAATATTTGTTTTAAGAACTCTTTTATGTCAATTTTGACACTATTCAATAGTTGATTTTTGTGAAACTCATAACAGATTGAATACTTCGAAAAAAGTCTATTAAATCACTCCTAATATATCATATTATCCTAGAAAATTAGTTTAATTCATTAAAAGTTTCATATTATATTTATTTGGGTATTTATAATAACAATTATTTTAATTTTTCACTATTTTAGAAATTACTGCATCATCATTGTGTCATAAATAAAATAAATTATTTAATGTCTAAAAATTATAAATAAAATATCATTATGTAGGAAATCTTTTTATCTTTATAATGAATATTTATAATCTAAAATCCAACATATATAACCCTATGTAACATTTGTTTTTCTAAAAGATATATGCTTATGTCATTTTTGTATTCATTTTAACTTAATTAAAATAAAGTGTCATTATCACTTACAAGTGGATCCATGGGGTCCCAAAATCGACCCAAAGATGCCCATGGTCGACCATGTATCAACCAATAGGGTTAGGACACGTTTTAGGGTAATTTAGTATTATTATAATATTATTTTTTTAACCCTTATTTACCGGATTTACCCTTAACCATGGTAAATAAAATATTTACCGCAGTAATTATTCAAAATGTGTAAAAATGAAAGTTACCTATTTACATAATTTGGACATCCTGATTCCAAATATGTAATCCATTTTTCCAAATTCAAAACACAGAAGTGGCAGAAATTAATTTAAAATTAATTCCCGCTGTCAAAACAAAAAGCGTGTTTTTAAGAGATAATAACTATCAAAAGATTGACACTTGTTTATGTTCGGTTTAATTGTAAAATTAAGTCCAATGACAAACATTAAATTGAATGGTAAAAATATATTCTAAATATACTTTAAAACCACTCAAATTCATAATTTATCAATATTAATTATTTTTATTAAAAAAGTTGTTTTTAATTAAAATTTAGTAATTTTCACTATTCATCAAAATATAAAAGTTATCCGAAAAGTACCAAAATTTCACCCTAGGCTAATTTCGATATTCCTAATCCAAAAATGAAGTCCATTTTGAAATATAAAATATATATGATTTCAAAAAGTAGGTATTACTACTCACAACGACTAGTTTAATTAGTTGTGGTGTGTGTTAGAACTCGAGGTTGCGTACAACACACGCTATCGCATTATTCGAAGGGAAACGTACCGTAGAAGCTTGAGGTGTTACATTCTCCCCTCCTTCAAATAATTGCGTCCTCGCAATTTCTAGGGTATTACTGCATAAAAAGACTCGGGTGGTTCTTCATCATAAGTTCCTCGGGTTCCCACGTTGCCTCTTCCATTTTATGGTTTCTCCACAAAACTTTTACCAGACGCGTCGTCCGGTTTCTCAGCACTTGTTCTCTCGTATCAAGAATCTTGACGGGCTCTTCGCAATAAGACAGATCGGGTTCCAGTTCTAATTCTTCATAGGTGAGTACATGCGTTGGATCAGGCATGTATTTCCTCAATAGAGATACGTGGAACACATCGTGAACTTTGGAGAGACTTGGCGGCATTGCCAATCGGTAAGCTACAACCCCAATTCGTTCTAGAATTTCGAAAGGTCCAATGTACCTGGGACTCAATTTACCTTTCTTACCAAAACGTATGACTCCCTTCCACGAAGATACCTTCAGGAAAACATGATCACCGACTTGAAATTCCAAATCCTTCCTTCGATTATCGGCATAGCTCTTCTGCCTACTTTGAGCTGCTTTGATGTGATTTTGGATTACCATCACCTTTTCCACCGTTTCCTCCACCAGTTCTGGGCCTACAAGTTTTCTTTCACCAACATCATCCCAACAGGTTGGTGTACGACATCTCTTTCCATATAACGCTTCATATGGTGACATCTGAATACTCGAATGGAAGCTATTGTTATAGGAAAATTCTACCAGAGGTAAATATTGATCCCAAATACCCTGAAAGTCAAGTGAGCAAGATCTCAACATGTCTTCTAAGGTTTGAATAGTCCGTTCTGATTGTCCGTCTGTCTGAGGGTGGTAAGCAGTGCTCAAATAAAGTTCAGTATCCAGGGATTTCTGAAGACTTTTCCAGAATCTTGAAGTAAAACGGGGATCACGATCAGAAACAATTGATAAGGGTACTCCATGAAGTCTCACAACTTCATTAATATATAGTCTTGCTAGACGTTCCAGGGGTAGATCTTCTCTTATAGCAAGAAAATGTGCTGACTTGGTAAGACGATCAACAATAACCCATATTGCATCATTCCTTCTAGGAGTCTTTGGTAGCCCCATGACAAAGTCCATCGTAATATTGTCCCATTTCCACTCCGGTATGGGAAGAGGTTGCATGACTCCTCCAGGCTGTTGCCTTCCAGCTTTCACTTGTTGACAAACCATACATCTTGACACAAAATTAGCAATCTCCCTCTTCATGTTGTCCCACCAAAAATGTTCCTTCAAATCTCTATACATTTTGGTGCTCCCAGGGTGTATAGAGAAATTGGAACTATGAGCATCATCCAGCAATTCCCTTTTTAGATCAGGTAAATCGGGAACACAAAGTCTCTTCCCGAATTTCAAAATCCCATCTTCATACACAAAGTCTCTCAATCTCCCATCATTCACAGCTTTAATCTTCTTCTGAAATTCTTCATCATCGGTCTGAGAACTCTTAATCCTTTCTAGTAAAGATGGTTTGGCAACCATTTGAAAAAGCATTGATGTTTCACCTTCCCTGGTTATTCCCATGTCCATCTTCACTAGATCCATGAAAATTGGATCCCTTTCAATTCTCATCATGTTCAAAACTCCATGGTCTTTTCTGCTCAAAGCATCTGCCACCTTGTTTGCTTTCCCCGGGTGGTAGTGTATCGTACAATCATAATCCTTGAGTAATTCAAGCCATCTCCTTTGCCTCATGTTGAGTTCTTTTTGTGAGAAAATATACTTCAAACTCTTGTGATCAGTATAAATCTCACATTTTTCCCCATAGAGGTAGTGCCTCCATATCTTCAAAGCAAAGATCACAGCTGCTAACTCAAGATCATGAGTAGGATAGTTTTGTTCATGAATTTTCAACTGTCGTGATGCATTGGCAATAACTCTATCATTCTGCATAAGGACACAGCCAAGTCCCTTCTTTGATGCATCACTATAAATAACGAACCCATCATTCCCCGATGGTAGAGTCAATATAGGAGCATTGACTAATCTTCTCTTCAGTTCTTCGAAACATTCTTCACACTCTTTTGTCCAAACAAATTTAACCCCTTTACGTGTGAGCTTCGTTAATGGGTTATCCAATCGGGCAAAATTCTGGACGAAACGTCGATAATAACCTGCCAAACCAATAAAACTACGTACCTCAGTTATACTCGTAGGTGCTGGCCATTCTTGGATTGCCTTGGTCTTAGAAGGATCAACAGAGATTCCATCTTTAGAGACAATATGGCCAAGAAAAGAAATCTCCTGAAGCCAGAATTCACACTTGCTAAACTTCCCATATAATTCATGCCTCCTCAGAGTCTTCAAGATAATGCGCAAGTGATTTTCATGATCTTCGTAGGTTTTGGAGTATACCAAGATATCATCAATAAATACCACCACAAATTCATCGAGATACTCCTTGAAAACTCTATTCATTAGATCCATGAATACAGAGGGTGCATTAGTCAATCCAAACGGCATTACAGTAAACTCGTAATGCCCGTACCTGGTTCGAAATGCTGTTTTCGGAATGTCTTCCTTCTTCACACACAACTGATGGTATCCAGATCGAAGGTCAATCTTTGAAAAGTTTTGACCTCCATGCAGTTGGTCAAATAAATCATCAATACGAGGTAGGGGATACTTGTTCTTTATCGTTATAGCATTGATCTCCCTATAGTCGATACATAACCTCATAGATCCATCTTTCTTTTTAACAAAAAGAACAGGGGCTCCCCATGGAGAAACACTAGGGCGAATAAATCCCTTATTACTCAGTTCCTCTAGTTGTTTCTTTAGTTCGACTAATTCTACAGTGGTCATTCTATAAGGGGTCTTCGATATAGGCCTTGATCCAGGAATCAAATCAATGGAAAACTCAACTTGTCGTTCTGGAGGATGTCCAGGTAAATCTTCCGGAAATACATCTACAAATTCTTTCACAACAGGTACATCCTCTATTTGAACATTCCTTTCCTCACCGACAGTTATTTCATTCTCTTCCTCCCCAATAATTTAATTAAGTTGAGCTACTGGGGGTGGATCTAAATAAGAATTAGGTGGTGATGATTCTGCTCTAAAGATAAGGTGTTCCTTATCATTATCATCAAGAATCGTAACCTCTTTCTTCTTACAATAAATCTTCGCATCATAGTCCGAAAGCCAGTCCATACCGAGGATTATATCAAACTCAATCATAGGTATGACGATGAGATCAGCTGATAAAGAAAATTTATGTGCTCTAATGGGGACTGATTCACAAAACTTTGTTGCAATGATACTTACCTTAGGAGTTTTAACTGACAACTCCCTTATTAAATCAAATTGGAAATATCTAATTTTCTTAGCAAACTGGGAAGATATGAAACAATGCGATGATCCAGAATCAAATAATGCATTTGCTAAACTTGAGGAAACCATTAAATTACCTGCCACCACGTCTTTCGGAGCTTCTACCTCAGCAGTAGTGATAGCATATGCCTGGCCTTGATCCCTTGGCCTTTTCTGAGGTAAGTTCTCCTGACGCTTAGGACATGAATTTGCATAATGCCCCATCTTCCTACAATTGTAGCACTGAACGTTGGTAGCTTCCTTCTTCCCCTTGCAATTATGAGCTTGGTGGCCTTTTTCACCACACTTGTAACAGACTCCCATTCCCTTCAAGCAAGTACCAGGGTGTTTCTTCCCGCATTTACCACAGGATGGATATTCAACCTTTCCCTTCTTCCCCTTATTTCCATTCCCAGATTGTTCAGCAGGTCTCTTCTTCTCTTGCTTTGCTTTAAAGTCATAAGACTTAGAGAATTCCTTTTCGGTCTTGATGGCACATGAGACAATGTCTTCGTACGATGAAAAGGATTGTGAGACTAATGCTCGACGGAGAAATGGTTTTAACCCATCAAAGAAACGATCAATCTTACTTCTTGGGTTGCGTATATAATCTCCAGCATACCTCGCTAACCTTGTAAAGTTAGCCTCATACTTTGTGACATTCTCATCCTCCTTCTGTCTCAGACTTAGAAATTGCCTTTCCATATCTGCTCGATGGTCGCGAGGGAAGTATTTTTCTAAAAATAGATCTTTGAACTCCCTCCATTCCATATTTGATACTTCATCATCTTACTTCATGTTTTGAATCAATGACCACCATTGATCAGCATCTCCAGTGAGGCGGTAAACTGCCATGATAACTTTCTCCCTTTCACTGCTCCCCAAAGCCTGAAATATTTTCTCTAGGGAATTTATCCATTGCTCAGCTACTAAGGGATTTGTACTCCCATTGAACGTTGGTGGTTGTTGCCTCATGAATCGATCTAACATTGATCCTCCACGCTTCGGATCAGGGTGCTCCATACGGGTATGGTTATTATTCATAACCTGAGTAAGTTGTCCCAGTATGGTGATTAGCTGATCGGCACCAGTTGCATCACCATCCCCACTATAATTATCTTGAGCAGGAGGGCAATCCCTACATGGAGTGCGCACATTGATACGGTTTCCATTTCTTCCACTAGGCGCCATTTCTAAACAATGGCATAAACTAGATCAGTTTATGAATCAAAATACATAATCCCATACTTATAAAACACTTAACATAAATTGAACTATTTATGGATATAATCCATAATCATAAAAATGTTTTCTTTGAGGAAGTATATACTCATAAACTCTTCATAATGATTTGTAAAGAAAATGAGAGTTATCCTAAGCATATCCCCCGGGAGTGTCGTAACCAAGAGTGCAGCAAGGCCCGTTGTCGTGCACCAGTTCCCGTTCGAGTCTAGCTCAAAGCGGTGTTTTTGGGTTTTACCCCTAGGTACATCTGTGCCAGAGCCGCCTCTACCTGCTCGTATCCAGACAGGGATGTATTGCTCGGAAAACTCACAAAATCTATACAATACCAAAATTTTAGGAAGTTCTTCTATACTAATCCTCAAAGTTCATCTTAGGTCTACGTGCTCTAATCAGAGTTTATCTAAATCTAGCTTCCAAGGTTTGTACTAAACTTCCTCTGATACCAACTGTAACGCCCCGACCCCAGCTACCCAGAGTCGGTGCATTAATTACATAACATTGGCATGATCACAAGAAAGATCAAATCCCGAAAGACCGATTGGTTTAGTAGCCTTGGAAACACTAGATATAATCATAAAGTTTTACATTACATTTCAAAGTGAAAAACTACTATAACAACAAAGTCTTCATATCCACACTATTAACCCCTCATAATATCCCTGCAAGTCATTCATAAATTACTTCTTCACTACCTGGGAAACATAAAACATAGAAAAGGGGTGAGCTCAAATGGCCAGTAAGGATAACAATATAGCGGAACATTCAAAATAAGCATAAACATTTAAGGCAATGAATTACTAAAACAAAAGCCTTTTAAAATTGAACTTCAACATAGTATGGCAAAAGTAAAATGAAATAATGCCATTTACTTGTTCACATGGATATTCTACTAATCGAATAATCACATGAAATATCAATAACCACTTTCATAATGTTGGAATGCATAATGCCAGACTATCATAACCACATAACCAAGGCCTCGTGCCAAGACTACAAATAAGATTTTGTCAAGGCCTTGTGCCAAGACACTAGTTTGTCTCATGAGACCTACCGATGCATCGAGGAGCTATAGCGGGCTCCACCCGTCACTTATTAAGTCCAATGCATTCCCATATGAAAAGGTTTAAACATAACATAAACATTCGTATTAAAACTAGCATACGAAATGTCAATAATTTCACCATAAACTATGAATGGTATAAAAATAGCACATCCACAGTCAAACATATCACAAAACCTTCAATACAATATAGAAGTTTTGTATCATAATAAATCAACTTCAAATAATCTTAAAATCCATCAAAGGATGTTGACATAGATGAAATCAAAATTCTTTTTAAAGAAGTATCTCCTTTTATTTTGAAATCATTTAAGATCCATATAAAATAAAACATTTTCTTTGAAAATATTCTTATAAGCTTGTATGGAAAGCTTCGACGATTTTATAACGGCGGAAAATAACCGCACCCGCCGTATAAGTTAAAAAAAACATTCTTACCTCAATTCAGTCGAAAAGGTTAAAAAGGACCTTGTTTTGAAAACGACGGAAAGATTCCTTTATAAACCTCTTATAAAAAGTCAAACAAGGGTATAAATGACTTTAACCCATATTCTTGTAAATAGTAAAAATGTTTTGAAATACATTTCAAAGAAACATGGATGTGGATGATAAAGAGATCCCAGTAGATTATTACGTATAATATAACCTCGGATAATGAAGAGATTGTGAAATAACCCTTACCTTGTACTTTTCCTTGGTTGTGGTAGGTTAACCTCCTGTATAATGGTGAAATAATTGTTATTAAATTATACAAGAATCATATACATTAATATGATATCATATATGATCTTTTAATATTGATTTGATAATAATATCTTAGTATTATCGTTGTTTCGGGTGTTAACTTATTTGTTTTCTTTTGTATGTTTTGTTACGTAAGACATGTATGTAAAGGATAGGTTGTATATTATTCATATCCAGAATGATATCAAGTCCTTAAACATCATTTTTTAAATCATCAAATTATACTTGAATGGATACGATGGAGAATGAATCTCATCGCGTTCGTGGAGACGGTAGTCCGTACGTACGCACGAGCGACAATATCATTCTTTTGATATTAAAATAATATATAAATGGATGGTATATCATATATAAAGAATCATTAACATGTTATATTTATTATTTACATGAGTTACACATCATTATTATACCCATCCAAATAATATTATATTGAATAACAATTACACCACGACGTGGAGACGGTAAGCCGTACGTACGCACGTATGGTGACATTTATTCAAAGGGTGGATAGGATAATGAATATGGTTGTACCATATTTATAATAACATCACAGTATATGTGAGATACTGGAGTTATTATTTTAGAATGGTAAGAACAAAGGAAGAAGAAGTGGAAGAAGAAATGAACTTAGAAAAGGGTGGTGAAATCATTACCTCTTCTTCAGGTTCTTCCTTTTTATTTGATCAAAAGGGCTCCTTAGGTTGGCTTTCTGATCAAACTAATGCCTCTAGGTTGTATTGAGGGATGTTGGGAGAGTATTTGGGCAGAGTTTGGCCGAACCAAAAGGCTTTATAGGTGTGAATAAATGAGAAGGAGGAGTGCCTTTTTATAAGAGGGGTGAGGGGCACCTTTGGAAAAGCTAGAAATATTAATTTATAATAAATTCATATTCGGTTTCTAATGGCTCCAAAATTTACTATTCAAAGGTTAAGGTGGGGATAGGTCTAAAACAACTCAACCAATAGAATTTAGACATGTTTGGGTACTTATATTAACCTTATCTTTAAGTATTAACTCTAAGTTAATTAGTTTCACTTTTACAATGTCTCTTTGTATTTTTATATTATATGGTTAATAGACTTACCATATACATACAAGCGACCCCCAAGTGGTCCATTAATGATGATCCTATAATTATATAAGTCTCTTGGCCGAACCTTAGATTTTTAAAAATTTAATATCAATTAATAATATAATATTTGTTTTAAGAACTCTTTTATGTCAATTTTGACACTATTCAATAGTTGATTTTTGTGAAACTCATAAGAGATTGAATACATCGAAAAAAGTCTATTTAATCACTCCTAATATATCATATTATCCTAGAAAATTAGTTTAATTCATTAAAAGTTTCATATTATATTTATTTGGGTATTTATAATAACAATTATTTTAATTTTTCACTATTTTAGAAATTATTGCATCATCATTGTGTCATAAATAAAATAAATTATTTAATGTCTAAAAATTATAAATAAAATATCATTATGTAGGAAATCTTTTTATCTTTATAATGAATATTTATAATCTAAAATCCAACATATATAACCCTATGTAACATTTGTTTTTCTAAAAGATATATGCTTATGTCATTTTTGTATTCATTTTAACTTAATTAAAATAAAGTGTCATTATCACTTACAAGTGGATCCATGGGGTCCCAAAATCGACCCAAAGATGCCCATGGTCGACCATGTATCAACCAATAGGGTTAGGACACGTTTTAGGGTAATTTAGTATTATTATAATATTATTTTTTTAACCCTTATTTACCGGATTTACCCTTAACCATGGTAAATAAAATATTTACCGCAGTAATTATTCAAAATGTGTAAAAATGAAAGTTACCTATTTACATAATTTGGACATCCTGATTCCAAATATGTAATCCATTTTTCCAAATTCAAAACACAGAAGTGGCAGAAATTAATTTAAAATTAATTCCCGCTGTCAAAACAAAAAGCGTGTTTTTAAGAGATAATAACTATCAAAAGATTGACACTTGTTTATGTTCGGTTTAATTGTAAAATTATGTCCAATGACAAAAATTAAATTGAATGGTAAAAATATATTCTAAATATACTTTAAAACCACTCAAATTCATAATTTATCAATATTAATTATTTTGATTAAAAAAGTTGTTTTTAATTAAAATTTAGTAATTTTCACTATTCATCAAAATATAAAAGTTATCCGAAAAGTACCAAAATTTCACCCTAGGCTAATTTCGATATTCCGAATCCAAAAATGAAGTCCATTTTGAAATATAAAATATATATGATTTCAAAAAGTAGGTATTACTATTCACAACGGCTAGTTTAATTAGTTGTGGTGTGTGTTAGAACTCGAGGTTGCGTACAACACACGCTATCACATTATTCGAAGGGAAACGTACCGTAGAAGCTTGGGGTGTTACAGTTATAAACTAATCCTTCGACCTAAGTACCCAAGGCATCCCATGTGCTACATTTCCCAAGTCATTTTTAAATGGTTTTTCACACTCAATTTCAAATAAACCATTTATTTTCTCAAACCCATATTGAAAACCCATATTTTAATGATTTGAAAACACCCATTTGCCTTTTCAAATACCAAGGAAGAACAAGAAATTGAACCATTTTCCATGGGGAAATTGCAATGGGGTCCCATCGCAATTACCCCATCGCTGAAAATGGAAATGCAAATACATATTTTTTTCTAATAGTCTATCGTAAATAAATATATTGGAAATAGGAATATGTCATGTCACTAATAGTTTATCTATGTTTTTTAAGACAACTTTTATGATGTGCCCGTTGTAGATAACGTTTTGTGAATAACCTCATGTAAATAAGTATTTTTGATAGGCCCATAAAAAACCAAATAAATAAAATAAAAATAAAAAAAATTAAAACTAATAAAATTTAATGAAATAATGAAATAATAAAAATATTAATAAAAATATAAATCAAATTATATAATTTTCATAAACACAATATATTCAACAACATAAAATAATAAATACATAATTAAATAATAAAAGCACAATATTCACAACAATATAATAAAAACAATATATAGAAATATAAATATATGAAATAATAAAAATAATACAAAAAATTTATATTCAAATGTTTATCATAAAATACTGAATAATTCACTGAGTGAGGAGGTCATCTAGGGGAGCTGGAGGAGATTAAAGATGGAAATTGATCCCTAAAAAATGATTCAAATATTGCGTGTACTCCATTGTCTACTCGTGTTGCAGCTTCCACTATTGACGAAGCTCTTCATGCTCCCTATGAATACACTCTACAAGCTAACCCTTAGCTCGCAACTACTCCTAATACTATGCTACCGATGATGATGACTCTCCATGAGCTCATCTCGAGATACATGATGACACCCCAGTAGTACAAAAATAACTCTTAGGTGTCAATAGATAATCGATAATAACAACTCATCCTTTCCCTAAGGCATACTGGGTCTCCTGCATCCTTGTTGCCTCATCAAATCTTTTGGCACTGGTCTTATCATTGATCTCATCATGAATCTCAGTCTGTGTTTGAGAAGTCATGACTTCATTGGACTCCTTATTTTTTAATTTCAAATTAAAAAAGTAAAAATACTATTGGAAGACAATTTTTAAAATCAAAAATAAATTATACTAAACAAAATTTTACATTACCGATTACCTCTAATCATTCCAATGACATGATCATTTTACATCTACTTATAAACATTGAACTTCATAATATATACTTGTTTGAATGAGTATATAAATATAAAATAAATTGTTTACATTTAAATTTATATAAATTATTTTAAAAAAGGATTTTACCATGTGTTCCATATGTATAATGAATATAAAACTACCAACTCGATGTGTCACCTCCAGTCTCCCTTAGTTCTGTACACCTACTAATGATCTCCTTTGAAAATGACAACTCATCTAGTGTGAACATAATCTATCCCAAACCTGAGATGAAATGTAATCAGGTCGGTGGGTGCAACAACACTAAGAAAACTCAGTGGCTCCCACTTTCCACACTGTTGTCCTCCTCAAATTGTGAAAAAACTGATAGCATCGCTAATGCATACAACCCTACCATGCCTCCCAATTAGTTTCACACATATTATCATCAGTGGGATACAATAAACCATACAAATATTATTTATAATAACATTATTAATTAAATAATTTTCAAAATAAATATTATCTATTTACGTACAATCCAAAGATCCAACATGCATTGCAGAACATTAGTGAGAATCTTATCCCATGTAACCGATGCTCTAGAAAAATTATTCTGCAATATATCACTCCCCTATCTAACAGCTATATGAAAAAATATATGGAAAAATAGAAGAAAATCAATAAATTAGTGTGTAAATAAATTAATGGTAATTAACGAAAACTAACTAAAATGAACATGTAAACATATCTATGCATGCATGGATTGAAGCCAAGATATGGATATCGCTAGAGGGTAGGGTAGAGAATAATAAATCTCATAAGACCATGACCCCTCAAAGTCTAACTGAACCACCATTAGTATGTGGGTCACATGATCTTACATCATTCTCATTATGAGGTTGGTCAGCACCCTCCAACTCCAAAAATAGATCCGAGTCTATCTAAACACAAAATGGTTGTTGTTAGCAAATAGATAATGTCTATTTTTAAAAAATAGTTGAAAACAACAATTATATATAGATATATAATATATATGATTATAAACAATATTTAATTGTGTCAATCATCATCTTCATCATCGTCTTGGAATATGACTATGTCAATATCTTTTTATTCCTCGTCAGCAGAATCAATTTCGATAGGAACTTTAGTTTCCTCATCGGTTGTAATTTAAAATTGATTTGTTACATCCATAACATCATAATCTCCATCAGATCTTAACTCTTGGGTGACAACATCGATATTCATGTCTCTTCGTGGAAGGGGTTGATTTGGAGTAGTCTCTTGAAATATTTCAATATCTTGCAACATAGAAGAACCACATTCACTTTTAATAAACGGATTTCTCATGATTTAATTTTTATTATGCTCTACTAATCAATTAACTATCACAAAGTAGCATAATAATTTTTATAATAAATTTTATGTTCCTGATGATACAATAAAAATGGTCATTTACTACAAGAAAGATTTATATATTTGGTATCAATAATTCCATGGCATGGATAAACATTCAAGAATCTCTCAGTATCCAACAACTGACATTTAAACATCGTTATGTGATTCTTTCCTAGATAACACAGTTCAATTATTTCTTCCATCATGCCATAAAATTCAACTTCAGTTTCTATATGATGGAATCCTCTCATGAAAAAACCACAATTTTTTATTTTTATATTCTTTGTAATCTTGTGTAGGAAATCAAAAAACAATCACCACATATGCATTATAAGATTTAACCATTTTGGGTGGTGGGTTACTGAATACACACAATCGATTATTAATATTATTATTATGTTGAGATACCTGAAAATTTGTAAAAAAATTAACAATATAAAAAGTAATCAACTGATTTTATATTTTAAACCATAAATAATTTATATTTCAAATTTTTGAAACTAGTGGGAAAAAATATTTTTTCAACGTTCTTCAAGAGCAGCTATTGTAATTTGTGGAAAATGTTTCCTGATATGATTATCATATAATCTATAAATAAAATTATATTAATTTACTATAACAAATATTATATAATAATTGATAGTATCAATCACAGTATAAGTGGTGTCATTTCTTCACAGTTAAGCATAACATATGTATGTGCTATGTAAAGATCATCATCAGAAATCCATCGTTCATAAACTCCACAAAATCTATGTTCGGGATGATTAAAAACTAATAATTGTTTATTCATTTCATCATCAAAATTTCCCTCATTATGTCCCATGTGTTTATGTTTTGAGGTATATTCAGATTAAAAATCATTAGTGTATAAAAATAAATTTCCTCATGAAAATAATCTCATGCAATTGATCCGTCAACAAATTCTTTGTTACTTACTTTTTTAATTAATTTAGGAATGCATCCCTCGAATGGGTACATACATCAGAACTGTATTGGGCCTTCAAATTTTTCTTCATGTAGAAAATGTAATATCAAATCATCCATTGATTCAAAGAAAGACATTGAGAATATTTTTTTCCAATTTACATAAAATTATAACAACATCTTCTTATAATATTCTTATTGTATTGTATTCTATTATCGATGAACGAATGTCTTGGAAAAAATATGATATTTCTGGTAGCAAATCAAAAATCATAGAACTCAACCAACAAAATAATCCAATAAATTTTATTTTATCCATTATAACATTACAATCATGACTTTTTAATCTAGTAATATGATCATTTTTGGAGCATCTGGCCAAAATAGAAACATAACTATGTGGTATCCAAAAATATAAAATCCAATAAATAATAATAATATATTTTATTTGGATATTTATAGGCTTCTTTTGGATTCATTAACTTCTATGATCTAACATTATTTAATTGTTCATGTTCTGGTCACCTGTAAATTTGGAAAATATCTAATTTTTCATTTACATTATCTTTAGTCTTGCCTAGTGTATCCAAAAATCTATAAAATATATTATCAATATAGTTATTCATAATGTGCATGAATTATAACATGTGATCGACTAACAAATCAGACCAATATGGTAGATCTTTAAAATTTTCATTTTTATCCAATTGTGTTCTTTTCCCAACGCCATGAATTTTATGTTTGTTTGTAGTTGGTCCAAATATAAGGGGAGGTAGTGAAGAGAGACCTGATTTTAACTACATACCTGATATCATTGTTAGAGGTACATCTCTTTCAATTGTTCCTTTCTAGAAATGATATATGTTCCTTCGAAAAGGATTATCGGTTGGATGAAATTTGCGATGACTATCGAAAATAACGGGTTTCTTCCATTGATGATCATAAATACTTTGTTGTCTCTCATTATATATAGACATGATTTTGAAACATGTGTACTACAACAAGATAAAATTACATATGTTAGGAAGTCACTAATTCCACATCAATGCAGCTTTCAGTTGGAAATGTTTTTTTCAGAGCAACATCATATATACTGAAACCATTACTTCACAATAAATTTAACTCACAAATTAATAGATTCCAATAAACAACAATAATATTTTTCAAATGTCCCTAAATTAATAAGTTCAAAACATATATGTATCCTTCATATATATCCATGAAGTTAAATTGTACGAAGTTATAAAGACAGTCCAACAAGAATATTGACTGCCATAAGAAACAAATAAGCAGAAACCATTAGTAAAAATAACCAATCACACGTTTCATGCTTCTAAAGATAAAGGATTATATACTTGGTCAATTTTTTCCAATGAATCACCATCATAGGGATGTTATAAACTTTTATCAAATGAAATATAGGTTATAATCCATGGCATCCATGATGTTGTGTTTTGAGAAAGAAATAAATGCAGCAATATAGGTGTAAGCGAAAAATACCTCTGCTATTTTACTAGAATCTATCAAGACATCCATAGTTGAGCCTCATTATACCTAAATTTTCCACATGTCGGAAAAATATCCAATGACTCATTTTAAATATAATATAATATGCAATCATTTTAACATGCATGAATCTTATGATAACCAAGACTAAGATTATGAACTAGTCTCTTTCTCTAGTAGAAAGTTGTAGGAAACATTATGTACTGAATTTTTTGAACTGTGATGGATTTGGAACCAAATTATTTGTGATGTGGCCTTATTTTTACATAGTTTTGTTACATATTTTTATTCAATTTTTAATTATTTAATTAAATAATTTTACACTTTTTGATAAATATTCATACTTTTTTATTTTTATAATTAAATTCCTTAACTAATCAATTTTTTATAATTAATTATGTGTTTTTAGTTCTTAAAGTAATAAATTAAGGAATTTATTTAATTTAATAATTTTCTTAAAATATTTTTTAGTTTAGAAGTTTAAATATATTATTAAATTTTGAAAACCTTATTATTTAATCAATTAACCTTGATATATGCATTTAATTAATTAATTCATTACTTTAAATTTTAATATTTTAACTCTATCTTTTTATAATTTAATAACTTTATCAATTAAATTCAATCACATTACTTAATTTTAATACATCTAATTCAATTTATTAATGATTAATTAATTTCAATATATAATTGTATAATTTAAATTCACATTCTTTTTATAATAACCTTAATTTTTTCTTAATTTAAGTTTTAGTTTAGTTATAATTTATGGTTTTCAATATGAAGTTAATGATAATTTAATTTAAGTGTTTTCTGTTTCATTAATTTTTTTATGTTTACAAGTTACATAATTTTTCATTTGTTTTTATTAATTCTTAGTATATATTAATTATTGTGTTTAGAATTCATTTAGGTTTTTAATCTGTTCTTAATAAATTTTATGTTTGTAGTTTATATCTCATGTCAGAGTGGCACCGTTACTCATTTACAGTTCCACCCTTTTCAATATCGTACCATTATCTCTATTCCATAGTGTACAATCGTTTCCCAGTGGAACAGTGGAACCATTTCATCTTCATCCATCTACTACCTTTTCATGGTACCATGGTATCATTTTTTGTTTAATGTTGCACCATTCTACCTTCACCACCGTAACCTCTCCTGCAACTGTTTCTCATTGACACCATTTCCGAGCTTCACGGTCTCACCCTCCTGCCACTATGTCACAACAATCTCTTCACACTGTTTCTCTTGCACCATTACATTCCTATGGAACCTCTTTATTTTTCCACAACATCCTGTGGAACGGTGGCACCTTATCCTCATCCTCCTTCATGATGCGAACATCCCTTTGTAACACCGCTTATTCGTCTCCCACGACCACTGATTCATCTCTTTTCCTTTCCATCACATCACCCTCACTATCCACCGTTATTACTCATATAAGAACCAACACCCCAATTCATACACACTACCTTAAAAATTGACGGTGACCACCAACACTATAGATTGGATTAACCAAACCCTATGTGATTTCAAAATCATTCTCATATTTAATCCAAATTCATTAGGCATCAAATCCAAACCACTCATATACTCACCTCTTAGAGTCCCGCTTTGCCTCTGGACCGCACGTCATCACTGAAGCTAAGACCCATATCCAATGGTGCTCATGCTGGTAAGACCTTACCAGTCGGCATTGTCCTAATCTTTCCACATTAGGATGCTATTTTTTCCCTCTGCCTACGAACCCGAAACTCTGACCAAATCAGTTCTACTCTACTTCATTCCTACATCCTCCACGTGCTCCTCAGATTTACCATCTTGAATCCTTAAACCATCATATTATGGGGTCGAACTGCATCATCGCCGGTTCTGGTTGCTACAAGGATGAAGAGTGAAACCCCCTATTGAGGGGGAACTGTCACCAAATCGCAAGATCGATACGCCATTGTGAACTGGGTCGTCATCACTGGCCAACAATGGGTATAAGGAATGCAATGTGAGAGTAGGATCTCACATCCAGTTACATTTGAACTTGAGCACTACTGGATAATTCTAGAAGAAACCTCCCCCTGCTGCACAGAGATTGGAGGGAGGAAGAAGTAAATATAAAAAAAATATGTCAAAAGAAATCAATAATAAAATATTGACTTAAAAAAATTAAATAACTAAATTACAATATTAAACATTAATAATATTAAATTAATAATAAATATAATATAATAAAACATTATTATTAATTTAATTAACTTGAATTAACTTTTAATTAATCTAAATTAATTAATAATAACATTGAAATTAAATTTTAAATCAATTATTATATTAATAGTTCCTATTAAATATTTATAATTATTTAAGAATAAAATATATAAAACAGAAATACTAATAATAATATATAAATTAAATTTGTATAAACAATTCTAATTAACCTAAAATATTAAATAATTTAATTTTCAAAATAATAATAAACTATATAATTAACATTAATAACATTAATTACTAAAAACCAATAACTTAATGATAACATTATTAAATCTATTAAAGAATTTTTTATAAACTAATAATTGTAATATTTAATATTTATTTATTTACTTCGTGTTTTCACCTAATTTTTTTGTATTTCGTTTATATTTTCATACGAGAGATGCAATCTCGTCAATGTTTACATAATGAATTTAAAAAAGTTTGTTATAAGGGAAAGGATTAAATTACGCGAGTTTGACTGAAAAAACGCATGTGTATTGTGCTAATGTGAGGAGCCAACCTAATTCGGTGGAAGTTTGTGGTGATGAGAAGCTTATGAAATAATAATTTAACAGTAGAACAGGGCAGTGACACATTGGAGAGTTACATATTGGATGAATGATTCCAACAGAGTTTATTTAGAATTTTGACAGCTTTTCTCTCATCAGAGGAGAGATATCCATTGGTCAGCCCTAGAGTTGAAGGAGCATAGGAGCAGAGCATTTTCAGGGAGTTATTCTTCCCTTGTGTTTGAAATTGTATAATTTTTTTTAGCTTGTTTTCAAATGATTTAATGATAATGAACACTATTTCTAGATAGATCTTCTAGTTTAGATATGAAATCAAGACTGATAGATATATTTATTCTTCCTTCTCACATATCATTTTTAATGTGATCAAAATTGATCAATGAGATCATTTCTGAATGAATTCAATTGCATCATACCACTAGCACATAATCTTGAAACTCCAAAATCATTCATCAATTCTGATTGTGGATTAATTTTCATAAAAATTAAAATTGAAATAAAAACTTCAAAACATACAATGAGTTCATTCTGTTATCTTTTTTAAATCAAAATCATCACAGTTAATCTATCTTGGAGTGGAGAACTCCATGATTGTTCGTCTTGCGTGACTCATCATCTAGTGAGGGAAATAAGTCACTCTCGTTCAGTGGTACTAGTAGCAATCATCATCCTGAGAAGGAATTCTTTTAAACACCTTATAATGTACATTTTTCCCAGGAGTTTCTATTTGATTCTTCATCTATCATAAATTTTAATCGTTGTTACTATTTTTTTTAATTATTCCTGTTTCATTATAGTTTAGATCGAAAACATTTTAGAAAATTTGTGTTCATTATCTCCATATGAAAAATAAAAAATATATACAAAAAGTAAACCAAATAGGGAGTCTACCCACTGCTAACAACAGTTGGGTCTTTTTGAAAGTTTTTAGAAGAAAAATGGTCATAATTTCTCTCTTTGTGGGTTCGACCCTACTTTCCACATATACATTAGTTAGTAAGAAAATAAATTTGTAAACATTGATCGGCTTCAATGACCATCGGGTTATGTTTTTTCACCATTTATGGGGAAAGAACGATCCATTACATTTCTAAAAATATGTTAAAAGAAATTTCATAAAAAAACTCCAAAATTTGAAAAATTGAAAACTGTATAAAAAATATTCTTCATTTTCTACTAATTTTCTACTGTTTTCTATATTACTGAGCTTCTATTTACTAATTTGTTTTTGCTGAATTTCACTTTTTATCAATTATTTCATGATCACAAGAACCTATGGTGATATAATAGAGCCTTTGAACCCTGAACATTGCAAGAATCTCACTGCTCTAAGAAAGAAAAAGAAAATTGAAATGAAGAATTCAGATAATAGAGTTTCGACACCTAATGAATTCCAAAATCTTACACATGAACTCTTAGAAGAAAATGATAGGCCTAGTATGAGGGAGTTCTGACTTCCCCAAGCTTCAATCAATCCATATTCTATTAAGTCATATCCTAGAGCCAAAAACTGTGAACTTAAACAGTCACACATTTCACTGTTGTCTACCTTTAATGGAATTTTTATTGAGAACACTCTAACCTTCCATAAAGAGCTATACAACATTGTACAGCAATTACCTCTTCTATAAATCACAAAAAAAGGATCTTAGGATGGGAGTATTTACCATTTTTATTAAAGGGAATGATAGTATTTGGTTTCTAAGTCTAGATGAGAATATTTTTGAAATATGGGATCATGTGTACAACTCATTCATAATGAAATTTTAACCCAAATACTAAAAGGAGAACTTAGAAAGAAATCACTGGTTTATATCAAGAGGATGGATACACTTTACTTGAATCATGGGATAGATTCAAGGATATGCTTAGGAGTATCCCCATCATCAACCCTCATACCACCTTCCCACGGTTCCCTTCTATGAAGGGAAGACATCCCCTAGACATAATCTAATTGATCAAGATGATGGGAGAAATTATAATGTCAATAATAATGAAGAGTTGAGACAATTTTTTTATAATCATTAACCAAATTCAAAACATAAAAATTCAGTAAGAAAAAGAGTGAACAAGAAACCCTAATACAAGTACAATGAATGGAACTGAAGTTTAACTTACTTAAATCACTATCCAACTTAAATCTTTAATGAACCAGAACTCTAAGCAATCTATTAACCAACATGGATATCAAAATAGCAATAAATCTTTAAGAGAACAATGTTCACAATGTGGAATTTTTGGGCATACAGAAAATTATTATCCTAACTTTTATATGCCATCCCAACAAAAAAAAACTCAAACGTTGTTAACTATGGTCCTAGAAGACCTCCTAAAGAAGATCCATTTTCAAATAATTATAACCAAGGGTATAGGTACCATCCAAGTCTATCCTGGAAAGATCAAAGCCTAATTAAGAAATCCACTACCCCTAACTTTCAGAACCAACCAAGACCAAATTTTCAAAATAAACAAATGGTTGAGTCTTCAATTTCTTAAGGAAAGCATGATAATAAAATGTTTTTCATTCTTGATTTAATTTTGAACAAAATTAACTCTCAAGAGTAATGATACATGACTCAGATTACAAAACAACAAAATCAATATGAGTTAGATAAAATTGAAAATGATGTTAGAATGAAAAACATAGAAACCTAACTTGGCCAAATTTCTAGTGACTTTTATTCTAGGAAAAAGGTATACTTCCAAGCACAACTAAACTTAACCCAAGGAATAATTCAATAGATTTAGTAACTAGAACAAGGCTGAATAATAAAACGGTTGCTGAAATATTCATTTAAAATTACAAAAATGAAAATGTTCTTGAATTTAGAACCAAAAATCTTCTTTATTCACATGCTAGAAATTCACAGAATGCTTTAGAGAATGATAAGAATCTACATTTTTCACAAGATATTCAAGCTAAAAATTATTCTATTAATCAAAATAATAATGAAAAAGAAAATGTTGATGAATATGTGAGGGATATACCTAATTTAATTAAAAAAAATTCCAAACCCATCCTTTTCCCTATGAAGTTGAAAATTCAAAGTAAGACCAAGGCTAAACTTCTTTAGTTCCTTGGGCTTCCTACCAAACTGTAAGTGAAAATTCCATTCATATAGTCCTTAATTCAAATTCCATATTACAGGAAATCTCTCAAAAAATGTTTCATATAAAAATACACTTGAGGAGTTTACTACTTACAGCCTCACTAAAGAGTGTAGTGTTGTACTCCAAAATAAGATACCACCTAAAATGAAAGACCTAGGTAGCTTTGTTATCCCATTCACCTTGAGAAATTCTGATCAGATCAACTGTTTGTGTGATTCAGGTGCTAGTATTTACTTACTCCAATACTCACTATTTCACCATTTGAGGTTGGGTGACCTTCAACCCACCATAGTCATACTACAGTTTGTTGATAGATCTTACACTCATCCTATGGGTATGGTAGATGAATTGCTAGCTGGTGTTGGGAAGGTGTTTTTTCTTATTTATTTTCTAGTTCTAGATATGGAGTGTGATCAAGAGGTACCCATCATATTTGGTAGGCCCTTCTTGGACACAAGTGTTGTTGTTATAGATGATTCTAAATGTTATCTTATTTTTATAATTAGAGAACAAGAAGAAGAATTAAATGTGTTTAAAAATGTCAAAAGACCAACCTTTTCTGAAAACTGTTCCATGGTAGAGTCCTTGGAGGATGAGAACTCAACGGAAAACATTGAAGAATCTTAAAATCTATCATTTGTTGAAGAAAATTATTTTTATGTTTAAAATAATTACTTACATGTTTCACAAATTGAAAAATCTATTCAAACATCGATTCTGGAAATTCTTCTAAATATGGACGATAGTCCTGATTCTGTTGTAGGAGAGTCCTCTATTTCTGAACTTAGGCGCCTTTTGAGGGAATTAGAGGGTGATGTTGTTGTCATCAATACTGATGAACATTTTGATTATGTTGATGGTGAAATTATAAGACAACTTTATGATTCTTCTTTGATAAATATGCTGAATTCGAATCTAGAAAACATGGACAATATACTGTCAACTATGGATAACAGTAGTGGTATTTCTAAAACTAAGCTAGAAATTGAAAATCCTTCATTGTATAATACTCCTTTAAAGTTATATGTTAATGATCTTGGACCTACTAGATCTAATAGTATTTTATCTTGTGTAGAACCACCCATTCTTAAACTAAAACCAATCCCTAATAATTTTAAATATACATTATTAGGTGAGAATTCCACTTTTCTTGTCATAATTTCTACAAAGAATAATTAAAATAAAGATGAATGACTGTTTAGTGTTTTTAATGAGTTTAAATCTTATATATTCTAGACCATATCTGATATAAAGGGTATTAGTTCATCATTATTTATGCACAAAACACAAATGGAACCTGATCATAAGCCTATGGTAGAGTGTAAATGAAGATTAAATCCAAAAATAAAAGAAGTTGTGATAGAGGAAGTCATTAAATTGTGGGACACTGGAATAATCTATCCTATTTCTGATAGTTCTTGGGTTAGGTCTATCCAGGTTTTCCCCAATAAGGGAGGTTTCAGTGTTGTAAAAAATGAAGAAATGAATAAATCCATGTTAGGAATGCTGCAAAATGGAGAGTCTGTATAGATTATAGGAAGATGAACACTTCAATTAGGAAAATCCATTTTCCAATGCCCTTTTTGATCAAATACTTTAGAGGCTTTCTAAAAATGTGTTTTTCTATTTATTGAATGTGTATTCATGTTACAACAAGATTCCTGTTGCTTCATAGGATCAGGAAAAAACTACATTCACATGCCTCTTTGGGACATTTTCCTACAGGCAGATGCCCTTTGGGTTGTGTGGAGCTCCAGCCACCTTTCAAATGTGTATGATGGATATATTTTCTGATATGATTGAAATAACCTTTGATGTTTTAATGGATTACTTCTCCATTTTGGTTATCACTTTTCATACATGTCTTGGAAATCGTGAGTTATTCTTCAAAAGATGCATTGAAACCAACATTGTTCATAATTGTGATAAGTGACAATTCATGTTCATTAAGGGTATTGTTTTAGGTCAAAAAGTGTTAAAGAAAGTTCTGGAAGTTGATACTACTAATGTAGAAGTCATTCAAAAACTCCACCTCTTGAAAATGTTAAAGGTTTTTGAAGTTTCTTAGGCCATGTCTGTTTCCTTTGGAGATTCATAATATAATTTTACAAAATCACTAAGCCCTTGGGTTCCCTTCTTGTTAAGGATTTACCTTTCAACTTAGAGGGAAAATATTTGAAATCAATTAATCTACCTAAAGAAAAAATCACTACATAACTTATTATCACTACACTAGATGGGAAAATACCTTTTGAACTTATGTGTGATGCTAGTGACATGGTTGTAGGTGTTGTCCTTGGATAGAGAAAAGATAGAAAGTTACATATAGCATATTATGATACTAGACTACTGGATGAGGCCCAAATGAATTATACCACCTATGAAAAGGTATTGCTAGATATTGTTTTTGTTCTAGATAATTTTAGAAAGTATTTTTTAGGCCAACAAGTCATCATTTTCACTGATCATTCTACCTTAATGTACGTTTTTTATAAGAAAGAAACTAAACCCAGGCTGATTAGATAGATTTTGTTATTGGAAGAGATTGAAATATAAATAAAGTATAAGCAGGGAGCTAAAAACCTACTTTCTGGCCATTTATCTAGGCTTCCTCTTACCTATTCTAAATATCTAAGGGAGATAAACTCTTCTTTTCCTGATGAAAAATGCTCACTATGTCAATCAGGAAATCTGCATGGTATACAGATTTTTCCAACTTCCTGGTGGAAGATTTCTTTCCTAAAAATATTTCTAATAACCAAAGAAATAAATCCATTTCTAAACATAAATACTATCCTTAGGACAAAACCTACTATTTAGGAGATCTGTTAATGGTATTCTATGGATGCGTGTGCCTGAGGAAGAAATGCTTCCTATCTTAGAGAGTTATAACTCCACACCACGGGGAGGTCACTATGGTGGTGAATGAACTACTCATAAAGTCTTGTAATCTGGTTTCTTTTGTCCCACTCTTTCCAAAGATTCTAGGAGCTATGTATTTAGCTCTTATAAGTGTCAGAGGTTAGGAAATGTTGGTAGGATATAAGAGTTACCTCCAAAAGGTATTCTAGATGTAGAAATTTTTTATGTCTGGGGTTTATATTTCATGGGTCCATTTCCATCCACTCATGGGAATGAGTACATTTTTGTTGCTGCAGATTATGTATCAATGTGGGTTGAGGTAGTTGCACTACCCAAAAATAAAACAAAAAGTGTTGTAAATTTGTCAAGAAGAACATCTTTTCAAGATTTGGAGTCCCAAAATTATTTATCATTGATAATGGAACACACTTTAAAAACTAAAAATTTAATGATTTGATGGAAAAATATGGACGTGTTCATAAAATTAGAACTCCTTATCATCCAAATTCATGTGGGAATGTGGAAATTTCAAATCAAGAACTGAAATAAATTCTTGAGAAAACTGTTTCAAACTCTAGAAATGGATATTATCTAAAATTTGATGATCCTTCATGAGCACATAGAACTACTTTCAAGACCCCAATAGGTATGTCCCCATATAGGTGGTTGTTTGGTGAGTGCGTCATTTACTTGTTGAGTTGCAACACAAGTCTTATTGGGTAGTTAAGGCTCTAAATTTTGACTTTAAGAGTGCAGGAGAGAGAAGATTTCTTGAGCTAAGTGAGTTAGATGAGATTATAAGAGAGAGTTATGATAATTCGATGATTTAAAAAGAGAGGACTAAAATATTTCATGATTCTATCATACATATGAAAGAATTAAAACCTGGACAGATGGTCCTCCTCATTAAATCTAGACTCAAACTGTTTCCTAGAAAGATTATGTCTAAGTGGTATAGAACCTTTACTATTGTGAGTGTGATGAAGAATGGAGCTGTTTAAATTTTAGGGGAAGAGAACAAACCTATGTTAGTTAATGGGTTGAGATTGAAGCTTTATTTTGAGGGATATCCGAAGGGCTAGATTTCTTAATTGTTCTTGAAAATTGATCTTGAATAAATTCTAGCTAAAGACATTATACTTAGCGATTCAATAGAGGCAAACCATGGTTATTAGTTTTCTTTTTTGTTATTTAATTTTTGGAATTTGAATAAAAATACTACATGATCATTTTTTTGCAATCCATGTTATTTCTTTGTCCATGCTCTTGGTTCTTGTTTACTATGTTATGATACTGCTACAGTGTCACAAGGGAGTAGAATTCCCATGCTGGAGCATTATTGGAACAAACCTATTCAGGGAGGTATCTTAATTCATATAGTGATTTTTGAACTCCTTGCTCACTTTAATAAAATTTACTATATGTCAAAGTTATTACTATAAGTGAGTCATTTACCCACTAATGCACATGATCCACTATTACACTACTTTCAGTGACTCATTAGTGCTATTGTTGGTGACTCATTGATAGTAAAATTGGTGATACAATGACTGTTACATTAAAAATTATGCTTGTATTAGAAATTTTTCTATATTTTTACTAGAAAATCTACTGCATGTCTTGCATACTAATAGTTTTTCTGTATGTTACTATGTTGAATAAAATAATTCTACATGTTCATCCTAGTTGATTATGAATTTTAAATGGTTTAATATCTCCATTGTTTGAACTTAAGTGTGGGGGGTATAAGTAGACTGGAAAATTATAGAATTTTCTTGTCTTTGTTAGGGTGTTTTAGAATTTATTCTTCTGCTCTATTGAATATATTATTGAACTCAATTTGTGAAATTTCAAACAACCTATCCACTGTGCACCCAAAAGTTACATGCCATGTTTGAACTTTAACAGAAAATATTTTTCACTGTCTTAAATGTTAATTCATGCCTAAGGATGTGAACCTTCCGCTAAGTTATTCATTTTGGAAAACAATATTTTTTAAATTCAAAGAGACCCCTTAGACATGTTATCTATCAAATGAAATAAAAAATCTGTTTTGAACATAAACTATCATATTGTTTTTCTTCATATTTGGAATTCAACTTTGGGGATAAAGTTTTATTTTAAGTGTGTGAAAGGGGGTCAATTCTTGACTGAGCTAAACTGGGTTTAATGAGTAGTCCATCACTTCCCACTGAAAATTCAAAATTTTTGTCAAAATGGGTAATTTATTTCAAAATTCTTTCATAATTTTATGTTTTAAATTGTACTCAATTTGGTCATTCCATTGAATGATGCCTAATTTATAGTTAATAGTTTCTGTGAAACTGAAATTAATGTGGGTGGATGATTTCTGAGTTATCTTGTTTAGTGATTTAAGAGAAATTTGGTTTTGGAAATACTTTCGAGTGTGATATGGGTAATCTGTTAGGGGAGTTATGATCATATCTCTTGGAACTGGAAGTTTGATCTTGATCATAGGGGACACACTCTTTTATAATTTATTAAATTTATCACATTAATGAGCCAATTTAAATGAGTTTTATATAAATCTTTTGGAACTAGAGTAGTCTGGGCATATGGGATCCCATGGTGAACCTCAAAGACCCTAGATGTTAGGTGCATTTATGTTAACTATATAAGCCCTCTGCACACTTTGAATAAGTGTATTGCACAGAGCTAAGAACATGATACATGGTTTGGAAAAAATAAAATAATTTGTCAAGAGTTAAAAATGAGTTCATTAAGGTGAGGGGAATGATGAACGCCAAATAAATAAGGGGACAATTGTTTATATGGGAGTCATTTAGGAATTATCATTAAGGTGAATCACAAAAAAATTTATTTAATTTTGGAACCTAGGTGATGAGTGAAAGTAAAAAGTTCTTTTGGTTAAGTTATTAATTCCACATAAATTTTACCTCTTGTCACTCCTGGAATTTGGACTTAATCCTAGATTATAATGAGTCACTAAGTAGTTTCACATATGAGACATGAAATATTCTTTGATAGATGAATCATTTCCTTCTTGATTACCCTTGGTTATTTGTTCTAGGCAAGACTTAATTTGAAAATAACTTTTCTAAATCCTTTTGAAATGTTTCTATCTGAAGTTTCAAATTGATGGGAATGTAACATATTGGAGAGAATTATAAAAAAAATTTCTGTTACTCAATGATAATATAACATGGCATTGTTTGAGGACAAACAATGATAATGTTTCATGGAATTTTATGTGGCCATATTTTGACATAGTTTTTCCACATCGTTTTATTTAATTTTTAATGATTAAATTAATTAATTTTACACTTTTTGATGAATATTCATACTTTTGTATTTTATAATGATATTTGTTAACTAATCAATTTTTAGTATAATTAATGGTATTTTTTATTGTTTAAAGTAATTAATTAATGAATTTATTTTATTTAATTTGTTTTATAAATTATTATTTAGTTTATAAGAATAACTACTTTATTAAATAATGATATATTTATTATTTAATCAGTTATCCTAAATATTTTCATTTAATTAATTAATTCATTACTTCAACATTTAATATTTTACCTCTATCTTTTTAACATTTAATAACTTTATCAATTCAATTCAATCACATAACTAATTTTAATTCTTCTAATTCAATTTATTAATGATAAATTAATTTGGATATATCATTTTTTAATTTAAATTCTCTTTCTTATTATATTAAACGTAATTATTTCTTAATTTATGTTTTATTTTTTTTATAATTTATGTTTGAAAATGTGATGTTAATAATAATTTAATTTAAGGTTTGTATGTTTCAGAAATATTATTTTAGTTTACAAGTTACTTAATTTTTTATTTGTTTTTATTAATTCTTAATTGTAACTAATTATTGTGTTTGACTTCATTTATGTTTTTAACCTATTCTTAATAAATTTGATGTTTGCAGGCTATGTCTCAGGTCACGGTGGCACTATTAATCCTTTACGGTTCCACCCTTTGCACTGTCGTACTGTTATCTCCATTCCACAGTGTACCACTGTTTCCCTATGGAACAGTGGCACCATTTCATCTTCATCTGCTATACTTCCTTTTCACAGTGCCATGGTATCACTTTTTGTTTGATGTTGCACCATTCTTCTTTCGCCACTATAACCTCTCCTACAACTGTTTCTCATTGCCACTGTTTCCCAGCTTCACAGTCTCACCCTTCTACCAATGTGTCACAAGAATATCTTCACACTGTTTCTCTTGCACCACTCCATTCTTGTGGCACCACTTTATTTTTCCATAGAAACCTGTGGAATGATGGCCCTGTATCCTCATCCTTCTTCATGGTGCGACCAACTCTCTACAACACCACTTCATCATCTCCCGCTGCCACCGGTTCTTCTATTTTCCTTTCCACCGCATCATCCTCACCCTCCACCATCATTCTTCCAACCCAAACCAATTGCCCTGATTCATAAACTACCTTTAGAATCGATGGTGACCACCAATACAATAGATTTGATTAACCAAACCCTGTATGATTTCAAAATCTTTCTCAGAATCAAGAAAAATACATTCCTTATCAGATATAAACCACTCGTACCCTCACCACTTGGAGTCCTACTTTCCCGCTAGACTACACGTCATCACCAAAGCTGAGACCCAGATTTGCACCTGATCATGCCAGAGAGACCTTACCTAATGGAATTGTCCTATGCTTTCCACTCCAGACTGCTATTTCATTTCCTCTGTCTATGAACCTGAATCTATGACCAGATCAGTTCTACTCCACTCCGTTCCAACTTCATCTGCCATGATCTCCTTAAGATTTCGATCAACTAGCCTTTTTCCACCAAAAGATAGAGGACTAACCGGGAAGTCGTTGGTTCTGGTTTCTACGAGGATGAAGAGTGGAACCCACCACTTTGGTAGAACTTTTTCCAAGTCGCAAGAGCAGTACGGTATTGTGAACTGGGCTGACATCACTTCCCAACACTGGTGTTAGGACCATAAATTATTGGCCCATCGATGCAGCGATAATCACAAGATAAAAATAAAGTGAAAAATGCTGAATAATAAATGACACCAAATGTAACGCGGAAAAACACCCAAATGGAAGGGGTAAAAAAACCATAGGCAAATAGAAGGATCAATATGGGGTAAAAGTGAGTGCACACTCCCTCAATTTTACAAGGAGAAAATCGTCGTAATATTATCTCGTGAATAAAGGGGAAAACTTCCTAACTAAATACCGCTCAAATAGGATCTTCCGGTGATGAGAAACTGGATACAAGTGATGATGGGATGATATTGGAAGAGGATAAAGACTCTTTTTATAGTCCTCCTCAACCCTTCATGTTTCCTTCTCCCACTGAATATTTGGTGGGGGTTTGGACACCAAACACCAACCCAAACCACCCCCTTTGACAAAGTGGGGGGGGGGGCGTGGTGTCTAGTGAAAATTCTGCCGACACATTTCCCACATGGAAATTTTATTGTAAACCAATCACATCTCTACATCCTTTCTATCTTCCAAACATTGATGCTCAAGTATCTTCGAGACCACATGAGGATCTAAATCATCTGAACATATCAGAGTTAATTTCCTTCATTAGGAAATCTTCCAGATTTTCTTTAGTGTCAATCTTTTGTATGTCCACACTTCTTTCCTCCACTACATCTCGGACAAAGTGATACTTTACCCCAATGTGCTTTGTCCTAGAATGAAAAGATGGATTTATTACAATGAAAAAGGTGCTCTGAATATCACAAAAAATGGAATTTTCTTTTGTCTGTGCCCGAGCTCCTCCAACAACCTTCTCATCCAAATTACCTATTTGCAAGCCTGTGTAGCTACCATGTACTCTGCGTCCATCATGGATAAAGCCACAACTGACTCTAACTTCGAAATCCAGCTCACAGGTCCTCCTGAAAGAGTAAACACATAACCAATAGTGGATTTCCTCCTGTTAGAATCACCTGCAAAATCTGAATCAACATATCCTCTGACAGTAAAATCTGATCCTCCATAACATAATGCAGCATCTGAAGTCTCCTTAATGTATCTCAAGATCCTCTTCACTCTGCTCCAATACTCCCGTCCTGGATTCTCCGTGTACTAACTAACTGATCCCACTGCATGTGTAATGTCTAGTCTAGTATAAACCATAGCGAACATTAGACTACCCACTGCTGATGCATATGGTACTCGATACATTTTTATCCTCTCTACTTTAGTTCTATGACTCATCATGGGTGATACCTTGAAATTAACGGGAAGAGGGGTAGATATTGGTTAATAGTCTTTCATGTTTAAGCATTTCAGGACTCTCTGTAAGTAACTCTTCTATGATAGAAAAATATTCCCATTATTTCTGTCTTAGTAAATCTACATCCCAAGAATCATGTTTGCTGGTCCCAAGTCCTTCATATCAAACTCCCTAGACAACAGTGCCTTCATCTCTTGGATCTTATCATTATTGGGTCCTGCAACCAACATTTTCTCCACATACAACAAAAGAATGATGAAATCATTACCATCTGAACCCTTGAAATATGCCCAAGGATCTAAATGAAGTCTGCCATATCCAAGGATCATGATATAGGAATCAAATCTCTTGTACCAACACCTCGGTGCCTATTTGAGACCGTACGGAGAATTTTTTAACCTGTAAACCAATTTCTCTTTACCTTCTTCTGAAAAGCCTTCCGGTTGGAGCATATAGATCTCTTCATCATGATCAATATGGAGAACAATAGTCTTCACATCCATCTGCTCTAGATGCAAACTGTATTTTGCACACATCACTAGAACAATCCAAACAGTCTTAAGTCTAACAACTGGAGAAAATATATCATTGAAATCAATACCTTCCTTCGGAGCAAATCCTTTGAACACCAATATTGCACGATATCTTTCCACCTGGTCATTTCAATCTCGTTTGATCTTAATGACCCATTTGTTTCTGACATCCTTCCTTCCACGAGGTAATGGAACAGGATCCCAAGTCTTGTCTCTGTGTAGGTCTTCATGTTCTTCCTACATTGCCCCCATCCATGACCATACATCTAGACTCTGGGTCACCTCCACAAAACAAGATGGATCTTCATCCTTCATCAATAAGAAATACACAATATTGCTCTCAGTGACATAGTCTGAGTGCCATACTGGTGCTCTTTTCTCCCATGCTGACCATCATGGTCCAAACTCAACCAGTACATGATCATCGTGCTCTGGTAGTGCCTCAGAGGAAACTAGTTCTTCCTTGGATTTGTCCTCTACTTCGACTGTTGTAGTTTTTGTATTCTCCTAATCCAATTCTTGATCCGTTGTCATTTTCACCTTATCTTCTGAAAAAATGACATCTCTACTGATTATAAATTTGTGGGTAGTGGGTTCCCCCAAATGATACCCCTTTACACCATCAGCGTACCCCAAGAAGATACATTAACTGTATCTTGAATCCAACTACGATCTTTATTGGTTATTAAACATTTCATATACAGGACTTCCAAAAGTATGTAACTGGGAATAGTCAGTGGGTTTACCAGTCCACATCTCCATTGGTGTCTACAGATCAATCGCCATTGAAGGAGATCGATTGATCACATAACATGTGGTATTAACTGCTTCTACCTAAAAAGTTTTGGCAATACCATTAGTCTTCAGCATCGCCCTTGTTCTATCTAACATGGTTCTGTTCATCCGCTCTAACACTCTATTCTGCTGAGGAGTGTACGCCACCATGAACTGTCTCTTGATCCCTTCCTGTTAACAAAAAGTATCAAACTCCTTGCTTGTATATTCAATACCATTGTCTGTCCTCAGACACTTGATCTTCTTTCCAGATTCAACCTCTTTCTGCACTTTGAATGTTTTTAATACTTCAAAAACATTTTCCTTCCTCCAGATTGGGTATACCCAACGTCTCCTGGAATAGTAATCAATGATTGATACAATGTACCTTGATCCTCCCATGGATATAACTGATGCTTTCCAAACATCGGAATGGATCAACTCCAAGATCTCCTGACTTCTTACTGTTGACCTCCCAAACATTAACCTGTGTTGGTTGCTCAAAATACAGTGCTCCCAAAATGGCAAGGATACCTTTGTGGGCCCAGGCAGCAAATTCTGATCCGCAAGAATCATTAGGCCTTATTCTGACATATGGCCAAGCTTCTGATGCCATAACGTCACCAATGCTTCTGTCAAGGTAGTTGATGCAACCACAATCTCTGCCTACTTGTACGTATCACCCATAAGCACGTACAGGTTCTTCAAGATCTTCTCCGCCTACATTACCACCAGCGCGCCCTTCACGATTCTCATAACTACATTCTCGGTGTGAGTCTTGTGTCCGATGTCATCAAATTGTCCGAAAGAAGATATGTTCTTCTTAAATCCTTTCACATGATGTACTCCTTCGATGGTCCGTACTATTCCATCATGTATCTTCAGTTTGATGGTACCGATTCCAAGGATCTTCAGATTGTGATCATTCCCCATGCACAAAAGTTTTTCCTAGATGGTTTCATATTGGTAAAACCATTCCCGTTGAGACGTCATGTGTCATGTTGCTCCTAAGTCGATAAACCATGCATCGTTGAGATGCTGCCTACTTCCAGTAGTCATCGCCGCTTCACTAACTAGTATATCTCCTTTTCTAGAAGTACTTGCCACATTCCCCTAAGAGATCTTTTCAACACTCTTATTATTTCAACAATCCTTCCTAATGTGCCCCTTCTTACAACAATTGAAACATGTGACATTCTTTTTCTTAATCCTTGATTTAGACCTGCCACGATTTTGGTTCCCACTGGAACCACGCTCCATCATCCTTCCTCTATCCATTGACACAACTTCTGCTTGGTGTGAAGTTTTCTTACTATCTTACTTGTTCTTACGCCAAGTTTCTTCTTTAATAACTGCAGCTGCAACATCATTGAAGTCCAAAATATCCATCAAGATATTTTTGGTGTGGTTGATGATGATTTGGTCATATGAATCTGGAAAACTCTAGAGTAGAATCTCCAAACGTTCGGTATCCACAATTTTATAGCCCAGTTTTGTGAGCTGCGTGAACAGGGTATTGAGGTTGTTGATGTGTTCAGTCACTGATGATGACTCCACCATCCGAAGAGTGTACAATTTTCTCTTCCATATTTTTTTTGTGAAGTGACTTGGCCTCGTATAACTTCGTCAGAGTATCCCATATTTCCTTTGCCATCTTTCTCTCCGAAATACTCAATAGGACCCCATCTGCCCGAGCCAAATGGATGTTTTTAATAGAATTCCCATCCATATCATTTAATTTCTCCTCTGTCACACCCTCCGGATTTTTTCCAATTGCTAGTAGGCAATTATCCTTCCACGGAACTGCCTGCATCTTCATTTTCCACAATGAAAAAATATTCCCTTTGAATTTTTTGATCTCGAATTTTGCCGCCATCTAAACACACCGTTATTCCTGAACATCCTCCGTTTCAAAACGGTGTATTTAATAATCTCAATTAATTTTGTATGACGTGACAGATCAACATGAGTTTCAATCACAGAGCATACTCAAATTTATGAGAATTACTAATACCAGAAAACGTGAAGAGTACCGAGCTAGAACATTGCCTTAGATACCACTTGTTGGGACCATAAATGATTGGCCCACTATTGTAGTGATAATCACAGGATAAAAATAAAGTGCAAAATGTGGGAAAAAATGACACCAGATGTAATGTTGAAAAACCCCAAAATATAAGGGGTAAAAAACAACGGAAAAATAGAAGGATCTCTATGGTGTAAAATAAGGTACACAATCCCTCACTATTTCAAGGATAAAACCTTCATAATATTCTCTCTTCAATAAAGGGGAAAACTGCCTCACTAAATACTGCTCAAATAGGATCTGGTGGTGATGAGAAACTGGATACAAGTGATGATGCAATGATATTGGAAGAGGAGAGAGCCTCCTTTTATAAGCCTCCTCACCCCTTCATGTTGCCTTCTCTCGCTGAATATTAGGTGGGTATTTGGCCACCAAACACCAACCCAGCCCACCCCCTTTGACAAAGTGGGGGGCGGTGCTGTCTAGAGAAAAGTCTGCGGATAGCTGGGTATAAGGAATCCAACTTGAGAGGAGGAGCTCACCACCGGTTGCCGTTGATCATGAGCGCCATTGGGGAATTCCAAAATAAACCTCCCCCTAATGCGCCGAGATTGGTGGTGGAAGAAGAAAATATAAAAAAAATAAGTTAAAAGAAATCTATAATAAAAGATTAACTTAAAAAAGTAACTAAATTAAAATATTAAACATTAATAATTTTAAAATAATAATAAATATAAGATAATAAAATAGAATTATTAATTAATTAACTTGAATTAACCTTTAATTAAACTAAATTAATTATTAATATCTTTGAAATTAAATTATAAATAAACTATTATATTAATGATGCATATTAAATATTTTTAACTATTTAATAATAAAGTATATAAAACATAAATAGTAATAAAAATTCATAAATTTAATTTGTATAAACTATTATAATTATCTTAAAATAGTAAATAATTTAATTTCCCAAATAATAATAAACATTATAATTAACAATAATAACATTAATTAATAAAATCCAATAACTTAAGGATAACATTATTAAATCTTTTAAAGACTTTTTAATATTTTATATTCCTTTATTTCCTTCATGTTTTCAACTATTTTTTTGTCTTTCCTTTGTAGGGTCTTATGGGAAATGTAATCCCGTCCAGGTTCACACAACAAATTTACCAATGTTTTTTATAAGGGAAAAGATTAAAGGACGTGAGTTTGACTGAAAAAATGCACGTATATCATACAAATGTGAGGAGTCAGCCTAAGTCGATGGAAGGTTGTGGTGATGAGAATCTTATGATAGCATAATTTAAAAGCAGAATAGGGAGGAGAAACATTGGAGAGTGACATATTTGAGGAATGATTCCAGCATAGTTCAATTAGACTTTTGATAACTTTTCTCTCATCAGAGTAGAGAGATCCAGTGGTCAGCCCTGGAGTTGAAGGATTATAGGAAAAAAGAATCTTTGGGGATTTTTTCTTCTAGTGTGTTTAAAATTTTATAATCGGTTT
This sequence comes from Viscum album, assembly GCA_963277665.1. Taxonomy (NCBI): domain Eukaryota; kingdom Viridiplantae; phylum Streptophyta; class Magnoliopsida; order Santalales; family Viscaceae; genus Viscum; species Viscum album. The sequence goes on along the minus strand of OY728147.1, from coordinate 1,687,027,056 downwards.
TAGCATGTTTTCTAGTTTTTAATGATAATGTACAATATTTCTAGCTATAACTTCAAGTTAAGAGTTAAAATCTAGATTGTTGGTTATCTTTCTTCTTCTCAAAAATCATTTTTAATGTAATCAGAATTGATCGTCAAGATCGGTTCTAAATGCATTCAATTAGATTGCACCACTTTCCCTTAATCTCGGAACTCCACAAACATTCTGCAAGTCTGATTGTGGATTAATTTTATTAATCATTTAAATGGAAATGAAATCATCAGAATTTACAGTGAGTTCATTCTGTCATCTTTTCCAAATCAAAATCTTCACAATTTATCTATCTTGGAGCTGTGACCTATAAGATTTTTCATCTTGAGGAACTTATATTCTGGTGAGGGAAATAAGTCACTCACTTTCTGTGGTACTAGTTACAATCATCATCATGAGAAAGAATACATTTAAAATCAGAAGAATTGAGATTTTTCCTCAAGCGTATCTCTTTGATTATTCATCTATCAATAATTTTAATTACTGTTACTCTTTTTTTAATATTTTTCTTGTTTCAATATAGTTTAGATCCAAAAAATTAATAAAAGTTTTTTTCTTTATTTCCTTATGAAGAACATAAAAAAATATAAAAATTAAACAAAATAGGTTGTCTGCCCCTCTTTTGACAATAGTGGGGTATTTTTGAATGTTTTTGGAAGAATAGTGGTCATAATTTCTTTCTCCGTGGGTTCGACCCAACTTTAATCTTATATAGTTGTTAGTAAGAAAAAAAATTAAACTTTGACTGGCTTCAATGACGGTCAGGCCAATTAGTATCTTCTCTATAACTGCATTCACCTATTTGATACCAAAAAACAAAATCCATTCAAAAACCAAAACATAATAGATGACCCCATATGTTTTCAAATGTTTCAAACATCCTTAGATCAAATTTTATACATTGATAATTAATTATCCCTCCTAAAAAAATTATAGTTCTGATGATGAAAATGATATTAAAATGTCAATACCCTCAATATATATAGGATTTAAACCAGAATCATTTAGATTTCTCTGATGATTTATCCAAGTGTGATCATCTAATAATGGATTTTTTTGACTTCCTTATTCCATATTTCTCTAAAAAATATAAAATTATTATATTTTTTATGATTATATTGATATAAGAAAAAACAAGATCCATAAAGAAGAATTTTTAGTTAATTATTACTATGTAATCCAAATTATTATTACTTATTTATATTTAATAGTAATCCTTCCTAATTATTACTAATTACCATGAATTATTACTAATTACTACTATATATTTTTAATTACCACTATTTATCACTATTTATTCATAACTATTACTAATTATTAGAAATTATTACTAATTCTAACTATTTATCACTAATTACTACAAATTATTACTACTTATTACAAATTATAACAATTTTTTAAATATTAATATAAATTATTAATATTTATTACTATTTTTTACTAATTATCACTATTTATTTCTATTTAATAATGTTATTTTCTATTTTTGACTATTTTTACTATTTTTTACTATTTTTTACAAATTATTTCTATTTATCACTATTTATTACTGTTTTTTACAAATTATTACTATTTATCAGTAATTATTTCTAATTATTAATGATTATTACACATTATTACTATTTATTACTATTTATTACAAATTATTACTATTTATTAATTTTTTATTAATTATTTTTATTTTTACGATTTATTACTATTTATTTCTAGTTATTACTATTTATTACTTATTGTTACTAATTATTACTAATTATTACAAATTATTACTAATTATTACTAAATATTACAAATTAGTATTAATCAGCGGTAAATACTCATAATTACAGATATTTATTACTATTTGTTTTTTTCATTTTTACTACTTTTTACTATTTATGAATATTTTAATTATTTATTACTATTTATTACTATTTTTTTCTATTTATTACTATTTTTAGAATTTTTTATTACTTTTAATATTTATTAATAATTATTTATATTTTTACTATTTACTACTATTTATTACTAATTATTACTAATTATTGCTATTTATTACTATTTATTACTAATTACTGATATTTATTACTAATTACCTATATTTATTATTAATTATTGCTAATTACCTCTATTTGTTACTAATTATTATTAATTACCACTATTTACTACTAATTTTTACTAATTATTACTAATTACAACTATTTATTAATACTTACAACTAATTACCACTATTTATTACTACTTAAGACAAATTATCACTATTTATTACTACTTATTACTATTTTCTACTAATTACCACTATTTACTTCTATTTATTACTAATTACGGCTATTAATCACTATTTATTAAAATTTATTACTAATTATTACTAATTACTACTAATTACTGATAATTATTACTATATATCACTAATTATTTCTATTACTAATTATCAGAATTGATTGCTAATTATAAGTATTGTTACTATTTTTACTAATTATTACAAATTGTTACTGATTATTACTAATTACCACTAAATATTACCATTTAATGCGAATTATTACTAATTACCACTAATTATTACTAATTACTACTATTTATTTGTAATTATTACTAATTATTCCTATTTATTACTAATTACCGTTAATTATTTCTGATTATAACCAATTATTATTAATTACTGCTAATTATTTCTAATTACGACTAATTATTACTAATTACCACAAAGTATTATTAATTATTAATAATTATTAATATTTTCACTATTTTTATTAATCTTTACTAATTATTACTAATTATTACTAATTATTTCTAATTATTTCTATTTATTATAATTTATTAATAATTATTACTAATTACGACAATTTATTTCTAGTTATTACTATATAAACGATTTTTTTTTAATAGTCATTATTAATTAGCAGTAATTAGTGCAAATTACGGCTAATTACCACCAATTATTACAATTTATTACTAATTTTTTTTAATTATTACTATTTATTACTAACGAATACAAAATTATAAAAAATAATACTATGTAAAACTAAGTAATACTAATTTACAGTAATTAATACTAATTATAATTCAATACTACTAATTAATACTAATTACATGTAATTATTATTAATTAATAATAATTGAACCAAATTATTTCAAATTAATATTATTTACTTTTAAAAAAATACATTAAATCTAAATAAAATAACATATTTTTTTAAAAAAATAATGAAAATTGAAACAATGTTATTCAAATTTAATTTAGATTCTGCTAATTAAACATAATTACTAGTAATATAAATTAAAATGATTTGACAAAAAAATAAAAGAAACAAATAAATACCTTAAAACCGAATCTTTCGTTGAATGCATGACCTGAAAATTGATATGCTATAAAATTTAAAAGTTTGAAAAAAACTGAAGAGAGAAATCTGAGAGCAGAGAATGAAAGCGGACTTGAGAGAAATCCAAAATGAAAAAAATGGATTGGGGTATATATAGATTAGCTCATTTGCGACGGAGGAATTTACGATGGGTATATTCACAAATACTATCCTACCGACACATTATTTGCCACGGGTCGTAACAGTTATTATTTTTTGCGACGGTAACCGTTGTAAGTAGTCCACTGGTTATTAATTGAGGGGATGGTAAAAGATAGTATTTGGGACAGGTTCCATCGTAAATAATATCATGATGACAAATTATTTGCAATGTCCCGTCGCAAATAATTTCCCGCTGACATATTATTTGTGATAGGGATCCTCCCCCATTACAAATAACAAAAACCTAGGAAGGGTATTTGCGATGTGGGTTTAGTCTCCCTCGCAAATACTCATCCCGCGCTAACACGCGCATGGTGTGTCAAAGGTATTTGCGATGGAAAATTGTAAATACCTATTTTTTATGGACTATTTGTGACGGGTCTAAATTCTCATTTCATATAGTCTTTTTGATGGCCTATTTGCGACGTGCCCTACTCCTGTCGCATTTGACATGTCGTAATAAGTCTTTTTTTTATAATGAGGGAAAAACTTCATTTATTTCAAATCGATTTGTGCACATTAAACAATCATGCCAATTAATTTATAAATCAGTTGACAATTTATAAATCAGTTTACAATTTATAAATCAGTTCACAAAATATGAGAAATCAAGGTTCATTCAACAAAGGCAAGATGCATAACCACCGACCTAAAATTCAGGTTGCACACGCCCACAACGGGATCCAAAAACACTGGAAGGAATGCACATACTAAAATAGAGGTCCTACAATTGATTCCTACATTTTAGAATCACATTCCAAAATAAAAAATATATGGGGAGAGGGGATCACAACATAAACCATGGAATAGGTACCTGCCACACCGCAAACAACAAAGGACCAACCCTTGAAAGATCATCACACAACAAATATTGAAGAAACAAGATGTAATGTATTGAAATTCCATGGATTTTTTTCATCAAATTTAAAAGGTATATTTATGAGACCATGCTCTGAGATGGCACATAATTCTGAGACCCTTAGTCACCAAAATAGAATTTCAATCTTTTTTTAAAGTTTATTAATTAAACGCGTGAGTGGAGTTTTCTATCTTTTGAACTGATGCTCGGATTCAAAACCTGAGGTCACCTTCAAACTCAGAACAGTGGGATTCACCTAGAATGAATGAGACTTTGATCGGTGCAGGTCGACCAGAAAAGTTCATTTTTTTGGATTTGTGAAGAAAAAGTTAGATAAAATAAACTGGATTTATTTTATTTTAGTTTGAATTCAAAATCGTTACAGCATAATGCATTTTCACCCAAGCATAACTGAAACACTATTTCATTAATGAAACAACATAATGACACCATGTCACATCAGTAAAAGAAAGGCGATTAACACCCCTTAATGGATAGACAATGATCAATCGTTGAATTGGTAGAGAGGAAATCTCGGTGTCTCTGGAGGATTGCCATCAACGAATAACGAACAACGATCATGAACAATGATGGATCAACGAATCATTGAATGGGTTTCAGAACAAACTTGGATGAATGATGACAACACAGGGACATTATTCATCAGTGAAAAAACATTTTGAAGTAGGGTTTGTTATTTTTACGTTGTAACTTTCCCATTCATGGATTTATAATGACGAATGTGGATCAACCCATGAATAGGTTAACCTGTAGATTGAGCGGTCTTGACAGTTGATATTGGATTCATTATTGATCCTTCTAATGGGAGCGCGACAAGTCCATAACGAACAATGGCTAAAGATCGTTCCCCGTTTTGTTTCATCATGATCGTTCCATCTTATTTCTGTGCTTTGTTCGTTCTTTTTGTGGTATGAACATAAGACCATTGAACGTTCACCTTGCCGCACAACGATCCAACATTGTGGATCTTAGATGAACGTGGCATGAGTGGGGTGTGAGGAAGATAATGATAAGTGGAATAAAGAAGCGTGAGAGATACCATCATTTTGGAATATTTCGTTGGATGGGATCAAAAATGAGGGTTGTGCCCCAGAGAGTTAAGAACATGGCCCATGGGTTCCAAGCACCCTATGGGTCGAAGAACGGACCACCGAAGTGTGTTTGGTAGTCCGCTGAAGTTTCTGCCAGTGCCGGTGGTGGAATGAGCCAGTGGCCACATGCCCGACAAAGGGGGAGGTGCCGAAAGCTGCGTTTGACATCTTTCCAATACGAAGGAGGACGTAGCTTCAATGTCACGGCGTTTACCGGTCATGTGGCTCAAATCCTTAGGCTTCTAACAGGGAGGTTGGTTGTTTCTGTCTGCATTCTACGAGGGTGTAGGGGGGATGTCTATAGACACATTGAGAAACCACAGCTCCAGTTTTGGTGTTACATGGTCCCATGGAATGCCACGGGTCGTGTGGAGAAACCAGGTCCGCCACACATACCGATTGACCAAGGCGGCGGTGCCAGCCAGCACCGCCTGGTGCACAAAAAACACGGCACAGCCGCATCCAGTTCAGAGGAGCCGAACTTCTCAATGGCGGGCTGAGTTTTTTCTGGTGGGACACTCCCATCCAGTAGGTTTTGGCTCAACTCAGCGGGCTGGACCCGCAACCTAGTGGGTTGGGTCGGACCAGACCCAGACCCAACCGGTCCACGTTTCTCTAGAACGGTCATAACATCGAAAAGGAGTGTTCATTTGATGAGTCGTCTGCGGCATTGGGATCCTTGTAATGATATGGGACTTTTGGGATACTTTAGGTGTGTTTTTTAGAATGTTATAGGAGCGAATATTTGGTTTCAATAGTCGGATCTCCCATTATGAGCATAAATTTGTCAGAATTAGGGTGATTCTTATAATGAGATGTTAGGATGGTTACTCCCTTGATAACTCAAGGAGAAGGTACTCATTATCCCTCTTCATTGGTAGAGATGGTACTCCCCACATTTTGGGTTCATGTTTTTTTTCATTGAGTGGTTTCCTTCGACAGTGTTACTCCCCTATAGGATTAGGGTGCATGTTCTCGGAGTTGTTCGAAAAGGATGAGTTGGTACTCCCCTGCCATGCTAGGAAGTGGGTCCTCTATCCTTGGAGTCGGTACTACCCTAATGTACTAGGACATAGGTCCCCCATAGTGAGAAAACTGACACAGTCTGTACTCCCATGTACTACCAGGCTACGGGTCCTTTAGTCACTAAGTAGTAATCCCCTACCGGGAGGGGTGCAGGTCCTAGATATAAAAAGTTTTACTCCCCTGTCGATTCAGGGTGTGGGTCCTTTATGAGTTGTACTCCCCTATTGAAAGTAGGGCACATGTTCCCCCTTAAGGATTCATACTCCCCCATCTCCTATTACTGATAGGGTGCAGGTCCTCCATAGGGTTTGGAGCTCCCTAGACTGTAGGACACAGTTACGAAAACGGCCCCCCTCCACTTTAAGAGATCGATACCTAGGTACGAGTTAGTTCACCCTCAATAGACTGAGGCGCAAGACACTTATTATAGGATTGATTGAGGTATCATAGGTTAGTCTGGAGAAGTTATCCATCAACTGAACACAATGAAGATGATCAGGCCTCTTCACTTGGGTATCCTTAGTATTGCATCGGGCACAAGTCTATGAAGACTAGACTTCCAGTGCTGGGAACTAGATTCAAACCTGGTAGAATGTTCCTGATGAAGCACGTTCTCTCGGGCGTACCATTAAGAATGGTAGAGTTATACTAAGTATATTTTATCTCTCGAATGGGCAACATCATGGATGGTAGAGCTCGTGGAGTGTAATCTCTTGGTTTATGTGTTATGCTTTGAGCCTCTCTGATAATCCTGGTACTGGCTATGTGGTTGGACCGTATTCTTCTTAGTGGCTGAGATGAGTAAATCTGGATGTTCTTGGTATATGTTTGGGCATATACCTGTGTATAGATAACTGTGCATTTCTTTGTGATTTCCCTCTTTTTCTTTAACTTTTTGGTTTCAGGTTCCCCTAATGAGTATTTTTTTCTTACCACTGCCTGGGATTTTCCCACATGTGTTGTGTAGACGAACGGTGCTTCGACAGAGTCCCAAGTGGACCAGGATCAAGCACTTTTCATTGAGAGCAGTGACAGATGAGGAAAACTCATATGTCATCAGGAAGCTATCATCCACCTACCCTCTAGGTAGGATTCTTGGAAAATGAGTTTCCGGGATTTGGAGTTTTAATTTTTTTTTGTGGGCATGAATACTGGCCTGGGTTTCCACCCTATAGTTTACTTTCTATTTTACTCTAGTTATGTTTGACTTAGTGGATTGCATGCATGTTTTCCTTGTCTTTTACTTTCTAGTACCATTGGATGGGAGTTGTGTGCGTGTGTATAGGTACTTGGAAAATTCCTCCCATTTGTAGGATAATGCCTTCGATGATATTCTCCAGTCCCTAAGATTTGGGAGGCGGGCTTGGGGTAGTCATGTCATGGGACCTGGGGGATAGGTTGTGACACAATAAATCATTGTCTACACATGATCAACACCACATGATTTCAGATTTGAAAATTAAACCATTTGGCTTCCATGACCAATGAAAATTAAGAATAAAAAAGGATTATTACCAAGGAGAATTGACACAAATTCCCATAACATCAAACAAATAAACGGAGTGATCTCGATGGAGTTGAGATCACTGAAAATTATTGAAAGAGTACATAGTGTTCTAGGATAGGAATGAATGTCAAATAACTAATGGGGTTATGCATTCAATGTGACAAAAATTACTGCTCTGAATGAATTAATAATGGTAATATCAAATTCATGTTATGAATCCATCGAATTTCAGCTACGTTTAAAATGGCATAACCTTAGGTTAAAAACACATAGAAAATGAATTCAATTTTTTAATTCAATTTACAACCTAAATTTTTTCATGTTTTGTCTAATTTTATAGTTCATTCCCAGTGTATATTCCCTTCTTGTACCCAAATCATGACATATGCTTAGTAACAAATCCATGTCATGGGTCATATTCATGGTGTGAATGTCTCTAGAATACAACATCTGAGCCAAGTTCTGAAATAAGTTCCCAAACCAACTCCAAGGGCCCCTGAACTAGAAAAATCACTCTTAAAAAGAGAAAAAGAGTTTACCTTAAACCAAGATGTTACATCCTCCCCACCATAAGACATTCCACTCCCAATAATTCATGTGGAAGAAGGGTTCTCCAAAAAGACGGGATGCCATTATTCCCTCACCAATGATTTTCACACCCAAGTCTCCTAAGAATATAAAATGTGTCTCCATAGCACACTGACCAATGAGATAGAAATCAAACAAAATAATTTCACCTAAAAATCAATGATCCCCACTAAATTTTCTAGAACTAAAACATCTGGATCTGACTCAATCTATTCCCAATTCAGAATACGAGAGGGATCAGGATGAGATTTCTTGAGTAGAGATATGTGGAAAACATCATGTATACCTATTTAATGAGCCAATAATACCAACTAATACACTACATGAAAATGATTTTTAGTGACCTCAAATAGTTCAACATATATCGAAGCTAACATTCCCTATTTCTGAAGTCATTAGTGAAACTACTTATGGGAAACATTCAAAAAAAACTGATCACTTATGGGAAACTCCAAAGGATGGAATTTAAGATCCAACAATGTTTTTTGTTGAATCTTTTTTGTAACTAGATTCCAAACAATATCCTAAAAGATCCACGAAATATATTGAATGAGGATTGGTCCCACAAACGTGGAATATCCAAACTCTTCCCAACAAAGAGGTAATATATATGGGTGACCATACAAATCCTTTATGTCTACCATGTTTATCAATTATTTGTAGCTTTATTATACATAAACATGACTAGTCCCAGATTTCAATTCCATGATCCACTAAAGTACAAGATATAGGCACAAATCATACCCTCTAGAATCTGAATAGTATGCTCTGTCTGGCCATCCATCTATGGATGGTAAGTTGTACTCAATCGAACTTGAGTTGTCATAGACTCCTGTATACTCTTCCATAATCAATAGGTAAACCTTGGAACCCTCTTCAAGATGATAGTTGAGGGAACCCAATATAACTTCATAATATCTTATACATACATCTTACACAAATCTTCCTCCTGTAATTTGATCAATAACCACTAAGATAGAATTCTTCCCTTAAGGATTCTATGGTAATACAACAATTAAGTCCATGGACACTACAGCCCTTTTCCAAATCATTAATGGAATAGTCTAAAGAAATCTAGATGATTTTAGATGATCTTCCTTTATCTGTTGGTAGGTGTAACTGTAGGACAAATAATTTGGAATGTAAATAATCATACCCACCCACCAAAATCACCATATCACGTAATTATATATATTTTTCTACACAAATTAATGAACCACATAAAACTATATAGATCAAAATAAATTTAAGTACACAAATATTCTGAGATGAAAAATTGATCCCCAAAGTAGAGAATACCATTAGAAGGGATAGACTAACCAGAAACTGTCTCCCCGCCATAAAGGGTTTCATTGATTACACTAATCTCATCATCTTGCAACTGAACCTGTAGAATAGACTGAAGTAGAGATGATGATAATTGAAACTAGTCCAAAACTATTCTTGAATCATCCTCTTGATCTTCTAGATGCAAATAATAAAAGAGTACCATCGAGTTATACTCTTCCTTTTATTCCAAGATATCATGTAAGGATACTTTCCCGATGAGAGGGACCATAAATATATTCCACTTCCCTATTGTGTAGGCAATGTCAAAATCAATCGTATGAAGAAAATGAACCTACTAACCCAATATGAGATTCACGTTATTTTTATAAAATATGAAGGATATACTCTTATGGTCATAAATGTCTACGAACCTCCCCCTAAAAACATAATGTCTACAACACTTAATTGAATATTTAACTATGGTAATATCCAAATACGATTGAGATAATATTTACCATTTAGATGAAGTTTACAGGAACCATAATCCACTACATGACGGTCTTTCATAATCACACAACCCATATCCTCACTAAAGTCCTAACATTATAAAATATACCCCTTATTGGGATCAGGTAAGATTAAGATAGGTGTCGTTGTCTAGAGATTTTTATACTTAATGAATAAGTCTAACAGTTTTCACACCCTATTAATTTCACCCCTTTATTTTTAAGAGTAATAAAGGGTGATTCTAACTTCAAATAATACTTAATGAACCATTGATAGTATCCAGTATGAACAAGGAAGCTTCAAATATAAAATAATTTCAGTGGATCTTCCCAAGAAAATACGACATTCACCTTCTAGGGATCAATTGACAAGAAATGTTTATAAGTCACATTCCCCAATAAAATCACTTATTATATCTAGAAATTTATTTTTTAAGCTTTCAATAAAGATGGTGAATCATTAGGGTTTCCAATATCGGATTCATATAGTGCTTGTGCCCATGCTTGTGTTGAGTCCATAATGTTTCCTTATGACTTTTCCATTCCTTCAAGTTTGGGGAGATTTTTGAGTCAGTATGGTTTCCTTATTACTCTACCATTCATTCATGTTTTGAAAATCACAAACACCTTATCTGAAGGAAAATTTCATTTACCATATGCTTTACTTTCATAAGGAAATTTTCCTTCCCCAAGGAAATTTATCCATACCATATTTTTTGTTGTTCATATTTGTTCTATGTAGAAAACTCATGTTCATATCCAAAACCTCATACTCTTATAAATACTTAGATATAAAGAATTCTATTTTTCGGATCCCAATTTAGGTTCCTAATTCTATTAATTCAAGTTCCAAATATTCTAAGTTCATACTCTGAGTTCTCTGAATTCAGACTCCCAACTTTCTGAGTTCAGACTCTGAGTTCTCTGAATTCAGATTCCGAACTTTCTAAGTTCAGAATCAGAGTTCTCTGAATTCGAACTCCAAACATTTTGAAGTTCAGACTCCGAATTCTTGTTAATTCGGACTCTGAACTTTGTTGGTTCATGCTCCGAATTCTACTAAATTCAGAATCCGAATTTCCTTGAAATGTAGATTCTGGAATTCAATAGAATTCAGGTTATGAATCCTTTGGAAAATAGAATCCGAACATTTACGTATTATAAACAACAAATGCTTTTTGGTTAGACTCCAGACTTTTATTTTTCTGACATTCTAAAAAATGAATTTGGTCATGCAACTATATTTTTTCTTACTCACGTTTTGGTTAGAAAACAATGTCGTGCATTTAGTTACTAACTAACCGTTGTTTAAGTGACATGTGCTCAGGTCCCACTGAAAAACAAGGAAAAATATGACCATTGGAGGAGGGAGTGGACTGTTTAGAATGCGCTTATAAATAAGAACTCATTTGAATGAGCTCACAACAAGTTGATCAATCTAGAGATTACATGCTGCTAAATTAATTTCTAGAGAGAGAGACTTTATTGCTTTGTGTGTACTGAACATCTTGTTCATAATTACTTCGTGAAACTCCAAATATTGCTGAGTACATTTGAGGGCTTTTGGGGATAGGAAGACAGATGTGCTGACTACCTTGATCTTCGAGGGCTTACAGAATAGCAAGATAGACTCCAATCTTCATATCAAGGGATTACCCTGGTGTGGGTAAGATAGAAATTCTTGAAATTATAAATCAAGGGACCTTTATCCATGGTTTTTGGATACCCTTCTCTTTATGTTGAAACATTTACAACTTGTTAATTATATTGTTTCAAGTTTTCTGCTTTATTTTGGTTGTTGAGGAAAGTATAACTATCTTATAATTTCTTATACTTTTATACTCTGATTTAGTGAGATTCTATATTCTTTAAGGTATAATATTTATCTTTGTAAACATTTGTTAAGTTTCATTTTTGGAACTACTTTTCTAGAATTACATTCACGGTACGACATTTCTGGAATCACGCAAGTTTGTAAAACTTAGAGGTTTTGTGAATTTACCTTGTTTAACCTTGTTTAACCTTGTTAAATAATATAAAGGTTTTTAACCAACATTAAAAGTTCCCAATGAATTTTTAAAGTATACAATTCACCCCTCATGTATATTGACCATCTTCATTATCATTTCAATCCAACAATTGGTATCATAGGATAATATCATACTTCATACCAACCTAACAATTGGTATCAGAGGAGGCCTATAAAATAATTATATTCACATATAAGTTTTCTTTCTCAATTTTTTCATTGTTCTATATTTTCCTTTCTTAGTATATTTTTATCATTGTTTAAAAACTTTTATAACTAACAAGATTGTGTGGAAAGATTTACTTTTAGATAGAAGGAATGAACATTGGTTCCATAGACTGTAGGTTCCGGGCGCAGCAGAAGTGTGTTGGTGGGTTTGACCAACGTTAATTTTAGCATTAACAACGATCAATACGAGATCCGTCATAATGTGAAATGATGGATCTTCTGAATAGATCGAAGAACAAAAAACAAAAGAGGGAGTCCTGGAACCATAGAGATATGATCATCTTATGTTGGTTATAATTAATTTAATTAATTGACAAGAATAAACGTGATTGAATTATTTCTTCGTTGATGCCTCCGGTCACAATCCGGTGTGATCCATCATTGCGTCATATAATCAAAGTGTAGGATTCCTCAATTAGTGATCAACACGTGCTCTACGTATCTCTTGACATCGCTAAAGGTGTCTTCGGGTGATAGCGTGGAAGAACCTTCGCTTGCGATGTCCGCCCTCGATCGCCTCGAGCCGATGGTGGTGGATCTCTCTCGGCCTTGAGAGAATTCTTGGAGGTAGGAGTTATTTCAGCCTTGAGAAAACTCTCCATAATTTTTGTGAACAAATATTAGGAAAAAGTTTGGTGGTTATGAGGACATTTATAATCGATTTTGAGGTTATTACAGTTATGAAAATAAATAAATGCGTTAAACATTTTTTTTATTTCATTAACTCTTATTGAAAACACCCCATGTCGAATGATTAATTCCTTGACATGCGCCCATGCTGATTATAATAAATATCATTTAATAAAATTGTATTATTTTTTCAAAAACCCAACTGGAAAAACTACACAGTGTGTAATCTTTAATGCATAGCGTGTACTTGTTTTTATTTCCTTTATTTCCTCCACCACATTTATTAGACCATGAATAATGGATATTTATTTCTGAAATAAATGTAACTGAATTACACGCTAATAAATATATTATTTTTACCACAATATATTCTCTAGAATAACTAGTGTCGAAATAAATGCGATCAAGCATCCTTGAATAATTATTAAACCACATTCAAGAATAATATTTATTCAACTTTTTAAATTAAAAATTAACTAAGATACATGGACCCACATAGTGTGTGACCCTCTAGGCCTCTTTCTCAATGGAATTAGGTGAAGCCTACCTAAAGTCCAAGGTTAGAATCTAGAAACATGCCATGGCACCCATAGAGAAGGAAGTTAACGCCGAAATAATGTGTCACCTCCTACGAATGTTTACCATGTAATTTAATCCCTTTGTCTTAATATCTCTAATCAAGCAGGTTTCATGCTAGGGCCATCAACCCGTGTGCTCGATTATTCTTTATTTGACTTCTCAGAATTGAACTCTCCCATAATTTACCACAGACATGAATTTATTTAGGCTATATCAATTTCATCAAAGGGCATGAGATATCTACTTCTGTTATGGAACAAAAGGGACAAATCCTTTCTCGCAATATCTATTAATGCAGTATTACTCGTGACACACCCAACATATCCTACCTCACTGCGAATAGTATTTCATCACAGTTTTCATCAATACATCTAAGTGCGTGGGTTGTAATACCCATTAACAATAATATTAAAGTCTAAGGACCAATACACACATTTGTAGATAGGAACATCCAATGACACTATGAAATGTGCATTTCCCACTAGCATGTCTCATTCTCATAATATCCTCCGGGATATTACGATGGTCCCACACCATGAGAAGGTGCCTCAAATTTTTATGAGTCCTCACCCCTAATGCCCTGTATTATTTTTGTCCCTAAAATAAATTCATCCGTCCATAGAACATATATTCAAGAACAGTGTTATGGAAATTCCGGGTTCTCATCATAACAGAGATCCTCTATGACCCTTTAATGCAACAACTGTCCTTAGGAAATTATCACATGCATTGTCACGCAGAAAAAAAATGAAGATGTGATAAGGATTTTATTAATAAAGAAAGTACAATGTAGTGGGTTCAAGGACACCAACTTCAACAGACTCCCACTTGGACTAGAGCTAACTTCTAACAAACTTTAACCTACTATCTCTCACTTGATATTCATACTTCTACTGAGATAGACCTTTAGTCATGGGGTCCACCAAATTCACTTCCATGAACACTCTACTCACTGCAACTTCACCCCTTTGACAGAAATCCATCAAGAGGTGATACTTTTAGATTATGTGTTTTGTCCATTGATGTGACCTTGGTTATTTCTAAAGAGACACCACTACAGTATTATCACAATACAACGTGATAGGATATTTACTTTTAGGAACCACATCAAGATTCTAGACAAAGTTCCAAATACAGACGGCTTCCTTGGCTGCATCAGAAGCCGCTTTATATTCGGACTACGCTGTAGAATCGGCGACAACTAGATGCTTTGAACTCTTCTAGGTCATAGCTCCTCCATTGAGATAGAAAACATATCCAGATTTGACATCAGATCATTCTGATTTCTCTGAAAACCAGCATCAACATACCCTCTGATGACAAGCTCCTCGTCTCCTCCAAACATCAGGAACATATCCTTAGTTCTTCTTAGATACATAAGGATAGTCTTAACAGAAGTCCAATGTTGTTCTCCTGGATCTTCTTGATATATTCCTACCATGATTAGTGTATATTCCACAACAAGTCTGGTACATAACATGACATAAATGATGGATCCTATAGCTGAAGCATATGGGATCTTTCTCATTCTATCATTCTCCTATTGTGTCTCAGGCCACATTTTCTTAGAAAGATGTAAGCCATTTGACATTAGAACCAATCCCCTCTTGGATTGTTCTATACTGAATATTTTTAGTATCTGGTCAATGTGTGTACCCATACTTATCCCAAGAAGCCTCTTGGATCTATCATGAATGATCTTGATCCCTATAATGTAGGCTTCTTCACCCAAGTCCTTCTTGGAGAAACACTTATTCAACAAGTCCTTAACTGACTGTAAGTCTGGAACATCGTTTCCAACAAGCAATATGTTGTCAACATATACTACTAGGATAACAAGTGAATTTACATTAAACTGCTTATAAACACATGGATCACATTCATTCTTAATGAAACCAAATTCATTTATGGATTCGTCCAATAAAATGTTCCATGCCCTGGATGCTTTCTTTAATCCATAAATGGATTTATGCAACTTGTAAACCCGTATGGATTCACCTGGTGTCACAAACCTTTCTGGTTGTGTCATATAGACATCTTCATGAAGGTTCCAATTAAGGAATTCTGTTTTGACATCCATTTTCCAAATCTCATAGTCATGGTAAGCTGTTATGGCACATATGATTCTTATAGATTTAAACATAGAAACTGGAGAAAAGGTTTTATCATAGTCAATTCCTTTACATTGACTGAATCCTTTAGCCACAATCCCTCCTTTATAGGTTGCTAACTTGACCTTCCATGTCCAGTTATCTCTTGAATACACATTTACATCCAATAGGCTTTACATCAACTAGATCATCGACCAGAACCTAGACTTGGTTCTGATACAAGGAATCCATCTCAGAATTCATAGCTTTTAGCCATCTTGTAGCTTCTGAGCTTTCTACTTCTTCCTTGTAGGAGAGAGGTTCACCATTTTCCAATAATAATGATTCACCATCCTCAGTGACTAGGAAACAAAATCTCTCTAGTTCACTTACCTCTCTTGAGCTCCTATGTAGTACTTTTGCTTCAGGAACCTCTTCCACGGGGACCTGTGGAACTTGTTCCTATACCAACTACTGTGTATCTGGAGCATATTCTTCATCGAAATCAATCTTTCTCCCACTATCTCTTTTGAGTATGTTCTCCCTCTTAAGAAAGATGGCTTGTCTGGCAATAATTACTTTCTTGCCTTGAGTGTTATAAAGGTAATACCATTTTATTTCCTTAGGATATCCTATAAAGATCCACCTCATGCCCTAGGGTGCTATTTTGTTGCATGAGAAGGCCTTAACAAATGCCTCACATCCCCATACACATGTATGTGATAAAATGGGTTTCTTTACATTCCATAACTCAGAGGGAATTCCATTTGTATACTTAGTTGGTACTCAGTTTAATGTGTATGATTCATTTTGTAATGCATATCCCTAAAAGGATAATGGACGATCTCCATGACTCATCATTGACCTCACCATGTACAATAAGGTGTGGTTCCTCCATTCACTAGAACCTTTCCACTGTGGTGTATAATGATGAGTGACCTGAGATAGAATCCCAGACTCCCGTAGAATATCGATGAACTCTTGGTTCATATATTCTCCATCTCGATCCGGTCGAAGTTTCCTTATCTTCTTAACAAGATGATTCTCTACTTCATTCATGAATTCATTAAATTTTTCTAAGGATTTTCACTTATACCTTATTAAGTAGACATTTCCATATCTACTCAAATAATCAGTAAAAGTAATGAAGTAAAAATATCCACCTCTAGCTTCTACTGGAAATAGTCCACACACATCTGTGTGCACCAATCCTAGAAGCTTTGTGGCCCTTTCACCTTGTCCACCGAAGGGCGGCTTGGGGATTTTTCCTTATAGACAAGCATGACATCTATCAAGTGGTTATAGATCAGTAGAGTCCAAATAATCATATTGGCAGTGATTTATCAAGCGCTTCTCATTTACATGACCGGGACAGTGATTTCACAATTGGGTGATGTATGACTCAGGGGAGTCTGTTTCGTTATCGATTGACAACACTTGGTTTTCGTAATTTAATACATACAAACCATTATTTAAATGCACCATACCATAACATATGTTTTTCTTATAAAAGAGACAACACTTATTTCCAAACTTGAAATAAATACAACTTTATCCAAACAAGATACAGAAATTATGTTCTGGGTAACACTAGGCACATAATAATAGTTATGTAAAACCAAAATCATCCTAGTCGGCAATGAGAGGTGGTAATCACCAATAGCCCATGAAACCATCCTTTTTACATTGTCAGATCGAAGTTCCCCCTCTCCTCTTGTAATATTTATAAATCTACTTGGTTTCTACATTTGAATACATATGTGAACCCCACAAGAAGTATCTAATACTCAATGATTAGAAATAAAAAAATTACACTCGATAACAAACACAACTTTAGTATCCCCACGCTTCTAGGTGCAGTTCCTCTTCTAGTGGCCTTGCTTTCCACAAGCAAAACACACCACCTCCTTTCCTTTCCCAGCCTCTAGATCTTCCACTTCTTGGAGGGACGATGCTCGGGGGCTTCAGACCATTTATAAGTCTTTGGCCACTTTTCGTTTTCCTTCCTTTTCTTTTTTCACCATAAGGACAGCGGGTTTGTCATGCCCCATGTTCTTATCAACCAGGAGAATCAAGGTCATATGTTCTGATATACCCTTCTCATTATTTATCATGTTATAGTTGAAAATAATGCTTGAGAAGGTCTTGGGAAGTGATGATAGGATAACTTCTGTATGAAACTCATCTGAGAATTTAATCCCTAAGATGTCCAGGAATTCAATGAAGCCAACAAGCTTGACTACAAGAGACCCAGCGGGTGCAGACTCTCCACGATTATTTATAAAAATAACGTTGTAGATCTCATATCTCTCTTGTCTCTCCTTCACTTTGTATAGATCCCTAAGGTGAGACATCATGCTATACGCATTCGTGTTTTCATTTTGCTTCAGAAGCTCATTAAACAAGGTCGATTGCATGAAACATTAGAAATTTTTGGAATCATCAATATATTTTGCATAGAGAGATATTTACTCATCTCTAGCCTCTTCCCTAGGCGCAACTGGAATAGGCTCTTCCAGCACATACAAATTCCTTTTGTGGTGAAGTTTGATGTGTAAACGCCTCTACCACTCTAGGAAATTGGTGCCGGTGAGAAGGGTTTCCTTCTCCAGTATGGTTCACAATGATATGTTTGAAGTCATTTTTCTTTTCGTTTCTAAAAATTAATATGAGAAAAGGTTTTAGTAATTTATTAAAAAAACTGAGAAAATTAAATAATCAATACTTATTAGTCTCCCACTATTTTATCAAAATCCAATAGCCCTCCCCATTGACTTCAGAATATTCTGTTGCTTGAATATTCTAGTGAAAAGGATCCATATTTCCCTTCACATTACCCCAACTGGGGTTGGTCAAGCAACTTGAAGGGTTTTAGGTAGGCATTCCAAATTCCAACTGCATTAACTCGCAGCTCCTTGATCCGCTGAGTGGACTCCCCAATCCTGAAATATTTTTATTTTGGATTCCTTCAACCTTTGCCTCTTGGACACACCAAGTCCTACTATGGCAGTCAACCCTTGATGAAAACCAAGACAATTCAACCAAAAACATTTAATTATAATTCCCCGATAATTGAAATCACCCCAACTAGGGTTGGTCAAGCACTTTGAACTATGGTTCAATTCTAACCAATGAATATGGAAGGCTATACTGTCTTAATATTTCTTTGAGGAATTTTATACTTATATGTAAATTTCAATTTTATTATCTTTGATTACATGCTTGTTAATATTAAGTGGGATATACTTAAGTGATTAACCATGTCTAAGATAATATTTATGCATAAGCTGGAATTATTTTAGTTCCATCTTGCATGCTTGTAAAATTCATTAATTGTGTGATCATGACAACACACCCAAAATAAATAAACCATGCAATAGACATAAATTAAAAAATGGTATGATCATGAGCTTGTTCAATTGGTTAGTTTATCTAGCGGTTGATAAACTAACCCAAGACCTAGGGTTGAAAATGCCTTGAACCTTTTGGGTTCCTGTTTATATCTTTCCACCTATCCACCTTTGTATCTCCTTGGACTGGTTTCACCTTGGCTCCTTACTTGATCCACTTCCACTAGCATGGGAGCTCTATCCATTACATATGCATTTATCTCACAAGAAGGTGAGAAGTAAAAAGGGAGTTTTACATAAAAGAATCATTGGGCACACAGGCCCTACATATTAACAATGAGAAGGCCCACTGGCCAACAAATTTAATTTAAATAAATAAATTAAAAGAAAACATTCACATACAAAGGTCTTGGTCTAGCTCATGATCATCCATACATGCAATGATATTTACGCATAAATAAAACTAGCAGTCAATTATTTAATAGTTCATGTTTAATATAAATCACTCTCAAATCCATTAATTATCTTTAATTAATCAGTCCTTTTATCTTAAACCCTTTTATGAATTTCCTTGATATTCTCATCCATCATAATTTTAAGGAAATAAATTCATTTAAAATTATCATTGTACATAACTAGTACCTTGGAGGAAACCCGGTGAATTCTCATTCATTACACAGATGTTAATTTAAACCCACATATATAAAACACATATAACATGTTGTACATAAGGTTTATGCTTGCAATATGGTACAAGTCTCAAGTGTTTGTAAAATATAATTATAAATTTTAATAAACTTTCATAATTTGGATGAGTACATGGTGTGTTGTTCCAATTACATGATGTTTACTTTTTTTCACCGTCCATTAGAAGTACATGCCCGGGGACGTGGCCTATTGATGTACTTCATAAATTTTCAGAGTACGCGGTGTGTTCAGTGGGACACATGCCGTGTAGTTTCCACGTTACACGGTTTCCATCCGGGAAAGCCATGTATGGGGTACACGGTCCAACTATTACTTGAAGGGACTACACATCGTGTTCTGTTGGACTACCCAGCATGTAATCCGGAAACTATGTGCCACCTGTTTCTGGTCAACACACAGTGTCATAAATGACTTATATAGGATACAATACCCAACCTAATTTGGTGGACCAGTCTGATGCATTGAACCTAGACTAGACGGTGTGTACTTCTTAATACACGCCGTGTATTCTGGTGTTGTACGGCTAGGAGCATTTGACACCTTCGAATGAGATCCTCTATTTTATTTTAATTATAATAAAATGAAAAAGTCATTTATGTAAGCTATACGAGAAACGAGAGGGGAGGAACAGATCTCAGGATTCATATTTTAAAGAACGATTAACTAGAATTGAAATAATAAAATTATTTAATTTGTAAATCACCAATGAGAAAATATATAATTATAATCAACAATATGACCCTTATGATACAACTAGTAGGTTTCGGGCACATCAGAAGCACATTGGTGGGTTTTCCCAACTTCAATTTTAGCGTTAACAACGATCAATCCAAGATCTATCACGATGTAAAATGTCGGATATTCAGAATAGAACTAAGAATGAAAAATAAAACAGGGAGTCGTAAAACCATAGAGATAGTATCATCATATGTTGGTTAGTATTAATTTAATTAGTTGAAAAGAATTACCTTGATAGAATTATTTCATCATTGATGTCTCCAGTCATGATCTGGTGTGATCCGTCATTGTGTCATAGAATCCAATTGTAGGAGTCCTCTAGTGGTGATCCACACGTGTTCCATGTATCTCTGGATGTCGCCAAAGGGATCTCCAGGTGCTAGTGCAGAAGAACCTTCACTTGCGATGTCCACCTTCGATCGCCTTGATCTGGTGGTGGTGGATCTCTCGCGGTCTTGAGATCATTCTTGGAGGAATGATTTATTTTGGCCTTGAGAGAACACTCAAGAATTGTTGTGCACAACGATTAGGGAAATGTGTTGGGGTTGTGAGGATATTTATAATCGGGTTTGAGGTTATTAAATTTATGAAAATAAATAAACATGTTACGTGTTTTATTTATTTCATTAACTCTAATTGAAAACCCCCCATGTCGAATGCTTAATTCCTTGACATGCACCCATTCTGATTATAATAAATATCATTTAACAAAATGATATTATTTCCTCAAAATCCCGACTGGAAAAACTACACGTGTAATCATTAATACATGGTGTGTAATTGTTTTTATTTCCTTTATTTCCACCACTGCATTTATTAAACCTTGAATAATGGCTATTTATTGGTGAAATAAATGTAACTACATTACTTGCTAATAAATATATTATTTCACACACAATATATTCTCTTGAATAACTAGTGTTGAAATAAATGTGATCAGGCATCCTTTTATTAAACCACATTCGGGAATAATATTTATTCAACTTGTTAAATTAATATTTAACTAAGATACATGAACACACTTAGTGTGTGACCCTCTAGGCCTCTTTCTCAATGGAATTAGGCGGAGCCTGACTAAATTCTATGTTTAGCATATAGTAACATGCCATGGAACCCAAAGAGAAAGAAGTTAACGCCAAAATGAATTGTCACCTCCTACGAATTTTTACCATGTAATGTAATCCCTTTGTATCGATATCTCTAATCAATCGGGCTGCATGCTAGTGACTTCTACCTGTGTGCTCGATTATTCTTTCTTTTACTTCACAGAATTTAACTCGCACATACCATACCATGGCCATAGATTTATTTATGATATATCAATTCCATCAAACGGCCCAAGATATCTACTTCTGTTATGGAACAGAAGGGACAAATCCTTTCTCGCATTATCTATTAATGCAATATTACTCATGACGCACCCAAAATATCCTACCTCGTTGCGAACAGTGTGTCATCAATGTTTTAGTCAATACATCTAAGTGCTCGAGTTGTAATACCCATTAATAATAATCTTAACTTATAAGGACCAATACACACATCCACGGATAGGAACATTCAATGACATTATGAAATGTGGATTTCCCACTGGCGGGTCTCGTTCTCATAATATACTCCTAGATATTACCAAGGGTGTACACTAGGACAAGGTACCTCAAATTTTTATGAGTCCTCACCCCTAATGGCCACTATTATTTCTATCCCTCAAATTTCCTCATCCGGCCATAGAACATATATTCAAGAACAGTGTTATGGCAATTCTAGGTTCTCATCATAGTATGGATTTTCTATGACCCTTTAATGCAACAGTTTTCCTTAGGACATTATCACATGCATTGTCACGTTGAAGAACAATCAAGATGTGATAAGGATTTTATTAATGTATAAAGTACAAAATAATTGGTTATAGGCCACCAACTCCAACAAACTCCCACTTGGACTAGAGACAACTGCTAACAACCTTTAACCTGCTAGCTCTCACTTTATATTCATTCTTTTGCTGAGATATGACTTTAGTCATGGGGTCCACCACATTCTCTTCCGTGGACACTTTACTCACTGCAACTTCACCCCTTTGATAGAAATCCCTCAAGAGGTGATACTTTCAGAGTATGTGCTTTGACCGTTGATGTGACCTTGGTTCTTTCACAAGAGCCACTACTGCAGTATTATCACAATAAAACATGATATGATCTTTACTAATAGGCACCATATCAAGCTCATGGACAATGTCTTGAATCTAGATGGCTTCCTTGGCTGCATTAGAATCCACTGTATATTCGTACACCACTGTATAATCAGCAAAAAATGGCTACTCTGAACTCTTCCAGCTCACAAATCCTCCATTGAGACAAAAAGAATATCCATATTGCGACTTTGGATCATTCTGATTTGTCTGAAAAACACCATCAACATACCCTCTGATGAAAATCTCCTCGTCTCCTCAACACACCAGGAACATATCCTTAGTTTTTCATAGATACATAACGATATTCTTAACCGCAGTCCAATGCTGTTCTCTGGAATCTTCTTGATATCTACCTACCATGCTCAGTTCATAGGTAACATCAATCTTGGTACATAACATGACATACATGATAGATCCTATAACCGAAGCGTATAGGATCTTACTCATTCTATCTTTCTCCTGTTGTGTTTGGGGACACATTTTCATAGAAAGATGTAAGCCATGAGACACTAGAACCAAACCCCTCTTGGATTGTTCCATACTAAATCTTTTTAGTATATGGTCAATGTATGTACCCTAAGTCAGTCCAAGAAGCCTCATGGATTTATCACGAATGATCTTGATCCCTAAAATGTAGGCTGCTTCACCCAAGTCCATCATGGAGAAACAGTTGTTCAACCAGTCTTTAACTAACTATAAGACTAGTACAGCGTTTCCAATAGAAAATATGTCGTCAACATATATTACTAGGATAATGATCGCATTTCTATTAAACCGATTATAAACACATGGCTGAAAGTCATTATTAATGAAACCAAATTCATTTATGGCTTCATAAAATTGAGTGTTCCATGACATGGATGATTTATTTAATCTATAAATGGATTTCTACAACTTGAAACCCGTTTGGCTTCACCTGGTGTCACAAAACCTTCTGTTTGTGTCATATAGACATCTTCCTGAAGGTTCCCGTTAAGAAATGTTGTTTTGACATCAATTTTCTAAATCTCATAGTCATTGTAAGTTGCTATGACAAGGATGATTTTTATGGATTTAAACATGGAAATTGGTGAGAAGGTTTCATCATAGTCAATTCCCTGGCATTTTTTGAATCTTTTAGCCACTAGACTTTCATTATAGTTTCTAACTTGACCTTCAATGTCTAGTTTTCTTTTGAATACCCATTTGCAGCAAATAGTCTTTACATCAACTGGCTCATCGACCAAAACCTAGACTTGGCTCTGATACATGGAATCCATCTCAGAATTCATATCTTCTAGACATCTTGTAGCTTCTAATATTTATACTGCTTCCTTGTAGGAGAGAGGTTCATCATTTTCCAACAATAATGATTCACCATCGTCGGTGACTAGGAATCTAATTCCCTCTGGTTCCCTTACCTATCTTGAGCTCCTATGCAGTACTTGTGTTTTGGGAACCTCTTCCAAGGGGACTTGTGTAACTTTTTTCTGTACCAAATCCTTTGTATCTTGAGCATCAACTTCGTCGAAGTCAATCTTTCTCCCACTATCCCTTTTGAGGATGTGCTCCCTCTCAAGAAAGACGTCTTGTTTGGAGATAATCAGTTTCTTGTCTTGAAGGGTTATATAAGTAATATCCTTTTATTTCCTTGGTATATCCTATAAAGATACACCTCATGCCCCGGGGTGCTAGTTTCTTTCCTGAGAAGGCCTTAAAAAATGCATCACATCCCCATACATGTGTATGTGACAAAATGGGTTTCTTTCATTCCATAACTCAGAAAGAATTCCATTTTCTGCCTTAGTTGGTACTCGGTTTAATGTGCATGCTGCAGATTGTAATGCATATCCCTAAAAGGATAATTGAATATCTGCATGAATCATCATCAACCTCACCATGTTCAACAAGGTGTGGTTCCTACTTTCACTAACAACATTCCACTGTGGTGTATAAGGATGAGTGAGCTGAGATAGAATCCCAGAATCCTGTAGAAGATCGATGAACTCTTGGTTTAGATATTCTCCACCTCGATTCGATCGATGTTTATTTATCTTCTTACCAAAATGATTCTCTACTTCATTTTTGAATTCCTTAAATTTAACTAAATATTATGACTTATACCTCATTAATTAGACATAGCCATATCTACTCAAATCATCAGTAAAAGTAATGAAGTAAGAATATCCACCTCTAGCTTCTACTGGAAATGGTCTACACACATCTGTGTGCACCAATCCTAGAATCTATGTGGCCCTTTCACCTTTTCCAATGAAGGTCAGCTTGGTCATTTTTCCTTATAAATAGGCATGACATCTATCAAGTGGTTTTAGCTCAGTAGAGTCCAAATATCCATCTTGGTAGATCTTTCTCAAGTACTTCTCGTTTACATGACTGAGATTGTGATTCCACAACTAGGTGATGTAAGAGTCATGTGAGTTTGTTTCGTTCTTGATTTCCAACACTTGTTTTTCGTAATTTAATACATACAAACCATTATTTAAATGCACCATACCATAACATAAATTGTTCTTTTAAATGAGAAAACCCTTATTTACAAACATGAAAATTAAACCATCTATATCCAAACAGGATATAGAAATTATGTTCTTGGTAACAATAGGGACATAAAAATAGTTATGTAAAACCAAAATCAGCCCAGTTGGCAATCAGAGGTGGTAATCAAAAATGGCCAACGCAACCAGCCTAGTGACATTGGCAGCTCGAGGATCCACCTCTCCTCTGGTAATCTTTTTAAATATACTTGGTTCCTTCATTTGAATATAGATTTGATCCTTACAAGCTGTATCTAATACCCAATGAGTAGAAATAAAAATATTACACTCAATAATGAACACACCTTTAGCATCCCCACGCTTCTGGGTGCAGTTCCTCTTCCAGTGGCCTTGCTTTCCACATACAGAACACACCGCCCCCCATTCCTAGCCCAGCCACTAAATCATCCGCTCCTTGTAGGGACGAATCTTGGGGGATTTAGACCGTTTAATAATCTTTGGACCCTTTTCCTTGTCCTTCCTTTTCTTATTCACCATAAGGGACTATGGGTTTGTCACGACCCATGTCCTTATCTACCTAGAAAATCAAGGTCATAAGTTTCAATAGACTCTTCTCATTATTTCTCATGTTGTAGTTAATAAGAAAGCTTGAGAAGGTCTTGGGCAGTGATTATATGATGATATCAATAAGCAAATCATCTGGAAATTTATTCCCTAAGATTTCCAGGAATTCAATGTAGGCAATAAGCATGACAACATGTGGCCCAATTGGCACAGAATCTCCAAGAATAAATGTAATCAAAGCGTTGGAGATCTCAAATCTCTCTTGTGTCACCTTCTCTTGGTAGAGATCCCTATGGTGGAACATGATGCTATACACGTCCATGTTTTCATGTTTCATCAAAAGCTCATTAGACATGGCTGATAGAATAAAACATTGGACATATTTTCCATCATCGATATGTTTCTCATAGAGAGATATTTCTTCATCACTAGCCTCTTTCCTATGCACAACTGGAATAGGCTCTTCCATCACATACAATTTCCTTTCGTGGAAAAGGATGATGTGTATATGCCTCTTCCACTCTTGAAAATTGGTGTCGGTGACAAGGTTTTCCTTCTCGAGTATGGTTCACAATGATATGTTTGAAGTCATTTTTCTTGGAGTTTCTATAAATTAAGATAAGAAATGGTTTTAGTACTTTATTAAAAAAACTGATATAAATAATAAAGTCAATACTTATTAGTCTCCCACTATTTTATCAAAATCCAATATCCCTCACCATTGACTTCAGAATATTTTGTTTCCTAAGTAATCTTGTAGAAAGGATCCATATTTCCCTTCACATTAACCCAACTACAGTTGGTCATGAAAATTGAATGGTTTTAGGTATGAATTCCAAATTCTAACTGCATCAACTTACAGCTCCTTGATCCGTGGAGTGGACTCCCCAATCCTGATATCCTTTTATTTTGGATTTCCTCAACCTTTTCTTCCTGGCCACACCATGTCCTGCTGTGGAAGTCAACCCTTGATGCGAAGAAACTCAATTAAACCCAAAACATTGAATTCGAATTCCCCGATAATTGAAATCACCCCGACTAGGGTTGTTCAAGCAGTTTGAACTATGGTTCGATTCTAACCAAATATTATGGAAGGATATACCGACTTAATATTTCTTGGAGGGATTTTATCCTTATACATAAATTTCTATTTTATTATCATTGATTACATTATTTTTAATATAAAGTTGGATATACTTAAGTGATTAACCATGTCTAAGATAATATTTATGCCTAAGCCTGTCTTATTTTAGTTCCATCTTGCATGCTTGTTTAATTCATTAATTGTGTGATCGTGACAACACACCCACAATAAATAAACCATGCAACAGACATAAATAAAATAAACAGTTTGATCATGAGGTTTTCCTATTGGTTATTTTATCTAGAGTTTGATAAAGTAACCCCAAACTAGGGGAGAAAACACTTTGAAACTTTCGGGTTCATGTTTACAACTTTCCACCTATCCACTTTTGTATCTCCTGGGATTAGTTTCACCTTGGCTCCTGACTTGAGCTACCACCACTAGCTTGGGTGCTCCATCCATTACATATGAATTTATCTCACACACAGGTGAGGGGTAAAAAGAGGTTTTTACATAAAAGAATCATTGGGCACAAATTTCCTACATATTAACAAGGAGAAGGCTCGCAAGACAAAAAATTTAATTTAAATAAATAAAATAAAAGAAACTATTCACATACAATGGTCATGGTCTAGATCATGATCATCCATACATGAAACTATATTTACGCAAAAATAAAAGTAGCATTAAATAATTTAATCGTTCTTGTTTAAGATAAATCATGCTCGAATCAATTAATTATCTTTAATTAATCAATTATTTTATCATAAACCCTTTTAAGTTTGAGATTCTCATCCATCATAATTTTAAATAAATAAATTCATTTAAAATTATCTTTGTACATAACTAGTACCTTAGAGGCAACCCAGTGAATTCTCATTCATTACGCAGATGTTAAATTAAACACATATATATATAAAACATCTATCACTTGTTGTGCCTTAGATTTATGCCTGCACTATGGTACATGTCTCAAGGGTTTGTATAATTGAAGAATAAATTTTAATAAATCTGCATAATTAAGATGAGTACATGGTGTGTAGTTCCAACTACACGACGTGTACTTTTGTTCATTGTCTATCTGAAGTACACACCTGGGACATGTCGTGTTGATGTACTTCGGAAATTTTTGGAGTACACGGTGTGTTCAGTGGGACACACGCTGTGTAGTTTCCACATTACATGGTTTCCAGTCGGGAAAGCTGTGTATGGGGTACACAGTCCAACCCTAATCCGAAGGGACTACACACTGTGTTCAGTTGGACCAAACGACATGTAATCTGGAAACCGTGTGCCACCTGTTCCTGGTCAACACACGATGTCATAAATTACTTTGATAGGGTCCAATACACGTCCTAATTTGGAGGACCAGTCTGATGCATTGAACCTAGACTACACGGTCTGTACTTGTGAATACATGTAGTTTATTTTGGTGTGGTATGACCAGGATCATTTGGCACCTCTGGATGAGATCCCCTATTTTCATTTAATCAAAATTAAAAGAAAAAATCATTTCTTTAAGGTTAACGAGAAATGATAGGGGAGGAATATATCTCAACATTCAAATTTTAAAGAACGATTAACTTGAACTGAAAAAAATAAATTATTAAATGGGAAATCACCAATGAAAAACTAAATAATTATAATATATGATATGACCCCTCTGATACCACTTGTAGGTTCTCAGCACAATGGTAGCGCATTGGTGGGTTTTCCCAACATTAATTTTAGCATTAACAACGATCAATACGAGATCCGTCACGATGTAAAATGCCAGATCTTTGGAATAGAACAAAAAATTAAAAACAAAAGAGGGAGTCCTAGAACCATAGAGATAGGATCATTATATGTTGGTTATAATTAATTTAATTTATTGAAAAGATTTACCTTGATGGAATAATTTCTTCGTTGATGTCTCCAGTCATGATCTGGTGTGATCCGTCGTTGCATCGTAGAATCCAAGTGTGGGATTCCTCTAGCGGTAATACACAATTGCTCAACGTATCTTTGGACATTGCTGAAGGGATCTCTGAGTTCTAGAGCCAAAGAACTTTTTCTTGCGATGTCCTCCTTCGATCTCCTCGATCTGGTGGGGGTGGATCTCTCTCAGTCTGGAGAGTGTTCTTGAAGAAAGGAGTTATTTTGGCCTTGAGAGAGATCTTCAGAATTGTTTTGAACAACGATTGGGGAAAAGTGTTGGGTTTGTGAGGATATTTATAATCAGGTTTGAGGTTATTAGAGATATGATAATAAATAAACGTGTTATGAGTTTTATTTATTTCATTAACTCTTATTTAAAACCCCCATGTCGAATGATTAATTCCCTGACATGCGCCCACGCTGATTATAATAAATATCATTTAATAAAATGATATTATTTCATCAAAATTTGGACTGGAAAAACTACGGAGCATGTAATCATTAATACAGGACATGTGCTTGTTTTTATTTCCTTTACTTCCTCCACAACATTTATTAGACCTTGAATATTGTCAATTCATTTCTGAAATAAATTTCACTGCATTACTCGCTAATAAATATATTATTTATTCCTTAATATATTCTCTCGAATAACTAGTGTCGAAATAAATGCGATCAGGAATCCTTGAATAATTACTAAACCACAGCTGGGAATAGTATTTATTCAACTTGTTAAATTAATATTTAACTAAGATACATAGACACACTTAGTGTGTGACCCTCTAGGCCTCTTTCTCAATGGCATTAGGCGGAGCCTTCCTAAAGTAGATGGTTAGCGTCTAAAAACATTCCACGGCACCCATAGAGAAAGAAGTTAACGCCAAAATGATGTGTCACCTCCAACGAACGCTTACCGTGTAATGTATTCCCTTTATCTCAATATCTCTAATAAAGTTGGTTGCATGCTAGTACCATCAACCCGTGCGCTTGATTATTGTTTCTTTGACTTCTTGGAATTGAACTTGCCCATACCTTATAATGGCCATGGATTTATTTACGCTATATGAATTCCATCAAAGGGCATGAGATATCTACTTCCATTATGGAATAGAAGGGACAAATCCTTTCTCGCATTATCTATTAATGCAGTATTACTCGTGACACACCCAACATATCCTACCTCGCTACGAATAGTGTTTCATTATAGTTTTCATCAATACACTTAAGTGCGCAAGTTGTAATACCCATTAATAATAATCTTAAAGTCTAAGGACCAATACAATCATCCGCAGATAAGAACATCCAATGACACGATGAAATGTGGATTTCCCATTGGCGGGTCTTGTTCTCATTATATCCTCCTAGATATTACCAAGGGCGCACACCATGAGAAGGTGCCTCAAAGTTTTATGATTCCTCATCCCTAATGGCCTCTATTATTTGTGTCCTTCAAATAACATCATCTGTCCCTAGAACATATATTCAAGAACAGTGTTATGGAAATTCTGGGTTGTCATTATAGCAGGGATCCACAATGACCCTTTAATGCAACGGCTATCCTTAGGACATTTTCATATGAATTATAACACAGAAGAACAATCATGATGTGATAAGGATTTTATTAATGAATAATGTACAATGTAGTTGGTTCTAGGCCACCAACTCTAACATAGACGACTTAAATACTACTAGACCACCTATTTTTGATGGGAATGATTATGAATATTGGAGAGATCGTATGAAGACATTTTTTGTTAATAATGGAGTGGATAATTTTGTTATACTTTCTAGAGATTACAAGATTTCTGATAAGGAAGTCAGAAATTTTACTAATCAAGAGAAGTCAGAATATCAACTTAACTATAAGGTACGAAATACTTGGTTTTATTCCATGACTAGGAATATATACTTCCAGATTTCTTCTTATGAAGCCACAAATTGTATTTAGAAGAATCTTGATGTTACACAATTTGGTAATTCCAATTTTATTGAAACTAGAAGAGCTATGATTAGAGGTGAGTACCATGGTTTTTGATTTCCTTATGGAGAACCTATATGTAAGGTACAATAGGGATTTATGAAAAATGTCAACAACTTACAATCCCTGGGTAAGAAAGGTTTGGACGATGAAGAACTTGTAGACAAGATTATAGACATCCTACCTAATGAGTGGGAATCCAAGAGAACAACTATAGATGATAATTAAGAGGTCTCAATGATTACTCTTGATAAAAGTTTTCGAACTCTTCTTCAACATGAGACTAGAATGAAGAGATATGCTGATAATATTAAGAATAAGAATGATAATGGAAGTGTTTCTTTTAAAATAACTTCAAATCATATGAATTCCAAGACTCCTGAGAGAGTTACTAGATCTAAATTTAAGAATGTTGTTATTCAATACAAATCATATAGAAGTGAATATATAGAAAATGAATTAGAAAATCTTGCTCGAAGGCTGAAAAAGATTATTGGATAGAAGAAATTTTAATCCAGATACAAGAATAAAGAAAGGAAATACAAGAAAGTCTCTGAAGTCACTTATTATGAATGAAAAAGAGCTGGACATATAAGGCCTGATTGTCCTATGATTAAGATAAAAGATATAAAGGGAAATAATTATGAGAGAAATAGAAATAAGTAATACAATGCTAAATCTAAGAAAGTTTTGAAATCTAATGGCACCTGGAGTTCCAGTGGTGGAGACTCTTCTGATGAATCCTCATATTACGAATCTACTAGGTAAAAGAATCTTGGTATAGTAGCCAAACTACCTATTGAAAATTGTTGTTTAATGGATAAGGTACACAATGCAGAATCTATGACCAATGTATCCATGAATGATAATTATAGTGAGAGTAAGTACTATGAATCCTCAAATGAATAATCTTCATATGATGAAGATAATACTTTACCTACCTATGAAGAAGTTTTTTGGTTTTCTAAGAATCAAGAGAATGAAAATTCTAAAGTCAAGAAAAATCATGATAAGGAAAATTCTATGATTTCTATTCATACTACGAAAATATCAGATCTTTCTAAAGATCTTGATAAGAAAACCCATGATTTTGAAATTATTTCAAAAAACCTTCAGGAAGTTAATTCTGAGAAGGATAAACTTTTTAAGGATTTAGAAAAATTAATTTCTAATAAAAATGTTTTTGAGCCTATCCCTAGTGCTAAAAATAATGTTTTGGATGATAAAAACTTAGTTATTAGACTAAAGATAAAAATATTTTCCTTGAGGAAGTGTTTGTCAAACTTAACCTTAGGAAAGGAAAATTTTGATAAGATATATTCTCAAATTTGACCTCTAAGGAATAATTCTAGATTTAGATATACTAGTTAAAAACCGATTTTAGTAACAATTATTTTTTCCCTCAAAGTGCTCCATTATTCACTAAGTGTCAGTGTGGTGGGAATTGGGAAAAAAATTGTTCCTTAAATAAAACCTAGTCTTTAGGATTTCATAAAACTTATTTCTCTAAAAAAATGTGGATACCTAAAATTTTTCTTTATAAAGTTTCTAGATCTAAGAATGTTTAGATTCCGAAAACCAAACTCTCTTATTTTCAAGAAAATAAGGAAAGTTCAAATAGTAATAATTGGTACATGGATAGTGGATGTTCCCAACATATGACTGGTAACAAAAACTTATTCGAAAAGATTATCATGATGAAAGGAGGAAAATTAATTTTCAGAGATAATGCTAAAGGAGATATCATTCTTCAATTTATCGAAACGCAAGATGAACTTGCTAATATTTTCACAAAATCTTTACCATCCGATAGATTTGATTACATTAAAAAAAATTAAGAATGATAATCGTAAGGTAATATTCCATGTTAACTTTTTGTTGAAACCAATCTCTTTATAGTAAGTAAATCTTTTTCATAGAGGGATTATATTTGTTTGTTAGTTTCCAAAAATTTTCATAGCCAATTTTTTTTCGTAGTCAAAAATTTTTTGAAGTCAAAATTTTTATAGATTAAATTTTTTTGATGCCTTTAAATTTTCTTAATGAATATTTTCATACAAAGACTTTCATAATGAAAATTTTTGAACTTATATTTTAGAAATGAATATTTTCATAAATGAATGTTTCGTAATGTGTTTTTTCATAATAAAGATTTTTATAGTCAAAATTTTTGTAATGAAAATTTTCAGAATCTAAAGTTCTTCAAGAAGAATTTTCCTTAATATGAATAATCATCCTAGTAATATAAAAGGTATGTTTTCTTTCTTAAATTTTCATAATAAACTTTTACTTATTGGTATTTTCATCTGTTTTTAAATTATTGTATTATCTTTTTCTTAAATCCGATTGTTTTTATTAAAAAAACCTCAAAATATCGGATTCCATAAAAATTTTCTGTTGGCTATCATATCAACTTTTAGATATGATCACAAGGTTTCTCAACCGTTGTATTGGGTATGGAAGTTGAACTGTCATCCCAAATGCCTATATAAGTGACCCCCGATGGTTTTCCCACATCAATCCCAAAGGTTTCATGTGCTGAAGCCCTACCCTCCTTCATAAGCCCATTCCATATTTTCGAGGTTTCCTCAACTCCAAATGTCTATCGAAGTATCTTCTCAAAAAGACATGTCAACTGTCAAGCCGATTTCTGAATGTCATATTTACATAGAATGGTTGGTACATTCAAATTTCTTTTCTATGTGTGATTATATCATCTCAAAGAACATCAAGCTAAATAGATGGGAGAGTGTTTGCGTATCGAAACCACGAGCTCAAGATCTGGTATATCTGAACTTGTTGGTTGAATTCTATGAGTCATCATGTTTTTTCAAGGAATAAGGAAAAGATAAATTCTCTTTTAAGAGCTATGGGAAGACTTATTCTCTTTCTTACACCATGGAAGCTAGTTTTATTAGAGTTACTTATGAAGGAGAGGTTCAGTTTTTTTCTCATAAGATGCCAGTTGTTCAAGGATTCTTTGTTAAGGTGAAGGCTATGGATTTCCTTGGTCTTTCATATTTAAATACTTTGATGATTTTTCACCTATCTACAAATTATTGGATTCTTGAATTGTGGGTTCAAGGATTAATCATTCCGAGAAAAGGGAAAAAGGATACTTTGAAGAATACTGACATGTATATCCTGGATTTCTTAGTGAATATAAGAAAGAATAACTTGGTTAAGCATATTCTGATTACAATTGAGAATATAAAAAATGGAAATCTAAAGGCTCGGATTATTATGTATCTAGACAATCTCTCAAATATGATTGTTTTGTGTTTAGATTCCTTCAAAATACCTTGTAGTTCAAAACCAATAAATTGAAATGTTAAGCTAGTAAGTGATTATACTCTGAGAATGATTAATGTTGGATTTTCTAAAGAATCCTAAGAATTTTATGATTTTCCTAAGGAGTAGGCAGAAGCCTTATCAAAGAAATAGGAGGTTGTTGAGACCTCTATGATGTGAGGAAGGAAGAGGAAGATGAAGGAAGTAGAAGAGAAAGAAAAAACCCCATGGGTAAAGAAACCCAATATTCACCACCAAAGCCTAAGAAGAAAAAAACATATCTGGATGAGGTTGTAGAAAAATAGGGGAACGAAATGGAGAAAAAAAAAAGAAGTGGACCCTAGCTTTGGTTTGGATCCTGTTGAAGCAAAATATTTAAAATAAATAACTGTTGATGATATTAAAAAGCAAGAAAAAGAAAAGAAACAAAAGAAGAAGATTACTGAAGCAGAGATTGTGCAATATCTTCTAAAGGATGTTGAGAAAGATTCTGAGAACATTCTAGTACTAGAATCCTTCTTCGTAGAAGATTTACCAGAGACATCGAGAAAGAAATATGTGACTTCGGAAAATGTACAATAAAAAGTAGTGGAGGAAGAATAAGATGAAGAAGAAGGAAGTGGTGATACCGAAGATCTCATTAAGAAAGAAGAATATTTTCGTGAGAAAAAAGTCCATCTGAGAAGCTTTCAATCCAAAATTCTGAAGCTGAGTCCCCAAAGCCTGCTACACTTGGGAAAGATGAGAAAGGTGAAGATGAAAAGTTTTAAGAAGAAGTGAATAAGCTATCTGAAGAAGAAAGTTCCAATCATTATTTTATATAGCCAGAGGATGCTGAGGTAGGAGATGAGAAGGAAAAGGTTGATGAAGACAAAAAATTTCAACTCTCGGACAGTGAACATGAATCCCCTAACCAAGAGAAATCCATTTTGAAGGTTGATAAATGAAAACAAGTTATTGTTGATGCACCTACCAAAGTTGTGGTTAAGAAAAAAGATTCTTGTGGTTCTTCAAAGAGGAAAGTTGCTGACATAGAAAAAATAATCCTCACAAAGAAAAATTTATGATTCAGAATCATCCACTCTTGGAAATAACTTCATAGTTCAATATTTGAAGAAGCTTGTTGGCACTATACCTATGTTGCCCAGTATAGACACCAGATGCTAGATGATTCAACACACCTTAAATCAGAAACCTGATTCAGTATCCATGGTGATGGATAAGTGTGTCAAGCTTGAGGCAGATTTCAAAAAAAAATCATAAACTACGAATCCCACAAATGATATTGCAATAAAATGACCAATTGGTCAAGGAAAACTATAGAAAACGTGAGAATTATTGATGAGTTCCAAGAAAGTGTCAAGGAGGAATTTGACATTGAAGATCTAAAGATCAAGGATCTCTCAAATAGTTTTGAGGAAATGCTAACCCTGGAATAGAATTCTCGTCTTCATGAAGTAAAAGATCTGAAAAAAAAGTTTTATTTAGTTTCTCAAAGTTGGGAAAGATAATGGGATCCTAGGATTGAGATAGAAGATAAACTTTCTAGGTTGGAATAAGCCTTGAAGGCTCAGGAATAGGTTTATAAGGCTCAAGAAGAAAGAATCAAATCCTCAGATAAGAAATCAGAAGATTAGGATCAGTTCTCAAATGAGTAGAGGAAGATCACAAGGAGCTCAAGAAGCTCAAAACCATAGTAAAGGAGTTGATGCCGAAGGGGAACGAAGTATAAAATTGTTCAATTATGATATTTTTTGTATTACTTACTTGTTTAAATTTTTTCATTCTTAATGAAATTTTTGGGTTGCTCTTCATATATTTTGTTGTCTATTACTAATATTTTAGGTACCATATTTTCTTTTCCATTCCCTTTAATCCTTTTTTAAAATAACAAAGGGGGAGAAATGAAAAAATAATAATATGTAACAAATAAATTTCCTTAATTAAGGTGGATTTCATCTTACGGGGAGTTATTATCCAAGAAAAATTCTGTATGCAATAAAATTCTAAGCCTCAATCTGGAAATCTAGAATATGATCCTTAGTGTGTCCAAAGCCTATGGGTGTGTTAGTCATATTCATCTTTAACCATGTTTTAAGGGAGATAAGTTTTACTTTCAATGTCCAGAAAAATATTTTCTAAGTCCTTATATTCTTTTTCGTAAGGATGTTTCTGCTTTCCAAAAAGGGGGAGATTAGTGAGTCAATAAGGATTCCTCATGACTTTTCAATTCCTTTAGGTTTGGGGATATTGTGGAGTCAATAAGTTTTCCTTATTAGTTAACCATTCTTTCATGTTTTTAAAATCACAAACACCTTATCTTAAGGAAAATTTCATTTACCCTATGCTTTACTTTCATAAGGAAAATTTCCTTCCCAATGGAAATTTATCCTTACCATATTTTTCATTGTTTATATTTTGGCTAAGTAGAATACTCAGTTTTGTATCCAAAACCTTAGACTCTTATAAATACTTATATATAGAGCATTTTGTTTCTAAAATCCGAATTCATTTTCGGAATTCTCTGAATTCATGTTTTGAACTTTTTGAGTTTAGACTCTGATTTCTATGAATTCAGACTCCGAACTTACTATGTTTAGACTCCGAGTTTTTTGAATTCAGACTATGAAGTTTCTCAATTCAGACTCTGAGTTCTCTGAATTCAGACTTTGAACATTCTCAGTTCAGACTTCGAGTTCTCTGAATTCAGACTCTAAACTTTCTGATGTTTAGACTCCTAATTCTTTTGAATTCAGACTCTGAACTTTGTAGGTTCAGGCTTTGAATTCTAATGAATTCAGACTCCAATTTTCTTTGAAATTTAGACTCCAAAATTTTATATAATTCAGGTTATAAATTCTTTGGAAGACAGAATCCAATCATTTACGTATTATAAACACCGAATGGTTTTTGGTTAGACTCCGAACTTTTATTTTTCTTACATTACAAAATATATATTTGGTCAAGAAACTATATTTTTTATTACTCACATGTTGGTTATAAAATGATGTCGTTCATTCATTTTCTAACTAATCGTTGTTTGAGTGACACATGTATATGTCCCTCTGAAATTCAAGTAAAAATAAACCGTTGGAGGAGGGAGTCGGCCGTTGAGAATGTGCCTATAAATAGGATCTCATTTGAACGAGCCCACAACAAGTTGATCAATCTAGAGATTACATGCTTCTGAAGTGATTTCTAGAGAGATAGACATTATTGCTTTGTGCTTACTGAACATCTTGTTCAGAATTGATTTGTACGACTCCGAATGTTGTTGAGTACATTTGAGGGATTTCAGGGGATAGGAAGACAAAGGTACCGACTACCTTGAATTTTGAGGTCTTGTGGGGATAGCAAGATAGTCTCCGATATTAATATCGAGGGCTTACCCTGGTGTGGGTAAGATAGAATTTCTTGAAATTATAAATCAAGGGACCTTTATCCAAGGTTGTTGGATACCCTTCTCTTTGTGTTAAAATATTTACTACTTGTTACTTGTATTGTTTCAAGTTTTCCGCTGTATTTTGGTTGTTGAGGAAATTATAACTATCTTATACTTTCCTATAATTGTATACTCTGATTTAGTGATATTATATATGCTTTAAGGTAGAATATTTATCTTTGTAAACTTTTGATAAGTTTCATTTCCGAAACTATATTTCCAGAATTACATTCACGGAACCACATTTCCAGAATCAAGCATGTTTGTAGAACATTGAGGTTTTGTGAATTTACCTTGTTTAACCTTGTTAAACAATAGAAATGTTTCTAACCAACTTTAAAAGTTCACAAATAATATTTAAAGTATAAAATTCACCCCCCCCCCCCTCTTGTATATTGAGCATCTATATCCTCATTTCAGTCATACAGTTGGTATTAAAGAAGAATATCATACTCCATACCAACCTAACAGCACGAACATTGAATACACCAGAATATCATCAGTGACAACTATGAAAAATGTCTATAGTTACAAGTGGCATATCTGATTAAATAAATCCATAAAAGAATAAGGAGTTCTATTCAGAAAAGAAGGAACCATAAGATATTCATAATGGCTATACCTGACCCTGAATGTTGTCTTCGATATATCAAAATCCTAAACCCTAAGCTGATGGGAACCCAAAAAAATATTTATCTTCAAAAAACACTTCACCCCTTCCGAATGATCAAACAAATTATCCACATGGGGAAAAAGATATTTATTCTTAACTATCACCCAGTTCAACTTCTAATAGTCAATGTATAATTGTAGAGAACCCTCAACCTTATTAGTAAAAATAACAAGGGATTACCATGAAAAAACACTATGGAAAACATAAAAATTCCACATATGATTATCCAATGGGACCATGACCTCTTGTAGATATACTAGTTTCAAACAACAATAGGGTGTTCAGATTATATGCATAACTGACACCAAATTGATCGTGAAATCCTCCTCCCTCTTTGGAGGATGGTTGATAAAGTATCCTGAGAAAATATTGGGGAAGTCCGAAAAATTTAAGGGAAGATCACTAATAGAAGAAAGAATATCATGATAAACAAAAAAATCCAAAAAAAACTATTGTTCTATGGGTCGAATGGTCTTTCATGACCATACATAAGATACAACTACCCCTTAAACACTAGAGAGATCCCATTGATAGCAAAGAACAAGACATTATAGTGATAACAATCAACCTTATCATGATGATTTAAAAAATAATCAATCCCAATGATGATGCCAAATAGATCTATGTTGAGAATGAGGAAATCCAAGAATAACAATGAATAAAAAATGGAAAGAGAAAAGGATGTACATTGAAACCCCTCCTTTATCATATTTTAAAGAAGTGTTGCTAAATTCATGACAATGTAAATGATCACCATTGGAATTTTTAACACATCAAAAAAAATGGTAAGATATAAATGAGTCGTAGTCACTTATATAAAATAATGAAGTCTCTATAGAGGATTAAAAAATTTTGGTACATCTCATAGTCACAAAACCCATGTCAACCTCAATCGAATAATCATCCACTACAAGAAGTTCCTTTACTCATGAGACCTACGGATGAAGCCTTGTGGACTTTAAAGCTTCTAACTATTCTATAGTGGCCCTTAATGTTGAAAATTAAAGACTATAATGGAAAATAATCATATCCGGGATGAATCACTATAGATTTACATAGTAGCCACAAACATTGCATAACTTCACAGGAATTGAACAAAAATGTTGGGTGTTCCCAACCATACCACACTAATGGAAAGTTATAAGAACACTACTATTTGTAACTAATGTTATAGGGGAGATTCACTACTAAGAACCACCTCCACCACTCCTATGATGATCATTCCACTTCCACTTATTTCCATGAATTCCACTGAAGCTACCACTGGGTGGAAGAGATGATGCATGCCAGTCAATCATTCAGACCATGTTCATCTCTTCCATCATATCCATGTCTAATATATCCACATAGGTAAAAAGATTTAGCATCAATACCTATGATCAGATATCCAGTTGCAAAAAATGTAGGCAATTTTGATATTTCAAATGATTATTCATTATCACTTATAGATAAAAATAAACCATCTCCACAAACTGATTGGTGTATTTTGACACCCATATCTCTCTTTATTATAAAGAGGGAAACTCTAGAGAATTTTCCATCATT
Source organism: Viscum album (assembly GCA_963277665.1). Taxonomy (NCBI): domain Eukaryota; kingdom Viridiplantae; phylum Streptophyta; class Magnoliopsida; order Santalales; family Viscaceae; genus Viscum; species Viscum album. The sequence goes on along the minus strand of OY728147.1, from coordinate 1,686,987,130 downwards.
AGAGACTCTTTGTAGAACTAATAAAAGAAGAGGGTCTTGAAACCCTTCCAGTCCAGGCCCAAGTTACTATATTACAATATGATAGAATCCAACCATCACATGATGGGACCCTCCTGTCTAATTATTTTTCACTTCCCCTTGATATTCTCAGGTGTATCTGAGAAGTTTCAGATCTGATCGATCTTATCCAACCACTCCTCTAACTCTTTAGGTTTATTTATACACATAAAGGATGGTAGTTTCTCATGAAATGACTCTTGATATTGATCTCTATTTTATCCATCACCCGGTTGTTCCTTAACAACTTTATTATGAACTTATTGTATATTTTGGTCAATATCATGAACCAGTAACATGAAATCATCTATAATATTTTTGATCTATAGGTGGATTCCCTTAAAGAGTATCAATTGCACCCTCTTATGGAACCCATCAAATATTTCTTAGAGGCATATCACAACATTTCAAAAATATTAGAAATAATCAGACAACACAATAATCTTATTTCAAACTAGAAAAAAATAAAAAATTATATTAAGATCAAGAACTCAATAAAGGTGACACATATCAAAAACTATCATGGTAACTTGAGTCTCGTTATGAAAATATCTATGCAAATAATCACCGTAACCTATCCCTCAAGTCATGAAAATATTATATCACATCTACCAACTTCACAAGATTGTGCACAACCATGTTCTGATAAAAAAATTTAATGAACAGACATGGGATACCCTACAAAATTGGTACTCGGCCTAATTTTCCCCATAATGGAAGTGTGTTCTAGATCCCCATGAGTTGGATACTAGAACCAAGGAAAAAACAACAACGAGAGGGAATGATTTTACCAAACCTGGTGCGGATGGTCTAGAATATATATAAAAAAGAAGAAAGAAATATATGAATATTAAAAATAAAAATATATATCAAAACTGAAATAAAATATCATAAGTGATGCAACTTAAAGTAGATATAACTAACCCAATGTACAGTCCCATCTACAGAGAAAAACTAAAACCAAGAAAACTACTCTATGTGTTAATGTGGGCACCATACCACCATCTCACCAACATCTATTGTTCTGGTATAACATAAAACCTCACTTCCTCACTATGAAACCTTTACTTTTCCTTCATTAGAATCAATAACATGTTCTACATCATGCTAAAATAGTATATTGGTTGTGAGCTAAATAGGAATAGTAGGATCCTACCTAGGTTTTCTATGTCGAGTCTCCATAGAGAAAAACCAAATATTATCATTTTATTGAAAATATGGAATGAAAAATTATAAAGAAGGTACTATCAAAATTATGTAAAATATTTTCCTTTTTCCAAAGATACAAAAAAATATTGGAAAATAGTTTAAAAGAATTATTTTCATAAACATTTATCAAATTCAATGTAGGTATTTGAAAAATAGAATAATAAAAATCTAAATAACAATGGTAAACCATCCAATGCATCATAACAGGTAAGGATACTAGACTACTTATACTATAATCAATGACTACTGTGCACTCAATTCCCTAGAACAATTGGATTGACGAGTATAGGAACACCTCTTGAGTGAACCAACTAAAAATTAAAATATTAATTCCATAGAAAAAAGGGCATATGGAATAGAGGAACATTCCATGAGTGATATCATGATATTAAAATGGACGATGACCATAATCTATACCTTAAAAATAAGTACCTATGGATTCCTATATGTTGCATTTCCCATATAATTTCAAAAAGTATTTTTAAAATCTATTTGAAAAAACAATTTTATTTTATCAAACCTTCATTAAAAATCCCGTTTATAATGCTTTGAAACCACCCATATCCTATTTCCAAAACCTAGGTAAACCCATATTTTATTATAAATGAATTTAGAAAAAAACACTATTCCTATTAATTTATAAATTTGTTTATAAAACATGAGAAATTACTATTCATTCAACCAAGGGTAGAGATGGAACCATCTATATTATACTTGGGTCATACATTCACTCAATGGGATCCACCAATATTAAAAGGGACAAAGGGAAACAATAGAGGCCCTAAAATGGATTCCCACATTTTATAATCACGTTCCACAAATAAAAAAATATGGAGGAGAGGGTAGATACTAACATACCCGAATAAATATAGTCCCTTTAATCGGAACTAATAGAAGAAAGAACCCTAAAAAATGATCACATAATGGATCTATAATGAACAAGAAGGAATTGTTAAGATGTGATTATGACCACATGATTTCATATACATAAACATAGAAAACAAGAATATTACTAAAAAAATGATGAAGAAAAAATGCCTCTTACCTAGGAGAAGTGAAACAACAACCATGGATATAATATGCCATATTATAAAATCCAAAAAGAGATAAAATCACAAAAAATTCTTAATTGAGTATACATGGTTTGAGAGGAGTCCCTCACATCAAATAATGAAAGTAATTATTCATGCAGTGTCAAAAAAATGTTGGGCAGAATGATTTCAAAGTGTGGACATATGAATCACTTCATGAATCCTTAAAATTTTTGATATTAAAAAAAGGCATTGAAACAAGTTTACAAAACATGGATGATGAATTCATGATGTGAAAATAGTTTACAAAATTTATTGTTTCACATTTGAAACTGATTCCATGGTCTATGCTCGGTAAAGATTCAAAACCTATAATAAACTCCCAAAATCCACATAGTGATAGAATCATATCATGAATCATATTAGTAACGTGAATATTTCCTAGTAGAATCATCCATACTAGATTCTATAGGAAGTTCTAAAACCAATTTCAATTCCCTCTGAACTAGGAAACACACTCTTAAACAGGAATAAGAGTGTACCATGAAATAGGATATTACATTTGTGCATGAAATTCCTATTTGTAAAATAGAGATAAAATAAAAGAGAAACTAGAATTGGTGCAAAATGAGAAGATAAAGATACACAATTTTATTTTTTTTATTCAATGAGAGAGACAAACTCCAAGAATATTTGTTTTTAAAGAAAAGCATTAAAGAAGTAGAGCTTGTGAGATAGTGCATCTACGTCAATTAAAGAATACTTTATCACTTATCTTGTTATAAAATTATTGATATAAATTTTTTTTTATATATATATTCTTCAGATTTTATTTCATTAGAAGTACATGTACATATTGTTTAAACCCCCTTTTCATGGTGTAAGTGTATCATTAGGTGATGTGATCACCAAAGTGAAGTGATTTCCAAGTGTTATCTATAAATGTTGGATAACATCTTAGAAATTTTGTAACATCTAATGGAATTTAGATGTTGGGTGTGAACACTATGTGGAAGAAATTTTCAAAATATATTTTCAATTTAGGGGATTAATCCTTGTTTTTGGAACTAACTAACACGTCATGGAGTATTCATGGGTGCCAAACCATGTAAATATCACATGATGTAATTTATCTTTCAATTATACATATAAGGAAAGGATGAGAATTTATTTATTGAGTGGATCGATAACCTCCAGTTCAATAGGTTGACTTTTAAGAGATAAAATCGTTATATAAAATATGAAAAGTGATTTATCCCGTCTCAGTTATCTAATCAAATCAGATCCTAACATGACGAGATTATGAAATTAACACCTAACTCAGGTATGGCTGGCTTCTCACGTGATTTTAAATTCATGTATAATTAATTAAAATTTACTAAAATTATATAATAGAACAATATTAAAAATTATAATATTTCATATAATCCACTAATAATATTAAAACACAAATTTATTAATAATTATTTATTAAAATCATTGTTTTTGAGTGTTAATTGTTACATTTATCATGTATGTTTCTTTTCAGTAGTTTCATTAATGATATATTTATTATGGTCCCAAAAAATAAAAAATGGTAATAATTATATATATATATCATATATAATCATTATAAACATATTTATAATAATTCTTTAAAGGTTTAAAAGAAAAATTAATCACATCACTTTGTGGAGGTGTTCATCGAAACATACGCACAAGTGATGTTATCATTTTTTAAGAGGTGGAATGGAAAGAAGTTAAATTATATATTTAATTTATATAACCCCAATTATATCATAAATATCATATATAAATATAATATCCCCCATAATAACCATCCAGGAATTATGGTGATGAAAAACAAAATACATCACTCAATTAGACGGTAGTTTGCACGTACGCATAGATGATGTTTTTTCATCCCATTTGATTGATATAGAGATGAATAAGGGTTTATACATTAATAATATGACATATAAGTATATTTGAGATAATGATTATACTTATCCATCATTTTTATCATATAATATTAGGAGGTATACACATAAATATAATAAAAACACCTGGTTAAGAGCAATACCTCTTCCTCGGAGAACGTCATTTGGCTTACACCTTAACACTTCTAAGGAAGGTATTTTGATAAAACTAAGAACTTAAAATAATTTTAAGGGACTTTAGAAAGGTATATGTGTAGATAGTTTTTGATATATATGGATTATTATGAGTGATTAAGAGGGTAGAGGGAGTTTCCATTCCAAAGGGAGGGAGAGGACACACACAAAATTTTCCAAAGATTCAAATATTTTGATTTATTACTCAATACATATGGATCCAAATTACACTATTTTAAAATATTATAATTATAAGGTATAAGATATACCAAAAAATTAGTTTTAAGAAACAATTTTTACATTGAATCCTTATCTCTTTATTTTTAACCCTTTAAACCAATTTTACCGTTAATCGGGGTGATAAAAATTTACCGTCTTTAATATTAATTATAGAAAAAAATTATGTTGAAATTATTACCTAATATAAATTATGATTAATTGAATAAATTTTAAAATATCTATTTTTTTAAAATAAAAAATTTAATTTTATTATAATAGTGAAAAATGTAACGAAACTCATTTTTTAGAAAAATGATTGTTTTAAACATAAAAATGATTTTATAGAAAAATAATGTATAATGACGATTACAATGGAATTAATTGTATTATGTTAAATAAAATTATAAATTTTTATTTACAACCAATATATAATTATAAATATTAATTTAAATACTTGGTAAATAGGGAATAACTAAAAAATAGTTTTTATTTTAATGAAAAACAAGACTTATATTTCAAAAATGTCATGCATGTATTTCTACATTCAAAGATATATTATTATATTAATTATATTAGTTATTTAATATATATTTTGTCTAAAAAATATTTCATTATCATTCATTTCATTATTATAAAATTATAATTTCATAAATCTGACGGTTTTTTGAAAAATCATCATTTTTAACTATTAAAAAAATATCTATTTTTTTTTGAAAAATCTCAAAATTCACCCAAAAATAATTTTGAAAATATGAAAAAATAATTAAAATTTATTTCATAAAATAAAATTTCATAAACATATATTGATTAATAATATTTTATGCACAAAAAAAATTTTAAAACCCATATTTGATGAAAACATATTTTTATGCATAAAAAGGCTTTACTAATAGTTCTGTAATTATTTATTATGAATTAATAAATTATTTTGAATTATATAAATCCTAAATATATATATATATATATATATTTAATAATTTTTTTATTCCAATTCATAACACTAATCTAATGGCTAGGTTAGAATGGTCACATTTGTAGTATATGATTGTTCACTTAATGCTCGATGTTGCATATTAAGAAAACATTGGAACTTATTATTATTTTAAATTAAAATTTTTAGTTGTTATATTATTCTACTATTAAATAAATTATATACCTGAAAATTTTTATCTCTTTAATAAGGTGTTCAATATTTGAAAATACATATTTTTAAAAACCCACATCATACAGAGTAATAATAGAACTTCCTTTGAAAAATGGAAGTGGGAAACATAGAGGTCACCCAAAATAACACATAATCAGGTTACCAAATATGGAGAACATTTGTGGAAAATGAAATTATGGATATGGAGGATAAATAATATCATTCAAGGAATAATATACAGTGATAGATAAGATGATCATATTAATGATCATGAAAACACTACCATAAATTAATAAGAGATAAATAAGACCATCAATTCATTAAAAATGATGGTTTAAGGATGTCATTTTTATTTAATGGTCCTTTTAATAGACTTGATGGATTATTTTATTTTCAATATAGAGAACCAAATAAAATATAATTTCTTTATTTCTTTCAACTTTCAATTAATTTTTTTGACTAAATATTTTTAATCAATTTAAATATCCGATTTTAATGATTAATAACTAATAGGAATTTCTCATGATTATTGAACAAAATTAACATTTAATGGATAAAAAAATTCATATAATAGGGAAAAGTTATTTAACTTTTCTAAACAAATGTTTAAAAAAAGTTCAGATAAAAATCAATATTAATACAAATTTTTGAGAACAAGGAATACATTAATTCCTAAAAAATCAATAATAACACCCATAAAAATGCTACAAAAAATTGTCCATAAAATAAAAATTGAAATAGTTCAACACTGATTAATTTATGTTTCATATAATAATTTTTAAATATTCAAAACTAATTAACCCCCACCCCCAAATACGATTATGTAAAATTTAAATATTTGTAAGAAACCATGTTTATAACTAGAGAATATTTATACATCTTATTAGAGACCACCCATTATATTATCATTAGAATAATATTTTAACTAGGTTTTTTGATTGTATAATCCAAACACAAAGTGTTATGGGATGATTAAAAATTCCTATAAGATATAAAATATTGTTTAAATACCACATAAAATGAATCATTAAATAACTTTGAGTTTAGGATCAATGTACATGCTATAAAAAATTAAGAGATTTAAACTTTATCTATGGTAATTTAATAATTTTGAACTTTGTACCTTATCCATTTATATGGTAAATTCACTTTATTCTTTTGGAATCCATTTGATTAGTGACCCATTAGCTTATATTTGAAATATTGAATGTTGGATGCTTTTTTGTTTCCAATACACTAACATGCCTGATGGAATTTATCTCCACACATGAAGAAAATTCCCATTCGCTTTAATAAATTATGATTGTGATTCTATATATAATTATTACATGTTAGAAATTCTACTCCTTTATTTTTCATTTTCTCCACATTTCCTTTTTACATTCCAATCATTATTTCTCTTCTTCACTTATATTCCACTGAAATTATAAGACTTTTGGAATTCCTTTTTTGTCTTGAGATCACATGATACCAAACCATCACATGTTGAAAACAAGTAAGAGAGTAACACCTTTTAATGTCATGGATTTTTCCAACTAAAGAAAAAATAAATCTTACTCTATGTATTATATACATAGAACATAATATTCTGTGCTAATATTTTGAAGTTTGATTCATACTTCGTAACATGATCCTCTTCCCTTTATAAAAAATTTAGAATATTTTTCTCCAAATCAACATGTTTCTCATGAGGAATTTATTTTTCAATGAATATATCCTCAAAAATTTTACATTCCATGCTCTATATTTCTTTAGCTTCATTATTATTTTGAATAGTTTTTTTCCATTTATTTTGATCTCTCTTGAAACAAAACATTTCTAGAATAACCTTTTCCATTATATTACATCCCTAATCATAAAATACTTTTCCAGATACTTAATCAATTATTCATGTACTAGCATTTTACTAGATCCATGGATCGATGGAGGTGTCTTCTGTATTAAGTAGTCCAATATAGTAGTATCACATGGAAAATAAATAGGTTTCTCCATATATCCATGATTACAAGTTATAAATCTCTCTAATATTTTTATAATTTTTTAGATCCATCTTTAGCCTTACATAATTTATTACGAGGGAAATCCTTATATAGATTATGGGTGTTGATAAATTTTAAATTCCTTCCATTAGGTTATATTTATAAAAAAATTAATAAACTATATTAACTCATAAAATAATGAATCATATTGTATAATTCCAAATTTGGTGAAATACTTAAAATAAACTAAAAATTCAAGTATTGATAATATTATATTCATACAATTAGTATCATTGGGAACATATTAATATCATTATTTTTTTAAATATTTCATAATGTTGTGTAGATATCCTGGAAATCAATCAAATTATATCCCATGGGAATGTCTATCCATGTGTGAAATCGTAGTCCCAGTCATCATAGATAGGTAATGATCAAGTTAATACCCATTATTTCAATTTCAGAGTTCTCATCTGTAGGTGAATTTGGTCCATAACCACATCCACTTACCTGTGTCTTGATAAGGATGTATTTTCTAGGGAAACCATACAATCTATACTTTATCAAAACATTATGATAGTACTTATACATATACATATCCATACAATCTGTTATAGGGTTTATCTATGTTTTTCAAAATCTAGTTCTTGAGGGTCCTACTAAACATTTGTTGGTACCAAAAATATCAACATTGACCTTAGTAGATGACATTTGATGGATAGATTATTATATTGGAACTAGATACAATTGATAACTTCCCCATGGATCAATTCCTTTAGTAGTCTTGTAAAACTAGACACATTATTTAATCTCACATTACATTTGAGAATATAAAATAGAATTTTTTTTGATAACATTGTTTTTCCCTCTAAAATATCCCATTATATCAATAGTAGTACAATTATTGTAATCATTGGTAATGTAAACAACATAAAAAGGTGATCTCATATTCTCTATAAGGGAATGTGTATAGTGGAATCCAAAAAATAAATAAGGTATGAATAATATGGTAGGGATAAATGGGGGTAAAATAATTACATTTAAATAGTCACACAAGATTGAAACTCTTCCATGGATAAAATAACATTTCAAATAATCACATGGAAGTCAATTACTAATTTCACTATGATGGAATACATAATTTCAGACTTCTTAAACAATCCATCGGGGCCATGTTACAAGATATCATAGAAAAATGAGTAGGGCATATTCCAAATACCTGACCAATATTGTATCAATAGACCTATTGACTCATAAATGGGCTATAAAAATTCTATCCCCAAACAACACTTAATAATTTCAACGTATTAAACATATAAAAAAATGAAACAACTTAATAAACATTCCATAATAATAAATAACTATCTATACTATAAGAACTAGCATATAGAACGACAATACATTCCCCATTCAAAATGATCACAATACATCCAAATAAATATGGCGGAAGGTATCATTAGATATATTCTCAGTAAATATTAAGATTCATTAATGTAAAATTATATAAAAAAATACATTTAAAAGAACTCATGAACTTTTCCTGTGAAAAATACCCCTTTAATTTTTAAATCAATTGTTTAGAATAAAAAATTAATAAAATATTAGGAAAAAAAATTTCTTAGTAAATAACCATGGAAACTTTTAGTGTAATATTAAAAGTAAATATTATTCATGATGGTGGGATAATTCATTCATGTTGTGTGTATTCAAACAAAGATTCCATTCACAAATTCTAAAAAAAGTGCATCCTTTGGAAAATGACAAGACTATTTATTTTAAACCCTTTTATAAAAATTTAAACATGGGTATAAAAAACATTAATAATTAATTATAGAATAAAAAAATTATTCTAAATTTTTTTTAATGAAAATATAGGCATGGAAGAAAAATATTCTTGACTAAATAGAAAAAAAGTTGGTTTTCCTTAAAAACATTATTTTAGACTTTTGATTACTTAGAGAGATAAAAATGAAAGGAAAATTGTAATTTATATAAAATACCATGGGATAATAAAATTTATTTTGTTTATGATATGAAGATAATATAATTTCCCCCATTAAAACATAAACATAAATAATACTAAAGAAGGGTGAGACTATGAAATAAAAATTTGTCCAATGTATGAATTGCATCATAAGTGATTTAAACCTCCTACAAAATAAATTGTAATTTATTATAATTTTTTACTAGAACCAAAATAATATTTATAATATCATTTATTATAACATCCCAATATGGATTCCACTAACCTGATTCCCTGGTTTGGATTATCATGATGCCACAAGAATGCCTCCCCATATGCCATAGGATACCGACTAGTAGTGAGGGATAAGAGTGTGATAGTGAGGAGAATATATCCTTACATCAGAGTAATAAAACATTAGATATAATTAGATATCATCTATAGTAGTAATAATAATATTGTAGAATCAACAAATAAAAAAAGGTTAAAATTTTTAATGGAATGCAGTAAAGTCCCAAACAGCCATGTCATACATTCAAAACTAATTTCTCACTGGAAAAACCATACATATAAAGGATTAAATTGAAGAAATATAAATAAGTGTACAAGGATATACTATGTGCACCCTGCCATACCATATACCCGATCTCCACATATATGTCGAATCCATCTTACTCGATTTGTCCTGGGCATTAGCCAATCCTATACCTTCAACCAAGTGAAGTTATACTCGGGTACCACAGTGAAATAACGGTCTAAGAAGGGAGTGAAAACAAAACTCAATAGGGAACCACTTACACTATACCATACATAGCTAGTAATATAAAGTTTATGTACATTTTATATTATCATTAGGATTATGATAATAAATAAAACAAAAACAATAAATAAAAACCACAATTTTAATAAAATAAACCATTTCCAATCCTTGGGTCTGTGATCTTGATCAACCATACCTCCTTAAGAATAATTCAGAATGTCTATGAACATGGTGTGATCATATATATATATATATATATATATTATTGTTTATATAAATTCCCATAAATATATATATATATATGAATATATTTATGTATACGTGATTAATACAAAAAATAACATATATATAAACAAACCAAAACTGATCCTTAGGTTAGTAATCCGAATCAATAATTTCATACTTTATCTAGTGCCGAAAAAGTATTTTATCAAGCTACGTCACCATGGGAGATGCATGTACTAGGATTAGTATCACCCACACTCTCTTCTAATCTCTATAATGAAGTGTGTTGTGTTCAAATGGTAAATCTTGTTTATATGACATTGCATATACTGCGGCCTATGCTAGATGTATCATGTCTCATACCTTTGACGGATATGACCCAAGAACATGGACTAAGGAATCATATTTGAGTATATGGAGATCATCCATCGAAAGATCATAATAATTCATGCCTACTAGGGACTAGAAACAAGTCCATTGACCAAGGCACCATCCTCATGTCAATGGAGCAAATACATAGAAAAACTAGTATAACATAGACCTATATGGGATAGGAACCAAATACATTGACCAATGACTCATCCTTGAGTCCCTAGATAACATACATAGATAAATAGATAAATGGATCCATACTATCAGACATTATGAGTTCCATACCTCAATACCCCTCATTAGTGCCATACCATGATATCCATATACATAAATAGAGCTCTTAAGTCATATCCTCAGAAGTAATTATCAAAATATTTGAAATGTGACACATCACATCAGGATCATTAAATAAAATATTGGAAGAACATTTTGAAATAATATTACATTAATAATAATTGATTGAAAGCATAAACAAAATATGGAGGGTTTCTGGATGCCTCACCCACCACTACTTCGACAACCTTGTGTGATTACAAGTTTAGTATGGTTTCTTTGGGACAACTATGACCATCTATACCCAAACCCATAATTTAAATACTCAAGGTTCGTCAAACATCAGGGAACCCACTTGGTCGCTTAGGTAAATTCATAATAGAGGAATCTTACCTAGGATTCTCAAGGTTCCCCTATAAATAAAGGAATTCCTCTTGGGATCATCTAATCTAAAAATTAAATACATACATCCTTCTTTGGTTCATCACAAGGAGTAAGAATAATGAGGAATCATCCATTGAATCCTCTAGGTTAGATCATATTCATTGGTATACAATAGGGGAATATCTACCTCATTGATATGTCAAATCATGATGATAAATTGTAGGGTTTGTTAGTGACCCCTAATATTCATCCATTCAATTATGAAATTAAATAATTTTATTTAATATTTCATTAGGGTAAATATAAATAGGGTTTATCACCCTTAGGGGAAATACTAAGAACAAACATACTACATAAACATTCAAAAACAATCTAGGGCATGCCAGATAGACCACCTACATTAAAGAAGCTTTAACCATTTCATTTCTAATGGGAGACAACAGTTTCCAAGGCTTGTCCAAGCTCAACTTATTCTTGTTGGTTCATGTTTCACAACAAAGCCACCATAAGAAATTAATTATAAAAACATTATAATTAATTAATTAGATCCCAAAAAATGTTAATTTAAAGAACCAGTTCATTTAAAATTGGAATTATGTGAAAAATATTATTGGTTGATCCCATCACACTAGAATGGAGGCCCAGCACTTTCTAACATCCCGTAGCATAAGGACAGACTAAATCTGAGAAAAATACCAAATAAATGATGTTAAAAAACCATTCAAATTTTTTTAGTCCTTAAAGATTTATAAATTAAATATGGTAATGTACATCAATGAAATGACATGTTGAAAAGTAAAGACTATTGGATTATTGTTGACTGATCCATTTGAATGATGATGGGTTGTATTCTAGTGGCCCATATAGTGAAACTAGAAATACTAATAGGGAATTATAGTATGGAATAATTTTTTCATGGATATTATAGGAGCTCAAAATCTTATAGAAAGTATAAATATAGATCAATAGACTTTTTCCACCATCCACTATTGAAACTTGGACTTGGATAGCCACAAAACCTTATTAGTGTGCAATTCTATCCACCATTGACTGCATATTAGTGTACATACTATTCTATTGATTGAAAATTTGTTTAGCATCTTTATTATCTCATTTTAGGCTAGGGTTTATGTATGTGAAACTATGAAATTTTCTCTGTATTTTCCCCCCAAATTAGAGTGAAATTATGCCTCTCTAGGAATGTAGGGATTTTTCCCAAACCGTATAAATTTTTGTGTCCTGCAATATATTCCACTCATTATTTTATTATTGTCCTATTCAATCATTTATTCATCTAAAAACCTATTATATCGTTGCAAATCCCACTATTTCCACAACAACTGCTATCAATGGTTGAGTTTAGAATTCTCAAATTTAATGATGGTTATAGAATAGCGAATGTTGAATATCAATCAATTTGATTTAAATAACTTCAATTAATTGAGGATGTAGGTGAAGTAAAATAATTTCAATTGGAAAATTCATTTTTCTCTTCTTCATTTAAAGATAACAGATATGGAGAAGATAGAGTGTGAGATGATGGATTGAGAGGTTCTAGGATATTTTTATCCTACTTTATTCAATTTTTTTTTAAATCATAGAGGACAAGATTAGTGTTGGGAGGATGAAAGATCTTATGATTATGTAAAAGAATCCTACAACATCAAACAATATGTTCCCAATACAATGATTTTTCAATTTGAAGACTTTTGAAGGGAGGACTGTTTCTGATCATGTAAATGAATTCAACACCATAATTAGTTAGTTAACATTAGTGGGTATTTTGATTGATGATGAGTTATGTGAACTAGTTTTACTATATTCATTTCTTGACAATTGGGAAGTAACTATAATAGGCTTGAGTAGTTCTTTGGGGAATAAATTGTTTGTTTGGAAGGATATGTGGGGTCCTGATCCCCAGTGAGGATATTCGAAGAAGATAGTTTGGAAAATTCTATGGTTCATCTCTAAATGTAGAAGGAATAAGAATATTGGAATAGTGATACAGTCATAGAGGATGATCAATGTCAAGCGGAAAGAGTTGAGAAAAAGATAATGGGGATGTCCCTACTGGATAGCTTTGTAAAAGGAAAAAACTTGACACGAATGAGTGTAGAGATAAATGTAAGTCCCCTGAAACCAATAAGACATACACGACTAATGAAGGAACTAATTATGTACTACTACAGAGAATGGATAACAATCTAGGGTATTGGTTTTTAGACTTAGGGGCCTCATTCCATTCAATGTTTGAGAAGGGTTTCTTGAAAAATTATTTTTCCAGAAATTTTGACAGGGTACATTTTTTAGATGATGTGCCATTTTAGATCGTGGGGAAGTATGACACGTGAATCTAGACCAATAGTGTGAGTTTTTTTGTTATGAAAATGTGAGGAATATCCCTAGAATGATAAGGAATTTTACTTATATCTAAGGGCTTGATGATTCTTGTTTTAACACTATGATCTCCGATGGATCATGGAAGATCACCAAGGGATCCATAGTCATAGCTTAGTGAGTAAGGATTGGTAACATGTACAACATGATAGAGACTTTCATGGAAACTATTTCATTAATAAACAAAATTTGTAACTCAAAACTATGGAACTACAGGTTAGGTCACATAAGGGATAAGGGAATTAGAATTATAAAAACCAAGTAACTCTATCAGAGATGATGTTAATGGATGTTGGATTATGTGAAGAGTGCATCCCTAGAAAGAAAATGAATCTATCCATTGCAAAATGAGGTAGAACACTAATGGTCAGGAATCTAGACCTATTGTATGCTAATGTTTTGGGGCCTACACTAGTAAATTCCCGTACGGGGTCACAAAATTATGTGACATTTATTGATGAATTAATAAGGAAGGGAAGAGTTTACTTTATAAAGATAAAATTTTATGTGTTAATGTCGTTGTACAGGAGTAAGACCATGGTTGAGAAAGAGTCACAATCAATGATGAAATGCTGGAGGTCTAACAATAGTGTAGAGTATGGATGCTATGGGTTCAAATAATTATTTTATAATAATGTAATTTAATGGGAGAATACAATTACAGATACACCACATTAGAATTGTGTGGATGAGAGGATGAATATGACATTGAATGAATATTATAGGAGTATGAGACTGCCCTCATTATTACCCAAGATCTTTTGGGCCGATGTTTTGAACATGGAAGCATATCTCATCAAAATTAGTCTATCTTTAAAAATGGGAGAATGGATACTCGTGGAGATCTATTTTGGTAAGGTGGTAATACTCACATTTATGATTCATTGATTGTTTTTCCTATGTAAATATTGATGCTGGTGTAAGTGACAAGCTTGATTCTAATTCCAAACCATGTTTCTTTATTGGATATGGTGCTAAAGAGTTTGGTTACCTCTTTCAAGAAAATCACTACAATATGGTCATTAGGATCCAGAACATGGTATTTAATGAAGTTCTCATGTACAAGGATTGTCATGTAGATATTGTTGATAATGAGAACAATGAATCGTGAATTCATGTTCAAGTATATAATGAAGGTAAAACTAAGCCTATAAAACAAAAACCATTTTACCAAACCCCTAAAGTTGATTTGAGGAGATCAAAAATGGTAAGAATTCTTATATAGAGGGATTCACCCTCCTTTCATCATTTTTTATTAACTAATAGTGGAGAACCAGAATGTTTTGATGAGGAAATGAAGTTGAAGGATTTTAGGAAGTGGGGGTTAGCTATATAGGAGGATATTTCATGATGCATAAAAAAACACTTGGTATTTGAAACCTCTTCCATAAATAAAGAAATAAATATAGAATAAGTGGGTATACTAGGTGAAATAATAACATGATAGAAAGATGAGGTACAAAGAAAGGCTAGTGGTGAATGGTTTTTAACAGAAGGAGGGAGTTTATTTCATTGAAATCATATCACCTGTAGTGGATCATACTACCATACAGGTGTATCTCATCATATTATCTTCATATTACTTATATATTGAGTATATTGATGTCAAGACTACATTCCATCATATAATTCTGGAAGAGAAAATATATATGAAGGTACTGGAGGGATATGTTGAGTCTGTGATAGAAAAATTGTTGTAAAAAGACTAGAGGAGATTATATGGGTTAAATTATGCACCTAGGTAGTGGAAAACAATATTGATGCATTCATGACTAAAAATGAAAAAACATGATGTGGCACGGATCAAATTTTTTACATTAAATTTTTTGTGATGAATATATTATGAACCTCCAATATGTGGATGAAATGATTATTGCATGATCATATATATTAAGGATTAATAAGAGGAAAGGGTAGTTTGATAATGAGTTCAAGATGAGAGATCATGGTAAAATTAGAATGATTTTAGATATGAAGATCGAGAGTGACTGAAAAGTGAGAACCTTGATGTTATATTATATTGACTATATTGGAATGGTTTTGAGAATATTTAGTATATTAAAATAATAGATAGTTTCTATTCCCCTGGTAGTCCATTTAAAATTATCAAAGGGCCAATCACTAAAGATATAAGAAGTGGTTGCGTACTTGTAAAAGGTTTTATATGCATAATCTATTGGAAGCCGGATGTATTCCATGGTCTGTACTCAACCTTCCATTTCTCACACAGTGGGTGTTGTGAGAAGGTACATTGATAACCATGGGAACAATCATTGGGAAGCTATGAAGTGGATAATATGATATCTAAAAGAATGAATGGAGGTATCTCTGTGCTTATAAAAAGTAAATTCAATGTAGGGGAATTTGGATGCTAGTCTTGGAGGTGATATTAATGGTATAAGGATTACCACAAGTACGTATTTACCTTTGGAGGAACTGCAACGAGATGGATAGCTCAACTAAAGAAGTTGGTAGGTCTATCTTACACATAGAGAGACTAAATTACTTAAATAGAATATATAAAGGAGTTTTTTTGGTTTAAAACATATTATATGAGCTTGGTAAAAAGTGAGAGTAAAATGTTTTGAATTGTGGCAGTCAATGTATCATACATCTTGTAAATAACCTATTTTTTGATGTATGTATGATGTATCTTTAGGTGATATATAATTTTAAAAGAGGCTTGATATAGGATGGGTTGTTGACATTGGATAATATTCTTGGAAAAAATAATCCAGAATAAATTTTGATAATTATGATGGTGATATAGAAGTTGAGGAACGGTTCTGCCTCTATTGGTCTCCACTAATGAATGGGTAAAGAAAGGAAAAACATGGGTGGACACTATGGGAGGAAAAGAAGAAAAAATATTGTTATTCCCTAAATGATAAAATTTAATTTGATGTTGTGAATGGAAAGAACACACTAGAGAGTGAAGAATAGGAAGAGATTAGATTATGTAAGTTGTTTAAGTCTATGACATTGAATAAGGACAATATAGTAGATCAGGATCCATGTGGGTGATTGTTTGATTTATGTATTCTTATCTGTTTGGATGATATTGGGCCAAATTCTTCCAGCCCCTACTATACACCATAAAATACTAATGGGGAACTATAATAAAGATGAATTTCGGCATGACTATTGTAATAACTCAGACATTTGTAGACAATTATACTACATATTTGCATAATTTTTCCACTACACACTATAGTAGCTTGGACATTAGTGACCATAACACTATACTAGTGTGAAATTCTAGACATCATTTATTATAGAACATTTTAATCACCATGAAGTTGAAGTCAAAATACTTTACCAGCATTGTTAGAAATTTTTTGGATTGGGGTTCTATGTGTGAAACTATGATATTCTCTATATATTTGTGTTCTCGAATCATAATGAAATTCTTCCTCTCTGTGGATTTAGGGAGTATTCCAAAACCATGTAAACTGTTGTTTCCTATGAGATCTTCTTCTTATTTAATAATTGTTATTTTATTCTATTTTATCATCATCTTTAAATCTATTCATTCATTATGACTCTATGTGATTGCATAAAAAAGATAACATCCTAGGTCACCCTCTTCCTAGGTTGAGTGACACCTCCATCTTATGTATTTAATTTCACAATGATCTAGTGCAACTAGAATGAAAAAACTAACTAGAGAAATAAATAGTTAGAGGAAGCCAAATAAAAACATTATTGTGGATAACTGTCACACCCTGACTCGTGTAGTTATTTTATTTTATGATTTCCTTGACTTTGAATTATTTTGCGGGGGTTCGTGTCTAGTCTTGGATTATATTTTTGAGTTTATGTTAAAAAGTGTATGTTTTGAGTTGACGTCATTGGCGCTTGGCCGCAGCGCATTTTGAAAAACACCACGTGGCTCTGCTCGGACATTGCACGACTTGCCAACTTCGAAAAATAGATGAGTAAATTAAAATAAATATATTATTTTAATTAGAACACAATTTAATTATTGTTTTAATAATTTTATTTTTATTGAAATAATATGACAACTTTTATTATTTTTAATTTTTATCTTAGTGTTGTCATTAGTATATAGTAGAGTTATTATTATTTTTATTACTATTGTTTGAGTTTTTTTTATATTATTATTATTTTTCTTCTTTTCACTTATTTCTAACCCTACCACCCCACTCTTATTTATTTTCTTTCTCCCGTGTGTCGCCACCCCCTATTTCTCTTCTCCCTTGTATCACCCAGCCAGCCCACTACAACCTCCTCTCCCCTTCTCCCTTGGAGCGCCCAACCGCTCCTTTCCTACCCTCCTCTCCCACATAACCCATAATGCCCCCTTCTACCTACTTCCTTACAGAAATCTCACACCCTATCTTCTTTGCCTCCCCTGTCCGAAAAACCAGCCTCACCCCCTGTCCGCCTCAACTCCCTTCAACCCACCCCAGACCCTCAACCCACCTCCTGCCAGCACCCTCAGACCAACCGCACGCTGCCTCCACACCCTTCTGCTTGCTCTGCCTCCCACTTCCCCTGCTCCATCTGGCTGGCGACACCTGTTTCCCTTCCTCGTTCGCAAGACAGCCGCCCCTTGTCCAGGCCATCACCGTCCGTCACCTCCTAGCTCTCGACCTCCCCCTATTTTTCCCCACACGGTGCACAGCTAGGACCCCTCCTCCCACCTGGTGCGGCGCATAGCCCCTCAGACGGATCCCTCTAGCAGCCCACTGCTGCTCCCTCCCTTCCCTCTATCCGCAGCAGCGACCCACCCCCGGCTCCTCGCAGTTCGTCGCTGCACCATGGCCAGCCTGCATAAACCAAGGTTTCTTTTATTTTTTTATGTATTTATTTTTACTTTGATAATAATAATAAAAATAAAAATAATAATTATTATTGTTGTTATTATTGTTATTATTATTAATATTATTGTTGTTGTTATTATTATTATTATTATTATTATGATTGTTATTATTGTGATTTTTATTATTATAATTATAATTATAATAATAATTATTATTATTGTTATTGTTATTATTATTATTAATATTATTGTTTTTATTATGATTTTTATTATTATAATTACTATTATTATTCTTATTATTCTTATTATTATTATTATTATTGTTGTTGTTATTATTAATGTTATTATTATTATTATTATTATTATTATTACCATCTTACTCTTGTTGGTTTATGGGCTTTAGGAGATGGATTTTTTATTGGTTGGTTTAGGATTTTTAGGACCCGCGCAAGGTGTTTCCGAGTGAGCACCATCGTCGCACCTTGTTTCCCAAATTATGTCATCGTTGCGGTTTAGTTTCAAGGTGAGTGTTTCTTTCCACCACCTGGTTTCGCATGCTCTCGTGAGTTTTTTTAAGTTTCTGAGTCCTTGATATTGATTATGCAGAGTGTTGGACTTAATCACGTGGTTTCGGACACACATTGTGTCATCGTGCCTTGGTTCTAAGGTTGTCTTGTTGTCGCGCTTTGATCTTTAGGTAGGTTCCCTTTGCACTACTTTTAAAATTTATGTTACATTATTTCCTGCTGTTTGCGCACACTATCTGTTCAAATTAAATATTTTATTAATTTTAGTTAATGTGAAATAGTATTAGAGAATTGTTTTTTTATAATTACATAGTGTAAGAAAGTGTTTTTTATTTTATACATGACACATGAAATATTTTCTTGACAAGCGGACACCCAATAATGAAATAATGCATGTTTGGGTTTTAAACATAATTCACTGAATGTAAAATAGAGTTATGGTTTAATGAGAAATGATTTCTTTTGAAGCGTAAACAAGTACTTTGGTTCTTTTGAGAAATTTCTTGGTCGGATCTTAAAGTTTATTTGGAAAAATAAAATGTTTTGGTTTGGTTTGGTTTATAAAAATATTGTCATCCTATGAAGTATTGTTTTGGCGGTTCTTTAAATTGTCTTAAACGGGGTTTGATCTTATAAAGAAGTTGTACCTTTTGTGTGTGTGTGTGGTGATTGTGGAAGGTGTTAAATATCATTTTGAAACTTTATGGAAAATGATGAAAATGTTTTGATAAAAACCCTCCTAGGGTAACTCTCTTGCCTCGGTTGAAATTGGCTGTTGGGAGGCCGCGCTTAGAGGCTCCTGGGTACTTGAGTAGTTTGAAGGCAAGAGGTTGTTCCACGGAGTGGCTCAGGGTGATTCATGTTGTTATTTATATATATATATATATATGTCTATGATTGGATGCTTGGTTGGCATCAGTTGGCTCACCCCCTTTCCAAAAACGTGAGACATTGGAATCTGGCATATTGAGAGAATATTCTAAGAATGATTGCTGCACTAGTAGGTTATGGTACTGACCAGTGGCCCATAGTAGGTGGATATATTGGGTTTATTACTATGGTATTTTCCCTCGACCTGCCTGATAGAGGATGGTCGAGCATATTGTGTATTTTGTTTTCAACATGACATGTCGATAAGGATGATTTCTCATGTATTGTTGTCTCCTAGTTTATTCTCGATCTTCTAGGTTCGCCCTTGTCTATTCTTCTTTTGTTCCTTCCAGTAGTGATTATGATGCTCATATGTATACCTACATTTCCCTTGCTGTGTGTTATACTTTGTGCATTTCAAGGGTATTTTTTTCCTTGGAATGTGGTAAATTTATTTTGATTACGATTCTAAAAATGGTTTTCAAATGAAAGTGTTTAATCCTCTTTGTACAAATTTGAAAATATAAACATCACTTTCCCTTTTCCTAAAAATCCATTGAAACTAATGAAATGAACAAAAATTTGGAAATGGATAAGGGCAATGGTTTGTACATTGTTTTTAAGAAGGATACTTAGAAAAACGTACTTTTATAAATTGTAGTTCAAACTTGAAATGATGTTTCTTTTATTTTAAAGGTAGTGCATTGGGAACAGATATCAGACTAGACTGCTGAGTTTTAATATTCACGCCTATAGTTCTTTTCTGTTTTTAGTGTTTGTGCAGGTTATAGCTTGAGTGTGCTCGCCTATGGCGATGCTTGATCGTTGAGTCAGAGAGAAACCCATGAGGTCGCACAGAGTTTGTTCATATTTCGTGTTTGGTCAGTTTCATTTATGTTTGTTCTTCTTTAGTCTTTTCTTTTTGGAATATCTTTTCTGTACTGCTCTATATTATTTCTGCTGTGTTATTTATTTATATTGGGAGAAATCATTCCCCACAGCCTCTTTTGATTCCCTGGCGCTTTTCGCTAGCCCGGGAGGATCGGGAATGCCTCTCGGGCCGTGTTGCGGACCACCCCGGGTCATCGGGAATGCCTCTCGGGCCATGTCGCGGACCACCCCGGGTCGACCCGACCCGGGTTGGTTCGTGACAACATGGTATCAGAGGAGGTCAGCACTTATCAAACATCACTTTTTAGAGAGCCCTTTGTTATTTTGGATGTCAAGGTAGATGGAGTAGGATTGTCAGGACATGATGGGTAGGTGCGAGAAGAGCGTGGGGAACTCTTGCCCGTTCTGATCCTCAAGTTTCCATGGGAAGTCCAGTTTAACTCATTTATTTGGGTTTTTATGTAAACATTTTGCGATTGGGATATGAAAAAGGGATATGGGATAATAGTCCTAAGCCACAAGGCCTGGAAATCCATGTGGATATGGGGGCATGGTCCAAAAATATTCTTCGTGTCGATAACGTGATTGACAGATGGCCGCCAACCATTTGGTTAAGTCTCCCACCGACACTATTTCCCTGTTTGAGATGTTTTGGGTCTCCTGTGACTTTTGAGAGTTGTTTTAATTTGAAAAAAATAGGTTTTTAAAAAAAATGGTTGTTTGAAATGACATTCCTAATTTGTGGATGGTTTTAAAAGAAGTGGTACAAATGATTTGTTTTCGGAAAATGAAGTTTCTTTGTTTTGGCATTGGTGTTCCTATGAGTACTCACATGCATAGTGGTTTTTTAAAATGTGGACGAATTTATGGTATGGTGGATGGATGCCCGGGGTGTCACAGATACATGCATGTGAGTGAGACTCTAAAGAATACCAATGGTGAGGGTTTAACCCACCAAGCTCATTTTAAATTAAAGATGTTTTCAAAGAGAAAAGTTTTGATGTTATGATAACTTTTTTTATCATGTTTTGAACTTTTCACCTACACACTGTTTGATTTTGAGGTTTTTATTTATTCATTGAGTGGTATTGATTGGGTTTTTGACTTTTGTGTCCAGCAGTTATCCCTTTGAAGCTTTGATGGGTGATCGTAGTACGGTTGATCAACCTAAGGATTTTATGCTTGAGTTTCAGAAGCTGTATTCAAATCTATTTTATGGTCAATCAGACCCTTTCATAGTAGAGGAGTGGATGTAGAAGATTGAAAGGTACCTTAACCTCTTTGATTTTCCTGATTCGTTGAAGGTCAATTTTGAAACCTTCATTCTTGAAGGTTCACCTTGGATGTGGTGGAAGTCAGTGTCTTGGAACAAGCCTCGTCAAGAGCTTACTAGGGAGTTCTTCAAGGCCTCGTTCATTCGCCAGTATTTCTCTAAGGAATAAAGGGTGATAAAGGGGATGGAGATGTGTTTTCTGCAGCAGGGAGACAGATCCGTGTTGGAATATTTCTAGCGCTTTGTGGAGATAGTACCATATGATTCACAGTACGTCACAGACGACCCCATGAAGGTTCGATGTTTCGAGGTGGGTCTCCACTCTAATCTACAGTCGAAGGTGTCAGAGTCCAACATAACTTCTTTTGTCGATGTGGAAAGACAAGATTTTCTTGTCGAAGCCGCGATGGTAGGAGTTCCCAAAGTAGGCCTCCCTCCTTTGATCCCTATGAGAAGTGGTGAAGATTCTGGAAAGGAGATGAGTAAGAAAATTTAAGTTGATGGAGTAGGTCATGGAATCAAGAGGACTCAGGATCTTTCATCAACCTCTTCAGAGCGAGAGATCCTCGTGTGTTATTAGTGTGGCAATCTGGGTCACAAGAAGCCATCGTGCCCAAGAACTCTAAAGCCCTACCAGGCATGTGGATGCCTGGGTCACATGCAGCTATTTTGTCGGGGAACTGCTAGAAAGCGTCACAGAGGAAGTTCTCAGAAGTGATGTGTTGTTGGGTTTTTGTTCAAAGTCTCTGGTGTACGTTTCCGTTCAGTGTATGTGATCTTTTGTTATTGCAGTTGTACTAATGGTGTTTTGGGGTTTGACATGTATGGGATGTCGTGAGTATTTTGATGAAATATTCCCTTTAATGATAGTATGTCTTGCATTTTAAAATATTTTCCTTTATTCTATCAAACCAAAAGATGTATGTATTTTATTGGGATTATCAGAACCTGACTGCGAGGCAGGAGACGCTTCATCCAACAAAGCTCCAACCAAAAGGTCTCGAAGTGAATCCAGCGCGTAGTCAAGAACCCCCAAGGAATTTTCAGGAGTATGGTTAAGGTTACGTCTCTACTGTGTGGTGAGATAGTTTTGGTGTTGCTGCTCTGGATTCCTTATCGTTGTAATTCTCATCTTGTCACAAAAGTGGTGTGATAGAATTATCCCTCACGTAATGTCAGTAATGGTGCATTTTTGGGATGTCAGTCGCCGATTAGTGGCCTTGTATGGACCACCAATGTAAATCACCTACAAATTTGGTTTGTTTCCATCTCGATGTGGTGATCCATGAATAATGTTTTGTCGTAGATTCATTTTTACAATCCTCAGGCCCTCCCTCCCTGCCCATGGGGTTGGGGTTTTTGGTTCACACAGAGTTTTCAGTGCATCTCTCATCCATTCTGGACGAGAGTGAGTGGTGTGAATGTTCTTACTGTGTTTCTTTCATCTTGAGCAATGTCTCATGCATGTCTAAGATGGGTTTCCGTTTGGTCATTAGTAAGTTTGTTCATTATGTTGGGGAGACCCACCGTCTCTCTAGGTTTTCTTTTAAGTTGTTATCGGATGCTGTTGAGTTCTTATGGTGGGGAACCCGTTCAGGCCTCCCCTATATTAGGGATTTATTTCGGGCAATGAGGTTCAGTCCAGTTGGTAGTCGATGGGATGTCCTTGGGATAAGAGGTTTGATTGTGTTGTGTGTAAACCTTTGGTGTTGATCGATCGACGAGATAGTGTGGTGGCTTTTCGAGGGTGGAAAGCATTATGGTGGGGAGAATTGTCACACCCTGAACCGTTCAGTTATTTTATGTTATTATTTCATTGAATTTGAATTATTTTTCTAGGGTTTCTATCCAGTCTTAGATTAGATTATTGAGTTTATGTTAAAAAGTGTCTGTTTCGGGTTGACGTTATTGGCGCTTGGCCACAACGTGTTTTGAAAAACCCCACGCGGTTCCGCTCGGACATTGTGCGTCTTTCCACATTCAAAAAATAGATGAGTAAATTAAAATAAATATATTTTTGTAATTATAATGCTAATTTATTTTTGTGTTAAGAATTTTATTTTTATTGAAATAATATGACATCTTTTATTATTTTTAATTTTTGTCTTAGTGTTGTCATTAGTATAGAGTAGAGTTATTATTATTTTTTGTTACTATTGTTTGTGTTTTTTATATTATTATTATTATTATTTTTCTTATTTTCACATATTTCTAACCCTAGCGCCCCACTCTTATTTATTTTATTTCTCCCATGCACCGCCACCACCATGTTTCTCTTCTACCTTGCATTACCAAGCCATCTCGCTGCAACCTCTTCTCCCCTTATCCATTGTACTGCCCGACTGCTCATGCCCTGCACTCTTCTCCCGCATGACCCATAACACCCCTACTACCTCCTATCTTCCAGCAGCCCCGCACCCTATCGGCCTCACCTCTCCTATCTGTAGCACCAGCCCCGCCCCCTTTCCACCTTTCCTCCCTTCGACTCGCCCAGACCATCGACTCTCCTCCTATCGGCACCCTCAGACCAGCCGCATGCTGCCGCCATACCCTCCTTCCTGCTCCGCCTCCCGCTGCCCCTGCTCCTTCTGGCCGGCGGCACCTGTTTCCCTTCTCTGTTCGCAAGCCAACCACCCCCTTTGTCCAGGCTGTCACCTGCCACCGCCTCCCAGCTCTCGACCTCCCCTGGTTTTCCCCCACACGGTGGACAGCTAGGACCCCTCCTTCCTCCTGGTGCGGCGCACATCCCCTCATCCAGATCTCTCTAGCATCCCGCCTATGCTCCCTCCCTTCCCTCTGTCCGCAGCAGCGACCTAGTCCAGGCTCCTCTCAGTTCGTCGCTGCACCACGGGAAGCCCGCATACCCCAAGGTTTCTTTTATTTTTTTATTTATTTTTTTTTACTTTGATAATAATAATAATTATTAAAATTATTAAAATTATTATTTTATTATTATTATTATTATTTTTGTTGTTACTATTATTATTATTATGATTGTTATTATGATGATTTTTATTATTATAATTATATTTATTATTATTATTATTATTATTATTATTGTTGTTGTTATTTTTATTTTTATTATTATAATTATTATTTTTATTATTATGATTTTTATTATTATAATTACTATTATTATTCTTATTATTATTATTATAATTATTATTATTGTTTTTGTTATTATTATTAATATTATTGTTATTATTGTTACAATTATTACCATCTTACTCTTGTTGGATTACGAGCTTTAAATGATGGAGTTTTTGTTGGTTGGTTTAGTATTTTTAGGTCCCGCGCAGGGCGTTTTTGAGTGAGCACCATCACCGCGCCTTGTTTCCGAAATTTTGTCGTCGACGCGTTTTATTTTCAAGGTGAGTGTTTCTTTCCACCGCTTGGTTTTGCATGCTCTAGTGAGTCTTTTTGTATGTGTCTGAGTCCTTGTTATTGATTATGCAGAGTGTTGGACTGAATCACGTGGTTTCGGACACACGTTGTGTCATCACGCCTTGGTTCTGAGGTTGTCTTGTTGTCGCGCTTTGATCTTGAGGTAGCTTCCCTCTGCACTGCTTTTAAAATTTAAGATACATTATTTTATACTGTTTGCGCACACTATCTGTTCAAATTAAATATTTTATTAATTTTAGTAAACTTGAAATAGTATTAGAGAATTGTTTTTTTATAATTACTCAGTCTAAGAAATTGCTGTTTATTTTATACACGACACATGGAATATTTTCTTGATGATCAGACACCCAATAATGAAAGAATGCACATTTGTATTTTAATCATAATTCACAGAATGTAAAATAGAGTTATGTTTTAATGAGAAATTATTTCTCTTGAAGCGTGAACACATACTTTGGTTCTTTTGAGAAATTGCCTTATTGGCTCTTAAAGTTTATTTGGAAAAATAAAATGTTTTGGTTTGGTTTGGTTTATAAAATTTTTGTCAGCCTATGAAGTAGTGTTTTGGGGTTTCCTTAAATGGTCATAAATGGGTTTTGGTCTTATAAAGAATTTGTACCTTTTTTTGTGTGTGGTGATTGTGAAAGGTGTTAAATACCCGTTTGGAACTTTATGGACAATGATGAAAATGTTTTGATAAAAACCTTCCTAGGTTAACTCTCTTACCTTGGTTTGAATTGACTGTTTGGGAGGCCATGCTTTGAGGCTCCCAGGTACTTTAGTAGTTTGACGGCAAGAGGTTGTTCCACAGAGTGGCTTAGGGTGATTCCTATTGTGCTTTATATTTATATATATGTGTGTGTGTGTGTGTGATTGGATGCTTGGTTGGCATCAGTTTCCTCACCCCCTTTCCAAACACTTGAGACATGGGAATCTGGAATATTGAGAGAATATTCTAAGAATGATTGCCACACTGGTAGGTTATGGTACAGATCAGTGGGCCATAGTAGGTCGATATATTTTGTTTATTACTATGGGATTTTCCCTCGACCTGCCTAAGAGAGGATGTTTGAGCATATTGTGCATTTTGTTTTCATCAAGACATGTCGATAGGGATGATTGCTCTTGTATTGGTGTCTTCTGGTTTATTCTCGATCTCCTAGGTTCACCCATGTCTATTCAGCATTTGTTGCTTGTAGTAGTGATTATGATGCTCATATGTATACCTACATTTCCCTTTCTGTGTGTTTTAATTTTTTCATTTATGGGGTATTGTTTTCCATGGAATGTGGTAAATTGCTTTTGATTAGGATTCTAAAAATGGTTTTCAAATGAAAGTGTTTAATCCCCTTTGTCAAAATTTGAAAATATAAACATCACTTTCCCTTTTCCTAAAAAGCCATTGACACTAATGAAATGAACCCAAATTGGGAAATGGTTAAGGGAAATGGTTTGTACTTTGTTTTTATATAGGATACTTAGAAAAACAATATTTTATAAATTTTAGTTCAAACTTGAAATGATGTTTCTTTTATTTTAAAGGTAGTGCATTGGGAACAGATATCGGGCCAGCCTACTGAGTTTTAATACTCACTCCTATAGTTCTTTTCTGTTTTTAGTGTTTGTGCCAGCTATAGATTGAGTACGCTCGCCTAGGGCGACACTTGATTGTTGATTCAGAGAGCGACCTGCGAGGTTGCATGGAGTTTGTTCAGACATCATGTTTGGTCACTTTGATTTTTGTTTGTTCTTATTTAGTCTTTTCTTTTTGGTTATTCTTTTCTTCATTGCTCTAAATTATTTTTTCTGTATTATTTATTTATATTGGGAGAAATCATTCCCCACAACCTGTCTTGATGCCCTGGCACTTGTCGCCAGCCCGGGAGGATCAGGAACGCCTCTCGGGCCGTGTCGCGGACCACCCCGGGTCATCGGGAACAGCTCTCGGGCCTTGTCGCGGACCACCCCGGGTCATCAGGAACGCCTCTCGGGCCGTGTCGTGGACCACCCTAGGTCGACCCGACCCGGGTTGGTTCGTGACAATAACATATTATAAGACCCACCTTAGGGTTCCCAAAGCACCTAAAGACATCCATGTCAAGAAAATAACAAGAGATAACTATTATGGTAGAACGGAGAAGGTGGGATGCAGATGTGGGGGAGAAAGGGGGAAGGAAAAAGGGAAAAGCTTTAATGGCTATAGGGGAAATGTTATTTTTCACTATTTAAAGAGACACTTGGTTTGGAAGAACAGTTTACCTAATTTTGCACCCATAGTATAGTTGGAACTATCCTGGCCCCATATCACATAGATGTAGTTCATGGTTTAATAGACCATGCACAAATCGTGCACTATTACTATCTGAGGCACACCCTTCCTCACACGGTTTCAATGCACAGTTAATCAAACCATACGTAAAGTGTGTGTCATATATGGATAAAATTATTGACCCCCTAATAGTATTCTTTATAATTCTTCACAGTTTATAAAATCAAACTCTTGTAAAAAATTGCATACATGGTTAGTCGATATGGTTAGAACTAACTGTGCAATAACCTTGCACCATGAGTTATACCCTTCCAAAAATTATGTTTCATGTCTTGAACCCCCAAAACTCTCCCAAAACCATTGATATACAAACTATTATTCATTTAAAATCTAAAAAAATTATTTTTCATCATTATAAAATTTCAAATTTCCATTCCAAATCTCTAAACAATATTTGACCCATCCATTAATTGAAATTTCAAAATTTATCAGAAAGTTCCAACTTGAAAAAACCCAGTAACCTACGTCCTCACAATAATGAAACTTCTCATCCCCATGAATCCTTAGTAGGAATAAAAGTGAAAAAATAGACTATGTGGTCATGAATTAAGATCTAAAGGATAAATTTTCTTTCTAAATTCCCAAAATTCCTCTATAAAATACTTTAAACTGATAGCACTTAATCTCTAAACCCAATCCAATGCACATACACATAGTAAATACACCTGGATTGAAATTATACAAGCTCATATAACCAGATAAATGATCATATAATAGTAACTTACAATAAGAAACCTATGATGCTTCCAACTATATTCTATTTCTCTCAATAACCAATTCCAAACCATGGTACCCCCACCACTGGAATTTCCTAAAAAAATCCCCTTAGATTTATAAAAATGCTCACATCACATTTTTTAATATCTCTACAGATTATCAAAAACTCAGTCACTTCTCATGCTCCTCAATCTTACTGAATGGTAAAACTAGAATTGATCAATCTCAACCTAGTCATGCTATGATTTACTTAAATATCCCTAGACAACCTCTATTATATACCAATCTCATCCCAATGACATGATTGATGTGGTTAAAAAACAACCACATTCAACAATATATAATAATTAAAGTCAAACCACCATTGTCCAACTATTCTTGAAAAACTGTAGCTTCTATTGCAGACACATCACTAAAAACAAATATGACACTTTTATCCCAACGAATATCATGATTGTTGCTAATATAAATCAATTTATTGTATTACCAACTCCCAGGGACATTTCATATACATACCAATCCTTTTAAATTCTGTTTTTTGTTCCATAACATGAAAACAAACTAGGAATTCACTAATTAATCTAGTAATACACTGGAATATTTATTTAATGTCATACAAGAGCTAAAAAATCATCCAATGACCAATCTCAAGATCCCATGACCCTCCTCAGATGATGTTCTCCCAATATTGAATAGCATACCACTCCCCACATTAGGATCATCATTGTGATTACTCTAATTGAAAGAGAACTCAATCACTATAGAATATTCCCTATTGTCTATAGAATAATAACTAGCATGTATTATAACCCATTTGTCCTAGGAGTTAATATAAATGTTTCCCATTACTCGTTTCCACTTCCAAAGAAAATTTTCGATTATTCCTATTGAAATTAAAAACAAAACAGGGGTCACCACCCCCTAATGGGAAGTGATGTACTATGTACTATCTATAATACTTTTAAACCACCCACCGAGTGCACTTCCAAGGACTATTTCATCCAACCACACAAGATACATTGGTAGCCTGATGAGTAGTCATCCCTGTCTCAGAGTACCATGGACTATGCCCATATATTGGGCATGATTAGATCTTTCTAGAAGTATACTAATATTACTTTTATATGCATCTATAAATATCCTTGATCCACACTCACATTAAAACATTATTCACTTGCCTTAACCAACTCCTGAAACAACTTTTCCCTACAATGAGTGTTCATGTACAACCATGGGTCAACTACCTACTGAAACTTGATTTAGTCTCAATGTATCCTCTACCACAGAGTGAAATTAATCATCTAAGTCACTACTTCTAGGAAACCTATCCCATACCATTTATTTTAAAACATTTTTACTTGGATCACACATGACCGCTCATCTCTTTTCAATTTAAATACAACATAGAATAACTGAAACATACTATTATCACCCAACTCATGCTCCTTCAAGTCATCCATTACAGTTCTAAGCTGACCGTGATACATGGAACATGAGTCTCGTAATCCAAAATCTCCCTTTAAACTCCTCTTAAAATCATCACCTTACCCATTCAATAATTTTTTTCCATGATTACATATCACACGATGCCATTATAACCATGATCATCTACCAAATCTCTTATGATCTGTTAAAAATCACCCATTTTTCAATTGGTCTATGTACCCCCACAATTATACCCCTCAAAATTAGTCTCAAAATGCAATCACCCTAGGTTTCTTCTCAAAATCCAAAGGCATCACCATTCCTATATCATAACACCCAAGAACCTACTATGCATCGGTCTCGATAAGAGTGTCGAATTAAGATAATTTCCTTGAAAGTATCCATCAACCTGGGTGAACCTCACTCACATGTTTCCCTAAATCAAATAGAAAATTTGGACTACAAGTTTTTGAACCAAAATAAAGGGACTCTAGGAATCCTTCTTATCCCTACTGATCAAGTCTCACATGGGAGTCACTAGGTATAACCACCGAGCACAAAAGGCTAAACCTCTACAAGGTCACATCTCATGGGGAAACACCCACACACCCATCTCAACTAAATGAATACAATACTCTTATTAATTATATCTAAGGGATGTAATAAAAACATCGATCAATGAGGGTAAAAAACTCTCAAGAATCAGCCTACAAGGGCCATGATCCTCACCAAGAATACACGTAATCGACTTACCATAGAGTATCACGATATAATGCAGAAAAGAAAGATGAACTGGCACTCACTAGGAATCTATATACAACAATACCCCCGTGAGGTTCTAGTTCTCTAAAACATTTTTATATCTATTGGAATCATACTAGAATACCAAACTAGATATCCTAAAACAAAGGATCCAAATATCAATTTCTTCCAACAAGGACGAACAATATATGAAAACCATCATCTCAACAATCCATGTTATAGATCACTATCATTGTTTTGTTAAGTAGATTGTATTTACAAGATATAATGGAAAACATTGTATCATTTTTTACTAACACATTTAATAACTAAACCTAAGAAAAAAATCCATACAAGAGTTCCATTTCATGGGAATAATGTGCTCTAACAACCTAATATGGTCATTGAACCCCCTATGCTTGAGGGTTGAGTCATCAGTCTCCCATTAAACATCTCACCATAGGTCCACAAAACCAACAATCATAAGGAAATATATATGATTCAGCTCAAATGGGTATAATGACACCAATAAAATATATGGTAAAACACTATTTAGGTTTTCATTGACAATTTAAAAAATTTCCACATGTCATCAATAAAATCATGCACTAGCTAGCCTATAACATGTAGACGCTATATGCCAATTATGATGCATGAGATGCCTCTTTCCTTAACCTACTGAGAGTCGAAATCAGTCAATAGCCTCCTTCCAAAGTTCCAAGAGCTAAAAATAGATAATAATTAATAAAATTCACATATTTTTTGTGTCTATAAAAGTTAAAATCATAAACAATTGTAACACCCCAGAATAGAACATCAGTCCCATATCCTTTGAAATCATGTTTTATTAATGGAAAAAGTGTTTTTTATGAAATAGTCTAATATCCATAACATGTATTGACACATTCCTAATACTATTATTTTCCATATCCTAAATATTAATAAAATTTGAAAATTAACACCTCTAATACCAATTTATAACATCATTTCATAGATTCCACTAATCCGGTGCCCTGAGCCAGTTCACCACAGGGCCTCAAGCATGACTTTACATATGCCAGAGGCTTATGACAAGTACAAAGGGACTAGTGTGTGACAATGGGTTGAGTATGAACTCATTTTAGAGTAATAAAACAGTGGAAATAAAAATATTTCATGCATTATAGTGTAAAATAAATTAAAATAACATGTCTCAATTAATAAATGGAATTTTGTGAAGGCCCAAATGACTATGTGAAACATAAAACAATGATTTCCCACTTGGTTGACCACACACACACACACACACATGAGGAAATTGAATAAGTAGAAATAAAAGTACAAGGCCCTAATACATACACCGATCCATACCACATAACATATCTCTACATATAAGTCAAAGTTGTGCCGCTTAATCAGTCTCAAGTCTCAGCCCATTCTATACTTAAAACCAAGTGATTGTCATATCAAGTACCTCAGTTCAACGGTGACCCAAGAAGGGTGTGATTACAAAACTCAGTAGAGTACCACCATAATGATCCCATACATTTCCAGTAATATGAATTGTATTTAAATGAATGATAATAATCAGGATAACTATAATAAATAAAATTTAAAAAAATAATAAAAATAAAGATGTAAATAAAAGAAACCAAAACTGGTCCATGGGTTTATGATCCCGACCAAACATACCTACTTCGACCTAAGCTAGAATGTATCTAAAAAATGTGTGATCATATATATATATATATATGAATGCGGATATATATACCTATAAATATACATACATAAATAGATATATTTATGTATATATGAGTAATATAAAAAATAACAGAAATAGAAACAACCCATAGTAAATGCTTTGTTCTATAATCCAGATCAAAAAATACCTGCTTCAGATAGCACCAAAAAAGTCTCTGAGTAAGATTTTTCATGAAGGGGGATACATTTCCTATCATAGGGATCACTCATGCTCCCCTATAATCACTATAAAGAAGGACACCATGTACCCAAAGACAATCGTGTAAAGAAGAAACTACATAAATTGTGGCCTATGTAAGATGCATCATGTATCATACCTATAAGGGAAAACACCAAGGGTCATTGACCAAAGCATCCTACTTGATTCCACTGTGCTCATCCACATAAAAATTAGTATAACATATACCAACTTGGTCCATTACCCAAGGCTATTGAAAAAGGAATCCTCCTCTAGTATTCATAGTGCATCTATGGAAAACTCTGTATAATATAAACCTATATGGGCCTGGACCCAGGACCATTGACCAATGAATCCTTCTTGAGTGAACATAGTGCATCTCTAGTAAACATGTTAAATGGTTCCATGACATCATGAATTTTCTGTTCCATACAAATAATCCCTTCATTGGTACCATACCATAATATCCATATACCAAAATAAGGCTCAAAATCAAGATCCCAGGATGAACCTATGGAAATATATTAAATATAACGCATCACATTTTTCTTATCATCTAAATTCCATGAATAACATTTAGTAATCATAGCTAAAACAATAAAAACTAAGTGAAAGAATAAAGAAGAGAGTGATGGTGGCCGAAAACCTAACCCACTTCTACTTACAAACCCTCATGAGCTAACAAGTTCTGTATGAATTATAGGTGACACCTACTACCATATCTACCCCCAAACCATGGTGTACAAGATCAAGGTCAGACAAGCATTGGGGGAACCCACTAGGTCCCCTAGGTCTGTGCTTAGAAGAGGAATCCATCTTGGCGTGCTTGAGGTTCATATATAAATGGATGCATTCATATTGGGATGCTATAAATAAAAACATGAGTAATGGAATACCTCTTGGGGTCCTCAAAAGTATTAATAAGAAGGAGTGATCCTACAAGGTATCCTCTACGTTAGATCATAAGTGGAGGCATCCTAGAGTGGATTCTCAGCCTCAATGAAATGTTGAAGCATGAAGTGTATTAAAAAGGGTTATTAGTGATCCCTAACATTCGTCTATTTAGTTACTAAATTAAATATAATATTTTAACAGTTCATTGGGGTAAATCTAAATAGGTATTTCCTCCCTATTGGGAAAGCCCAGCCTATACATACTATATAAACATGCAAAAATACTCTAGGGAAGGTACAGAAAACAACATACCTTTAGGTTTCTTTAACAATTTAATTTCTAAATGTGTGCAGTAGCTTAAAATTCATTTACAATATCAACCAAGGCATGTTGTGTCTCTCTTTGAAACAAAGTTACCATAATATTATAATTATAAAATAATTATAAATAATTAATAAAATCCAAAAAAAATAATTTAAAGAACCACTTTATTTAAAATTGCAATAACGCCCAAAATATTACTGGTTGATCCCATCAACTAGAATGGAGAAAGAGTGCTTGCAAACATCCTAAAATAGAATCCCAGTCTAAAGGTTTCCATATGACCTAATCAATGGTGTCAGGATAATAATTCAAAAAAATTAATTAAGTCCGTAAAACTTTATAAATTCATGTCATTGATGTGCCTCAATGAAACGACACACAAAAAAAGTGTGGATAATTTTACAAGTCACCTTATCCCTAGGAATAATGAAATAAACATCACCAGTATTTGATTCAACCATGATATGGTAGAATCAGATCTAAAAACTCTGACTAGAGAAACCAAGAGCCAATGGAATCTGAAGAAAAAAAATATAATGGAAAACAAAGTCAAAGAATTACTTAATGGTTTCCAACACACATGAAGACATTAAATTATGGCCAATAATGAGAGAGAACTCCCATTGAGGATGGTATATTGAAGGCCATGCATGTGAGGTATTAAGAGGGAAGAAACTAGGGTAATCTTCTGTAAGGTTTGGAGGGGAAGACAAAAATTTCCCCCTCTTTAATGAGATGAATGGTTTGGCTGCACGATTTTTCAAATCATGCACTAACTATGTTCTTGGAATTATCATAGCCCCATCATATATGATTTTAGAGCATGGTTTAACAAAACAAGAGTCAAATATATGCCTGTAATATTTGTGGCACACCCAACCTCACAAGGATTAAAATCAAGATTAGTCATACCATAGAGAAACCATACATCATGTCTATAAAAAATTTTAAACCACCTATATGGTTTACTCAATCTTACTACATGGTTTCACAAACTGTACCCTAATACAAAATGTCATGCATTGTTAGGATGCATGGTTATAAAAAACCATGTACCAACCATACTCCATGATCTGTACTTTTATAAATCTTTTTTATTGGTCCCTGAACCCACGAGATTCTCCAGAAACCTATGAGGTAAAAACCATGATTCATTTGACATCTAAAAATATTATTTAGAGGCATTCCAACAATTATTTTTTTGTTTGGAACCTC
Source organism: Viscum album (assembly GCA_963277665.1). Lineage (NCBI taxonomy): Eukaryota > Viridiplantae > Streptophyta > Magnoliopsida > Santalales > Viscaceae > Viscum > Viscum album. The sequence continues at coordinate 1,686,951,709 of OY728147.1, read as the reverse complement.
CAATCATGTTTTGACCTCTTTAATAATTGAAAATTCAAAATCATTTAAAAATTTATAACTCGGAAAGACACAGGACCTTACAGCCTCTCCACATTAAAACTTATCATCCCTAAGTAGATGTAGTGGAAATCAAAACAAGCATCTCGACCTACTTAGAATATGAATTAAGTTTAAAATTATGTATTTCATTTCTGAACACCCAAAAAACCTCCAGGAACTACTTTTAAAATATGATGATCCACTACCAAAGCCAATACAACACTCATAACCACATCTGAAACAACAAGACGGCAATTATCCAAGCCCATATAACAAAATACATGTTCAAATTGACATATCTTGAAGCAATAATCCTATAATTATCCCAACAACAGTGTCTTTATTTCAATAGAAATTTTCAAACGATGATACAATCATTATTGAAAATTATTTACAAAACATGCCCCAAACATTCAAATATTTTTCATGACATATATCAGCTATCTACATATAATCACAATACCCAGACACTACTCACCGCCCTCAATTTGACCAAATGGTCAAACTCTATTCCACCAAGGTCAACCATGTCGCACTAGATTTTCCTTGAAAATCCCTTGAATACCTTTATCATTCACCTATATCATCCAAATGATGTGTTCAATGTGGTTCTGAACTAACCATATTAAAATACATGAAAGAACACAAGACAGAAAATCATCAACTGACTATTCTCTATAAATATCAACATTTTTTTCCGAAACATCATAAAAAACTGATCTGATTCATTTATGCTAAGGAATTCCAAGATTGTCTTTAAGATCAATTATCGAAGACCATAAACAACAACCATTAAAATTTAATGGACAAAACATTCCATATATATTCTTTTATTGTGGCACAAATGAACACATACCTTGCATTCACTAAGGAATCCATTAACACACATGTCCAATTATTTTATGTGATATGATAGCTAAATGATCATCTAATGAAAAATATCAAGATCGCATGACCCTTCTCACATGAGGGTCACCCACCAATGACTAACGGCTGACTCCCTACCTTAGGAGAACCGTTGTTGTCACTCTAATGAAAACTGATGGTGATCACTAGAACCAATACCATACCTTCCGAGATATAACAACTGGAATGGAATAAAGCCTAATTATCCTATGTGTCAATGTTAATCACTCCCAGAATCATTCCGAATTCCCAAGAACATTTTCCTTGAATCTTGTAAAAATTCAAAACAAAATTAAAGTCGAAACCCTCAAATGGAAAACAGTATACTTTGCACTATCTAGCTTCCATTTAAACTGCTCTTAGAGCTCATTTCCTCTGAGTCTTTAATCCGACCACAAAAGATACATAGGTATCCTCGTGGTTATCCAACCCTCTCTTAGTGTACTCAAGATGATTTCAAGATATTGAGAACGATTACCTCTATCTAGGAGTACACTAATACCCCTTTGATTGGTGTGTATATCTCTCCCTGATTCATGATCACAAATAAACAATATTGAAATTCCATATCCAACTTTGGAAACCACAACTCTTGACCATCTATGTCCATGTCCATCTATAGGTCAACTACCCCCGGACACCCGATTTACTATTGATGTATCCTCTGCCATAGATATACATCCCTCATTTAAGTGTCAACATTCTTGAAACCAGACCCATAAGATTTTTTAAACAATTTTTCATCATTTCTCACATCACCACTCACCACTTTACAGTTTAAATGGTACCATGCATAACAAACACATGATATTATCACAAAATTACTATCCCATTATTTTTCCATTACAAGGTAAATTTGATTGTGCTACAAAACACGTTAGGTCCATAATCCTGATTCTCTCTTGAAACTCCTCTTCAAAATCAACACCTCACCCATGTCACAATTAATACCATGGATCTCTATCACATGGCATCATTCTGACCATGAGTGTCTAGTTGTACAATAAAAATATACTAAAATTCACCCATTTATCAATTAGGCCTAGACCACAAATCTTTCTACCATTTGAACTAAATCATGAATGTAAAGAACCCTAGTTTCCTTCTCAAAATATAAATTTATCACCATAACTATTTCTAAAAACTCAAGTACCTATCGTGCATCAGTACTCACAAGAGCATACAACCATGCTAATTTACTAGAAGGAATCCATAAACATAGGACAACCTCACTCATAATTTTCCCATGATCAGAAAAAATGTCATCCTATATGTGTCTGAGCCAAAGATAAGTGCCTCAAGGTATCCAAACGATCCCTACAAATTAAGTCTCATGTGAGCATCACTAGGTTTAACCACCATTTCCAAAAGGTCCAACCTCTCCAATATCATGTCTATTGGGGAATAACCCATGTACCTATCATAACTAAAGGTTTATATCAAGTTTTTCAACCCACACTATGATAGGTAATGATAAAATCAACCTATTAAGGTCAAAAACAATAAATCATCAGCCTACCATGGAACTAATCTACACTGAGAAACCTCATAAGGGATATCCCATAGAGTATCATGATATTATGAAGAATAGAAAGATGAATTTATAATCACTAGGTATCCATATATAGAAATACCCCCTTGAATTTTCAATCTACTATAAATTTTTTTGATATCTATCAGCATCAAACAAATGGATCTGACTAAATAGCCAAAAATGAAGGTACCAACTTTCAATGATGAAGTACAAGGACCAGTAGTATGTGTATGCCATCATCTAAATAAAACATGCCATAGATTACTATTATGGTTCAATTAAGCATAATATCATACCAAGATATACAAGAAAACACTATATAGCTTGTTATTGAAAATTTTAAATAACCAAACATAAGAAACAACACCCTTAAAGGGGTATGTTAAATGGGTATCATGTGACCTATCAACCTACTAGGGACAAAGTTGCTATTATTCTTGAAGGTTGATTCATTATCCTGCCACCAAACATCTCACCATAGATCAACATAACCATCCATAAAAAATAAATATATACGAGTTAGATCAATTGATTATAATTTCACCAAGAAACTATATGAGAAAACACCTTTTAGGTTCTCATTGTAACTTTAAAAAATTGACATCTTTTATGAGTAAAATCATACTATAGAAGTCCAATAACATGTGGAACCTACGTGTCAAATATGATGCAGGTGAAACCTTTTTCCTTTTTTGGATGAGTTTCAAAATCAGTCATTTTCTTCCTACCAATAGGAAACGATAAAGAAATCTTTAATAAATCATAAAAATCACAAAACTTTTTCCGCCATCAAATAAAAATTTATAATAAATTCTAAAATTATATATTAGAGCATCAATCCCATATCCTTGGAAACCCATATTCCTTACCAGAATATGGGTTTTTGGTGCATCAGTCTAATATCCATCAATGGTATTTACACATTCATAATATTCCTATCTAACATATCCCAAATTGTGATACAATGAGAAAATAAACATCTCTGATACTAGTTTTTATTTTACTAACAAAAATACCAATAATTTGGTGCCCCTATCTAGCTCTTCGATAGGCCTCAAGTGAGCATCCTCATACACCAGAGGCTTCTGACTAGCAGCGAGGGCCAAGGGTATGATAGTGGGGAGAAAAATGCCCTCATACAAGAGTAATAAAATAGAAGAAACAACCAGATATCATCCACATTCATAAAAAATGTTTTTAAAAGAAATAAATATAATAATTCTAAAATAATAAATGGAATATAGTGAAGGTCGGAATGACCATGTCATACATACAAGATTGATCGCCCACTCAGCTGACAATATATATACAAGAGAAAATAGAAGAAACAAAAACAAAATTTCATGGTTGTATTATGTACACTGAGTCATACCGTATACCTAATCTACATAGACATTATTGATCTATCGTTCTTGACCAATCATAGTCCTTTTCCCATATTTTGCGTGCAATAAAGTGAAAATATGATCGAGTACGCCAGTGAAATGGAATCCCAAACATGGTGTGTGTAAAAATCTTATTAGGGAACCACCAACGCAGTCTCATACATAGTTAGTAATATGAAATGTATGTAAATATGAGCTACTCATCAAGAAAAAAAATAATAAATAAATCTCATTTCATAAATACAAACAAATAATATAAATGAAATTAACCACAACCAGTCCTTGGGTCTGTGATTCCTTTCAACCATACCTACTTCATCCTAAGAAGGAATTTATCTACAAAAGTTTTCATCTTATATATATACACACACTTACACCTACACACACACACATATATATGAATGCGTATATATATCCCCATAAATATATATACAAGAATATATATTAATGTATATGTGAGTAGTAAAAAAATAACAAAAAAAAAATCAACCCATTGTCTATCTATGGATTTGTAATCATGGTCAACAAATAACTACTTCACCCTGCACTAAAAAAGTCTATCAGAAATCTATGTCACCACAGGGGATAAATATCTTATCACAGGTATCCCTTGTACTCACCTCTAATCACTATAATGAAGTATGTTATGTAATGATGGAAAATATAATAAAGATAACACTACATCAACTATTTCCTATGCTAGATGTATCAAGTATCAGACCTATGACGACTAAGACCCAAGTCCATTTACCAAGGACTTATATTCATGTACATGGTTCTCATCCATAACACATTGAGTATAATATATACCTACCAGGTCTAGGACCAAAGTTAATCGACCATGGTGTCCTCCCTAAGTCCATGGAGTGCATCCATATAAAACATAGCATAATATTTACCTATATGGGTCAGGACCCAAGTCCATTGAATAAGGAATACTCCTAGAGTACATAGAGGAAATCCATATAAAACTTGGTGAATGATGTCATACCATCAAAAATTGGTGGTTTCATACCACAATTCTCCTCATCAGTTCCATACACTAATACTTGTACACATAAATAAGGATAAGAAGATGGGTCCCAAGAAATTTCTCTACGAATCTATGAAATATACCACATCAAACAGAGAACCTCATTTTAAAGTTATAAATAATAAATTGATATCATAGCAATATCAATAATTACTATGTGAAAGAATAAAGAAAATAGTGAGGGTTGTTGAATGCCCAACCCACCACTACTTCCACAACCTCATGGGATTAAAAGTTTGAAATAGGTTCAAGGAGACACCCACTACCATATCTAACCAAACCCATAATGTAAAATATTATGGTCGGTCAAACATTGGGGCACCCAATGCCCCACTAGGTAAGTTCTTTGGAGAGGCCTCCTACCCGGGATCCCTTGGATTCACATGTAAAAGGATGCATCCCTCTTGGGATCCTCTAAGTCAAAAAATAATTAATGGAATACTTCATGGGGACCTTACAAGGATGACTAAGAAGGAGGAATCATAAATGGGATCCTATAGTGTAGATCATACATGGAGGCATATCGCAAGGGACCCTCAACCTCAGTGATAAGTCGAATCCTGAAGATAAAACACATGTTTTGTTAGTGACCCCTTGCATTCATCCATTAAGTTACCAAATTAAATAATTAAATTTCATGTTTCATTGGGTTAAATATAAATAAGGTGAATCACCCTTAGGGAAAATCCCAAGAATAATCATAAAAAATTAACATGAACAAATACTCTAAGGAAACTGTGATGGACTGCCTACATTTATGAAGCTTTAACCATTTAATTTATGAAGGCTGGAAGAAACTTCAAAACCTTACTAAGCTCATAAAAGTCGTGTTGGATCCTATTTAACAATAGAACAAAAATAAATTATTATTTATAACAACATAATAATAAATTAATTAAAACCAATGAAATTTAATTTAAAAAAGAACTTCATTTCAAATATGATTATTTCCCAAAATATTACTGACAGATCCCATCACACCAAAATGTGACCCAACACTCGCTAATAACCCAAAATGTAATCCCAAACTCAATATAAAAATAATACCTAATCACTAATGAAAAAACAACCATTAATTTTTTTTAATTAAGTCCATAAATATTAAAAAATTCACCCTTGAAATTTATGTCATTGAAATGAAATGCGATGATGATCAGAAAGCATACCAAGTCACCCTCACCATAGGAAGTGTGAAAAAACCCATCATTGGTATCAGATTCCACCATGATTGGATGGAATTAGAACTAAAAAACTAATTTTTGAAACCAATATTTAGAGGAATCTGAATTAAAACACCATGATGGATAACAAAGTAAAAGTCTTACCTCGAGGATTCTAACACACACGACGATGTCCAATTCCAGCCATGAATGAGGGAGAACCCCTATTAAAAAAGGGATAAGGATTATTGTTCATGCAGGGGAGAAAGGGGTATAAAAAAGGTTAAAACAATTTATGGATATAGGTTAAACAATAATTCCCCCCTCATTAATGATCTTCAAGGATTGACAACATGGTTTTCCAAACCGTGCTCTAACTTTGTGGTTATCATTATCATGGCCCCATCTCACATGGTTGCAATGCATAGTTTAACAGACCGTTTACTAATCATGCACCTATTCTATTAAAGGAACAACCCAACTTACATGGTTGGAATTAAGGGTTAGTCAAACCATTTCCCAACCATATGTCAAGTATACAAAAAAATTATATTTTATGCACTGTTTTATTTATCTAGCAGAATGGTTTTCCAAGCCGTACTTTTGTACTAAATGGACAATGTGGTTATTTCACAAATTTGGAACAAAAAATATTCCAACTACATTCCATGAGTGGTACCTTTCCAAAAAATTTGTTTTAGGCCCCAAAACCCATGGATACTCCCGAAACCTCTGAGCCACAAACTATGCTTCATTCCACTTCTAAAAACATTATTTAGAGGCATTACAACTTTTTGATTTTTGTTGTGAATCTCTAATAAATATTAAAACTATTCAGTAATTGAAGATTCAAAATCCTTCATAAAATTTCAATATATAAAAACATGATAACTTACATATATGATATAATATAATATTTCATCATCTTTTTATTAATAAATTATTATTAAAATTATAGTTTTCTTGTGTTAATTGTTTCGTTTTTCTTGTTTGTTCTAGTGAAAAAGTTTTAGTCCTTGTATTTTTATCATTGTTTAATAATATAAGGAAATTTAACAAATACATAAATATCGTATATGTTCACTATAAACATATTTTTAATCATTCTTGGAATAGAATAATTAAAAATTAACTACATCATTTTGTTGTGGGTGTAGTTCACACATATACATGAGTGACATTATCAATTTCTAATGTGTGGATGGGTAAGAATGTAAATGATATATTATTTTTAGAGAATCATAAATATTTCAAAGATATCAAATATATAAATTATATTCATAATAATAACATCCATTAATGGTGGTGATGAAAAACGTAATACAAAGCTTTATGAGGATATTGTCCACATGTAATGTCGAACGATATTTATGATTCCTATTTGTTAGAAAAGAATAATTATGGATGATACATTGAAATAATAATATGAAAATATATGGTAGATACTAATGTTATTATATAATCATGTTTATCACCAAATTTATGGATATATAAGAAAAAATAAAATTAAAACACTCGGTTAAGATCTATACATCTTATTTGGACAACCTCCTTTGACTTACACCGAATACCTTATAAGGGTGGAATTTTGTATAAAAAGGGACATCTAGATCATGTGTGTCAATGTTATAAAGTAGTTCTGGTATATATTTTATGATATATATGACTCATGATGAATGAGGAAGAGAGGAGAGTTGGTGTATTTTATAATGGAGGGAGAGGACACACTTGGAATTTTTCAAAAGATTAAGATATTTTAACATATTAGCCAATCCTTGTATTTCCAAATTAGATTATTTTTAATATGATTTGGTTAATGTTGAATTATAACTAACAAATAAGATTTAATCAAGAGTTTTTTCAATATTAAATCCATATCCCTTTAGCTTTAAACCATTTTACATATTTTACCATTACCTAAGGTGATAAATATTATTAATGTTTAATATTAATTGTGGAAAAAATAAGTTAGAATTATTAAATAAAAATAATTATGATTATTCAAAATATAAAAAAAAATTCAAAATATTCAATTTTTATATGTGTTTGATAGTAATTTTAATATATTACTCCAAACAAAACAAAAATCATTTTTAGAAAAAATGATTGTTTTAATCATGAAAATGGTTTAACAGAAAAATAGAGAATATTTTGAATCTTATAGAATTAATTGTATTATTTTAAATAAAATTATTTTTATATTAGTTTTAAACCAAAACCAAAATAACAATGTAAATACTTGATTAAAGGGGAAGAACTAAAAACATATTTTAATTAAACAAAAACATTACTTAGATCTCTAAAATGTAAAGCATATATTTCTATGTTCAAAATTATATTTTTATATGAATTGTATTAAATATGGAACTTATATTCTGTCAAGAAACAAATCAAAAACTTTAAATGTATTCTCAAATAATAATAATTTAATAATTGTGAAATTTTTTCTTAAAATCAGTATTTTTAACAATTCACCCGAAAATAAACTATTTCTAAAAAATCTCAAAAATTTACTTTATTCTATGTTTGACATGATTAATTTAAAATTGTAATAAATTTCATAAAATGAAATTTATAAAAAATCATAAATTTTTAATAATTTCTGTAGACGAAATACAATAAAAAACCATTTTGGAATAAAACTTATTTTTGATGCATAAAATGACTTTATTGAAAATTGTGTACTTATTTGTTATGAATTATCCAATGAAATTTCATTTTATAAAATATTTATACATTTCTTTTCATATTGTTCTTATTCATATATATATGAATAATTTAACATCTATGTTATAATGAACACATTTATAGTATATCACAGTTAATATAATGCTCATTATTGCATGCTAAGGAAGCTATCCAGCATATTAGTAAATAAAAATATATTTTCTGGGTGTTAAAATAATTTCAAACATGTAATATTTTTATTAAATAAATTAATTATAATTATATTCACATGTGTTTCTTACTTAAGTTATTATATATGTTTTACATACTACTTGGTGATAAGTATGTGTATTAAAAGTTGTGTTTGGATTATATATATATATATATATATATATATATTAATAAGGTATGAATTGAATTAGAACATGGTGATTGAATTCGATCCTGGTGTCCAAAAATTATATACCTGTAACACCTCAAGCTTCCACGGTACGTTTCCCTTTGAATAATGAAATGACGTGCATTGTACGCAACTTCGAGATTCTAACACACCACAACCAATCAAACTAGCCATTATGAATAGTAATACCCACTTTTTAAAATTTTATAAATTTTATCTTTTGAAATGAACTTCATTTTTGGATTCGTAATATCAAAATTATCTTAGGGTGAAATTTTGGTATTTTTCGGATAACTTTCATATTTAGATGAATAGTTAAAATTACTAAATTTTAATTAAAAAAACTTTTTTAATCAAAATAATTAATAGTGATAAATTATTAATTTGAGTGGGTTTATAGTATATTTAGAATATATTTTTACCCTTTAATACAATTTTTGTCATTGTATGTAATTTCACATTTAAACCAGACATAAATAAGTGTCAATCTTTTGATATTTATTATCTCTTAAAAACAAGCTATTTGTTTTGACGGTGGGAATTAAATTTTAAATTAATTAATGTAACTGATATGTTTTGAATTTAGTATAATAGACAAAATTTGTGAATTCATAATGTCAAATATAGCTTAGGCATAAGTTTTGGTATTTTTCTGGAAACTTTTATTTTTTGATGAATAGTGAAACCACTAAGTGGTAGTTAAAAAACTGAATTTTTCATAAAACATAATTTTTCATAAAACTTAATTTTACCTTTTATGTGAGTGGAATTTCAAAAATCCGAGAGACACGGTTAATATCAAGGAGTAAAATCTGGTTCAATGAGATGAAAATAATTTTTTGGTGAATAGTAACGTTTTACTTTTATTTACCACGGTTAACAGTAAATAGGGTAATTAAGGGTAAAAAGGATATTAATATTACCCTAACACATGTCCGAATTATATTGGAGAAGTGTATCTCGTCCAAAAACATACTTAGGAGTAAAATATTATCATTTAGGTCCACTTGGATTAGATTAGGACATTTATTATTATTTAATTCAAAAACGCGTTAAAAGAGTTAAAATCAAAGTTTATTTACTAAAACATTTTTAATATAGGGTTATAAATAAGGTAAATTCAATTGTAAATATTAATTAAAAATCTAAAAATATTTCCCACATAATTATATTTTATTTATAATTTTTATACATTAAATAACTTAATTTATTTATGACACAAAGATGATGCAGTAATTATTATAATAGTGAAAAATAAAAATAATTGATATTATAAATACCCAAATAAATATAATTTGAGACTTTTTATGAATTAAACTAATTTTATAGGTTAATATGACATTTTAGGAATGATTTAATTAACTTATTTCGAAGTAATAATTCTGTTATGATTTTCACAAAAATCAATTTTCCAAATAGTGTCAAAATTGACATAAAAGAGTTTTTACAACAAATATTATATTATGAATTGATTTTTAATTCATAAAAATCTAATGTTCTTCCAAGAGACTTATATAATGATAGTTGTATCATTAATGGACCACTTTGGGGTCTCTTGGATATATATAGTAAGTTTATTAACTATATAATATAAAAATACAAAATGACATGGTAAGTGTCAAACTAATTAACTAAGAGTTAAAAATAAAAAATAAGGTTAATATAATGACCCAAACCTGTCTAAATTATATTTTTTGAGTGGTTTTCGACCCATACCAACCTTAACCTTTAAATAATCCACTTTTGAGCAATTATAAACCGAATATGAATTTATTATAAAATAATATTTCTAGCTTTTCCGAAGGTGGCCCTCACCCCTCTTATAAAAGTGCACTCCACCTTCTCATTAATTCACACCTTCAAAGACTTTTGGTTCAGCCAAACCCTGCCCAAATACTCTCTAAACTTCTCTAAAACTAACCTAGAGTCCTTAGTTTGATCAGAAATCCAACCTAAGGATCCCTTTTGATCAAATCAAAAGGAAGAACCCGTAGAAGAGGTAATGTTTTCACCACTTTTTTTTTCAAGTTCCTTTCTTCTTACACTTCTTCTTTCTTTGTTATTACCATTCTAAAATAATAACTCCAGTATATTATATATACTTTGATGTTATTATAAATATGGTACAAGCATATTCAGTATTCTATCCATCCTTTGAATGGCATGTCACCGTACGTGCGTACGTACGACTTACCGTCTCCAGTCATGGTGTAATTGTCATTCAATAAATTATTATTTTGATGTGTATAATAATTATGTGTAATTAATGTAAATAATAAATATAACATGATAATTATTCTGTATATATTATATACCATACATTTAAATATTATTTTAACATCAAAAGAATGATATTGTCGCTCGTGCGTACATACGGACTACCGTCTCCACGAACGCGATGAGATTCATTCTCCATCGTATCCATTCAAGTATAATTCTCATTTGATGATTAAAAATAATGTTTAAGTACTTGATATAATTATGGATATGAATAAGATACAACCTATCCATAAAAAACACGGCTTACGTAACAATGAATATAAAGGAAAACGAGTAAGTTAACACCCGAAATGACGATAATACTAAGAAATTATTGACAAATCATTATTAAAAGATCATATATTATATAATATTAATTTAAATGAATCTTGTATAATTCAATAAAAATTATTTAACCAATATATAGGAGGTTAGCCTACCGTCGACCAAGGAAAAAGTACAAAGTAAGGGGTTTCTTATCTCACTTTTAATTCTGTGAGAATTCCATTGTTCACTACTTATTTATTACATGTGGTGTGTGTAATTCCCATGTTTGTATTAATTGTGTAATATAATTTAATTCATGTATATTTACATCATCATTGTATGATCCTTATACCATGGGTGTATGTTTTGGATGTTACCAAATCAATAAGGGAATTTGAAATTTCAATTTCCACTCACTCAGCTTTACGCATACTAAATTGATTATTTTACTCCAAGATTATGTGTAGAATCACTATTTATTTCATTATGTCATAAATTCCACTCCCCTTTCTGTGGGTATAATTTTGATACACATAATCACTCCATTGTTAAATTATCAGGTCATCGGTATGAACTTGATAAGAGTAATTTTTACTCAATCACGATTTGTTGAGGTAAACATCCAATTCATTGGTGTTGTTTTCACAAGAATATGTGTGAATATCCTTTGATTTTTTAACACTAAATATCCAATCATATTTAGTGTATTTATATTTGTCACTCATAATTATGTCGTTGATTTATCCTTAACCTAAGGATGCGACCTTTATGAGATATTTCATCTCAATTTACATTCCATTGAGACTCCTTTATTGTTATACACCAAATCACTTTTATATGGTGTATTTAATGTACTTTGACATAATATATCATGAATCCATTTATTCTCATAATATTACAATGTTTTTATTTCCTCAATTATTTTTATTCAAGTGTCTCTTTTTTTGTTAGGAACTCTAACTAAAATGACATTTTAAAATGTTTTAATGATTGATTATTCTAAATCTTTCTCATTAATGTCCAAGTTTTAAAAACGGTTTTAAGGATTTATTTATATGGACATTAATGTTTTCAAATCAAAATTCCATTTAAAAGCTTCAAAGTGGTATGGGACACTTCGATTCTAAAATTTATCTTAAATGGATTCTTGACAAATAGTGTGACTTTTAAATGATTTCAAGAAAAAGGGGGATATTTCACTCTAAATGTTTTGATGATTATTTTCATCTATGTCAATATCCTTCATCATTCTCAATTGAGGTTAATATGATACAACAGAATCTTCCATATTGTATTGAATGAGTTATGTATGACAGTGGATGTGCTAGTTTTATAACATTCATGGTTTGTGGAAAAAGTATTGACATTTCGTATGATAATTTTAATATGAATGTTTATGCTATGTTTAAAACTTTCATATGAGGATTGCATTGGACTTAGAAAGTGATGGGTGGAGCCCTCTATAGCTCCTCGATGAATCAGTAGGTCTCATGAGACAAACTAGTGTCTTGGCACGAGGCATTGACAAAATCTTATTTGTAGTCCTGGAACGATGCCTTTGCTACGTGGTTATGATAGTGTGGAATTATTCATTCCGTCATTATGAAAGTGGATATTAAGATTTTCATGTGATTATTCGACTAGTAGAATATCCATGTGAATAAGTAAATGGAATTATTTCATTTTATCCTTGCCATATTATGTTGAAGTTCTTGTTTAAAAGGCTTTTGTTTCAGTTATATATTGCCTTAAATTTTTATGTTTATTTATAAAAGTTTTCTCTATATTGTTATCCATAATGAGCATCTGAGATCAACCATTTCAATGTTTTATTTTTTCCAGGATGTGAAGAAGTATTTTATGAATGGCATGTACGGATAGTATGAGAGGACATGAAGACAATATGTTGTTGTAGTTTTTTTACCTTATGATCTAATGTAAGACTTCATGAATATATCTAGTGTTTCCAAGGATACTAAACTAATTGGTCTTTGGAGACTTGATCTTTTGTGATCATGCCAATGTTATGTAATAAGGAACCGACTCTGGGTAACTGGGGTTGGGGTGTTACAGTTGGTATCAGAGGAAGTTTAGTACAAACCTAGTAAGCTAGATTTTGATAAAATCTGATTAGAGAACGTAGACCTAAGATGAACTTTGAAGATTAGTATAGAAGAACATCCTAGAATTTTTGTATTGTAGAGATATTGTGAGTTTTCTGAGAAATACATCCCTATCTGGATACGACCAGGTAGAGGAGGCTCTGGCACAGATGTGCCTAGGGGTAAAACCCGTAAGCACCGCTTTGAGCTAGACTCGAACGGGAACTGGGGCACGTCAACGGGCCTTGCTACAGTCTTGGTTACAACACTCCCGAGGGATATGCTTAGGATAATTTACATTTACTTTACAAACCGATTGCAGTATTATTTATATAAGATTAGAGTAAATGACCTTAGATTATCCTAATGTGTTTCAAATTTAGAATATGGTGACATGTTAATATCTAAATGATTTTGTGACTACTATTACTCACACAATTCTTTCAAGTTTTAGTCAATGGCTGGATTCCAAGGAAGTCATAGTAACTTTTAGAATTTTGTACAAGGTGGGAGTGGTGTTGGAAATGAGAAAAAAAATGGTGTGTTGATTGACGTGAAAGATACCGTGTTCATGCCAAATCAGTTTTCCAAAAATATGATCAACAACATATATATTAACCAAACCCCGGACTCAAAAAGGAAGAGAAAGGTGATGAATGATATGAGCTCCAGCAATGGAGACCATGTGGAAAAGAATCCTCAATTACCATCATGCAGGAAATGTGGAAGGAGAAACCCAGAAAAGTGTCTCAATGGGACAAAGAAATGCTTTACGTGCGGGAAGGAAGGACATAATGTAAAGAATTGCCGAAGAAAAATGAAGAGTACTATGGAAGAAGATAAAAATGGCCCGAACAATCCATTTACAGTCATTTGCCGTAAATGTAGGGTACCTGGCCATTACCCGAGTGAATTCCCTATTCTATAGGATATTTTCTTGGCCAAATAAGAAGCTATGTAATAATAAATGGTTGGAGAAATGTTTAAAAAGCATTAGTGCTCCTTGTTAATGGTTTTACTTTGAAATAATCTTCTCTTGTATTTGTAACCCTGCAGGTTTCCATGTGGGAATGATAATTGAGGAAGAATTATCTTTTCTCTTGTTAATATATTTATAAATAACCATTCTGTTTTATATGATCATTCTGTTTGAGGGAATTACAAGTTATTATATTATGGGGTGAAAATGCTAGGTATCAGATAACATTTGTGGTTAAATTATGTGACAGTTATTTTGAGGAATTTATCTCATTTTGGTAATGTTATAAAATATAGTTTTTGAAAAAGTACAACACGCAGACCGTGTGACAACCCGTCGCGTCGGAAAAAGCTGTGAGAATCGAACCCACAACTAAAGTGCGATTGGGATTTATCACCTACCACTGTACTACGTGAAGTCCCTAGTTAGTGTGACTATTATTTTTAGTTAAATGATTTTATTGATCAATAATAATTTGATTTTGGATCTTATGTCTTATCAAATGAATACCCTTAGTATTGGAAAATGATTAGGTGATTAAGTGATAAATGTTATTTTGGAAGTTGTTCACTTTTTTGTGAACACTATATTCCCATGGAAAATAGAATATTATGGGATTTCATTTGAGGAGTAATGGTGGAATTTTATCTATGTTTTTATTGTGGATTTATAGTGATTTGGGTTATTTATGGAAATGATTAGGTTAATTACTTTTAAGTATGTGAATTTAAGAGTAATTAATGTCATTTGGAGATACAATTTAATGTGGAAGACTACATTCTTATATGTTTTGGATTTCAATATTATTTGGGATTATATTGAAGGATTTTAAGGAAAATTGATTATTTGATGGTATTTATTTAACATTGGGGGTATTGATGGTTTAATTTTAGAAATTAAGATTAGTGTTTTTTTTCTCTAATGGAATATTCATTTGGGGGATCATCAGATATTATACTAACCATTTTGGTTTTTATTAATCTCTAAATAAAAGGTAAATATATAGTTTATCCTATGTGGATCAATTATTTCTATAGAAGATTATTCTAGCTCTTCCACTATGGCCAAGTCTTCTTGAATACTCATTGTTAAAAAAATGAGTTAGTGGTAAAAATTTATTAAATAATGAAACTCTACTTAATAATTAAGTATATCTCTTTATGTTCTTATTCAATATCATAAATTAATTCCTCATCCTTATGTAATGTAACTTAAAACAAAAAATGTTGTCCGTTTACTTTTCCTACTGGGAGACAAATGGCCGTTTGTCCCAACACAAGTTTGTGATTTTGTTATTGTTAACTTTCTCCTGATCATGTTTTCTATCCCTCTCCATCATAACTTAACACTTAGTTTATCGTCCATATCCATGTTTTCCTACATGGAATCCCGGTATGGGTTATCTTGGGTGAAATTTATACCTCTCTTCCTTTCTTTTAAAGTGATAGTTTCATTGACTCTTTTTCTGATGTGGGACTTTCCATTATATTCTCAAGCCCAATTTTACAAAAATTTTGAGGATGAAATTTATTGATGGAGGGGATAATGTAATACCCCAAGCTTCCATGGTACGTTTCCCTTTGAATGATGCAGTGGCGTGCATTGTATGCAACTTCAAGATTCTAACACACCACAACCAATCAAACTAGCCGTTATGAATAGTAATACCTACTTTTTGAAATTTTATAAATTTTATATTTCTAAATGGACTTCATTTTTGTATTTTTAATATCTAAATTAGCTTAGGGAAAAATTTTGTTACTTTTCGGATAACATTCATATTTTGATGAATAGTGAAAATTACTAAATTTTAATTAAAAACAACTTTTTTTAATCGAAATAATTAGCAGTGATAAATTATTAATTTGAGTGGTTTGAAGTATATTTAGAATATATTTTTACCATTTAATACAATTTTTGTCATTGGATGTAATTTCCCATTTAAACCAGACACAAACAAGTGTCAATCTTTTGAGAGTTATTATCTCTTAAAAACACGCTATTTGTTTTGACAACGGGAATTAGTTTTTAAATTAATTAATGCAACTGATATGTTTTGAATTTGGTATAATATACATCATTTTTTAATTCATAATTTCAAATATAGATTAGGCCTAATTTTTGGTATTTTTCTGGAAACTTTCATTTTTTGATTAATAGTGAAACCACTAAGTGGTAGTTAAAAACTGAATTTTTCATAAAACTTATTTTTACTGCTTCTGTGAGTGGAATTTCGAAAATCCGAGAGGTACGGTTAATATCAAGGAGTAAAATTTGGTTCAATGAGATAAAAATAATTTTTGGTGAATAGTTACTTTTTACTTTTATTTACCACGATTAAAAGTAAATAGGGTAATTAAGGGTAAAAATGATATTAATATTACTGTAACACTTGTCTTAATTCTATTTTACAAGTGTATCTCGACCAAAAACAACCATAGGAGTAAAATATTATCATTTAGGTCCACTTGGATTAGATTAGGACATTTATTATTATTTAATTCAAAGAAGAGTTAAAAGAGTTAAAATCAAAGTCTATTTAGTAATAAATTTTTAATATAGGGTTATACATAAGTTAAATTCAATTGTTAATATTCATTAGAAATATAAAATTATTTCATACATAATAAAATTTTATTTATAATTTTTACACAATAAATAATTTAATTTATTTATGACACAAAGATGATGCAGTAATTACCATAATAGTGAAATATTAAAATAATTGATATTATAAATATCCATATAAATATAATTTGAGACTTTTTATTAATTGAACTAATTTTATAGGTTAATATGACATGTTACGAATTATTTAATTAACTATTTTTGAAGTAATCACTCTGTTATTATTTTCACAAAAATCAATTTTCCAAATACTGTCAAAATTGACATAAAAGAGTTTTTAAAACAAATATTATATTATTAATTGATATTTAATTCCTAAAAATATAAGGCTAAGCCAAGAGACTTATATAATGATATTTTTATCATTAATGGACCACATGGGGGTCTCTTGTAGGTATATAGTAAGTTTAGTAACTATATAATATAAAAATACAAGGTGACATGGTAAGTTTTAAACTAATTAACCAAGAGTTAAAACTAGATGTTAAGGTTAATATAATGAACGAAACCTGTCTAAATTCTATTGGATGAGTGGTTTTCGACCCATCCCCACCTTAAACTTTAAATTATCCACTTTTGAGCCATAAGAAACTGAATATGAATTTATTATAAAATAATATTTCTAGCTTTTCCAAAGGTCCCCTCACCCCTCTTATAAAAGGGCACTCCCCCTTCTCATTAATTCACACATTCAAAGCCTTTTGGTTCCCCAATACCCTGCCCAAATACTCTCTAAAAATCACTCACACTAACTTAGAGGCCTTATTTTGATTAGAAAGACAACTTAAAGATCCCTATTGATCAAATAAAAAGGAGGAACACGAAGAAGAGGTAATGTCTTCCACACTTTTTATTCAAGTTCCTTTTTTCTTACACTTCTTATTTATTTTTAATTACCCTTATAAAATAATAACTCCAGTATATTATATATACTTTGATGTTATGTTAAATATGGTACAACCATATTCAGTATTCTATCCATCCTTTTAATGGCATGTCACCATACGTGCGTACGTACGGCTTACCGTCTCCACGTCGTGGTGTAATTGTCATTCAATAAATTATTATTTGGATGGGTATAATAATGATGTGTAATTCGTGTAAATAATAAATATAACATGATAATTGTTCTTTATATATGATATATCATCCAATTATTTATTATTTTAACATCAAAAGAATGATATTGTCGCTCGTGCGTACGTACGGACTACCGTCTCCACGAACGTGATGAGATTCATTTTCCATCGTATCCATTAAAGTATAATTATCATTTTATGATTAAAAATAATGTTTAAGGACTTGATATAATTCTGGATATGAATAATATACAACCTATCCATAACAAAAACATCTTACGTAACAAAGAATATAAAGGAAAATGAGTAAGTTAACACCTGAAATGATGATAATACTAAGATATTATTTACAAATCAATGTTGAATGATCATATATGATATCATATTAATGTCAATTATTCTTGTATAATGCAATAATAATTATTTCACTATTATATAGGAGGTTAACCTACCGTCGACCAAGGAAAAATTACAAAGTAAGGGGTTTCTTATCTCACTTTTAATTCTGTGAGAATTCCATTATTCACCACTTATTTATTACATGTGGTGCGTGTACTGCCCATGTTTGTATTCATTGTGTAATATACTTTAAGTCATGTATATTTAAATCATCATTGTATGATCCTTCTTTCATGGGTGTATGTTTTTTATGTTACCAATTCAATAAGGGAATTTGAAATTTCAATTTCCACTCATTCGGGTTTACGCATACTTCATTGATTATTTTACTCCAAGATTATGTGTAGAATCACTATTAATTTTATTATGTCATAAATTCAACTCCCCTTTATGTGGATATACATTTGATACACATGATAACTCCATTGATAAATTATCAGGTCATCGGTATGAACTTGATAAGAGTTATTTTTACTCAATCTCGATTTGTTGAGTTAAACATCCAATTCATTGGTGTTGTTTTCACAAGAATATGTGTGAATTTCCTTTGATTGTTTTACACTGAATATCCAATCATATTGAGTGTATTTATATTTTTCACTCATAATTATGTCGTTGATTTATCCTTATCCTTAGGATACGACCTTTATGAGAGATTTCATCTCAATTTACATTCCATTGAGACTCTTTTATTGTTATACACCAAATCAATTTTATATGGTGTATATAATGTACTGTGACATAATATATCATGAATCCCTTTATTCTCATGATATTAAAATTTTTTCATGCCCTCAATTATTTTTATTCAAGTGTCCCTCTTTTGGTTAGGAACTCTAACTAAAATGATATTTTAAAATGTCATAAAGATTGGTTATTCTAAATATTTCTCATCAATGTCCATGCTTTAAAAATGGTTTTAAGGATTTATTAATATAGAAATTAATGTTTTCAAATCAAAATTCATTTTAAAATTTTCAAAGTGGTATGGGACTTTGATTCTAAAATCTATTATAAATGGATTCTTGAAAAATAGTGTGACATTTAAATTATTTCCAGAAAATGGAGATATTTCACTCTAATTCTTTTGATGATTATCATCATCTATGTCAATATCCTTCATCATTCTCAATTAAGGTTAATATGATACAACAAAATATTCCATATTGTATCTAATGAGTTATGTTTGACTATGGATGTGCTATTTTTATACCATTCATGGTTTGTGGAAAAAGTATTGATATTTAGTATCATAGTTTTAATGCGAATGTTTATGTTATGTTTAAAAAATTTCATATGTGGAATGCATTGGACTTAGTAAGTGAAGAGTGGAGACCGCTATAGCTCCTCGATGCATCAGTAGGTCTCATGAGACAAACTAGTGTCTTGGCACGAGGCCTTGAAAAAATATTATTTTTAGTCTTGTTACGAGGCCTTGGATACGTGGTTATGATAGTCTGGAATTATGCATTCCGTCATTATGAAATTGGATATTAATATTTTCATGTGATTATTAGACTAGTATAATATCCATGTGAATAAGTAGATGGAATTATTTCATTTTATCCTTGTCATATTATGTTGAAGTTCAAGTTTAAAAGGATTTTTTTTAGTTATACATTGTCTTGAATTTTTAGGTTTATTTATGAGAGTTTCCACTATATTGTTATCCTTACTGAGCATCTGAGCTCACCTCTTTCAATGTTTTATTTTTTCTTGGATGTGAAGAAGTAATTTATGAATGACCTGCAGGGATAGTATGAGAGGAGATGAAGACAAGATGTTGTTGTAGTTTTTTTACCTTATGGTGTAATGTAAGACTTCAAGAATATATCTAGTGTTTCCAAGGCTACTAAACTAATCGGTATTTCGAGACTTGATCTTTTGTGATCATAGCAATGTTATGTAATAATGCACCGAATCTGGGTAACTGGGGTCGGGGCGTTACAATACCATTCCCCATTTCCCACATAATGGAATTCTACCCTATCTTGGTATACACATCCCCCTTTCCAAAAAGAAAGTAGTATTCCTTGCATTTTATATGTGCATCTGCTTGGATAGAATATGATGTAAGATTAAACTACCTCTATTATGATATCAATTTTGGGTTATACTGGAAGATAGTAAGTATAGATGAATACCCACCCAATATAGTTA
Organism: Viscum album; assembly: GCA_963277665.1. Classification (NCBI taxonomy): domain Eukaryota; kingdom Viridiplantae; phylum Streptophyta; class Magnoliopsida; order Santalales; family Viscaceae; genus Viscum; species Viscum album. Next base: position 1,686,930,712 of record OY728147.1, on the reverse strand, counting down.
ATTTATTATTTTCATTATAAATTATATGATTTTATGTATATCAGGCATGTTATTTTCCATGTTCTGATTTTACACAGCCATATATTTCTGTCATCATGAGATTGGGTTTATGAAATGTATGTAGGGATGGGGTAGTGATGAAATAATATGTATCTATACTCACAGCCTGTACATGACCCTATGGAAATGTTTATACCTCATTTTATGTGTTCCTATTAAATAGAAATCTCTAGATCATAAGGGCTAGTACTATATGGATTACGGGGCATGGATGGATACCTTTTCACTTTATAATGGGTTTAATAGTGAAAACATTGGGAATTATAGGAAATCCATCAGGGGGTTTCCAAGTGGTGGTGTCCCAATTTATACCATTACTCCTTATTGAGATTGGTGGTTATGTATATAGCATGTTTTCCCCAAATTTCCCCATTTTGAAAACTTTGTTTAAATATTAGCCATGTCTTGTGTATATATGCATGTTCACATAGATGTTGCATATTCCTTCATCATAGTATGTTGATAAATAAATACTTCAGGTAAAACCAGAGTATTTTATTTCTAAAAATTTCTTAACCCTAACTATCATGATCAAATTTTGGCATACCATCTCTATTTTTAACATATACATCGAATGGAAAAACCATTTACCAATGACATTCTATTCATAATGTATAATTTACAAAAGAATCTAGCCATCAAGTATTTCATAAGAGGTGGTGTGGTAACCCATCCCAGTACCATTAATTTAATCCAAAAGTATCATTGTAAAATGGCATCGAAGACTAATTTAAGGGAACTCAGGTATGAAATGTGATAGTATCTAGGAGGCTGGACCATGGGGAATCTGGAAGTAACCCATAAATATGTCTAGATAACCCCACTATGGGGGAATCCTAAGAAACTATGGGCAGTTTGAAATTCATTCCTCTCTTCTTTCTTAAGTTTTACCTATGTTTTTGAGACTCATGTATCATATTAAATATTATCATTTTGGAACTAGTAGGGATAAATTTCTTTTTTCATGATATCATCTACATTATTAGGTTATATCTAGAATAAATTAGGGGTTAATTTTAAAAAAAACATTATAAACAAATAAATATATTTTTCATAGATATATTTATTATTAATGATTTGATCAATATGTACCAAAAGTTAATCCCTATATTGGAAAAGTTTGTTTATTTCAATTAATATCGATATTTATTATTATGGTCTCTTTTTTTATTTCCATGTTACGTATAAATCGTGTTTTATATGACTTTACAATATATTGAAATCACACCTGTATAATTAAAAGTTTTAAGAAAAGTTTTTTTTAAAAACGTAAATCTTTTTATAAATAAAGAACTTAAGGGGATAGAGGAAATGATGATCAGACCTTATTTTATAATACAATTTTAAGATTTAGGTTTTCCATCAAGGGGAAGGAAATTGATGATATAATTTAATTTTTTATTGCATATGCTATGTAGATGACCATAACATGCTTTGTAGGAATGGGAATATGAGTATTAACCACCAACAGACTTGTTTTCCTTCCTCAGGTATTGAAGGGGATTTATCAATTATTATATGATTGTATTGAATGAGTTACTAAAAAGGAATTAGAAAATTATGATGTTATGGAATATATCCAATTTCATCATCCTTTGGTATATTGAGGTGAGTTATTTATACAAGAAATTGAGTAGCTGATCTTTCATATCAACTATATATTTTAGATAATTAAAAAACTGATGAAACACTAGGTGTGGATAGAAACCTTCATGCTATAAGGGGAAACTATTAATTGGTGTTATTCAAGGCCATATGTAAAAAAGATAAATTCCTCACATAGAAAAATCACTAGGAGCTATCCTCTGAGAAATTATTCCATGAAAATTTTTTCAATTGAAGGAAAATGAGTGCATGAATCTCTATAAATGATATATTACTAGTATAGAGTATACAAATATATTTATAGACCTCATTCATTCTGTTATATTTTTAATTAGAGATGGGAAGACTCCGAAAAGTTCTTTTAATATGGGATTGAAATATAAATTGTAGACCTATTTAATTTTTTTAAACATACATATAATCTATAAAGTGTTCAAGAAGGTTATCCTCATTGAGACTAGATCTAAAATAGGTATATGAGTGGGTAGCCCTCTACCTAGAATTGATTTATATGATTCATTGTCTAGTGGATAGTATTGAAATAAGGAAAATATGGGTATGGGTTCCTCCCAAAAGGGGAGCTAGGGTAGTGGGGTACCTTGATTTCATATCCTATGAAATACTCTATTATAGTTTCACATTTATGGTAATATGGGGAATATAAAGCTAAGATACACCTTCTAGGCTTATAAATGCCTCTTATGTGTAAAATTTTGGATTCCCTTGAGGTTCTATAAATATATCATATCTAAAATATTTATACAATAAAACTAAAAATCCTAGATATTTTTGGAATAATTAGTTTCTTAGTCTATTGTTAGTACCCTTACACCCTTAGGGAGATCAAGTCATGCAATCCCAAGAGGCATTCAAGGAAAATTAGCTATTACGATGTCTTCTATGTTAGAGGTAGTATGAGGGATCTTTTGGGATATATATGTTATATATTATTCTATTATAAAATGAATCAGGGACTTCAACTATTAGATATACTATTATGTCATATTCTTATTTATCTTTTTCCCTAATTGATACTGGTTCTTTGCATTCTTTTATTTATTTAATACTAGTATCCCTAATTATTTTAAAATATGAGGTATTTCCTAAATATATGAGAATTCAATAACTTATAAGAAATAATTGATTTAAAATAGGATGTTTTATCATATTATTTAGTGGTAGTATCATATGGGAATATCTTGGATCTTATGGTTCTAAACATGAACCCCTTTGATTAAATTATATGGATTTACTAGTAAACCTAGTTATGACTATGTGTTTTTTTAAATGATGGGAGGGTATCCTTTTTATCTTCAATAGATGTACACTCTAAACACTATAGAGAAATGGAGTTTCACACTAGTTTAGTGAGACTTGATTGAGGAAAATTTATAGGTCCACAAGGCTGAATACCCTGAGAGGGGGGGTGAATCAGGGTAAGACTAATTTAAAATTAAATCTCATTCTGATCTTGTTTCTCTGTTAACCAAAAAAAACTTCTCTCTCTTTCCCATTTCAAAATATAAACAGAAAGTATAGCATGAACAGAACACATCAATTTTTACTTGGTTCACCCTCACTGGGCTACGTCCAAGGAGCATACACTAGAAATGTTCTGATGTACCAAATCCACTATAGGCACACTGTTGCTTACAAGGTTTGGGATAGATCACTTCTATTCCCAGGATCACTGCCTTTACAATGTTTAGGGTCAGCTCACTACTTTCCCAAGGGTCACTCCTTGTTTCTCTCCCTTTGGCTCACTGCCAGTGGAGAGGATCACCTTCTTTCTCTTTCTTTGCTCACTGCTCTGGAAAGGATCCACTCAAAGTTTATAGACCTGTAGGTCTCTTCATTATCACTATTGAATACATCATCTATTGTATGTGGATGCTCTGTTGAAGTCCAAATTTCACCCGTAGATGAATTTCACTTTTCACCAAAGGTATCAGGCAATCTTCCAGCTTCCACATATCCCTAAATCACTACCGTACTTCAACCATAATTTCTGATCTTCTTTAAGCTGGCGCGCAAGTCTCGGCATGCAAGTTACAAATAGCACGCAAGTCCTCCTCAACCACATGCACGACACAAGCTTCTTCAACTTCAAACTAGCGCGACACACACACTTTGAAGCCCAAACCAATATTGGTGCACAACCAACAACTTTCGTGATTCTTCAAAAACTAGCACGCAAGAGTCACCAAACCACTTGCGCAATGCCTTCTTCGTCAACTCAAAACTTGGCTGACTACCTTCCTTTATCTCCCAGAAAACCTTGGGCGCACAACTAACAACTGGAGCACAACTTCTACTTGCACGACCCACCACTACTTACAAGACCACCACACCTGCGTGATAGGAGCTCTGATTTTGTCTATGTGTTGAACTCGTACAGAATGAGGAGGGTTCGACCTCTATTTATAGGCATTTGGACACCCTGCGCGACGACTCACAAGTCTCCCCTTGGCTTGAAAGTTTCGGCGTGCAAGTATCTGCCGTGAAATTCACTTGCGCGACCAAACATAAAACTTGGGCGACCTTCTCCCTTTGCTATATTTTCATGTTCTGATATTGAAAAACATTTGGCACACATGTTTCCTCTTATTCAAGACAACAGCGCAAAAGCCCCTTTGCCAAAACCGCTTTTCTCCATTTTTTGATTTTCAAGCCTATAAATTTGGCAAACAATGGAAAAAGACACCACCTTGTATCTTCTCTTTTTGTACCACCTCTAGATCGATCATTCCTTTGTCGACATTCTCGAATCATACATGGACTGTTAACAACAACCCTTGAACTCAACATGACACCATGAAATCAACATTGTCAACAAATTAGTATGTCATGGTTTTCTTTGTCAATAATTACAACACAGATGTCCACATTGTCAACAAATACAATCACCTCAAAAATGATTCAATGATACATTGAGTGATTGTTTCCCAACAAAATTTTTACAATATCACTATTAAAATGGATTATCTTCTTCTTAGCTTCATGAGAGATAATGTAAAACTAGTCTTTCCTCTAATAGTGTAGCTTTATCCCGATGTGATCCTATAATACATTCCCTGGTCAGCAATATAATTGGTGGTGGAATCTATCATTGATCTCTTATATAGTTCCAAAACTATACCAATCCCTCAATATCATATGGATCAAAATGAATTAATTTAATTGAGGATATAACTATAGGAGGTAGAGTACTAAATATCACTTAGGCTAAGAAATTATCCTTGGGGATCCCTAGTTCTTTTTTCCAAGAATTATAATGAAAGTTTAAATCATTCATGTAGACTATTGGAATTTGATCTAGGATATAATAAATAACTGTTAACATTTTTCCAAAATTGATGATATGTTTGATAAAATAAATTTTTATTTTTAGTTACAAAAATTAATTGATGTTTGGGTTATCATTAGCTTTAGGTCTGGTCATAATATATTCCAATGAATTATTTTCAAATTATGTATGGAAATTTTTAATTCTTAATTATTCTATATATCTTAACTAACCCACTAGATATATCTATTCCCTTAATGAATTAGATCATTCATCCTTTCATATATATATTCATCATGGTTTTTAGATAGGATATTTTGGCTTATTCTAAATACATAAATGACAATGCTTCACATATCCTCATTATCATGGAAAAATTTAGTGAACACCAAATATATGATAAGTTTTCTATATTCTCAATCTAGATTTATGAAGTGAAAGTGCTTTCCAATGTGGGAATATCTATGTATTTCAAGATGGTGGAATTGAAAATGTCTTTGAAAATTTATTCCAATGTGTTTTAGATCAAGATATTCCTTAGGTTTTTAGTTAATTACTATCACTTTATTTCATATTTCTCCAAGATCATTCCACTTTTGAAGGAACTAAATTTGGAAGGGGATAAGTTCATATAGTTTTCCAATGTAAAATTATCTCCCAAGAGTTGAATAAGAGGCTAACTACAGTTTTATTTTTTATATTTACTTATACATGAAAGTGGTTTGAAGTATATTACGATGAGACATTTTAATCCTCAGTTATATTAAATGACATATCAATTGATAGGATCTTATGGGTCAATATATATTTAATATCATCAACACCCATGATTTAGAATTGGCCACTTTTGTGTATGCTCTGAAGTGTTTTAGAAATTATCTATTTGGAGAAAACAATTTATTGTTAATAGAACACAATAGTCTAAATTAGACATTCATAATATATATATATATATATATATATATATTAAATCTCATATAGTGTCACTTGGTTAAATATATTTAGTCATTTGATTTTTAAATATGTTATACTCTTGGTGAGGGAAGTGTCATTACTGATTCTCATAGATGAAAATTCCTCCACCAAAAATTACAAGATGATAAAGATGAATGTTGATTGATATCACTTTTATCCAAGATACATTGGGATGTTGTGGAATATGAAAGGGGGATACATAATACAACAATTATCTTTCATCATTTGTCATGGAATGTGTCAGGGACTATACGATTTCAGACCCTGATTGTGTCATTATTTAAGAGAAAGTTGATGGTGGGGAGATCCATGAAGTCTAGTTTTAATATTATCATTCCATTATATAAATACATTTGAGAATCATAGTCCCTAGATGTTTTTAGGAATAAGTGATGGTGTTTTATTCCTATAGGTGGGATATACACCCTAGTATCATAAAAATGTAATATCATATCTATCACTATTTTTTGTATCCTAGATAAAGAAGTACACTACAATGGTTATTGTTAATACCTCCTTAGTGAAATGGTTAATGTAGAGTTTAAAAAACATGTAGGATTTCATTATCAACTCCCACTACCCACATAAGAGTGTGATGACGTAATAGTGAATTATGTGATTAATTTATTATATTCATCTATAGGGAAACATGCGGCTTGGGGGATTATAGATATTTTATATAAGATGGATTAATTTATATCTATTAAAGAAGCTTCCTCAGTTGATCAAATAAGTAATTTTTATGTCAATTAAATAATTAATCCTCGTGGTATACTCTCTTGTACTATCTTTGATAGTGATATGAGGTTCATGTCTTGGTTATGGAAAATAATTCAGTGATTATTGGGTCATAACTAAAACTGAGTTCCACTTTCCATTGAAAAAATGATGTTTACTTTGAGAAACATATTTAAATTTTAGACTATATGCTCCTTACATCGTTAATTTTTGTTAATCATAGGGGGAATATCTCACTCTAGTGGTGTTCCCCTATAAAAAATCTATCAACTATATATCTGTATGGCCCCTAATGATTAATAATATGGAAGGTCATGCCACTATAATTTTATATTAAACTAATATAGGTGAATCTTTTATGACTAGGACTAGTATTATTTTATAGATGAAAGAGAAGGTAATTATAATTTAAGAACATATCAAAACTACTCAGGTCTAGAAAATGTACTATACCAATCATTGAATTTGTCCATTGGACTTCAAAGTGGCAGATCAAGTTTGACTTCTGGTTTCACTGAGAATGATTCATCAAGGGATGTTGATGTCTAGAAAATTAATCTCAAGACTTTCTGGGCCTTTTTTAATCCCTAGTAGAGATAGTGAAGTCACTTATCAGTATGCCTTTCTATAAAATCTAGTTCCATGTACAACATATTTCATGAATCATAATTATTATGGTATATACCTAACCCCGTGAATATAATATATAATATAATATGATGAATTTGAGATGCAATATGATGCATCATATTTGAATTATCATATATATATATCATAGATTATCGTCATGAAGTAGTATAGGGCATGGCGATACCTCTAATTTGGATTCTGTTGTATCATCGAAAAGCTCAAAGATGATACTTGGGAGTAGGTTGATTAAATAGATAGTTAATGGAAAAATTTATTCCCTCAAAATGTAAATTGGATATTTTCAGGTATGGAAAGCCTGATAAGGGAGAGGCTGTAAATACCTTAAACTTTGGGTTATATTTCTTATAACTTATAGGTTATTTTATCTCATTCAAGTGAAATTTAATGTGGGAAAAGGATTTTATGTGATTAAGAGGGGAAGGAGGGTTAAATCTAGAGTTACCCCCATATTATAGACATCAATTACCCCGCAGATTGGAATTGGGTACCTAGTGGTACTCCAGTGTCTAGGGGTACAATTGAGTACCCGATGGACATATACCAAGTACATGATATCATTGAATATTTTTCATTAAAAATTGGAGGAATTTAGGAAAATAAACACTGATTTATTACAGTAATTAACTTATAATGATAACATTACTCTCAATATTTAACAATAAATCCCATTTCAAGATCATCATTATTTCCACATTACCTAAAAAGGGTTTTTTATCATTCATTACTATATTGACTCTCATTCAGTAAAGAAAGGTCATCCTAAGCTAGAAAATTCCTCATATCCCTCATATCATTATTCTAATTGTATTATTTTGATGCAACCACATGCTCAATACACCCTATGAGGTGTAAGGGGTGAATTAAAGTGTTTAATCCTTATTTTATTAATTGGAACGTGTTATTTAGTTATAAAAAACTCAAAACTATAAATATTTGAATAACCAATAACATCAAAATCTAGGAATTAAATATAGATTCACACATGTTTTACTTGGTTCACCATTAAGGGATAAACCAAGGATCACATTTCTATGGTGCGTCAATGTACAACTGATTATATAATGCATGGTATATGTTAAAATCGTTTTTTAAAGATACACTATAATTTAAGGGAAATTATATCTTCTTACCTTTTTTATCACTACATTGAGACAAGTATAAAAAATATATTATATAATAATTACATATAATGATTGTCAAATAAATTAAAACATTTTTTTACCAATGATGTTTTGATAAATATTTTATTTGTTCTTCGATTCTTGATCTTTAATGGTGTTATTCCCTTCACTATGTTTGTGCATATTATCATTATTCCTTCATTTATATAAGTTCTTATCCTCTTATTGATTCTCCTTTAAAAATGGGAATCATTAATCCAAAACACATGACTTTAATTTCCCACTTTAACCCACTTAATGGGACTTTATAACTCATAATTAACGTCCCATAAGGTCTAAAAATTCTTTTAAATTTATATTTAATATGAAAATGGTAAAATATCTCATAAGTTTCTATATATACCTCATTTTTGGTGTAACCTCCTTGATTATGGTGTGAATCACATTAAACACTCTCGAATAATTGCATAATTTCCATCTTCATGAAATAGTAAATGCTCAATAATCAGATCCACTTTATCTAAAAAAACCAAAATTTAAATAACCAGGATAAACATATCGTGTCCCTATAGATTTTTCTCATCATTAAAAAAGCCACAACGTGGCTAGATACTCCAGGATGAATGATATTTTTCAAGTGTTAAGTATTTTGATGATTCAAAATCAATTCACTATATATTTTTAGACTAGGAATCCACAACATGATTCCTTTAATCAAGTTTTATGATTGAGCCTATTACAATATAATATTTCTTCCACGACATGAGTAACATATATTCTGTACCATTGAAGTTCACCTAGAAATGTTCATGATACAACTTTTAAGTTGCAAAATTTAATGTTAAAATATTAATTTCAAAAATAAATATGAATTAAATTTCATCTAGAATGAATATTATATTATTACTAATGACTTAGATTTATGATATCTTTTACCGTTATGGATGATTAGGGAATTTTTCATTTTCTAATTTCTTATACATTCATAGCATGACACTGAATTCATGACATCAATATCCTCCAATATCCAATACCTTTGAAAATCACATGTAATACATGAGGTGTTTCATCTATATCATAGTGTTTACTACAAGCCTCCAATTCTAAAAACCAAAAAAACTTACACAACACCTAAATGACCCTTAAATTTTTTTCGTCTAACTCTTATTCTTCTCCTTATTTTTTAAAACATATCTAAATGTTCATAAATTTCACTTTCTATTGTGTACAAAAATATCATGATGTGACCTATTCATTTTCAACTACTTTTATGAAAAATAGAACCTTAAAAAGGGTAATGTAAACTTACACATATCAAATAAGAAAAATTATGAAAAATGACTTTCCAATTTTTCCAACATCAACCACCATCACAGTTTGATTCATGTGGTCATCGTATGATGCCAAAATATTAAATAGTTTTTAGAATATATCACCATTTATACTTCAATATACATAACATGTTCCTCTAACTTAAATATAATATAAAATAGATCCAATATTATATTCCAATTTTTGTAATATTTTTATATGAAAATGAACATAATCAATATCCTCTACATATTAAGGATTTTAGAATCTGTCAAATATCTTTAATTTCATCAAGAATGTCTACAGTGGATTATTTTCCTAGAAAAATCAATGTGAAATCCATGGTATTACTACTATATTATTCTTTGACTTTATTACAACAATCTAAATCTCTAAATCAATCAGTATAGGGGGTCTGTTTGTTTTTTTGTCATGAAACTTCCATCCTTGGGCCTCAATAAAGAGTTATGAAGTTATTATAATAGGTCCACCCATTTTTTTTATCATTCATAAAATGGGATATATTTTCATTGATATAGGGAATAGTGGATTTAATTAAAAATTAACTTTTTTGATATTAAATAAATTTTCAATTTTCCTCACATAAATTTTGAAGGAATTGGAGTATTCTTTGAATTCATACTTTATTATAAGCATTGCTTGAGTAATATTCATGTTTCTCATTCTAAATTAGTATCATTATATTTTTCTAAAATTTATAGTGATTAATTTTTACCTTTAAATATTAAAAATATAATTTATAACATTTTTTATGTGACTTACATAATGTTCATTTATGTACTTTTCCTTATATTTCTTCCTTATATTATTACATGTTATATTGTGAACTCTAACCTCATTAGACTTGGTATTTATATTATATATATATATATATTATGTTGGAATAACTTTATTTGGGAAATTTTTATGAGATGTGATCAAAGCACATTGACTTTTATAACCCCCCCTTTCCCATGGTACATTATTAGTCTTTTACTTTGTATACCCATCCCACATTCCCAGGAGATAAACATAGCTCCTAACATTTATATGTGTAACTACCTATATGGAATGGGCCTGACTATTTACATTCCTCTAGCTATACATTGATTCTATGATATTCTTGAATATGGTAAGTATTGGTGAGTACCCACATTATATAGGGAGTTAATTATTTTAGTTACAAATTCTATGATTTCTATTATATCATGAGTAACGAACCAAAATTTTATCAATGAAAATTCACTTTTTATAGTTATTTTATATAGTATAATTTATATAATCATCACATATAAAACACAATAAAAAAATTATAAATGAATAACGAATGAAATAGATGTTATTTATATAAGGAAACTATACTAATGGAATAGTAACTTGACCTTTGGAATTGTAATGTTACACTTATGAATAGTAAACCAAACAATAGAATAGTAAACTCACCTATAAAAGTATTAACAAATATTTTCAAGGTTGGAAATGAAAATATGATATAATTATATGACAGTATAATTAATTAAAAGTTTTATAAATTATTAATTAATTGTTTATATTTTTCTAAAATATAACTATTTACTTTCTATTTTATAAATAATATAATATTTTAAAATAAAACTGGTTTCCAAAAAAGTTATTCATAAATTAATAATTTTTTCTTGTGATTATAATATAATTTGATAGACCATTAATTAATTTTTTAATGTTTTTTCAAATCAATTATAATTTTAAAATTAGTGTTTTCCAAGTAAATGGTCATTTTAATTAAAAATAAAATATAACCTATTTAGAAAATTATTTTCCTAATTTTTTTTAGAATTTTGAATTCTACACATCAAAAAATGGTAAGGATGAATGTTCGTAATGTTTCTAAAAGACATGAATTTTTGGTGATTAGTGAAGTACAATAATTTGTGGTATATATACATTATACGTTAAATACACTGTTCCTTGTGCCATCACTGATTTAAAAACCATAATCAAGAAATTACCTTAATTATTTTTATATATTTAATAATAATTCTCAAACAATTAATATTCTTGTGTAAAATTAATAAATGAATGAATAAAATAATGGGAAAACACCCTCTCTTTCCTTATAAATACCATCCCCACAACCTCTTTTCCTTACACCTATCAAAATTTGATAATTATCCAAATTATGCTCAATTGTATTCCCAATCATCTTAACCACGTCAAGGATCCTTTGGTATCAACAAAATACCAAAATAAATCCCCCTAAGGAGGTTTTGAACAAGAATAATTCAAGAAGTAAAATCCACTTTCTTTTCTTTTATTTTTTTGAAGATATTTTCTTTTCTTATTCTCTTATAACCTCCCCTAATAAAAACTACATGTTAACTATAGTACTATAAATATAATGTAATTTTATTATGAAAATGGAATAATCAATCATAATTGCTTCCCCTCTCTTTTGTACTAAAAATGAAAACATTATCTGTGATGTGTTAATTTATCACATTCAAGGACGAAAAAGGTTTCAATTTTAGTTCACTTCTTTAAGAAATCCCATAAAAAAAATTTATGTTTTAAAAAATATCATATATGTATTAAAACCTAATTAATGTTTTAGAATAATTTTATATGCATGATATTGATTAATAAAACAAAATTAGTTTGGGATGATCGAAAACCTGCCAAAATAATCTAAACAATTATCACTAACGTCTAATCTAGTGATTCACCACAACCAAAATTACCAAATGAATTATAGAACCATTTAATATTTTGCATTTTTATTAATAACATATAACTTCAATTATGGACAACCACTCTCATTTTAAATGATTTTCCATACAAATAAACAAGTAACTGATCATGAAAACAAAGGAAGTGGACTCTCCAAAATGATAAAATAGTATATTATAACTCATTAAAAAGGACATAAATTTAATTTATAAAATTAAAATAAATAAAATACAAGTATAAAAGGTTCTTAATTAATTAATTAATGGATTTAATTTGACTTTACAAGACATGAAGATCGTTTTTAGAACACTTTCAAACATAAGGTTAGAGTATCTTTCCAAACCTCCATTTTTTTCCTTTGGATTATGTTTTCTCTATATTTACCATATTTTAACTATTCATAATTTTTATATAATTCTTAGAAATTATATTTATATTTTTCAAAATAATTTATCTAAATCATTCCATCCCACTTCTTTGGTGATATACATTTTTTAACAAGGTTCTCTTTTCAATTCTTCCCGATAAGCAAGCCTGATTAAAGGGAACTTCCCAATTTATTACCAATTTTATAGTACTATACATAATATATTTTAATCCATAATTAATTATATAAAAAAATTATTTTATCATTTATAACTAACTTCTTTTATTTCTAGTTTTATGAAAAAATTGCTTTCTCTCTTTGAAAGATCCTTAATATTTTCATTATACCGCACTAAAATGTTTTATTTATAATGTTTCATAAACACTATATTTATTTGTATTCAATTAAATAGAAATAAATTATCATCATATATTCCTTTTTTCCCTTATGAATTTCCATGTATGATTTAAATTATTTCTTTCATGGAAACCATTATGATATTCCATTATGTTATGCCTTTTGATATGATTATGATTCCCAATTATTTCTATGTGTAAACCAACTATTTATGTTTTAATCCTTATGTATGATTATTAATGTGGCACCAATATTTAGGAACATGTTATAATGATTTTACTCATATAGTTATGCAATTCATTGGGTAATGGTTTGTCTCATGAGATGTCATGTTGGGACGAAGAGCGAACCAGATTCTTTTATGTGAATTTGTTAACCGTGTCTTGGAAGCTAGACTTGAATCATGTTTATGTCATGTTATATGTTGTTTAAACATTATTAGGATGTAATGTTTATATGTTCACAAGTTATAAATATTATTCTTCCTTAAGTTTATTCATGTTCCAGGCTGTTATGTCATCATGTTATACATTCAAACCCATGTGTTATGATTTATTCCCATTATTATTCCCTTAGTGGGTTTTAGCTCACCCCTTTTATTAATGTATTATCCTGGTTATCCTATGAATATTTAAAAGTTAAATGGAAGTTATAATGTCGTTATAGAGATTAAATAAAATATTTTTTTAGTTTTTTTTATGTTTTCAAATTATGTACCTAATCTTCCAATGACAATATACTTTTTGATTCTTTGTTGTATTTTATGCTAAATTATGCATAAAATCGTATAATAATATTTGTAAAAGTATAGGATCTATATAGTTGGTATTAGAGAAACATCTCATTGTTTTTTTAGATTAGAGCAAGTGAAATTTAGTAATAAACATAGGGATAACTCAATCAAAATCGATAACAAAGATTGAAACATAGGTTATCAAAAGTTATGATATACTTCTTATTTACTAGTTTATATTTCTATGTTAAATGTTTTATTTTTATATCCTTTTTATATAAGTTTTCAAGCCACATAATTGTACATTTTTTTTCTTGGTTAATGGATGGAAATAGAAGAACCTCTGCCAATAATCAATTTTATAGGAAATGTGAATATTTCATTAATGATATTCCAAATATGATGGGAATGGATACTCATAAATTCATGAAAGTACTTGATTATGTTTCTTAAGTTATGAATAATAACTTGAATCATGCAGAAATCCCTCCTCCTAAGATAGTGATTGCAGTCTATTGTTTTGTGGGGGAAACAGATCAGTGGTGTAAACAAATCAAGAACACAAATTCCAATGAGGAAATTGATTCCATGGAATGATAATATTCCAAGAAAATATTTTTCAATAAATATTTTTCATGAACCCTATGTCTTAATATTAAAAGGGAGTTCCTCAGTGTAATGAAAAAGGAAGATTATTCTATTGGGGTGTATGAGGAAAACATCACAAGGATTGTAAAATACGAATATAGATTTGTCATGAACACTAATTGTATGACAGATCTATTATTTAGTGAAATAAATAAGAGTCTGTGAAAATCATTGGCTATTCGATCCTTTGACAGCTATGATGAGATTTTATGTTTTCCCTTAAGGTTTAAATAGAGACTGTAGACTCTAAGTGCTCTCAAGGGTCTGAAAAAAAGGAGAAAATAGATTTTAATATGGATGGATCAGGAGATAAAACCCATGATGTAAAGATGAACCAACATACCATGTGTCAAAATTGTGGGAATAATTTAACACCCCAAGATTTCATAGTATGTTATCTGTTCAAAGAATCTCAATAACTTGTGCTACTCGCAACACCGAGTTCTAACGCACAACAACTTACCAAACTAGCCGTTCAAAAAATGGTTATAAATAGTATTAACGGGATTTTGAATTTTATATAAACCATATAACTTTATAATACATACTATGTGTTTCATAGACATAATATAATAACAAATTCATTTTTTCACATAAAAGAAGTATTTTTCAAAAAATGTAATTTTACAGCCTTTTAATGGAGATCCTTTTTTTAAAACAAATATTCGACACTTTTATATATTCAATTTAATGAAATTAAAATATTCTTTATAATCAAGACATAAAAATTTAGTTTGTATAGATTTTTGGTAGTTTTATGATAACTTTCATATTTTGATGAATAGTGAAAAATACTAAATTTTAATTGAAAACAACTTTTTTAAACGAAATAATTTATAGTGTTAAATTATAAATTTGGGTAGTTTTAAAGTATCATTAGATTATATTTTTATAATTTAATATAATTTAGGTTATTGGATGTTATTTCAGATTTAAACTGGACATAAACAAGTGTCAATCTTTTGATAGTTATTATTTCTTAAAAACATGCTTTTTATTTTGACAATGGGAGTTAATTTTAAATTAATTTCTACTACTTATGTGTATTGAATTTAGAAAAATAGATTCCATATTTAGAATCAGACGGTCAAAATTGTTTATATAGGTAACTCTTATTTTTTCAACATTATGAATATTTACATCAGTAAATATTTTATTTACCATGGTTAAAGGGTAAATCTGGTCAATAAAGGTAAACAAAATATTATTATAATAATATTAAATTAGCCTAACATGTGTCTTATTCCTATTTTTTGATACATGTATTACCATGGGAATACTTGGGTTGATTTTGGTACCCCATGGCGCCACTTGAAAATGATAATGACACTGTATATTAATTAATTTAACGTAAAGACAAAAATGACATAAACATATATCTTTTAGTAAAATAATTTTTACAAGGAGATATATAAGTTATCATTTAGACTATAAATATTAATTTGAATGATAAAAAGATTTCCTACATCATGTTAGTTTTTTATAATTTCTAGAATTTTTATAAATAAAATTATATATAACACAATAATGTTTCAATGTTTATATCATTAAATAATGATCCAAATAAATGAGATTATAAAAAATAAAACAATATCCAAAATCTATATAATTATTATAGGATTATTTTAATTAGAATAATAATAATATTATCTTCGACTTTAATGAGCTTTGGGCCATTATAAACCAAAAATCATTATTTAATAAAATAATAATTTCAAACATTCCTAAAGAGCCCCTCCTCCCCCTTATAAAAAGCCTTCTCCTCCATCCCATTTCTAAAACCTCTCATGCCTGATGGATCGTCCATAATCTGCACAATTATGATCCCTACATCAATATATTTTTCCTACAAGCCTTACCTTATGAATATGGCACTTCAAGGAAGCCTTTTGTTTCAACCCAAAGGGAGTTACCTGATTTAAAGGTAGCATCTCCTCTCAAGTTCTATTCTTTTATTTTACTTCTCAAACCCCCTACAATAACTTTATTCATTTATTTTATAAATAAAACGGTATAATAAATACACTAGGTTGTTTTTATGAGAATTATTTGAACTACACGTACACACAACTACATCTAATCGGTATTAAACATAATGATTTTGTGGACGACAAACTAATGCCTCATGAAACGATGATTGTTCAATCTTCTACTACCACCTCTTATGGTGGCCATTATGATAGAAATGTAATTATATATAATATTAATGATATTTATTTTATCTACAATAATATTTAATTATCTTCTTATATCATACCTTTATTCTTGTAATGTGGTATATATACGAAAATTTCATTTGAGAAAGTGAGGACTACCGCCCCTCCAAGTGATATGACTCATTCATAACATACATGGAACATATAAAGGATGGTGTTAATGAACGTAAATAATGTATATAAAATATTATATTATAATGGAATTATAATATACACATTTATCATGTAGTCTTCTTTCCTTTTAAAATAATAAAATGAAATGGATGTAGTGTTCGTGCATATATTCGAATTACTGTCTCCATGAACATGGTGAGATTCATTCCCCGTCATAATCATTCAAGAATAATTTTTATTTGATTATTAAAACTAATATTTAATAACATTATATAATTCTGGATATGAATCAAATGCATTATATCCATAAAAAACATGACTTACGTTACAAAACATCTAAAGGAAAATGAATCAGTTAACACACCAAACAATGATACTACTAAAATATTATTAATAAAGCAATATTAGAAGATCATATATGATATAATATTTATATATGTGGTTCTATTATAATTTAATAACAATTATTTAACTGTTATAAATGAGTTAAATGTTCCCTCGACCAAGGAAAAGTACAAGGTAAGGGAAAATTTCACAATCTCTTTATTATCTGAGGTTGTTTTTAAATACATATCTACTTTGACTTATTTATCTTCCACATTCGTGTTTCTTAAAAATTAATTTCAAAACATTTTTACAATTTACTAGACTGTGGGTTAAATCTATTTATACCATTTTTTTAATTTTTATAAAATGGGTTGAAAGGAATCTTTCCGTTATTTTACAAACAAGGTACTTTATGACCTTTTTGACAAATTAAGGTAAGAATGTTTTTTTAACTTATACAATGGGTGCAGTTATTCTCCACCACTATAACCCCTTTTAATCTTACCTTACAAGTTTATAATAATATTCTGAAAATAAATGTTTTCTTTTATAATCACATGACTTTTAAATTATTTCAAAATTGAAAGAGATGTTTCTCTCAATTAATTTTGATTTAATCTATGTCAATATCCATTAATGGATTTTATACTTGTTTCAAGTTGATTTATTATGATACAAATATTACATATTTTATGGAAGGTTTTGTGATATGTTTGACTGTGGATGTGATAGTTTTATACCATTCATGGTTTATAGTTAACGTATTAACATTTCGCATGCTATTTTTAATAATAATGGTTATGTTATGTTTCAACCTTTTTCATATGAGGAATGCATTGGACTTAGTATGTGATGGGTGGAGCCTGCTATAACTCCTTGATTCATCGGTAGGTCTCATGAGACAAACTAGTGTCTTGTCAGAAGGCCTTGAAAAAATCTTATTTGTAGTATTGGCATGATTACATGACTATGTGGTAATGATGTTTGACATTATGCATTCTATCATTATGAAAATAGTTATTGATATTACATGTGATTATTAGACTAGTAGAATATCCACGTGAATGAGTAAATGGAATTATTTGATTTATATTTTCCATATTATGCTGATGTTTATGTTTTAAAGGCTTTTATTTTAGTTTTATACATTGAATTAAATGTTTATGCTTATTTATGAATGTTTCTGCTATATTGTTATCCTTACTGATAATTTGATATCACCCCTTTCAAAGTTATATTTTCCCCAGGATGTGAAGAAGTATATTATGGAAGACCTACAGGGATAGTCTAAGGGATATGAATGTGGTCAATGGATTCAATGTTTTTTTTGTTTTTTATTTTATAGTGTAATGTAACGTTCATGTATGTAATCTATTTTCCAAGACTGCTAAACTGATCAGTCCTTTGGGACATGATTCCTTGAAATCATTCCAATGTATTAATATAATACACCAACTCTAGGTAACAGTGGTCGGGGTGTTATATTTGGTGTCATAGGAAGTTTAGCATTTACATTGGATACTAGATTTAGATAAACTCTTATTAGATAACATTACCCTAAGATAGACTTTGAGGATTAGTATATAAGAAAATACTAGAATTTTGGTAATGTAGAGATTTTGTGAATTTTCCACGAAATACATCCTAGTCTGGATACGAGCAGGAAGATGTGGCTCTGGAAAATATGTACCTAAGAGTGAATACTTCAACATGGAGTTTTATGTTTGACTCAAGGTATCCTGGTAAATGAAAATGGGCCTTACTTCACTCTTGGTTATGACACTCCCGAGGGATATGCTTAGGAAAATTCACATTTTCTTTACAAGACATTATAAATGATTTAAGAGTAAATAATTCCTCAAAGAAAACATTTTATTAATGATTATACATTATATGAATAATATTTTTAATTTATGTAAGGTATTTTACATGTTTGTAATTATGCATTGCGATTCATAAAACTAACCTAGTGTATGCCATTGTTTAGAAATGACACCCAATAGATGGAATAAGAACTCCAGCAATATGCATGATCCAAATTGTAAGAAGGATTATATATTTCATGGAATTAAGATAACGTTTACAAAAGAAATAGTCACCCATGTATTATATTCATATGAACAAATAGTTTCATGTTTTAATAAGAAAATTAAATAATTCTCTGAGTCCTATGGATTTGAAGGGAAGCTAGATAATAAAGGGATAGTAGAGAGAACGATGGATAAAGGGAATAAGGGAAAGACGGATTTTTCCATATGTGATAACCGTGGAAGGAATCACCTTGGTAAATTCATGAAGGGAATGGGAGTTTGTTATAAGTGGGGAGAAAAAGGACACCTAGTACGTGATTACAAGGGTATGAAAACGGTTTCAAATTTACAATGCTTCATCTGCAAGGAGTTTGGACACTACGCGAATCAATGTCCAATTCATCAGAGTATACTAAAAATGATTTTGTTGGATGATAATCAAGTTCTGATATTACCACATATGAAGAGTATTTAACAGTTTTCTAATGTTTATATTAAATAATTACGTCACTTGAGTGTTTTATCAATGATGTACTGGTTATAATAATTATCAAGTATACAAGGAATGTACTATAGTACTTTTTCATTAAAGATTTGAGATTGTGTGGTACCAAGAAAATTGACTCAATAGCAAGTTATACTTTTTGTAAAATCCATGGTTGAAGGAAATATAAACATTAATATGGTCTTGATACTACGGTATTGATTTTGGATTAAGAGATTATTTATTTTGATAAATTATATTTGATATTATTGACTACCTTGGAGCTAATTAATGATTTTTTTTATTCCATATTTTTTGGTAATTACAAAATATTTGGACTTAAAGAGTATATCTAGTATTATCTGACTTACAGAAGGAATAATGAAGTACCTACCTATTCAAATATGGTTTTTTGGTAATTAATTTTATTACCATATTTTAAAAGATTACACGATGAAGGTATTCACATGTATATTATAAAACCTTCCTTATAAATTTTGGACTATGATTTCAGACATAATTATTGTGGATAATTTTAATGGTTGGAATATATTAATTTTAACATTAGATACTATTGTTAAGGTTTAATAATTTCCTAAGATTATTTTTGGATTGTCATAAACAGGAAAACCCGGAGGTCGGGCGACAACCCATCGCATCTAGAAAGGTCTCGAGATTTGAACCCATAACAGAAGGGAGAAAAGGGTACATCACCTACCACTAGCCTAAGTGATGTCTTAGTTTATATAATGTAGTTTTTTAAATATAAATTCATTATTTTTTGAACCCTATTCGATTAGGAATAATAGAATATTTTTTAATTCTATTATATTTTGGAGTGAATTATGAGTTTGTGGTAGGAATTAGTTGAAGGATGAAACTATACTTTTAAAGAATATTTTTTTCTCTTATTATATGAATAAATTAATTCTTAAACATCAGGGAAGGAATCTTAAAACCAAAATTGTGTTATCGTAATAACATTTTTTTTGCTGAACATATGATATTTTAAATCATAATAGATAGATGGATTTGAGGTTCTCAATTTTGCACTTGTTTGTGATTGATGACCTAAATCACTCCCTATAAATATTTACCTCCAATTATGTGTCTATAATTTCAACCAATGTTCTCCTAATCGAGATCATAATTTGGTGGTGACTTATTCATTTCTCTATTCCTCTTATTAAGACTAAATTTCATTAACCCAATTATTGATGTGAATTTTTCACAAAAGTATTTTTCTATTTTTATACTTTTATTTTCAAAGAAAAATTTAAAATTTAGAGGATTCAATTTATCGAAGGGAGGGAGAATGTAACACCCTAAGATTTCATAGGTCATTATCTCTTCAATGAAATTCAATAACTTGCACTACACGCAACACCAAGTTCGAGCGCACCACGACATACCAAACTAGCCGTTCAAAAGGTGTTTATGAATAATATTACCCAAATTTTTGATTTTATATACTTATAATCCATATTATTTGTTTCTTAGACATAATATAAGAACAAATTCATTTTTTCATATAAAAGAAGTATTTTTTAAAAAATGAAATTTTAATGCCATTTAATGGAAATCCTTTTTTAAAAAAAACCTATTTTTGACACTATTATATAAACAATTTAATGAAATTAAATTATTTTTTAGAATCATGACATTAAAATTTAGTTTGTATAATTTTTTTGTACTTTTCTGATAAGTTTCATATTTTGATGAATAATGAGAAATACTAAATTTTAATTGAAAACAACTTTTTAATTGAAATAACTTATAGTGTAAAATTATAAATTTTAGTGGTTTTAAAGTATAATTAGATTATATTTTTATTATTTAATATAATATAGGTACTTGGATGTAATTTTACATTTAAATTGTACATAAAAATTGTCGTTCTTTTGATAGTTATTATTTCTTAAAAACACGCTTTTTGTTGTTACAATGGGAAATAATTTTAAATTAATTTCTGCCACTCCTGTGTTATGAATTTGGGAAAATAGATTCAATATTTGGAATCATGATGTCTAAATTTTAAAAAAAATTAACTTTTATTTTTATAAACTATGTATATTTACTTTAGTAAATATTTTATTTACCATGGTTAAAGGGTAAATCTGATAAATAAGGGTAAAAAAATATTATTATAATAATATTAAATTATCCTAACATGTGTCCTATTCCAATTGGTTGATAAATTTCTGACCATTTTCATACATGGGTAGATTTTGGGACCCCATGGAGGCACTTGAGAGTGATAATGACACTATATTAATTAATTTAATGTAAAGGTAAAAATGACATAAGCATGTATCTTTTAGTAAAATAATTTTTACAAGGGGTTATATAAGTTATATTTTAGACTATAAATATTTATTTAAAATCTAAAATTATTTACTAAATCATGGTATATTTTTTATAATTTTGATACATCAAATAAATAAAATTATATGTGACACAATAATGATGCAGTGTTTACCTCATTAAAGAATGATTTCAATAAATGAGTTTATAAATATTAAAAATTAAATGTAAAACCTGTTAAATTATTATTGGATGGTTTTATTTCAATCATGAGTCATATTATATTATAATTTAATGATTTTGGACCTTTATAACCCGAAATTTATTATATAATAAAATAATATTTTCAAACATTCCATAAGTGCCCCTCCCCCCCCTTATAAAAATCCCTAATCTCTATCCCATTTCTCAAACCTCTCAAGCCCCATGGATCATCCATACTCTGACCAATTAAGCTCCCTACATCACTCTCTTCCTCCTATAAACCTTACCTTAGGAAGAAATCACTTCAATTATGCCTTTTGGTTCAAACCAAAGGAAGTTACCCGATTTAATGGTAACATCTCCTCTTAAGTTATTTTCTTTTATTTTACTTCTAAAACACCCTAAACTATCTTTATTCATTTATTTTATAACAAAATAGTATCCCCAATATACTATGTTGTTTTTTTGAAAAGTATTTGAACTACACTTACACACACCTCCATATAATGGGTATAGAACATAATGTTTATGTGGACGGCGAACTACTGCGTCACGAAATGATAATTGTTCAATCTCCTAATACCACCCCTTATGGAGGCCATTATGATGGAAATGTAATTATATATGATATATATGATATCTATTTTATCTATAATATTCTGTAGTTCTCTTTAATATCATACCTTTATTTTTTTCATGTTGTATATATAAGATAATTTCATTTGAGGAAGTGCGGACTACCGCCCCCTCAAAGTGATATGACTCATTAATACCATACATGGAACGTATAAAGGATGGTATTAATGAACATATATAAAATATATGAAATAATATATTATACTGGAATAATAATATACCTATGTATCATTTGGTCTTATTTCCTTAAAAAAATGAAATGGAATTATCATCCATGCGTACGTACAGATTACTGTCTCCACAAACGTGATGAGATTCATTCTCCATTATAATCATACAAGAATAATTTTCATTTGATTATTAAAAATAATATTTGAGAACATTATATAATTCTTTGTATGAATAAAATCCATCCTATCCAAAACAAATATGACTTATATAACAAAACATATAAAGGAAAATGAATCAGTTGACACCTGAAACAATGATACTACTAAAATATTATTAATAAAGCAATATTAAAAGATCATATATTATATCGTATTTATGTATGTGGTTATTTTATAATTTAATAAAAGTGATTTAACTATTATACAGGAGGTTAATCTACCCTTGACTAAGGAAAAGTACAAGGTAAGGGTTAATTTCACAATCTCATTATTATCCGAGGTTGTTTTTACGTACGTATCTACTGGGACCTCTTTATCATCCACATCTGTGTTTCATAAAAATGCATTCCACAACATTTTAACTATTTAAAAGACTACGAGTTAAATTCATTTATAACATTTTTTTACTTTTTATAAAATGGGTTGAAATTAAACATTCCATAATTTTCTAGATAAGGTACTTTATTACCATTTTGACATATTAAGGTAAGAATTTATTTAACTTATACGATAGGTTTAGTAATTCTCCATCGTTATAACCCCTTTGATGATTTCCTTATATGCTTATAAAAATATTTTCAAAATAAATGTTTTCTTTTATAATTACATTAATTTTAAATGATTTCTAAATAGAAAGATATATTCCTCTCAAATAATTTTGATTTCATCTATGTGAACATCCTTTCATTGATTTTATGATTGTTTGAAGTTAATTTATTTTGATACAAATATTCTATATTTTATTAAAGTTTTTGTGATATGTTTGACTTTGGATGTGTTATTTTTATTCCTTTCATGGTTTATGGTAAACGTATTAAAATTTCGTATGGTAGTTTCAATACAAATGTTTATGTTATGTTTCAACCTTATCATATGAGGAATTCATTGAACATATTAAGGGAAAGGCGGTGCCTGCTATAGCTTCTCGATGCATTGGTAGGTCTCAGGTGACAAACTAGTGTCTTGTCATAAGGCCTTGACAGTATCTTATTTGTAGTTTTGGCATGAGGCCTTAAATATGTGTTTATGATGTCTGGCATTATGCATTCTATCATTATGAAATTATCTATTGATATTACATGTGATTATTCGACTACTAGAATATCCATGTGAATAAGTAAATGGAATTATTTGTTTTATCTTTCTATTTTATACTGATATTTATGTTTAAAAGGATTTTGTTTTTGTTTTATACGTTATCTTAAATGTTTTTTCTTATTTAAGAATATTTATGCTATATTGTTTTCCTTACTAAGCATCTGAGCTCACCCCTTTCTATATTTTATTTTTCCAAGGATGTGAAGTAGTATATTATGACTGATTTGTATGGATAGTCTAAGGGATATGAATGTGGAAAACGGAGACAATGTTGTTGTCGTTTTTCATTTTATAATGTAATGTAACTTTCATGTATGTAATCTATTTTCCAAGACTACTAAACTGATTGGTCCTTCAAGACATGATTCCTTGTAATCATGCCAATGTATTAAAATAATACACCGAATCTGGGTAACTGGGGTCAGGGTGTTACAAATAATCATCCTAGAATCTACATAAATGGAACCAAGAGATTCTTAAAATGTGTATTTGGAT
Organism: Viscum album; assembly: GCA_963277665.1. NCBI lineage: Eukaryota > Viridiplantae > Streptophyta > Magnoliopsida > Santalales > Viscaceae > Viscum > Viscum album. The sequence goes on along the minus strand of OY728147.1, from coordinate 1,686,905,857 downwards.
GGAATATGGAAAATAATTTCCAAAAGGATATAAAGAATCCCACTAATTAATAAGAATAATGGAAGGTTTAGATCAACAATCAGCCTGTAGTGAACTATTTCGACTACAAGGAACATGAGGATTTTGCGATCCATTTCCCTAATACAAGTTTTGTTGGAGGAAATCAACAATAAAAACCTCTAAGGCAGCATGGTAGGTAATATGAAATCACTACTTCTATGTTGGAGCCTGATGATAATGTGGTGATAGATAAGGTGGTTATTAATTCAATAATAGAGAACATACTATTTGATTCTAGTTCTATGCATTCTTTCTTATCATTAAAGTTTAGTAGAACTATTCAATGACCACCTTAAAATTTGGAGGTTGATTTATCAATGATAATGAAAAATGGGGAAACTATTGTATCCAACGTTTATAACTCCTCCCAGGTTAATGTTTTTGGAATGAACCTCCCATATAATCTTTCTCATACTTGCTTTAGTAGTGTATGATTTTATATTGGGAATGGATTTTCTATCATTATATCAAGACAACATCCACTATTTAGAAAGGGAGATCACACTTCACATCCAAAATCATACTCCAATTATGTACAAGTGTAAGGAGGAGGCTGAATCTCTATTAGAATCACAATCTCAATTATAGATATTATTTCTTTATGGAAAGCATATCTATCTCAACTGATTGAGAAAAAATATAGAATCATGATCTAAGACATTCCCATTTCAAAGGATTACACTGACATATTCCCGAAATAGTTTCCTAGTATTCCTCCAAATTTATAGGTTGAGTTCTCGAAGGAACTTATTACTAGATCTCTATAAATATCAGACACACATTATAGAGTTGTCATCATTGACCAGGAAGAACTAACAAAGTAGTTACAAGAGAATATGGATGAAGGTTTTATATGCCTGAGTTCTTCCCTATTGGGTGTTCCAGTTCTCTTTAACATGAAGAAGAATAGATCAATGTACCTCTACATTGATTATTGTGATCTCAAAAAAAAGCACGACAAAGAAAAAGTATCCCCTACCACATAGAGTTGACATGTTTGATTAGCTACCTAGAGAAAGTTATTTCTCTAAGGTTGACCTTTGACTGGGATATCACCAATTAAAGGTGAGGAAGGAAGATATTCTGATGTATGTCTTTTGAAAAAGGTATGGACCCTATGAATTTATAGTGATGCCTTTTAGAATCACTAATACTGAAGAAATGTTAATGGAATTAATGAATAGATTCATTATAAAATGCCTCAACAAACTTGTTGTAGTATTTATTGATGATATTTTGATATTGTCTAAGTTCAAGGAGGAACATGATGCATATTATTCTAAAGAATTTGGGAAAAGAGAAAATATTTGTGAATTACAATAAATGTTAGTCCTGAATGATGAAACAATCATTCTTGGGGAATTTATTCACTAACAAAGGGATATATTTGGACCCGACCAAGAAAAAGGAAATTAAAGAGTGGCCTATTCCAAGATATGTAATGAATATACATAGTTTACTTGATTAATATCAGTATTAAGGATGATTTTTGAAGAAATTATCATGATTTTAAAACCCCCAACCAATATGACTCATATGAGAGAAAATTTTGTCTGGACCAGTGAATGTGACGATTGGTTTAATGAGCTTTAAAAGAGTCTTATCAGTCCACCAGTGCTCACACATTGAAAAATTAGGGAACCCATTTTGGTCTATAATGATGCTTTAATGAATGGATTAGGTTGTTTACTAATGAAAAATGATAAAGTGATACACTAAACTTAAAGTAAGTAGAGAATTCATGGGAATAATATCCCATGGATCATATGGAGTTAGAAACTATGATCTTTGCGTGGAAAATATGGTAGTTGGACCTCTATAGAGAGAAGTGTGAAGTATATACTAATCATAAAATACTCAGGTATATATTCGCATAGAATGAGATGAATATTGAACATTAGAGATAGTTTAATCTAATCAGGGATTACAACTTCTCAATCCACAACCATCATGTTAAGGAAAATAAGGTGGCAGATTCTCTAAGAAGAAATGATTCTGTAACATTATCAATGATGAGAATTGAGAGTGATCCAATATTCATAGTCCTACAAAATATAGAAAAGGGAATTTTTATGGAAGGGATATTACAAATCATTTATTAAAAGATATCTCAACCCTCTTTTATGAAGAAAATAAAGGATTTGAAAATAAATAATGTTGAAATTCAGAAAAACGTGGAAGAAATCAGATATGGGAAATATTAAGAGTTCTAAAATGATGAGGAAGGGGTTTTGAGATTTACAACTAATCCAAAAATAAATAAAGACATTATAAATGATTCACGTGACTCAGTCTTCCTGTTTCACCTAGCGAGCACAAATATGTATCGAGATCTATAATATAACTATTGTTGGGATAATACGAAGAATGAGATCGCTGAATATACATCGATATTCCTAAAATTTCATCAAGTGAAGTCTAAAAGAAAAAACATTAAGGGGATGATTCATCCTATTCTTATACCAACATGGATGTGGGAAAACATCACCAAGGACATTGTCACCGGAATTTTGAAGACATCTTGAGGAAATAATGCTATAGGGGTCATTGTGGATCATATTACAAAGACACATCACTTTACCACAATTTGAGTGGACTCGTACCAGGATCAACTTAAATATATATATATATATACATCAGAGAATTGGTAAGGCTATATGGAGTACCACTATTTATTGTATCCAATCATGATCTGAGACTCACCTCCATGTTTTGAAAGACTCTCCAACATGCTCTGAACATTGAGTTGGGATTTAGTACAGCCTATCACCCTCACACTGTTCTCTAATATAAATTGACTATACATACATTAGAAGACATGTTGAGAGCATGTTGTATGGGCTTCAACATAGGATGGGACCAACATCTACCTCTGTCTTAATACTTCTACAAAAATAGTTTCCACTTCAGCATGGAAATGGATCTATATGAAGAACATTATGGGAAATGGTGTTGAACACGAGAATGCTTAGTTGAGGCCAGTGAAGGTAAGTTGAAAAGACCTAAAATAGTCAAAGAAATGGTAGAAAAGTGGAAAACCATTCAGTAACATATCTAGGAAGCCCAATTTTGAAAAATGATTTATGGAGACAACAATAGATGAGACCAAGAGGTTAAGGTTGGAGACATTGTATTCCTCCACATATCTTCATATAACAGGATCATGATATTTGGTAATAAATGAAATCTAAGTCCCAGGTACATCAGCTCCTAAGGAATTACATACTAGATTCTTCACATGTTTTGAGTTCCGAGTTGGTACAATTGGTAAATGATCTCTCTTACGAGGAGCATCAATTGAAGATATTAGATCATATAGATAAATTTCTACACAAAAATATTAATCACCTGAAAAAATTACTATGGTAGAAGCATAAATATGAAGATGAAACATGGTAACCATAGGAAGTGATGAAGGAGAAGTAACCTCATTTTTTTCACCATAGTTTGCAAAACAAAATTTTGGGGGTGAAATTTCCTATGGGGGTAATAATTTAAAGACCCAAAATATTATCAATGAAAATTATCTTCTTATAAATATTTTATATAGTATAAAGAACATAAAAATCACATATAGAACATCACACAAACGTTATAAATGAATAATTAATAAAATAAGTGGTATTTATATATGTTAAAGAACCTATACCAATGAAATAGTTACTTGACCTTTGGAATAGTAATGTGACCTTTATGAATATTAAAATAGAAAATAGAATAGTAACCAAACCTATTAAATTATAAATAAGATTTATCCATATTATAATTGAAAATATGAAATAATTATATCATAATATAAGTAAATAAATATTTTATAAATTATTAGTTATGTGTTGATATTTTTATAAATCATAAGTGTTTATTTTCTATTTTAAAATTGATATAGTGTTTTAAATAAAATTTATTTCCATAATATTTATTCTTAAATTAATATTTTTTTGTATTAATGTTATAATATAATTTATGAGACTATAATTAATATTTAATTTTATTTATAAAATCTATTATAACTTTAAAATCAGTAATTTCCATGTAAATAATGATTTTAATTAAAAATTAAATTTATCATATTTAGAAAATTATTTTAATAAAATGGAGCTCATTTATTAATTATAGTTGTTGGATAATGGATAGTGCTAGTTTTTTGGGTTTTTCTAAATTACTTGAATTTTTGGTGAATAGTAAAATACAATAATTTACGATATATATACATTATAAGTTAAATAACCTATTCATTGATTAGTTTATGGTTTCAGAAACATTATTTAGAAATTAACTTAATTATTTAAATATATTTTGTGATAATTCTCAGAAATATTTATAGTCATCAGGAAAAATAATGACGTGATGAGTAAAATAAAGAGAAAACACCTCTCTTATCCCTTATAAATACAACCCCTCACCAACTCTTCTCCTCGCACATCTCTAGATTTTATCCTTTTAAAAATTATTCCCCAATATCTTCCTAATGATCTTACCCAAGTCTAGTATCCATTTTTATAAATGAAATACTAAAATCAATTCCCTAAGGAGGTTCTCAAGAGGAAGGATTCAAATGCTAAAATCCTTTTTCTTTTCTTTTAATTACTTTTTATGTTTTTTTATTTTTTTAATCTATACCAAAAACCCATAATAAAAAAGGTATGATAAATCTAGTGCCTTAAATATACTATAATTTTTTTATTCTAATGGAATAATCCAACATAATTTATTTCCCCTATCCTTTTGTAATAAAAATGAAATCATCATCTGTGAAGTGTTAATTTATCACATTTTAGGACGATAATGTTATCAATTTCCATTACATCCTTAATGAATACTCATAAAACAATTTTTATGGTTAAAAATTTATATTATATATATTAAATCCTATGTAATGTTCTGGAATTATTTTATATCCATAATATTAATTAATGAAACCAAATTGTTTTGATATGATCGAAAAAACCACCAAAATAAATTAAACGATTTTCCCTAACATCTTATGTAATGGTTATTCATCACCCTAAAAAATAAAATGAATTATATATACATTTAATATTATTAATTTTAGATAATAACATATAATTCAGTTCTAGAAAACTATTCTAATTTTAAATTATTTTCCATACATGTATACAAGTAACTGATCATGAAAACCAAGGAAACAAATGCTTTCAAATGATGAAATTGTGTATTATAACTCATCAAAAGGGACATAAATGAACATAATAAATAAAAATAAATAAAATAATTTTATAAAAGGTTCTTAATTAATTAATTTATTGATTTAATTTGATTATAAAGGACATAAATATCAAGTGTATAACACTTTCAAACATAAGGTAAAAGTTTATTTCTGAACCTCCATCTTTTTATTGGATTACAATTTATCATGCTTTATATTAATGTAAATATTATTTTTTTTTATATAATTATTATAAATTGTATTTATATGTTCCATAATCCAATATTCATATCATTTGATCATTCTTTTTTGGGTATGTAAATTTTTTAAAAAGGTCTCTTCTTAATTATTCTTTGTAAGCAAGCCTTATTAATGGGAAATTTCTTATTTCTTACCCATTATTTATGTAACATCCATAATTTGAATTAAAAAATCATTATAGTTATAAATATAAATAATTTTATCATTTAAAAATTCATTTTCTATTTTCTGGTTTTATGAAAAAATATGCATTTTTCACTTTAAAATCTCTTAAATAATTTCCATAAACAACACTAAAATGTTTTATTTCTAATGTTTCTTAAACATTTTTTTACATGTATTAACTTAAATTTCAAATAAATTATCATGATATATTACTATTTTCCCTTATGAATGTTCATTTATTATTTAAATCAATTCATTTATGGACACAATTATGATATTTCCATTAGTTATGCCTTTTGGCGTGATTATGATACCAAATTCTTTCAATTTGTAACCATTATTTTTATTTTTGATTCTTTATGTATGATTCTTCATGTTTTAAAAATATTAATTAAAATGTTATTATAGGTGTTCCCAAATTGTTCTCCAATGAATTGGGTATCTTTTTGGCTCATGAGATGCCATGTTGTGACAGGGAATGAACCCGATTTCTTTATGGGACTTTATCTACCATGTCTTGGTAGTTAGCTTTGACTCATGTTTGTCTCATGTTATATATATTTTTTACATTTCTATTATTTAATGGTTATATTTTAAAATTTTATACAAGTTACTATTCCATATTTTTGTTCATGTTCCATGCCTTTATGTCATCATGTTATGGCTTCTAACTCATGTACGATGTTTTCTTCCTATGATTTTTTCCTTACATGGATTTTTACCTCATCCCTTTTTTTCATGTATACCCTAGGTAAACCAATGAATATTTAAGAGTTAAATGGATGTTATGATCTTATTATGGATATTGAATAAAATATTTTTTTAGTTTGGTTTTTATGTTTTCAAATTATGTACCTAATGTTCCAAAGACACTAGACTTTACTATCTGTGGTTGTATTTGATGGAAAATTAGGATTAAAATCAAGAAATAATATGTGTAAATTGAAAGGGTGTATATATATTTAATTTTTTCTTCCATGACCTATATTTACTCTATCTATGTGTTGTTTCCTAAATACACTTGGGTTTATGGAAGGTAAGTAGGTGTGGGGAATTGATCACCTTCTGAGTTATTATACTCAGACATTTTATGTTCTCCTATGGGACACATGTATACCTCATTTTATATTACCCAAATAAATGGAATGAATTAGGGAATAAATTTTAATAGCATGTGGAGCTTGTATTATGGATGACACGTATATTTGTTTCCAAAGGGTATATAGAGTGAAAAAATACTTCTTTCTAAGACTTCCATAATAGGGGTTTGCATGGGAGATTCAATATTTTCACCATTAGAACTCATTCAATGTGTTTTTTTATATATCATTTTTTAGCCACGTTTATGACTTTGTAAAAATTTTAGACTTTTTAGACCTGGGTAGGGTCTTTATGCATGTTTATGTCGATGATTCATCTTCAATTTTCAATATGACATGAAAAAATGGTTCCCATAGAAAACCAAGACTATTATGGATCTATAAATATATTTATATAAGGTTCATGAAAGAATTTCAATGCATAAAATCAATTAATTATATTTACTCAAAAGAGGGAAATCTATATCCTAATAATACTCTATTCAACCCCTAGTGTTTTCACAAGCCTATTGAGATAGGGATATGTGCCTAAGGTGGTGTAGAGACACATTCTAAAAGCTTTCATGTAATTGAGTTGTGATCATTACATGCCACATCTATACACAACTACATTATACAACACCCTTGTCACAACCACAAAACCACGTCACATCCAATTCTAAATAACTACATCACAAGAAAAACTAAACAACCACAATATGTTTTTTAAGTGAGGGTGAGATTGGGTGAGTATTCATCTATCCATATAACCAATATCATGGATTTTAGTCTTAAACCAGAACCCAAAGCCTTATATGTCTTTTATTAGAGATTCCTAAATATGGTTGTTTTGTATAAGAAATAATAAATACATTATATATATATATATATATCACACAAACCCAACCTAGTTTCAAAATCTCTTCACAACCCATACTCACATCATCACCACCATTTGATAACAAAACTTTCTTGCACCTTTATATGCACAACATGCCAATCCCAAACCGTGATATAATTAAAAAAACAACACAACCTAGTCCTATTTATTATATCCCTACCAGTTACATATTACTCATTTACCTACCATATTTATCTCATTAGGAATATCAATTCCAGTAATTACATAACACTTAAACTTTCATTTTAGTTATTATTTATAATTAAATTAACATTTAAAATTCTCACTAACCAAGTGTAAATAATTCCACATTATACTTGTTTAATTTCTTCCATTTCCATTTCACAATATTCAATTTCTTTATTAGTTTTATTGTTTCAAACAAATTCCATATTTTTTGGAAACTACAACATTGTAAACACATTATGTCTACCACACCACTTCACTTTTTTTCACACTTTCATATAAAAAACAATACAAAAATAATTATAATATATCTAAAACTTATTTTAAAATAACACATAACAAATCACATTGAACATTACTAACCTCCACAATAATGAACCACAATAACACCTCTTCCCTTATTATAATAAATGACCACACCAAAACATCTATTACCACTACTATAAATATTTAGAAAAACATTATTCTATAAAAAATAATATAAATAAATAAATAAGAATCCTATTTTCACATATCTTCTTCATAAATTTACCATTTGATATTTTACAAGTTGATATCCAAAACAATTTATGTTTTCTAACTCTTCATTCCATTACTATCTTTTGATTTAATCAACCAATTTCAAAAAAAATTTCAAGAATTAACAACAACATATCATAGAAACATTATCATTGAAAAAATAAATTATAAAATATCAAAATTAATGTAAAACATGTAAATTATAATTAATCCACATCCATCTTCGAATAAATCAGTTACCTTTATCAGGTCAATTCCAACTCATTACCAAAAGAAATCTAAACCACCATTAATGAATATCAATACAGTGAAATAAAATAAATAATAAATATCATCTACCCTAAAAAAATATCAAAACAACACAAATATAATTGAATATAAGTAAATTGATAATCTAATGTAACACCCATTTTATATAAAAAATAAAAATCGAAAATTATTTTCAGCTAGACTACTTTTGATGATGTTTTGTGGTGTTTAGATGAGATTTAAAGTGTTATAGGAGTAGTGAGAAGTGTATGGACAACTGAGGAAGGGTTTAGAGAATTTTAGTGGTATATATTGGTATTCAAGTGGGGATTTATATGGAATCCAACCTTTTTAGCATAACTTTTGATTGAATTTTACAAACAGAGGACCTTTAAAGTCTAGTGTCTTGGAAATCAGGAAGAAAATACCTAAAAACATAAAACAATATTTTAAGTCCCATTGAAAATCCACTTGATATTTTCATCATATGTAAAAGTACTACACCTCATTACTTGGAGACATACATTAAAGGAAATGGTGAGAAGAAATAACAGAATGAAAAGAAAGGGAATCAGTTTACTTGTGATATCAATAAGAACTTGATGAAAAACATAAAAACATGAGGAATGGAAGTAGAGGAATTTCATAACTAAAATAACTATAACCATAACATGAATATGTGGCTAAAAAATTAATTTAGACATTCATGAACATATCACCATGGTTCATCCCCATGGTGTCGTAAAAATTACCAAAGTTATTCACCAAGGTATCGCGAAACTTGTCATCTATAGAGACTAAATTATTTACCAAATGCATTGATGAACTATCAGGGCACACCCTTAATATGTCTTTTTTTCATGTGAGTCACATATATCATAATCATACATTTCATAAATAACCCAAATAGTGTAAAAGTAATGGGTTTCATATCAATATCAAGACATTTTAAAAAGTGTTTAAGAACATGATCATTATGTCATTTGTAACCCATAGAAGGGAATGAGGGTTATATGTATGTCAATTAAAAAATAAAGAATATAATTTTTATGTCTTTATAAACATCCATATAGATAAAATAGATCTGGATATTCACATACATAAGATAAGATAATTTATTGAGTGAAAGAGAGAGAAATTTTGAGACGAAATTTCTGCAGCATAACGGCTCTATAACATGGTTTGAGAAAAAAATAAAAAGATACGGGACAAGGGTAAAAAACTAATAAATAAATAATAATAAAATATAATGACAGAATAAAGTATAAATAAGAACATGGTATGGATATTTTAATGACATACCACATGGAAAGAAAACATGAAAGGGAAGAGAAGATGCGATTTCTTTTACGATAATTCGGCAGCCTAACGGCGTCACTTAAAAATACAAAAAATTAGTTGATGAGATCATAAAGGGTCTTTCATCAATTGGACATAAAATTTATAGTAATAATGATATATAAGAACATACCCTAATATAATGAAATAGAAACTAGAAGACATAACATACATGACATCCTGACGTAACAAAGGAGGATGAAATGTTCCCATACCTTGAAGAGTAACTACAAAAGAATGAAGGTTGGGACCATAAAGAGCATGAGAGAACCTTGGGAGGAATTATTGGGAGGTAAAAAGACCATAACATCATTGAGGAGGATTTTGGAATGAATTTAATGAGGTAATGGATTGGTATTTATGTAAAAAGTGAGGGAATATTTTATTAATTTTCCAGGGACACCTCATCGGTGGTGTTTTCAAAACTATGGGCTTTCCCACAATATTTTTACATGGAATTGGCCACATGGGACACCTCATAGCATATCATAATATTCAGAAGTCGACCAGAATTATTACATCATTAATGATGTCATTAGACACCTGAAACTCAAAACTGTAATTTCACTGTTCACTAAAACACATAACATTTTATAAAAATATCATAAATTCACCCTAACCTAATATCGATGATCAGAATTCAAAAATAAACTCAATTTTATGAACATAGTTTTCAAGATATTTTTAATTTAATTTTTAAATAAAATCATTACTTATTCAAAAAACAACTCTAAAACTATAACTAGTTTTGTAACACCTTGAAAAAGTAATCATGGTCCCATAAAATTATCATATAACCATAATACAATAAAGTAAAAATTTATGATTATATTTTATGAAAATAAATTTTCATTTCAAATTATTAAATTACTTTTAATATTCTAAATAAAATATTTATGACCTACAAAAATAACAAAACTTATACTATGATAATTTTTTTCACTTTTAAGATGTGTAAATTGTATTTATACATTCATGGGAGAAGTTTCTATTTTTCGGAAGATTTAATATTCATTACTATTCATAAGGGTATTTTACTATTCATACATTACTATTCACAAAAAATTAATTTGATCTTATTATAATTTAAATTGTTTACTGATCAGAACCATAGAATACTATTTTTTGAAAATTATTTCACTTTATTAATTATTTACAGTTTACATGAATATTTTAATATACCCTTTTTCCAATATTCATCAATAATATTCATTATATATTTATCTGGACATTTGAAGATCACAAATTTTACCATAATAAGAAATAAAATTTTATTTATATTAAGGGATTACAAAAAGTATCTGATGCCTTGTTACATAGCCTCTAATAACACATGCATTGGACCTATGTGTAAGGTGTCCTATGGTGATAGAATCTTGGGACGACTTGGAAAACATTTCTCAAGAGGTTATTTCTATCATCTTGAACTCCTCCTTCAATAGATTGCATTCAAGCTTCACATATTGAAGCTCATCATGGGCTTGGTACAGAGAAAAGCCCAGAGATGTTACCTCCTTCCCAAGCTCTAACAGATGTGCTTCATACGACCCAAGCCTACAGGATGAGGCCATCAACTCTTCTTTCTGTATTAATTAACCAAGATTACATGTATTTATAAATAATAATTGTAATTGTAAGAGTTTAGTTTCCATTGATCATATAGACCAACAGTCATATAAAAATCAAAACCCAACTGTACACTTCATTAATTAAAGGATATTGTTTTGTGGAGTATAAAATGAAAACACAAAAAATTAGGAAACAAATATTCAAAATTTCACGTCGTTACATTCATCCCCCTTACGAAATTTCATCACCGAAATTTTAACTCATACCCTAATAAGAGAAAAGGTGTGGGTACTTTTTCCTCATAGACTAATCTGGTTCCCACGTGGCTTCTTCACCCTTGTGGTTCCTCCAAAACACCTTAACAAGGTGGGTAGTCTTATTGCATAAAATCTTGCCTCTATGATCCAAGATCTCCACTAACTGCTCCCCATTAGAGAGGTCATGTTCCAGTTGTACCACCTTTAGATTTATTACAAGCGAAGGGTCAGGTATGTACTTCCTCAAGAGGGATACACGGAAGACATCATGAAATTATGCTAGATTTGGAGGATGTTCAAGCCAATAGGCCACTGCTCCTACACAATCAATAATTTTATCGGGGACAATGTACCTAGGTCTGATATTTCATTTATTCCAAAATTTACTGAATCTATTCTAAGGTGAAATTTGAATAAAGGCCTTGTCACCAAAATTAAACTCCAAGTCCCTTTGACAGTTTTCAGTATAGCTGTTTTTCTGACTCTGAGCAGCTTTAATGTGTTGCTGGATGGCATGGACCTTTTCTATCATCTCTTGCACAAGATTAGGCCTAAGAAGCTTTCTCTCACTAGCTTAATTCCAAAAATTAGAAGTTCTACATTCTTTACCATATATATCCTCATAGGGTGCCATTTGAATTCTCGAGTGGAAGATGTTTTTGTAGGAGAACTCAACTAAAGGGAGATGCTGATCCCATCCACCATAAATTCCATTGAGCATGTTATCAACATATCCTCGACTTTTTGAATAGTCCTTTCATATTATCCATTAGTTTTTGGGTGATAGGCCATACTGAAATTCAATTTATTGCTCAGAGCATGTTGAAGACTTCTCCAGAATTTTGATGTGAAACTTGGATCACGATTAGATATGATAAAAAGTGGAACTCCGTATAGCCTTTCCACTTTCGTCATGTAAATCCTAGAAAGTTTATCAAGAGATAAATCTTCCGGAATAAAGATAAAATGGGCATCCTTGGTGAGACAGTCCACAATAACCCATATCACATTATTTCCTTTGGAAGTTCTCAGGAGACCAATGATGAAGTCCATAGTGATATTGTATCACTTCAATGTTAGTATGGGTAGTGGTTGCAATACCCCTTTAGGAATTTTTCGCTATGCCTTTTCATGAAGACATACCAGGAACCCTGAATTGTAGTAAGCAATATTCATTTTCATATTATCCCATCAATAAATATCATGAACGTCCCTATACATTTTTGTGCTTCTAGGATGTATTGAGAAAGTAGAGCTATGAGCTTCATCCATCAACTCCATCTTTATTTCTAGAATATATAGAACACATAGTCTGGTATGAAATTTCAGTACACCTTCTTGATCAATATTGAACTCAGTAAACTTCCCATCATTCACAACCTCAAACTTCTTCTACAAAGGATCTTCTTTATGAGATTTCTTGATCTTCTCTCGTAATGATGTTTTAGAAATCATTTGTGTTAGGGTTGATGATGTCCCTTCCATTATAATTAACATGTATAACTTTAATAGGTCATTAATCAAAGTATCTCTTTGAATCCTCATCGTGGAAAGAACAACTATGTCATTCCTACTTAGTTTATCAGTGAATTTGTTTTCTCTTTCTGGATGATAATGAAATGAACAATAATACTAGTTGAGAAGTTCAAACCATCTCCTTTGTCTCAAGTTCAATTCCTTTTGTGTGAAAATATACTTCAAATATTGATGGTATGTGTATATATCTCATTTCTCCACATAAAGATAGTGCCTCCATATCTTTAGAGCATAGAACGACCACAACCAGCTCCAGATCATGCGTTGGATAGTTCTTATCATGAGTCTTCAACTGTTGAGATGCATAAGCAATGAATTTTTCATTGTGCAAGAGGACGCACCCAAACCCTTTCAGAGTTGCATCGTTAAAAATAACGAATCCTTATCCACATTAGGGTAGAGTTAACACAAGTTCCGTAACCAATCTCTTCTTCAGCTCTTGGAAACCTTCCTCACACTAATTTTTCCAGATGAACTTGACCACTTTTCGAGTTAACTTGGTTAATGGATTAGAAAGCCATGAAATGTTTTTTACAAACCTCCTATCATATCCCACTAATCCAAGGAAACTATGAATCTCAGTTATTTTTGTAGGTTGATGCCACTCCACTACAACTTTTTCCATTTCAGGGTCAACTATGATTCCTTAATTGGTAACAATGTGCCCCAAGAAAGCAACTAGCTGTAAATAGAATTCTCATTTATTAAACTTCCCAAAAATCCTCTCCATTCATAGAGTTTTTAAAATAACCCTTATATAATCCTCATAATCCTTAAAACTTTTAGAATATATCATAATATCATCAATACAAAATACCACAAAGTTATAATGGTAGTCCTTAAAGACTCTATTCATCAAATCCATAAAATAGTAGGCGAATTAGTCAGTCTGAAGGGCATAACAACAAATTAATTATGCCCATATCTTGATCATAAGGTTTTTTTAGAATGTATTCTTTCTTCACCCACAATTGATGATAACCATATCGAAGATCAATCATAGAATAGAATTGATCCCCACGGTATTGGCCAAATAAGTCATCAATTTTTGGATGAGGTTATTTTTTCTTTACTGTGATCCCATTCATTTCTCTATAATTGATGCATAACCGCATTGATACATCCTTCTTCTTCAGAAAGAGAGGAGGTGATCCCCAAGGAGACACACTCGGATGGATAAAACCCTTCTTCAAAAGATCTTGGAGTTGTTTCTTTAACTCCTCCAGCTCTACATTTTACAACCTAAATGGGGTCTTTGATATCGCACTACTGGAAATGGAGGATATACCAACAGATTTTTTCCCAATGGTTTTCATAAACCGTTGCAGTATGGATGTTGGATGAGTTTTAACCAATGGTTTGATTGAACCGTTGGGATATGTGGGACATTACCCAACGGTTTTATAAAACCGTTGGTAAATGTGAGTTTTAGGAAGCCTTTTCCAATGGTTTTGTAAACCGTTGGTAAAGCTTACCTTTCCCAATGGTTTAAAAAACAATTGGGAATTTTTCCCTCTAAAATTGTTGGAAACACCAATCCCTCATCCGCCTGATTGCAGACTTAAAGAGGAGACATAGAGCTCTCTCACTTGGAAAATTATTCCACACTTCAATCAGAAATGTTTTTTGTTCTTCACTTAAAATATGTATGTGGTACCTTAGTTTCAATTTTTCCATCAATTTTTTTTGTTTTATGTTTTTATTTTTCCTAAACTCAACGTTTTTGTGGTAGTATACCCAATAATTACAATTTGTTTTGTTTTCTGTTTTTGTTATACACACTGTCATGATTTTGTGAGTTAGATTTTGTGAGTCAACTATATTTGAAGAATTTATAACCACTACATTGTAGAGTTAGTGAACCATATGAAGGGATTGGGGATGGTTAGACTAGTGGTGCTGGTGGAGTTGATGTGGAGAGGGGGCTGGGCTGTGAAGGGTGGCAGTTAGTGTAGTGGTGCCAATGGAGTTGAGGTGGGGGGGGTGGCTGTGACGATGGCGATTAGAGTAGTGGTGTAGGTGGAGTTGAGGTTGGGAGTGGGGCTCTGCAGGTGGGGGTGTTAGGGGGGATGTGTAGGGTGAGTCTACTGGGGTGTGGGTGGGGGTGTATAGGTGGGCGTGGGGGTGGAGTGTGGGTTGTGATGATGGGGGTGGGAGAGGGGGATATGCAAGTGGGGTGTCCAGTGGGTGGAGGAGGGGGTGTGCAGCTGGGGGGGATGTGAAGTGGGTGAAGTTGGATGTGCAGGTGGGGAAGCTAGTTGGTGTGAGGTGGGGGGTGTTGTACAGGTGGGGGTGGGGGGGATGTGCAGGTGGGGGTGGGGGAGGGGGTTGTGTATGTGGGTGTAGGTGGAGGGGGAGGGGACTATGTAGGTTGGGCGGTGGGTTGGCAGGTGGAGTCTGTTGGGGTGATGTGGGGGTTTATTGGTTGGGGTGTGTGTGGGGACTGTGCAGGTGGGGGGTGTGGGGGTGGGGGCCGGGATAGTGGGGGTGGGGGTGTAGGTGGCGCGGGGGGGGGGGTGTAGTGGTTGATAGGAGGGGGTGTGCAGGTGGGGGTGTATAGGTGGGGGGATGTGCAATGTGCAGGTGGGGAGGGGGGTGCAGGGGAGAGGGGATATGAAGGTGGATTCTGCTGGGGGTGAGATGGGGAGGGGGGTTGTACCGGTGGGAGGTCATCACATCCATCGTTCACGAATAAGCACTAGGAATTCATCACTTCTAGAGATTTGGATAGGTGTGAGGCCTCTTTGATTTTGGTTCTTGTTTAGTCATCTTGATGAGTAAGTCATCACATGATCTAAAAGTGACATCAACTATATACAATTAATTCCTTCTCTAACAACACATTTTTTAGAAAGAATATATACTTGGAAGGTGGTGGGAGGCTTTTATAATCCTTTTATACAGAGACCAGGGGAAGAAAATATCTATATATATCCACGTAGACCAGGGACCTACTACCCATATGCACGTCCCATATTCACAAGTCTACCTCTCCATGTATTAAATTAATAATTATTCTATGTAGACTTCACCTTCTAATGACATCCTAAATTTAATTCATGTTATGATGAAAAAAATATCTAGGATTCCCATACAACTTCATATAGGATAACAACCTTAATCATTATTCAATGATGATGAAAATATATAAAAAACTCATTACAATACATCATAATTTTAAATAACTACCTACAGATATTCACTAACCCATATTCCTTCCACCAGATGTCAATGCCCCAACATTTTCCAATTGAATACTCGATACCATCATCTTATCAAGTCACCAATCCTACAAATTGTATTTTCACTAAAAAATATTGTTCTAATCCTTAACACCCAACGTTTTTTATAACATTAATGAAAACCCAATTAAATTTCATTGCTCTCAGTCACACCCCCATGGATAGCCCCCACCCTCGTGGATAGACCCGTAACCCCTGGACAGCCCCCAACCCCATGGATAGCCCGCCCACCCCCCTAGACACCCCCACCCCTAGACACCCCCACCCCATGGACACCCCTAACCCCCTGGACACCCTAACCCCCTGGACATCTGCCCACCCCTAATCCCCCCACAGACCCCCCTTGTGGACACACCCCCACCCCCTTGAAAGCCCATCCACTAACCGCACTATCATGACATGGAAAATTTATTATAATTAAAATATTGAATTGTAGTATAGGGGAGACCCTAGGTCGTCTATAAAGGAGCCTTTATAGGTTTTGAGTATGAATTTTTAATAAAGAATTACTAAGAGAGGGGGCGGTTTTGAAAACAAATTTAAGTAAATTACTCAATTAAAGAGTTAAATAGTGGATAAATAAATGTGGTGTATTAGTAATTATGAGAGAAGAAGATAATTTCAAGGTTACTAGACATATTGGATAGTTCATTGTTATGAAACTTTAACATGGTTTTGTTTAATTCTTTGGTTGAAGGTTGTCATGATCTTGACTCCCCTCCTGCCTCTTCAAATGATGCTTAAATAACCACCCCTTGGCACAAACATCATGTTACCAAGATTTGGTTATCAAACATATAATAAGAGGTCTACCAAAGCATACTTAAATATTTTTTATGTGTGTGATAAATAATATTATTGTGTTGTCCAATCGGATCAACCCAAAATTCTCACATGAAATCTCAACCCAATTGGTGTTGAAATAAAAAGTGTTCCACTTAATTATCAAATAAAATTTAATCTGGGGTAAGCTTGTCAAGAAAAAATTATGTGAAATATTCAACACAAAATTATACAAAACCATTAGAGAACTTGTGATGGAACTCCCTCCCAAGTTTGTGTAGCTCATCGAAAGGATCATCCACCATTTAGATCGCCATCGAGAGGAGGAGGAGGCTCGGGTGGAACTCCCTCTTCATACATTATTCCCCTATGAGGATAGGGGCTCCAAAACACCATGGATGATGATAAGACTTATTTGGGTCTCCAAAATACCAAAGATTTGCCTCAATACCGACTTTTCAATTGAGGAGTGCAAGGTTCCATTTTATATGAAAATGGAAGGTGGTTTTGAGCAGACAAAATTATTAAAACAAATTATCACTAGTGTTTCGACCTCCAGACAGTCTCATCTCAATTTGGAGAAAATAAAAAGTTGTATCCCAACCTCTTGGAGGTCTCCATTGAATGTTTGAAATAAATACGTCAATTACATACCTTGATATAGATAGATTGTAGCACACAACTTTTGGCATCGTGAAGATTCAGTGTGCTGGATAGATCAAGTCGTTTTGGGACCCTATATGGCCGAATGACTCTTGGTTTCCTTCATAAGAAATGTACCCCCAATGAAATTCGGATCAGACCACATAATATCAGTAAAATTGGTTGCACAGTCTTGGATCCTACATAGTTTGGCCATTTTTTCATGGAAATCATCATGAGCCCTCCAAATCACCTCCTCCTGCAGTGGAATCATCAAAACAAGCATCATTTCCCTTTTTAACAGAGATAAAAACATAATAAATGATTCAAAAATGGAAGTCAACTTGTCATTGTTTTTATAATTTTTAATATAAAACAAGTTCAACACAGTGGTGTAAAGGTTAAAATTACACAGTGAATCATTGTATGATCACCCCCCTGCACACCCCTACCCCCTGGATAACACACACCACCCCTGTGGATAACCCGCCCACCCCTGGACATGTCGTACCCCCCAGACAGCCCTACTACCCCCTATGGACATCCCACCCACCACCCACCACCTGGACACCCCCACCCCCTGTGGATAGCCCCCCAACCCCACGGACAGCACGCCCCATGGACACCCCAACCCCCCTGGACAGCCCTACCCCATAGTGGATAGGCCGCCCACACCCCTGGGAACCACATACCCCCTTGACAGTCCCACCACCCCCGTGGATAGCCCACCCACCACCATAGACACCCCTGAACCCCTAAACAGCCCCTAACCTCCGTGGATAGTCTATCCACCCCCTGGACACCCCCAATAACCCATGGACGCCCCCACCACCCCACGGACACCCCCATCCCCCCAGAAATCCCCACCCCAAAGAATCCATGTACCGCCCGTATAGAACCCCCCACCCATGTGGACAACCTTTCCACCACCCTGGACTCCCCCAACACCCCCTGGACACCCCTACCCCCTGGACAGCCCCACCACCCCCGTGGAAAACCCCCACCCCCTTAGACACCATATACCCCCTAGACAACCCCTCCACCCTGTGGATAACCCACCCAACCCTGGAAACCCCTACCCCATGGACAACCCCCCACCCCAGTGGACAACCCATCCACACCCATGCCCCCAGGCACCCCCACCCTTTGGAAACGCCGTACCCCCTGGACAACCCCCACCCCTATGGATAGCCCCCCACCACCTTGGACACCCCTACCCCCTGGATAGCCCCACCACCCCTATGGACAGCCCCACAACCCCCGTGGATAGCCCGCCCACCCCCTAGACACCTCGACCCCTTATGGACAGCCCCCACCCCTCAGGACACCCCCACCCCTGGACACCCCACCCCTAGACACCCCCACCCCCTTGGTCAGTGTATGTGATCACTCAAATAATCTACTAAAATATTAAAAAAATTCAATCTAAAATTTACTCAACTTTTGAATAATTCTTCTCTATAAGTGTACATGATCCTGTACACTCATGTATAGTTCTTAAAAGATATTTTGTTATAAA
Source organism: Viscum album (assembly GCA_963277665.1). Taxonomy (NCBI): domain Eukaryota; kingdom Viridiplantae; phylum Streptophyta; class Magnoliopsida; order Santalales; family Viscaceae; genus Viscum; species Viscum album. The sequence goes on along the minus strand of OY728147.1, from coordinate 1,686,886,384 downwards.
TATATTATTATTATTATTATTATATTATGATTATAATATAGAGTTGTGTGTCAGTTATTGTTTCATATAAAGTGAACAATTCTCATTTACTTAAATATATTTTCAATTGAAATTCAATATTATTGAGTTTATTTTCAAAAAATGACTTATAACAATTTTTTTACTGAATGGATAAAAGTTGGATGTAGGAAACTAATAGGATCTCAAGCGATTTTCAAAACTATTTGGAGAGATTTTTAGATTTTCCATTTCACAATGCTTCATATAGTGGTCACATACACTTCCCCTATTACAATTGTGTTGGAAGACCTCAGTTGATCCATGAATAAGTCAGTTACCACATAAACAAATATGGTTTCCAAGAAAACTACTTTGTGTGGTATCACAATGGGGAGAAAATAAAATCACAAATTTTTGATGATCCAAATGAGAGGATTGGATTGGATAATTTATTATATGACTAGTTTTTGTTTATTCATCATCATGAAAAAGAATGGATTCTAATCCAATAAGATTAAAAATATGAGCAGACATGATGCATATAATGAAAATTATGATGTCATCAGGGTGAAAAAATTGAATGATGCTATCACGACTCCAGTATATCGACAATGCAGTAAAATGAAAAAGATGGAATTTTAAATCCGATTGTTTCATGGGAAAACTATGTATGGGATTTCTAATACTTCCATTGATTACATTCTTACATTCTTGATGGACGTACTTCTATATGATGTAGATATTCCCTCAAACCACTATATGTCAAGGATGTTAGTTGTGGAACATCGATTTTTAAGAAAAGAAATTCATTCTTGCCAGAAATATTACAGTATATTTTGGGAGGAAACTACAAAACAAAATGATTTTAAAAAATGTGGCACATACCGCTGGAAGCCAAAAGCTGATGGAACACTATCTCGTGTGCCACAGAAAGTTATGTGGCACTTTCCACTGATCCGAAGAACCTAAAATCTGTTTATGTCTAATGAAATATCAATAAAAATGCAATGGAATTATACTGAGATTAATACGACTAATGATGAGTTGGTTCACCCTACTGATGGATTTTTATGATAGATATTTGATGCTCGATATCTTGATTTTGCAACTAACATGCATAATGTGAGGTTGTGTCTTTCACGTGATAGTTTTAATCTGTTCGGTCATATGCTTACATCACACAGCACATGGCTGGTTTTTATACACATTTATAATCTTCCCCCATGGTTGTGTATGAAAAAACATTTCCCTTTGATGAGTGTACTCATATTAGGCCATTCTGATCCCAACAATGATATAGACGTATACATGAAACCTTTAATAAAAGAGTTGAATCTTCTTTGGGATGTGGGTCTGCACACATGTGATTCATGTTCTAAAGACATATGTTAGATGCGTGATGCACTTTTGTGGACGATCAATGATTTTCATACTTATGTAATTATATATGGATAGAGCACAAAGGGAAAACTACCATGTCCTATTTGTATGAAGAACACATGATACAGAAGACTGAAACATCATTGTAGTTTCAGTTTTATGGGACATTGACGATTCTTTTAAATGGACTATCCATAGAGAAATAATCTTCGATGATTTGACAATACCATGGAGACCAAAGATCCACCTTAGTGTATGTATGGAAATTATGTGCTTAATGAATTGAAAGATTTTAGTTTTTCATTTGGGAAGGGTCAAATGAAATCTGTTAAGAGAAAGAATGTGTCCACTAAAACCTATTACAATTTGAAGAAGAAAGGTGTCTTATTTGATTTGCCTTATTGGTCAACCAATGTTTTATGTTATTTCATAGATGTAATGCACATTGAAAAAAATATAAGTGAATTTTGGATTTTGATTATTCTAAATGTTATGGGAAATAAAAAATATGATTTACAGTCTCGACATGACTTGGGGTATTGGGGCATCAGACTAGAATTGCATCATGTGCATATCAGTGAAAATAAATGGCAAGTTTCATGTGCTTCTTATGTGATGACACCTATAGAAAAACATTTCTAGAAGTACTATGGACAACCAATGTTCCTGATGGCTATTCAAGTAACATATCTAAATGGTCTAGCAGAAGAGATTTGAAACTAAAATCTTTGAAGAATCACGATTATCAAATACTTATGCATGAGTTGATTCCAATAGAAATTACTCATATTTTTTCGAATAATGTAAGGGTGGATGTTATTTAGTTGTTCCATTTGTTTATAGATATTTGTAATAAGAAGTTTTCCAAGTCATTATTTCAAAAAATGTTTGCAAGTTCCCCATTAATTTTTTGTAAGTTAGAGAAAATATTTCCTACATCATTTTTCACATGCATGTTGTATATGACTATCCATATTCCAACTAAAATACTTCTTAGAGGACCTATTTATTTTCGTTGGATGTATCCAACTACAAGAAATATGTACACATTAAAGTCTTATTTCCATAATAAGAATCATCCCAAAGGTTCTATCGTGAATGATTACATGGATCAAGAATGTATGGATTTCTACTCAATGTATATGTCTTATCTTACTACAAGAATGAACAGACCAATGAGAAACGAAGAAGAGTAGTATGAGAAAATTAAACACAATTTTTCATCACTTCCATAAACATGAGAATTTTCTGGATCATATACATTGAAAACATTAATCCTTGAAGAGCGGGAAATGGCACATCGCACAGTTTTGTTGAACTATGACATGTTTGATGACTAAATTGTGTATGTAAATTGAATTTGTATATCTTATATATATATATATATATATATATATATATATATATCTATTAATATATTCCTATTTTTATCTATAGGGAACATAAAGCGATGATAAATAGAAATAATTGTTCTTTATCATTGAGAAGGAGGGAGACTTTGCATAGCAAAGAGTTTTCTGCTTGGCTAAAATTCAAGGTAATAATATTACTGTTTAAAATAATTACAACAATATTTAATTAAGTTTAATATTGATTTATATTTCAGGTATTGAGTTTCCCTTCTTACTCTGTCTCAGAGGAAATAATACCGTTGTCTTTTGGTCCTAATACAGTGGTTTGTGACTGTAAATCAATTGCTATCAATCAGTACAAATTTATTATCACCGAATGAGAAAAGAATATGAGAACAAAACATGATGGTGTAATGGTTACTGCCACAATAGACTATTATTCTAGTGAAAGAGATAGTAGACCGCTTTTTGAAAATGTAGGTTATTATGGAGTCATTGAAAAAATAATAATATTGGATTATTATTCTCATGGAAGAGTCACTATGATGAAATATCAGTGGTTTGATTAAATGACAATTTAGGGTACATTTATTGACGATTTTGGATTTTGAGTAATTGATATGACTCACAGTCTTGCTACCGATGAACCATGTGTATTTGCATCAATGGAGAAACACATTTTTTATGTCAAAGACCATCTTGGACCGGAATTTTGTTTCATTACTGATGTAATTCCAAGACATATTTTTGATGATATTGATGATGGAACTGACACCATCCATACTTCCATTGTAAATGATCCATTTAATACTTTTGATGAATCCAATAGCTCAATTCTCAGAGTTGACTATGAACCTGAAGTTGTTGTGGGAAATATATATAATCATCCATTCATGTTCTTGATTCTTTTGGTTTAACTCGACTTGGGCTATTATGGTTGGTACAATTCAAATTGATTTAATATTTATTACAAATATGTTGTATCCTACTATACCATTATATGAAGTTTCAATGTTTTTTGGTTTCCATTTTATTTGAATTGCATTTTCTAATTTGGAATTGAACTATATTGAAACCTATGAAACCACCATTTCTAACTTGGTGAACATTTCAATGCTTCAACTATGATTTGTATAAAATTTTTAAAACACTATGACCTCTCTTTAACATATTACTGGGAAATGAATATTATGGTCTGTATTCTTCTGCAAAACATGTATTGAAACCTTTATCATCAACCTGGGATAAAGAAATTAAAATTTTCCTTAATTTTCACAACTTCTTTACCCCTTATGAATCAGGTAGAATCAATGTTCTATGATTTTAATAGACTGAAGACACTTAATAAATAACAATCCAACTAAAAATTAAATTTCATTATTACATCTTGTACGATTTATTAACTTCATTATATATCTGTTCAATCTCACCTAAAACAATAGTTAAATTATCCATGATTCCCCCTATTCCCTCTAAATTTTTTAGGTTACACATTAGTTATCCTTTTATATTTACTTCCATATTTGTTTTCAAATGTAGGAAATAAAACCAATTGAAGGGAGGTGATGAAAACAGATTATGGACAACAATCGTTGCATGGCTGAGCTGGCCATTCCACCAGTAGTGCCGGTAGTGAGTATTTTATTTCAAATATATATATTTAAATCATATATAATGTGATGTGATTAATTTTTTTGAAACATTTTTTCAGGATCCAACTATTAGGCGACATTTATTTGATGAGAAGCCTAGTAGTTTTCCCAGTACTCAGGGTGTTCGTTTGAGGGGAGGGGGGGGTGGTACGAGAGCTAGATGATCTGGTCGGCGTACCCGATTAGACCCTACCTCTCCCACTAAAATACCACCCATCCCACATTCTGATCCCAGTGTGTCTTTAGGTACACACATGATATTTATGCCTTCCATGTTTTCACCACCCTTTACATATGCACCTATTAACCCATCTGTACCTTATATGATGATGATTCCCAATCCCCATCAAGAATTCGGCCAGCCATCCCTGCCATCTTGTTTTATTTATTCTTCCTTCTCTTTGGGATTTTATATTCCATCTTCTTTCACTCCTTCTCCACTAGAGTCTATCCATGTGGAGAATACATTGGGACCCACTACATCTGTACAGGGTTTTCCATCAATTTTTGCAGATCCAGTAGTTCCCATTGATCAGACTACCACAATTATACTTATAGAACCTGAATAAATTTTTACACCATTATTTATTTTCATTAAAAATGTACTGATAAAATATTTCTTTTTATTTCATAACAGATACATCTACTAATAGGAGGTGGGGTGGGGTTATACACACATTCATACAGTTTATAAATTCCACACATAGTTGATGGTGGACTATAATGAAGATAGTCAAATGATTAAAAAATTAGGGAAGCAATGTTAGAGTTTTTTGGTGATGCATTCCAAATACTCTGACATCGTTCCTGTTAGCCCGCTATCCCGGAGACACCTGCCAAATGAAGTCAAGAATAAATCTTTGATAGAGATGTGGGTAAAAAAATCTGTTGTATTTAATGAAATATAAATTTTTTTGTATTTATATGAATTAATATTTTGGTGTACGCTATGGTTTAATTTCCTCGATGGTGAGAGTGCACGACCAACATGTCTAAAGGATTTAGGCGAGGTTTGGAGAGCTTATAAGAACGAGTTGTACATTTGATGGCATGTTAGAGTGGGCATAGAGTTAGAGGCTATCCCTTTCCTGGATGATTGTCTGTTAGAATAGTTCGGACAGATGATTACTCATTGGATGATAGTCAATTTAAGGTATTAATCACATTAGAGGTATTTAAATGGAAATTTTAAATTTTTTCATTAATACTAATTATTGAATTTTATTTAGGATTCATCTAAAAGAATAAAAAAACTATTGATGCTAAAAAAATACATCCACACATTGGGATCTACTACGATTCAAGATCATGAGAGGCAGTAGATGTGATAATTTATAATTTTTCTTTAAGAATTTCAAATTCTATTGCAACCTCCATAATTTATTCAATTGCTAATGTTGTTATATAAATTTAGTTATGAAATTAATTATTGGTATCCTATTTTTAATTATGGTTTCCTACTTTCAATGTCATTATAGAGACATAAATTGAATATATAAGGACATGTTCCTCGAGAAAAACTATTTTGCTCGAGTAGAAGGAAGAAAGATAGAAGTGTGGTAAATGAACCGACTCAGTAGCCGAATGTAAGTTTTACTTTGTGGATTTAAAATTATAATATCTATTTTCTAACTTAATAATATATTTATATTTGTAATATGTTGCTTTAGAGGCTATTGAATCCCAGGAACCTGAATATTTTGGGCCAAATGATCACTTACATCAGTTGTTGGGAGATGAGAACCCAGGTAGAGTACGCTGCTGACCTAGGAAGATTATAGTTATGATGAGTTATTTTCCCACCTCAGGTATGATTTATAGTGCCAATGAGTTCCAGCAGGTTAAGGCATAGGTAGAACATGTTGAAAAAAGGGCCACCGAGATGGTAGATGTGTCTGAAAGGGAAAACACTACATTTATGAAACTGAAGGAAGTTTTACATCCAACACATCCACCAGAGGTCCGAACAGCTTGTAATGAATATATATCATTAATTAATTCTATATATGGTGCACCAGGTGGATGTTATAGTGGAGGTTGAGATGATGGCGAGGAGGATGCCGAGGTGTAGGAGGAGGAGGGTGAGGAGGAGACCGAGGCGGAGGAGGAGGGCATGGAGGAGGGTGAGGTGGAGGAGGAGGGCGATGAGGTGGCTGAGTCTGAGTATGAGGGCGAGGAGGATGGTGTTAAGGATGGAGGGGATGATGATGACGGAGAAGATGAGGATTAGGGTGAGGCTGATGATGATGGTGATGATAGTGATGGTGATGAGGGACATATTGATCCTTTACATTTTTTACAGATATTACTGACCTTTGAAATTTATTGATTTATTGTGCCTGAATATAGGTTTGATTATATAGGTCAGATTATCTTTATTATTTTATTTATAAATAATAAAACTTGACTTGATGATTTGTTGTGACTGATTCACCCCTCCCATGGACAGCCCCCCCACCCATGTGGACAGGCCGCTCACCCCCTGGACACCCCGTACCCCCCTAGACTGCCCCGCTACACGTGTGGACAACCTTCCCACCCCCTGGACAGCCCCTCCCCCTATGGATAGTCCCCATTCCCATGGACAGCCCGCCCCACCCGCATGGACAACCTGCCCACCCCCGTGGAGAGCCCGCCCACCCCCTTGGACAACCCCAACCCCCATGGACAGATTTCCCACCCCTGTGGATAGTCTTCCCACCCCCTAGACACCCCATACCCCCTAGACAGCCCCGACCACCCTTGAAACTTCGACCCACTTGGATAGCCCGCCCACCATCGTGGATAGCCCCCCCACCCCTATGGATAGACCACCCACACCACTAGACACCCTGTACCCCTAGACAACCCTACCCACCCCCTGGATAGCCTTGACCCCCCCTGGACGACCCCCCCCCCCACAGCTGTGGACAGCCCCTCCCACCACCTGGACACCCCCAACCCCCGTGGATAGTTCACACCCCCAAAACAGCCCTCACCCCTGTGGACAGCTCACCCACCCCTGTGGATAACCTGCCCACCCCTGTGGATAGCTCGCCTACCCCCTAGACACCCCCTCACCCCGTGGATAGTCCCCACCCCCATGGATAGCCCGCCCACACCCCTTGGACATCCCTACCCCCCGTGGATAGCCAGCCCACCCCACATACACCCTATACCCCCTGGACAGCCCGCCCACCCCATAAATACCCCCGACACCCCTTGACTGCCCCCACCCCTATGGAATGCCCCGCCAACCCCCTGAACAGCCCCCACCCCCGTGGACACCCCTCCCACCCCCATGGATAGCCCCCCCTGAACACCCCTCCCCCCACGGACGGCCCCCACCCCCACCCCCGTGGACAGCCCGCCGTCCCCCTGGACACCCTTACACCCCGTGGATAGCCCGCACACCCCTGGACACCCCCTACCCCCTGCACAACCCCACCCACCCCATGGACACCCCATACCCCCCTAGAAAGCCCCCACCCCCATGGACAACACCACCCACCCCCTGGACACCCCTACCCCCGTGGACAGCTCCCACCCCATGGCCATCCCCACCCCTAGAAATCCCCCACCCAAGTGGATTTTAGGGTTTATAACAACTAGAAGATCCCATTAATCATAGATACCCACTTGGTTTCCTCCTGGGATCCTTGATCACCAGTAAAAAATAGTTGATGGTATTTTAGAAACTACCATGCATAATAACTGATCTTAGAAGAACATGGTTATTCCACTTCCACAAGAGTTTGAGAAGAGACAAAGACACAAGAATGACTACCTGAGGTATCCCCTTATAGAATTTTTGATTCATTTATAGTGGTAATATTCTAAAGAATTATAAAAAAACATTTATGATTTAATTAATTAAATTTAGATGATTAATTAATTAATAGTTGATTATTGGTTTTTATATGATTAAATAATTGAGAAGTTATTTAATGGAATAGAGAGGATTAATTAATTGTTGAGTTAATTGAAGAGATTGAGAAGATTAATTATTTAGTGAGTTAATTAATGGGATTTAGATGATTAATTGATTGATTAGTTAATTAATAGGATCGAGATTATTAATTTATTATTGATTTAATTAATGGAACTGAGATGATTAATAAATTATTGAGTTAGTTATTAAGATTGTGATGACTAAATAATTTTTGAGTTAATTATTGGTATGGAGGTTATTTATTAATTGTCGAATTAATTAATAGAGTTTGATACAAAGATAATGAATGGAAACAATAGAATTCATCTGTGATATTGAGATAATGAATGGTAATAATGGCATTCATATGTGATGATGAGATAACTTCTTGTAATAATGATATTCAAATGTGATAATGAGATAATGAATGGTAATAATAGAATTCATATGTGATATTGAGATAAGGAATGGTAACATTGGAATTCATATGTGATGATGAGATAATGAATGGTAATATTATAATTCATATGTGATAATGAGATAATGAATGGTAAAAATGAAATTCCTTTTTGATATTGAGATAATGAATGGTAATAATGGAATTCATACATTAATTGAGATGGTGAATGGTAACAATGTAATTTTGAGATATGATATACCTGAGGGGTAGTTTAGACTCAGGCATGGGCTGAAAAAGGTATTGAGGTTTGGGCATTCTTGGGAACCTAGGGGGTTTATGTGGTTAAATGATGAATAACAGAATAAGAGTAAATAGTTTAATTTATTGATAGTATTTATTCATTACACATCGGTAGACATTGTTTCACCCGATATTATTTTATATGTCATTGGTTGTTCCCCACTGAGTTGTACTCACACCGTACTTGGGTTACATGATTGATACCTGAATAGATTTCATGGTTGTAGGACCGGATAAGAGAAAAGGACCTGTATTATATAGCTAAGTTGAGATAGAGCTTGGAGGAGGGAACCAGATGTGGTTTGAGACCCCCTTGGGAGTTGTTAGTGTATTTAATTTTAAGTTTCTATTTTGAAACTATACATGAACATTGGACTAAAATATCTACTGTTCATTTTTTATATTTTATTCCCTACTTTGGTCATCATCTTATATTAGTAATATTATGGTTATGGTTATATGTGATCCTGTTATTGTTTCCTATTTTCCACTATTGTATTACTTTGATAAAAGGGGGTATAGTTTCCCCATGATTGATATTATGGCCTCACTACTAGTCAGTATCCACAAGCATATGGGGACTCGCACTAGACGTCATGTGACCGATCGACTCGAGGCACCGATGTATGGAAGCTAGGACGGGACACTACAAAGTTTTATTACAGGATATTTTTCATTTCATTTCATTTCTTTTCATTACTTTTGTATTTCTATTTGGGAAAGGTAGAAATGACACTAGGAAGATTCGTTCCTTAGTTTTGTGCTTGTGCAAGGGAGTAGCTAACCCATGTATAGGAAAGAACCCATGTACATAGGTTGGGATTGTTGTTATTTTTATTTGTTGTTATAGTTGAATATTATTTCACCTTGGGTGATGTACTCATTATGTGATATGATTATTGTTTTAGGAATTTGTTGTGATTTGACTAACATCTAGGCAAGGCACGAGGGTTGATTAAGAATGCATCATTATTTAATATTTTGGGTTATTTTGTGACATATTTCATTTTAGGTACACATGGGAATACATGTTTTTGGTATATTTTTGAACTCCCAATATTTTTCAGTTCTTTTGTACTTTAAGTGAAATGGTTTCTTATGTGAAATTTATAATGATAAAATGATGAAAATTGTGAATAATTGGCTGTCAAAATGTGAAACAAGAATAGTCACACCTGAATTTTTAAATTAATTTTTATTTTATTATTTCCGAGCTTCAGTTAACATCTTCGAGGTGCGGGTAGAGTGTGGGTTAAAAAATTTCAACATTTAATGATTTTATTGGGTTTCAGTCCCGTGCACGGTCACCTCGCAGTTGATGGTAGCCGTGCAATAGGCCCAGGTGTCGTTCCATTTCTCATTATTATTATTATTATTATTATTATTATTATTCATTATATTATTATTATAATTATTATTTCATTATTATCTTTATTATTATTATTATTTTTATTGTTGTTCTAATTATTATTTTTATTGTTATTAATTATTATTATTATCTTTATTAATAATATTTTTTTATTATTTTTGGTTTTATTATTATTATTATTATTATTAGTATTTGTATTATTATTATTTTTAATAATATTATAATTTTAATAATATTATTATTATAAGAATGAAAAAAACCCAAACCTAACGCTAAGCCCCAACTATTTCGCCTCCCCTGTTTTTTGTCTTCTCCTACATGAGCTACTGCCTCACCCTCCTCCTCAACTAGCACACTTTCCTAGGCCCTCTCCCTCACCCAGTGCCCTCGCCCTTGCCCAGCAGCCTTGACCTCTAGCGCTAGCCGCCTCTACAGGACCCCGCGCTCACACTCAGCTCATTGCTACGTTCACCCTTGCATCCGACCACTCCCATTCCCTCTTCCTCCAGCCTCCCACTCATGCCTTATCCTCCGCTCGCTATCCCTAATCCTTTTCTCTCCCACTCCACCATCTGTGGCGCACCCCCTACAGGTCCCCGCCTCCGCTCTCCCTCCGTCAAGTTCTCCCCACCCCGCCTTGTGTATTCCACCACCGTAAACCCTCCCTTCTAGTATTTCCCCTCACCGACCATGTCTAACTGTTGCGCGCCCTCCCAGCTTGGTCACGCCCCTCTTCAACCCTACCTGGCTGCCTCTACCTTTGAGAGACCCTCCTCCAGTCGGCGACCCCTTTGAATGACCTCCCCCTTCTGGCACGATCCCCTATACCAGGGACCTCTCCTCTGACTACTCTCCCCTCCCACAAACCTTCTTTCCAGGGGGCTCTCTTGTGAACTACCACTCTATAATGAGCCTCCTCCATTCGTGACCCCCTACTGCTTCGACCAGACACATCACTGGTGCGATGAGTGCACATCCGTGCTGACCCCTGCCTCATTTATTCATGTGCCCTACTTCACACCTTATTCTTAATTAGGTGCATGAAGAACACCCACCACTGTAGGTGAGATATTTGGGATAATTTAGATTCTTCTTCATTGCTGTTTATTCATTTGGATTATTTTAAGCCATCATTTCTATGTTTTTAGATGATTTTCATTTGTCACTGCATGTTGGTGCGGTAAACCAATAATTAAATAGTCATTGGATTTTGGGTAATTATGCACAAGCGTGATTTGATTCTTGTCATTGTGATTGAGCTACGAGTCAAGGTAGTACCATCATCACATAACCATTAAATTCAATAATTCATTGGTATTTTGTTTTTCCTACTTCCTTAGTTGTTAAATTAGTAATGTATTATTTTTCATAACATTTTTTATATGTGGAAGGAAGTTTTTTGTTTTATTTATTTGAATGTGTAATGTGGAATTGAAGAATGGCGCATGCATCATGTTTGGTTGATAGCATTGTTGGCTCTGTAAAATGGTATAATATTTTTAAAATCATATTTTGGTCCTAAAAATATATTTGTGATGTTTATGAAAATGCTTATTAAAAATTTCTAAAATGGTTTTTTACTGTGTTTTTGGTTTAAATTTTCTGGTTTCACTTCTGTATCAGAATAGTTTGTTTGAGGAAAATATGTAAAGCCCATTTATCATTTTTCATGTGGTCTGATTGTATTGTGCAAACTAAGTGTTTATCAAGTTCCCTATTGTCCCTTATAATTTTTTTATGGATTTAAAGAGGTGGCTAGTTTTCCTTAAATGGGTTTCCAAGTAAGTATTTTTTTTCAATGTGACTGCGTATGGTTTTAAAAATAGATTTTTTGAATGTGCCGTGTGTTTTTGTTAGGTTCTTCATACCAATGGTTTATTAAGTGCCTGTTTGATTTTTCTAAGAAGTTTGTAATTTATAAAAGCATAAATTTGTTTTGTAAATGATAGTTTGAAACTAAAAAGGTGGTTGGTGTTTACAAAGGGGATTTATAAGTTGTTATTTTGTTTATTATAACCTATGTATGATTATTCGTAAAAAGTTTTAAAATGTGAAAACTGGTTAACACTTGGCGGATGAGCACAGTTTGGTCAGGTTTATGAAAAATGAATTTTAGATTTTCTCTAGAAATGGTTTTCCATATGATTTGATAACTGTTAGAGTGTTTCATAAGTAATGTCCTGGTTGACACTTTTTAATGTTTATTTGAAAAAAAAACCCACCTGGGTTGGGTCTATTACCTCATCGATAGATCATGAGACATGAGAGTCCTTGGTATGGTAACTTCCTTGTATAATTATAATTTTGAGGCAAGGACTACCCTTGAGGTGGTTGGGGTGGTTCCGAGAAGGGTGGTGTGTTTGGTAATATATATGTGGCTTATTATTTTAAATGTATAGAACACCCTCTTGAGAACTACACTTGGGAACCTAGAATAACAAATATGTTTACTAAGAATGATTGCAGAACTAGTTTAGACTACACACTCGCTAGTGGACCTAAGTGCATACTTTTCTCTGTTTTGGGATTGGGCCCCGTGATTAGGCTAGGTAGGGAAAAACCAAGCGTTTGGGCATTATGTCACCATCATGAGTAGGCATGCCTTCAGGATGAGTCACATGTATTAGTACGTTCCAGTTTTTCTCAGAGTTCCTATGATTTCCCATGTTCCTTTGATAGTAGTACAGTTAGTACCATTCCCATTACTATATGAAGTGATACCCACTGTTATGAGTTCTGGTGTTTTCCTGTAAAATTGTAAATTTTTGGTTTCCTAGAGATCATTTCAAGAAATGTTTTTAAACATACAATAACTATTTCCTTTGAAACTTTTATGAGTTTTAATTATCATTCCTATAGTGTTTTCCTATTTTTAGTTTCTTTTAAAGGTTCAATCTCTGGTTCGGATCGCCTTGGGCGATGTTTTGTTTTGGTATCAGAGTGTAACCCATGGGGTTATATGGAGTCCTAGTCTTGGATAGGTTTGTTGTGTTTTGGTCCTTATATCTTTTCCTTTCATTTATTTATCTTGTTTTGTTCTATTTATTCTGGTTTATTTATTTATCATTAGGGGACAAATCTTTCCTAGCTATAAAATTTTGAGGCCCATCACGGGTTTCCAGCCCGTGTGGATCAGGAACGCCCTATGAGACATGTCGTGGACAGGCTCAGGTGACCGGTTCAGGGATGACCTGGGTTGGTTTGTGATAAATGGTATCATAGGGGACCTTGTTATTTGGGGTTCTGGTAGATGGAGATTAGTACTATCAGGACTCAAGTGGTAGGTATAGGAAGGACGTCATGAGCCCTCACCCGTTCTGAACCTCGAGTCGTCATGCGTAGTCCAAGAATTGAGTCTTTATCTTGTTCTGGTTTTTTTTGGATTGGGGTATGAAAATGGAGGCAAGATGATGTTACATTGTGATTTCACCTAGAGTAGTGACCCATGTAGAGTCTCAGCACACAGGTTAAGTTCCACATAGTTGTTGACGCATACTTGGGGCATGGACCACTACCATGACGCTAGGTTAATTGTGATTACCAGTCCCTCACTATGGTAGTTTGATACAAGTTGAATTTTTTTTGGTTTTGGTTGCTGTAAGTTCACTTTTGAAAATGAACAAGGTTTTTTTAAAGGAGGATGAATTTTTTAAATGGTTTAAAATTCCTGAAATGGGTTCTAAAACTGAAATCTCTTGGTTTAAAAATATGGTGTTTTCTTGTAATTGGTGAAATCTAGTTTGGGTGTATCCCCGAGTACTCATTAAGAACGTTTTCACATGTTAGTGAATGATTGAGAAGTGTGTGTTGGTGCATATGAATGAATGAGGATGAATACATGAACAATAGTTCATGGGATTACTAGGGTGTTTATTTGGTATTAAATGCATGACCTTATATTTTAAAAAGTGACTTTTAAAGGGAAATTACTTTGGATGTTGAATTTGGTTTTAAAAGTGGATTTGGTGTTTGGAAAGTGTCCATTAAAGAAGAAAGTTTTGAAATCTAAAATGAAGAAGTAATTTTGTGTGTGATTGTATTTTTTTTTTTGAGCTGGCGGCATTTCGATGGAGGCTCTTTCTATGATGTTACTTTACCTTGATATTGGTTTTGAATTTGTGGTTTATATGTTTTCCAAAAAATTCCACTTAGAAAGGTCCCCAAGGATTCTGATAAGTCATGCCTAGTTTTTGGTCCTTCTCGGACATTGTCTGCCCTTCATCGTGATTAGGGTCCGTTAGAGGCAGCATAGTTTCTTGATGAGGTCAAATGTGTCTTTAGGGTATTTGGAACTCTCAAAACTATCAGAGTGCATGTTGTTTTGGGTTTTTTTGATTTTCTAGCTCTGGATGAATGGGAGTTATTCACACCACTGTCAATGCAAGTTGGAATGACGTGGGATTTCTTAAAATCTATCTTTGTCTGATGGTTTATATCTGAAGAGGTGAATACAATGAAATGGGAAGAGCTAATGCGTATTCATCATGTCAAATAGATAGTGAAATCAAATGTTGAGCATTTCAAGGAACTTGTGTGATTTTTTCAATGGTAGAGTTGCATGATTTCATGAAGACTACCATCTTCATCAGGGGTCTTAGTCTAGAGATCATGGAGCAGGTCCTCCATTAAAGGGACCATGTTTTTGAGAAGCTGGTGGATGATGTGTTCTTAGCTTAGTTGGTCTCCATAGCACAGATGGTTGAAAATCCATCATATCAAGTTGTTTGTAATGGTTCCCCATCTAGAGAGTAGAGTGTGCTAGATGGACTTGTTTGGAAAGAGTCATTTGTAGTGGTTCTGGCTTCCACTTCGTCAGACTGTTTAATGGTGTGCCACCAGTGTGGTCGGTTTGGGAACGTGAAGTCACCATGCCACATCCCTCTAAAGATTTGCCATCATTGTGGATATCTGGGTCACATGGAGATGTTTTACAAGAAGCTTCTATATAAGAATATGTTGTTACCAAAGTATTACAGTGCCTGAATTTGAGTTAAGAGATGCTTTAACCATCAGAGCCCCAACCACAGGTCTTTCGATGAAGCTCACGTACAGTTAGGAGTTGTCGGGGGTGTGAAGCCTCAGTTTGGTTTTTCTGTTACTTGTTGGTAGTGGAAATATTAAAGCCTTTTCATTCTTGTTTATATACTGTTAAAATTTTGACATTGTTGTAATTTCATTGTTTTTTCTTGAAGTTATGATGGACTCATCCTATTGTAATCCAAATGGCCCCGTTTTCCTGATTAAGGTTTTATGAATCGTGGGGTTTTCTTTAAAGTGTGTTTGTCCCTTGAATGGGTTGATCTTGGTTGAGCTATGTTTGTTTGGAGGAGAATGTACCTATAGTAAAATTGATGTTTTTTTGTTATGATCAGGTTTACTGCTTAGGGTAAGTTTTGCTTGGAGGATTCCCTCTAGTGTTTAGGGTTTTTGGTCTCGGTCGAGAGTTCCATGTTCCAGTTGAGGTTTTGTTTCGCTCATTCTATAGAAGTTAGTTTGGATCAGTAGAGAGTTCCCATAGTGGCCCCCCATCATGGGGGGGGGGGGTATGTTTGGGGGTTAAATTTCCATGCTAGTTGAGTGGTTGTGGTGGGTAGAACCCTATCATGTTCTCTCGTTCTCTTGTGTCCCTGTTTCTTTCAGTTTCAACTGGGTATGGATTTTTGTTTTCTCTATTGTTTGGCTAGGAGACATTTGGGGGGTAGCAAGTGTCTATTGTGGGGATAATTTTTACACCTGAATTTTTAAATAATTGTTTTTTAATATTTCCTGGATTCGGTTTTCCTCGTCGAGGTGCGGGTTGAGCGCGGGTCAAATATTTTCAACATCTAATGATTTTACTGGGTTTCAGACCCATGTACTGTCACCTCGTGGTTGGCTGTAGCCACGCGGTCAGTCCAAGTGTCCTTTCATTTATCATCATCATTATTATTTTTAATATTTATATTATTATTAATATTTCATTGTTATCTTTATTATTTTTATTTTTATTATAATTGTCATAATTATTATTTTTATTGTTATGAAATATTTTATTATTATTATCTTTATTATTGTTATTATTATTATTATTTTTGGTTTTATTATTATTATAATTATTCATATTAATAATATTATTTTTATTATTATCAATTTCACTATAATTATTATTGTAATAATAGTATTAGTATAAGAATGAAAGAGACACCCAAACCTAACCCTAAGCCCCAGCCGCGTCTTCTCCCCCGTTTTTCCCCTTCTCCTGTGTGAGTTGTAGCCTCTCCCTCTTCCTTGCCCAAATCCCTCACCCAGTGCCCTCACACTTTCCCAGTGCCCTCGCCCTCACCCAGTGGCCTCAAACCCCAGTGCCAGCTGCCCCAGCAGGACCCCGTGCTCACCCTCAACTCCCTGCTTCCTTCTCCCTTGCAGTCGGTCGTGCCAAGGCCCTCCTCCTCCAACATCATGCTCACACCCCAGCCTCTGTCCCTAGTTCCTCCACCTTCTCTCTCCCACTCCACTATCCATGACACACCTCCTTACAGGTCCCCACCTCCACTCACCCTCCGTCGAGTTCCCCCACCCTACCCTAGGTATTCCACCGCTGCATGACCTCTCTCCCAGTCATGCCCCTCGCCGACCCTGTCCAGCCATCGTGGGCCCTCCTAGATTGGTCCCTCCCCTCCCCGATCATATCTGGCTGCTGCCACTTTTGTTCGGCCCTTCTCTGGCCAGTGATCCCTTTGAACGACCTCTGCATTCCATCTCGGTCCCCTTCACTGGCGAACATCCTTCTAGCAGATCTACCCGCCCACGATCTTTCTTTCTGGGGAAACCTCTTTGGTGCGCTGCCACACTCGAATGACCCTCCTCTAGCCGCGAGCCCCTACAACTCCAGCCAGCCACATTGCCGGTGTGACGAGTGTGCCCTCGTGCTAACCCATGCCTCATTTTTTCACGTTCCCGACCGAACAACTTATTTTCAATTAGGCGTGTGACGAATGCCCACCGCTAAAGGAGAGCAATTTGGGTACATTTCGATTCTTCTGCACAAGGTTCGTGGTGGGTTTTACGCTATTTATTCGTTTGGATTATTTTAAGTCAGCATTTTTGTGTTTTTAGATACATTTTGTTTGTTTCAGCGTGTTGTTGAGGTAATCCTGTGATGCCATAGTCATCATCATGTGGGTACTTAAGCGCGTGTGTGATGCGATCCGTGTAGTCATGATTGAGCTATGAGTCACGGTAGGACCCTTTTTACATTTCCTTTAAATTCACAATTTCATTGGTTTTATGTTTTTCACACTTCTTTAGTTATTAAATTAGTAATGTACTATCTTTATAATATTTTTTCTATGTGAGATGAAGTGGTTTGTCTCTTTTCATTGAATGTGTGATGTGGATTTGATGAATTATGAGTGCCTCATGTTTGGTTGATAGCACTGTTGGCTCTTGCAAATGATTAAAAAAAATTTAAAAGCATTTTTGGGTCTTAAAAATATATTTGTGATGTTTACGATAATGGTTATTTAAATTTAATCAAACGGATTTAAAATGTGTTTTCGGTTAAAATGGGATTGGTGAAGTTATGTATGAGAATAGTTGGTTTGAGGCAAATATGTAAGGCACGTTTTAAATTTTTCAATTAGTCTGATTATGCTCTCCAAACTAAAAGTTTATCACGCACCCGATTGACCCTTAATAATGTTTTCTGGATTTAAAGAGGTGGTTGGTTTTACTTATATGTGTTTTCATGTAGGTATATTTTTAGAGTGAGTGTGTATGGTTTTAAAAATGTTTTTTTTTTGAACGTGTGGCGTGTTTTTGTTAGGTTTTTTACATCAAGGGTTAGTTAAGTGCCTGATTGGATTTCCTAAGTATTTCGTGATTTCTAAAGGCATGAATAGGTTTTTTTAAATGATAGTTTGACATTTAAATGGTGGTTTTTGTTTCTAAATGTGATTTATAAGTTGGTTTGGTGTTGAATATAACCTATGTATGATTATTCATATAAAGGTTTAAAATGTAAAAATTGTTGAACACTTGGAGGAAGGGCCTATATGGACAGGTATATGTAAAATGATGTTTGGAATTGCTTTAGAAATGGTTTTCCAAATGATTTGATTAATGTTAGAGTGTTGCACAGGTTATGGCCTGATAGTCGCTTTTGAATGGTTATTTGTAAAACCCCTCTTGGGTTGGGTCTATTTCCTCATCGATTGATCATGAGATGGGAGAGTCCTTGGAACGGGACCTTCCTTGTATAATTATTATTTTCAGGTAAGGACTACTCTTGAGGTGACTGGGGTGGTTCTGAGTTCGGTTATATATATGTGTCTTGTTATTTGAAATGCATGGCACTACCTCTTGAGAACTATACATGGGAACCATGCGTAGAAAATAGGTTTACTTAGAATGATTACTTCACTAGTTTAAACTAAGAACTGGCTAGTGTCCCTTAGTATGACATTTCTCTGCTAGGGGATTGGTCCCCTTGGTTAGGCAAGGTAGGGAAATACTAAGAATTTGGGTGTTAAAATGTTATCAAGAGTAGTCATGACTTCAGGATGTGTCACATGTTTTAGTACATTCTAGTTTTCATATTAGTTCTTAGGATTTCCTGTGTTCCTTTAACACTAGTACAGTTAGTATTCTTTCCCTTGCTATATGATGTGATACCCATTTTTCATAGTTTTTGAGTTTTCTTGTAAAATTGTAAATGAGTGGTTTGCAAAAGATATTTTTAGGAAATATTTTTTAAATGAACAATCAATCTTTCCTTTGAAACATTTATGAAAAATGAATGATTCCTTTTTGGTCTACTATTCTTTCCTCCTCTTGCACCTTATTTTAAATATGATGGAAATATATAATGATTGTGATTTTTTTAACTTAAAAATGAAAAGTGTAGAAAATTATATATTTATAGAATGCATTTCAATCCTGAAATCAATGTTTTATTTATTTAATTATTCTGTGTTGGTAATAGATTAGTTGGGCCTACCTACTATATTTTTTTTTCTCTTGTAGGTTCCAGATCTGGTTCAGATAACCTTGGGTGATGTTTGGTTTTGGTATTAGAGAGTAACCCTTGGGGTTAGATGGAGTCTTAGTATTGGATAAGTTAGTTGTGTTTTAGTCATTCTTTCTTTTCCTATCAATTATTTATCTTTTTTTTCTATTTATTCTGGTTTATTTATTTATCCTTAATTGGACAAATCGTTCCCAGTGATTAGATTTTGATATCTGAAACTAGTTACCAGCCTGTGGGGATCATGAATGCCCTTGGATCCATGATATAGGTAGGCTCGGGCGACTGGTTTGGGATCAACCTAGGTTGGTTTGTGAAATGAGTATGATAATTATTTTACCCTTTGTTAACCATTTCCAAGATATTGGATGGTTAAGGGTACTGACAATGGCTCAGTTTTGACTGTTTGGAAGGGTTTTGGGGAATGAATTACTATGCCTTATTATGTTTCCCTCTTACATAAACATGATAAAGTGATGTTATTTTTCGGAAGAAGTGTGTTTGGTATTGTATAGATATTACTTCATGATGATTCTTATAGATAGGATGATATAAGGATGTGGTAGGTGATGATCTACCAGTAGTTGAACCCGAGGCAACAATAGTGACATGTGAGGAAGTAGGTGAGAATTTTCGGGATAACCTCCCCCGCTTCATGATGTTTATGTAGAATGACCTAGGATGGGTTGTAAAGAGTTTTCCTGCCCTTAATCTGGAGTTTTAGTTACAACATGCTCTGAATATTACATGTGAGGATGGGCCTACGGAAGTAGAGTTCTGGATAGAGTCCATTTATACTATACTTCATAATTTGTGAAGGTTGAGCAAAGTTTCATGTTGGATTCTTATAAGCTATGAGGAATAAGAAAACGCTGGTGGGATGTTCAACATCAGATTGGAAATGCTGATGGTATTTTATGGAAAGAATATTTGGAGAAGTTCTCGGAGCTCTTTTATCTAGAGAGGCTAAATTAGTAGAGAACAGTTGAGTTCATGAGGATGAGTCAAGGGAGTATGTCCATGATGGAATATACTATATGCATTATAGATTTTTAGTGATTTTCTCCATCATTGGTAGGGGCTGATACATCTATAACAAGGCATTTCTAGGATAGACATAAATGTGATATTAAGTTCCAAGTTAACCTTTTGCGATTAAATAAGTTTGTTGAGGTAGTAGATCAGAATCTCATAGACGAGGGGAACCTAAAGGAGTCTTTCAGTGTAGGAATGATAGATCTTTCAGGGTGATCAAGAGGTACGTCTTCCGAGAGTTGGAAACATCACTATGAGGGTTTTATCCAGGGGTTAGGAGGAATAGTGGCAAGGGAAAAGGCTCAGTTACTCCTGACCTTGCCCGGATTATCTATCCCAAGTATAGAAGGCTGATCCAATTTCATAGACATTGTCCCTTACCACCAGTGGAGTGTTGATCCAGTGGAAGGATGGGACATCTTCAAAAGTTCTCTAAGAACCTATAACAAATTTTATTCATGGGGAAGCTTGATAGAACCAGAGTCTGGGAAGGGGAGGTTCTACACCATATCAGTTTGGAAGCTATATTTATACTATTAATAGAGGTATATGAAGTTAAAGTGGTTATTATTTAAAATAATGCATATATTAGAAGGGTCTTGAAGCCCAAGGGTGTCATAATGCTTTATAGGGAAGAGGGGAAAGACTGTTGCATGCAATTCAACCTACACATCGGAAAATAGAAAAGAAATATCGTCAACATTGAGAGGTACTATTATGGTAGATTATACCCTATCTAGTTATTTATTATGCTCTCACCTCAAATTTCTTTTTTTTTCACAAACTGTGAATGTTTTGAGCCAAGCAGGGGAGTTTTTGAGTTGGGTATTGATGATAGATACCCCATTGGGAGTAAGATCTAGAGGCAACTTTTTATGAAATGTGTGTTATATGGACATTGGGGAGAATAATTTTCTATGGGAAATTTATATCCTAGACATGTCATGCTTTGATTTTATTATGGGTATGTATTGGATGGTTTCATATCGAGGCCACATAGATTGTTACCATAGGAGAGTAAATTTTACATCTCCTAAGTGTGATAACTATATTAATAGTGGAATGTGAGATCTTTAGGGTGGTCGAGAAAGGATAATTACTCAAAAAATAAGAGAGATCAAAACCTAGGTTTCTAGTATGTTTCTTGATTAAAGAGGGGTAAATCATGGTGTCTTTCCATCCTTAGTTGATAGGTTTTATGAGGTGTTTTAGGAAGACTTATCGGGGATTCCTCCTTAGATAGATGTAGGGTTTATGACTGAGCTCAATCTAGGGGATGATCCACTTTTTTTCCACCATATAGAATTGAAGCGACAGAGCCTCAAGAGCTCAAGATTTAGCTAGAGGAGTTGGAGGATAAGGTGTTTATCCATCCGAGTATACATCCTTGGAGTTCTGTAGTGTTTTTTACAAAGAAGAGTGGTGGGTTTTTACTATTTTATTTATGTGATTGGAAGTTGAACTAGATTACAGTGAATGGACAATATCCTCTTCTATGTATCGATGATCTATTTTACCAGTTTATAGGATCTTGTGTATTCTCAAATATTAACATGGGATTAGGGTATCATCATTTGAGATTAAAACGTCTAATATAAAGTGAACTACTTTCACAAGAAAGTGTGGAATATATGAATTCATCATAATGTTGTTTGGGTTGAGGAATTAATAAGAAGTGTTTATGGTCTTGATGATAAAAATATTCCACACGTACCTAGATTTATTTGTTGTTGTGTTTATGGTTGACATATGGGTTTACTCCAAGACTCATTACAATCATGCCCAACATCTTGACATCATACTGAGTACATTAGGAGAGAATCATCTATATGAAAATCTATTTAAGTGTCAGTTTGGTATTGCTCAGGTATACTTATTAGGTCAAATCAGCTTTGGGAAGGCGTGTATATGAACCAAAGAATGTTCTGAAAGTTTTTTCTTGGGGGAATCCAAATAATGTGTCTGAAATACATATAATTCCATTATTAGATAGATATTATCAGAAGTAAATTCTATAATTTTCCAAATTTAAAGAAACTTTTTTAGGCTTGACCAGGATAGTGTAATGTTTTTATGGTCATAATATTTTAATAATTACTTCCAGGAGTTGATGAAGATGTTGACATCCACATAAATATTGATTCTACTGAATCCAGGATGGAATTTTATAGTGTCTTTTGAGGCTTATGGGATTTGAATTGGTGAATTTTTGATGTTGGGAGATCATGTTGTGGTGTATGGGTCTCGAACATTGAGTCCACATGACTAGAAATACCATACACATGACCTCTAGTGGGAATAAGTTCTTCATTCTTTGAAATATTGGAATGATTATCTATTGGGAGATATGTTTACAGCGTATACAGATCAAAAGATCCTAATTTGTATCTTTCATAATGATATTTGAATCTCTCACAGTGTCAGTGGGTTGATTACATGTATCCATTTTATTTGGAGCTATCATATACACTTGAAAAGGGGAATAGTGTAGCAAAATATAGGAATAGGAAAAATAAGGAGGTTTAAAAATCTAGTGTTGAGCGGAAGATGATGATTTTTTTGGCTGAGATGCATGTGTTGGATTAGGATAGTTTGGATAAGATGACTCTCATATCAGTTTTAGTGGATTTTATTATTTTTATCAATATTAGAGATAGAAATTAGGAGGATCCAGAATGCTTGACCTTGAAATAAAACCTTGAAGGGGGGGGGGTGTCACCTTCTGATTGGAGAATATATGAGAATGATATCATCTATGTCATGAATCCATTTTTATTACTAAGAGTATGAGATAGGATATGATGTGTTCATTTCACACATCTATGTAGGTGGTACATCCAGGTATGACCAAAGTGTATCACGAAATAAACCAATAGTTTTGGTTGATGGGTTTGAAAAAGGATATAAAAGGTTCTATTATGTGATTATACACCAGTTAGTAGGTGAATTCCAAGCATCAATGACCCTGTGGCTTACTACAGTTGTTCCCCATTCTTAATAGGAAGTGAGATAGCGATACTATGGACTTTTTGTTAAGTCTCCCAAAGACACATCATAAGAATGATGTTATTTGTGTGATTGTGGACCATTTGAAAAAGGTAGTGCATATATTTCATATACATGATACTTGTTTAGTGGATTAGTTGTAATAATTATATGTTCAAGAGATAGTCCTTCAGTAAGGGGTGCTATGGACTATAGTTTTAGACCATGAATTGAATTTTACTTTATGATTCTATCCAATACTATAGATGGAACTTGGTACATAGGTTTTATTGAGTATAACTTTCCACCCATATAAAAATCGCAATTCAAGGCATACTATTAATTTTCATGAAGATATTCTATGAGTTTGTGTTATAGACTTCAGTGGATCATGGGAGAAGCACCATTCTTTATAGTAGTTTTCCTATAAATAATTTTATCGGGAAAATATATAGTTGGAACCATAGGAAGCTCTTTATGGTAGGCCATACATATCTCCTATATGGTAGATGGAGGATGGTGGGTTTGAGTTTATCAGGCCGAGTCTCTTGCATGAGATTTCTGAGATGGAACATTTGATTCAAAAGTGTATAGCTACAAATGAGAGTTGATATAAGTCATATTAATATAGAGGTCGATGAACCCTAGAGTTTACAGAGGGTGATCATGTCTTCCTTCAGGTGTCTCATTGATTGGGTCACCATAGGATACAGAGAGAGGGAAAGTTGGGGTCCAGGTTTTTTTGAACATTTTTTATTGTGGAAAGAATAAAGCAGTTTGCATATCGATTGACTCTTCTATGAAGATAAAGAGATATGAATGATGTTTTTCATGTGCTTTAGTTTTGTCGGAATCACCTTGACCCTTCTCATGTGATCAGTGTAGATGGTGTTGAGATTTAGATAAATGTGTCCATTGAGGTGAATCTGATACATGCGTTGAATCATTGCGTGAAAGTGTTGTGGGGAAAGACCATATTGATAGTTTTTGTATTGTGGAAACATGGGATTTTTCAAGAATAAACATGAGAGAGGGATAAAAATATGAGGGATTAATGTCCTGATCTTTTTGAATCTAAATTTAGAGATTCTCGAAAATACGACTTTAGGACGATCTTTTATAAGATGGGGAGATTGTACGATCCTACCCTTTTCTAGGGATGTCTTGGGCATGTTTTCAAGTATTATTTTTATGATTTGATTGAGCAAACATTAATTTGTTGTTTCATTGGGGTTCAATTGGGTGGAAATTTTAAATTTTTAAAGGGA
The DNA here is from genome assembly GCA_963277665.1 of Viscum album. NCBI lineage: Eukaryota > Viridiplantae > Streptophyta > Magnoliopsida > Santalales > Viscaceae > Viscum > Viscum album. The sequence continues at coordinate 1,686,861,729 of OY728147.1, read as the reverse complement.
GTGGGAAAGTGAATGGTTGGCTCACCATTTTCCCAAATAATGTGCCCCATAACACAACACACCGTGTAAACCCAAACAGATGGTATTTTCAAGGAAGGTTCATGGTTTGTCAAACCATGTTCCCTATTAGAAGAGACAGTGTCCCCCCCCCCTTAGGAGGTGTATGGTTACGGCACACTTTTAGGGTAAACCATACGCCATGAGTAGTAAACCATGTGTATGGGGTTTTAATCTGCCAAAAATTATTTTTAAATTTTCTTGAACCCTCATGACTCAACCAAATCGACCCTATGTCAGACCAAGTAATTTTTTTATCATTTTAGAGCTTATTAGATGGATTTTATTCCCCCATGAACTCAGTTCTTGACAATTTGAATCTTGAATTGAAGATCTTCACCCCTCCATATAAGTTGATCCCATCCAATGTTACCTCCATTATTTTCTCATTCCTCTTCCATTCATTTAAGAATTATTCATCACTCTTTTCGTTTGGACCTAGATTGAGTATTGTGGATCTAGATTTAGAATTGAGGTATCTTGATTTTTGAATTTTGATTTAGGTTTTGGGATCCGTATCTCATTCTACATAATTGTAGCACACAAATTGTGGATTTCTTTTGGGTGATCATTCATCAATGAATTAAAGTAATTAATCTATTTTTAAAATCTCAAAGTCATAAGTTTAATCACAAGTATGTAATTCTAGAATTTCTAGTTTTCATTTATCATTTTGGTTTCCTATTAAATTAATTAATTTTGCAAGTTAATTAATTAAGGGTTTTGAATTAAGAATAATAAATTGTTGAATTAATTCTTAGAATTTTGAATTATGGGATTTGTGGAACAATTGAGATTGATCCAATTGAGGTAATTAATTTTTTTAATTAATCATAGAGATATTGAGTTGTTGATATGGATAGTTAATTGTTAAATTAATTATAAGATTAATGGGATTGATATGATTAATTAATTGTTGATTTAATTAATGTAGTGGATATAATTAAATAATTTTTGAGTTAATTAATGCGACTAAGATGATTAATTAATTTTTAAGTTAATTAATGGGATTGAGATGATTAATTAATTGTTGATCTAATTAATGGTATTGAGATGATTAATTAATTGTTGAGTTAATTAATAGGATTTATATGATTAATTAATTATTGAGGAAATTAATTAAATTGTGAGGATTAATTAATTTTTGAGTTAATTAATTGGATTGAGATGATTAGTTAATTGTTGAGTTAATTAATGGGAATGATATGATTAAATAATTATTGAGTAAAATAATGGTATTGAGATGATTAACTAATTGTTGAGTTAATTAATGGTATTGAGAAGATTTATTAATTTTTGAGTAAATTAATGTGACTGAGATGATTAACTAATTATTGTTTTAATTAATGGGATTATGATGATTAATTAAATTTTTAGTTAATTATTGGAATATATGTGATTAATAATTTTTTTAATTAATTAATGGAGTGTTATGTTTAGATATTTAATGGTAATAATAGCATTAATACGTGATATTGAGACAATGAATGGTAAAAATGTAATACATATGTTATGATGAGATAAAAAATGGTAATAGTGGAATTTATGCATGATAATGAGATAATTAATGGTGAAAATGGAATTTATATTTGATATTGAGATAATGAATGGTAAAAAAGGCATTAATATGTGATGATGAGATAATGAACGGAAATAGTAGAATTCATATATGATAATGAAATACTAAATGGTAACAATGGCATTCATATGTGATATTGAGATAATGACTTGTAACAATTGAATTCATATGTGAATTTCATTGAAAAATCAAAATAATGAAATTCTAAGATATGATATCCCTCAAGGATAGTTCAGAAACTGGTTCTGTCCGAACCATGTATTGATATTAAAGTTTCCTCAGGAACCTGAGGGTCTATAAGGTCAAATAAAGTATAATTGAATAAGTGTAACTATTTACATTATTACTGGTTATTCTTTATACAAGTACACACATTTATTGAATAGATATTGATTTAGAAATCATTATTGGTGGCCTACATAGTTGTAATCACACACTACTCGAGCATCCAAATTGGTACCCAAATAGATTTCATGGTTATATAATATGATAGAGGAAAAATCCCTATGTTAGATGGCCGAGTTGGGATGTAGAATAGAGGAGGGAACCAAACATGGTTTGGGACTCACTTGGGAGTTTTTAGTATCTTTAATTTTTGTTTTCATTTTAAACATGACATGTACATTGGCATGGCATATCTACTATTCAGTTATGATATTGTATTCCCTACTTTGGTCATCATCTGATATTTTTACTGTTACTATAATGGTTATAAGTGGTCCTATTGTTGTTGGTTATTTTCCATTGGTGTATAACTCTGATAAAAGAGTGTATATTCTCCCCATGATCAATATTATAACATCACTTCAAGTTAGAATCCTCTAATTTATTAGGTAAAGTGCCTGAGGTCATGTGATCGACTGGCTCGAGGAACCGGTGTGTAGTACCTAGGCTGGGACATTTTGAGTAATGTTTCCAACTTTTGGGATGGATTTTTTTCTTTTATTTGGATTGATCTCTGGAAATGCCTCATGATTTAATTTGTGGGTGGATAGAACCAAATTTTATCAAATGTCTATTATGACTCATATAATAGGCTTCAATATCGTGGTGGTGGTGTTAAGGACGTATTTCTGAGGATGTGTTATGTAACCTCTCCACCAATGTTTATACTTCTATATAGACCAATACTTAGTGACAACCCCAATGTTTATTCCAACATATTAATGGAATCTCATAGAGATTATTGTGATTAGGTACAATTTGATGTTTCTAGATGAAAGGATTTGTATGACCTGGTGTATTTTCTTGGGTAGCCTTGTGTTTTTTACCTAGGATGTTTTTTTTGATCAGTCAAAGGAAAGCGTCTAACCATTTATTAATAAAAGAAAAATCATTCAATAGGTACAAAAAGTTAGAAAAATAACTACAAATCATAGAAATCATACCCGTCACCACCCCCATTAGAAATTATGTCCTCTACAATTTCTGTTCCCCACTCTTAGATTTCATTATGCTTATGAACCTTGGCATATTTCCGTCTAAGATTCATCTTCTCTAAGGCTAGGAACTCCTTCGAGGATTGCATAGCCCAATTTTCCTTCCCAAAAGAAGATATGGTAGACATCGGCCTTGGAAGATAAGAATAATATTTTCTCGGTCTTCGTCATGGTGGGCCAGTCTTATTCTCTTCTTCCCCATGCACCATTATCCTTTCACCCTAAGCAACATCAATATAAAAGGGATGGACCATGTGACTATCCTTTTCGTTGGCACTATCCTAGAGGTCACCCCACTTTCACATGACTTTCACCTTATGATAATCCTCCCCCAATCCACAAAGCCACTGGACTTGACTGTTAGCATCCACTAAAGAAAGACATTGTGGCTGATCCGCAAGGTTCTGCATGTCTTCCCCAGTTACAGAAACCAATGGAGAAATAGAAAGCTGCTAGAGGCCAGATTCTTCTCTTGCATCATTCTCCTCTTCATGAAATTCTTCCCCATATTCTAGTTCAAGGAATCTATTGTCAGTAGAGACCATGATCCCCATTCCTCCAGCATCAACTTCTTTCCCATCCATTGTATCGGCATTTAGAAGGCCAAGGTCATGCTTTATGTGATCAATGACCTGCTTAACCGTCGGGTCCTATGGCCTATGATCCACCTTCTTCATGGAATTACCTTGCACTGTATTCTCTGGATGAGAATGCTCCGTATCCTTAGCCACATCAGTAACAAATTCAACCACCTGGATGCCCAAAATCTCTTCAGAAGAGAAAATATGAACCACATCGACACCATTCCGAGTCATCCCCTGCATAAGCACTATTGGCATTGGTTCATCTACCACTACATTTCCAACCAAATGATCTCAGAACACCCCCTTCATGAGAACTAGTTCCACTGGCTCCTCTACTTCTTCACTTCCATTTATAGGTTCTCCCATCCAAGCATCCTGCTCAACAACCCCTTCACACTCAACACACCCAACACCCTCCTCAAAGGCCAAATTATCTCCCGCCTCACCCCATATTGCTGTCAAACCAGCACCCAAGTGACCCATTCTCAAGTACTTATCCATACCAACAGTAGTGCTCCCTCCTCTATGACTCGTCTCCATCACTTTTGAGTAGCCACTCACCCTCCTGCTATGAAAGTTCAATGCCAGGTGACCACACCGGTTGCAAGACACATAATAATGGATCCATGACTCAAAAACCACCACCTACTTCCAGCGAAACTCCTGCTCATCTATAATTCAAATGCATCGGACCAGAAACCTTGAATCATCAACATACATAAATATTATTGGGTAGATGGGATGACAAACAAACTCAGTATACCAATCAGATAAATGGTACCTTCCAATCATGTTCCCAATTGCACACAAGATAGAAGGATTCTGAAATGAGAGAGGTAGTCTCGAAAGACTTACCAAGGTATCAAATTTCTAAGTGTCGCGCTGCATGTGAAAGTCGAAACTCTAGAGAAACAGGTATAAAGACTTCCCATTGCATTGTTGAGGGGATTTGGACTAGGCATTGATTATATCCTCTTCCAATCCAAATTGATTCATGAAATGTCTTCAGTAAACAAATTTGACGACTGCATGCTCATGTATCTTCCACAACTCAGAGACGAAGTGATCAAAGGATTTGATCAACGGTCCGCTGGAGATGGAAGTGGGCCACCATTGGGAGCTTGAAAAGGTCAGAGGAACCATTAATCTCCGCTGGAAGCAATGAAAGTTGAGGAGCCTCTGGGAAGAGAATGGGGACCTTTGGCGAAATAGGGATTCTCAGGAAGGGCAGAATTGAGCCAAGATCTAACATATTCTTCCCCTATAGATGAAATTGCAAGTCTCCCCCCTCCGATCAGGAGGGGATATGGATCCAATGGTATTAGGTCTATCCCATCGATCCGGAGGGAGAAGCTTTTTTTTGACTAAATGGACCAAAGGCCTATATTTTTTATTTAATTTTGGATAAACCCCATTTTAAAGAAAAAGGGAGAAACCTCACATGACATCAAGGATGTAGGGACATCAACATAACTCAAAGGTAAAAACCCATAACAAGACTAAATGGAATATACCACTCCCCAGCATCAATATCATTATGAAAAGCCTCCCTAGTTGCATCAATATTCAGGTAGTTGTCTCATGCAGGTGCACGAGACTGATACCGATGGCTAAGCCATACCCTCTCAAACATCCAAATCTGAATAGTCATGCACGATGGAAACACCTACTCTAATCCTCATCTGACGCATTTCCATGTAGAATGTCTAGAAAATTCCATCCAAAATACAATGCCAGATGATACCCATGTACCCTTCTGCTGCACCTTTAGAGCACTTGGATAAAACCATGTCGTAATCCAGACCCAAATCCCATCACCGCCATCGAAGCCATATTAGGAGACCATGAAAACCAACCAACTCACAACTGAAGATAAAGTCTCACCCTCCAATTGTAGAAGCTAGGACTTGGCCATTGGATCAACACCACACCACCATTAGAATCCCTATCCAGTGAGAAGGAATTGAGCAAAAAACAAGCCAGTAATAATGCAAAACGCTGAGACAGCTGAGGCCATGAAATCACATGACACAACCGCACAAGTGGTCTCTGCCACGAGCTTTCCGAGAATGAGGAGTAGATCTGAACCAATCCAAGGCGATGGAAGGAGGCGGTGACGAGGGGAACCCTTGCATTTCAGAGCCCCTTACGGGCTCATCCAATAGATTCTCTATGTGTGTATTTTTTACCAATGATGTGGATGAAAGACTTATAGACCATATCCTTCAACCCCCTTTGGATTGGTTCAGGATAGTCTTTTTTATTGGTACCCTTAGGTGTTCGTTGTTAGAGTTAAACACGAGACCCTTGAGGATGACATGGCATGTCTTTAGTTGTTTTTCATTATCCATCCAATTTTTATTGAGGTAGGGAAGAATATCTAAGAGATTCTATTCGTGATGTATTTCACGACCCAATATCCACCATAGGTGTTCTTGATGAATTTTTTATTAATAAGTATATTGACCTTCCAATTATTGAGGATGAAACCAATTTCACAGTGAGATGAGGTTTTGAGGAGGTTACTTTCCCTCAATAGTACACCCTATAAAGGGTTTGTTGTGTCAATAAGGGTGAAACATTTAGGTTATAGAGAAAATTATTAATGTTTTCATGTTGTTGTGGAGTATTTTTCACTCGAAAATTAGTATAGCATAGTTTGAGGCCCTATAGGACACTATTTCACTTGTCAGATCAAGTGGGAGGAAATGTTTGTGGGAATAATGTTAGTTTTGGTATTATATTTTGTGGGTGAATATCCTATAGTAGTGGAAGAGGATAAATGAGTTATTTTAGTTTATGTGTTGGGTCAATGAGGTGGTGTTCTGCTAGACCCTATGATTTAAGATCGACCAAGTGCATGGCATTTGTCCAAGAGAGTTAGATGAGGAGATATGTACACACTTCATTTCATGATGTTGATCTAGTTTGAGATACACAGTAGATGTAGAGTGTCCTTTTGAGGTACCTGGTTGTGTTTGGGATTTGACTAGAGAAGAGCCTTATTGGGATTGTGGTTCCCATGAGTGCATGTTTTTAGGCAGCATGAGAACCCTCTAGAGATCTCATTTTTCCCTTGGGCCTAGGATTCAAGATCATTGTGACAAAAATCCAAAAATTTGTGTGATTTTCATGGATTTTTTCAATATAACACTTAGGAATATTTATATGAATATTTGAAAAGATAGGTATTGATTTAGAGTGGAATTTTAGGGATTAGAGAGCCTTAGAGTTGTGAGATTGAAAATATTAAATATTTTATATTGTGCAATTTTAGTTTTCCTATAAACGTGGATAACTCTTGAGCATAGTATAGAATATTAAATTTGAGACCAATGTTGAGTTTAGGACATGTTTTTTCACCCTAGTTATGACATAACATTTGTTAGCATTGGGATCCTTAATGAGGGAGAGAATTGGTAGATGTGTTGATAATATAATAGTTTATTTTAAAAATAAATAATCTAATATACTCCCACCCACTTTGGCTCTCATGTTCGATAGAGGAGAGGAAGGATACACCAAGAAAGACCAATGAACTGTGGCCGAACTAAGTAGATGAGTCATCATCAAACCCAATTTTTGATGTTCATCATCACAGGCTTGAGTTGCACCAGGTTCCAAGCATCATTTTTTACTCGAGGATTCAATGTTTCGCCACAAGGAAGGAATATTTATGAGTGTTACATTCCAATAACCATTTATGAGTTTTTATGGTTTTATATCCCCATTAAGACAACTAGATATCCCTTGGCGGTAGTTATGTGGGTTTTATATAGACATCAAGGTTTTAGTGTGGCTCACATGGATTTCCCATCCCAAAATCCTGATCACACGATGCATAGTGAATGAGAACACACTGTGTGTTTTTTCTATTTGGGGAAGAAAATATTTTTGGGACTACACACAACTTACTAAGGGTATAATCCATGTATTGAGTTGAGGTCATGTGGCCGAAGACATAGTCAGGATTTCCATGTCAAGGGACATGGTCATCTATCTATACATGACCTGTATACATGGGTACATGATGAGATAAATAAGCTTGGACAAGGAAACGATCTTGGTTCATGCCTAGAATAACAGAACATGTACCAAGGGAACATGTCCTATTTTGTGACACGTCTATCCAGGATATGTGTGGGAATGGATAAGCCCAGAGGTTTTGGAAAGGTCACACAGCTTGTGAAATGGGGTAAAAACTTTATACTCTCCTAATACACACTATGTACCGAGCGAGGGAATGAAAATGGAACAGTATCAAGACACATTCCTTGTACTATGGGTAGAAACCTTATACACCCTGCATATACTTCTCCCTCTAGAATCTCTTTCTTCATGACATAGATGGAGGGCCAAAAGTAACCTATCCCAAGTGGTTTTCCATATAGAACTTAATGTTAGCCATGGTTTTAGCACAATAGATGTGATGTGAGGTTACACTAGAAGAAATCCACTTTTTTGCATGTGGACTATCATATTTTTAGTGGGATCACTTAGTACATTCTTATAAGGTTATGATGTGGAATTACATCCTCAATACTGGGTGGTGATACCCTCTATATGATGTGTTCGGATAGAGTTCATGTATCCCTCTGGGAGGCCATGGTAGCATCGTCTATCATATAAAATACCATAGTTGGGGTTCTTGGTATCTTCAGAGATATCATACATAGGGAGAAGATCCCCTATCTGTCTGTTTATAATATTAGGGGTTGTGATTCCTTCATGTATATTATCACCTACATATCGAGTAGTTTCATTTTGGGGTTTTTATATTATCATACATATAATATCTTACTCATTGGTTAGTTCTAGTTTGGGTTTATGGTGTCCTCTAGTGGTTCTGGGAATGACCACTATTTTTTTATCATGGTTATAAGTATTAGTAATGTTTGTGGAATACTATAGTCATCCTTGGTGTGATCTCCTATTAGAGCGTTATGATTTCTAGTGTCCCAGATTGGGTTCGTAGTGCCCTCCAGTTGTCCTGGGTATGATTTCCCATCTATGTGATGTGGTATTATGGGTTTCTAGTTGGGTCAGTGGAGTCCCCCATCCGGGATTGGTGGGACCCCCTATTAGTTTATCGAGATCCACTAGGATATAACACGACTTTCACCATTGTAATACTCGACGAGAATGTTCCCTAGGATATATACCATCAGGGGTGGTGGGGATGTTCTATTAGATTAGTGATACCTAATGATTAATATATATTGGATGAGTTCCATATGGGAGAGAAGTTCTATACCAAATTTTTGATATCTCTTGGATGAGTTCCCTCAAGGATGGTAGGGATCATGGAGAGAATACTCTCGAACAACTGATACATTGAGCCTCGAGTATTATCATGTGGCTGGTAATAAGGTTGGGACATCATGAGACTTGGAGTCTGAGGTTAGTATATCAATGATATTATATGATTATTTTCATGATTTCACATCTCTTGATTGAAATACTATGTGCAGTTGAGCTGACCAATTATGTATATCTGAGGAGGTGTTATTTTTGAGTTTCTTATTCTCTCTTGCTTGGGTTTCCTCTTCTAAATTTGGGTTGAGCGAACTATTTTCATTCATTTTCCCCATTTTATTTTGTATTTTTGGGTTCATACTGGTTATTTATATTCAGACTCACACATGGGATGTTCCCACACATGTCATGTAATATGTAAATGATGGACCATTCGCTGTAGTCCTAATAGGACCAAAAGTAGGTAAATTATTATAATCTTGGAAGATCGATGTGTGTACCATTGGTTTCTTCTAAAAACAGTCGCATCCTTTTGAGAAGTTTGGATTATTTTATTGTTTTTAATGGGGTTTTATTTTTCCCTTTCATTATTACAATACTTTATCTATACTATGGTTATGGGATATATATATATATATATATATGTTAATGAATTTTAAAATTTAGTTGTGTTACTATCTCAACATTGTTTCATGGGGATTGATGTGTTTTTTTGGATACAAGAAACATTGTCTAAGTTCATCCTTGTGTGTTCTATGCTTGCTTGGAACTGGATGATGTCCTATGGCCTAGTAAAGGTGTGATTGGGGTAGTAGCGACTCAACCTTCCATTGGTTAGGCAGACCATGATAGGTTAGGTCATTAAACTTTTTCATAATTTTATTTTATATTTTAGTTTAGTTAAAATATTTTTGTGTAATTTTTTGTCATAAATACATTTTTAAGTAAACAATGTTCTTAAAGTTAAAATAATCCAAAAAATGGTGATTTACTTATTCTATTTCAATTATTGATATAATTGGTAATGGAAATACTTTTAAAATAAATTATTTAATGTTTTGAATGTTTTATGATGTTAATTTTTCATGGAGGGAGGATTTTGTGATATATAAAGGAGATCCCAAGAACTATGTATGATTAAAAAAGACTCTTAAGAGCTGTTTGAGATTAACTTGGAATTTTATTATATTTTAACATATAATTTCTTACAATGTTGTTAGATAAATGCCATAGAGCTGAGTCACTATGTATGGTATATTTCCCAGGTTCATTCCTTTGTGAGATTAACTCAATTGATGCATGAACTAATTGCTATAAAACCTATACAAATGAGTCACATGTGGTATTAACTACCCCCAATAAGACATTAAATAAGAATAACCCCATCTATATGTCCATGTATGATATTTGTTCACACAAAGAAACACTATATTAAAAACATTCCACTACAAAGGAATAAAAATGAACCTCATGTAATAATAACAACATGGTTATGATTTCATGTATGAATCACCTGTAGAAAAAGAATCATCATTATGAATCACTATGATGTATAAAGTGTTACTACTAGTGATATCCATGATATACCTCATCATTATGATTCCTTTAATATTCAAAGAAACTATAATTTTTATCCCATTTGAAACTAAATGGACACCATGCATGCAATACTTGAATTAAAATCATATTCTCATTAATTCCATTTCATCAAATCATAAAATATTACTTTTTAATTTCCACGTGGATTTAATCAATGAAACAAGGACACAAGATATCATGGGAAATAAATTACATGTAATGGAGGAGTCTAAAAGTATCCAATAGGGAATAATCATTTACTCATCCTTGTAACAATTGGAATTTATCAATACATGTCAAAGGGGTGGTACTATATATAAATTTACGTTATTTTCTTTACTAAGAGGATTTAACTCTAGGACAAAGTAGCAAAAAAATTACTGTATATTTTTTTGTAATTTTAATTTAGTAGTAGTAGTTTCTTTTTATTTTATTCATTTCCCCCCACCATGATCATCTTCATGTCCATGGTGATGGAAAATTAATATAAATATTGATCCTTGGGGAATATAAATATCTCCATGTCCTATTCTGTAATTTCTAAATTTTTTATTTAGTTTATTAGTGTGATGTGAGCTTGAGAAATATTGTGTAGGCATGAACAACTCCTCACTACATGCTTACTTGCATTCAATCTCTTACGTTTCACAAATTTCTCCCTCCCTTCAACTATTCTATAGTACATATAATTAAAATTGTATAGATTGAGGGATAAGTTAATTAAATTTGAGTTGGGTGTATAGGAATTGAATGCCTCATTTGATTAGTTTTCAATGCATCTTCACTAAAGAGGATATGTGGATTAATATGTTTATGAAGGTTTTTCGATATTTTTTATGTACGAAAACATAAATAGTTGAGATTTATCAAGTAATTGGCATTAAATTTATTGTTTAAATTAATTTAACTAATTTTTATGGGGATAATGAAGGAATATTTTGCTAACCTTAGATCATTATATTTATTAGTAGGATTTATTTAAGTTGTATTTTCTTTTATTTCATTTATTTCATTTCATTCACATTACACCATCAAATTTTCCATTATTTTAAAAAATATTAAAAATAATAAACATATTAAAAATTGAATATAATAGTGGGTAATTAGCTGATGATCCTTGAGAAACAACTCTATCTATCCCTATACTGCACAATATTTTTTCTAAAAATTATGTTGATTAGAGCCCAGTGATATGATCTTCATCAATTTGGAATCATTTAAACGATTTATTTCATCAATATTATTTTACCTTTTAACATTAAAAAATAAATTTCATTAATATTAGTTTTCAAAAATAAAAAATGGATCCTATTTTTGACTCATTGACATCATTTAAAAAAGGATTCCCCTATAATCTTGACAAGTGAATATAACATGGAATTCAAATTACAGTCTAGATTGTTTTGAGTACTCATCGAGGATCTCAATTAAGGAATCAAAAAACCAAATCTCGAAGAGATAGACCAGGATAATAATTCTTCTCTCACTACACCATATTGATTCAAAAATATATTGTAGAGGAACAACAACAACATTGTATTCCATTCTACATATAATGATTATCTCAATGATATGGACACCCATCCTAAATATCATTTTCTCCCTCTACATTCATATTTTCTTCTTATGTAAATCCATAATGTACAAGATAATTGAAATTTATTTTTTAGGGTGATGATATAACTTCAAATTCTATTTTATTTATTTTTTAATAAGTGAATTTGAAAGCACATACTCCCTATTTTTAGTCTATTGAAGAATCACACTTGGAGTATATCCTAGATAAATAAGAAGAATAAGAATAAGGGTAAATAGTTATGGATAATAAGTCATTGGAGTTCGAAGAGAGAACCGAAGAGATGTAAATTGATGAAGAAGAAGAACTTGTGAATAAAGTGACGCATTGAACTTCTCAACATCAATAAGAATATCACATATAATAGGATACCTCAAAAAAATATCCCCTATTTATTATCCCTCACCCATACACTACTTTCATTCTCAAATAATTTTTTGTTTTGGGACCACTTTTACCTTCATTTTTGATGTGTCCTTGTCTTGGTGTCTACTTTAAGACAACAAAAGAAAATAAAGTGTGTTGGTCCCTATCGCACAAAATAAACCCCCTTAAATTTAAGGTTAATAAACTAGTACTAACTTATTTGAGAATGTATATACACAACTCCCACTTGGGGCTTGTAAACCTACACATATTTTATCTCCTTCCCTTTCACTGTGTTATATTTTCATTAAATAAAAAATTCTCATTATTCATTTTTTTCTCTTTTAAAAATTTTTGGAAACCATTGGAAATGATCAAAACTAAATCCAGGGGAAAGAAAAAAAATAATTTTTATTAATATAAACATTTCTATTTTCATTACCAATATTATTTTTATCTATTTTTTTTGTCTTTTACCGTTTTTTTATTTTTTTCCTCTGAATAAATGTTTTTGAGCTTCTCCTGCTCAAAAAACTTGTTTCCCTTAGTTATATAAGAGAAAAATTTATTTTTAAATCTTAGGTAATTTTTAGAAAAATATTTCTTTAAATATTTATAGTATAATATTATGTGGATGAAAATTTAACATGCATAAATGAAATCAGTGAACATTAATTTGGGTGAATTTTATGCTAAATAATAATAACACCTTAGGAATCCTTCTTAAATTTAAATTCAATAGGTCTTTTAAACTCTATGAAAATAAATAATTACAATCCAAACTAATTTTCCTTTTGATTTATATAAGCACAATGTGTGTGTGTTTGTAAAATAAAATCCACTAATATAGTGCATGAGTTATTTTTGATCATGTTTCCCAGAAACTGATTTAATACGCCATCTATCAAAAATAGCTACATGGGATACAAGATCTTTGTAATTACTATTTCCCAAATAGCATGAATTTCCCAATAGGTTTTATTAAAAATTAATGGCTTTAAGAAATAGGAATAAGATAATGGTTATGGAGAGGAATTAAAGGGAAGGTGAATATTTAACTCTAAGGTAGAGAGAATAAAATATATTCCTTCTATTTAAGATGTATAAAGGATGTTTAAAATAACCAATTGAATGGGGATCTTGAATAATTTGAATTTAAGAAGATTCATAATTTTTAATATTGATATATTATTAAATCATAAAAAATAATAATCAATAAACAATGCTTGAGAATTAGAAAATAGTGAATTATTAATGAATATGTTTTTTAGAGTAATCCCATAAGGAAACAGAAAAGTTAATGCGTGGGGGTGTGGGAAATCCGAAATTCAAAATAAAAACTAATATATATTTTATCTTATTTTGTATATAGTTTTTATTATAAGTATTAAAGTATAATTCATTTAAGTTTTATTTAGAAAATAATGCGATTAATGTAAAAATGATCTAAAAATTGTTTTTAGTGATTTTTTTATTTTGGATCTATTTATTAATTGAATAAATAAAATAAATTTTTTTAATGGTTTGGAAAAATAATATTACATGTAGGATGTCTTATGAGATATTATCAAGACTACAAGTGAAACATGTGATTAAATGTGAATCTTGGGGGTGGGGTGGGACTGATTTGATGGATACTAATCTGTTTGATATAAACAATAAATTTTAGAATCTCAAATTAGATAAACCATGTATAGAAAATTGATTACATTTGATTAATTCAGGGGATCTTGACTTTGTGAATATAATTCTGTCAATGGACATGCTACATCATATTCAACACATGCATCCATGTAATAAGTAATATTGACTAAAAAAATACTGGATATTATGTATGAATAACCTCATATTCATGTCTATAAATTGGATTTGTTCAAATAGATTTATTTTATATTATAATGGAATACCACAATGTAGAAATAAATAACCATGCCACATCAGAATAAAAACCTGGGCAAGATATCTTGTAAGAATCATTCATAGGAAATGTTACCAATGTAAAAATCATTATAAGAAATAATTTACTATTTTTAGGGATCTTTATTCCATGCCTCTTTGTTTTGATTCCCTAAACATACCAATAAACATATATTTTCGATCCCAATTGAATCCATATGGTGATTATGGATAGAATCCTAAAAATGTATTTTGATTCAATATATTGTATAAATTTATAAAATAATCCCATATAATTTCTATATATATATTTTCTATGAAATAAAGATATAAGAGATTGTGGGGGATAGAAAATTACTTGGGGAATAGTATAGAATTATTTGATGTAGTAAATTCATCCCATAATCTCCAAATGACTTGGAATTCATCTGTGAATGTTAAAGAAGTTGATATTTTTTATAAATTAAATTCATATTCTTCATTGTGAAGATTCATCTCATGGAAGGACCAATGTAATACTTTTATTTTAATTGTATTTTATTCACTTTTCATTTAATTGTAGCTTATTATTTGTCTTTTTTTCTTGTTTTCCATCATCGTGAAATTCATCATATCCGTTTTGATGGAAAACTAACCAAGGGATTTATTATTCATGAATAGATAGATAACCCATGTCCAATTCTATAATTTCTATATTTTTTTATTTACATTCTTTGTGGGTATAAATCATGAAATATTACGATAGGTGGGACACAATCCTCACATATTTCATGATCTATTCTACTCTTTCATTTATATTATTCTTATCCCTTCCATATCTCACTCACCATTTCATATTGGTGATATTGTTTAAATTGTGTGGTGAACAACATACATAGGAACTCAGTACAGAGGAGGTGAATCCCCTCGTTGGGTGGTGTTTACTACATTTCCACTATATTAAACGTAGGGATTCATATGAAATATATTTTTCTATGTGTATTAATTCCCCCAACATAAAAAGTGGAGTGTAAATGAAGAAATAATAAGAAATTGATTATAGAAATGAATTTAATTTTTTTAAATAGAATAATGAATGAAACCTGAGAGTGGGGGAATTTATAATTTCAGATAGGAGTTTTTTTCTCCTTTTTTTATGTTTTCATTTGAATAAATTGTTTTTATCATTCCAAACATGAATGAATTCAGCCCACCCAATTCTATAGGAGAAAAAAAATCAATTTTTATATTATTTATTCTAAGCTTAAAATCAATAGAATTAAATATTTATTGGATATGAATTATGTATATACATATTTAACATGCATAAACTATGTCAATGAACATACATTTTGGTGAATTGTATGCTAACAAAAAGTAACACATTAGGGATCCACCTTAAAAGGAAATTTTACATGTCATTTAAACTAGAGTAAATTGTGAAATTGGCATCTATTCGAAATTTACTTAAGATTATTAGGCGTATAGTGTGTGTGGGATGCAATTTTCTGGTGTGTGTGTGTGTGTGAAATAAAATCTATTAATAGAGTTAAAGTGATTTTTGCAATGGTTTTTCAAACTCTGATTACATGCCTCACCTATAAAAAATTACCTCAAGGGATGCCTGATTTTAGGAATTAATATTTTTTTATTATCCTAACTAATCCAATAAGTTAAATTTACTATTTATATCTTTATTTGTTTTTGAATAATTACTTGGTTATTGTGAGGAATTGTAGGTATGTTTAATATTTAACTCAAAAGATGAATGAGAAAATGAAATATATATTTTTTAATATGTAACAAGTAGTTATAAAATTAAGACGTTTTTGAGGAACTTGAATAAGATGAATCCTATAATGCGCTTGAATTCTAATATAGATATTTATATAATTATTAAATAAATAATATTCAATTAATCATGGCTTGAGCATCAGAAAAAGAATAATTTGTAATGGAGAATTTGTTGAGAGTAATCAAAAAAACATATATAAGATCATATGTATGGGTGAGTGATAAATCCATAAATCATTAATTTTTTATTATATGTTTTAGTTTAGTTAATATGTAGGTTTTTTGAATTTTGGAAGTAAATTATTTTTTTATTAATTTATTAAATAATTTTATTAATGTGAAAATGGACTAAAATATATTTTATTAATTTTTTTTTATTTTTATGGATTTAATTATTAAATAATTTCTTTTAATATATGTGTTACTTTTTTCAATGTTTTGAAAACTAATCTTACATGGAGGTAAGATGGAGTGTGATATAAAGGAGAATGAAAGTGTTACATGTGATTAAAAGGGACTCTTTAGTGCTATGTGAGACTAAATTTTTAGATTCTGATACATGTGAGATTAATACTAAAATTCAGAATCTTATATCAGATGAACTCAAAATAGTATAGTCTCTATGTAAGATTAATTATATAAGATCCTAACTGCTTGAAATTAACATGGTTATTGTATGTGATTTTCCATTTTAAATCCACGTAGTCAAGCCACATATAATATTAACTCCAAAAAACAGGATGATATGTAATAATGACACCATTTCCATATCTCTATGCGATATTAGATAACTTGGAGGAACACTGTGTTAGAATAAAATAAAAACATGATGGAATAATTTCTCACCTCATATCAGAATAAGAACCTAACTTAGCTATTATTTAGAAATTATTTATATGATCATTTTCATACATACAAATATATACATGATCCATTGGAATTTCCACATGGATTTTATCTAATAATAAAAGTTAAAAGAGATTATGGAGAACAAAAAAGGATACAGCGAAGAGTCTAGAAGTATTAGATTTAGTAAAAACATCTTATAAACATAATAAAATGTTGAAGTCTTCCATGAACATAAAAGTAGTATATGTTTTTTATCTTAACTTCATCTTCCTTATTATAATAATTCAACTCATGACTAAATTAGTGTACGCATATTATTATGAATTCATTTAATTAAATTTTAATTTAATAATAGTTGATTCTTCTTATTTCCTTTATATTTTCCCCCACAGTGAGCTACTCATGTCCATAGTGATGAATAAATAACTAAGTTCTCGATCCTTGGGGAATATAAAACTTTCTTGAATCCCATTCCATTATTTGGATAATGTTTCATTCAATTTAATACTGGGTAGATATATTACGAGGGTTTGTGTAGGTGGGTGCCACTCCTTTTTTATTTCATTCTATATTTTATTTTCTCCTATATCATATCTTTCTCCCTCCCATCTATTAGTAAACACATAATATTGGTGGTGTTTTTTTAATTAAAGGAACAATGAAATACTATGGATATGAGTATAGGGTTAGTGAATGCCTCATTTGAGTATTGTTTACTACCTTTTCACAGTATACAAGGTAGGGCATGATATGCATAGATTGTTTTTACATGCGTGTTATGTTCCCCAACCTAAATATTGCAGAGTATTCAACGAGATCATAATTAATTTATTATTTACATGAATATTAATTATTTTGAATATAACAAGGAAGGATTCTTTTACCAACCTTGTATGATTCAATTTAGTACAATTATTTTTTTTGGTTTTCATTCTATTTTATTCATTTTATTTCTTTGTATCACCAAAACCCAAAAATTTACAATTTTTAAAAAAATATAAAAAATAATGAAAATTTTAATATTTTAATAACTATTGTGTAACAAAGTAAATATCCTTGAAATACAACCCTAGTCATCCTTATCATATAATATTATTATTCCAAAAACAATATTGATAAGTGTCATATTACAAGATCTTTATACCTCTAAATCATTGTTCAAACTATAAATTCATTAGATAGATCATTTCATAAGGTGATAATACAAAGAAGTGTGAATGGGTTTCAAGGGATAAAATATTTGAAGATAGTGATTAAAGGGGTATATATGTAGATATGGTTAACCTCTATTGTAGTTCAAATAGATATGGAAGAGATGTTATTATTCATATTATTATTTATGACAACCCTAAATTATACATCATTACTATGTGATAGAAATAATACAATTTCAATAAATTGAAATTCAATTTTTGGATCTTCATATTTATAATCCTTTTGGAGAAAACATGAATTAATAAAACCTTAGTGTTGATTAGGTCATAATAGTAAATAGTTAAAAATAAATGAATATATATGTTAATATATGTTGAAAAGAATAAGACACTTTTGTATGTTACATAAGGAAGATCCCAATTTCTGAGTGGTCTATAAACACCTTAGCTTCCATTTCACCAGTGGAATATATATTTAAATTTGTGAACTATATGACTTAAAATAATTTAAAAACAATATTCCTAAAAGTGTTAAGAAACTATTGGAATAAAGGTTGTGTGTAGTGGATATT
This sequence comes from Viscum album, assembly GCA_963277665.1. NCBI lineage: Eukaryota > Viridiplantae > Streptophyta > Magnoliopsida > Santalales > Viscaceae > Viscum > Viscum album. Next base: position 1,686,843,050 of record OY728147.1, on the reverse strand, counting down.
GATGGAACAAGTAGAGAATATTGGAGTCAATTATTAAATATTTTTTGAGTTTGTTTTGTAAAAATAATACTAAAAGTTGAGAGAGAATATTGTTATTTGGACATATAATTTTTTTGGAGAACCTTGAAATAAAATTTCTGATTTTTATGTGGTTTTGTTTCTAATTGCATACACTATTTCATAGTGATCCTGATAATGACATGGTAGAGAAAACCATGATGAGTTTATCATGAATTAGGTAGTTTAGGCGTGGATATTGTGAATTTTAAATATTTAACAGAACAAGACATTACTCCATGCTATATAGTAGGTCGTCGTTATGTTGGGAATGGAAAGCAAGCCATTTTGAGGGAAAATATTTGACTATGGAAATCAAGTTTGAAATAAAACATGGTATTTTAGAGGAAACCATGTTGTAGTGTTGGTTGCGCCCAAATTTACCCTATCGGTAAAAGCGGTCGTTGAAGTACAAGTAGGGATCGAATCCACAGGGACCGAAGAAGAAACCTTGAGACACTAAGATTGGATACAGGATTGGCTATGCAGTGGCCATCTTTGGATTGAATTGATTTGAAGAAATATTGATTTAATTTAAAGAACAAAAAAAAATAAAATTACTTGAATTAAAACAACTAATTATGGTGAGTCAATCCTAGGTTGTCTCTTGGGCTTGATTGGATGTATTTGTTTTTCATTTTATTTTCTGTTCATCGGTTCAAGAGGTATCCATTAAATGAAATAATTCCTCAATATCATTCTCTGATTTAATCCATACACAATTTCAAGGCTAATCACCAATTCACTTAGAGGATAAATTAAATGAGCACTCCAAGGAATTGGATCGTACTAGCACTCAAAATGTGTCGTCGTTAAAGTCGGTGAGGACAAAGAAGAAGATAAATCAAAGAAAGGAACTCTTAAAACAAAGGAAAAAATTAATAATTTAAGAACATCAAATAAAATTCAATCCAACTCATGAAACTCCCTAGGATAAACCCATAAATGGTTATCCCTCCATTTATTCTATTCTATAAATGGAAGCGGGTAATTGACTTAAAGAAGCGGGGTAGAAGAAGAAGGAATAAAACATTAATCAAAATGAACACTCCACTGTTGTGTGATGAATTCACAAGTGCAGGTGTGAATAAATTCACACTTTGATTCAACAGTATCAACGTGTGAAGAAAATGAAAATAAAAATTGAAGAGGAAGAAATTTTATTAAAATACTAAACATGAATGAAAAACATACATTAGAGAAATTGACAATGCCATTACAAAAGGAAAGCGGGAAATTACAATTGAAAGAAAAAATTGGATTCAAAGAAAAATGTTAGATGATTATTCTATTCACCACCAGCTCCTTATATAGGCATATTAGGAGCCTTATGTACATCCCCCAACAATTAATTCACCCCCCAACAATTAATATAGTCAAATGGAGGGTGAATAATCAAAAAGAAATTGATGTTTTGAATTTGACCTAGAAAATTGTCCAGATTCGTCCACCATATTGACGTGTGAATTCATAATTGAAGAAGGCCGAATCCGTAGGAGTTGTAGAAGAGAAATATCTTCTTCCATGTGGCTTCTAGATTCTCTCAAAATTTTAGGAAATTTGGCTCATCCGTTTGGATTTTATGGTCGAAATGGTGGGACGTATATCTATGCATTAATGTCAAGTCCACCATTTAAATCTCAACTTCATATCCCTTTACCATCATGAAAAAATCATAATTAGCTCCGGCCACAGTTGAATAAAATGATTCTAATATTTTTATCTTTCTAGTATATAAATTTTAGCTTCAGTGGGCTTGGTTTCTGGGCCCCACATTTGTTTGATGGGCCTTAGGCCCATTATGCTTTTTCCAGCAAGTTTCTGCCTTCAGGCGCAAAATTATCCATCTTCCTTTGGGATTCATCCAGCAGACCTAAAAGATAAAATGTTCCAAAAAAAGTGATAAATCATATCCCAAAATGGCAAATTCCGAAAATGAATATAATTTTGTCCACAAATAAATGAACGATTGATCCCAAATTTTCATTTTAAAAATGATTTGCATTTATGATGAGAAATGAAGTTCTATTTTTGTAATGCACTAAAAACAATTTTTATGGACTTTGGAAAAATGAATATAAAGTTATTAACAATTAATATTATCCACTTTCAGTGACTAATCACACCCCCCAACTTGAGTTTTGCTACTCCCGAGAAAAATAAATTACAAATATGAAATTCAAATCCCCTTTTCCAAAAACATTTTAATACAGATTGCTCACCCAAATATCTAATACCAAAAAAAATTATGAAAACCCATCAAAATCATTAAAAACAAGCTAGGTCCATAAGCATATCCCAAGCCCAAGCCCATTCTTTTGTTCAAATTCATCGCCACATTTCATCCAATTCCAATTAAGCATGATAAAGTTTTGTGCATCATAAAAGATATGGGGCCCATTTTATTGTTCCAGGGATTAAAAATGGAAGCGCTAGCTGGGAATCACATTAAACCTTAAGATGAGTATCCTTTTTTTATTTTATTTTTTGATTTTATTTTTTTAACCACAATAGATATAAAAAGACAAACTCTGGGAAAGACAACTATGGAGTCACGATCCCCAAGTGTCGGACGCCACACATATTGTAAATTTCATGATCTACAATAGAGATATAAAGCCTAACTCTGGGCAAGACAACTATGGAGTCATGATCCCCAAGTGCCGGACGCCATTCATTTGGACAAAACATTGCTCTATGTGGTCATTTTTGTTGTTGTTTTTTTTTTCGATACTCAAATTAAACTAAAAGTGACCCCAGAACCCTATGCTATAATGAAAGGGACCCAAGAACTCAAATTTACACCCACGATCTAGTAGACGTGCATTGTGGAATTTTTATTAAGAGGATGAAATTGTAGACATTGAAAAATCACATCGGACAACCACACTTTCCAAAACTAAGCTCATGAACTTAAACTTGCATTAAAATCAGAATCAAGGCATGCAAAATTTATTTGATATCCAATTTTAGTGTTTTCAATGTGTGTTTATCATGTTTATGGTTAATGAAATTTTTCCTTTCATGCATGTTTTTATTCACAAAATAAAAAAAAAATCATTTTTTATCTCCCCCAAAATTAGAATGACACTGTCCCCAGTGTCTAAAGAAAAGAAAAGTTAGAAGGGGGTGGAGGATTTCAAAGAGTAAATGATAATCATGGAATGAAGTCACCTGGTGGTTGATGATGATAGTGCGTGCCACAGTCTCCCTTCACTCCTAGATTTGAGTCTCAGCGGCTTGGATGGTGGTGAATGGATTCTCCATATGACTTACAACATGTCCTTTTATTTTTTTAACCAATAAAAACATAATAAGAAACAAAACAAAATAAATTGATGATACATTGTCTTCTTTTTAGATTTCTGGGTAAGGTATTACTCAGAGATCACGCCACGTGACATGGATGAATATGACGCTCCCCTTTTATACCCATCCTTACTCATAAAAGAAGAACTGGTCAACATTCTATGGTAATTTATTATATGCAGAAGAAAATGATTCAAAATGATTAGAAAACATGAAAACCATGGGTTGCCTCCCATGAAGCGCTTTTGTTTAACGTCGTTAGCTCGACTTGAACCCCCAAACTTATCCAATTCCAACTTTCAAAATTTTAATTAACCCATATTTCTCCACTTCAAAAAGATTGAGATTGATTATTTGTTTGAAATATGTTTCATGTGAAATCCTTTGTTATATAATGAGTGGTAAAATCCATGTAATATCATAAATGGTTGATTGAATTGAATATCTACCTAAGACATCAATGAACATTTCCAATTTTTTAGTTTGAAGAGGAAAATAAATTTAAATTTCATGGTATTGGTTATCCACATTTAAGAGTGGGGAAGAAAGGAGAAAAATTTTGAGTTCAGGTTGATAAAAATTTACAAAAGAAGAATGGAAATTTGAATAAAAAAATATTTCTTCTCCACGAAATTTAGAAATAATTGGTTCCTTTTGAAATATTGATTCCTCCCAAAAAAATTTCCTTTTGAATGTCGGGAGTGGGTATAGACTCAATATTTGTTAACTCTCCCAATGTTTCAATGATTGGTGATTCTAAAAAATCATTTTTGGTGCAATATTCTGGACATTCAATCCTTCAAGAATAATTTCCCTCTTGTGAATTCATGAAATCAATTTCATCCTGATTTAAAGACCCTTCAAAAACTCCTCGATCCTCTCCAATTATCTCATGTCCTAAGGTTGGTTCTTCAATAAAGGCATGAGGAGTTTGTGTGTTACAAGATTCTTCTATCAATATTGAGTAAGGGATGGTTTGAGTGGGAATGGGGGCCACACAAGTTTTAATGATTTGTAGTTCTTGTCTAAAACTTGATACCTCTGAATTAATTTTTTCATTTGTTCACAAATTTTTTGATGAATTGTTTCAGGATTAGGATTGATAGATGTTTCAACATCATGGCCTTCCTAATTATTCATCTTTTGAATCATTCTTGATAGGTATGGAAATTGATCTTTTAATCCTTCATCATTACAAATTTCATTCATGTTATCAGGTGTAGGGTATTCATTCAAAGGTTGATTAAAAAAGGTTGGTGATTCCCAATGTGGATTTTCAAAATGATTCCATCCTGAGTTTGTGAAGGGATATTGTTGATTATACTCCATTGGATTTATTTAAAAATTTGGAATCGTGATTTTCGGGGGTCAAAAAAAATAGAAAGGGGAAAAGAGAAGAGAAATGGGGATGAGAAAATAGAAATGAGGGAGAATGGAAAGATGTTCTAAGGTGACTTACTTGGTCCCCGGCAACGACACAAAAATTTGGTTGTGCCCAAATTTACCCTACCCGTAAAAGTGGTCGTTGAAGTACAAGTAGGGATCGAATCCACAGGAACCGAAGAAGAAACCTTGAGACACTAAGATTGGATACGGGATTGGCTATGCAGTGGCCAACTTTGGATTGAATTGATTTGAAGAAATATTGATTTAATTTAAAGAACAAAACAAATAAAATTACTTGAATTAAAACAACTAATTAAGGTGAGTCGATCCTAGGTTGTCTCTTGGGTTTGATTGGATATATTTGTTTTTCATTTGATTTTCTGTTCATCAGTTCAAGAGGTATCCATTAAATGAAATAATTCCTCAATATCATTCTCCGATTTAATCCATACACAATTTCAATTCTAATCACCAATTCACTTAGAGGATCGATTAAATGAGCACTCCAAGGAATTTGATCGTACTTGCACTCAAAATGTGTCATCGTTAAAGTCGGTGAAGACAAAGAAGAAGATAAATCATCGAAAGGAACTCTTAAAATAAAGGACAAATTTAATAATTTAAGAACATCAAATATAATTCAATCCAACTCATGAAACTACCTAGGATCAACCCATAAAATTTTATCCCTCCATTGATTCTATTCTATCAATGGAAGCGGGTAATTGACTTAAAGAAGCGGGGTATAAGAAGAAGGAAAAAAATCATTAATCAAAATGAACACTCCACCGTTGTGTGATGAATTCACATGTGCGGGTGTGAATAAATTCAAACTTTGATTAAATGGTATCAACGTGTGGAGAAAATGAAAATAAAAAGTGAAGAAGAAGAAATTTTATTAAAATACGAAACGTGAATGAAAAACATACATTAGACAAATTGACGATGCCATTACAAAATGAAAGCGGGAAATTACAATTGAAAGAAAAAATTGGATTCAACGAAAAATGTTAGATGATTATTCTCTTCACTACCAGCTCCTTATATAGGCATATTAGGAGCCTTATGTACATCCCCCAACAATTAATTCACCCCCCAACAATTAATAGAGTCAAATGGAGGGCGAATAATCAAAAGGAAATTGATGTTTTGAATTTGACCCAGAAAACTGTCCAGATTCGTCCACCATATTGAAGTGTGAATTCTCAATTGAAGAAGGCCGAATCCTGAGGGGTTTTAGAAGAGAAATATATTCTTCCATGTGTCTTCTAGATTCTCTAAAAATTTTAGGAAATTTGGCTCATCCTATTGGATGTTATGATCGAAATAGTGGGACGGAGTTATTTGTGTTAATGTCGAGTCCACCATTTAAATCTCAACTTCAGATCCCTTTATCATCATGAAAACATCAGAATTAGCTCCGTAAACAGTTGAGTAAAATGATCCTCATATTTGTATCTTTCTACTGTATAAATTTGAGCTTCAGTGGGCTTGGTTTCTGGGCCCCACATTTGTTTGATGGGCCTTATGCCCATTATGCTTTTTCCAGCAAGTTTCTGTATTCAGATGCAAATTTATCCATCTTCCTTTGGGATTCATACAGTGGACCTAAAAGATAAAATGTTCCAAACAAAGTGATAAATCATATCCCAAAATTTCAAATTCATAAAATGAATATAATGTTGTCCACAAACAAATGAATGATTGGGCCCAAATTTGCATTTTAAACATGAATTGCATTTTTGATGAGAAATGAAGTTCTATTTATGTAATGCACTAAAAACAATGTTTATGGACTTTGGAAAAATTAATATAAAGATATTAAAAATTAATATTATCCACTTTCAGTGACTAATCAAGTGTAATTCATTATATCTTGAAAAACTCTTGTATGAAATAAGTGATATCATTGTTGAAAATAAATCATCGAGGTCCTCACACATGCTAATCCTAAACAGGGAGTTCAAGTTGGTTTTGTTAGGGAAAATGTTGTGATTTCCAATGGGGTTTCTTGAATAAAATTAACAATGATAATAATGACACCAAACTAACATAGACTAAGTATTTTTATTGGAATATTTACTTTGTCATGTCCATGAGATGGTTATGTTGTGTATTTTGGATATTTGAATAGTCATGTATTTCAAAATATACAGATTTATCAGGGGTTGATAGTATAGAATCCCTAGTCTTTAGTGGTATAGTGATAAGGTTGACCTCACCTCATCATAGTTATGTTTGTTTTACGTTTGTGGATCAATTTCAAATGAAATGAAATATTTGGGTCTATATGGATGATGGGCTTCAAATAAATTATATGCCTTACTTTCATTCATTTATAATGTATTAATTTTCACAATAATGAGGGGATGAAACAAGGAATTCAATGGCAATTTTGGATGTTAAAATTGGTTATATTATAATAAGTAAAAAAGTGAGAGTAATTTCGTTACCAGGAAATTGAGAAAAAAATCCCCTATGGTCAAAAACATCTTTATTATTTGGAATTACTTATAAATTTTTAATCACAATTTAGACACCCCATCTATTTAGTGTCGATGATTTTTTTCATATTCATTATAGATTAAATTTTTTTCCAAATTTCTTTTATTCTTATTATTATAGAAATTTATGGTGTGATAAGTTGAGGTAGTACATCAACATAATTCCATTTCATGTTCCTTGGAGTATCCATTAGTGGTTAACCATGTAAAATCATTATTTTTATGCATTTAATTTTTAATATTCAAATTCTTAAGTTTTATGGTTAATCAAGACTAGTTTATATTTCTTTTCCTCAAATGATTGAAATATCCAATTGAAATCAAGAAGAAATTCACACCCTAGTTCACTCCCTTAATATGTTGTGTTTGGGTTATTTTTATATGGGATATGAACTAAATAATTCAGATCATAGTGTATGATATGTGAATGTAAAATAGTGTGATATTTATGATTGTATTTTTGATATATCAATTTCTATGATACTAAAATAATAAAACCATTACCTTTAATATATCATAATGCTTTATTTAATAAAATATGAAGATAATAGAATTATAAAATTATAATAGTAACTGGAATACTGAATGTTAATGTTAAAATCTTCCGTATATTTTCTATAATTATCATCAAGGGTGTAACAAGATAAAACACATGGGAGAAAAATAATGGCTTTAGGATATAAATATTTTCAAACTGCGTACATGAATATTAATGTATAATATAAGGTATGATGTCGAGATGAGGATTTAAAAGAGTGGTTGAATCATGGAAACTGGTTTGATTCTTATGCAAGTGGATCCTACCTTGTTTTCCCGGTGAATCAATCTTCTTCTTCCACCTTTTCAATGAGTTGTACTAGCATACCTAGAAGATAGTGAAAATATATCTTATATGTTTTTCGATTCTCATTGATTTGTGGAAACACCATGGATGGATGGGTTCAATGGAAACTCCTTATAGATCTTCATTTAGATCCTTTGATCGAAGACTAATATAGAATCACTTTGGTGAAATGTATAAGAATTCATCATTTTTATTTGAACATAGTTTTTCCTGTATACATTGTATATATTGGGGATAATGCTTTTTATTACTAACACTAAATTGATTAAGTGTTAATAGTACTTAAGAAATACATTATTGGAATCAGATACATTCCATGATCATGGATTCCTAAAATTATTTTTTGAAAATAAATAATATGAATATTGAATGACTATCTTATAAACCATATTTAAAAAAATACAAAAAAAACTATGTATACCCATATGATATGGAATATAATGGGACATGATATATGATTTGAACTATGAATTTTATCACAATATATGAAATCATCATGACTGATATCAGTTCTGAACATAGGATAGTATTACATTATGTGATAACATAATATGTGTTGGGGTCATGCCAAATGATAGGTGATTTCATAGGTGGTGATTCATCACAATCCTTAAGTTTTTTATATCATACTGTATGGTATGGGATATCATATGGGATGGATACATCATACAAAATATGAAACAATATAGTCATATAATCAAGATGATATCGATGCTAGTCATATAATATATCTCATGAAGTGCTGAATGGATATCACAACCATATGTTATCTATTATAAAATATGATTGAAAATTATACATACTGTGACCTATAATATAGTGTATATAATAGGATATGATTTACAATAAAATTTAATTTTTATTAATTTAAATTTATAATTGAATTATGTAATTTAAAAAATGTTTAAAATTACAGAACAAAGGTATTTTATGGTATTTATTTAATCAATAAATGTAATGACCTAGTATTTTTAGTAATATTTATTTCTGGACAAATGTGTGTTGTATTATATAATATAATATAATATAAAAAATATAAAAAATATAGGGAAAACCACAGTCTTTATTTCATTACTAAATACTATTTACATTAATCTGTAATGAAACTAATTAATATTAAAAAATAACAACTATGAAACAAATATAATATTGGAAATCTAAAATGGGATAATATGGATCACCCCAATATACTAGAATCATTTCCCCCACATAGACTATATAAAAGAAAAAATATTAGTAAACCATGAAAAATATAGAAAATGGAAATATATGACCTTGAGAGTAATTGAGTTGAATAATGATTGAATGAATAAATTGGAATTTATAAGAGGTAAAGTGGCCATTGTAACAGTAAATTGATCATTTCATATAATATCTTGAATATTGGAATAATATATTGAATATTGGAATAATAATTTTATCTAAATGAATTTAAATAAAAATGATATTTATCATTATTAAATTAAGTAAATATAAATTTTATAATTCCAAAAAATAAGCATCATGATTAAAAAACTTAAGGAAAATATAACCACATTTTTAATAAATTGTATTTTAAAGCATTTCATATAAATTATAATTTATTTTATTAAATATTAAATTTACCTATTTTAAAAATTAATTTTGATAAAATTAATATCTATATTTAAATCATCATGTATAAATTATCCAAGGGTTATTTTTTGGTAATTTTCTAAAATGCTTCAATTTTTATGTGGATAGTAAAAATACAGTTTTTCACATAACTGGTGTAACTAAAATTACATAATTAAAGATTTTATAATGAAATAATACCTTCTAGAACTTTATTCCCATACATGGTATATTTTATTTCAAAAAAGTTTCATTATAATACAATAAACATTATTTCTAATGCTAAAAACAACTTTCCTAAACCTAAAGTCAAAAGTGATTCCTTACAATAACAATTTTTCTTTCTTTCCACATTTTTTTAATAAACTAATGAATTAGATTTATAAAGGGGATTTAATGTATTAAGATAATTATATTATATTAATATATAATTTATAATTTAAAAAAGTCACTATTATAAGTTTTAAAAATGATTTATTATTTTATTTAATATTTTATTCTAAAAACACTCATCTCCTCAAGTATACATAACCCCTCTCCCTCCTCGCTTCCATTACATAGAAAAATATCTTCCCAAATCCACTATCTCAGTCCCTATAGAATCTATATAAACATTATAGATCAATAAAACTCAAATCACAAAGGATTTATATGGTTGTACAATATAAGCTATGTAGAAGATTAATTAAGTTTCGATCCACCTCTCTCTCTCTCTCTCTTTCTTCATCCTCTTTTCGTTATTTTTTCCCACCATCACTTTCAAAGAAATTCCTTGAAATAATTAATTCAAAAGTATTGTAATATTATATGAATTATTTTAACCTATTGTAAGTATTATACTTCCATATATATAAATTTTCAACTTCTCCTTCCCACTCTCTTGACAATGTCCCGTCAAAGGTCAGTTAACCAACTACGGAGATATTCCCATCTAACAAAATATAACCTTCAACATGTATGGATGCTATAATCAATATATAATAAATAAAAATTTAATTATATTAATTATAGGCTTTTATAATTATTTATAATAATGAATAAATAACATTTATGAAAATTGAGAAATCAAATAGAAATGAGAAATTTATATGAAAAACATGATATCAAAACACTTCAATTTCAGGAAAATAAATCATGAAATGTAATAAAATGATTATAATTAATAAATATTTGTATGAATAAATATAATTCACTTCTAGATCAATGTTTTAATAAATATAATTTTATTATTCAGGAGGATAAAAAGTAATAAAATAAAGCGGGAATAAAGGTAAGGGGGTTCCCAAACCCTATTCCTTTATTTGGTTCATTCTCTCTTCTATGGTTTGAATGTACATATTGTGGACTTCAAATTCCATTTCCCTTTTTCTTTAGGGATATAAATTTTCATATAGTGTTAAAATTATTTCCATGAAAAACCTCTCTTTTCAATGTGACTTCAATTTCCAAAACATCATATTTTACTCCTCTAGAAATGCTTCTTATATACTCAGGACTAATGATGTTTTATGTATAAGTATGATTACCCTTATTCATTTGGTAACCAAATAGTTTACTAGGAATTTATTCTTTATGAAATCTTTATGAAACCTATTATCTCATTTAGGTTTACATAATGACATTTATTGATATATATTCTATGTGGAAAGCATGATTACGTAAATGTTTTGATGTGATGGGTGAGACCAAAATTATATAACCATCCAATTAATCGGGTAATGTGATTTATCTCATGAGATAATGTGAACTATGTGTGAACATGATGCTACATTTTTTTAAAATGACGTTGTTATTGTTAGTAACATATTTTATGCATGAATATGATGCTAGCTTTATTCAAACTATTAGTGGTATTTGAACATTATGACATGATGTTTCATTTTTACAAATTGGCACATTCTATGTCATTATCCTTTGTTTCCTTCATAAATATCATTATAGTCTTATTCATATATTATGATGATGATGATTTTTATGATCACTAATGTTATATTGATTCATATATCTTATTCATCATATTACTGATATTTTAGATCACCTCTTTGCTTAGTGTATATCCTTAGGTGATTACATATAATTTGGATCATAGAGTTTAATATTATTATTCTTTTCATATTTAAAATGATGTAACAGTCATGTTAGGAAATGTAGCGTCATTTTAGATGGTATCAGAGAGCAATTTAGTTAATTTGGGAATTAGGATTCGAAAAATGAGTGAAATCCATACATATAAGTCTATATATAGTCAAAACTTCCTAGAAGAATATTTTTATAAAAATATAATCATAGGGACCCCATAAGATATTCTTTTACTGTTAATTTCTTAAAATAATAAATTATTAATGCTTTGTGGACATACATTTTGTACAAAAATTTTCTATTATAGAAAATGGTGGAAACTAAAAGAAACCATGCCAAGAACCCAAGTGAGGCCTAAATCAATGATTGTACAAATGAAATCCCTAATTCCATGTGTGGTAGAGTTCAAATATTTATAGGGATACATTCTTAGCTATCTTAGGGTATGAATAATAACTTGAATCATATGGAATGTCTAGCTTCACCCAAAAATGATAAATTATCCATTAATTCCTTTATGGGATAATGAATACAGATATTTAGTGGAACTGCTAAACCAATTATCAGGGAACAATGAGTTATATTAATGGAAAAGATCTTTTCTTCAACTCTTTTTTTAGAAGAAGAAGGAGACTATGTCCATATATTATTTAGATGGAGAAGATGATCATTTTTGGGAATTGATAAAGAACATCAATCTAAAAGATGAAACAAAAGAGATGGAGTGGGAATAATTTGAGAAAACATTTCTTACCAAGTATTTACCTTGAAATAATTAATGAAATATGGGGCAAAAATTCATATATCTAAAGAAAAATGATGTTGAATATATAAAAACTTATGAGGAAAATTTCACATGGCTTACAATATATGCCTCATGTTTTTATCAACATTGATTGGGAAATATATTTATTTATTACACATTCGAATGGATCTAGAAATACAAGACATTGGGAGGTATAAAGATGTGGTTTTATGTGATCTAAATGTAATGATAATGTACGGATAATGTTCTCACAGTTATAGAGATAAATATAAAAGAATGGAGTGTTATGATAGTGGGTCAAATGAAAAGGAGGAAATGGGATCAAACTACACAGATGTCAAAAATGTGGGAATAAACATCATGGTAATTTAATCAAAGGGATAAGGAAATACTTCATGTTTTGGAGAGGACACCAAGCTCATGAATTTCAAGGAGATATGAAGAATTTGACTGACATGACAGAGGAAAGGAGGGTACCCCCTAATTTACTAGCTATGGTTCATTGCTTAATCTATAGGAAGAAAGGTCACAATTCAATATAGTTCACTAAACATCAAGTATTTGAGGGTAATAATAACCAGAAGCCACTAAATCCAAAAGATAAAGTGAATGGTCCTGTCATCACTTCTGTTGAAGTGGAGTAAGAAAATAAAGAAACTCATCGTAAACCTCATATTCACTCAAGAATAGAAAATGTATTATTTTATTATGGTTCTATGAATTCAATTATATCCGGAATGTTTTCTAGAACTACTGAATGGACACTCTGATACCATGAGTAGTGATATCTACAAAACCCCTAGTGTTGCAATCATTGTAGCCCAAGTGTTGGAAACTTCTCCAATAAGAATATGTGGGAATATTCTTACAATGAATATTTTAATACTTCCCTTGGGGGAATTCAATTCTATATTGGACATGGATTAGATCTAATTATATAGAGAACACATCAAATTTCATGAAAAGTAAATCTCCATTCATATTATGAACCATCCAATTATCCTTTAAAAATGGAAGGAATATCATTAATATCTTTCAGAAAATCCATAAATGGTGCAAGTGTTGATAGCATAGGAATAATCATACAAAGCTAAAATGGTTTTGTCAAAGAATGGTATCATGTTAGGTAAATTCCCTTTTTAGGGAATACACAGATGTATTACCTGAGGAGTTACCTAAACTTACCATACATTTTGAGGTAGAGTTATCAATAGATATGATTCCTGGAGCCACTCTTATCTCAAAATTCTCTTACAAGATTTTTCCAATTGAACTAGTGGAGTTAGAGAACCAGATGAAACATATTTTGTACAATGTTTTCATTCACCATATTTCATCTACTTGTGGTGCACCAGATCTCTTCGTCAAGAATAATGATGGATCAATATTTTGTGTGTGTCAATTAATGGGATCTCAACAAGGTCACCCTAAAGAACAAGTATCATCTACCAAGTATTGACTACCTTTTGATTAACTATGGGGAGATAAATACTTATCAATGGTGGATCTTTATTATAGATATCATCAATTGATGGTGAAGAAGGAATGTATTTAGAAGACTAATTCTTTAACGTGGTTTAGGCACTATGAGTTCATAGTGATGTCGTTCAGACTTTCTAATTCACCTAAATTCTTCATGGATTTGATGAATTGATTCTTTAGAGACTACCACAACAAATTTTTGGTAAAATTTATCAATAATATTATAATTTACTCCATGAAAAAGGATGAACATGAAGATCATCTAAATAATTTTTCTGATGAAAATAAGGAAATAAATAATTTATGCTATGTTTAGGAAGTCTGAATTTTGGATGTATAAAGTCTCATTATTAGGGAATGTGATCACAAGTGATGGAATTTCTATAAAACCTTCAAAATAAAGGGTATTGAGGAATAGAACAAACCCACTAATGTCAAATAAATCTATAGTTTTCTTGTCTTAGTTGGGAACTACTGATATGTTGTGATAAATATGACAAGATTGTATATCCTGGTAAGTAGGTTAACAAGGAAATGGGATAATTATTTTCAATATAGAATGATGCTTCAAATAACGCCTTGGGTTATGTACTCATTAAAAATTATAAAGTGACAGCCTTTCCCTCATGGTAGTTGAATATCGATGAGAATAACTACATGATGCAGGATCTGGAGTGAGAATATATGATATTTTCTCTGAGGATTTGGTGGAACTACATCTATGGTGAGAACTATGACATATATATTGATCACAATAGAATAAAGTATATATTAACATAGAAATAGATCAACATACATCAAATAATATGTTTAAACCTAATCAAGGACTAATATTTCAATATTAACTAGCATCTGGGAATGGAAACCAAGTTTTCGGATCCTCTTAGTAGAAAACAACATGCCACTCTATCCTTGTTGTGAATTGCGTAATACTATCTCTTTATGGAAATGAAAAGGATGAATATGGAAAATCATAACTGCAGATAATGCATCCTACCTTTCCCCATATTATTTCCCAACCTTTCATCGAATATAAGATCAAGAAGGCCCAAATGGATTATATAAAGCTATAAAAGAAGGTGCAACCAGTAAAGGATGAGAATCTACATGAGTTACATATCAATTATGATGGTTTGATTTAGTTTAGAATGAGGTTTTTTTTCATGAATCACCTAATATAAAGAAGGAGATATTGGATAACGCACATAGATCATCTTTCTCCATACATCCTGAAAGTACCATGATGTATTGCGGTCCTCGAGAAAACTTATGGTGGGATAACATAAAGAAGAACATTACTTAGTACATATCAATTTGTTTGGTATTTTAGAATGTTACTATAGAGTGATATAATTCCAAAGGTATGATGAAACCATTACTTATACCAACATGGAAATGAAAGAATGACACTAGTCTTACAAAGCCATCCAAAGTAAATAATGCGATATGGGTTTTTGTGGACTGACTCTCCTTGAGTGCCCACTTTATCCTTATTTGGTATGATTTATCAGTAGAATAAAAATCCAAAATATATTTGAATGAATTTGTGAGGCTATATGGGGAAACACATTCAATTTTCATTTATCATGCTCTAAGATTCACCTCTAAATTATACAGAATTATTCAATATACTTTGAGTACTGAATTGAATTTTAGTATAGCCTATCACCCCAAACTGGGGGTCAATTTGAAAGGAACATTTAGATGCTTATGGGAGTTCTATGATCCTTCTCAACGGATTTAAAATATTGAGGGAATTAGCATCTCCCAATTGTACAATTCTTATATGACTATAGTTTACACTTCAGTTTTCAAATGGATCCATATAAATTTATATATGGGAAGTGATGCAGAACTCCATCATGTTGCGATGAAGTTAGAAAATGCAAGCTAATTGGACCAGATTGTGTGAAATAGATAACAGAGATGGTTCAAGCCATCCAATAATATATAAAATCTGGTCAAAGTTGAAAAAATATCTATGGAACAATCATTAAAGGGATTTTTTGATGTTGGAGATAAATTATATCTTCAAATGTCACCATGAAATAGAGTCATGTTCTTTATATATAAAATGATTCTTAGCCCAAGGTATATTGACACCTTTAAAATACTTGATTTTATAAGATAAATTCTCTATCGACTTTTACTTCCACCAAACATGTATCAATTTCATGACATATTCCATGTATCTCTCATGAGAATGTACATACATGACCCATCACTTGTACTAAATCTATATGTGATACAACTAGATACTAAACTCTCATACGAAGAATAGTCGGTGAAGATCTTGGACCACATAGACAGTGTTCTTCACCACAAGACAACTCACCTTGTCAATGTTTTATGAAGGAACCATATGTATGAAGATAAAACTTGGGAACCGTAAGAAACAATAAAAAAAGAACCAACATATATTATCATACTATAATATTAGTTGAAATTTTGTTGATGAAATTTCTAATGTCAGGATGGATGTAAAAACCTAGTGTTAGTATTAATATTTGTTTCAAGAATAAATGTGTGTTGTATTATATTATATAATATTATACAAATAAAAAATATAAAGAAAGAGAAAAATAAATTGTTTTATTACTAAATACTATTACATTAATCGGCAATGAAACAAATTAAAATTCAAAACATTTCAAAGGTAATTTTCTTAAACACTTACCTTTTCAGGTGAATAGTAAAAATAAAAATTTTATTATTAACAACATAACTCGCACTACATCATTAATTATTTATCAATGAAATAATCCTTTCTTGAAATTGAGGTTCTATCATGGTATAATTTATTTATTAATACAGTCATTAAAACACAATAAATGTAATTTCTATATCGAAAAAAACGTTAAAAAACTTAAAGTCAAAAACGATTCATTAAAATAACAAATTTTCTTTCTATCCACTTTCCTTTTTAATAAACAAATTAATTATAATTATAAAGGGAATTTAAAGTCTTAAAAATATGATTTGAAATGTAAAAAAATCTCTATTATAATATTTACCTTTGATTTATTATTTTATTCAATATTTTATTCTAAAAATACCCCTCTCCTCATGATTAAATAACCTATCTTCATCCCCTTCAAAATCCACTCCTATCATCCATTAAATGCCTAATATCTTCCTAAATCCTCCCTCTCAATCCCCAAATACGCCTTAAGGACATTATAGGGAAATTAAACCCACCTATACTGTATTTGATGTTAGTCAATTTTTAAAATTTATAATTCTACTAAATAATGTATATGAGGAAAGTAGGGTTGAACCCACAGGGAAGGTGATTA
Source organism: Viscum album (assembly GCA_963277665.1). Taxonomy (NCBI): domain Eukaryota; kingdom Viridiplantae; phylum Streptophyta; class Magnoliopsida; order Santalales; family Viscaceae; genus Viscum; species Viscum album. Next base: position 1,686,825,734 of record OY728147.1, on the reverse strand, counting down.
TGACCACTACTCTTCTAAAAAAATCCTAAATAACCCACTGTTGTCAGTAGTGGAGTATATTTTCTATTTTGTTTTCACTTTTTATATTTTTTTCTTTTGTGAAATTCTTATCTATTAAGAAACTACACTTTTTTGTGTTTTTGATCTAGACTAAGAGGAATCATAAAAATAAATTTGAAACTTGTGAACAACATAAACATAGAACACTGATATGAGAACTACCAAAGTGAACACCTGGGAAACAATTACTATGCTACTTGTTTTAAATGTATATAAATTCACATAAAAGTCTTCATATATTACCACCTAAAAGAGAATAACTTTCTTCCCTCACCATGAGTTATGTCAAATAGGTTGAACAAGTTCAAAGTTGACCACTCTAAAATAGATCAACTATGAATATCATTAATTGAGAAGGACAACAGGACGAACTTACCGTAAGATCTGAAGTCATATGAATTCATATTCTTTTGAAAGATGTTACCACGACCAATCATTCTAATTGATTGTGAAATTTTGAAATTATGATCTTGTGGTACAAGAAATTGAATGAATTCAATATTGATATTTCTGATCAATACCGAATACATTGAAATGATAAAGTGAAAAATAAAATTAAAAAAAAACGTAGTGGAACTTCAATTTATCCCCAAACTAGATGATTTATCCAAACATTAACTCTATTATAAATACAACAACTAGAAATATAATAGAACGGAGTACAAAATATTTAGCAAAGAGGGAAGAAGAACTTCCCAAATGATGTGGTCTACCCACCGGATCTCTATGATCTGATGAGAGAGAATATCTTGAATCTCTAATGGCCCTTTTATCGAATGTGTGTCTGTCCTCCCTCCCTCTAAATCTGTTGCTTGCTCAGTTTTTTAGTACCCTCTATCTTCTACAACTCATCACCACCACTCTTCACCGACTTAAATTCATCTTTTACAGTTGCACCACACATGTGTGTTTTTTGACGAACCATATCTCACATTAGATTCTCCATTGTAACTAACACCGGATGAGTTATTTGAATGCACCTGGACATTTTTAAGACCCTGGATGAACCTATGCAAGAAAAAAACAAACATCACAATTAAAAACATAAAGGAAATTTAAATAATTGTTAGTTATTAAATTCCAATGTTATAATACTTATTAAAAAGTTAATTAATGTTAAGTAATAAATAAATAATTGATTATTATTATTATTTACTCAAATGAATATTATTATATTGATTATTTATTTATTTTTAAATATTTAATTAGATAAAATTTGTTATGTTATTAATTTATTAATATTAATTAACTAATTTTATTAATATTAGTATTATTAGTACTTAATTATATTCTTGAATTAGATTAATTTATTTAATTAGTGTTATAATTAATGTGTTAATTAAATATATTAATTTTAATTAATAATTAATTCAATTTATAGATTATTATATTTGTCTTAATAAATATTATTAATTTAGCTTATGTTTTATCTTATAACACACTTATTTATTTATTTATATTATAATTTTTATATACTATAGTTATTATTTATTTATTGGTTTAATTTATTTTTTAATGTTTTGTATTTTTTAATGACTTTTTGTTTCATAATTCTTAATTAAAAAATTACATCCTTCTCCCCGAAGAAGGTCCGATGTTGGCGGTTTCACCAAACCAGTCTAGTGCACGACGACTCCTACATCTCCCTCTGACGGTTCTATTCTAATTCAGTCGATCCTCCTCCAGATGAACACCAACGGTGGCCTTAAGTGGGTCAACCCACGTATTCCAAAGGCAGAGTTTTAAAAATGATCAATCTAGATCTAGATTAGATTAAAAGATTTAGGGCATTGGCATCACAAAGCGGAGGAACTCATATCCAAGCTTGTTTGGTAATGATGAACAATTCGTTTCCCTTTGTGATGGAGTTCAAATTCATTTTCCCCGATCTATGCTGAACATTCATGGAAGAATATGAAGTTTTCTTTATCATACCCTACTACTCAAAAAGAGGATAGAGAGTAGAACCTCTTCTACTCACATGATGAACGGTGATGGCCCAACTCAGACCATAAGGTACCACGAAAATCAGATCTAAACAAGACTCTTGAAATCTAGAAATGCTGGTGGATTCAAAATCTATATGCTAAAGGGAAATATTGAGGAGGCTCAGGCCTAGAAAAGATGACCATATGTTTGTGGTGAGTGCGCAAAAATGACTTCAGGTTCAGCATCATGGAGAATGGAGAAAACAAATCTTGAATACGTGAAAAGGATTCATATTTGTGTTATATGATTTTCTTGGGTTGGGATCTGATCTAGATTGTGGTATTTGGTTCAATTTTTATGCCTTAGTGGAAGAGGTGATGGGTATGGTGATGGAATATCACATGTTTGAAAAACTACTACAGAACCATGGAGAGCTGTCAGTTGAATGGTGTGGAGGAAGGAAAGAACTGTGTAATGGGCACCGAGGGAATCAATGTATTATGCTACAGACAACGTCAGTGAGATGAAATGAGACTAAAACCTTTGGTAGTGATGGTGTGTCATGGGACCGAAAGGAGGATATGAATGGTGTCAGGAGGGTATGATCGATGAGATCGATAGAAGATGAGGTGATCAGTTAGTGTGTGAAGATGTGAGACTGATAAATATATTGGTAAGAGGAAGAGGCACCCCTAGTTAAAATAAATGAGTATCAGTGTGTGTGTGAAATCAATGGAATAAAATATTGAGGCACCAGTAGTTAAAATAAAAGAACAAGTAACCAGTAGTTTAAAACGGGAGACCAATGCGGCATCAGTGAGTCACAAGAAAAAAGATCGGTGAATTGAGAGGATCGGTGTGTCGCGGCATCGGGGAGTTGCGACCTCAGTGTATGGTGCGGAAATGTTACAATAAGAAAATAAATATAGAGACCGATAAAAGACAAATAAAGATGAGTCACTGATAGTTTAAAAACAAGAGACCAAAACCAATGCATAGTAGAGACAGATGGTGTTTCAAAGTGATTGGTGAGTCATGACTCAACGATAGTTAAAAAAAACTTCAGTGTGACAAGGGATTATTGAGTCACAACATTGGTGCGTCGCGACATCAGAGCGTCCAATCACCGATAGAAAAAATTGAACTGTTAACAATAAAAAATTAATTTTAAATAGATAATAAAATGAATAAAACATTAATTATTTAAATAATATAAAAATTTTCTATGCTATTAAAGACTAAAAATATATCTTAATTAAAAAATGGCTATATTATTAAACAAACTAAAAAATAAAAGTGACATAATTATTAACTAAGAATTTAAATATGAATATTAATTAATTAAATATTTAAATAAATGAAAAACACATTCAAATAAATAACTGAAAACATGAAAATAAAATAATTAAAATTAACAAAAGATTTTGAACAACTTAGTTAATTAATTAAATGATGAAGAAAACATGAAATTAAAAACACATTATTTTATTAAACTACAACTTAAATTTTTTACTTATCTAATAAACAGAATAATAAGACTAGTTAATAAATAAAGTTAATTTTTTTAATAAATGACATTTAAAAGAGTAAATATTTAAATTAAAAACTAAATTAAATTAATGAAAATAAAAATGAACAATTCATTAAATAATAAACATTTAAAACTATTAAAATGTTAACCAGATTAATATTATTAAACTAAAAAGTATGTTAATATATTTAGATTAATTAGAATGAAGAAATTAGATATTAAAAGTCTAAAAAAATTTAAGTATAAAAAATGGATTAATTAATAAATTAAGTGATAAAAATACAAAAGTTCCATTATTTATTAAAAAGTGTCATAATAAGTAATTAATTTGTTAAAAAATAAATAAAACATGTGGAAAATCTATGTAAAAACAGGACCACATCCAATCCACCAACACTTAATCATTGTTTATCCTCAAAAAATCTCATTCTTTTTCAACATTAAAAAACAGTAAACTGTATTTATGATTCAGTTCTCACTATAACATGTTCCCCACTTAAAAATAGAGGACATAAACTATCTATAGAATTTTTGAGAATATGTTTCAAATGATGAATTTCCTATAACAAAGACTCAATGAGTAATCTACAAACTATGAATCATCAAGCATTGATGATGTCATTCCTCTTATGTGATAAAACTTAATGACTCATTTCAATCTAAGATCAAGATCTAATTCAAAAAGTGGCATGGGGTAAAATATCAGTTGAATTCAGAACATTACAATAAGAAGTTTTTACCTTAACTAATCACCATGGTTTCGAAAATATGTATATATATCTATATACATATTTGTTAATCACCTTAATGATATAACCTAATTGATTCCCATATAAACAATTTATCCCCTTATTCATTTGGAGTTCATTATTCCCCTCACCTTAATGAATTCATTTTTGACCATACATACATTATTTATTTATTCACATTCCATGCATCAAGTACTATGAACATTGCAATTCACTTATTCAAAGTTTAAAGAGGGATTATAGTAAACAGAAATTCCCCTAGCATCTAGGGTCTCAGAGATTCATCATGGGATCACATATGCCCAAAATACTCCAATTTCAAAAGATTTATAACGAAAATCATTTAAATTGGATCATTAATGTGATTACGTGAATAATTAAAAGAAAAGAAAATGAATGAATCCTCTATGATTGATTCAAACATCTAGTTCCAGCAGTTATGATCATAACTCCACAAACATGTAACCCATATCACTTTCAATGATAGTCCCTAAACCATGATATCCATTCAATAATTATGTAAATATCACTAAACAATCATCCATTATCATTAATTTCAGACTCAATGCACAAATTAACTACCAATGAAATATGGTCTATATTAAAGAACGATTTGAAAAATAGTGCAAATCCAAAAATTGTGCATGAATTGTGAAAATATTTACCCATTTTTTGAAAAAAAAATTAAGTTGCAGTGGTAATTGATTCTATTTTTCAATTAAGCACAATATAGAATAGTCAAGAACTAACCCCCTCCCCCACACTTAAAACCCAACATTTTCTGAAAAGTTGAGTTCTAAAGTTGATAAGAACAATTAAACAGTTTAATGTTCAAAAAATATTTCCAATAAAGTAGATTTATGACATGTATAATGAGTCTCTTTAATGTTTAAAAAAAACATTTTCCACAAAAATTAATTTACAGCAAGTTCATTAGCAAGTACATGCATTAACATTTACATACAGTGACAATGATTTCCAATTAAAGATCAAACAGTTGCATATAAACTATAAATGAAAAGTAGATAAGTTGTAGAAATCTGAAATTTTTGGTTCAAATAAATTTTCAATATAGCAGAAATATGCATGTTAAACACCCTATAGACTAGGCACCTTTAATGAAAAACCCAATAAGCAACCCGCATGTTTCCCCGCGTACTTAATTTCATATAGTGAGAGATTTTAATATAACAATGAAATTAAAATATTTACCAATAGGAACAAGCAGATGTTTTTAAAAATATAGTGACATATAGTAGAAACTTTTTAGAATGCAAGATATATAGTAGATTTTTCAAGCAAACATGCAGTAGATTTTCTAAAACAAGCAGAATTTACAATATCAGAAGTTAAGGCACTTCCCTGAATATGTTTTTCATTAATCCTCAGCTTTGGAATTCTACTCCCTTAATGATACCAAAAGTAGTATCCCAAAAACACATAGCATGAAAACCAAGTAGAAAAATACAATGAAAGAGAACATAAGTAGCACATTATTAAATGTTATAAATTAAGCAAGTTAAAGACCAAAAGAACCATGGGTTTCCTCCCATGAAGCACTAAGTGTTAAAGTCTACAACGATACTTTATTCAAGATCAGTTCTCAATATCAGTGAAGGTAGCCAAGCCCTTTGGATATCCCTCAAAATAATGTTTCAATCTCTACCCATTAACAAGAATGGGTTTATTCTCTTCACCTACAATTTCTAAAACTCCATTATTAAGTACTCTCACTATAGTAAATAGTCCAAACCACTTGGACTTCAGATTTCTAGGAAAGCGATTACATTTAGAGTTAAAGAGGAGGAAGTTCTGTATAGGTTTAAACTGTTTTGTTTGAATGATAGAATCACGAATGATTTTAATAATCTCTTTATAAATTCATGAATTATCATAACTCTCTATCATAATCTCATCATGTTCACTTAACTCAAGAAATATTTTCTCGCCAGCACTCTTAAAATCAATTTTTAAAGCCTTAACAACCCAACAAGACTTTTTTTGCAACTCCACAAGTAAATGACCACATTTCCCATACAACGGCCTATAAAGAGACATTCCTTATGAGTCCTTTAAAGCAGTTCTATATTATAATAAGGCTTCATCCAATTCAAGAGACCAGTCGTCCCTAGAATTTGACACAATTTTCTCAAGTATCTATTTCAATTCCCCTTTTGAAAATTCCATCAATCCACTGGACTATGGATGATAAGGAGTACCAGTTTTAATAGAACAGCCATATTTTTTCCATAAAATAATTAAAAATATAGTTCATAAAGTGTGATCCATTATTTTTGATAAAGGCTTTTGGATCTCCAAATCTAGAAAATATTTTTTGTTTCACAAACTTAATTATAGAGTTGACTTGGTTGTTGTGAAGTGAAACTGCCTCAACCCACATTGATACACAATCAACAAAAACAAGTATGTACACATTACCATGAGAAGATGGACATGTACCCATTAAATCTAAACCCTAGACCTAAAAACTCTCATCTTCTAGAATTCATTTTTAGGGTAACTCCTCCTTCCAACCAACATTTTCTAGCCTCTAACACTTATCATAGCCAACCACATATCTCCTAGCATCCTTAAAAAGACTGTGCCAATAGAAAATAGTTTGTAAAACTATTTGAGAATCCATTTTACTACTTGGTGAACTCACCGAGGTGAGGAGTGACAACTTTCTAAGACAAGAAACATCTCCTCATCAGGCACACATATACTAAGAATACCTTCAACACATCTCTTAGTAGCACCACATAATCCCAAAGATAGTATTTATGTTCAGAAATTAATTTCTTCCTTTGGTTATTTTACATAATTTTGGGAATGATACCTGCTTCCATGAAGTTGAAAAAATATACAAACCAATAATATTACCTAATATACATAGTAAGTATCTTCTCATCTGGAAAGGAAGATTTTATATCCCTAGGATTTCCAGAATGAGTAAGAGGAAGCCTAGAAAGATAGTTAGCAACTAAATTCTCAGCTCCCTGCATATCCCTAATATGTAAATCATAATCTTGTAGCTAAAAAATCTATCTAATTATCCTGGGTTTAGTTTCTTTCTTAGACATGAAGTACATTAAAGAAGACAGATCAATGAGAATAATAAATTTTGAGCCTAACAAAAACTATCTAAACTTTTCTCGAGCAAACACAATAGCTAGAAATTATTTTTAAATAGTGCTATAATTCTTTTGGGAATCATCAAGTAGTCTACTAGAATAATATACCACATACAATTTTTTACCATTTCTCTATCCAAGGACAGCACCTACAACCATATCACTAGAATCACACATAAGTTGAAAAGGTTGTTTTCAATCAGGTGCAATGATAATGGGTAATGTAATGAGTTTCTCTTTAGGAAGATTAAATGATTTCAAACAATTTTAATCAAAATTTAAAGGTGAATCCTTGACCAACAAGGAGCATAAGGGCTTAGTTATTTTAAAAAATCCTTTTATGAATCTCTGATGGAAAATGGAATTCCCTAAGAAACGTCTAATACATTTTACATTTTCAGTAGGTGGGAATTTTTTAATAACATCTTTTTTTCAGTATCAAATACCAACCCTCTATTTGACACCTTATGACATAGCACTATACCTTTTGTGACCATGAATTGAAACTTCTGCCAATTAAGAACAAGGTTGGCTTCAATTCATCTTTCTAAAACTAACTCAATATTTCCATGAAAAGTATTGAAAGTACACCCCATAATGGAAAAGTCATCCATGAAAGCTTAAATAATTATCTCAATCATATCAAAAATATATCTATCATACACATTTGAAAGGTGGATGAAGCTCCACACAACCCAAAGGGAATCTACCTTTAGGCTAACGTCTCATAGGGGCATGTGAAAGTTATCATTTCCTGATCCTCTAGAGATACAAGAATCTACTTGTAACCAAAAACCAATCCAGGAAATAGAAAAATTCATTTTTAGAGAGCCTCTCAAGCATTTGATAATTAAAGGGCATTATAAAATGGTCCTTCCTAGTGGCTTCATTTATCTCCATATAATCTATATATACTATCCATTTTGAGGTTTTCCTAACATGTATTTATTCATTCTTTTCATTTTTTACTACAGTGAAACCTCCCTTTTTATGGACAATTAGGACAGGGCTGACCCAAGCACATTCATAAATGTGTTATATTATTCCAATTTCTAGTAACCTAATCACTTCCTCTCTCACAACTTCTTTCATGTTTGTATTCAATATTCATTAACACTCTACCCTGTGCTTATGGTCAGGATCCATATGCATCTTATACATGCATAATGTGGGAAAAATACCTTTGATATTAGCTATTATCCAACCAATGGAAGATTTAAACTTCTTCAAAACAATGAAAAATCATTCCTCTTGGATTTCATTAAGCTCAATAGAAATTATGATTGGAAAAGTGGAATTCTCACCCAGGAATGAATATTTCAAATGAGCACGGATTTGTTTCAGTTAAAGAGTCGGTGGTTCTACTCTAGAAAGAAGAATATTATGCCTAGGAGGTCCAAGATCTTCCACATATCTCTTGTAATGACTATTTAATGATGAAAGATTTTTAATTTCAAGATCCTTTTCAGAATTAAAAGTGCTACAATCCAAAGTGGACAATACACTCTCCAGAATTTCTAGATCAGAATTCAACATGTTTATTAGATCAAAATCATCAATTTGTTTAAAAAAATTTCCCTAAAAACATCAATGTGTTTTCCAAGGTTGGTGTTAACAGAAAATCCGTCAAATTCACTGAAAAGGCTACTATGTTCAGAAACATAGGACTCTTTACATAAAAAATTGAACAATTTTCTTGTTCTAGAAAATTTTCTAGGTTAGAAGTTTGAGACAAATTTTCAATTTTTAGACAGATTCAACATTATCTTCACCTTCAAGATAAATTTCTTCAACAGATGATTTATTTTCATATTCTTCAGAGTTTTTATTTGATTTTTCATCCTCTAGATTCTCTACCAGTGAACAGTTTTCAGAAAAATTTGGTCCTTTTTCATTTTTAAACACATTAAACTCTTCTGATTGTTTTCCAATTTTAAAAGATAATTGACCCTTAGACACATAAATAACAGCACCACATGGGTCCAAGAAGGGCCTACCCAAGATGATGGGCACCTCTTGATCACACTCCATGTCTACGACTAAAAATTCTACAGGTAGAAACACCTTCCCTACCCCAAATATCAATTCATCTACCCTTCCCATATGATGAGCGAAATATTTATCAGCTAACTGTATTATGACTGTGGTGGGTTGAAGATCACCCAACCTCAACTATCGAAACAGTGATTTAGAAAGTAGATTAATACTAGAACCTAAATCACACAAATAGTTGATTTGACTAGAATTTCCTAGTATGCAAGGTATAAAAAAACTTCCAAGGTCTTTCAATTTTGGTGGTATTTTCTTTTGAAGCACATCACTACACTCTTCAGTGAGCCTGTATGTAAAAAATTCTTCTAGTTATTTTTTTGAAACAATCTTTTAAAGATATTTCATATAAGATGGGATTTAAATTAAGGCTTTGATGAATGGAATGTTATTTCATGTTTAGAAATGAGACCAAGAAACTGAAGAAGTTTATCCTTGTTGTTACTTTATGGTTTCAACTTCTTAGGGAAGGGGATGGGAGGGGAAAATTTTCAAGGATAAAAAGTATATCCCTCACCTATACGTCAACTTTTTTTCCCTTTATTATTTTGAATTTTAAATGAATATACAACATGCATTTTAGGTGAAAAATTCATATTTTCATCATTTTATACAACATTCTATGAATTTACAGCATGCGAATAAAGCATATTTTTATTAACCGATTCATGAAGATTTTCATTTTGGGAATTTTTTGTTTATTTTTCAGAAACTGTTTGAGTATTAATCACACTTATATTTACAAAAACAATGTCATTCTCTCAGGGGTTATGTTTAGTGGTACTAGGAAGTCTACATTTTTTCCTAGATGAAAAATCTCTTGCATATTGACCTATCTGTGTTTCTATGTTCTACATCCTCACAATCAGTTTTTATTTTATCTGAATCATATGTATTTTGATGTTTGGTTAGTTGATTCATGTATATTTCCTCTTTATAGATAATTTTCTTCAAGATTAGATCAATCTTACAAGATATTTGATTATCATTGTTTCCCTGTGCATTTGAAGAATCACCCCTTCGTTTATTTTGAAATTGTTTTCTTGGTTGGTTAGAGTAATTAGGGGTAGTGGATTGTTTAAGTTGGCCTTGATCATTATTGGATATATTTGGGTGGTTCCTATAGCCTTTTTTGTAATTATTTGAAAATGGATCTTATTTAGGAGGGATTCTAGGACTATAGTTAACAAGGTTTGAATTTTATTGTTGTTGGGATGACATATCAAAATTAGGAAAAATATTTTCATTATGCCCAAACATACCACATAAGACACACTATTCCCTTAAAGAATGGTTGGTGTTTTGAAAGCCTAGTTGATTAACAATTTGTTTATAGTTATGGTTTATTAAATATTGAAGTTGGTTTGTGATTTCAGCCAGTTGAGCTTGAGTTTGAATCAATGAAACTGTTTTTGAATTAACAAATATATTGAAACTTTTTCTTCTTGAATTATTATGTTGAGAGTTCAAGGCCAGGTTGTTAAATATTTTTCTCAATTATTCATATGAATTTTTATTGTAGTTACCTCATGCAGCTTGATCAACAAGATTCTGTCCGTAGGATGACATCCATTCTTATAAGGTATCCATGATAACATGATATCAGAGTTGATGATGGTGACACTAACTAAGAAGTTCCCTGAATCTATCCCATACTTTATGAAAATCTTCTCCATCTTCGTGATAAAAAGTAATTATCTTAGTTCGATGTTCACCATTTTGTATTTGGGGATAAAATTTCATTATTAAAGAATTATACACTTGATCCCAGTTTTCAAATATATTCTCATGTAGAATAAAAAATCAATTCCTAACATTCCCCTTAAGGAAACAATGGAAAGAATCTCATTCATAGCTCATTGTATATGATTCCTAGAAGAGGTAGCTGCTACACAGTGTTATAGAAATTTCAAATGAAGGATAAATTGTCCTCATTAGACAGTCCATTAAATGCCGGAAACAGTGAAATGTGGGACTATTTTAGTACATAATTTTGGGCTCCAGGAGATAACCTATTGGAAGATGTATTTTGCGAAACTTGAGGGAGTTGGAATTCCGTAATCCAATGACTTTAATTTTCTTTTAAGAGTCATGGTTGATTATTTTGATTGTTTTTATTTGTAACTATATTATTTTTGTTCTCCATTTCAAATTTGTCTTCTTTAATAGAGAAGTTAAATGTTTATCTAATTCCAGGTTTAGAGGATCTAATATAACACCAGAAGTTCTTGTGGTCTTGAAAAAAATAGTAAACATTATTCAGTAGTAAAATAAATAGTAACAGTTTAGCAAGGAATGGAGTAGATTTTTTTAGTTTTCAATTTATCATGTTTTTTCAGATTTTTTTATATATGGTATTTTTTCAGTTTTTTTTAGAAAATGAATGGATTGAGCTTTCCTAAAAAATGGTGCCAAAAACTTGACTGGTACATTCATTGATGTTGGTCAAAGATTAAAATTTATATTCCTACTAACTACTGTATATTTTTTTAAGTAGGGTCGAACCAACAGGGTAGGTGATTATGACCACTATTCTTCTAAACAATTCCTAAAGACCCCACTGTTGTCAGCAGTGGAGTAGATTTTCTATTTTATTTTCACGTTTTATATTTTTTTTTCTTTTGTGAAATTATTAAGCAATAAAAAACTAATTTTTTTGTGTTTTTGATCTAAACTAAGATGAATCAGAAAACAAATTGAATGTTGTGAACATCAAAAATATAGAATGCTGATATAAAGACTACTAATGTGAATGACCGAGGAAAAATATCTATTCTACTGGTTTTAAAAGTATTTCAATTCACTTAATAGTCATTACAGAGTGCCACCTTAAAAATAATAACTTACTTTCCTCAGCAGAAAATTATGTCATACAGGTTGATCAAGATCAGAGTTCACCACTCTAAAATAGATATAGTGAAAATTGTTAATTGAGAAAGACAATAGGATGAACTCACCATAAGTCCTGAAGTCATATGATGTCATTTTCTTTTGAAAGATGTTTCCACAACCAATAATTCCAATTGATTGTAAAATATTTAAATTAGGTACTTGTGGTACAAGAAATTTAATGAATTCAGTATTGATCTTGCTGATCAATAATAAATACATCGAAATGAAAACGTGAAAAGAAAATTAAAAAAAACTAGTGGAACATAAATTTATCTACAAACTAGATGATTTAGACAAAAATTATCTCTATTATTAATAATGAAACTAGAAAAACCCTAGAATATATTACAAAATATTTAGAAATGAGGGAATAAGATCATCCCAAATGATGTCCTCTTCCCACCGGATCTCTCAGATCTTATAAGATAGAAGCTCTCAAATTTCCAATGGCCCTTTTCTTGAATGGGTGTCTATCCTCACCCCCTAAATCTGTTTCTTTATCTATTTTTGAGTACCCTATGTCTTATTTTGTTCATCACTACCACTCTACACTGACGTAAATTTATGTTTTACTATTGCACTGCACACATGTGTTTTTTTGAACCACATGGAACACTAGATTCTCCCTTGTAACTAACTCTAGATGAGTTAGTTGAATGCACCTGGATGTTTTTAACCCCTTGGATGAAACTACACCAGAAAAAACCAAACATCACAATTATAAACCTGAAGGAAATTTAAATAATTTTCATTTATTGAAGTCCAATGTTATAATCCTTTAAAACATTAATTAATGATAATTAATAAATAACTAATTGAAAAATATTATTTACATAATTGAATATTAATATATTTATTATTAATTTATTATTAAATATTTAATTAGATAAAATTTATAATATTTTTAATTTTTTTTGTTAATGGAGTAATTTTATTAATATTAGTATGACTAGTACTTAATTATATCCTTGAATTTGATTACTTTATTTGATTATTTTATTTATTCTATGAAAAAAGTTACGTTATACTTAAAGTGTAAAATTAAATATATTATTTTTAATTAATAAATAATTCTATTTATAGATTATTATTTTAGTCTTAATAAATCTTATTATTTTATCTAATGTTTTATCTTATAAGGAATTTATTTATTTATTTATATTATAATTTTTATATATTTATAGTTATTATTTATTTATTTTCTTAATTTATTAATTAATTTTTTAATTTATAATCCATTTTGGTTTCTTTATTTTTTTTGGAAAAATATATTTCCTTATCCCCTAAGCAGGTCCAGCGGTGGTACCTTCACCAAACCAGTCCGATGCATGATGACTCCTGCTTCTCCCTCTGAAGGTTCTATTATGATTCAGGTGGTCCTCCATTAGACAAACACCAGTGGTGTCTTTCAGTGGCTTAGATCCCTTATTATAGGAGGAAGAGTTTTTAAAATGATAAAAATAGATCATGATTAGATGAAAAGATTTAGGGCTTTGGCATTGCAAATAAGAGGAACTCAGATCTAAGCTTGTCTCGTAATGATGAACATTTCATTGCTCATCATGCTGGAGTTCAAATTTGTTTTCCCTGATCAATGCCGAAGATTCATGGAAGAATATGAAGTGTTATATATCCTAACACACTACTCAAAAAGAGGTTGGAGAGTAGAACCTCTTCTACTCACACGATGACCGGTGATGGCTCGACTCAGACCATAAAGTACCATGACTATCAGATCTGAACTGGACTATTGAAATCGTGAAATAGTGGTGGATTCAAAAGCTGCGTAGGTAAGGGAAAGATAGAGGTGGCTCGTTCATGGAAACAACGACCATATGTTTATGGAGAGGGTGCAACAGTGGATTCAGGTTCACCATCACGAAGAAAGGAAAAATAACCTCTTGATGCATGTAGAGGATTCATCTCTGTGTTATATGATTTTTCATGGGTCTGGATCTGACCTAAATCATGGTATTTGTTTTGATTTGTATACCTTCATGGAAGAGGTGCTAGATATAGTGATGGAAGATCACACGGCGGAAAAAGAACTACAGAACCGTGGAGGACTGTCGGTGCAATAGTGAGGAGAAAAGAAGGAACTGCATCGATGGCACTAAGGGAATCAGTGTATTGTGATGCAGACAGAGTTGGTGAGATGAAATGAGACTGAAACCATTGGTAGAGATGGTGTGTTACGGGACCAAACGGAGGAGATGAATGGTGTGAGGTGGGTGAGATCAGTGGTACTGGTAATAGATGAGTTTATAGGTTAGTGTGTGAAGATGTGAGATTGATAGTTATATTGGTAAGATGGAGAGGCACCCCTAGTAAAAATAAATGTGTATTGATGGGTGCATGAAATCGTTGGAAGAAAATAATGACGCACTGATAATTAAAATAAAAAAATGAGTAACTGGTAGTTTAAAACGAGAGACCTATGCTATATTGGTGAGTCACAATAAAAAGAATTAGTGAATTGAGAGGATCGATGTATTGCGACATCAGTGAGTCGTGACATCGGTTTAAGGTTTGAAACCGTTGGAAGAAGAAAATAAATGAAGACACCGATAAAAGAGAAATAAAGACGAGTCGCAGATATTTTAAAAATGATAGAATGAAACCGATGCGTAGGAGAGACCGAAGGTGTTTCAAAGTGATCAGTGAGTCATGACTCACTGATAGTTAAAAAAACATTGGTGTGACAAGGAATCAGTGAGTTGTGACATTGGTGTGTCACCACATCAGTGCGTCAACTCACCGATAGAACAAATAAAAATGTTTACAATAAAAAAATAATTTTAAATAGATAATAAAATGAATAAAACATTAATTAATTAAAACAAAAGAAAAATTAACTTAGTTGTTAAATTCTAAAAAAATTAATTAATTGAAAACTAACTAAATTATAAAACAAAATAAGAAAAAAAATGTGACGTAGTTATTAATTAATAATAAAAATATTAAGAATAATTAATAAAATATACAAATAAATAAAAAACATTCAATGAATTAACTACAAACATGAAAATAAAATATTTAAAGATAACTAAATATTTTGAACAACTTAGTTATTTAATTAAAAGACAAATGAAAACATAAAATTTAAAGGACATTATTTTATTATGCTATAACTTGAATTTTTACTTATATAATAAAGAGAATAATAAGACTAGTTAATAAATATGTTAATTTATTTTAATTAATCTAATTTAAAAGTGTAAAGGTTGAAATGAAAAACTAAATAAGATTAATGAAAATAAAAATGAACAATTGATTAAATAATAAACATTTATAATCATTAAATTGATAACTAGATTGAGATTATTAAAATAAAAAATAATTTAATATACTTAGAATATTTAAAATGACTAAATTAGATATTAAAAAACTAAAAAACATATTTAATTATAAAAAATGATTAATTAATAAATTAATTGATAAAAATAAAATGGTTCCATTATAAATTTAAAATTTTTAAAATAAGTAATTAAATTGTTAAAAAATAAATAAAAAATGTTGAAAAGCTATGTAAAAATAAAGACACATCAACAAATATAATCACCAATGAGTAATAATGTCATTCAAGATAAACTACCCTAAGAATTATGTAAGTTCATATCCACTTATCTCTATTTTTTAATTAATTCTTCATATTTTCATTCTATTTTCCAACCAAAACATTAACAAAAAATCCTTAAAAAATTTATTAAGAAGTAATTTAACATTATATTAAGGATTTATACCTACTATATGTTCTAAACTACCAGATATATAAATTTTAAACATAACCTTTCCTCTCTCCTAACCATGTCCCATCAAAGGTCACTTAACCTTCTACGGAGACATTACCATGTAAACACATATAATCATCACCATAGATTGATATTATAAACTATATAAAATAAATAAACATGTAATTTTATTCATTATAATATTATGAGATTATTTGTACTACTGTATAAATTAAATTTATGAAAATATATAAATCAAATCGAAATGAAAATTTTTTATGAAAAACATTATATCAAAATGCTTCAATTTAATCTATGGAAATTAAAAAATGAAATATAACGATGATAACTGATAAAAAGTTATATAAATGACTATAATTCACTTTTGGATCAATGTTTTAATAAATATAATTTTATTATTCAATATGAATAAAAGGGATGAAATAAATTAGGAATAAAGTTAAGGGGATTCTCAAACCCAATTCATTTCTTTGGGTAAATCTCTCTTCCACAGTGTGAATGTTAATATTATGTTCAAAACATTTTCCTTCAATTTTCTTTTGGCGATATAAATGTTCCTACCATTTCAAAATGATTTTCAAGGAAAACCACTTTTTTCAAAGTGACTACAATTTTCAATGCACCGTATTTTACTCCTATTAAAATTAGTATTTTCCACTCATGAATAATGATGTTTTATGTACAATTGTTTTTTACCATATTCATTTTGTAACCAAAATGTTTATTTATTATTTTATGATTTGTTAAATTTTTATGAAACCCATTCTCTTCCTTGGGTTTACTTCATGACTCTGATTGATATATGTTCTATGTGGAAAGCATGATTATGTATATGTTATGTTATGATGGGTGGGCCTAGAATTATATATCACTCAAATGAATTGTGTAATGTGATGTATCTCATGAGATAATGTGAAATATGAGGAAACATGATGGTATATTTTTTCACAATGATGATGTTATGATTATGAAAATATGTTAATCATGAACATGATTCTATCCCTAATAGAATTATATTTTTTACAAATACCCCTATCCCAGTGGTTCTATTAAATTGTTGGGATAGGGTACCCTTTTCCAAAGGTTTTATCAAAATCTTTGGGAAAGGGTGAATAGTGTTATGGTTTCCCAATGGTTTGGAAAAACCACTGGGAATGGGTTTTTGAAACAACGTTATAATAATAGTTTTAATTAAATGTTGGTATAGATGATTTATCCCAACACTTTTTAAAAACTAGTGGAATAGATTTCTATCAAATGCACCACGATATTCTACCCTATCCATTCCAGATCCATTCTTTTTTCCTAATAGCATGAATCTCACACTTCCATCCAGCGAAAACTCTTCCACCAGTGATCCATCATTGTTTTAATTCATGGTTTTCCACTTAATATTGGTTCCATCCACTTAAAATTAGTTTCTACCTATATTTATCATAAAATTGGTGGGTGTGGTTTATTCCATTTATTTGTGTTTTCCCCATCATTCTGAAATCTATTAAAATTTAAAAGTGGTGATTAGGTTGAATATATTATATCTGAATACACTTAGATTTGTTGATTATTTTTCCTATATTACATCTATATACACTTATTTTTTAAAAATCCATTATATTACATCTATATAGAGACACTACATCCTTATACACATTGACGTTGATACACATAGATGAGGATTCTGAATCTTTATACACATAGATGATGATTCTGAGTGCAGTTCCATAATTTTTTTACCATCCTTTACTTGGGATTAAACCACCCCTTATGGGTGTTCTTTAAATTTCATGGAATGTTATAAATGATTTAATAAATTGAATTAGGTTTCTATGAACCCCTTTACCTTCATATCGTGATTTATAGTTGATGTTTATCTATTGGTTAATATTATTATTTTAATTTTATTTAAACTTGTTTAATAATTTTCTTGATGAATTATATTAAGGAATCTATGATATCATTATATGAAATTATATTTTTAATTGAATTAAGACAATGAAGGTATACAAGGCCTTGAGCAATTTTGGGTTCTTATTTATGGATTTCCATAGATAAGGTATCGTAGGGAAAGTGAGACTTCATTATACTAAATTATTCTAGAGGTACCTTGGTTTGTTTGGTAGAAATGAAATTTAAAACCCCCTTGGTCTAGGATGTTGGAATTTTAATTTCACATCACATTATGTATTGGGAATGACATTCTATGCCACACTATTGAGATGATGGGTATTAAGCCTATCCATGTTATTTATAATACTTGGAATGGAATACTACATTGATTATGATACTCAACATGACATCCTATATTATGTATAAAATTCAATCATGGTTCCCGTTATTTTTCTATGAGACAAATGGGAATGGTACCCCTTATTTCAATTATGAGACTCCAATTATTTTATAGGGACATTGGATTAATGCCTCAGGTCTTGGGTGGTAGTACATATCTTAATATATGGGTATATATGATACAAAGTATATTGTGAATATATAGGCACATGTACTTATATATATATACACCAACATACATGGTGAAACATAACAAGAGGTATTCCAGATTAGACTGAAGCAAGTATAGTGCGATATGTATCCCTTGAGGAACCTGAATGTCCCTTTAATATACTGGCATGTATTAGAGAAAGGTAAATATAAAACATTAGGGTCTACCATAAAGTATTTCCACCCTTCAATAAAACATATTTCTGGATTTATATTGTTTTTGTGGTGCACCTAAATATTTATAGTTTAGGATAGCAAGATGGATAAATTTTAAATAATAAACCCTATAAAAAATTTCATTGATCACTAATACTACAATTACACCATTTAATATAAATATATCATTATTTATTTATTACATTGATATCTATAAATTTATCCTTAATACAAACTATTTTCTTATAATTATCCTGAAGAGATAATTCTTTATATAATGATTTTACATCACATCTACCATGTTTCAATTAAATATCATGGGTTTTCATTTATAGTATTTTGGTTTATATATAGTATTTTGTTGTCTTTCAATTTTTTTCTCATATAGTCTAGTGTGTCAGTTATTATTTTATATAAAAGGAATAATTCTCATTTACATAAATATATTTTCGATTGAACTTCAATATTATTGAATTTATTTCACCAAATGAATTATTACAATTTTTTACAGAATGGATAGAAGATGGATGAATGAAACTACTCGGATCTCAAGTGATTTTCAAAACAATTTGGAGAGAGTTTTATATTTTTCATTTAATAATGATTCCGATAGTGGCCACACACACTCCGCATGATATAATTTTTTTTGAAGAACATGTTTGAGCCATGAAGAAGTTAGCTACCCTATAACCAAATATGGTTTTCAAATAAAGTATAATGTGTGGTGTCAAATAGGGATAAAAAGGATTCTCAAATTGATGATGATCTAAATAAGAGGATTGGATTTGAGAATTTGATATATGACCATTTTCTGATTAATTTTCATCATGATAAGGAAAGGATGTTTACCCAAGAAGACTTTGATACGAGAACACATGATGCGTCAAATGAAAATGATGTCGTTGACAGGGTCAAAAAATTTAATGATGTTGTGACGACTCTAGTATATTGGTAATGTAGTAAAATGAAAAAGTTGGAATTTCTAATCTTATTGTTTCATTGGAAAACCATGTATAGGATTCCTAATACTGCTCTCGATTACATTCTTACCTTATTGAAGGACTTACTTCCAGATGATGCATATGTTCTATGAAACCACTATATGGCATGGGAGTTAGTTGAAGAATTTGGATTAAGAAAAATTTCATGCATACCCAAAAGATTGTATCTTATTCTGGGAGGAAACTACTGAAATAAATTATTTTATAAAATGTGGACCATCACAATGGAAGCCAAAATATGATGGAACATCATCCTATGTACCACAAAAAAAAGTAATTTGGCCCTTTCCATTAATACCCAGATGGTAGAATATTTTCATGCCTATTGAAATGTTAATAAAAATGAGATGGCATAACACTAAGAGAAATAAGAATAATAAAGGGTTAGATCACCCTACATATGGATTTTTAGGGAAGATATGTGATTTTCAAAATCTATATTTTCCAGCTAACGTGTGTAATGTGATTCTGGTTCTTTCATGTGATGTTTTAATTCGTTTGAGTAGATTCTTACTTTTCACAGCACATGGTCGATATTCATACACATTTATAACCTTCCCCCTATGGTGGTGTATGAAAAAACCTTTCAATTTAATCAGTATACTCATATATGGCCCTTCTGATTCCAGCAATGATATAGAAGCATGCATGAAACCTTTAATAAAAGTGTTGAAACTTCTTTAGGATGTGGGTGTGTTCCCATAAGATTCATATTCGAAAGAGATATTTTAGATGCATGTTTCACTTATATGGAATATCAATTATTTCTTGCATATGCAATTATGTATGGATGGAACACTAAGGGAAACTATCATGTCTTATTTGTATAAAGAATGATTGATCTAGAAGATTGAAATATCACCGTAGGTTTAGTTTTATGGGTCATTTATAATTCTTTCTAATGGATCATCCATATAGAAATAATCATTGAAGATTTAACAATATTGTGGAGACTGAAGATCCACCTCATCATATGTATTCAACTGATGTTCTTAAAGAATTATAAGATTGAATTTGGAAAATAGTTTCAATTCTCATTTTCCATTAACAAGAACAAAAAAATTTATTCATATAACATATATGGGAACGATGTAGCCGCTCAATCACTCCCACATCCTAGGGTTTGCTCCGCCTCCACTACCAGCTTCACGAAGCAGCAGTCCTTGATCTCACATGATGTAACTTCCCTAGATCCTGCCAATCACTGTCAGCATTCCCCCTCGAATCTAGTTCATCTCCCCTCCGTGCGACGTAGCAA
The DNA here is from genome assembly GCA_963277665.1 of Viscum album. Classification (NCBI taxonomy): domain Eukaryota; kingdom Viridiplantae; phylum Streptophyta; class Magnoliopsida; order Santalales; family Viscaceae; genus Viscum; species Viscum album. Next base: position 1,686,804,727 of record OY728147.1, on the reverse strand, counting down.
CCCTAGATCCCACCATCAGCGACGACCCTACACACATGACGCAACATGGATCTCACCGCCGAACCTCACAACTCCTTCCCAAGTAGTGCTTTCCATGATGATAATGACACCACACCTAGATCCCATCGCTATGAGGCATATTCCATTGTGACCTTTGGCCCCTTGATCTCGTGTGTGTGGTGTGAAAAGTCACCTAAAAAGCATCCTTGCTACCAATTAGCCTAATAGACTCTCCCACCTGGTTCGTTGTGCCACATCTAGCACCAGATCTGCTCAGTTTTGTTGTGTTTGTGTTCCTTTCCATCAAATTTCTCCATTGAGTCAATATCCTCTGATTCATAGGATCGTCTCAGTGGTTCGTGTGCATCCACAGTGCAAAACATTCACTATTGCATACATAGCCGAAGGAGGTTCGACCTGGTGTCTGTTTGTGACTATGAACATTGTTGAGGTTTATTCATTTGGATGGTTCCATGTTATATTGGTTTCCTCTTCCATTTCATCATGATATTTCATGAACGACTCCAATTTGGTCGTTCTAGACAGATTCCATGATGTCTTGGATGGTGTTGGTGACTTTGGTGAATGTAGAACCATTCAAATGTTTTTTTGTTGGTCTCTTTGTCCATAGAGGCCTGGAAAACTCATGGATCCTCATTGTGGAGCTCTATCGATGAATCCATCACCATCGATCATCCTCCTTATAAGGATCTTGTGTAGATTTTATTCTAGTTTGCTATGTCCTTTGTGTTGTTTGTGATTCTTTGGGCTGGTCTGACTTGTGTCTGCAATGGTGGATTCTCTTGGACATGTTGCATTATCTTGTTTTGTTTGGGTTATTCTGGACAGTTTTTGCAATGGTTAACCCCCTTGGACACACTATCTTGTTTTTTTCACTTGTTTGGTTCACACTTAACCAAAAACCATTTTTAAAAATATTAAAAAAAATCAATTTCTAGTCAGTCAGTCTTTAAGTTTGCGTTTTTTTCATTCAAGAAGGGACAAATGGAATCTAGAATGAAAAATGGTTCGAATGATAATTTTTACAATTGTAAGATGAAGAGTATATATATTGAGTTTCCTTATTGGTGAACTGATTTTTTACGTCATTTCTTAGACGTAATGGACATTGAAAATAATATATGTGAAATGTTCATTTAGATTCATCTAAATGTAATAGGAAAGAAAACAGATGATTTAAAATCTTAGTTTGACATGGTGGATTGGGGGATCATACGAAAATTGCAACTTTTTTGTATCATTGGAAATAAATAGCATGTTCCTTGTGATTTCAATGTGATAAATCTTAAAGAAAGAAATCGATTTCTGAATGTATTAGAGATTATTGAAATTCTTAATGTCTAATCAAGAAATATATCAAAATGGGTCTATAGAGTAGAGTTGATGATGAAATATTTGAAGACTCAAGATTGTTATGCCTTTCTACATGAGTTTATTCAAATAAAAAATTGTCATCTTTTGTCCAATAATGTAAGGGTATCATCTTTTCATTTGATCCATTTTTTAGAGATATTTTTTCTATTAATTATTCCCAATATTACATGAAAAAAAGTTTGGTAGAGACACCATTAATTTTGTGTAACTTATAGAAAATATTTCCTCCATCATCTTTCACATGCATGTTGCATTTGACTGTGCACCATCCAACTAAAATTATTGTTGTAGGACCTATTTCAATTCATTGTATGTATCCAATTGAATGAAACCTATAAATATTTAAATCTTATGTCCGGTAAGAGAATCAATTTAAAGGTTCTGTCATGAATGGTTACTTGGTTAGTGAATGTATGGAGTTATGATCAAAGTATTTTTATGATCATACAACATGAATGAATAGACCAATGAGAAATGAAGAAGAACAATATGATAATATTGATCCCATTTTCCATCACTTTATCAAATAGGGGGAATTCATGGATTATATGCATTGACTACATTAAGCCTTATATAGTAGGATATGGACCATTAAAAAGTGTTGTTCAACTATGATTTGTTTGATGACTACATCAATTAATTAAATTTAACATGTATATCTTATCTCAACTCTTGTAATTGTACATATTTTTTAAACTATATTCGTATTTATCTATAGGGAACATAATGAAATGATAAATAGAAAGAATAGTTCATTATCTTGGAGAAGGAGAGAGACTTTACATATCAAGGAATTTTCTGCTTGGATGAAATTGAAGGTAGATATATTGATGTAATAATTAAATAAAATTAATATTTATTTATGTTTAATATTCAATTATATTTCTTGTAACGAGTTTTCCAAATGACATTTTCTCTACGGAAATCACAATTTTGGCTTTTGGTCCTAAACCATGGTTCATGAATTTAATTCAATTATGATCAATGTGTACATATTTATTATCACTGAATGAGAAAAGAACAAGATAAGACAACATGATGGTGTTATGATAACTACCACAACAGACTGTTATACCAGTGCATCAGATAATATACCTTATTTTAAAAATGTACCTTATTATAGAGTCATTGAAAAAATAATAATATTGGATTATTACTATCATGGTCGTGTCACTGTGATAATATTTTAGGGGTTTTATTAGATGATGAGGTAGGGCACCTTTATTGGTGATTGTGTATTTCGGGTTATTGACATGACTTTCACTCTTGCTATCGATGAACCATACGCATTGGTATCAATAGAGAAATATGTTTTTATGTCAAAGATCATCTTCGACCTAAATTTGTTGTCATTATTGAGGTAATCCCAAGACATATTTATGATTATGGAGATGATGGAATTGACACCATCCCTGCTTTCATTGTCCCAAATCCCTTTGTTACATATGATTACTCTAATAGTTTAATTATTAGAGTTTATTGTGAACCAAAAGTTGTGGTGGGAAATACATATAAGCATCTGTCTATGTTCTATGTTCTGTTGGTTTATCTCGATGTGAGTTTTTGAGGTTTGTGATATAAAAATTGATTTACTATTAATTAAAAATATTTTGTATCCAGTGAGACCTTCTTGTTCATTTTCAAAATTTAAAAGTTTTTCTTTTCTTTGAGTTGCATTTTATAATATTGAATTGAAATGTATTCAGACCTACCAAACCAAAAAAAACTGAAACAATTAAATTGTAAAAAAAACAAGATGAATTTAATTGGTCATACTTAACTAATTGAAATGAAAATCAAAACCATTGGAAATAATGACCAAACACAAAAAAGAGCCAATTTACTTAATCTAAAATATTAACCAAGTGACCTAAAAAAATAAGGCATGTGTCAAAGTTTTTGTTTTTTTGGTTACACAGTAGTTATACCTTTCTTATTACTTATATATTTGTTTTCAAATGAAATAAATGAATCCATGTGAGTAAAATTTAAGAAAAAAGATAACAGAAAGCAATCATTGAATGGTTGGGATGGGCATTCCTCCATCAGTTCCTATTGTGACTATTTTATTTCAAATATATATATCAATAATATATAATGTCATGTGATTAATTTTGTTTTAAACTTTTATGTAGGATCCAAAACATAAGAGCTAGTTATTCGACGATAAGACTAGTAGTGGTCCCAATACTCATGATGGTGGTATGTGGGGGTGGTATGCGAGTTAGGCACTCCGGTCAGCATTCCCATTTAGACTATACCCTTCCCACTACTATACCATCATCCACACAATCTGATACCTCTCTGTCATTATAGACACATAAAATATTTAGTCCTACCATGTTTTAACCACACTTTACATCTAAACCTATACACCCATATTTATTTTATCCCATGTTGATTCCAACTCCTCTCCTATATTATAGAGTTGCTCAGCCATCCATGGCATCTTCTTTACCATCTACTTCTTTTATTTGAGATTATACATTCCTTCTTCGAATCCTGCTCCGACACAGTCTATTCCTATAGAGTATACACTAGTACCCACTCCACCAGTTCTAGGTCGTGTTCCTTTGGTGGCAGTGGATCTAGAGGCACCCATTGACAAGAGTGACACATGTATATTTTAGAACCCTAAAGAAAATTTACTATAGTTTATTTTTATTATAACATGTATTGATATAAAAAAAATTATATCATAACAGATAAATTTATTGATAGGTGGAATGGTATAGGGAGTACATGAATGAATTTGGTGGGGAATTAAAGCACACAGTTGATGGTGTACTACACTGAAGACAACCAAATGCCCAAAAAAATATGGTAGTAATGTCAGAGTTTTTTGGTGATGCTTTCCAAATACTCTGACATCATTCATTTCAACCCAATCTCAAAGATATAGTTGCTAAATGAAGTCAAGGTTAAATCGGGGGCATAGATATGGGTAAAAAAATTTGTTATATTAAATTTATTTTTGTATTTATATGAATTAATATTTTCTTGTCAGCTTTATTTTAATTTTCTCGATGGTGAGGGTGCACGACCAACATATTTAAAGGAGTTAGATGAGATTTGGAGAGCATATAATCATTAGCTATATATTTGATAGCATTCCAAATATAGCACAAATTTATAGGCGGTACCGATCGTGGATGATTGACTGATAGAATAGTATCGGAAAATAATTACTCATTGGATGCCGAGTTTAAGATATTAATCACATTTGAGGTATTTAAATGAAAATTTTAATGTTTTCATTAATAATATCATTTTTATTATTTAATATTATTTAAGAATCATTTGGAAAATATAAAAAAAAATGATGCTAAAAAATAAATCCGCACTTGGAGGCATACAATGATGTTGGATCATGAAAAGATTTAGGTTTGACAGTTGTTTATACTTTTCTTTGAGGACTTTCACATTCTATTGTATCATCCATTATATATTAAATTTCTAAAGATTTCATATAATTTTATTTATGAAATTGATTATTGGTAAACTCTATTTAATTATTGTTTCCTACATTCTATTTCAATGAAGAGGCATGTATTGAATATTGAAGTACATGTGCCTCGGGAAAAACTGTTTTTCTCGAGTATAATGAAAAAAGAAGGAAGAGCGCGAAACATAGTAGGTTGTATGTTTTAGTTTGTTGATTTTAAATTTTAATATATATTTTTCAACTTAATAATATATTTATATTAGTATCAAGCTTCTTTAGAGTACCTTGATGACTAGGAACATGATAATTTTGGGATAAATGATCACTTACATAAGGTGTTGGGAGATGAGCACCCGAGAAGAGTACCCTACCAACATAGGAAGAGTATAGTCTCAATAAGTAATTTTCCCTCTTCAGCTACCAATTTTTGTTCCTCAAAGTTCAAAAAGGTTAAGTCTTTGGAATTGTTTTTTGAAAAAAATTCCACATATGTGGTAGAATAGTCTGTTAGGGTCGACATTGAATTTATGAAACAAATTAATGTTTTATATCAAGCACTTCCACCAGTGGTCAGCACATCTTGTGATGAATATATGTCATAGATGCATTAAATAAATAGTACACCAGGTGGCAGTTCTAGTTGTAGTCGAGACGATGTCCTTCCCGGTGATGATGAGGGAGAGGAAGAGGTCGAGGATGAGGATGATGGTGAAAGAAATGTCAAGGATGAGGACAAGGCCAATACTGAGGGAGAGGTAGTGGCCAAGGTAGAGGATGTGGGAATGGATGAGGTTGACGATGAGGCTCAGGATGCAGATGAGGATGAGAATGGGGAAGAGGACGGGGATAAGAAAATGGGTAGGGGAAGATGTGTATGATGATGCAGTTGATGGTGACGGAGAAGATAGTGACTGTGATGGTGATGAGTGATAAATAGATCTATTACATTTTGGACTGATATTACTGCCATTTTCTGTTTTCTAATTTGTTGTGAATGAATATATATGTGATTAAATATGTCACATTATTATAATATCAAGTATCTTAAATACTGTATGGTTTTAATCAGAGCACCTTTTACAAATGTATTTTCATTTATATTGATAAATTAATTATGGTATTCAGATATTTAATATATGATTCAACAATCAAAGGATTAATTAGGACAGTGGTCTTACTTGTATATTTATTTATTTTATCTATAAATGGATTATATGAATTCACATTTTACATGGTATCAAAGACATTTCACAACCATACCCATCCTTATCCATGAAATGATTCCCAATGCGCCAAACTCCTTGCAAACACCACCCATGTCCAGAGAACCTCTTAGTATCCCCTTCCATGTTATCATCTTATTCGCCTATCATAGTTCCATGAAATCTTTTCAAATACGTGGTGGTGTGTACTATTCCACTACTCATGGACATTCCTGTGGAATTGTCCATAGAAAAATCATTTTACATCATTATAGAAAAAAATTCCATAACATTAACATCTATTACACTCTCAATGGATGCTTAATAGACCTTCACAATACTTGGGTTGCCTTTGGGGAGTCATAAGATCCACCCAAGTATACACTCGAACTCCTGGGTAATGAACATGAGCTTATTCATTTTCAGTATACCACTCCTTATTCATCTTACTCTGATTCACTGTATTTTAATGGTTTACATAATGGGACAACATTTTGATCTAGTGTTATTTCTAATTTCTAATGGTGATTGGTCTCTCACCATTAGGCTGATGATGATGGCTCCCTTCATCCATAAATTCATGGATGGTTTTTTCAACCTCTCTTTGAGTAAGATTTATAATCAATTTCATTAAAACCATTCATTTAAATATGTCATTAAAAATCAGTACCTACCATCAATAACCTATTCTAAAAAATCATTAGTGTAGTGAATACTAAACTCATCAATCAATAATATCTAAAAAACAAGGATTTATAATGAAAATATTGGAAGTAATAGATATTTTCCACCCATGAAATGACACTTTTTCAAGTAATTTTCAAAAAAGAAGTTTTGACTATGTTAAGGTGTAGTAGATAAAAAACCATTAAATAGATGGTAAAATATTTTTAATCATTTTGAGTAAAGTCAAAATTTTGTGATGTTTCCACAAAATAAATTTAAATGGGTTATTTGGAAGACTGGTTGTCATATGAAGATTGAAATGGGGAATACTATGTTATAGTATATTCCATGATTAAAAGATTCTGATGTTTTTATGTTCTATTGTATGTGTTTTTTTTTGTGTTTCATTAAGTGTTTTATGTAGGTAGAATAAATGGATGGGATTTTGGCTGGATACTGTGTAGAATTCTAGAAAAAATCTATACCAATGGTTTCAAACCATTGATATAGTGTTTAAATTCTTTCCTTTACCAACAGTTTACAAAAATCATAGGTAAATCTCTATTCCAACATTTTTAAAACTATTGGAAAAATATTAAATTATAATATATAAAAATGGTGAATAAACCTTTAGTATACATATATACCAACTATTTTTCAAAAACCACTGGGATACTGACATTTACAGATCTCTATACCAATGGTTCAAGAAGATTCATTGGGATAGGTCTATCCCAATGCCTAAATAGCCAATGTTTTGTACTACCATTTTTATAAGATATACCAACAGTTTTCCAGCCTATACCAATGGTTCAAAACCATTGGTATAGAATTCATTTCCAATAGTGTAGATTTGTTCACTATTATGAGGGGTATTTGACCACTAAGTCATGATGTTTCATTTTTATACATTGCCACGTTACATGCCTTTATCCATTTCTTGCTTCATTATGTTGATGATAATCTTATTCTAATGTTATTATGATGATTATTATTTATGGTAAAACATTTTACATTAATTCATGTCCCTTATTCATCCTCTTAATTTGATTTTTGTTCACCCCATTCATTGATGTATATCCTCTGGTGATTATATGTACTAATGAGAATTTGAGGGAAACCAAGAAGATATATAAGAAGGAATTAAATAATTTTTATGTTTATTATGTAAAATGTACATATAATACTAATTTTCCTAAGAAACTAAACCATGGGAGCCTTGATTGTAATTTTATTATGTGGTTTATTTTTAAAATGATTTAATAGTGATGTAAGAGAATATTAGGTTTCTATAATAAAAGTTCTTATAAATTAATTATTTATAAATTCTATTTAATTAATTAGGTACATTTTCATGAGACATTTAATAAATAATTATTTATGATTTTTATGTTTAATATCAAATAATTTTGAGATTACATGAAGGGCATATAATTTAGATTGAAAATGTTTATAAAGATATTATAAGAGTAACCTAAAAATTGTTTATAAATTACAACATAAGGTGTAATATAAAGAATATTATATTTTAATTATTAATTGTTCGTATCTTTTTAATTTTAATTTTCAAAATTAAAATTTCTTAATTGTGGAAGTTATTTAAACTAAATTAAAAGTAGTTTTTATATATGATATGATCAAGGTTTAAATAATATTAAATTTGTGATATTATTTATATTTATATAATATTTGAATAGTTTATATATATAATGTTTGTATTATATATATAATACATTTAAACTAAATTCCCTATAAAAATATAATATTAAGGATTTCATGATAGATATAAGTATAAAATCTTTATATTTATACAATTACAGAGTGACCATAATTCATGGATAAATTATAAAGAGCCTGTAATTTCATTATTTATAATTTATTCATTATAGTTAATATCATGTTTAAAAATATTAATTTTTTATTTATTTATGTTATTTTAAGTTTTATTTTTAGATATAACATATATAATGTGAATTTTTATGAATATTTTAGTGTAGAGAGTTAAAGTACATTTTATATTATCACACATGCATCTAAGGAGTTACATGCTAGCTATAATAATTAATTAAGTTTTTTCAACCTAGATTTTGGATTCTGGTGGATTATAAAAATTAATTAAAGAGTTAATTATAGATTATAAATACTAGTTATTGTAATTTTGATGAAATAAAAATACATCTTGAGTAACGTATCCTTGGAAAGAGGGACATTGGGTTATACTACTCATTGACCTTGAGGATTATACTATGTCTAGAAAAGTGGAAGTTGGTAATCTATCCCTCCAATGATTAATCTTATAGTAATTTTTTGTGGATATAGTTTTAAAAATATAATATAATGGGCTTCATATACCCTTTCTTAGGATGCATTTGGATATGGGTAAATATAGAAATATTTTAATTTTTGTTAATAACAGATGATACGAGTTATATAAACAATTACTCATAAATATGTTTCAAACATATTTTTTAATTGAAGTAGTAGGTTATGAAACTGAATCATTATAATCATGTATACATTTTGTGAAAACATGAGATAATATCGAGATATTTAAACCTATCTAAAAATACAATGTCTCAGAATCCTTCTAATGATAACCCATGTCCTGACCTCGAACATTCAATAGGATAGGTCCTTTTAACGTCAGGTGCCCATGTAATATTTTGTGTATGGAATGGTGGAAATGGATAACCCTAAGAGTTTGGTAAACAAATAATTTATTAGGAATTATGTTATTCTTATCTAGATATCTTTAAGAAGTATAATAGAGGAATATTGTTGAGTTTATCCATATGGTGGATTTGGAAAAGAGTTGTATCCTTAACCATAAAAGAGTCATATATAATTATATAGGGATGCTTATATACCTAAAAAACTATGAGGTTATAAATATAATAAGTAGAAAACATTGTTACGTGAAATATAGATCTGGACCCACTAATGGTTATGATTTAAATATAATAGGGGTCATAATTTTTGTGGGAGAACATTTAATGGAATTACTTATTTAATAAAACATAATATGAAAATAATTTGATAAAATATTCTATTATACTTAAATAAAATCATCATAATATTATATTATTTATAGATTAATTATTCAAATTAGAGACTTAATGTAAGAAACTACTTAGATTGATTCATAAGTATTAGAAAAATTCTATCTATTGGAGAAATGCCATCCCAGATTACCAACTATTAAAGTTGTTAAATTGAATCAAAATATTATATAATAATCATAGAATGGTTAATTAAAGGCCATTAAATGACATTAATAATATTATTATCCACATATTTTAATAATATAATTAATATTAAAATTAATTTAGTATATTGAAAGTTTCATTAAGGATTGATCTAGCTATGGAATTCTATATTTTTTTCAATACTGTAAATAAAAATAAAATTAAATGTGTTTCAATTAATTTTTTAATAATTGTCTCAAATTACTAAGGGTGAATGAAATGGAATGAGATATTAAGATTATTTTATTTTTTGATAAAAAAATTGAGTACCATTAAAAATGGGAGAAATAAAAGATAGTCAGGGAGACTAAAAATGTTACTTTATATATCCATCCAAGTTCATTAAAACATGAATGATGATTCAGGAAGGAGCACAATGTTTCTATATGATGATTTTTTTGGGATACCTACAATATTTTTTGAAATATAATTGAGTTTCCATGGTAAATATTTATTTTATATAAATAAGTTTTTTGGTTTTTAAGTTAAGTGACACTAAATAAATATTTTATAAATTTTTAAAATACATTAAAGTTAAAAATCCAAAAATGAATCATAGGAGATTTCAGTTTATATTAAAATTATGAAAAAATATTTTATTTACCATGGAATAGAATATAAAGAAATATTTCAAGCTTAAATAGATCAAAATAAATGATGTGTAAGGTTATATAATTTTTATTATATGTTTAGAAATGTTTTTTTATTAACAATATGTTGTTATGGACATTATGAGATGTTACAAAATGTTTATGATTAATCATATTATAAAATATACTAGAAGATAATAAATGGATAAATGTGGTTTTATCTAGTATTAAATAGTTCATCCAAATGATTGTTATGAAATTATGGGTGCAATCCTACCACCCATCAATGCATTATTTTAAATAATAAAATATTATTTTTAAAATAACACACCAAACACATATTATTCTATATAATATATATGTAAAATATTTTATTTTCCAAATATTCCCATTGAAGTAACTAATATTTGTTTATTTTCATAAAATTGGTTGTATATCTTAGCATGATGTTATAGAGAGAATTTCTTTTAAAAGACTATAAGGGGTATATTTGGACTTATATGAGTTGAAATTTCAACTAATAAAATATTATTCCACTCAATGAAAAAAATTAATTCATAATATCTTAAAATAATTTATGGTATATTAATGAATAGAAATGTAAAATGTTTCATTTAACTATCATGATGATGTCAAAATAACAACATATCCTGAATCAGTTAAGGTTTTTTGGTAAATAATAATGTTGAGGGATAATTTTTTACCAAAATGATCTCAAAGAAAAAATATTGATTGAAGAGGTTTCAAGAGTAATTATAATGATTCTTAACTTATAAGGATTTATATGTAGATAATAAAATTTATTATCATCGAAACATTTAATATTTTCATGTTATGAATTTTGAATACTATTTTCAAAGTGTTGAACATTAGGAAAATAATTCCTAAGTCTAGCCATTTTTAAAATTAGATGTCTTCATAGATGTTACTAAATAAATATTTTAGTGAAAGAGTTTTATCAAATGGTCAAATATAGATGTGGTATATATTACATATAGTTGAAATTTTTTAACAAAATAACATGAAATTATTGAAAACATAAGGTAGATCAAGTGGTTTATCCTATGATATATGATTACATAGGAACTTATGCATTGTTTTTTAATGTTATTAAATGATTTTAGGAATATAAAATATATCAAGTTAAAAAAATATATTATCTCCACTATTATCATGTTGGATATATATATTATGTGAATTATCCCCTTAAATAATTACTTTGAGTTACCACTCACCGATGTCCACTAAAGGGTATTATATGTTTTGATGAAATTTTAAGGTTAGCATGGGTATTATTCTTATATCGATATATGGATGATATCCATGATTCATAAAAAAGTTTTTTGTGTTGGATAAAAAATGAAGTATACCACCTGGAGTGGCATACACTTTGTATTTGGAATACATGGGGTGAATTATTTATAATATTATTTTACCAATAACTTAGGTTGGAGAGAAACATAGCATGATAACCATTATACTTTGATTCCATTATTTCAAAAACATGGATGGTTACCTAATTAGGGGGTGGTAAAATATATTGTTGATCATGCCATCAGCCCAGGGGATATCCTTTAGGCCTAATAGATATAGGATTTGTGTTCTTTTAAGATGATTATAAAAATTAGTCCCTTTCTTATGATTGATTTAAGGATTTCATAACCATTCCTAAATAATACATGTGATGTGATTATCTAATAGATGAGGTCTCAGCTCTATGATTATCCATATGGGTTAGTGAATATATAATGTATTAATTAAACCTTCCAATGCATAATTAGAAAACCATGAATGAATAAGAGAATATATGGGATTATCATACTCATTATACAGAGGTCACACAATATATTGGTTAAGGTGATCATATGACCGTCCGTTCATTCAAATTAAATATTTGGAAGATGTACGTTGAGAAATATATATTATTAATAGAGATCATGTTACATTCATTTGTATCTTGAGACCCAGTGATGATTTTTTATAGTCCAATCCTTGTTTACATTTATAAATTTAGGAATTAGTACTTCTTATCAACACTGTAATGTACTATGGGTTATAATTTAACTTTAGAGGATTGAAAATTGATTTTCTACAGAAATAATTGCACTAAATCTATTATGAAGGTGATCCAAAAGATTTTTTGGATGTGTATTGATAAGGTGTTTTATATTATGTGATATGTGGTGAAGTTAGTGATTGATTTCCAAAATTTGTTTCAAAAAATATAAAGAAGAGGGTTTGGATACTATTTTAAAAGTTATTATATTTCATATAAAATAAGTTTAAGAGAAAAAATCCATTGAGGATTTAGTGAATGCGAGATATTAAAGGAAATATTTGACAGATACCTCATATCAAAGTGTATGATATACCAATGCTTTATATTATGATATGAATGAATAAAAATAATATTATATTTAAGATTTCATGGGTCTAACCTTCCCTTGATTGTAGAGATATCATATCTCTAACCTTGTCAATATCATAATGTTACATTTAATAATATACAAATTTTTTAGCATCATATGATTGGTAAGAGAATTGGAACATTCAATATTAATGTTTGATTTTACCTTAGGTGGTCTATTGTTATAATCAACTGTTTTTTAAAATTAAATGCATGGAATAATAAAAATATGTAACAAATGGGATTCGATCTCATTCATAACTATTAATTTATGAGTTAATGTATCAATTCTATTTAAGGAATTATTGGAATTTGATGAGTGAACATGGGTTTAATGGGTTTTTAAGTTAAATTTATATAATTCTCTCTACAAATAACTATTATTCTCCCTAAATGTTTCATGAGTGGTTCTAGTGAAACATGGATTTAAGGAGAGTCCCACATGAGCATCACGTTATTCTCTTTTATTTTTGGATACTCCCTGGAGAGAGGATTTTATTTAATTCTTAACAGGGGTCTCCATAAAGCATTTTTGATAGGAAACTAAAGTACTACCACATTGAAAAAAATAAAAAAACATTATTAATTTTATTTAAACAAGGTTTTTGTTTCTCACTGAAGGACCCCATAATACCCTGAGAGGGGAGGGGTGAATAAGGGTGTCAAAATTTTCTCTTAAACTGATGAATCTTATCCCCACGTAATTAAGAACCTGTGAAACGTTGTTAGAAAAATCCATGAAAAGAGAGGACAAAATAGTTTTACACGGTTCACCAAAAAGGGCTATGTCAAATGAGCATATTCTGATAGTGTTTTAGTCATACCAAATTCCACTAATATTCACTATATGTGGAATACAATTATTTTTTCACAGTCACTCTGTTCCTGGTGCACTCAATTTAGAATTTTTAAGGGATACCTCATTGTGCCCCTCGGACCACTTCCGTCTACTCCCCCTAGCTCACCACTTTAAGATAAGTCTAACGCAGTTTATCGAATTGAAGGTTGTTTCAAAAGAATGGAATTTAAGTATATCTCTATTTAGCACGAGACACTTCTTGCAACAAAAACCTGATTAGATTCTCTTTGAGATTCCTATATACTTAAACATGATGTTCAAAACTACCCTTCGTGAATCCCCTTTTCCAACCTAACTCCATCATGAAGCACCCCGGCCTTTGTGAAACAACTTGCCTTTGCAAAGATTCTTTTCTTTCATGGGACAACCTACCTCCACAAATCTTCCATGCCTTTGCAGAACAACTTTTCTGGAACTATATAAGTTTGCATGGAGAACCTCATCATCATTAAGTACCCATTAAACAAAATCATTGAACTTCAGTTGAGACCTATAATCTCTTCATGATGATCAAGCTCGCCCCAAAATCCTAGTTCAGGAATCTCTTTTTGAACTCACTGCATTTACATATTTTACTTCAAAACTTTAATACAAATGAAGATAGGTAGACTTATATTTATAGGCTCAACTGTTTGTGAAGCTCCATGGCCTCGTGGGTTTTCTGAATCTTCAAAATTATCATTCAAGTTATCCTCCATTATCAAAGAAGCATGTAAATTATCTATTCTCAAAGCTTTTCGTCATCGTAGGGACTTCCATCAAAACTATTAAAGCACCATCGTAATTGTTGAGCCTTCCATCAATGACCGCATAGAGCACCGTCACTACTCGCGAAGCTCTTAAACTCATAATTTCAAAGTACAATGTGAAAAAACATTATATATTCATGTATTGAAACTATCATATCCCATATTTAAGAAACTCATTCCTCTACCACATTTAAATAAATCTTCCTTGAAATACTAATTTTCTTGTTGAAATCTATCCTCTAAATTTTGGACCCCAAAAATTTGGAAAACACTACAAATTTTCTTCATCTTTAAAATGGTTTCTTGGTTGATCTATATTATCAATTTCCTTGTAATATCCTTAATCATTAATGTATGTTTTTATAACAAACACAAACTATACTAGATTTTAAACAAATAACAACCCTAGTTCCAACACAAACATGGATAATATTGATAATAGGATTTCTTATTAATTAAAAAATTATGATTAAGTTTCAATAAATCCTTATAAACCCATATGTTTTTATTATAGTTGGTGGTACTAGATTAGTATGATTTTTTATGATGAATCTATTAGTGGAGGATCCTTGATATGAATAATTCAGTAAATACTAATGGTGCACCATTATTCAATGGATATAACTATAAAATTTCAATTAACTAAATAATATCAAAAATATGATCTCCCAGAATTGATTCTGCCTCTGGTGTTATACAAGATGTTCATGTGAGTTGTGTTAAAGAGTGGTTTATAATTGATGTATGTAAAAAAATGATTAACATATATGAGAAGGAAAAATAATCTTTATATAAAGAATTATCAAATAAAATATGCATGCAATTGATAATTTGTACATTTTATAATGAAATATGTCGCAACTTTTAAAAAATCTGTGAAATTGAATGAAAATGTAGGCAATGTTATAGGTTATTCCCCACAATTATGATGATTTAATAACAAATCCAATTGAAAATATTGATGGGTTATTAAATAAAATCATTGATTTTATTGGACATATTCATGGGATGGGTGATGGGATTGAGGAAATTTATATTATAGGGAAAATATTAATTTTATTAAAATAGTTATAAAATCCAAATGTGATGACTCTATAAATAGGAAACCTTTTTGAGATATAACTTAATTGTTTCCATAATAAGTCAATGGATTACGAAATTTGTGGGAAGCTATAAAGTAAACCTAGTAATTTATTAAATACTATGGAATTAAAAACCATGAAGACAATATATAATCATGAAACTAAATAAGTATAGTAGGATTCAAGTGATTAATTTTAATCTCCCAAGGTTAGTAACTTCAATAGATGTAATTTAAGGTTTAATATAAATATTCCACTAACATATTTCAATAATGTAAAAGTCCATAATTTTGTAGCATGATGTATAAATATGGTTTACGTATAAACTAAAGGTGAATATGTACAAAAAAAGAGAAATAATTTTAATCTTAACTGAATTTTTAAATCAATAAATAAATCTAAAATGTTTTTTTAATAGAATATCGTGGTGAAAAAATTGGAGGATGAAGATGATGGTTAATTTGAATATGGTATAAAATTAAAATCACATTTATAGGATATTATGATGAAAATGGTTGAGAAAGATAAATCCTAAACGAGGGAATAAAATCTTTCAAATTTAGTTGTTGATATTTATAACAGCCCAATATTTTATGGAATGTCACTTTCTAAATGTAATCTCTTTGATTCCTTATATTACATAGAATATTGAGATTAAAAAAATGAATAAATATTATTATATAATTTTGGTAGTCATCACCTGGCCATTGTAATGGTGGTAATATGTGAGACTAACTAAACTTTGAAAATATAGTTTACACATATTTATAAAATTAAATAATTGGTTACCAATTAATTACAAATAAAAATGAGAACCAATTGATCATAAAGGGTGTGTTTTTATAAATAAAACCAAATTTTATGGCCATAGTGACATTTTATCTTAAAATTGTATTAATTAATATTATTGAATGATATTAATGGAATTTATATGTTATATATTCAATAAATTTTATAAATCAATCTAATAGTTTATGTTTTAATATAAGAACAATTCCAATTTTAAGCATAAAAAGTTATATATTTCTCATGGTTGTTTTTTCACTTTTTCGTGGAGAACTAGTTTTAAATATAGAATTTTGAACTTTTATAAGTTTTATTTGAAAAAATTATTATTATTTTTGAAATAATATTATAAAAATAATATTATGCTTAATTATTGTTAATGTTGGGGGTTGTTTTATTTTTTGATGAATTGTGAAAAAATATAGAATTTTAATTGAAAACTACTTTACTTCTAATTTATATATATTTTTAAATTATATTATAATTTTCTAAAAGTATAATTTGTAAAATAAGACATAAATAAATCCAATTTAAGTCACTATATTCAAAAACACATTGAAATTGTATATAAAATGTAAAACATATGAACTTTTCACTTAAAAAACATGTTTTTCATTGTGTTTGGAGGATTAAATTTAAATATAATTTAAACAATTTTAAGAATTTAATTTGGTAAAATATATTAAATATTTTTAATAAGAAGGTCTAAATAATAATTTAATATAATTTTTATTTTTAGACCTATAAAATTTATCATGGTAAAAAAATTATTTGCTACATTATAGGTAAATAATGAAACATGATAAAGTTAAAAATGCAAGGGCATAAACTACATAAAAACTTAAACCTTTAATAGTTGGATGAAGTGTTTATAGACCCTAAATAGACTCTAAAATATTTATTTTCATCCAAAATATTGGAAACTTATGTCACCTCATTGTTTTTGGCTTAAAAAATAATCATTATTCTAATCACTTAAACCCACCTCCCCTCAAGTATAAATAACAACCCTCACCAACCCATTTCGACAAAAAATCATTATAGATCATAAAATATATTACCATACATATACTAATCACTTTAAGCATTCCCAGATTCTTCTAGTGTCACCAAAATTCCCAATCCAAGGACCCCAAGGGTGTCTCAAGGAGGTGATATTCAAGAGGAAATTTTCTCAAAACACCTCTCTTATTTTCATTTCTACTTCTAATTTCTCCTAAAATACTTCATACATAAAGTCATAATAATTATAGAATAATTTAAATATTTTAATCTTATTTAAATAATGGAATATATGATATCTACTGATTTTATTAAATCCTCTTATTCAAATAATCGAACCTATTTTCTAAATTATGTATGTTTATCATCCTTCAGAATAATGTTTTTGTTAATTTTCTATTACCGGCTTCATGGATAGTCATAAAAATATTATTATGGTTAAATAATATTTTAATAAGTGTTTAATATCAATTTTTATATTATTTAAATAATATATAGTCAAAATAGTAAATAAAATGAAACAATTTTTTGTTATTTGGAAAAACTGTCAAAAACATAAACATTTATCTTTAACATTTTATCAAATGAAACAACATAATTTATGAAATAAAAATGATAAATGGAAGCTTGTAATTTTTTTTAAGTTAATTATTACCATTTCATTAAACTTTTGGAGTTTTATTTCCAACTAAAAAAATTCATAATAATACAAAAATAAATAATTCATTAAACCATGAAACAAACGCAGTCGAAACAATGAAAATAATAAAATATTATTAATGAACGGGTCATAAGATTTTATAAAATCAAAACATAAGGTATTATAAATATTAATATACTTTATTATTTTTCTAATAACATTATTTAAACCACTATATATGAGGTTAAAAAATTCCACACTAAACCGAAGTGTGATGTAAGGGTTTTCTCATCTGACTTTAACTTTTATGTGAAATATGACATATTCATAACTTATTTATTGTATGTGGTGTTTGTGTAATAACCTTTTATATATAATATCATTAATATAATTATATTCATCATATTAATTGTTTAATTTGATAAATATTTATTTTATTGGGAATACAATTCAATTGATTACAAGTGTTAAGTGTTTTCTCATATCACTTTTACTTCTGTGATATATGTGCCTTATTTCCCACTTATTGGTTATCTATCTATTTTGTGTACTAAAAATTGATTTGTCATGTAATTAATATAATTATATTCATTTAATTTAATTTTTCATTTTAAAATATTACTTTTAGGTAGAAAAAGATTCGATTGATTAGAAGTTATAATAGTTTTCTCATCTCACATTTACTTTTGTGAGATATATGCCTTATTCACCACTTATTTTTTGTTTGTGGTTTATGTGTACATAAAAATTATATATAATATCATTAATACCATAATTGTTTGGTATTAAATGTTTAATTTGATAAATTATTTTTTTGGGGAATATGATTCAATTGATTATAGTTGGTACGGGTGTTCCCATCTCACTTTTACTTCTTTGAGATATATACCTTATTCCCCACTTATTTACTAGGTGTGGTGTATGTGTACTTCAATTTGATACTTAATATCATTTATATCATTATTTTTATGTTATTAATGGTTTAATTTGATAAATATTACTTTTATGGTGTATACGATTCAATTGATTACAATTGGTAATGGTTTTCTCATCTCATTTTTACTTATCTGAGATATTTGACTTATTCCCCAATTATTACTTATTTGTGGTGTATTTATACATAATTTAATATATTACATAATTAATATGATTATATTCATGGTATTAAATGTTTCATTTGAGAAAAATTACTTTTATAGGGCATACTATTTGATTTATTACAAGTGGTGAGTGATTTCTTAACTAAATTTTCATTCATTAAGTTAAACCAAAAATTCATTCATTATGTCATGATAATGTTATGTGTGATTTTTTTTTATAATTTAGTTTTTTATTTAATATTTTTTATTTTTATTTACAGTGAATACACTTATTTGATTAATTTGATTATGGAAATTGTAATTGGCTTTGTCTCAATCCTTATTCATTCCGGCATATTTTGATGTTATACTACCACATTGTTTTATGAGGTGTATATATTTCCCCTTTGAAATATAATAACATTATAATTTAATTTAATGTTTTTTAATTTCAATTTATTCATGTTATTATGATCATAATGTTTTAAATTGTTATGGGACACTGTGATTTAAACATAACTTTCTAAAACAATTATTTGATATAAAATTAATGCTTAAGATGCATAAACCGGCGGGGACTATATATATAGAAAAGAACCTATATGCATCAATAATATCATGATATGAATAATATGGAAAAAATAAATGGGGTTTATCCCCAATGACTGAATTTTCCTATAAAAGGACTTGATGTAGGTGGTACATGTTCGAAATACATTACTCGCAATAATTAAGCATTATGTACATTCATAATTCAATCATTATTATCCAGAGGATTTTATCTATGAAAAAATATATGGGTGAATTTATTTATTATTTTATTGATTACATGGAATGTATTTTTAGTTATTTAACTTTCCATGATGATTTTACTTTACTGATTTTGGATAGTTTCTTTTGTACTTATACTTTACTGAGTATTTGAGCTCACCACTTTCTTATATTTTATTTTCTCCATGTTGCCCAGAAGTTCTTTATGATTGATATATAGGGTTATGCGAAGAAGAATAATGGTGTTCTCAAATAAATATCTTTATTTTATTTTTAAAATGAAATTTTAATTTCAAATATGTATCTATTTTACCAAGACTACTAAACTATTAAGTCCTTGGGGATTTGATTCCATGTAATCATGCCAATTTAAAAAAGTAAGGCACCAGCTCTGGGATACTGCAGTCAAGGTAATTACAGTTTATATTAGAGGAATTTTATTATAAACCTTAGAAAATAAATTTATTAAAACATAGATTATATAATATAAACCTATTTTAGAATTTTAGGATAAGCATAGATGAGCATCCAAAGATACCATGTTTATGAGTATGAGATTAGATGTGCATTAAATTTTCTATTTATGAAAATTATTTCACTAATTTTTAGATTATACATTATTCTCCATAATTTATTGATCTAATCTAGTATATAAAATAATTTATAAATGAATTTTATTAGAATGAATGGATACTGTATCAATATACATAATCCATGTATGAATTTCTCTTTTGAGAAAGAAAATGGAGTTGAATCTGAAGATGGAGTTGCAACTTAAGATGGAAAATTTATAACTATATTAGGAAAACTAACTCAATGTTTGAGAAATAAACTTGACCATATGGAGTATCCTGATCCAAAATGACGTGTAAAAATATTATACCACTTGATGCAACAAAAACATTCATCATTCAAGGGAAAGAAAAATTCATTTGTAGTTGAGTAGTGGATATGTTCTTTACAAAATTTATTTTTCACTTTGTGAAGTAAATAAAGTTATATGGTTTTATTTTTATTTTACCATGTCTTTGGATATTTGGATAAATAATGTCCATTTATTCAAAACACTATGTAATATGAGAAAATAATAAACATTGAATGGAAGGATTTTAATGAACTCTTCTTAGAAAAAATTTCCCTTGAAAACTACGAGTAAATGTAAAGATAATTTATGAATCTAAGACAAAATGAGGATAATAATGTTGATACGTACGAATAAAAATTTTCAATATTATCATGGAATGTTTCATAGAACATATGTAACAAAAGGAGTAAGATTTATTGTTTCTTTGATGGGTTAAATTCATTACTGTTAAGGGAACTAATTTCCAAAGCATTATCATTATACAAAGATATAGTCTCGTGTTCTATCAAGACATTGAATAAATTATATAAATATTATGACATTAAGGAAAATAAATAGAATAATACTATAATGTATAAAGATACGGATAAAGGGAGAAAGGGAAATAAGGACTTTCCCACATGTGATAATTGTGGAAAAAAACACCCCTATACTTACCTGAAGGGAGTAGGAGTTCTTTAAAAGTGTTGAGATAAAGGTTATCCAGATTTTATTAAAAGGTATTGAAACAATAATTAAATATTAAATCTTTCTACCATAAGGATATGGGTCACTATGATAATGAATTTTTAAAGTGTCTGAGGAATATACCTTAGAAAAAGAAAAGTTATCAATGTCAAACTTATGTTATTTCTACAGTTGAAGTGGAATAATTAAATTATTTAGGGATTTGGAATAAATAATTTTGTTGTAAAAGTATATTATAAATGATATTATGTTCATTAAAGGATTTTAATGATGTAAAAATTCTTCTTAAGGATTTGGAAACATGAGATGAATAATACGAAGATAACTTATTCTGTTTCAAGTTGATAATTTGGAAAAAACATGATTTTGGGAAGATAACCCTTAATATATACTTGAATTTTGGATAATAATTACAAAGATATTTAATTAGATATTACTGGTTTCTATGAAAGTGGTTATTTATATTTTGGTTTATATTGGGCTTACAACATGTTTAAATTAAATAATGTATTCAAAAACATCATATCTTATTTTGGATTCATTCTTGTGTTTAATATGATTTAAAGGATTTACTGGCATTCATATGTTAAATATGATAAAATAATACATACATTATGTTGTTAGTAAAATCTAATTTTAATTTTTTTTAATTTAGAGATATTGTTTCAAAATTATTGTTCTCTAATGTTTTACACATATATTTTGGATGACTCTTAATATTAACTACTTATAGGATGGATTATGTTGAACATTTTATATTTTTGTGATAACATGTCCTAACCATTTTTTCATTAACAAATATTTAGAGACTAAAATAATGAATTATGTATCATATGATTCATTAAATGTACTTCAGGTAGAAAAAAAATCATCTTGAATGTCATTTTCATAGCATATGAGATGAATCAGAAATTGATAGAAGTACAAAAAAATAGTGATATTGTAATTATGAAATGAAATCATATAATTATATATTCAAAAATTATTATTTTTTAAATAATTTCTATTATCATCATTTTCTATGATATCAATGACCCTTTTCAAATATATTTGGTCTATGTTTTTATGGTCATTAGCCTTATAATGACCATATTTTATATAAATCTCCATCAGAATATAATAGTTATATTTCTATTTTATGCCTATGTTTTCACTACTAACTAATTTTATCATATTCAAAACAATATTTTTCTCATGACCTTCTCATTTCACATTCCCTCTTATTAAGGGGTTGTTTTATTAAACCTATTTATGATGTGGGGTTCCCACAAACAAATTTTTAAGTATCACCATTTGTTTTTTAATGTGAAATTTCAAATTGTGGTGAATAAATTTATTGATGTTGGGTATAATGTAACACACTAATATTTTTAGGAATATCTATTTTTGAATTTAATCTCTTCGATATCTTACATTACACCTAACACCTAGCATAAACAAACACAGAAATACTATTATTTATTTGTGATACTTATCACCTAGGTGTTGGAATGGAAATAATAGATGAGATTAAAAGAATTATGAAATTATAGTTTACACATGTTTATAAAATGAATTAATTTTTTACTAATTAATTAGAAATAAAAGTAATAACCAATTGAACTTAAAGTATGTGTTTTTTATAAATACTATTTTTATGGCCAAAATGACATTTTTTCTTGAAATTTCATTAACCACTATTAGTGAATTATTTTAATGGAGTTTATATATTATATATTTAATTTTTTTAATTCATAAAAAATGTTTTATATCCTTATGGTAAGAATAAATCCAATTTTATTCATAAAAAGTTATATATTTCTAAGAGAAGTTTTTATACCTTTTAATAGAATGCCTATTTTAAACATAAATTTTGAAAAATTTATATGTTTTATTAATAAAAATGATCTTAATTTTTTAAAATTAGAATATAAAAATTAACTTATTGTGATCTCTTGGTACTTTAAAGAGATTTTTCACTTTTTGATAAAAACTGGAAAATATAGAATTTTAATTGAAAACTACATTTTCATATAATTTATTTATATAGTAAAATTATATTATAAATTGGTTTAATAGTATAAATAGTTCCATAAAAATTAATCAATCCAATTAATTTAATTTTAATCAATTTCACATTGAAATTGGATGAAAAACATGGGAAACTTCTATATATTCCACTTTAAAAACCAACTTTCTTGTTTTTATGTGATTAATTTGAAATATAATTTTTCCTATTCTATAAATTTATATTTTTAAAATAAATTTTATATTTTTAATAATAAGGTCTATTTTTTGTAATTTCATTATTATTTTTATACATAAAAAGGACTCCATAGAAAAAAAAATTATTTACCGTAGTATATGTAAAAAATGAAACATGTTAATGTTAAGTAGGTAAAGGCATGAAAAATGTAAAAACAATATTTAATTGTTCTTTAAAGTGTTAATTGACCATAAAAATCCTCCAAAAAATTAATTTACACAAAAAGTAATGGAAAATAATCCCACATAAATGTGGTTGGATTTAAATATAAAATAATTATAACTTTAATAACCTAAACCCATGTCTCCTCATGTATAAATACCTACCTACCACCACCCTTATCAACCCACAAGACTTTTTATCCTAAAATCTCTAAAAAAACTCTACTACTCACCCTCCCAAAATTAAAGTGTTTCATATTTTAACAAAATAAATAATCCAAGGTTTTAAAGGGTCTCCCAAGATGTGATATTCACGAGGTAATTGTTTCAAAACACCTCTCTAATTCTCATTTATTCTTTAAATTTATACTCATATCCTTCATCAAAAAATGAATAATAATTCCAGAATAATTTAAATACTAAAATTTTATTTTTATAGTGTAATATATTATATATAACCCTTTTATTACCTACACTTATTCAATGAAGAGAAAATATTGTCCAAATTATTTCGATTTACCATTCCATTAAATAATATTTATGTTTTTTTTCTATTATCGTCTTCATGGATGGTTATAAAAATATTATTATAGTTAAATATTATTTTTAATAAGTATATTTTATAAAATTTCATGTTATATAACAAATATATATCCATAATATTAAATAAAATAAAACTAGTTCATGGTGTTCTGAAAAATTAACAAAATAAACTAAACATTTGTAATTAACAATTTGTCATTTCAATCAACCATATGTGTGAAATAAAAATGATAAATGGGAACCTTTAGAAATATTGAAGTTAATTAATACCAATTCATCAAAAATATGTTGTTTTCATTCCAATTAACAATAAAATCCATAATTTTACACAAATTAACTGATCATTAACCCATGAAACAAAAACACATGAAACCAAAAAAATGATGAAATATTATAAATGAATAGGTCATAAGATGTTATAAAATCACCACATAAGACATTAAAATATTAATATTGTTATTTAATGAGTTAATAAAATTTTTAAAACCATTAAACATGAGGTTAATGAATTCTACACTAATGGTAAGTGTTATGTAAGGGTTTCTACATCTCACATTTACTTCTGTGAGATTTATGCCTTATTCACCACTTATTTATTGTATATAGTTTATGTATACTAACATTTGAAATATCATATCCTTAATATCATTATTTAAATGTAACTAAATGTTTCATTTTATAAATATTACTTTCATTGGGAATAATATTTTAGTTATTACAAGTGGAAAGGATTTTCTTGTCTTGCTTTTACTTCTGTGAGGTATATGCCTAATTCACCAATTATTTATTGTGTGTAGTGTATGCATACATACATTTGATATATAATATAAATAATCTAATTATATTAATTGTATAAAAGGTTTAATTTTTTTAATAATTACATTTATGGGTCATATGATTCCATTGATTATAAGTAGTAATGGTTTTCTCATCTCACTTTTTCCTCTGCAAGTTATTAGACTAATTAACTACTTAATTTTTTTGGTTGTTGTATGTGTGATAAAAGATGATATATTATATTAATAACTTTATTTTATTCATGGTATTAAATGTTTCATTTGATAAATATTACTTTTACGGGGTATACAATTCGATTGATTACAAGCGGTAAGGGTATTTTCATCTCACTTTTTTTTGGTGACATATATTCCTTTTTCAACACATATTTATAGTTTTTGGTGTGTGTGTAATTCCCATTGAAATATCATATCATGAATATAATTATATTTATGTTTTTAAATTTTTCATTTAATAAATATTACCTCTATAGTTCATATGATTCAATTGATTACAAGTAGTAAGGCATTTCGCATCTCACTCTTACATCTTTGAGATATACACCATATTCACCACTTATTTCTTTTATTTGGGGTATTTATACTGAAAATTTATATTCCAATCCATTAATATCATTATATTCATGTCATTAAATATTTCATTTGAAAAATATTAATTTCACGGGTCATATGATTCAATTAATTTCAAGTGGTAAGGGATTTTTTACTCAATTTTCATTGATTGAGTTAAACTTATATTTCATTGATTAAGTAATGATAAAGATTTTGGTGAAATTAGTTTTTATTATATCATATTTTATTTCCACTTTTTTTTATGTGTATTTTCATTTAATACATTTAATTAATTCATTTTATTAATTAAATGATATTTGTTATGGGCTTCATCTCAATATCCACTCATTGAGGAATATTTTGATGTTATATACCCACCTTCTTTGACGAGGTGTATATACAACCCCATTGAAATGTCATATCATTATCATGTTATTGAATTTTTTTAAATGTTATTACTTCATTGGATTTTTATTCAAATGTTTCAAAGTGGAATGATACACTTCTATTTAAAAGTCACTTCATATATTGATTATTTGATATATAGAGAATACTTCGGATACAAGAATAGATGGAAACTGTTTATAGAAAATCTCCTAGACTCATCAGTGGTTTCATGATATGAATAATGTGTCAATATTATATGTTTTTTACACATAATTATTAAACCATATTTTGAAAGGGCTTGACGGTAGTGGTTCATGTTCCAGATGCATGATGTCCAATAATAACGAATTTATTATATTCCCAATTCAGACATTATTATTTAGACTATCTTCACTATAATAAAATCTATGGATGTATTTAATTATTTGTTTATTTATTATATTTCATGTGTGTTTATTTATTTACCTTTTTATGATTATTTTTCTTCATTTATTTATGATAGCTTCCACTGTACTTCTCTCTTACTGAGAATTTGAGCTCACCCATTTCTTATGTTTTATTTTTCCCTGAGTTTCCTAGAAGTATACTACGATTTATATGAAACGTTACTCTATGGTGGAAAATATTTTTATCAAAGAAAATAATATTTTTTTTAATTTTATGATTAATACGTAATTTTAATTTCAAATACCTATCTAGTTTACCAAGACTACTAAAATTTTCGGTCCTTCAAGATGTGATTCCGTGTAATCAATCCAATATAATAAATTAAGAAATGGTCTCTGGGATACTAGGGATAGGGTTGTTACATTATTAATGTGGAACTTTAAGGTTCTCTTAAGGATCTTGACACCAAACAAAATATGATAATACAGATTGGAGTTTTATTGAAAGAATCAAAGGAATATCGTGACCA
Source organism: Viscum album (assembly GCA_963277665.1). Classification (NCBI taxonomy): domain Eukaryota; kingdom Viridiplantae; phylum Streptophyta; class Magnoliopsida; order Santalales; family Viscaceae; genus Viscum; species Viscum album. The sequence continues at coordinate 1,686,777,656 of OY728147.1, read as the reverse complement.
ATTCAAAGTTGAAACCCCATAGATAAAGATTTTTTGGAAGATGAAATGGAGACTCATGAAAAATTTAGATAAGTAGTTAATTTCATGGTAAAAAATGAAGAATAATATAATATGATCAACTAATTTAAATCTTATATCATGGTTTGAGAAAAAAGGATGGAATTTCTAGAAGTGGAAGTGGTTAATTTGAAATGGAAATTAGAAACTAGATTTAAAAAATGCGATGAATAAAAAAAGAAATAGTTTTGAAGAAACTATGATGAATAATTAAAGTAAAGGGATTAAAATGTAAAATCGAGGGTAAATAATGTTTTCAGTGATCAAAGAAGAATTACATGGGTAATAGTAGAATTTAGTTTTAAGATAAAAAATAAAAAATATGAGATATCAATTGAAAATAATAAATAAAAGAAAAAATTTAGTAATAACTGTAAATAATTGAGTGTTTATCAAAAACCAAGGTGTAATTCATAGGATGAAAATATGTGGAGATATTGTAGAGAAAAATATTTCCTCCAATGATGATTTAATTCTATGTTAATATATTTCAAAATATAACATATTTAAATGAGGTAAAAACCTACATGGAAGGATAATAATTTGAAAGTAAATAAATGAGAATGAGAATAGAACCTACACCTTAAAGAAGAAATTATTTTTATGGTTAATATTTCTATTTCTCTATGTTTTTTCAAAAAAAATATATTATCGGTAGTGAGAGAGTATAAATTAATTTTATTGAGTCACCTGGAGAATGTTGATAAGATCTATGCAATCTATTTCGAAAGGAAATATATTTTCCCATTTTAAAGAGGGATAATAGTATTACACTACTTATCATGAAGGAATAGGTAAAGGCTATCATATGTCTCAACTCAATCAAACATTCCATGGAAGGAAATAAAAAACGAGGATAAATTGATCCTAGTTAAAATTTATCATTAATCAATCAAGAAAAGTGGTATGTGAATCCATGATAGTTCGTGTTCATCAAACATGATTTCGAATATGAATATATTAAATAATGTGCAATGTTTTTTTTATTTTTACTGTTCACTTTGGGAATGAAGGAACATTTGTGTTTAAAATTAGTAAAAAACTAGGCTTATTATAGATGAGTTTAAAAAATATAAGTAATTTATTTGAATGTTCTTAAATACAAATTTTTAAGTGTCAGACATTTATATGACTTAGAAATTTGGATTATATTAAATAATAAGTGTTACCTAATAAATGGAATGTTAGGAAACCTTTTGATAATGGGATATAGATAAAATAAAAAAATTTATACCAATTGGGGAACAAAGATAACACTTAATTTCTTGTGATGAAAGTGAAGATCAAATTATGGAATTTTAGAATCACCCACACACATCAAAAAATATTAGAGTGTTTTTAAAAATATGAGGTTTCTATAAACAATAAAAATTTGAAGAGTTTTGTAGATAATAATTTTAATGTTTTTTTAGATGGTATATGGTGATAAATACCAAACATAAAAAAGAATAAGGGGTCACTGACTACGTTGGAACTAATTTATACCAATGTGTGTTGTCCAATGAAGCATATTGAAACACAAGGTGAATGATACTTTATACTTTTATCAATCATTACTTTGGGATTAGTTGTATCATTTTTATGAAAACCAATTAGAATGTTATGGAATTAAAAAATTAATTCTGGGGGTGTGTTGAAAATAAATAAAAATATCAATTAAAATTAGATGATAGGATAATTGGATGAATTGAACATCCATTGAAGTGGGAAACTATTTTTAAAATCATGTCATCAAGCATGAAGTTTTATGAGTGAGGAGATAAAATTAAATTCTATTATAGAAACAAGTAACCAAATCGTGAATAAGTTGGTAATGATGCATACCACCACGAGTGCAATCCCTCAACACTATTATAAGGGAAAAAGGTCAATTGGTTTTGTTAAAAAAATATTTTTTGATTCATCAAGATAATAGAACACATTATTAAATGTGTCATAGAAGGAAGGGAATAATCATACACTTTAGAGTGTTTGGTAGTTACAATAATATGAGAAATAAATACATAAATAAAGACTAAATGGGGATTTGACTAATGAATTGATTTTCATAGGGTAAATTTTCAATATAAAATCATAAAAACTTCTATAACAATATATTGCATAAAATTTCAATGAATAATGTTGAGGAAGTGATTTAATACAATGTTCAAAAATAAAACATGAAATTTATGAATTTATAGATTTTTTTATAAATAGGATAATGATGAAACAAATTTATGTGTCTTTAATCATTAATCTCATAATTATGACTCTAAAGATGATTCCAAATAACAATTGCTTTCTAAAGATAGAAAAAAAAGGAATTAAAAAGAAATAAAATAACTGATCATGTTGGCTAAAAATATACTCCATCATAAACCAAGAGAATTGGGAGTGTAGAAAACAATTCAATATAATCTCAAGTGGAGACAAATTTATTTTAGGAATAGAGAATATATGAATCATGGGAAAATGTATTTAATGATGAGTTTGACTAAATTGGGAAAAATTAGAATTGGGAGGTAGTGACAAGATAAAATAACTAAAATTTCATCTGAACAAAGTGTTTTTTCAATAAGTAATTTGATTGACATGAGAATGTGATATGAATTGAGGTGATATTAGTGTATAGTGGATATAAAAAATTTATAGGAATTGATTTAGAAGAGACTTTTCCATGAGTGGAAAGAATGAAGTTAGTAAGACTCTTCCTATCTATTTCAATTAAAATAGGCTTTATTTATTTTTAGATGGATAAGAAGAGAAAAATATTAAATAGATTTCTCATGGAATAATTGTACACTAAATAACTAGTGGATATATAAATTGGATAACATGAATTAAATTATTGTTTATTAAATAATATTGTGTATGGATTGAAACCAAAACCCTGAGTTTAGTTTGACTGATTTGAAATTTAATTGTGGAAATTGAAATTCAAGAGAGGTGATGTTGGTCACAGCCTCTATGTGAAATCAATCAAGGAAGAGTAGTTTATGGTACTCATCTTCCTTTACGATTTCATATTTGGTGAAAAAAGTATGAAATCCATATATTAGTTTTTATAATTAATTAGTATATATTTTTAGATATTTATGATTGGAGATCTCTCATAGATTATCATCCTTTGGGTATAATAGAAGGGATATACTTTTATATCTTTTCAATACACAAAAACGAGTTATTTGATACGTTTGATATATATTTTTAAACAAATATTTTAACATTAATTCGGATTTTAAACAAAATTTTAAAGAATAATTAATGGAGATTTATTGATCCAACAAATTATTGGAGCATTATTGGGAGAATCTTTTATTTTAACATAATGAGACTAGATATCATTTATGGAAAAATATTGTGGAGTGGTTTCAAAGTAATTTGAAGGAGTAGAATCTCAATTATGTGAAATAAATAATGAGGTACATTTAATGTACACTCAATTAATGGTTAATTCATGATATAGGAAAATTAAATTAATTAGATACTCATATTCTTATTGGGCTGGAGACATTATGTATAAATAATCCATTAGGGATATTATGACTTTGTAAGGAAGATGTGTATTAGTGGGATTAATTTGAAATATGAGAGTAATTATCTTAAAAAGACTAAAGTGAAATATATTTTAGCTATGAATGGGTATGCTTTGTTATAATAGAATATTTGTTAAGATGTATATGTTCTCATAGTGATATATTTTTATAACTAGAGTTTGATTTAATTTACAAAGAATTTGGAAAAATAACAATTCACAAAGAATATTGCAATTTAGTAAGATTTCATTAAAGAAAAATTAGGTCAAGTATTCATAAAATAGAGTATTTTGGAATGAATCCATTTTTTATCCATTTAAATTTAATCATTTTCTACACTGATGTTTCAGAACCATCTATTGAATCTTAGTCTTTAACCACCTCACTTTGCTTTAGAAGGTTTGAAAAATCCCCCATCCCCACAAGTTTTTAATGAGTGACATAAATTTTCCTAATTTTGAAGAAAATAACATTTTAGTTTCTTATAAAAGACTGATATATTAATGAAATTAATGAAAAGGGGAATAAATTATGTGAATGTGGAGATCAATTTATTTTTTAGAGAAATAAGTCATGAAGTTATACAAGTGGAGTCATAGAAAACGTTTTACCTAAATGGGGTTTATTTTTCAATGTATATTTTGATATATGAGATAGTATAATATATAATCCATCAGTATGTGCTTAAAATTATATCAATAAGAATAAGGATAGGGGATTTTAATGGAATTTCATTATTCCATAAGTGTTTTACTAAGGTGAAATTAAAAGGTGTGTATAGAATTCTCACTCTAGCCCATGTTTTCTATACTAAGTATCACAAATATTTACTTTGTGTAATGAAAGATTTATTTTTCCACCAGTTTTAAATTTCATTGTGTATATTTTGGATTACAAAAAACCCAAATGGGTAGAATATTGGAGTAGAGGTTAATTATAGTATATATTATTGGAACAACTGGACAATATTGGAATCAAGCCTTAAATATTAGAGAATTATTATGTTTGATTTCAATCTAATACAAGAATTTCATAAATTGGAAGTCTAGTTATTTATAAAAACAGCTTTTTATAATCATTAATTAACATTGTACATGTTTTAAGGATCTATTTTTGAAGTTATATACACCACACCATAGTTGATATAGCCACAATGTGATTGACATGACCATGAATAGTTTAGTATGGATAATGAAGACTTGGTCTGCATAGTGTGAAGTTGAAATATTGTACAAAATGGGATGGGGGACCACACGTAATGGAGGATTTTATATAGACGAAAATGTTGAGCAAGAAACTTTTAGGGAGAATCCTGAATCACAAACCTCCTACTGGACAACACAATATATTAGATGTAACAAAACATTAGTGAAATCAATGGTAGTTTAATAAAAATCAAGGTATAAAATGAGATGTGGAATTATGGGTGTATAAGATGATGTGTAGGAACTCAAGTATGATTAACCAAAATTGAGAGTTAAAGTTGGTTATGTTAAATAAGAAGTCATTCTATCTATCACATTTTTTGGATTGGCCTAAAAAATGAGCAGCTTGTCACATACTTTGTTGTGGAGGAAGCCATTTTCCTGAAGATTAATAGTGTGTTATACATTATATTTTTATGACATTGTGTGTTTTTAATTATTTATATTTATATTTTAAAATGATAGTATTTATCAAGATGCGATGTTGTGGAAGTAGTGGTCTTTGGAGGTTGAGTTCCACGGTGGATATCACCAAAATGTAGGGATGTTTTTTTATGTCACGGTGGATAGGTTTCTAGAAAAATAAATTATTTTGGATGATCTTCATGATAAACATAAAATAGATTTTAATAATTACTTTAATTCATTTATAATGTATGAATTTAATGACAATTTAGGTTTTGAAACATGGAATTCCAATGAGATGTATTTAGAAGTTAAAATTGGTGATATTAGAATAAGTGAAAAAGGGAGAGTCATTATTTCACCATGAAACTTAGAGATTTTTTTTGAAAAGAAGTTTTTAAAAGATCAATAATTTTATTCAAAAATAGGATAAAAAATAAAATACCCACATAGTTTTGTGTCGATAATCTTATTATTATTTATAGTATGTAACATTTGTATAAATATTTATAGTATCCCTTAACCGAAAGTAGTGTGTAGAGAGATATGTTGATGTATTGACCCCCTGAATCAATGGAGATTATTTTCAAAACATTTTAATCACATATAGTTCATTGTGATGTACATAAACACAACATAAGTGCATGATCCTTGGTGTAGCCTTTGATAACCCTAGGAAAGAGTAAACCACCATTGGGGGAGGGTGGAATCAATAGTTGTCCAAATACACCAATTATAAAAATATTATTTCACATCCATAGTAAGTGTGTACGGATCTTGATGAAGATTAATTAATGAGGAGAGAGATATAGGGATATGACACAAATGAAGCTGTGGAAAATAAAAAAATTCTTACTCTTTTTATAAGGTTGCTAATCCCTGGTGTGAAATAGTTTTGATCCTGCTACCACATTTCTATTTTATTATTAAAAATACTAAGGAATTGAGCAGGAAGATGTTCTAGAACTCCCATGTAATATAAAGAATAAAAATTTTACAAAAGTTGTTCAATATCATATTTCTACTCCTATAAGTTCCTTTATAATTTTGATTACATGTGCACCCTTATTATTCTACTCAAATATAATCTTAAACGTTAGAGAAACTATCCCTAGAATAAATGGTATTATAAATAAATTTTTCATCAGAGCCTCCTACTACATGGTTTGGGAAATATTCCCATCTATTTATATAGATAACATGAATTTCAACATGATTTATTTCCTTATGTTATCATTCCCAGATCCAAAAGATATAAAAAATTAATCTAAAAAATCCTTGAACACTATTTCACCATGGCGTAATTCATTCCGCCAAGACCTCCATATCTTCTGATATCTATAGAATATAAGTTATAAAGTTACATGGTAAGTTATGGGATAATTATCTATTTTCTTCAGATCTAGTGAAGCACTAAGTTTTCATGGTCTGGACACTATTTCTTGACTCAAACCTCAATTACATGAGAAGTTGGACTATAGTGTGGCGGAATTTATTTGATAAATAGTTGTAGACAAAAATATCATTGACTCTATATCACAAAAAGATCAATATCTTTAAATCCTCGTGTAAATTAATCATAGAACAATTAGTTATCATATGGTCTAGATCTCTTTCTTACAAAATCCTTCATAATGAAAAAAACCAAATTGAAGCACGAAATCCTATATCTATGTGAAACACTTGATTAATAACACTCCAAAAATGGTAAAATAGAAACATTCTTGTTTTTATGTGATTTAATGAAAAAACATCCTTCATTTAATTATTCATCCAACAATAAATGGCCTAAAATTCCTACATGAGCATGTTTTAAATAAATTAATAAATAAAAGGCTTCCAAAACCCATAAATAATTCTATTATGAAACTAGTTATAGCATGCCCCCAATGTGAAGTTTATCTGCACACCACACCATAGGATATATTGGTTTATTTAGATTATCCAAATCCTAGTTTAACATAAAATCTATTTGGACTGTGTCTTAAATGAGTTATCCTCACAAATCCAAATCCTAGTTTAGCATAAAATCTATTTTGACAATGTATTAAATGAGTTAACCTCACAAATCCTCTTTTTTAATTTACTTCACGAGTAGATTCTTCAAACTCTAATGCTCATTAACTACCACCACTCATACTGGGACCTTTAATCTTATCATTTAGATTTATTGGAAACATTTGATTCAATACAAGAGTTTTTCTAGCTTCAAATTTAACTACTAACACCCCAATCCTTCCCCATAATTATCACATACAAAAAGAAACTAGACCCCCCCCCCACTTTGAATAAAGATCTCCTTTTATATTCTCCCCTTTTTTAATAAATCAAATGGAATGAGTGAATACAAAAACCCATAAAACATATAGAGATTTTAGGAGACAATTCACTAAAAAAACACTTAGGTTCTGGAATATGTCATTTTAAGTGGTATCATTGAGATATCATTAACCCACTTCTTGGTTGAAACATATTCCAACAAAATCTCACAATACTACACCTTCTCCTTAAGGAATTGATGCTTTATTTTTATATTCTTCTACCTTGAATGTTTCACCATATTATTTTACAAGTTCACTGAACATTGATTGTCACATTAAATCATCATTTTGAATAAGACATCCACCCTCATATTTATGAGCTACAACATCAATGACATCATTGGATTCATGGATTTGTTTATATAATATACACATCATTTGTTCTACTTATTGTGACATAATTACTCTAAGTAGAGTGAAATTAAATATATCTTCCTCAAATAAAGTATACACCTCAAGAATCATACTTATAATCTTATATATAACTAGATATATCCCAAAAATAATAACCATACAACTAAAATTTTGTATTTCTATCATACCTCAATCCAAAAATTAGAGTCTAATTGATATAGTGTAATACTCATTTCACCATATAAAGATATGACTCCAAGGGATTTCTTTTAAATCATGCACAATGTATAACAAGAAATACGATGTTTCTTCCAAATTTATTCAAGTAAAGTGGGGTAATGATAATAATTATTAGACTCCATTTTATATGAACTATTTCATTCTCTGTCAATGGAAAAATTTATACTATATGAAATAGGAGTTGGTACCACTCTCAATTCTTCCTTGACTAACTTATTTAATAACTCATGAGCATAATTTTATTGTTAGAGGAAGATAAAAGATATAGTTTCTGTGACTTGAAAATCCATGAAAAATGATATTTCTATGATCATTTAAATTAAAAAATGTCTCTTTATTTGGTCAAAAAAGTATCATAAGTCACCTTATCATTTTGTTTAATAAATTTTTCATCAATATACACCATCATGATGAGAAAATATATGTTATCTCCCATGACATAGAGATCAGAATGCACCTTGAATTTCATGAATTTAATTATCATTAAGCTGTTTTCTATATTTTATTACCAAGTTCAATGCTCTTTTTTGATTTCATAAATGGCCGTATTCAATATGGAAACGTTATAACCATCAACATAAAGGAAAAACCATTCTGGTTGTTTAATGGAGACCTCTTCCACATATTCATCGATATGAAATGTTTAATTTTCCTTCACTTGAAAATCCATATAACTTTTTTTATCATATTTCAGTAAAAATCTTGCTCATTTTACCACACATGAATTTAAAAAATGTATTATATAATTAAATACACTCAAATTGATGTTATCCCTTACAAAAAAGACAAAAAAAATCATGCCACTTCTCTTTACTCAATGAGTTTATTTTTGAATACCCATTTTTCCTCAATACAATTATTGATTTTAAATATTTTAAAAAATAAAATGTGTCATTATTATGAATTTTATTCATCTATACTTCCATACTTATTGTTCAATCATCATGTTATAGGTCTTCTTTAACACACATTGGTTTAAAATGTGACGAAAAGTTGGTATGATCGGAATTCCATAATTTCCTAAGAGCATGAAAACCTTTTCTTCCATCTCCAATGATATTATGTAGTTTTATACTATTCCTATGTCATAAGAACATATTTTCATCTTTCATGGGTATTTCATCATCACAGTATATTACATAATTTTCATGAGAGTTTAAAATATTCTTATGCATCCTGAATACTCCAATTTTGTCCAATATATTCCCTAATATCTTCATCAACATCATCATTAATAGAAAATGATTTTTGTAAATTATTTTGATTTTAAAAAATAATTTCATCAATGTTATCCATGATGTTTATAATTTTTTTTGTGATGCTAACACTTCCTCTCATCGGGTGTGTATCCAAAAAAAATTCCATCATTAGTTCTCGTATTGAACCTTTGAAAATATTTTCATTTTGTATCAATGTAGAAAGGATTAGGGAATACCTTCAAGTTTATCGAACAAGGATTATCAACAAATAAGAACTCAAAAGAAATGTTTATTGAATCTAATTTAAGTAAAAAAAGATTAAGAACATCTAAAACCACTTTTGTGTCTTTTATATAAAAGAATTTTAAAGTTCCATTCTCTAATAATATAGTCCTTCACATTTCCACAAATATCAAATTCTTCCACTTAGATAATACATTTTTTAGGGTTTTTATGAAAAATTATTTTCATGAATAAACATGGGTTGACCCTGAACCAGTCACCCGAGCTGATCTATGGAAAGGATTGAGAGGTGTTCTCGATCCTCTTGGGAAGGCGAAAAGTTCCATGGGCATCAAAATAGTACAATAAGGGAATGATTTCATGCAATAATAAAATAGAAACTAAATAGTAGGAAGTTACACATGTAGTTCAATACAAAAATGAAACAGAACTGAATATTATTCTAATAAGAAACTAAAAATACAATTGATCTATACAACTGGACTAACCAAACTAAACAACCACTTTCTCTATATGACCCTGCGGGTCACCCTCCAACTCAATGAGAAACCCTCACCCAAGATAAACAACCTAAGCATGAAGCCTAAAAGAGGTCTGAAATAGAAAAGAAAATATTAGAGTGAGTATTAAAACTCATTAGGTAGTACCGACTAATTTTTTTCCCAATTAACATCCTTTAAATAAAGAAACATTGATTTACATGTTTGAAATAAACTATAAAAAATAGGAATCCAAACATTACATTTTAAAACAAAAAATCAAAATTCATTTCCCTTAAGATTTAAAAAAACGATCAAGGGATGAAAGGGAATGTGGAACCAAATAAGAATTCAATTTTTTTCATAAAGGTGAATAGAAGAGAAAATTGCATTTTTATTCAAAACATTATTCTTAGAAACATTTTTAGATAATGCCTTGTACTCACCATTTCACAAGATAAAAACAAACAGGTTTCAAGGAATATGATCCTACATAATGAGGGAAATAGAAATAACCATACTAGTATCATAGAAACATGTGAATAAATAGGAAATCATAGGTGAACCAAAACACACTAATACTTGAGACTGCGTCCCCGATATCAATCCACAAACGATGAAATCAAAACACCTAACTACCCGACCACCCTAACTCAGGACATACCGAGGGGCCCGATCCCAAAGAATCAAACACTAATATATCAACGTACTATGGGTCACTGATCAGTACATCAACTGCTAGTGTAGAAATAATTCTCAATAATCCTTTTAGATATGTTAGGTTCCCATGAAATGTTCCTAAATGGGTGTTCCAAACAAGATAAAGAAACATTTAATATATACACCAACACAAATAACACACACAAACGGGCACCACCATGTCCACCTCAAGGAGTATTAATTTCCATAAAATAGTAGTTATACAAGTTAGGTGTCATACTGAAGGAACTCCCATCCAATTTACAACCAATAAAGCAAGACTCACTTCTTGGAGGGTTTTACAAACAACCATTTAATAAAAATTCCCAACGGATCTCATGTCATTTTCACACATCATACCCTTAATAAAAAACTACACACCAACCGTTTTCAATACCAAACCAATTTAGAAATCAACTTTTGAAACGACAACCACCATATAAAATTCAAACTATAATTTAAAAAACAAATCCTTTCCTTTTGAAATAAAAAACTACTTAGAAAATTTAACTGTGAATCTTAACCAACCCTTAGTATGAAAAACCCAACAAAAACACACCACATGTTCAAAATACATCTTGAAACCATACACACTCAATTTGATTGAAAAAAAAACCCTCTTGAAAACCCTTTTAAGGAAAACTAACCACCACTTTAAATCCATAATACATTTATAAAATCCTATCAAGAATTTTATAAACACTTAGCATGCACAAAACAATTAAAACACACGAAAAGTGATAAAGGGGCCTTACATATTGTCCTCAAATTGATTGTTCTCATAAATATGTGCAATAAGATGATTTTAAACCAAAAAACATTGGAAATCCCTTTGATAAAATTCAATCTCTATTTATACATCACAAAAACATTTTCAAGACAATAATATTCCTCAAAAAATTTATACCATTTTTTACTAAACACATGGTGTTCAATATTCTAGAAATCCACATCATACATACATTGAAATTAATAAAAACACTTCATTTCAAATAGAAAAAATATTTTTAAAATAATACATCACTAATTTTATAATGATGGAAGGTGAAAAAAAAAACAAGAAACCAATGAAATAGTAAATTTAAAGATAATGTGAAAAGGGGTCCTACCTCAATGGAGAACCAAGCAAACTGGTAAACATGAAAGACATATTGGAAACCACCCTAAATAATAAGGTAATGTTCAATGCACTAAAAAATAAATTCTAGAGGCTCAAAATATATAAAGACTCTAAATATGAATGTTCAAAACAAAGAGATGGGAAGAAAAATCTCACCTAGGATGGCATTGAAAACCAGAAACGGTCCGACACACCGCACCATCTATGAAAAACATTCAAACTTACCTGATGGGTTCCCCAAAGATGAGCCACGTGCCCAAAAGAAAAATACACCATCGGAAGAGGGTCGCGCTAACGAGGAAGCGCGTTAGAGATGTCACACCGGCAGAGTAGGTCACCAGAGGAGGACGCACTGGTAGGGAAGGTCATGGGAGGAGGGCGTCGATAGGGCAGTTTTCCGGTAGGGCGGGTCACCAGTCATCGGATGGCCAACCGAAGGGGTTCCAGGCCAAAGGATGGTTGTTCGACGGGTTCGCCGGCTGTAGGAGGGCTGGCCGAAGGGGTCCCCAGCCAGAGGAGGATTGGATGAATGGGTCATCATCCTGATGAGTATGGTCGAAGGGGACAGTACTAAAGAAGCCGAATAGAAGTGGTGGCACTGGAGGAGGTCGCGCCAACTGGAGAGGGTTCTAGAGAAAGAGTGGCGCAGAAGAGGGAGTCGTTCCAGCTAAAGGAGGTACTAAGGAGAGATGGGTCATGCTATGAGAGAGAGAGAGAGAGAGAGATAGGAAGAGGGGATGGGGTCATGCCAGACAACCAAGAGGGAGAGAGAGCTGTTAATAAATTAACCTAACATAAAAATAATAAATATAATACTAATAAATTATTAAATAATAACTATAGTATCCAATAATGATCTACATTAATAACATAATAATAAAGTTCTTAATAATAATAATTACATAATTTAAAAATCAATAAAAATATTAATTTAACTTTTAATAATAATAATAATTAGTATCATAATAATCATAATAACTTAGTAATAATAATACATTAACATCCTTCATAATATTTAATAATATTATTATCATCTGAAATAAAAATAATATAATTATCATTGTTAAAACGCTCCATTTTCTTTACATTAATTTTTTAATCCTATCAGTTTATTTTTATTTCATTTGTTTGAATTTTGGGAAACCATGAAGTCCTCGAACAGATGAAGAGACCATTACCACACTGTGCAGTTGCATCAGCCTACTCTCGAAGCTATCGTATAGGAACCTCTGCTGACTGCATGGTCTCCGCTAACCATTTGGTGCATGTGAACTAGCCTACAACCCACCAAAAATCCCAATAGAAATAAAAATAATTATTAATAAATAATATACATAATAATAATAATAATAATAATAATAATCTTAATGGTAATAATAATATCATCATTATTCTTATTGAAACAATACATTTAAATTTTATTTTATTTTTTCTTATTTTATTTTATCATTAATTTAATTTAATTTTGTTATTAATTTACATTTTCACTTATGTTGAACACCAGGATGGCCACACGGTGACTAGGGTGTAGCCACACAGTGTCCAAACCGTGCTATGCTTGTGTGCCAAGTTCCACCAACCCCAAAACACCCATTTTTTTAAACAGAAACTAAAAACCTTAAAAAGGGACTCACCCGAACCACAACCCGAACCCGAACCAATGAAAATTAAAGCATAGGTGTATAATTCTCCCCACCATAACACTTTACACCTCTGAAAATCCAACCCATTTTTTATTCTTATTGAAAAAAAAACAACTTCTTTATGATTCAAGGTTGTCCCAAATGAATGAAAAATGAAGATATTACTAAAACAACACCATCCAGAAAATGATGACATGATGAGCTCAAGAGATCAAAATGGAATCTCCACTTAGAGTCACCTGCCCCCAAAAATGTAAAAACCATTATTGACTGGTCCAAAAGAAATAGAAATTTTCACAGTGCCAAACAAGACATTAAACACGAATACCTTAAACATCCTCAAAGGGAACTCATACTACCCACCCAAACAAACTAATGAAAATCAAACATCTTCATGGGAATCCTTTATAACCTTATTTTAATGAAAATATTGGAACACTCCCATCCCAACACTCACTCAAAGTAAAAAAAATATTATTAGGTGGATCTATATGAGAACACCCACCATAGAATTTATACGAGCAACGGAACTGACATACTGACATGGGGAGGCCCATACATTCTCCCCACCGAAGAAAATAGGGGAATAATGAATTCAGTGAGCCACACTATGGGTCTGCCAGCCATAGAACTAATGAAATTAAATGATCTTGAAACCATCCCAGTAATGACCAAAAACCCACCACAAGTGGGAGATGAAAGGCCCAAACTAATGATGATTCAACAACACAACTGAGAACACACCATCAGCTTCACACTACTGGGGTTCTTCTAACTACACGCATGCTCCACTATGAGACCTATGACTGGAGATATGATGTTTGAAGCATCTCTTGCTTTGCATTCAGGCTTGAGAAACCCACAAACATATAGTACATGGATAAAAACTTTCCAAAATAATCATCCATTAAAATGGAAATTTAAAAGCGGTTCAAAAACAACCATTAATACAAAATAAGGGAAAGAAACACCTAAAAACACCACATGGTGTGACTATTACATCCATGTAACATTATAAATAGAAAACCCCTAACCAGTTCCCAAAAAATTTCTTACTATTGTAAACTGGTTGGGTTTTCCTTCAAAAGGATGGGTCTGGCTTGACAGAACTTCATGGAAACACCCCGAAAGGACTACTGCAAAGTGACCCAAGCATCCATAGGTGTGGAAGGTTCTTGGATCATTCACACACGATAGAATCTTATAACCCAACTTACCACACTGATGACAAATCATGAAATTGTGCTCTGAAGAAGTGGAGTTGATTTCTAAAGGCCCCTTAATTACCCTACAAGAAACACCATCCTCAGGTCGAATCCAATTCTTCTTATCGGCACCCACTATACAAATTCCAAAAATCTAAGGAGGATTCTTAATCTCAATTCCTCCTACTAATTCATCTTTCACATGAAGGGATAGTTTCGACACATCGAAAAGGTTGGTCAGGTTGAGATTTTCAAACTTAGACTATACTTCCGGACAAATCCCAAACTCAAAATATCAAGCCTTCGTGGGATAATTTCAAACATACTTTGGGTGTTTTGGAACTAGATCAAAAAAGCATCAATAGAATTCTAATATTGATCCAACACCCTACTGAAACCCACAAAACTCCATTTTAATTGTCACCTTTTTCATCTCAGTGAAATATTGTTTGAAGAACGATGACATGAAGAACTACTCGGTAAGATATTTCTAATGATTTATTTCAGAAACGGTCTTCCACCATTTCTTGGTTAGACCTTCGAGCATAAAGTTAAATAAATTTACCTTTAATGTCTCAGGAAGAACAATTAATTTGAAGTCACTTTCGATCCTTTACATCCACTCCTATGCTTCAAGAGGATGTGATTTACAATAAAAGATAGTAAGGTTAAAATTCTAGAATTCATGGATGTAGTCTATGGGTGGATCAACTGGAGTGTTCGATAAATATGTACCACCCGAAGCTGCGCCACTGGGATCCATCAAATCTTTCTAGGGGTGGACACTGTGAAACAAGGGGAAAAACATGATCAATATAATGTCTTTACCATTTTAAATTCAACTTTTTCACAATTACAAAACAAAACATTACAAACCAATTTCCAGAATTAAGGATGACCCAAAATAGTCCAAAAGTGGAAACAAGTGTTGATGCGTGACTTGGTCATATGGTTGGTGGCCATATTCCAATCACTCCACCACTACAGAGAGTGTCCTAGTAAACTTTCCTCAGCTCCTCATGGATATCTAGGACTTCCGAGAATACAGAGGCCACTTCCCAACTCTCTTTGTATTTCCCAACACCAATGAAACCACAAGAATTAATGGACATCACCAAACACAGACATCCCATGGCGACCTGAGGTTCGGAACAAGAAATATTTCACAAATTCCTTAACTTTACTACACAAAAAGACCTAAAATTATACTCCTTATACCTTAACATCCCCAAATAACAATGGTAAATCTAAAAAGAAAGGTCCATTTAAGGGTCAATCTGCTCTGATACAATTTTTTCATGATCCAATGTGGGTTGACCATGAACAGATCACCCAATTTGATCCATGGCAAGGATTAAGAGGTATTCTCGATCCT
Organism: Viscum album; assembly: GCA_963277665.1. Classification (NCBI taxonomy): domain Eukaryota; kingdom Viridiplantae; phylum Streptophyta; class Magnoliopsida; order Santalales; family Viscaceae; genus Viscum; species Viscum album. Next base: position 1,686,761,596 of record OY728147.1, on the reverse strand, counting down.
CCTAGACTAGCGAAAAGCTCTGTGGGCATTAAAAGAGTACAACAAAAGAATGATTTCTCCCAATAATAAAACAAAAACTAAATGATAGGACGTTGTACATGCAGTTCAATATAAAGATGAAACTAAACTAAATAGTATTTAAACATGAAACTGAAAATACAAATGAACTTCAAAACTGGACCAACCAAAAAAACCAACTATTATATCAATATAACCATGTGGGTTACTCTCTAACTCAACAATCAACCATCGCCCAATGTGAATGAAACCAAGTTGAAATCTTCACAAGGACTAAAATAGCAAAGAAACTATAGGCATGAGTATTAAAACTCAGTACGTAGGCCGGAAAAATTATATTCCCAATGAACATCCATTAAATTAAGAAACATTGACTTACAGGTTTGAAATACTATATAAAAATATATATTTTCCACAGTTTTTATTTTAAAACATACAATATAAATCCATTTCACTCATGATTTAAATAAAGGATCAAGGGAAAAAAGGGGAAGGGGAACGAGATAAGAATTTATTTTTTCATATAGGTAAAAATAATGGAAATGTTCTGGTTAATTGAAAACATTCTTCTTAGATACATATTTAGATAAATACTTCCACTCACTATTTCACAAGAAAACAATAAAAACAATTACAAGGAATATGATCCTACATATTGAGGGAAATGGAACTAACCATACTTGTGTCAGAGGAACTTGGGATTACATTGATACTAATTAGCGAATAAAATATACTAATATATGAGACCCCATCCCTGGTATCATATCACACACAATGAAATCAAAATGCGAAAATTATTAGCCACCCTAACTCAAGACAGACCGAGGGTTCAGATCCCATAGTAATAATCCCAAATATATCCACCTACTATGGTCCACTAGTCTGTACATCAACTACGAGTGAAGAAATAATTCTCAGTAATTCTCATAGTTATGTTAGGTTCCCATGAAATGTACATAAAGGGGTATTCCAAATAAAATCAATCAACTAGCTATATATACACCATCACACATAACCCACACAAACAGAAACCTCCCCATCCACCTCAAAGAGTGGTCATTGCCTTAAAATAATAATTATACATGGGAGGTACCATACTGAGGGAAATCCAATACCAGGGAAAACCAATAATTAAAGACTTACTACTTGGAGGGTTTTCCAAACAACCATTTAATAAAAATGCAAAATGGTCCTCATGTCATTTTCACACATAAATCCTTTAATAAACAACTACACATAATCCATTTTCAATACCAATCCAATTTATAACTCCACTTTGGAATCACCAACCAATATTTTAATTTCAAATTATCATTTACAAAACTATTCTATTCCTTTAGAAATCACAAACTACATAGAAAATTCAATAATACAATTTATCCAACCCTTGTGGTTGAAAACCCAACCAAAACACATCACACGTTGAAAATCCATTTTACAACCACACACAATCACTTTGAATGAAAAAACCTACATTGAAATCAATTTAAGGAAATCCAACCACCACATTAATTGAATAATACATTTGGAATATCTAATCAAGTATTTGAAAACACCTAGCATGCACAACATAATTAAACCACTTGAAAATTACCAAAAGAGCCTTAAATATTTTCCTCAAATAAAATGTTCTCATATATAAGAACAAAAAGATACTTTTAAACTAAAATGTTTTTGAAATCCATTTGATAAAATTAAATCACCATTTTAGACATCACAACTACATTTTCACGACCAAAATAAACTTCTCAAATTTTTAAATTATTTTTACCAAACACATGGCATGCATTATTCTCAAATCCACATCCTAAATTTAGAGAAATTAAGAAAAAAAGAACCATTTCATATATACATAAAATAATAAAAACAATAAAACAAAAATATAATAACTATGGAAGTTGAAATAAACAAGAAACCAAGGAAATCATAACTTTAAAGGCAATGTGCAAAGGGGTCCTGCCTGAAAGGAGAACCAACCCAACTGGGAAACTGGGAAGACTTATTGGAGACCACTCGAAATCACACGGAAAAATCCAAAGCACTAGAAAATAAATTATAGGGTCGGAAAACAAATAAAGACACTAAATTTGAATGTGTATAACCAATCAGTAGGAAGAAAAATTTCACCTCGGATGGTAGCACAACCTGAAACAGTCTGACACACCTCACCTTCAGTGAGGAACACTAAAACCCACCCAAAGGGGTCTCTAGAGATGATATTCATGCCCAGAAGAGGAAGCCACTGCCAAAGCAGGGTTGCACCAGCAAGGTCATGCTAGCTGGGTTGGTCATCAGAGGAGGACGCACCAGAAGGGAAGGTAACTGGAAAAGGGTGTTGACAGGGAAGGTCGCTGGAAGGGTGGGTCAATGGCCAGAGTAGGGTCATATGAAGTGGTCATAGGTTAGAGGAGGGCTGGCCAAATTGGATGTCAACTAAAGGAAGTTGTGTCGAAATGGTCTACGGCCAAAGGAGGGTTGTATAAAGTGGTAACCGGGTGGAGGAGTGCCAGTATAGGCCTACCATTTATTGAAGTTCCCTTGGTATGAGAGTGACATCGGTATGGGACCTCCCTTGTATGAGAGTGCCCTCCCATACTGGTAGGGAAGGTCACTAGAGGAGGGAGACAACAGGGTGGGTCACATGTAGGGTGAGTCAGTAGCCAGAGGAGGGCCAACCGAAGGGGTCGCAGATCAGAGGAGGGTTTGCCGATGGGGTCGTCGACCATAGGAGGGTGAGTCGAAGGGGTTTCTTGCTGGAGGAGGGTCAGCCGAAGGGGTCACTGGTCGGAGCGGGGAAGACTGAAGGGATCGATGTCCAGTGGAGGGCCGACCGAATAGATCTCTTGCCAGAGGAGGGTCGATCAAAGGGGGTGGCACGAGAGTAGCCTGTTGGAGGCGGCAGAGTTGGAGGAAGCCACACCAGATAGAGAGGGTTTTAGATAATTAGTGGCACCAGTGGATAAGGGAGCATTAGTGGGGGAGCGACACCAGCTTAAGGAGGTGCACAAGGGAGCTGGGTCACACCACAACGGAGAGAGAGATAGGGAGAGGGCGGGTCATGCCACACAACCAAGGGGGAGGGGGAAACCCCTATAAATTAACATAATTTAAAAATAACAAAGGAAAATATAATAACTTATTAAATAATATTTATAATACAAAATAATGATACGAAATAATAATACAATAATAAAATTCTTAAAATTAAGGATAATAACATAATTTTAATATTAATAATAATCATCATTTAGGTTTTAAAAATAATAATAATTAGTAACCTAATAATCATAATAACATAACAATAATAATACACTAATAAGCATCATAATATTTAATAATAATAAAAATATCATATGCAATAAATTTTTTTATTATCATTGTTAAAACACTCCATTTACATTATTTTTTTCACATTTCAATTTTTTATTTTATTTATTTAATTTATTTGAACATTGGGAAACTTCAAGGTCCACGCATGGCTCAAGAACCAATACACATATTGTGTTGTAGCTTCCTGCCACTCCATAAGTTGCCTCACATGAACCTAGACAGAACACATGGTCTCTGATAACCATGTGGTTCCCGTGCACTATCCTAAAATCCACGAAAACTCCCAATAAAAATAATAGTAATGATTATTAAATAATATCCTTAATAATAATAACATTAGTAGCTAGAATTATAAAATTATTATTAATATTATTATTAGAAAAATTCATTTAAATTTTATTTTATTTTACATATTTTATTTTAATATTCATTTAATTTCATTTTGTTTTCCATTTAACGTTTAATTTATTTTGAACACAGGACTGGTACATAGTGACCATGACATAGCCACACGATCTCTAAACCTTTATTTTCCCATGCACTTGGTTCCACAAAAACCAAAAACACCCATTTTTTAAAAGTAAACTCAAAAATTAAAACAAGGACTCATCTGAACCCTAACCCGATCTGAAAGTAAGGAAAAATTAATACCTGGGTGTGAAATTATATTTATTACTTATACAGTGAATCCCATGACATCACTCAATTTATTAATTTATTTTTCAAATCTATCATCAAACTGAAATATTTTCATTATAGATACTAATAAATTATCATCAATTGATTTATTATTTTTCAATATCTCAAGATAATTTATTTAATTGATATAATATATAAATAAGTCAAAATATTTAAATCACCAACAGGATTAAAAAAATATCTATCTTAATTGGGGGAATTTAAGACTATTTGTTCACACACATTTTATTGAAAAATTCTATAGTTTTATTCATCTAGATGTCCAATATCTTGTAGATTTTTGTCAACATTTATTATTTGTGTCATGTGTCATTAGTGTCGAACCTTTCAGTTTGTAGCTTTGATAGATTCCTCACAACTTATTATTTGATTATCTTATCCATGTTATATTTTCCAAAATGTCCATATATCTATTTATATAGTTTATTTCCCCCTTCATGTTCATATATCATGTATAATGATCCTTAAAATTTTGAAATAAAATTACACTTGTACATTATCCTCTATTTAAAATCTTTTCATCCTTAAAATTTCTTATGATAAGATCATCTTTGAAGAAGATCACTTCATTATTTATATCACAAGTCAAAAAAATATAAAGAGATTATTATTTATGCCATAAAAAAAGATTTTCATTAAAACTCTTATTATAAATTTTAGTGATTCCTACTCATTAGAAATTGAATGATTCTTCTTTTTTAAAACAAAAATCATCTACATCATACCAATGAAGGTATTTCAAGGGATTATTGTTATCAGTCATGTGTGATGAGAAACCCATCTCAATTACCCAAGGATTATATCATTTTTAAATTTTTAATAAACATTACTGATTATTTTTTACTCATTCTTATTCCTCTACATAATATAATTTTATTTCTCCTTTTGTTTCTGTTTATATGATACATTGTAATACACTTGTTGTCAGTGTGTTTTAGTTGATCACACCTCCCATAAATTCCCTTAATATGACCCAATGTATTATTCAATTGTCCCTTATATTTTTCAGGGTGCATTGTATGTCCTTTATAAACTATTAGAATGAGTTGGGATGTACTCAACACTTAAAGGGGTAGGGGAGGGGTGGGGTGAATTAGTGTTTGTGTAGTAATTTTTCCAAATTAATCATTTTGTACCACTACTCCTTTGAGTAATTAAGATCTTAATTTTATAATTCTATTACCTATTATTATTATTTTCATCGCACACAAAAACTAGAGAGGATATCTACATGGTTTATGTTAAATAATAAAGGGAAGTCATTGTTCTGCATGCTGATGGCCGGTACAAAAATGTTTCACTGTAATGAGGTACCAATTTTGATGAATTGGCATATAAATGGACCTAAATAGATATGTGATTCCCAAAACATTTGGAGGGTGACATAAAACAATAATGCTTCCCTAGATTAGTGATATCTTGGTCCACATATATCCCTAACAATATCTTTATACATCCTTTATAGTCATTATTTTAGTTTCTTCAATTCCTTTGAAACTACTAAAATGTACTCCACTAGTTTAGACTCATATTTAATGTCAATGTGATACAAAAGATTCTTCATCTTTATTTAAATTTAAAAAATATGAAATAATGTCCTATTATTCGTCCCTTGTATGCAAAATAATGTATAAATCCTTCTACCTCTTCACAATAGTATGCTAGAATTCCATTTTTCTTGTATATGTGCAAGACTACTTATTGGTATCCTCTTATTATATTACACTGGTTTCATGACCTATACCCAATCCATGAAACATGGAATTAAAAACATCATCCCCTTCATTTGAATTTTATATACAACTCAACCATATCTTCTTCTTCTTCTTATGCAAAAAATATACCCAACACCTTCTCCTCCTGCTAATTTTTTTCAATGCCCTCAAATAGCCTGCAACTATAATTATCATCCCATTAATTTTATTCTTTCTTCATATATATTTAAAGCAACCTTCAGTAGCTCTTATTTTTGGATTCAAATCACAAAATTTATGATGATTAAAATTTAGTTGATTCTTCTTCTTGACACCAAAATATTCTTTCCCAAATCACAATGTCAACACTCTCTCACTCATTTTCCCTAAATCCTTTAACCAATAAATAAAAAATATATATATATATTTGAATAATAACATCAAGTTATTTGTAATCTTTTTACACCTTCTTATTACTTAATTTTTAATTAACATTATTTTTAGAAATTCATAACTCTTCAATTATTCATTTAGATCATTATATTTTAAAGAACCATATAGTGTCTCACTTATTCCATTTAATTCATTCCATAAAATCCACATCACATATCAGACCTCCCTCTTCTATTATTTTCATGATATAAAGAAATATAATGAAATATTTACTCCATATATTAATTATTTTTAAAATTTCATCATTTATTCATATTAAATAATCAATGGTTATGGTTGTGGCTTCCTTGCTTCATAGATTATAGCTTGTGGTTCTCTATTCCACTTATACTATTAAATTGGTTACATATAATCACTTGTTTTCATTTAAATTCCATTAGATATACATATTTCAACACTTTTATAAAACATCCTATGTCATGATGAGAATTATCTAGATATATATTTTCCTAAGAATTGTATTACTTTGAATCATCTAAAATAACTCCAATCATTCTTCAATGCTTTCCATAAACCTCTATAACATCATCTTAGCATTATTACATTGGTTATGAAAACAAACTTCCAACATTGTTTGAATATACTCATTCATGTTTCATGTTTTCCACATTGAAAATTCTCTTCTATAGACTAATCACAAACATGAATCATCACATATGCCAAAAAATTGCATATGTTGAATCTTTATGTTCTGGATTCACATACATGCTTTATACCCCTATGTGAGACTCTCAAACATGGGATAAAATCGGCTTATGTGAATATTGAGTATTTTAGAGTGTGATTCTTTCAAACCAGATCATTCTTAGATCATCTCCTTCCCTTATAAACCTCATAAACACTTCAAAATGTTGTACATATTTATTATTTATCCACTAACACTTATCTTTGAGATTTTAGAATAAAATCTCCACAATATTAAAAAATATTCTTTATATAAAGAAATTCTCTTTGAAAATCCTAAAATGTAAAAATAAAATTTTTCTATAAATACTTATTATTTCTCTAAAACTCCAAAAACAATGAATTCTAGTTTTCAATAAATCATGAAACTTTAAACACTACTTCCATGAATTTTCTTGTAATGTTAATCCACATAATATGATTGGACCAAATTCTTGGGATCACTTCTTCAGTAATCATGGATTCCAAATAATTAATAATCAATACTTTATCATCACCATCTTTATCCAACTTCCTAGAAAGTTCATCTTAATATCATTTTGAAATATCCTGACAAATTTTATTGAATCAAATAAAACATACACAATGTGGGATCAATAGTCTCCTCCTTTTTATTTGTTGAATGTACCCACCTGAAATTTCATGCCAATATTTTCTATTTATCCCACTCACTTCTCTCCCATTTTCCCACCAATGGTTCATTTAAATTTCTCCCCACTCGAAGACCACATGATCCATGGCCGGTGTAGTAAACAATATATTATAATATAGAAAACAAATCCTTTAATTATCGACTAATCTTGATACCAAATATCAACTAAAATTAAGATAGTTTACCTTTTTTCGAACTATCAATCTATTTCTAGGTTGAAATATATATAATAGATATAAATAGTTATAATGTAATTTTATTAAATTAAATCAATCTGAAATTCCTACACTCACTCTAAAAACTGGAAATACCATTCCAGCATAATGTCAGATTGGTGTTATGGGAAAAAATTAAGAATCTTATATAAAATTTCAATTTAATTCCATTAATTTAAATCAATACACCCTCCCATTTTTATTTTATTTTATTTTATTTTCTAGTTATTAGGGAATTATAATGACATAAATTTTAAGTGAAATTACTTCAAAAAAATTTGGGAAAAAATCATATTTGTATTAAATATAGAATCTATAATCAATTTGATTTTACACACATCCCCCCCTAATAGGAAATATCCAAAAACCAATCTATATAGAATTACAAATTGAAAAGTTCCATAACATCACTAAGTATAATATGGTTTGGCACATGTATTTTAGTAAACTATATATGATATCAATCTAGGATGGTAGCTTCTTCTCATTGTTGTAAAACTTTTGATAGTATCCTCATTTTCTTAATTTCTCCCTCAAATTGATTGCTTCACCTTCAATTACATACATTATAAGCACAAGTATAATATATATATATATATATAGTATAGATTAATGTGGATCTTCTTTCTATTTAATCCAAATCAAATGTTTGAGAGGATTTTTTCTACCATGTTACTCCACTCTAATATTTTTTAGAAAAGTGAGTTCTAAGGAACTTATTATATAAAAAAAATGGTTAAAAGAGTGTTAAGGAGGAAATTTTTCCTTTTAAACATTTAAAATAGAAATCATGTCATAAGGATGAATAGAATAATAAATGAAAACCCCCTTATAAATAACATTGTTTGCATGGATGTTGATGAGTTGATTCGCTTCACAAAAGATATGCATGATAATGTAATTCATTGAAGCACGATGCCAAGACATTTAGTCCATTTTTTAGTCAACCATTATGAAATTTGAATCTATCCTAGCTTGATTGCTTGAATGATGGTAGTGGAATCACTATTGAACCATATTCTATTTCAATTTCGTTGGCTTCCAACTAAGACATCCTTGGTAAAACCCTATCATCTCTACATCATGAGCAGTGGCATGACCACAAGGACCATTAATTCATTCCAAAACATCATCATTATGATATCTAAAGACAAACCCATAACCTACTTGTCTCAGGTTCCCCCACAAATCACCATTAGAGTTTCATTGAATCTATCCCACAAAGTGGGTAATCTGGAATCATCATGATTTATAAGGGGTTTGTGATAATTTCCACTAATTTTTAGATTTCACAGAATAAAGAATTCCATAACCAAATTGTTGTAACATGCCTCATGAAGCATGTTGGCATAGTGAACATCCATCAAGATATCTGCAAGGGAGGTCTGGGGGATGAAGGTTTTACATTCATAGATGCTCTTATTTCTACTTCTCAAGATGATTTGAATTAACTATGTGAAAGACACTTTTAATACGATGGTAAGTTGAATGGATAGTTTGAAACCCATCAAACAGAGTAGAAAATATAAGAGATTGTTAGTCTACAAAGAATGAATCTTGAACAGATCAAAAACTTCTCTCCAAATAGGGGTGGAAGTGTTTAACTACAAGAATAATAGATCCACATCTTCATGATGTTGATGAAACAACACACACTATGAACATAGAGAAAATATATCTCTCTATAGATTGACATCAACTGATAGCTTTTTGAGGTAGAGTCATCAAATCCACATGAATCTTAGTGGATATATACATTTTTTGTTGAAATTTACAATCCATTTTTGGTCACCTTGAATAAAATACCTATAAAACTTTTGGAATCAAGAATTAAATTGGGATTAGGTTCCCAAATGAGAAAGTATTCATGGATCAGGAAATCGTAAAAAGAGACAGTTAGAGCATTTCCAATTGCTACTGTATTTAGATTTCCTAGGTAATATTTAATGATGATTTTTTAGTCAATTTATGGATCATGGGTGTTGACACCACCAATAAGTTGACTTCCAATACAATTAACTTTCCATAACCTGAGGTAGAAATTCACACCAACCATTCAATGATATTTCACGTTAATTTTATGGAAAATTATTCAATGACTAGGACAGATATAGGACTAAATTTTTCTCAACTTTACTTCAATTATTTTGGATAAAAAAACATTCTCTGAGAAACACCAAGGAGTCATTCATGTCATTAATGAGTCTCCCAATAAATTGGTACTGCATACATTGATTAAAGATCTCAAGGTTTTGGATGTCAAGACACCCTACTACCTAAGGCATACAAAACTACTTCCTAAGGGTAGTGATGATTTTTATTTCATGGATACTGCCACTCCACACAATTTTTATCATTAGAGTGTTGATTGTTTCAATAAAATAGGTAGTCCATGAGTAAACCATCATGAATTATGCCAACATTGAAACCACTACATTCTTGACCAGGAATGTTCTTCATACCATTGATAGATATTTTCACTTCCAAGATGGGATATTTTTTCTAATATGTCTGACCACATTGATGAAGTAAGAGTCAATAGGTCTTACCCAAAACATGGGAACTCCAATATAATTTAATGGAAGAGTGAATTCCCATATACCCATATCATGAATCAAACAAGATTTCCTAGAGGTAGGTATTTTCATTTCAAAATAATTGAATAATTTTCTCCAATTAACTTACTATACCAAAACACTTTCGTAGTGAAATCATATCTTCTTAATATTTTTTATAATCCTCCTATCACTCGAAGAAAAAATAATAATATCATTAGAAAAGTTTTTATGAGAATGAGTAGAGATAACTCGAGCTACTTTGATTGTTTTAAGATCTCTCTTACTCTGTATATACAGAAGAAGCCTGCTAATGTAGTTTCCATAATTAGAAAATATGATTGTATAAAGGTGGTCAATCTGTCGCACCCCCATTTTTCATTTGAAGTTTTCTTTTCAAGGAACCATTTAGGAGAATGGATATGTGAGTAGACATAATAAGGGATTTATTCCAACGAATGAACCTCATGTTAAATCCAAACTCATAAAGAATATTCCTAGTAAAACTCTATTCTATGGTGTCGAATGCTTTTCTGATGTCATGTTTAATAGATATATTTTCTCCCATAATGGTTTTTTGAATATGGTTCACACATTCAGAAGCAGTGAGTAGGTAGTCCTATATTTTTCTCTCTTCGACAATTATAATTTGATTCTATGAAAACATTGTGTCTAATCTCTGATAAATTTGATTGGAATTAATTTTTGTAGTAACATTATGGATAGTTTTGACAAGGGAAATATGTTTTAATTTGATGATATCACCCACATTCTCCTCTTTTGGAATTTAGGTAATGAATTGAGCGTTGAAGCCTTAAGAGAAATATCCACTTATGAGGAATTTTTTTACAAGATTGTAAACATCATTATAAATTATATCCCATTAGAATTGAATGAAATGGTTGGTGAAACTATCCTGACATGGTGAGATCCATTTATTGTGACCAAAAAATAGCATCCATGATCTCAAAATCTAGAGGAATTTAAGTGATTAATTATTATCCTCCTCACCTGTAATTTTGGGAATGATTCTATCTATGATTTACACTTTTTTTGGACCATGAAAATTATTAATGTAGAATGAAACAATTTGATTTGAGATGGTGTTTCTGTCATCTATAATTGGGTCCCCATCCTTAAGTAGAGATAGGGGTGTATTATCCCTTCTTACCCTTTGAATATCATTGAAGAACATAGTGTTTCTATCCCCATCACTGATCCTCCTAACCTTGAAAATGTCCTTTTGAGTGGTATCCATCAACATTATGAGATGTTGCAGCTAGGATGAAAACATGTCTTCTTGATTAATATCCCCATAGAAATTGTTTATAGTTATAGATTCATGGATGTTATGAAACAAGAATTCCAAAGAACCTATCTCTTCCTCATGGAATATGAAAATTTTCTTACTCCATTCTTTCATATTAACCTTGAGCTTTCTATGTTTGAAGATGAAATCCAAGGGAATACCATTCTGATCATCGACTAGCCAATTCTCATTAACTAATTTAGTATATTCTGGAAGTGTGGTCTACACATTGTTGAATCTAAAGGGAATAGGTTTCTTATCCTTATTTATATTAAAATTCTCCAGAATGGGATGATGATCCAAGTTTTTTTTATTAGGGTAACACATGATATCGGTATAGAATTTCCAACCGAGGCCTCATTAACAAATGTACTATCAATTCTACTTGAACTAATGCCATGTAAATGTCTTCTATAATTTTTATATTTCAGACAAATGTGATTTATTCATTCCATGTTAGATTCCTCAACACAATCTTTATATTCATTAATTAAAACAATACCGGAACAAGAGAGAAGAATATCACCAGAATATAGAATTGAATTAAAATACCACATATTAACCCAGGTATCAGAAATAGAGCTAGAAAAGTCCTTGATATGCATCCAAAGAATACGTCTATCAATTTAATTGTTGGGGAATATACAATTAAGAAAATAATTTTTTGGCTACATCTGAAAAAATTGCATGTGATGAATAGGTCATCATCACAAATAATAGAAGGATTTTGCACATTATTGTGAACAAGAAACCATATCCTATCACTGGATGAATAATTCTAAACTAAACCCAGAATGGAGTAACTATTACATTCTAGGGGTATCTTTGACTTGTCTAATTTTTATTGGATCTCAAATACCAATTGTACTTGATTTATACATACCTGTAAAGAGAATGAGGTAACCTAATGTGCAAGGGTTGGTTAATACCTATAAGTTCCAAAATATAATCCTCATTCTAATATTTGTTTGGGGGTGACTCCCCATTTTTCTTTTAACTCCAAATTCTTCGTTCTCTCAGATTTTATAGGATCATACATATTGGAAGTATTAGAAAATTATATCTCTTTTAAGGCATCATCAATGCACACCGATGTGGAAACTATGACTTCATTCTTTATATGGTTTTTAATATGAGTGTTTTACATCAATGTTTCAACTGTGTGGTGGTCCTTCATTGCATTGGTCCCTTATTTTAAAGCTAAATAATGTTGGTTATCATATTCCTTGGATATTTCCAAATGAATTGCTTCATTTAAATCATAGTTGAAAAGATCAATCAGATAATTATTATATTGAACAGAGATATCAGTTGATATAAACTTTGATAATAAATCCAAAAAAATAGAGTCATAATCATCAGTACATTACTTTTCTACCACAATTTTAATTCTATGAGTCTTATAGTTTCTATCGGGGCATGTTTTTTACGGTTCCTCCTCTTCAACTAGGAGTGCACATGTTTTTATTGTGTATGTAGACTTAACCCATTTCACCCCTTTGGGAAGCTTAGGTGCATCCTTTCTGAAATATTCCATTATGCTTGGATTATTTCATCATGAAACATTCTTTCAATCTATGTGGCCCTTAACTGGTTTGACAATATTTTGAAACAAACAATAGATATTTAATGTGTGACCTACCATTATTCAATGTTCACAGTAGTGACTAATATTTTCAATTTCAAAGTATAACTCAATTAAATGATCATTGACATCCAATGAAACCCATTAAATAGGTGGTTACGCCATGTTTATTTCAATAAGAACTCTGGAATAAAGATATAGGTCCCCATTTATTGTGCACTAGTCAATATTTAATGGAGTAAAAATTCTAGAGGTAAACTCATTGATGATTTTAGGATGATAGTAAATTCATGAAAGGCCATGAATCCTGGTCCATGCCCCTAATGACCCAATATTGACGTAGATGGAATTACATTAATTTTGGGGAATACTTAATACATGACACAAATAGATTCCCAAAGGCCATATTATATTATTGTCTTTTGAAGCATGGAACATAATCTTCTAACTTGGTGAATGATTTTCAACATCTTCCATAAAGATGTTCTTATTTTGTTTTCCTACCAAAACACGTTCTTTATATCCCAGGAAAAATAAAACATAAAAAGGGTCGGCTCAAATGCGCAGTTTGGTTAAACATTGAAACATAAAACCAACCACAAACATAAGAATGTAAAAACATGAACATAATGTTTAAATATCAAAATCGTGTGCCTTGTAATAAATCTTGGCAGTTTCTATGGAATTGATCATAAATTAAAATTAACCATGATGAAATAGAATTGGTATAAAACATAGAATTGTGTAAAACAAATAATCACATAATATGATTTCCGTATTACCCAAGGCATTGCTTCCAAGAAAATCATAGGGTACAAATTCTTTTACTGAACCAGGTTTACATGTCATTCCAGCCATGTATTACAGAACCAGATGTAGTTTTCATTCTAGACCTATATTACTAAACCAGATTTAATTTCCATTCAAGTCATATCTAACTCATGAGATATAAATCTTTACCCAATTTGTTGGAGGGAGATATAGGTCCTACTCATCTCATAATGAAACCATTATTATGCATTCCACAAAAATATAAAAACATTCACCATAGCATAACCCAAGAAAAAAAATGGGTTTCTTAAACATTATTACATCATAATTGATATAAAACAAATGAATTTCTTTAATAACATTACATTATAAAAACAATAAAATCATTTTAATAACAAGGATAAAAATATAACCCCATTTAAAGAGTGTCATATTACATGGAAAATAATTTTTAGAAAACATATGAAATTAATTTTTTAGTAATCCATTCTTCTTTAAAAAAAATTTCCTTCCTCAAAATTCCACAGAATTTTAGAAGAAATAATTTTTTTTTTGAAAATAAACATGTAATATTTTAGTGGAATTTCAAGGAAATAAGGTGTTTTGAAAGCTTAAATTTTTTTTCAGGCCGTACAAGTTAGAAAAATATTCACCTCATACGTTTTCCAAAAAAGTCAAAAAGTACATCGTATGGTAAACAAATGAATGATTCATTCAACACCATTTAATAAAAGTCAAAAATGTGTAAAAATTAATTTAAATAGTCATATAAGAAGACTAAAAATATTCTGAAAACATCTTTAGAAAACATGGACATTGATGATAATTATGTCTCCTATAAATACTTACGTGTAAACAATATTGGATAAAAAAGATATTACAAAATTTTCCCTTACCTTAGTTCCAATATGGTTATTATGTGTCTAAAAAATACTGTATAATTATTTAGATAAGGTTATTAACTTCATAAAGAATAATGGTCATCATATATTTTCATATTCTCTTTATTTTGTTTGTAACAATTCATTTTTACTGGTTATTCGTATTTTAACTACTTTATGATTGTATGCATGCTTTGTCAAATAATATTTGGTTCTCCTTATCAGGTCATATTTATTTAATTATAAAATTATATTAACATAATAACTACCATATTTATTCATTATTTAAATTTATGTAACCATTCTTTAGTGGTCATCATGTAGAACGAATCACATCACATCACGGAGAGGTTAGGTCGTACGTACGCACAAGCGACAATATCATTCCCATAATTGTTGAATGGTTTTTATTTGAACGATGTGATATAATTCATAATAAATATAATTTTATAATAATCATATATAGTTATTACATCTATTTTATACCCATCCAAGTAAGGTGGTGGTGAAAAAATATTACACCATCGCTTGGAAACGACAATTCGTCCATACACACGCGTAGTGATTTCATCTTTCTTAGGATGGATAGAAAGTTGAATATGGTTGTTTCATAATTATAATAACATCAATGTATATATTTTCTACTAGATTTATTATTATATAATGAAACAACTCATGAAGTATGAGTAAATATAGAATGATATATGAAAGAATCGGATATGGAGATTACCTTTTCTTTGACATGCGCTCTTTTGATCTCCTATTAATGGAAGTAGAGGTGGTCTTATAAGAATTCCATAACATATAAAATGTATCTAGGTAAGATTATAAGAGAAATTGGAAGGTTTTTCAAGATCTTTCAATCTTAATTAGATGAGGATAAATGATGTAGTAGGTTCCCATTTATAATTGAGGTGAGTGGAACTTTTGGAAAGCTCAAAAATATTAATTTATAATAAAATCAAACCTCACTCAAAAACCTCCAAAATGGCCTAATTTAAAATTTATATGATATAGGGTTGTAATATAATCAACCAATAAATTTTATATAAGTTTTTATGTACATTCAAACCTTATCATTTAAATTTAACACTTTGTTATTCTATTTCATTTTAACTACGGTAATAAATATTTCAATATTAAAATTGTAAAATATTTACTTATTTGATGTAAATTATATGATTAATTAATAATTTAGAAACATATTGAAATATAATAATTAGTTTATATTTTTAAAAATTTATTATGATATTTAAATTATTAAAAAAAACATTATTTTCATTAACAATCAATAGTGTCAATTTTGACACTATTAAATTTATTGATTTTTTAAAACATAAATATAACAAGTTAACTATCAACCAACTATTTTTCTATATTCATTTTATGTAAATGTTATATATACAGTTAATTTTACATGTTAATTATCCAAAAATATATTTATTTTAATATTTTTAATAACATTTATTTGACATCTCCATTAGTAAAATAATTACCATAATGATTTTGTGTTATTGTTTAATATAATAATATGTTGAGTAAAATAAAAACTAAAATACTAGGATGAAGATAAATTTAATATATTATATTATAATATATGTATTATAATTTTTATTCTATAAACTAAAACATTAAAAATGTTATACTTATTAATGTATGAATGTGACGACTTTATCATTACATTAAATAAAATTTAATAAATGTCATAATCTCTTCTAAAAGGACCCAAATTGTCACTATATTTACCCTTGGAAGATTAGGGACGAGATATAATCTACCAATAATATTTGGTCATGTTTTTGGGACTTTTTATGGTTTTAAGGATTTTAATAAAAATTGTTTCATTAATTTCTCATCAATTAATTAATTTTTACATCATTAAAGAATAGGACTTTAGGGTAATAATTTATTTCCTAAAAATTATAAAAAAATTAATATGATGTATTTAATTCAATTATATTTCTATTTTTTATTTATGTTTGAAGATATCACCAGGTTATCTCTATATTAAAATTATTATACTTATATGAAATGTGAGTTTTAGATTTTTTCACTTTCATTGGTCTTATTAATATCTATGTCATTTTCATTTTCAAGAGGCCATTAAATGACTATGTTTCTATAAAAATATGTTAAGGTTAAAATTTTACTAATACAATATGATTTTTTAGGTTTTAGGATTATTTTATTATCCTTATGATATTATTTGTTACCCTTATTTACCAGATTCACCTTCAACTATGGTAAATAAAAATTATTGTAGTTACTATTCCTACTATGAAAAAATAAAAGGGACCTATTTACATAATTTTTACCTTCATATACCAAAAATGGAATCCGGTTTTCTAAATTAAAAAAACTTAATTGGAAAAAATTATTTTATAATTAATTATAATTGTCAAAACCAGAAAATAGGTTTTTAAGAAGTAGAAACTATCAAAAGATTCACTTGTTTATGTAAAATTTAAATGTGATATTAATTCGAATGATCAAAATTGGATTAAATGATAAAAACATAGTCCAATTAAAATTTAAAACAAATAAACAATATAATATTTCTATCTAAATAAATTATATTAATAGGTAGTTTTGGATTAAAATACAGTATTTTGTACTATTCATTATAATATGAATTTTATTATAAAAATACAAAAAAATCACCGAAATTATATTTTTATGTCCCAATTCCACATAATATTTATATATTTTTCAAAAAGAATATATATAAGTGTTAAAAACTAGATTTGAATTGGGTGCTCTATCAAAATGTGGAAAATGTATTTTTTGAAAAATAATTCTTTTATTTAAAAAATTGATTTTATTCTTATATAATTTTCTATAAAATACATTAGATGAATCTTAATGATATATAAAATTCAAATTTTTTTAATATAATTCATAACGTCTAGTTTATATCCCATTAAATTATAATATTTCTATAATATATTATTGTTTTGTAAAACATTGTATTGTGTAAGGCGCAAGCTACTGAAAAAGGTCACTCTTATGGGTAATGAATGTCAAGTCATTGTTACGTTCAGTTTTAGATTCCATTGGTGTTGCGTATAGAATAATCCAAATATATTTCTTGTATAAATTGAACGAAATAAATTCCTAGTGCTTCATGAAATGAATTCTATCAAAAGAACATGAAAATGTCTATAACACAAGCTAGAAATAGTGTTGTGTAAACTAAAATCCAATAAAATGTTGTGTATAGAGAAAGCTAATTTGGTGTAGTATACAACAGAAGACATCAAAGAAATTAAATTATATCTCATAAAATCTCAAGGTCTTACAATACATGTGCTATGGGGTTCTTTTGAGTGAAAGGGTTAAAATCAACATCCCTTTCTGAGAGACATAAGATCCCTAGTTTAAGTTTGAGGGTTATGAGGCACCAAACAAAATTGATGTATTCTTTTTTATCCAGGAAAAGATTGATGTAACCTTTTCCAATTAGAATCAGCCTTAATTTGGAGAGATTCCAACAATGAAAGATTCAAACTTTCAGATCTGCATAGGACTGAGGCCTTACACATTTTCCATATAAAATGAGTCCAGAATATAAGTACTTGTAGATCTAAATCCAATGATTTACTACATATGGATCCTCATCCGCTATGATGGAACCTTCCCTCAAACACTTCATGATAGAAGACCTTTTGTTTTCATAAAAAGAGGTAAAAGATTCTGAAAGAGCTTCCACAAAGAAAATCACCTTAAGTTGCAGGGAAAGGGATTCAGATCCTTTTTCAAGGTCATTATCTAGAGGATTTAGTGCTCTTTCCTAATATATGTTAAAAAATCTCCATAGAGATACATGACAAAATTGGGGCGAGATATGTTCATCATAAATTAAAATGAAGGAACCTCCCATGCATACATTCCCCATCCGTGTTCCAAAAACTAACTCCAGTCTTACTTACTGGACATATATTTTTTTAATAACTTTTAACTATTGTTATCATAGATATATCCAGTTCTTAAATTTATTTAGGTCTGAAATTTCTTTTCTCAAAATTATTTATAGAAATTATATCACCTAGTATAACGTTTATCATTTTTATGAACTCTTCTTGTACTTTAACTATTATTAAGAAATATCATGGAGTGTGTCTAGTCATGTTTCACCTCATAGAAAACACTTCACAAATACAATATTTATCTCTTTTAATCAATCTATCATGAATGTTGAGATAATCATGTAGATTATTCCTTTACCCTTTATAACTATCATTTACTTATGGTTCATCCAGCTTTCTTCTATTTCTAAATATAATTTCTTTATTAAAGTAAATATTTTTTTTCAACATGGTTCTTTATGAGAGATTTTATTCATGAAATATATTCGATAATTCTAACACATTATGATATTTTTAGGCTTTCGTTGTACGAATATTTCCTTCTACTTTATCTTCCAAGAAAACTGAATCTTTTTATGAATCTTCTTTGAGGAATTAGAATTTAAAAATTTCGTTTATCTTTTCCCCAATATTCTATAATCCTTATTCTTAAAATTTTTTGATATTATTCATTCATTAATAATTAATACATAAATAGATATACATGTACCAATAATGTGGCCACCATTACTATAAAAATTATTGACATCATAATGTATATCAAATTTATTTGATACAGAAGCAATTCATCATCATATATTTATGTTGGTTCTTACCTAGTATTCTACCACTTTATATGGGCCTTAGTTTATTTATAATATAAATAACGAGACCACAAATCATGTGTACAATGCATGATTATGTTATAGAACCAATATGAAACTATAAATCCTGGTCTTTTTCTCTTAGACTGGTTGCTATAAATATTTGGGATCAAATTATTTTTTGACTTATTTCATCATTTTCTTGGCCAAACATGGGGAACCAACTTCCATTTTACCTCTTCTATATACCCTAGACATGGTGTAAGGATTATCACCACATTTTTCCTCTATAATGGTATGATTTCAATCTTTAATTATGTATTTTGAATAAATAAAAAATTAGAAAAATTATTTTAAATTATCATGAATAGTACCTTTTTCCACAAGTTATAGGTATTTTATCATTAGGTTCCATCATATTGAATTGAATGAAAATGTTTCCTATATCATTCTTGGGTTGTTAAAACTCAGTATGTGTTTTCTCTAAATTACTAAATTTTATTTCAAATTCTATAAATTTCTTACTGAGAATATTCTATTGATCTTCAATCAATAGAATTCTGTCTTCATAACCATTCTTTATATTTTCAATCTATTCTATATCCATTCTTGTATTCTATTATAGTAAGGTGTAAAGATTATTGATCTTCTTTTATTTTACCTATAGTTTAGCATCATCGACATGTATACTATTTTTTTATATTTCTTCAAGTTCATGGATGTTCACTGTAAGAGTATACTTGATCTATTCATTATCATTAACTTCATTGAGATAATTATTTTAAAATTTTGAGGAACATGTTTAGGGTAATGTGTTCCATGTTCTGGTGGATCCAACCTTCATATAGAGATTTATTTATTCATTAATTTTTTCTTGAAAATATATCTCTATACAATCCATTTCACCTTCGAGTTGGGTTATGTACTCTTGCAAGATTTCAAAATATCCACAAACAAAAGGGAATATTTCTTTTGGATTGCAATATAGAATAAATTTAAATCCACTATTTAATATTTCATTCAAAATTATAGAATTATCCTTATCAACATCTGTTCTTTGTTTTTCTTCATGAGGACAGTTTGTTCATGACTTCTCACATACCTCTTGATCATTTTAATCCATTGAGGTGGAAGGTTTTCCCATATCCTTAGTGGTGGATTGAATAACTATTTCTTCATATTCCAATCCAAAACATCCATCTTTATATTTATGACATGGATAAAATAAATATTCTTCTTATTTACTCAATAGTGAAAGAATCATCGAATTCTTCTTATACTTTTTATCTTATTCATCATGGGGTTTATAGATATTTAATGTTGAATTGAAGTAATGGAATATTAAACAAAAAAAATTCATTTTTAATATTGGATAAAAATTAAAATATTAAAAAAGAAAAAAAATTCAAATACAAAATCCAAACTGAGGATAATGTTCTCTTATACCAATTATTAAGAAAAATTGGTATACAGTTAACACCGAGGGGGTGAATCAATGTTTTTTTAGTTATTTTCTAGTAATTGTTTTATACATTTACCACATTGACAAGTTAATATCTTGATTTTATCATTCTTTTTCCTCTCCTTCATTTGTTAGCACATATGTAAAGTGTTTATAATATTTTAATGCTTCACATTTCAATTATAAAACCAATCCCTTATTGTGTATAATTATGAACATTACATATATTTTCCACTACAATGAGGTACCAATTAAGTGTGTTGGACCCAAAAAAATATTGTACCGAAGTGTGGTTACATGGAAACTATGAGGGTGCATAAAACATCCTTATTCACTAGATTAGTGATATACTAGTTCACTTATAGCTCCTTCTTGATCTTTATACTACCTATATTGATTGTATTTCAATTTCATCAATTGATTTTAAACACCAAGAATGACATATGCGAGGTGAAAAATTTATTGAATTTTGATGTAATAACTACGAATCTCTCTCTTAATTTCATTAAAAACAACATGTGAGAAACTCCACTTATTCTTCTATTGAATACACAGTAATGCACACAACCTTCTTCCTCTTCACAATAACTGAATAGAATACCACTTTTCATTTGTAGGTGCAAGAATTATTCTTCTTTTATTATTCAACTCTTGTAGAGACTAAAATACATATCTTAAATATATGTAACCTAGAATATAAAAACCATTTTATTCTTGTAAAATTAATGGATAACTTTAAAAATTCATCATCATCATCCATCGGAAACGAATACGCACAACACCTCCACCTCTAGATTCTGTTCAACTGATCACATGAATAACAAGTACTAGATCTCTCTTCAATATTATTTCTTCCACTTTTTATTATTCTTATTATTCTTCTTCATTTTTTCATAAAATTTACAAAAATTATTCCTCCATGAATTTAGATCATATAATAAATGAAGAATAAAATTTAGTTAGTTCTTCTTGTTAACACCAGAATATTATTTCTTGAATAATAGTGCTGAAAATATCTCATTAATTCTCTCTATATACCAATACCTTCAAAGAATAAACATAGGAATAACAACACAAAGTTGTTAAGAATAATATTATTCATTCTTCATTACATAATTAAAATTTCCATGATTTTTTATTCCAAAATACATTAAATCATCTAAATTTAATATTCTAATATTAATATTAAAAAACCCCTTGGACTCGAGTTTATTAAATTTAATTTTCCAAAAAAATATGCTTCACATCTCATTCTTCCCTATTCTTTTATATACATGATATATAGAAATATTATGTAACATTTACTCTACAAATTTTTTATATTTAATCTATCACAAACAAACAATGGTCAAAATCAAACTAGTAACCCAAATATGATCTATGATAAGGCTTGAGAGGCATTCCTACACCTCCTAGTCTAGAAACTAGTGTCAACAACTGATAATATATAGTAGGTAATGATCTAACCCATGAAAAAAAAGATAAATAAAAAGATTTTTAGAATAATTAATCTAGAAGAAAAAAAGAAATAAAAAGATACATACCACCTTGTGAACATATAGTTTACCATTAAACACTATACCAAAATTTTTCTATGAAGAATAAGTCTGAGCTGCGAACTAAACCAGAAACTAAAAAAAATTAGAACAATAGTCGTGAGTACTAAAACCTAGTAAAAATTCACAAGTAAACCATTCGCTATGTCATACCATTAAAAAAATCAAGTCATTAAAATTCGAAAATAAGACATAATAAAATAAGTTTTTTTCAAATAATTAATAGATGTACAATTATTAGAAAAAATACATTCCATTACATTTCAAAAATAGTCTCCAAAGTATGAGATATTTACAATAAATCATATACAATAGGTAAAAATATAATAAAATAAGATTTGTAACAAGAAAAAAAATCATCAAGTTGAACAAAATAGAGTAGAGGAAATGTGTTATTTATTATTTCATAAATCTATAAGAAACTAAGAAGTGGGCTTCTAAAATAATACCATAGATAAATAAGGGTAAATTATAGTAAGAACAGTGGAAAATACCAATGTATCTAGGGATTGTGTGGTCCAGGAATCCTCATTCTTAATAGATAAATATATAAAAAACCAAAAAGTGTCCTCATGTACCATGCACTCTAGGGGAATTACATCCCAAGGTATATCAGTCTATAACCATATCAAACATCTGTTTAGTTAGTGCTGTAGTGTCAATCCTGCTAGGGGAACCAAACCTCATCCTTACTAATCTACCAAGCATACTAGACCTAGTCTTCCCCTCTAGGTACCCAGGTTCCCATGTGATGTTTTCCAAAATCAACATTAAGAGTAAACCCTTTCCATATAATTCCAACATTGAACAAGAAACTTCACAAATAACATATCCAATACCACACATTGAACACATACATCAAATTTATAAATAAAAGGGAATACCTCAATAGGGCTTTCCACTTCCATAAATAATTATGAATGTTCCAAATGGTCCCTATTAATTTAAAAAGAATAAACTCAATTTATAAAACACTTATAGTTAATGATTTTGAGTTCCTAAACCATTGATAAAACCAATTGAACAATTAAGGCCCCACACATTTTTTAAATAGTATTGAAAACAAGATAAAATAAAGGAAGCCGAAGTTGATATCTTAGTGAAATCATGGGATGTGAGTGAAAATAAATTTACAAGAGTTGAAATAAACTTTTAATAGCATATAAATTTCATATAATAATAACACATTTTTAAGATAATAAAGTAGTTATGGTATTCAAATTATATTTTTGGGAAAAGGGAACCTACCTCAAACTCAAGGTTCTTTGACAATGAAAACAGAAATATTTCTTTTTTATTTCATGCATATACTCTTTCACATATATATATGAAAAATTTTCCATTATGTACATATTCTCCTAGCCACTAATATGTACATGGGGGTCCTTTCATATATTCTTATACATTAATATAACCCTTTACACTTACACACAAAATAATTTTTCATATATAATATATATAACTAAACCTATACATAATATATATATATATATATATTCATTCTACCATGAGTGAATATATATAAAAGTTAAACTAATATATATATGTATATTTCATCCTATAAATACACATGTAAGTCATCTTCAAGAATAGTAGGTCGAATCAACCTCCAAGAGATCTAAAGTAATCTATAAAAATATTGGAAACACAAAAAATCATCAAAACACAATAAAATATTTTTGAGAAAACAAAGAGGGCATATGAAACCAACCTAAAATGATGGAATCCGAATAGAAATGGCCTGATAGGATTCGCCTTGGGTGGAGAATTATGAAACAAGCCCAAAGAAAAACTGAGAGACCCATTGCACACCAAAAAATTGAATTAAGATCCAAAAATTGGGTCAATACATAAACTAGGGTTGGACTAAATTTTATGGGACAATAGTTAGAGGAAAAAACCTCAAATCAATGAAGGATGACGGAGAGATATTTCTTATATCAAATAACCGACCACAAATACACAATTAATCTGATGAAATCATCATTAGAAGAGGGTATGGGTGGGTGGATCATATGGCTGGAAAGGAGGGGAGATGGCATCACCTTATACTTAAGATGAAAGAGGGTAAAATTTTAAAAAGAGGAAAAAAGGAATCAAAAGTAAAATAAAAACAAAATTTATTTTAAAAACTAGGAAACCCTCTTGGTTTTCCTAACCATGTGTGGACTGTGCACTTGACACTGGCTAGGCCTGGAACCCCCTTGCACGGTTTCCCCTAAGAGGTCACACAATTTGGACAAGTTGTATTACTTACCTCTGACACACCCAATATACTACCCAATCTATGGGTAGCTACGGATGGTTTAACAAACTATTCATAAGACGTGAAAAAAACATTACCAAATTACATTAAATATCCAAATTGACACCACAAAATTACTCCTAACTGCTCATGCTAACCATAAAACAACTAAAAAGCCTTTAAAAATTTAACTTATAGCCTGCTAAGTATAAATCTATCTTGATCAATAGCCATATAAAATAAGACAAAAAATAAATAAAGTTAAGGTGAAGTGTTGGGTCAGGGTGTGATAATTCTCCCTACCATGGAACATTATTCACTTAGAATTTACAATGAGTATTAATTAATATAAGCACAAAGGAATGATACAAAAACCCTTAAAAAAACTCTACCAAATAGGGATAGAAAACCAAGAAATCACCCTCACCCAAAACATTAAACATCAGGATCCCAAAAAAGTTCTATAAAATGGGGAGAAAAAGTTTTATAGTCTAGTATTTATAAACATAAACCCAAATCAAGGAATACTGTGACCCCTAACATAGATATCACTAAAGAACACATCATGGTTTTATAGGGATCTCTACAAGTATCCATTAAATTCCCTATTATCCAATCTAGTTGAACTAATATTTTCAAGGTTGGGTGTGGAGAAATAAAAGCAACACACTTGTAATGAAATTAAAAGTTCCAAAATAGGAGACACAAGAAAAAACATTCTTGTTTCACAATTTATTTTTCCCCATGGTTATATCCCCTTCATTTTTTCATTTTGGCCAAAAAATAATTTCCCATGTATAAAAAAATCCCAAATACCGATAAAAATTATTACAGTGGTGTGAACTCTTAACTTCCCAAGTAACACCCAAACACCATAAGAGAAAACATCAATGTTACAAACTGTGGGGATCCCCACTATTACGAAACTAAACATAAATTCAGTTGGACTAAGAGGAATGATCAATGAAACCACCCACCAACACGACAGGGGTTTCACCATAGTGACTCGAATGTGGCACTTGATCAATCCATATTTCATAATTTCTCAAGACACATACAACGTTGAATGAGTTCCAGTAAAAAAATAAGACCGATCTAAAAGAATTCTAACCATTTAATAGTTATTATTCCACAAGGAACAACCAACTAAATTTCATGAAATTGGACACTACGATCATTAAAGAAAAAGGTTCCCAAGGATAGAAAAACATGGAAAGGTAAAACATTAATGGTCACTATTCGGATGTTAGAGACATTGTGTTGGATATACATCTCACATACCTAGTAATTTATGATTGTGTGAGAGGATTCACACTGATGCCTAAGGATGGAGCCCTTGTTTATTGAATCATCTATTTCACCACAATCATGAGCTGGTAATCCACGATCAAAAATACATCTTTTAAAAATGAATCTTACAGAACTTCTTTGGGTATCACAAGTCGGCACACTGATGATAAGACTTCATAGGACCATGAAATGATGGAATATAGTGACCAAAATATCCAAAATTTAAGTTTACATGTGTGTGGTCTAATGAATGAAATATAGGAGTTGGTAAGGAGACTTGTTCAGAATAGGTCCATCTAGTTCAAACTCTTCACTGGAAGAAGAGCCTCCATGAGAACCAAAATAATTAAGATAATAAACTACCATGGAGTATCCTATGAGAAATTCGAAAATAAAATAATGTGATCATTGAACCCTAGATGGAGACCCCACAAGAATAGACTATCTTTCAACTGATCACTCATGACACAATTCTAGATGATAGAGAGGCCCTCTCAAATCACATTGTTTCTTTCTACATTAATATTTTCAATGGTCCAAAAAAGAATGTGTAAATAATAGAAGGAATAATTCTAAAAATGATAAATGAGTAGGATAATAACTTACTCACCACTATTCTTCTAGATTTTGAGATTAGGGAGGTTGTTTTTTTCTTAATAAAGGGAGATCACTGGGTCCGGATGGTTTCAACAACCATTTACTTCAATTATAAAGGGATATAATTAAAAATTATGTTTAATAGTTAGTCAAAAATTTCCTCCTAGGTGGATCTTTCTTCCAAAGATTCAACACTCATTTCATATCCATAATTCCAAAAGTAGAGAATGCAGGGGATATCATTAATTTCATACTAGTTTCTCTTATCAAGACTATCCAAAAAGTTTTTACCAAAATTCTTGATAATATAATTTCTCATGTATTAGACAAAATTGTTTCAATGAATCAATTTGAAATTTTCAATCGGAGAAAATAAAAGACTACATTCTCACTGCTTCTAAATGTGTGAACCTTCTTCATGAAAACTACTGTGGGAGGAAATATTGAAATTAAACTTGAAATAAAGAAAGCATTTGACACCATGGACTAGGGTTTTATTGGTCATATTTTTTATAAAACAAGTAATTTTCTTTAATTCAATGTAGTATGTTTTTTTTCACCATTTTATAATGATATGAAAGAGAAACCATAAAATGGTATTTTAAAAATAAATTCATTAACATAAAACCTTAAAAAGATTCCTTTTTCAAAAAATTTGAGACAAATTAAAAAATTTACCTTTTCAAACATTTATTTTCATATAAATACATAAATAAAAATCTTTTTAAATATATGTACATGAAATATAAATGTATAGAAAATAAATCCTTAAAACATTTAAAATGAGTATTTTTAGTTATAGAATCCCTTACCTTGAGTCTGACTCATCATGTAAATTATTTATCTTCATAAATAATATAATAAAGTAAACAATTTATATTAATGGGTACAATTTTAATGATTAATATTAATTTTATATCACTTATTAACATTTTATTACAATTACATTTTTATTTAATTTCTTGTCAGACACTTTGATGATATTCAGTATATGAGTCCAACATGAATTTGGTACGATGTATTTACTCAAAGTTATATTTATTCTATCATATCTCGAATAATATTACTTATATAATATTAATTATTATACATTAAATATTCTTTTAAATACACCTATTAATTATGGTAATGAAAAATGAAATATGCTACAATCATGGAAATGATAATTCCTACGTACGCATGAGTAATATTCCCATTTTTCAATGATCATTATGAAAAAAGGTAAAGTATTATTTTATCCTTTAAAATGATAATAATACAATCAATATAATATAAATAATATAAATAATATAAATATACTTATATATATTATCTATGTGATGTTGTGATGAATAAAAAATTGCATCGCTTCGTGGATGTGATAATTCACACGTACGTACAAATGAAGTTAACATTTTTATGTACATGAAAACATAAGAAAAAATGATATATTATCTTCTATTTATTAGAAATATATCCTTAATATCATATATTAATATTAATTCCATGATTATAAACAGTTTTTAGAGATGATGATGGTAAAAACATTTCACCGGTTCGTGAGTTGGTAGTCCACCGTACACATGAACGATGAATTATTTTCACATTTGATGAAAGTGGAGAAGGATTTAAGAGATGATATTAAAATTATAAAATATATGTTTATGTAGAATAATTTAATTATTTTTTCATCTGGGATTAATAAGAATTTTAGGAGGTGTAAGAAGAAACAAAATATAATCAATTAATGAAAAATGATACTTTTTCTTCCATACAATCTCCTTTTCTTGACACCTTACGACCACTAAGGGTGGTTTTAGGCCTAAAATAAGAGCTCTTGAATGTGAGGATGGATTATAAGAACATATTTGGGTAGATTTTTTCTGAACCAATGTGGTTTTGAATTTTTAAGCAAAGATAAGAATATGTGACCTTTTATAAGAGAGGGGATGCGCACTCTTGGAATGTCACAAAATTTTAATTTAAGTTAATTTAATATTCAATTAAAAATGTTTGAAAAGTGACTTTTTTAGAATATTTTATTTATATGCATCTAAATAATCTCATCCAACAATTTATTTTACATGTTTAGATCACATTATTACCCTTATCATTTAGTTATAACCCTTATTTAAATGATTTAATTCATATTTTTGACAACATTTATTTTTACACTTTGTGGGATAATATAGTTACTATAATATGCCAAGAGAACCATAAATAGGCCATGTATGAAATTTTTTACAATATTAAAATATTTTATCATAATTCATATATTTTTAGTAATTTTATACCATTTAATAAAATATTTTTTATTTAAATATAACATTAATGTCAATTTTGACACTATCCATTACATTGACTTTTTAAAAAAATAAAAAAATAATATATATTCAAAAAACTATTTTACTACATTTCTAATGTTTAAATTGCGTATAAACTATTAATATATGACGTTAATTATCATAAATTATATTTATTTTAATATTTTTAAAAATATATGTGTGATATTTCTATCAATAAAATAATTACCGCATCACTGTTGTGCAAGAATGTAAGGTAATTATTTAATCACTAAAAATTGAAATTAAATTTTCATGATGAATATAAATATTTTTGTGATCAAATTACTACTTATTGTCAAACATATCCTATAGAAAACCCCTTATTATAAATATTCTAGTTATTAATAATATGATGTCACATCTTTCTCTATTCTCTAAACAAAATATTATAAATTTTATAATCATTTAAAAATTGAAAAAATCCATATTTTCAAACCTTCAATGATTATGGATGGAAATATTTTGTGATATAAAATTGGTTCAAGTGTAATTATCATTTTATAATCCTTATTAAATTATTTTTACCCTTTATTACACTATTTTAACCCGATTTACCCTTTACTAGGGGAACAAAAATTACCAAAGATACAATTTATACTAGAAAAAAGGAAAATAATTAATAAATTTAGACAATAAGATTTAAAATATATAATATATTTTTTAAAATTCAATTCACATAATTGTTTGAAATTATTTTAAAATTAATCTCGTTGATGCGACGAAACAACATGTATTTAATGTAAAAATTTTCACAAGCATAAAAAGTTTTTATAACCAATTTCAATGTGAAATGGATTATAATGACCCAAATTGGATTAATATATTTATAATTGATCTAATTTTTTGTGAAAACAAATTTGAAATATAATTTACCATTATAAATTATTTATATGATAAGTCAATTTTCTATTAAAATGATGTTTTTTCACTATTCTTAAAAAATGAAACTTATCAGAAAGATACCAAACATTCACCCTAAGTTAATTTTTAAAAAATTATTTATAAAAAAATATTTATTTTTAAATTTAAAATTTATTAATGTTTCAAAATTAAGTTTTAATAGAAGTACACCATCAAAAGAAGAAAAAAATAAGTCTAGAAAAAATATAGTATTTTATGTGTAAAATTTGATTTATTATTATCTTATGGAAATAAAATTGATTAGATAAATATAAAAAATAATTAAAAGTAGTTTTAACAAAATATAGTTAGTCATTTTCACACCCACCATTATAACAGTTCTAACAGTAGCAAAGTAACAATATTTAGTTTGTTCGAATAAGCTTTGTGTTTTGGTATCTTGAATGCTATCAAACATAGTCTTTCATTTAAAAAACATAGGATGTTATATTCTCCAACCCTTTTAGAAATATCAACCTCAGATTCTAAATTTGATCCTGGTAACTAAGGTTTGACTTTTCAACATACCTTTCTTTGTAATCCCACATCAGAAAGATGATTAATAAAACATTCATATAAAAGAAATGAAGAGAAGTACAAAGGTCATATAAGATAACACCTACTAGGATTCCATGTATAAAAACATGTAAATATAATAAAAAACTAACCATCAATTTCTGATGGAGAGTAATAAATATCATAGTCACGAAGAAGTTGAATTATCAGAAAACCATAAATTTTTTATGGGATAAAAGGTTATTGATATCCCTGTATGAAAAGTAAATGAAATTTTTTTTATTCAATGCCATTTTAATAGAGTTAAAGAATTATTTTATGACATTGAATAATTACATAAAGGAATATATTTACTTAATAAGAATAATTTCATCCCTCAATAAATTTCCACAAAGAACATATCTTTCTCTACAAATGATGAGTATTTAAGATGTATTTTTATGCGATAAGCATTAGAATAATATTTTATAGATCATAGAATCTAATAAAATCATTACTATCTATTACACCCATATTTATACATTAAAAACACCAAAATAGATAGTATAATCTAAAACAATTCTTCAAAAAGAATGATACTTTATGTGAAAAAAATATTTTAATCTCTAAAATTCAATTGTGAAAACCGAAGTTCAAAATACATCATTCTAAAAACCCACATCCTTAAAACTCCTCAAAATATTCTTTGACTAATATTGAAACCCAAAAAATGGAAGGATTTGTTCACATAGTCTTCCAAATATTATTAATTACTCTTAACATCTCATACCAGAATCTAATTTCCCTAATCACATAATCTCCAATATATTTTAACTATTTCCATAAATAACATGAATAACCATAATTCTATAATAAAATCATAGATTCTTCTAAAAGATAATTCAAACATTATACCTCAAAAAAATCCAATAATATTCAATTTAACATAGTTATATATTATTCTTAAAATATTGAACGTCTTCTGAAATAACATAAATCAATTAATGGCCAAATAATTTTCCAATAACATGGAATATTTCACCAAAATAAGCATATTCTTCATCCATAATATTGTCTAATTAAAAATTATGGGTCATAATAACCCAAGCATCACGTTGTCTAGTGGTAGGAGACGGACCTTTTTCACCCTTTATATGTGTGCAAATTTCCATGGCCTTGCTGAATGTGACAGGTTTCTACATGTTTTTTGGGTTATCCTTGTTCTGAATCTATAATAATAGACCCTTATAAAATTGATAAAATGTTAGAAATATCACTAAAATAAAATTGATATGTTTTAACAGAAAATTTTATCTCATTTATTTCATATTTCATCCAAAAATGTAATAACCCACAATTACCTCAAAAATAAATTCCCCCGAAAATACTGTAAGACACCTTAAAATTTCAAAAAATAAAATATTTAAAGGGTTTATAAAACCATTGACTTATGATAAACCTTAAAATTATAAATCCATAATAACATCCATCACTCTTAAGAAAATATACATGTCTCCAAATATATCAAAAATCTTCTCTGATACCAACTATATTCTCCCAGCATTAAACATCACATATTCTAGGGATATTTATCTTGAATTAATTTAATTCCATTCCCAAATATATATTTGGTTTCAATTTTTTCAGAGTTAGTAAAAACTTATACATAAGAAACCCATGTTTTACAGATGAACACTTTTACTCAATATCCATTTTTTTACAAAGGGAATCCCTTTAGAAATAACACATGTTTTCTTTTCATTATATATCCTCATAATTTTTATATTTTCCTTATCATAATTCCTAATAATCTATTACCCTAGGAAAAACATTTTAAAACCTAGGATTATCAAAAATATCCTTGAAATGGATTTAAAATAAATGAAACCATATGTATAGTGAAATCCCATTAAACCTTTTCATAAAAACATACATTTTTACTCTATAAATGAATCATTTTTTTTAAATAGGATCATTCTATTACCTATTGAAAATAAAAAAATCCATGAAAACTCATTATAAATAATATAAAAGTCATGTACGTGCCTAGGGACATCATCATTATAAAATCATTATAGAAACCATACAAATGGAATAACCATACGATGGACTACCATATTCAAAGTACCCAATGCATTGGAGAGTTATATTAAGTCTCACCCTTTATATAAGATATATCGAACTCGCCCATTTTTCATGAGCTATAATGGAGATCAACCTTTATTATAATATAGTTCAGGCTCACCCATGAGTTACACTGGGGCTAAACCCTCTGTATAATATTTCCAAGGACAACATCAGCAATAAAACCGATGAAAATAATTTTAAAAACATGTTTAAAATACTTTCAGATATCAAAATACCATTTTCTTCAAAATTCACTTTTAAAATATAAAACATGTGCACAAAAAAATGATACCATATTTTATAAAAAGAACTACAAAAACATATAATGGAAAAATTAAATCATTAAATCCTTGTGATAGTGGGAAATTATGTGTAAGAACCTGGTTTCTTGACTCAGGTGTGAATCCTTTAAATGTTGGTATAATATTCTTCTATGGACCTAACATGGATTCCTAATGAGTTTGAGAAGGTCTCAAGCATATCTGTGGCTTCTTCGGAGCCCGTAACCCCAAATTGTTGGTCAAAATATCATGTGGCATGATTGGAATAAACCATGCGAAGTAGGTTGCATGGTAATATTTTACCATAAAAGTCCATAGAGTGGGGTGATATGGGGAGCACAATTTTCCCAAACCATGTTATTTATTCCAAACGACAATGAAAAATGTTGTAGAAAAAATGTGGAGGCATTTCGCATGGTTGGTGAACGGTTCCCCTAATATTTTCTCCTATACATGTGGTATGCCCCTTCCTATATCTGATTTTTCATGGATTGAAAAATGTTTAACCAAATGGTGCATCCAAACCATACGAAGGCCCAATTTGGGTGAAATGACGGGTTTTCCATTAACGATATAATTATGTCAAACCCTCCTCTAATTTTTCCCTATTTTATAACATCCCCCATTTCCTCCCTTTTGAATCTATAAAGACATCTAAGATAGTATTTGATCTCAATAATCTATTTGGAGCCTGGTTGAAAAATTATCTATCTCATTTGACCAACACCACTATGTTCATAATTACTTTTTAAACTATATTCATTATTATTTCCATTAGAGACTCTATTTAGATGTAGGATCATATATCCTATTTTTAAGGCATTGATATATTATTAATATCTATTCTAATTGAAAAATAATTAGATTATACTGGACTAGGAGATTCATATGAGTACGAAGTACGTTCCCTATAACACACTCCTTAAGATTCATCATTTTATAAATTGTCATGTGGCAGTGTTGATTTCATCAATCATCAGCTGTTAAACATAAATTCCTTGATTATAATAATTATAACCATGTTCTATGTCCCATTTCATATATGTAAATCTACATTGGTGGATTTTTCCACAACTCCGACCACCACCAGTAGTGTGTTATTCATAATTAGGTTTTATGGCATTGAATTTTCTATCAGCATCACTATATGGTTGTTTCATAGCTTGACCTTGCTAAAGGTAATCCTTCCATGTTAAATGATAGTTTAATTGTGAATTTATAATGGCTAGTACCATTAATTCTTGTAACTTATCCCACCTAAGGTAAGTACTTCACTTGATTAATAACAATTAAATGGAAATGGAAAGTATATTATATATATGTTTGACTTAGCCTAATGTAATGTAATACAATGGTGTTTTTCTTGTCTGTAGAACCCATTTCCATGTTTAATGGAAGGTATCATAGTTAAATATAATAAATCATTATGACTCAAATGAATTTTAAATAGTTATATGTCTTCATATGTTTTGTCACTTGTACAAAAGGCATCGAATGAACCTTTTACTTGTTATATGAAATAATCTTTATATAGTGTAATTAATTGAATTAAAGGTTCCAAAATGCATATTTACCTTGACATAAATATAGGAATGTTCATACTTGAGTTAGATTTTGGATTATTGAGGGAATTCCTTGAGCACTCAAGGACTCTATTCTGATTCAAGGATGTTGGTTTACTTAGTTGAGACCGACATTGGAACCTGATTCGCATCTATCAGTGGATTCCCTATATGACACTATAGGATCCTTACAATACTATTATATGATTCCTTGGATACACTCTGTCAATCCAATACGGCTTCTATATACACGAAGGTCCTTGGTTATATACTTGGCCCCAGACATTGCTTATCCCAATTTACCTTGGATGTTTTACCTATACTCAATTAGATAATACTATTATGGAATGCCTTGGATGACGCTCTTTGGATTATTATGTTACCCCTGAGCCTATCTACAATTACTACTAATTTGGGGACCATGGAGGTCTTGGATTCATTATTTATTACCTTGATACCCTTCATCACTTACAATCAATATATGTTTCCTTGGTAAGTCATGGAACCTCACTATTTCTATCATATTAGTTTTTAGTTCTCATATTATAGTAGAAGGCCTATTTATATAATCTAGAACTTAATTAATTAATGACCTGATTAAATATTCATGCACAATCATAGGGTTGAAGTGGGTACTTGGTTATTTATGTTACTATCATGCTTTAATTTTATATATCTATTATTGCACACTGGTTTATTTTATACTACTCAGAAAAAATGTTATAGACACTATTGGTAGTAGCGTACTCAGAATTACCTCACACCCTATCAAGGATCCATTGGTACTTGAGAGTACTTCAGGTTTTTAGATGTTAGAGAAGGGAAGAATAATGCATCCAACACTTGATTTCATTAATTATTAGGATGTAGATAGTAGTAGATGACTGAGTTAGTGCTTGGGATGTTGGGGATAGTTTTTTGTTCCTTTTTCCTACTTTTATGTAACATGAAATCCCTACTTCCTTGTATCCTTGTTTTCAATCTTTATAGTGACATGACATATTTCATCACCATATTTTTTATAGTTATATTAGTTGCTCTTATATAATTTTTATTCTGGTTAGCTTCTTCATTACCATATGTTTATACTAATTCTGTTATTTACCATTGTTTCATATTGATCTGATGTGATACATGCTGTTAATGATGTATTAGTCTCTCCATGGACACACCCTAGTCCCTCACTGCAAGTTGACAACCATTAGAGTTTTGGGAGATTCGTTTGAGGCCATGTGGAAAATCATGCTCCAGGTAACATCAGATGAATCATGGTCTGCGATGTCACAAATTGGTATCAGGGGGTTCCTTTATTTAATTAATATTTTGAGACAATGTATTGGATATTTGGAATGATTGGGAATTTCATATAAGTTGTGATTCGGGGTCGTGAACCCATGTTCAAGGTAAATGCTGAGTTTCTTTAATAATAATTGATTTCCTTATTTTTCCTATTATAGTTCATATCGTTTCACCATTGGGTGACTCAAATGATATTTGGGGTTGTTAATTATTCTTTTGATTTAGAATTTCATTTCATCTATGGCCTGAGGATAAGATGTAAATGGAACATTGTTAAATTCATAATCAAAGGTATATAGAATTCACATTTCATGCATATTTCCATGCCAAATATGTTCATTTCACTCATTGAATTACAAGATATGCCTATGATTGTTAAGTGATGATGTGGTAGTTATATTATACTTGTGTTTTTCCTAGTCTATGATTGTGTGATGAGATGTTTCAATTCATTTGGTGTAGTGGGACCTTGTGTATTAGAATTGCAAATTTACCATGTCAATCTGCTAGATTTAAATAAAATTGGTGTTGTTTTCAATGTTAAGGTGTATGTACTCTCATTCACTAGGAATGAAGATACATTTTTGACTAAATTATATATCAGTTATAAGAAAATAGAAATTGGAAAAGAGAAAATGGATTCCAAAAAATAAATGTTTCCACATCCTTACCCTACCTTATCATTTTTATGGAAGGTAAAATAATGAACCAAGAAATTAAACATTAAATTAATGAAATGGTTTCTAATAAATAATGAGAAAAGGTATTGTTTAACCTTCATATAATTAAACCCCTACTATATACATGCAAACATTCCAATTCATGGAATTCTATGTGGGTAATTGAGGTATTAATCCATGGGTAGTGAGCTGTTCTTATAGACATATTCTGCAAGTGATATATTCCATCGGCTTCAACATGTTATGGAGGATTGTTATTGTAATGTATTGACTAATGCTTCCATGAATTCCTTGTTTCATGTTCCAGGTGGGCTGAATTGAATATTCTCTATATATGGGGGGACTGAGCTACCGGTCTTACCTCCAGGAGTGCTGCTTGAGGTACAACATTTGTTATATAATATTCACACAGAAACTTAGCTTCATGATATTTTCCTATGTCTGGGGATGTTTACGAAATTTTCTCCACAACATGAACCTATGATGGCTTATCCAAAGTGTGAATTATAGAAACATTCCCCTCCTACCTTCTTGGGGGATAGCGATCCATATGCTTCTATGTCTTGGGTAGAGTCCACCTTTTATATCTTTGAATATCTAGAGACACCTCTAGGGAAAAGGGTCAAACGTGCTACATACATACTATGTGATTCATCCAAGCATTGGTGGGATGTAGTTACAAATGGTGGTCACTATTAGAGAATGGTATGGATAGATTTATAAAGAACCTTCTATGATCTATTCATTCCTCATATGCTGAGAGATGTTAGATCTATAGAGTTAATGAATCTTGATCAAGTTTCTATGTCATTTATGGAGTATTTGGAATGTTTCACTGAGATACAGTGATCTACACCGCTTCTATCCAGTGATGATCTTTGGTGTGATAGTCTCTTTAAGAATGGGATCATGTATTCCATTAATACTCAGGTGAATTTATTTAGCCTACCTACCATCTCTGAAAAAGTTAATTGGGATATTATCACTGATCACAACCTGGGGGATGTTGAAAATACTTGACATAGAGGACCTGCACTATGGTAGGATATTAGTTATTCTTATAGAAAAAAGAGATCCATTAAGGTTTCCCATCAGGGAAGTGGCATCTAGAGTACCTTTACTATTAACACTATGGTGTGTCATCAGTGTGGATGATAGGGGCACCTGAAGCCTTAGTGTGATAAGGACACACTTGAGTGTTGGGCTTACATCCGTATGGGGAATATTAAAGGATTATATTGTGATATTCAATTATATTCTATAGGATGAGGTTCTATACTGGCTTCATGTTCAAGGGTAGGTTCTTGAACACCTTGTTAGGCGAGGAGTTGAAGTGGCACCGACAAGACTATCTGAGGAAGAGATTGAAGCCATGTTATCCAGACTCCTAATTATTAGCAATGCCAAAAGAGTAGTTTTTATTAATGTAGTTCAATTGTAGCATAGGGTCGTAGATTAGGTTACTTCCATGAATTATATCTGATACCCAAGGATCAAGCCATATGACCATAAATAGTACATGGTATGATTCTAGTAGCCTCTAATAAAGTATCTACATTATTTAATATAGGTGAACCATTCTCTCTTATCTCTTAATCTGTCGTGGAAAGTCTCTACAATGAAATACAGTATTACAATGGTTTGATGACCATATATACACCATTAGAAGTACATTCATAGGGAATATGCCAACGTAGGTACTATCCACTTGAGGTATGTAGTTACATTTTTTATGGGACCTATTTGTTCTTGAGATGATAGGCTTTGATTTCATTCTAGGGATATACTGATCAATTCTATATCACACCTTTTTAGACTGCTATCACCACAAGGTAACATTTACATCACCAGAGGGTATTAGTTATCTATAAAAGGGTTGGTGGATATTCCAGGACATTAGAGGTGTACTATAGAATCATGGGCTTAGTGGAGTGACTACCAATAATTCCAATTTCTTTATGTAGGATATGGGTTTATATCATACAAAATTCTATCTATTAGTTTATTTTTTCAATGTTGTATTTGTTAATGATTTTTTAAAATTGACTCTATAGATTGGTAGAGTTTAAAATTGAACTCATTCAAGGATCAACTTTAGTGTCCATTACTCAATATAGGATGTCACATACAGATCTCTAAGTTCCCAAGATATAGAGGACTCAGAGGCCAGGGGTTTTATACATCCCATCACTTCCTCTTGGGTTTATCATGTACATTTTTCCAAAATTTCAAATAGGACCCTCTATCTATGCATGGATTACAAATGTTTGAACCATACATCAGTTAAGGACAAGTATCCACATCCTCATATAGATTATCTCATTGACCAGATCAAAGGAGACGGGGTGTTTTCTATGATATAACTAAGATCTGACTATCATCAGGTGTGAGTCAGGACTTCAGACATACCTCGTAAAGCATTATATTGAAGGAATGGTTTGTATTAGTAACTCATTATGTATTTTGGTTGTACGAACTCTCCTTCCATTTTCTTGGATCTGATGAATTGGGTGTTCCACCCCTATTTAGAATTTTTTGGTTATAGTATTATTGGATGACATCTTTGTGTATTCTCACACTCATAGAAACCGTGATAAGAACCATGATATCACTATGAGTATATTAAGATAGAATAAGTTTTATTCTATTATTTATAAGTTACATTTATTGATAGACAATGATAACTTATTGGGTCATATTATCTGGGAGTCTAGAGTCTCTATAAATCCAAAGAAGGTTAGTGTTGTGGTTTCCTAAGAGTTTCCAAATAATGTGTTTAATATACAGAGTTTCTTGGGACTTGGTGGATATTATAGAAAAATATAAGAATTCTCACAGATATTTGAAACTTTTTAAGGACCTAAAAAGAAGGTTTTTATGTTCATGTGGTCATAATAGTGTGATAAATCCTATCTAGAGTAGAAAGAGAGTTTTTTATTTGCACCTATTATGATTAGGGTGAAGTCTACCAGAGGAAATAAAATGTTCAGTTATCTATAACAAATCATCTTATGAGAAGTGATAACGCATGAGGATAGAGTTTTTTCATACTTATCTTGGAATTTGAGGCATTATAGTAGAAATTTTCCAATGCATGAACATAAGCTATCAGCAGTTTCCCGTGCCTTATGTTTATATATACAGAACCTATTGGGTGAGAAATTTTTGGTGAATATAAAACATAAGATCTCCAAATATATCTTTTCAATGTATAAATTTGATATCAATTAGAAAATATTGTTCAAATATCATCAGTCCTTTGATTTTGAGTTCTCTTATACACCTAGAAAATATAATGAAGTAGTTGTTGTAATGAGTCGGAAAATTCAGGCAAATGTCGTTCGGGAATCCAATGATGAATTGAAATTGTTTTCCCTCTTTTATGAGATGCATCTAGAGTTCCATGACAGTCATGAGTATTATTATATCTAGACCTTAATAGTTACATATTATCTCCATAGGATGGTGAAGAGTATATAATTTTCAGATCCTAAGGGCTTGGTTCTCCGTGAGAGTATTTTAGAAGACGACCCACCTCTGGATTGGTATGTGGAAAGAGATGGTAGCCTTCATATACATGGACATGTTGGGGTTTCTATAAATATGAGATAAGAGTTTATTTGTTATTCCAGAACTTTTTTGTGAGGATTTCATCTAGCAATTTCCAAAATGTATTGAGGCATGTAACACCTATATTGGTGGCCAGGGATGAAACATCATATTTAAGTCATTATCCCTAG
Organism: Viscum album; assembly: GCA_963277665.1. Taxonomy (NCBI): domain Eukaryota; kingdom Viridiplantae; phylum Streptophyta; class Magnoliopsida; order Santalales; family Viscaceae; genus Viscum; species Viscum album. The sequence continues at coordinate 1,686,721,523 of OY728147.1, read as the reverse complement.
AGGTTCCACCTTTCAGTAGATGAAGGTGGAGAACCAAAGAGCAAACTAATTTTTACCACTACTTAAAGTACCAAAATGGAAATTTGAATATTTTACTATGGATTTTCTATTCAATTTTTGTAGGTTTCCTTGTGGTAGTGACATTTTATGGGATGTCTTTGACAGGATGATGAAATTACCCTACTTCATTCCAATCTTGTATAATTTCTTTGTTGATGATATGGGAAGATTTTATTTTTATCAGATCATTTGATTACACATGGTCCCTCATACTATCCATTATGATAGTGATTATTATTACTCGTCATAGGGAATGGGTTCTAGATATCTATGGATACATTGGTTCTTCTAATCATAACTTTTCACCTTCAGACCAATGGAAAATTGGAATGGATGATACGGGTTCTCGAGGACATGCTCCGAGAAAGCATCATTGATTTTGATGGTAGTTGGGAGAAGCATATCTCTCTTTTCAAATTCTCGTATAATAATAGATTTCATGAAACAATTAAAAAGGATCCTTTTGAGTATTTATATAGTAGGTTGTATCATTCACCATTGTGTATTCTAGAGGTAGTATATGCATCCCTACTAAGTCCTCATCACATGTTGGAGACTTCATAATTTAACTAATTATACAGACTATTTCTACTACTTTTTATAAAAAATATTATTCCAATATCAATCTAAGACCTCTATATATTGAAGTCAGGGATCATGTTTTCCTATTGGTATTGTCTAATCTAGGAAATATATGGATACAATAGAAATAGAATCTTTCCTCAGGCATTGTTGTGACATCCGACACCATCTCGTTATCTTGAGAGGGCGGAGGAATGCTACTTGGCCTTAAGTAGTGTTCCTATGATGCCAAATGATGGAAGTAAATACTAAGTGCTTCAAGAATAAATTGGGAAATTATTTTCCCTTGAGATAAAACCAACCTCCCAAGCAATCCACTATCATCAAACTATATGATGCATGTCTGCAGAATAACCAAACCCATACATTTCTAATATACAGCAAATTGTTTCATAAAAAACCCCCAAGGACCAAAACAACCAAACACAAATCAGAGTGAATAGATGAAAACTAAAGAAATACTAAAGAATAACTAATACACAATCCATATCTCCACACCAAGCTCCATGATCCATGCACCATAACATCATCAAAGCATCATGTCGAACCCCTAGAAAAATGAGATGCCATACTATTACCTGTGTCCCAGAATACAACATCTACAAAACCACCAATGTTTCATCATAGAGAGTGAGTAAAAATACTCAGTATGTTTTCCCCAAATGACTTCCCTACAAATTACACTAGGATAACCCCATTATAACATTTATATAAAGTAGTTTATATAAAACATTAAATAGTTCAGCAATTACCAACAAGACAAACACACCCTTATCAAGACTCCATTACCCAAACCATCCAACCCAGAGGAATCCAAAAAAACATTCCATAATCCATTTACCCATTTCACATTATCACAAACATTTCTATCCTTCAAAATAACTCACAACAAGGTAACTAAAATACTGGAGCTTCTATCCAACCCGTTCACACATTTCAAACTATTGGTTCTTTCCAACCACTATCCATAATGGTGGTTATTCAAACAAAATTCCATATCCTTTTATAGTGATAAATCCCTCCCACTTCCACAAAACATACCCAATCCATAACACTTAATCATCCAATAAACACAAAACACCAAGGCCACCTAATAATCACACACCCATTTCCAACACATGCCAATTCATTTCAATATATCACCCATTTATTAAAAAGATTATTTAAAAAACATTCCATGCCCAACCACATTTAAATAAACAAAATAATTATTGAAAACCATATTTCACAAAACATTTTTTATAATCAGCCACTAACGATTTTTAAATCAACATTTTAAAATGATCCAATAAAGACCCTTTTGCAACAAAAACCCATTTTCTCCAAAATCCCCCAAATCATCACCAAATGGATTTCCAATATGATTATCACATCATTATAACTATAAATTTCAATAAAAAAATTATTTATAACAAAAAAAACTATTTCTGACCATGTTGAGTTGAGAGAGAAGCCTCCTACCTTTAGGGTTTCGACGAATTCAACCCACACACAACCACACCCCCATTCCAGGAAAAAGATCCACTAAAACCCCTCTATATCTCCTTCACATTAATAAAAAGGCCTTAAAATCAACACCCAAGTAAAAAATAAAACCAATATATACACAAAATGGGTCTAGATATAGAAAACATGCAGAGAGAGAAAAGTAGATCTAGAGAAAACCATAAAGAACCAAGTGAGGAGACTTTCCAAAGAAGAATTAGCTCAACCAAACCAAGAAACACCTTTAAATTTCTTCCAAAATGAGTGGGATACACCCCTAACCCTTGAGTAAAGTAAATATTAAGTGGGTCTCAAGTGGGAGAGAGTTTTGGTGTTTTTATGGAAATCCCGACCAATCCTAGATTTAAAAAGAAAACATTTTTATGGGTCACATGGTTAGATTGCATGGTTAGATAAACCTTTTGATAACCATTCTCATATTGCATCTTTGAATGTGTTCTTTCCATGACCCAACCCGCATGGTGAGACAAACAATGCACAAGCCGTGTGTACCCCACTTCCTACATGGTTCATCTGTCACATTTTCTCCTAATCGAGCTCAAACTATGCAGCCTTAAAAAGGCCTCCATTGTTTTCCAAAACCTTCCCAAACTATCCAAAAATCAACCAAACTCACCCTAAGAACATGAAACACATAAAAAGTCATAATCAAAGGCTAAATACCTCAAAAAAGGGTTCCACATTCTCCCCACCATTGGACTTTCCATCCTTATAAAGTAGAGAACCATCTCGTTGTCGATAGAGACCGGGCCATTGCTCGGCCATGTCTTTCTCCCACTCTCAAGAAAACTCCGGAATCTCACCATGATTCCACAAAATAAAAACTAAAATAATTATTTTACAATGAAATACATTCTCCTACCTATACACAATCTGCACTATCATGTGCACCCAGGTGGAATCTAGTTAATGCTCAACATGATGCCAATGGATCACATGGTCACGATCAGGTTGATACATTTTCAATTGCGACACATGAAACACATTTTGCACCACACTAAACCGTGGTGGAAAAGGAAAATGATAACACACATCTCCAATCTTTTCATGTATCTCAAAAGGACCAATATACCTTGGAGACAACTTACCCAACTTCCCAAATCGATGATGTTCCAACCTACAAGAGATTCTCAAAAACTCATGGTCACCCACTTTGAATGAAAACGGATTTTGAAAATGATCCGAATACGATTTCTGAAGACATTGAGTCATCTCCATACTATTCGTGATCAACACAATTTCCCTTGTAGTCTCTTTGACAAGGCTTGGTCCGATCTTCAATGTCTCACCTATTTTCACTCAATATAGTGGGGAACGACATGGACGCCCATATTTTGCCTCCAACGGAGCCACATATATTGAATACAGATAGTTATTATTATAGGATAACACTTCCAATGGTAAGTGATCCTACCACGAACCACCAAAATTCATCTAACAAGCCCTAAACATATCTTCCAAGGCTGGTATCTTCCTCTCAGATTGGCCATCCATATGTGGATGATACACCGTGCTCATCATTTATTGTGACTCAAGGTATTCTTGAAAGGATTTCTAGAAATAAGATGTGAACCTTATATCAATATATAATAAAATCAAAATTGGAACACCATGTCTCTTTACCACCACCTGGTTATAGATTTTGGACAGATCCTCGACCATATGAGATTCACGAATCAGGATGAAATTGGCCAACTATGTGATCTGATCCACAATCACCCATATGGCATCATGTTTCTTGACCATTCTTGACAGTCCTATAACAAAAAACATTTCAATCTGTTATCCTTTCCACACTAGGATAGGTAAAGACTACAACTGTAACACCCCAGGTAAATATAGAATATGAAATTTTCATATTTATCCATATTTGTGAATAAAATATTAATATGACTTTAAAGGGGATGTTATGCTCGATGGCGTACCCAACACGCACCAACGAGTTTCTTGGGAATCTTACGTTGCACTCTAATAATAAAATAATATTATTTTAAATGGTAGTTAACATGTAGCCTTTGTATTGGCAGGAATGGATAGACATAACTAAAATATGATTTTAAATGTTTTTACATTTATCCAATAAAAGATAAAGGCTTAAAATATAGAAAGAATTCAATTTTAGGCGTATATGCCATAGTTTTCACTAAAGGTTCACTTATCGCCTTTTGATGGAGAACCGTCATTAAATATAGTTTTGTTCACTCTTATACATTATATTGGACCAAATAAAACTCTTCTTAAGAATCGGGACATCAAAATTTACTTTGTGTAATGTTTTGGTATCTTTCCGATAAAGATCTTTTTTAATGAATAGTGTAAAATGTTTTATTCTAATTCAAAACCTCTTTTTAATCTAATTTATTTAAATGAATAGATTATCTTTTGAATTGGTTTTAAAGTGAAATTTGAATATATTTTTACCATTAAATCTAATAGTGGTCGTTGGAATTAATTTCACGTTGAAATCAGACATAAAATAGTGTCAATCTTTTGATACTGATTGTTTCATAAAAACACGCTATTTGCTCTGACAGCGGGAATTAATTATTAAATTAATTAATGTGACTTATATGTTTTGAATTTCGTAAAATTGAATTCATTTTTGAATTCGGAATATGAAATATATCTTAGGGTGAATTTTTGGGATTTTTCTGAAAAACTTCAATTTTTGATGAATAGTGAAACCACTAAGTGGTACTTATATAAACTGATTTTTCGTTTAAATGAAATTTTACCACTTCTGTGTTTTGAATTTCAAAAATACGACATACATGGTTGTCATTAAGAAGTAAAATGTGTTTCAATGAGATTAAAATAATTTTTTTGGTGAATAGTAACTTTTAAGTTCTTAATCGTGATTAGAGAAATTAGTGTAGTTTAAGGTAAAAATAATGTTTTAATAACATGAAATAAACTCGACACATGTCCTAACCTCATTGGATGTGTAATGTCCGACCAAGACAACCCATGGGTCAACTTGGGGACCCCATGAAGCCACTTTGGTTGGAAAATTACATTAATATCTTTTTATTTAAAGTTAAAGTAAAAATGAGACAAACATGAAATGTTTTACTAAAACAGTTTTTACATGGGGTTATACAAATAATAGTTTTGACTATAAATATTTATTGGAAAGCTAAGAAGATTTCATACATTATAGTATTTTGTTTATAATTTTTAGACATTAAATAAATTAAATTATTTATGACATCGTGATGATGCAGCGACAACCTCATTATTTAATGATTTAAATAAAATGGAAAGATAATGTAATATCTAAGACCTAAACATGTTCAAAACCTATTTAACGAGTGGATATCGAACCATTATCACCTTATACTCGAATTATATCAATGTGGGAACTCTTAAATCCGAATATCATTTTAAAATAAGATGACTTTTCTTTACTTTCCAAGAGTGCCCCTCCTCTCCTCTTATAAAAGGCCCACACCTCTACCTTCTTACCCACACTCCCAAAGCATTTTTCTCGGCCAACCCCTGAACATTTCATGTCTCCAAATCCCTCTATAACTCCTTGAAGCCTCACGTTGGGAATAATCCATTCCAAGTAAGCCTTTGAGCTCAAATCAAAGGAAGTTACTCAGTTTAATGGTAATGTCTTCACTTGTGTCCTTTTGTTTTATTTTGCATCTCCAACCCCCTAATATATTTTTATTAATTTATTTTGTACCAAATACAGTATCTAAAATATACTAGTATGTTTTTATAAGAAGTATTCGAGCTACACTTTCACACATCTTTGTCTAATCGTTAAAGAACATACTGTTTCTGTGGTTGGCGATTTTCTGCCTCACAAAACGATGATTGTTCAATATTCTTCTAACACCTTCAAAGGTGTCCATTAAGATGACAATATATTTATATATGATATCTAATATTTTTATGTTTTACTTAAGCTTCTGTATTTTTCATTTATTGCATACCTTTATGGTTTCTATTATGGGTAAACGCGATATCTTCATTTAAGGAAGTGCGGACTACCGCCCCCTCAAAGTGATTTGATTCGTTAATACCATATGTGGTACGTATAAAGGATATATTTAATGATATTATATATGATACCATACTGGAATTAAAATAATATTATGTATCATTATTTTTTAATTTAATTAAATATGAAATAGAAATGGAAGTAGCGTTCATGCGTACGTACGGCTTACCGTCTCCATGAACAGTGCATTTCATTTCTTACCTCTAAAAGTTATGTAATATTATAAATTCATGAATATACTGGATATATATGATTTATATGATATATACATCATGAATAAAATTCTGGATATAATGAACCTTTGACCACACGAACAACATGTAATTGTAAGAAGTCCACTTTCGACTTAAGAACCAAATATCGAAAAAAAACATTATTAACTTAAATGATTACATAATGTTTATGACATGGTAATAAGTGATATAAAAGGAATAATGAACTTGAAAAAGGTTCTTAAGGAATTATAAATTAACTCAAGTTTATTATTCAGGATATTAAAGAACGATCGAGTCAAGTCGGACCCGAGGTAAGGGATCCTACTCCTCTCTTTCTTTTTAGGTACACTCTTTTATGTCATTCCTTCTAATCTCATCTATCGTGTTATTGGAACGTTATTTTATATTAATCTTACTGTAATTTTAATGTTCATATGATTAGAGACCCTATTCTCTTTCATCAATCCATTTTGTAAGTTTTCAGTGGCGCCGTTAGGCTGCCGAATTTTCGTAAGAGATCTAACCTCTCTCTTTCTCTTTAAGTACTCTCCTTTATGTCTCTTCTTTTAAGCTCCACTTTGTTATGATGGGGGATGTTATTTTATATTACTATTTCTGTACATTTTATTTTAATGTGATGAGATACCCTATTTGATCTCATCAATCCGTTTTTGGAAGTTTTACGTGGCGCTGTTAGGCTGCCGTGTTTTCGTAAGGGATTTTTCATCTCACTTTTATTCCAGTGAGATTTATGCTACATCTGCAACAATTTCCTTTGAGTGGTGTATTTACTGAACATTATATTACTCATTGTGTAATATTCTTTCTTTTATGAGTATTTACATCAATGTTTTATTGTCCTTCTTTCACGGGGCGTATGTTTTGAAAGATACCCATGTCGGTAAGGGAACCTTTCACCCTCCTCTTTTTAAGAGACTTATTTTGTTATGTATTTTAATTCACATAATATTATTTTGGGATATGTTCTTCTATATCCTTATTGATGTAAATTTTATGCCCAAGTGATGAGATTCCCTTTTTATCTCTCATCAACTCATTTTCTGAATTTTTGAAGTGATGTCGTTAGGCTGTCGAATTTTACCAAGGGAAATTTTTAACCCAATTTTGATTTCTTTGGGTTCAACATGTAGTTATTGAATATTTTATCCTTTGAATATGTGTGAATGAAATTTTATTGTTTTACACTTAATATCCAATTATATTGGGTGTATTTATATTTGTCATACGTAATTTTAGATTGATTTATCCATAATTTAAGGATACCTTCTTTATAAGGGATTTCATCACATTTTACATCTCTATTGAGACTTCATTGTTGTTATGCACCAATTCACTCTTATATGGTATATATACTGTCCTTTGGAATATTATATCATGAATCCATTTATTCTCATGATATTATAAATTTCTGATTAAATGTTATTCCTCAATTATTGTATTCAAGTGTCTCTAATTTTGGTAAAAACCCTTTAACCAAAATATCGCTTTAAATGTTTTAAATGGTTTCGAAAATGGTTTTTGTTAATGGATTCATTATTTCAATATCCTAAAATGTTATATTGTGATTGAAATATAGAAATTTTATATTTCCTTTATGCTTGTTTTATGTGATTCATTTATGTTATGGTTCTTGGGCATTGTTATGAAAACGGGTGGTTCCGTTATAAACTAAGGGCGGGTGAGCCCGATATAGCTCTCCAATGCATTGGGTAACGCAAAGTAGTGAAACGTTATGGTTTCTCCAAAGAGATTTAGGGAATATACTGTGATGGGTATTTCAAATGTAACCAAGAGGGTTACTCTCTACGTAAGAATGTTATGAATGCCTCAAGTTAGCTTTATGTCTTTATGATTTATATTATTTATTCATGATTTTATGAGGTATGTTAGAGTTCCTATGTTTTATGGGTAAAGTATGATTTCATTCTTATGTATATATGAACTCATGTTTCCTTTCCATATTTTTATAACCCTTACTGAGCTTTTTATGCTCCTCCCAAGGTTTTGAAATGTTTTTCACAGGTCAAGGGAAAGGTACATGATGTGATGATAGTTTCAAGGATGTGTCAAGAAGGAATCAATGTTTTATTTTATATATGTTTCCGTTGATGGGGAGAATGAATACTATCTTTTATGTAACCACTTTGTTTAAATGTTGAATGTAATGCAAGTTTCATGATCTAATTCTCTAAAACTCTAAACCTGAAAATATCCTCAATGTGTAATCTTGTAATAACTCACGATTAAGTAAGGATTAAGGCTGGGGCCTTATAGTTGGTATCAGAGGTTGGTTTAGATAACTTTTGAGGTTAGGGTATCCTCTAAGCATAAGTGACATTACCATAATGGTTAGGATTTCAGAAAGAGTCCTAGTTTTAGATAAAGTGAATGAGTAAGTATATATTAGTGGTTATCTTCCTCATTAGTACTTGATGGTTTTGTTGATATACTCACACTGACATTTCTGTTTTTAGTGAATGGATGGATCTAGTAGGAACCAAAGTGACAATAGGTTTGAAGGAAACTGTGGTGGTTCTCTGATTAAGAGACTGGATGAAATGAGATTTTCAATAAGGAAACTCGTGGTTGTTCTAAACCAACTATCAAGGAGTCATGATCAACCACTTGAACCTTGGTATGTTCTGTAATGCATCATGTATGAGATGACCAATCTATGTGGAAGTGCACATAATAATTATAAAGGTATCCATTAGAGTTTATATGATCCTTACTTTTGAGGTAATTATGGGTTATTATATGATATGCTAGAAAATTAAAGGAATGAGATAAACATGAGGTTAAAATATGTTATGATCATTTTTGAAGATTTTATCTCGTTTTGGGGAATGTTTTAAAATTATATAGTTTTGGAAAAAGGACAACATGCAGACCGTGTGACAACCCGTCGCGTCGGACAAAGCTTCGGGAATCGAACCCACAACCGAAGTGCGACTGGTATTTATCGCCTACCACTGGACTACGTGAAGTCCCTGGTTAGTTTGACTGATTATTTTTAGTTAGATGATTATATGAATTAAGAGTAAGTTGATTTTGGTTTATTTTTTAAAATGATTAACCTATCATGGAAGAAATGTGATTAGGTTAATTACTTTTCAATATGAGACATTAAGAGAAACTGATTTGTTTGGAGATAAATGTTACGATTTAACTTGGAAGACTATGTGACTAAATCCTTCAAATATTTGGGTTTCAATCTTAGTTTGGTTTACTTTGAATAATTTTATGGACAAATTGTTTATCGAATGGTCCTTGTTGAACTTTGGGTTTTGTTGGACAAATTTTGGAGCTTAAGCATAGATTTTCTTTTTAAAGGGTTATCCTTTTCTGGATTATCTCACCTTGTACTAACATTTTTGGTTTTGGTTTTGGTTAAAGCCTAAAGACATGGGAAGTATGTAGTTCTCATTGGTGGATTAGGTGATTCTCTAGAAGTTGATTATGGTACTCTTAATGCGAACAAGTCTCCCTAAATACTCATCTTTTGGGAAAAATATGAGTTTGATTAAGGAATCTAGTAAAACTTGAAAGTCAAAATGATAAGTGATTATGTTTACTTATGAATAAATTCCTCAATAAAAAGTAACTTAAAACAAAAATTTTGTCTATTAAATTTTCCTACTGGGGAATCAAATACTATTTAACCCATCACAAGTTTGTGATTTTCTTGTGGTTAACTTTCTCCTAAACATGTTTTCTATCACTCTCCATCAGAACATGACCCTTTGTATTTTTCTTCCATGTCCATATTTTCATACATGGAATCCTAGTATGGGTTAACTCGGGTGACCTCTGTACTTATCTTTCATTATTTTAAAGTGATTGTTTTACCGACTCTTGTTCCGATGTGGGATATTGAAGGATGTTTCCAAGCCCAATTTTAAAAATTCTGAGGACGCCATTCCCAAAAAATGGAAGGATGTAACACCCCAGGTAAATAAAGAATATGACATTTTCATATTTATCCATATTTGTGAATAAAATATTAATATGACTTTAAAGGGGACGCTATGCTCGATGGCATACCCAACACGCAACAACGAGTTTCTTGTGAATCTTACGTTGCACTCTAATAATAAAATAATATTATTTTAAATGGTAGTTAACATGTAGCCATTGTATTGGCGGGAATGGATATAAATAACTAAAATATGATTTTAAATGTTTTTACATTTATCCAATAAAATATAAAGGCTTAAAATACGAAAAGAATTCAATTTTAGGCGTATATGCCAAAGTTTTCACTAAAGGTTCACTTATCGCCTTTTGATGGCGAACCATAATTAAATATAGTTTTGTTCACTCTTATGCATTCTATTGGACCAAATAAAACTCTTCTTAAGAATCGGGACATCAAAATTTACTTTGTATAAATTTTTGGTATCTTTCTGATAAAGTTCATTTTTTTAATGAATAGTGTAAAATGTTGTATTTTAATTCAAAACCTCTTTTTAATATAATTTATTTATATAACTAGATTATCTTTTGAATTGGTTTTAAAGTGATATTAGAATATATTTTTACCATTAAATCCAATAGTGGTCGTTGTAATTAATTTCACTTTGAAATAAGACTTAAACTAGTGTCAATCTTTTGATACTTATTGTTTCATAAAAACACGCTATTTGCTCTGACAACGGGAATTAATTATTAATTTAATTAATGTGACTTATATGTTTGAAATTTGTAAAATAGACTTCATTTTTGAATTTCGAATATCAAATATATCTTAGGTTGAATTTTTGGGATTTTTCTGAAAAACATCAATTTTTTATGAATAGTGAAACCACTAAGTGGTACTTATAAAAACTGTTTTCTTGTTTAAATGAAATTTTACCACTTCTGTGTTTTGAATTTCAAAAATCCGACATACATGGTTGTCATTAAGAAGTAAAATGTGGTTCAATGAGATTAAAATAATTTTTTTTGTGAATAGTAACTTTTAAGTTCTTAATCGCGATTAGAGAAATTAGTGTAGTTTAAGGTAAAAATTATGTTTTAATAATATGAAATGAACTCAAAACATGTCCTAACATCATTGTATGTGTCATGGCCGACCAAGACAACCCATGGGTCAACTTGGGGACCCCATGAAGCCACTTTGGTTGGAAAATGACATTAATATCTTTTTATTTAAAGTTAAAGTAAAAATGAGACAAACATGAAATGTTTTACTAAAACAATTTTTACATGGGGTTATACAAATAATATGTTTGACTATAAATATTTATTGGAAATCTAAGAATCTTTCCTACATTATAGTATTTTGTTTATAATTTTTAGACATTAAATAAATTAAATTATTTATGACATCATGATGATGCAGCGATGACCTCATTATTTAATGATTTAAATAAAATGGAAAGATAATGTAATATCTAAGACCTAAACATGTCCAAAACCTATTGGATGAGTGGATATCGAACCATTATCACATTATCCTCGAATTATATCAATGTGGGAACTCTTAAATCAGAATATCATTTTAAAATAAGGTGACTTTTCTTTACTTTCCAAGAGTGCCCCTCCTCTCCTCTTATAAAAGGCCCCCACCTCTACCTTCATACCCACATTTCCAAAGCCTTTGTCTTGGCCAACCCCTGCCCATTTCATCTCTCCACATCCATCTATAACTTCTTGAAGCCTCACTTTGGGATGAATCCTTTCCAAGGAAGCCTTTGAGCTCAAATCAAAGAAAGTTACCCGATTTAAAGGTAATGTCTTCACTTGTGTCCTTTTGTTTTATTTTGCTTATCCAACCCCCTAAACTCTTATTATTAATTTATATTGTAAAAAATACAGTATCTAAAATATACTAGGATTTTTTTTATAAGAAGGATTCGAGCTAAACATACACACACCTTTGTCTAATGGTTAAAGAACATACTGTTTCTGTGGTTGGCGATTTTCTGCCTCACAGAACGATGATTATTCAATATTCTTCTAACACCTTCAAAGGTGTCCATTAAGATGACACTATATTTATATATGATATATAATATTTTTATGTTTTACTTAAGCTTCTGTATTTTTCATTTATGGCATACCTTTATGGTTTCCATTATGGGTAAACGCGATATCTTCATTTAAGGAAGTGCGGACTACCGCCCCCTCAAAGTGATTTGATTCGTTAATACCATATGTGGTACGTATAAAGGATATATTTAATGCTATTATATATGATACCATACTGTAATTAAAATACTATTATGTATCATTATGTTTTAATTCCATTAAATATGAAGTAGAAATGGAAGTAGCGTTCATGCGTACGTATGGCTTACTGTCTCCATGAACGGTGCATTTCATTTCTTAACTCTAAAAGTTATGTAATATTACAAATTAATGAATATACTGGATATATATGATATATATGATATATACATCATGAATACAATTCTGGATATAATTAACCTTTGACCACACGAACAACATGTAATTGTAAGAAGTCCACTTTCGACTTAAGAACCAAATATCGACAAAACAGACATTATTAACTTAAATGATTACATAATGTTAATGACAAGGTAATAAGTGATATAAAAGTAATAATGAACATTAAAAAGGTTATTAAGGAAGTATAAATTAACTCATGTTTATTATTCAGGATATTAATTAATGATCGAGTCAAGTCGGACCTGAAGTAAGGGATCCTACTCCTCTCTATCTTTTTAAGTACACTCTTTTATGTCATTCCTTCTAAGCTCACCTTTGTTGTTATTGGGATGGTCTTTTATACTAATATTACTGTAATTTTTATTTTCATATGATGAGAGACCCTATTCTCTCTCATCAATCCATTTTTTAAGTTTTGAGTGGCGTCGTTAGGCTACCAAATTTTCGTAAGAGATCTAACCTCTCTCTTTCTCTTTAAGTACTCTCCTTTATGCAACTTCTTTTAAGATCCTCTTTGTTATGATGGGGGATGTTATTTTATATTCCTATTGATGTACATCTAATTTTAATGTGACGAGATACCCTATTTGATATCATCAATCTATTTTTGGATGTATTAAGTGGCGTTGTTAGGCTGCCGAGTTTTCATATGGGATTTTCATCTCACTTTTATTCCCGTGATATTTATGCTACATTTGCCACAACATCCTTTGAGTGGTGTATTTACTGGGAATTATTTTACTCATTGTGTAATATTCTTTCATTTATGAGTATTTACATCAATTTTGTATTGTCCTTCTTTCAAGGGGCGTATGTTTTGAAAGATACCCATGTCGGTAAGGGAACCTTTTACCCTCCTCTTTTTAAAAGACTTATTTTGTTATGTCTTTTAATTCACATAATATTATTTTGGGATATGTTATTCTATATCCTTATTGATGTAAATTTTATGTCCAAGTGATGAGATTCCATTTTTATCTATCATCAAGTCATTTTCTGAATTTTTGAAGTGACACCGTTAGGCTGTCGAATTTTACCAAGGGAACTTTTTAACCCAATTTTGATTTCTTTGGGTTCAACATGTATTTATTGAATATTTCATCCTTTGAATATGTGTGAATGACCTTTTATTGTTTTACACTTAATATCCAATTATATTGGGTGTATTTATATTTATCACACATAATTTTGAGATTGATTTATCCTTAATTTAAGGATACCTTCTTTATAAGGGATTTCATCACATTTTACATCTCTATTGAGACTTCATTGTTGTTATGCACCAATTCACTCTTATATGGTGTATATACTGTCCTTTGTAATATTATATCATGAATCCATTTATTCTCAAGATATTATAAAGTTCTGATTAAATGTTATTCCTCAATTAATGTATTCAAGTGTCTCTAATTTTGGTAAAAACCCTTTAACCAAAATATCGCTTTAAATGTTTTAAATGGTTTTGAAAATGATTTTTTTAATGGATTAATTATTTCAATATCCTAAAATGTTATATTGTGATTGAAATGTGGAAATTTTATATTTCCTTTATGCATGTTTTTTTTTTGATACATTTATGTTATGGTTCTTGGGCATTGTTATGAAAACGGGTGGTTCCGTGATAAACTATGGGCGGGTGAGCCCGATATAGCTCTCCAATGCATTGGGTAACACGAAGGAGTGAATGGTTAAGGTTTATCCGAAGAGATTTAGGGAATATACTGTGATGGGTATTCCAAACGTAACCAAGAGGGTTACTCCCTACGTAAGAATGTTATGAATGCCTCAAGTTACCTTTATGTCTTTATGATTTCTATGATTTATTCATGATTTTATGAGGTATGTTAGAGTAACTATGTTTTATGGGTAATTTATGATTTCATTCTTATGTATATATGAACTCATGTTTCCTTTCCATATTTTTATAACCCTTACTGAGCTTTTTATGATCATCCCAAGTTTTTGAAATGTTTTTCACAGGTCCAGGGAAATGTACATTATGTGATGATAGTGTCAAGGATGTGTCAAGAAAGAATCAATGTTTTATTTTAAATATGTTTACATTGATGGGAAGAATGAATACTGTCTTTTATGTAACCACATTGTTTAAATTTGGAATGTAATGCAAGTTTCATGATCTAATTATCTAAAACTTTAAAACTGAAAAGATCCTCAATGCGTAATCTTATAATAACTCACGATTAAGTAAGGATTAAGGCTAGGGCCTTATAACAACATTCTTACTGGCCAATGATTCTCTGCCTTGACCTACTAACTAGTCAAGAATCTAAAAACAAACTTGACCACGTCCGTTTTTATACCGGCCCACCTCAACTTCACTTTCAACGCCTTATACATATTGTGAATTCTAGGATGGAAAACCCACCCAGAATAATGTTAATACCTAAGAGGTTCCTCTTAACAATCCATGGGTACCTCTCTCTAATTCCAAAAACACAAGAATGAATTTCCATTCAGTTCACATCCCTCAATGGTCTCCCCTCCATTGAGTTTCGACCTCATCGTCACACATTTGGAATTAGATTCTTATTCCTCTATGACCAAAATGTCTACGTTGGGAACCAAAGAAACTGGATTGAAGAACTCTCTTCCACCCTGGTCCTCATATTCCAACATTATTTCAACTATGACCAACATAAACACCCACTGATCTAATGCTTATTTGACTATGTGAGAATATTATTTTATACATAATGCTTCTACCACCGAATTTCTCTTACCAGGTGTGCACATTAATTCAATATCAAACATATGAATATATTCAATCCATCTCCTTTACCTAAAGTTAAAATATATTTGTGAGAAGATATTCTTTAATCTTTTTTGATTAGTAAACACTATGAATTTCTCACCTAAGAGATAATGCCACCATATTTTTAAATCATGAACCACTAATACCAAATCCAAATCATGTGTTGGGTAGTTATTCTCATGAAACCTCAATAGTCATGAGCCATATGAAAACACATGATTCCCCTACATGATAACACACCCCAAACTTGATCCCGATGCATCACAATTCACCATGTACTCTTTCCATGAATCAGGAAAACCCAATATTGGTGACTATGTAAGGCGACCCTTTTACTCTTTAAATAATTTTTGACACTAATCATCGCATTGAAATGGGATATTCTCCTTTTTCAAAGCTTTAATCGGCGAATAAAATCGTGAGAAATCATGAACAAAATGTCGATAATACCTAGCTAGACCAAGGAAGCTTCGTATATCGAAAATGTTCTTTAGTAGTTTCAATGAGATAACATCCATTATCTTTTCCGGATCAACTGAAACACCCTTATCAAAAATAACATGGCCACGCAAATAAACCCCATGTATATAATATTCACACTTTGAAAATTTGGCGTACAATTGTTGGTCCCAAAAGATCCCCAACACGATCGACAAGTGTTGTTCATGCTCTAACATTGTCCTTGAATACACCATTATATCATCCACAAATACCACAATAACAGAATCCAGATATCACTAAAATATATTATTCATCAATTCCATGAACATCGATGGTGCATTCGTTAGAGCAAATGGCATAACCACATACTCATAATGGCCACATCTACTTTTGAAAGATGTTTTCGAAATATCCTCCATACTCACCTGCAATTAGGGATACCTTGACCTCATGTCAATATTAGAGAACCGCTAAGATCCCCTAAATTGGTCAAAAAATCATCATTGTGTGGAAGTTCTTATGGGTTCTTTATCATAAAATGATTAATTGTGCGGTAATCAACACAGAGCTGTAAGCTTCCAGCCTCCATTTTAACAAACAAAAATGGTGCTGCCTAGGGATACGTGCTAGGCTGAATGAACCCTTTTTTTAACTCTTCCAACTACAAATATAATTTCCTCAATTCTCTAGGTTCCATTCGATAAGACAAAAGCATGTTTGGATTTGTCCTCAGAATGTAATCAATCGTAAACTCCACTTCTCTCACAGATGGGAACCCTAAGAATTCATTATGAAACACATCCATAAAATGATCCACAACCACTTGAAAAACACTCTGCTCAATACCTTCTAGAGATTCCAGCGACAGGGCCTCTAACTGATATGAGATCATGCCAATAGATGGTTTCATCAAATCCATTGCACCAGGATTTTCATTCTTCTAGACTCTAAATATATGTCTAACACCATCCTCCATAAAAAAATAACCATTCACACATAGTAATCAATGATGGCCATAAATATTTCCAACCAATACATTCCCAGGAATATATCATAAGTGTAAGAATCTAAGTCTTTATAATGGAAAAAAATCTCGATCCTGTTTGAACTGTTTGACTTGTTTCTAAGAAAACTAAGAAAATTCGGAAGTTCTCAAAATTTCTAGATTACACACTGTGTACATTCAGTACATGTCGTGTACTTTTGACCATGTGTGAAGGCCAGACATTGCATGTAGGCCTTTTGTGAAGGTAAAATGCTTTTAGAAAAAACATGTCGTGTACTCTAAATAACACGCCTTGTATGGTATAGTCATGTATCGACCACATGCCCGCTGAGTACATGTCGTTTGATGACTGTGTTTGAATTTTCTACTACTCGGTGTATAGGGTTGCTGGAAAGGCTCTATATTTTATTTTCTGCGTAGCGACTAAGTTTTAGCCATGTGTTAACTCGTTTGGCATGTTAAAGCCATGTGGATAGCTCCCCTTAAGTCGGAGTACGGAGAAGGAAACTACATGGTGTGTAGTCCTTTATACATGCCTTGTATTTTTTTTTCACTTAAATAAATGAGCATCGCGTCTTATTTCAGAAATGATCTTCTTCTTCCCCATCTTCAGAATAATACTATTCCAAAATCCCAAAACTACATATGTTGCCCTATATTCTTCATATTAATTCTGTTCTTTAATCCGTTGGTGGTTGTGATATCGCATCAGGAAGGCTAAACCCGCACACCCTATTTCGTACCAGTTTCCTTACCTCACCCACCACATATTCCATCCAAGCATAATTTCCATGATTTGACGGAATCGTAGATATATGAAGATCATCTTCGAATTAATTCTCTTTATAATATGTACCTATGTGTACGAGTCCCACGTGGGTGGTGTATACCTTCTTTCGTGTTTTCGTGGACTTTTGGGTAGCGCAACCAATAGCCCGTATTTGGGGATTTTGAGAAAGACCATTTCATACCAGCTTTAATATGTTAAATTTATTATGAGACCCATGGGATGCCTTTCGGTAATCCCTTCACCTATTTTTCTTGAGCAAGGCTTGGAAAGGGGTCATTTCTCATCAAGGAATTTTGGTCAGGGGGTGTCAAAATGGTTATAATTGAACTATATTGTTTTAAACTTTTTGTTTAATTTATTAAACCATGAAATAACTTATTAGAGGTTTTGAAGACCTTAGTGTTTGTATGGGATAACACCTACTAGTGAAGGTCAATGGTTTACTTTGTTTGAATTTTTTAGGTATTTATTTTCAATAACTATATATGTGATGTCTGATATTTCCTATTCTAAAGACTTTGGGTTGTGTTGGTCATGGCCCAGATATTCTTGAATGATAAAGATCACAGGTTGTGCTTGGCCAAGGTTACATTGGGTGGTTCTGACCATGGTATTGGCATCATGGATGTTGGCTTCAGGTAGTGTGACTGTCAGGTTGGGCATGGCCTATTTTACTTAGATGGTGAGGCCATCAGACTTGAGTGACATGGCCACAATTAAAAGAGGTGTCTGAGACGTTGTGTCTTGGGTAATATTTTATTGATTACCGCTCACTATGAACTTTGAGTAGTGTGCACACATGGAGTCTTTTTGATGAGGTGGTATTGACCACTCATGTGGGTATTGGCCTCCATTAGTTATGGTTTAAGTACTATTGTTTTAGGGGTGCTTGGCGTAGGAAGCCACGTTGTAGGTTAGGATCTTTTAGGGGATAGCATTGAGGCTATTGGGTTGGGGGAAGAGGCTCGTTGTGGTTTTATATCCGACATTGATTTCCCTCCAGTTGCTGATTTGAGAGTAGACATCACTTTCCCTCTAGTTACTTTATTAAGGGCAGATGATGCTATCCCTCCGATTAATTATTTGAGGCGAGACATTGTTGTTCCTCGAAGTTGCTACTTCTTGGGCGTGCCATCAGGACCTCTGTTCTTGAGACACACAGTGTAAGAGGGAACATGGTGTTGGGTTACATGAAAGAGATTCCGTTATTAGCCAAAGCAGGTGACACTCCATGGTGGTTGCTGAGCACCATTGGAGTTTGTGTTTATTTGTGATTAGTATTGTTTACTATTTTACGCATAAATGAATTTATACTTAAGCATTTATATTATGTACGCACTGTTGGGTGTTATCCTACTGAGATTCTTCTCACACCTTGCACAGGACCTTCGAGGTATGTGTAGAATTTATACATTTACATGCATGAAGGAGACCGACCTCAGGAGCTGGACTATTTTAGTTGTCAAATGGAGATGGTAGGGACCTTGAGGTCTTTCCTAGATGGAGTATACTTCTTTTCATGTATCTGCATGCTTACTTTATTACTGTAGCTATTGTTGGTTAGACCTTGTTGCCCTTATATATATTTAATTGTTGTGGATGCATGACTTTTCTATTCTAGTAGTTGTTGCAATTGATTACAAGCATGTTGTTTAATTTATTTTCCATGTTTTTTTATATTTATTACTTCCACCATTTATTTCTATTGATTATGATTTCTCTATGCGGGTCTAGATCGAGTCTGCAGAGTCATCTAAT
This sequence comes from Viscum album, assembly GCA_963277665.1. Classification (NCBI taxonomy): domain Eukaryota; kingdom Viridiplantae; phylum Streptophyta; class Magnoliopsida; order Santalales; family Viscaceae; genus Viscum; species Viscum album. The sequence goes on along the minus strand of OY728147.1, from coordinate 1,686,701,945 downwards.
TTTATATAATGCTTGGACCAGTACCGTTATTATCCTATGAGAGGGTATATCCTCCCTACTATACCTATAAGACCCTCGCTCCTAGTTGGAATCCTTTGGCATTCAGGGAGGTATGCCTAAGGTAGTAACACCCGACCCATTTAGCACTGTTCATGTGGATGACCGAGTCAGGGAGGTTACATAGTTGTATTAGAGGGGTTCTTGACATGGATTTAGTTGTAGTGTTTATTTGGCTACTAATGAGATTGAGATGTAAGTTTTAGTTTCTTCTAGTTTTACTAATTGTGATATGGTATAATAAAGATAGGTTGTAATTGGAACTAGGTTTCTGGTGTGTGATTGGTGCCCGAAGCACCAGGTATGAGGGATCGACCATGTTTCCTTTGGTGGGAATTTCAATTTTTCCTATTTCTCAGATTTTATTTTATATGATTTACACCTCGATGGCTCGCTTGGTGTGTGATGTTATTGATTGTGATATGTAACCCTTGACCAGGTGCGGTATTGGAAAATTAGACCTTGACCCGATATGACAAGGCATGATTTGGGTGCTTTTGATAGGAACATTTTTAGGGTATTTCAATTTAATAACTGCTTGTATGATTTATGAGGTGATAATTCCAGGTGAATAATATCAAATTCCACGCTTTGAATGCTTTTGAAATTTGATAGGTAAAATAGATTATAGAATTTATAGTTTATTCTAATGTAATATTCCATTCTTATTATACATTGTGAATTGCTTGGGGGAAGAGATTTTGGGCCTGACTATTATATAAGAAGGTAGGTACTATTGTTGAGGTGATTTTGATCACAAGGATTGGGCATCCTGGACATCAGTTTGAGGCAGTTGGACTATCAGGATTGGGCGCCTCGGAGGCCATGAGGCCGGGATGCCATGGGCATGTGTTACAGTGGGGGAGAGTAAGGGTGGTAGTTATGTTCTACCTTTTACTTCTTTTCCTATCTACATGAATATATTATATTATATTATATATATATATGGGATGTTTGACTACTTATGGTATACATCGGGTTCCTTCTGGACGACATAGATGGAGTGTTCGCTGGGAGATGGTAGAGTGACACAGGAGAAGGATTAGGTTTAGGATCTGGTGTAGGAAGAGCAGTAGCCACTAGTATAAGATCAGGGATCAGATCAGGTTCAGGATCTAGTGCAGGAAGGGCAGCATCTGGGTTTGGCCGTGCTCGGGTCGTGGCTCAACGAGAAGCTCTGGTCTAGTATAGTACGTGTCTTGATGGGGATCGAAAGGGGAAGGTAGGGTATATAGCCATCCAAGGAATATCAGACGTGGGAGTTCCAGTAGAAGCACCGAATGCTTTTTCAGGGTGAGAGTGGTCCATAGGTAGCTAATAATTGGATAGGGTTCATACAGATGATTTTCGAGCAGCTCAAGACACCTCCAGGGCGGAGGGTAAAGCTGGTAACGTACATGCTGCGAGGGCCGACAAAGCATTGGTAAGATGTGATGCATTTGGCTCAAATTCATGAAGGATTGGTATGGAAGGAATTCTAGAACAAGTTATTCGAGCACATTTACACAGAGACACTGAGTTCTGAGAGAGCTTAGGTGTTCTTGAACCTTCAGTAGGGAGACATGTTTGTCATGGACATTGTAGATACTTTCATTGATCTATCTCACATTGCACCTGGTAGGGTAATAGAGGACTCAGCAAGGGTGAGGCACTTCGAGGATGGATTATAACATGCCATTTGGATCCAGGTGAATATCTTCAAGCTGGGTTCATTTACAAAGGTGGTAAATCTGGCACGTAAAGTAGAGGGAAACCAAAGGGATAGGCCCTAGGTTTGCCAGGCGATGGATTCAGGTGATGGTTCGGATATTAGAAACCGAGGATGGGATGAGTTCTTATAGTGAATTCATTCCAAGTACATTGTTAGACCACCTCATGGTAGTTCAGTAGTGGTTTTCATTCAGTTTGGATATCCAGGGCATGTTTGAACTCAGTGTGATAGGCCTCCAAAGGAATGTCGGGAATGTGGATTGGTCGAGAACCTTGAACGGTTTTGCAGGAAATCTTTTCAGACAACCGATAGGCATGAAATAGGAAAATGGTGGAATCTAGAGTAGGTTCATGTTCGGTAATAAGAGAGAGTATCCAAGTTTCAGCTGTATGCGGAGGATGTGATAGAGCCAGCGAAAGCTAGCTGAGGGGTTAGTGACCATTGACTGGAGTAGCACTGTAGGGCGGTCAGGCATCAGGCAGTCATACTTCAGGCCAGGTCTATGTCATGGAGCTGCCAGAGGCTGATCATGATGGTGAGAAAATGATAGTTAGAGGTATGTTGTGAGTGTGGACATGATCTTTTTTTCTTTAACTTGTTTTGGCGTGGCCTACTGGGGCATGTCCACTTTGAGGGCACGACTGGCACATTATTTATGTGGACAGACAAGATTCTGTTCAATGGGATTGACACCATATCATGTGTGTGATATATTTATATATGTATGAGATGTGTGGAATTAGGGGAATCAAGGATGTGGGTTACTTGGGGTTCCTGGGGCGTCGAGGCATCAATGATGTGGGTTACGTGAGGTTCTGAGGGCATTGAGGCATAGAGGATGAGGGTTACATGAGGTTTTGTAGGCATCAGGGTATCGAGGATGTTGGTTACTTGAGGTTCTAGGCGTGAGATTCATTCTAAGAATCCATGGCATGTAGTACCTCATAGAGGCAGACACATATGCGGTGCGGGATATGTATGGGGTGTCAGAAACAACACGAGAGCAACAATGAGGTGCTGGGGTGGCGATACATCAGGAGAGGACCATGTTTTCGAAAAAAAGGTTGGTGAACCTTTTCCTGATTTTAGTTTTGTTGGGTTGAGACCGAGTTAGGAAAATCCTAAGCTGGGGAGCCCCTTGAGGAATTTAGCTAGAACCTTTTAAGACTGGGGTAGTCCAGGTTACTTTGACTGAGATGGTATGTTTAGTACCATATCCAGGTTTCATTTGATAGCACAAGGACAACCTTTGTTATAATGGGGAAAATGTAAGAACCCATGTTTTTATAATGGGTAAAAATTATGACCATGTTTGAATTTTTTTACTTGTTTATGAGAAAACATGGAAAATCTGGTTATTTTGGAAATTTTCAGATTACACACCGTGTACCTTCAGTACACACTGTGTACTTTCAACAATGTGTGAAGTCTAGAAATGGAGTGTAGGCCTTTTTCCTGTGTAGAAAGATTTTAGCAAAAACACATTGTGTACTATAAAGAACATGTTGTGTATGGGTTAGGTGTGTACCGACTGCATGCTCGCCGAGTACATGTCATGTGATGATTGTGTATGAATTTTCTATTACATGGTGTGTACGGTTGGTGGACACACCATGAATTTTTCTTATCCACAAACTGGCTAAGTTCTAGCCATGTGTTTACCTGTGTGGCATTGTACAAGTTTTGTGGCTACCTCCTCTTAAGTTGGTGTATAGACAAGGCCACTACACAACATTTAGTCCTTTATACACACTGTGTATTTTTATTTTTATTAACATAAATGAATGTGTGTCATGCATTATTTAAGAAAAGATCTTGTTCTTCCCCAACATCAGAATAGTCGCATTTCGAAATCCCAATCTGCATACCTTGCCCTGGATTCTTCATATGAAGTCTATTCTTAAATCCGTCGGTGGTTGTGGGATTGCATCAGTAAGTCTAAACCCATGCACCCAATTTCGTTCCAGTTTTCTTGCCTCACCCACCGCATTTTCCATCTGAGCGGAATTGCTGGGATTTGATGGAAATGTAGATCTACGAAGATCTAATTCAAATTAGAGCACAATACTAGACATTCTACATCTATGAGTCACAAGTAAGTGGTACATACCTTCTTTCATGGTTTCTAAGATTTTTGAGTGGCGCATCCGTTGGTGCATATTAGGGTATTTTGAGAACGAACATTTCATACCTGATTTAATATGTTAAATTGATTATGAGACCCATGGGATTCTTTTGGGTAAGCCCTTTACCAAATTTTCTTGAGCGGCGCTTAGAGAGGGGTCGCTGCTCATTAGGGAATTTTGGCCAGGGGTGTCAAAATGGTTATAATTCTAACATTATGGTTTTAAACTAATGAGTTTTGTTTATTAATACTTGATATGATTTATTAGAGGCTTTGAAGACCTCAGCGTTGTTATGGGACAACACCCAGCTAGTGAAATTCAATGGTTCAGTTTGTTTGCATGTTTTACATATTTCTATTTATTAAATATATATGTGATGTGTGATATTGAATATGCTGGAAACTTCGGGTTGTGTGGGGAGTGGCCCACATATATTTTTGAGTGATGATGATCACAGGTTGGACTTGGATCGGGTTACATTGGATGGTTCTGACTACTGGATTGGGAATCATGGATGTCGGCTTGAGGCAATGAGACTGTGAGGTTGGGCATGGACTAGGTTACATAGATGGAAAGGCCTTCAAACATGAGCAACATGGTCGCAGGGACATGAGGTGTCAGAGACATTGTGTATTGGGTACTATTTTGGTGATTACCTCTCACCTGTAACTTTGAGTAGTGTGCACACATAGAGACTTTGTGATGAGGTGGTTTTGACCAATCATGTGGGTAGAGGCTCCTGTTAGTTGTGGTTAAGGTACTATTGGTTTAGGGGTGATTTTCATAGTAATCCTCATCGATAGTTAGGATACATTAGAGGATAGAGTTGAGGCTATCAGGTTTGGGGTAGAGGCTAGACATGGTTTGAGGGAAGACATTACTGTCCATCCAGTTACTGATTTGAGGGTAGACATTGCTCTTCCTCTGGTTACACTATTGGGGGCGGACATCATTGTCCCTCTGGTTAATTATTTGAGGACAGACATTATTGTTCATCTGAGTTTCTACTTCTTCGGCGTGCCTTAGGATGTCCATACTTGAGACACGTGGTGTAAGGGGGAACATGGTGCTAGGTTACATGATAGAGATTCCAGCATTGGCCGAAGCAGGTGACACTCCATGGTGGTTGTTGAGCACCAATGTAGTTTTTGTTTATTTTTGCATCATATTGTTTACTATTTTACTAATAAATTAATGTCTGTTTAAACATTTATATTAGGTACTCACTTTTGGGTGGTATCCTACTGCGATTCATCTCACACCCTGCATAGGCCCTTTGAGACATGTGTAGTCTTTATGTATTTAAAAGCATGAAGGAGACTGGCTTCAGGAGTTGGACTGTTTTAGTTGTCAAATGGAGATGCTAGGGACCTTGAGATCTTGCCTAGCTAGAGTTTACTTTGTTTTTGTTTTTTCTTGTATCAGCATTCTTCCATTGTTATTATAGCTAATTTTGGTTAGCCATTGGGTCTCTTAAATATATTGACTAGTTGTGGATGCATGACTTGACTATTTTAGTAGTTTTTGAAATTTATTAGTATCATGTTGTTCTATTTATTTTCTATTGTTGTTGTTTATATTTATAGCTTCTGTAATTTATTACTATTGATTATGCTTCTGTTATGTGGGTATGATTCAAGTCTACAAAGTCTCATAATTTTATACTATGCTTGGACCAATACAATTGTTATCCTCTGAGAGGGTATAGCCTCCCCACTATACCTATACGAAACTCACTACTAGTCAGCACCCTTTTCGATTCCGGGAGGTACACCTAAGTTAGTAACACCCGACCCATTTAGCATTATTCAACTGGCTGGCCATGTCTAGGATATTACAGATTTTTTACAAAAGGGGTTAATAACTTGGATTTAGTTGTAGTGTTTTTCTAGATACTAATGACATTGAGATGCCTATTTTTTTCTACTTCTTTTACTATTTGGGATATGGTATAATGAAGATAGGTTGTAATTGGAACAAGGTTTCGAGCATGTGCTTGGGTACCTAAATCCCCATGTATGAGGGATCGACCAAGTTTCCTTGGTTGGGAATTGATGTTTTTATTTTTTCATAGATTACAGCTTATATTATTTCCACCTTGATGGATCAATTGGTGTGTGATGTTATTGATTTTGATATGTAACCATTAAACCAGTGCAGTATGGGACAATTGGACCTTGACCTGGTATAACAAGCCATGATTTTTTTTCTTTTGATAGACATATTTTTCAGGTATTTAAATTTCATAACAGCATGTTTGCTTTCTGAAGTGATAATTACATGTGAATAATATCAAATTCCATGCTTTGAATGCTTTTTAAATGTGATAGGTGAAATTCTTGATATAATTTATATTTTATTACAATGTAATATGTCATTACTATTATATCTTGTGAATTTCTTGTAGAAGAAGTTTTTGGGCTTGGTTGTAATATTAGTAGGCAGGTACTATGGTTGAGGTGATTTTGATCACCAGGATTGGGCATCATATATGTCAGTTTGAGGCAGTTGTACTATCAGGATTAGGAGCCTCAGTCGTCGGTTTGAGACCTCGTTGGTTATTGGGATGGGCATGGCCTGAGGAGATTTTGATACAAGGCTCTGTTGAGGGGCGGGTAAGGAGGCCATGAGGCTGGGATACCGTGGACATGAGTTATAGTGGGGGAGAGTAGGGGTAGTAGTTATGAACTACCTTATACTTCTTTTCCTATCTGGATGAATATTATATATATATATATAGGATGTTTCTCCATTTATGGTATTCATCCGGTTCCTTCTGGAAGACATTGATGGAGTGTCAGGCGGGAGATGGTAGAGTGGCATAGGAGAAGGATTAGTTCCAGGATCTGGTGCAGGAAGAGAATTATCCACTAGTATAAGATCAGGGATTGGAATAGGTTCAAGATCTAGTGAAGGCAGGGCAGTAGCTAGGTTTGGAAGTGTTCAGGTCGTGGCTCAATGTGTTTCTCTGGTCTAGTTTGGTACATTTCTTCATGGAAATCGAAAGCGGAAAGTAGGGTATATAGCCATCTATGGAATATCAGACATGGGAGTTGCAGTCGCAGTACCCACAAATTTTTTAGGGTGAGGGTGGTTCATAGGCAGCTGAGAACTCGATATAGATCATGAAGATGATTTTCGAGTAGCCTGAGACACCTCCAAGACGGAGGGTCAATATGGTGATGTACATGTTGCGAGGACTCGAAAAGCGTTGGTGGGTTGTGCGGGTTCAGGATCACAGGCACAAAGGATTGGCAGGGAAGAACATAGAGGACATGTTCTTAATGAATTTTTACCCAGATACACTGAGGTCCGAGAGTGCTCGAGTGTTCTCGAGCCTTCAGTAGGGAGACATGATTGTCATGGACTAGGTAGCTACATTCATTGAGCTATCTCACAATGTATAGTAAGCGATGACTCGAAAAGGGTGAGGTGCTTCGAGGATGGATTAAGACACCCCATTCAGATACAGGTGAATATCATTAGGCTTGCTTCATTCACAGAGGCGGTGAATCAGGTGCTCATAGTAGAGTGAAACCAAAGGGATAGGCCCCAGGTTGGTCGAGCGACGACTTCAGGCGATGGTTATGATAGCAGAAAGCGAGGGCAGGATGAGTTTTAGTAGGGAAGTCATTTTAATACTCATTTATACCACCTCATGACAGTTCATCATTAGTTTTATTTCATTTTGGATAGGAAAGGAATGTTCGGACTCAGTGTGATAGCCCTCCAAAGGAGTGTCAGGAATGTCGACAGGTCGAGCACCTTGAGAGGTTTTTTAGGAAGCCTTCACAAAAAACCAGTAGGCATAGACCAGGATAGATGGTGGGCTCTAGAGTTAGTTCAGTTTTGGTAATAGGAGAGGGTAGCCGAGTTTCAACTGCATGTGGAGGAGATGACAGAGCCAGTGGGAGCCAGCTGAGGGGTTAGTGGCCAGTGATTGGACCAGCAACACATGGAGTTTAGGCATCAGGTTGTTGTACATCAGTCTAGGTGCATGTTGTGGAGAAACCATAGGCTGATCAGGATGGTGGTATGATGATAGTTAGAGGTACACTGCATGTGTGGCCATGATCTATTTTGTTTTTACTTGTTTTGGAATGGCTTGTTGGGGCATGTCATCTTTGAATGCACGAGCTGCGCATGATTTATGTGGAATGACTAGATTTTGTTCAGTATGATTGAAACCATATTTGGTGTGTGATATATTTTTATATGTATGAGATGTGTGGCATCAAGGGAATCAAATATGCGGGTTAATTGAAGTGCCTTGGGAATCGAGGTAGCAAGGATGTGGGTTACATGAGGTGTCGAGGGCATCAGGGAATTGAGGATGAGGGTAACATGAGGTTTTGTGTGCATTGGGGCATCGAGGATGTGGGTTACATGAGGTGTTAAGCACCAGATTCATTTTGTGCATCCATGGGATGCAGTACCTCATAGATGTGGACACCTATGTGGTGTGGGATACATTTAGGGTGTCTGAGACAACACGAGAGCACCAATGAGGTGTAGGGGTGATAATGTGTCATGAGAGGACCATGAGACTAGGAAACATTTAGTGAACCTTTTCTTGATTTGAGTTTTGTCGGGTTGAGACTGATTTAGGAAAATCCTAAGGTGGGGATCCCCTAGGTGAATTTATCCAGAACCATTTTAGACCGGGGTAGTCCAGGTTACATTGACAGAGATGGAATGTTTGGTTCCATCTCTGGGTTTAGTTTGATATCATGGGGATTAGCTATGTTATGGTGGGGAGATTATAGGAACCCTGGTTTTTAGAACGTGTCAAAATCATGATCATGTTTGAATTTTTTAATTATTTCTGGGAAAAATGGTAAAATCTGGCTGTTTTATAAATTTCTAGATTACACGTCGTGTACCTTCAGTACATGATATATTATTTCAACCGTGTATGAAGGCCATAAATGGCGTGTAGTCCTTTTGGCAGGGTAGACAGTTTTTTTCAAAAACACTTTGTGTACTCTAAATTACACATTGTTTACGGGTTATGTGTGTACCGAATGCATGCTAGCCGAGTACATGTCATGTGACAATAATGTAATAATTTTCTACTACACGGAATGTATGGTTAGTGGAGATGATGTGAATTTTTATTTTCCTTGTACCAGAAGAGTTCTAGCTATTTCTCGACCTGTGTGGCACATCCAAGTCGTGTATCCACCTCTTCTTATGTTGGAGTATGGACAAGGACACTACATGACATGTAGTCCTTTATAAAAGCCATGTATTTTTATTTTTATTCACATAAATGAAAGAGTGTCATGTATTATTTATGCAAATATTTTCTTATTCCCCAAATTCAAAATAGTCTCATTCTGAAATCCTGATCTACATACCTTGCCCTAGATTATTAATAGGAAGCATGTTATTCAATCCGTCAGTTGACGTGGGATCACATCAGCAAGGTTAAACCCACAAACCATATTTAATTATAGTTTCCTTGTCTCACCCACCGCATTTTCCATCCTAGCAGAATTGTTTGGATTTTATGGAAACATAGATATACAAAGACTGGAATAGAATTGGAGCTCAATATCAGATATTCCTATTTCTATGAGTCTTAGTTAAGTGGTGCATACCTTCATACATGTTTTCTCAAATTTTTGGGTGTCACATCCATTGGCGCATTTTTGGCTATTTTGAGAATGACCATTTCATATCTGATTTAATATGTTAAATTGATTATGAAATCCATGTGATTCCTTTGGGTGATCCCTTTACCTATTTTTCATGAGCGGGGCCAGGCAAAGGGTCGTTGCACATCGGTCCATTTTGTCCAGGGGGTGTCAAAATGGTTATTTTTTAACTTTATTGTTTTAAACTATTTGGTTTGGTTTATTAAAATTTTATATGGTTTATTAGAGGCTTTCAAGACCTCGGTGCTAGTATGGGACAAAATATGGCTATTACATGTCAATGGATTAGTTTGTTCACATGTTTTAAATATTTATTTTGATTAAATATATATGTGATGTGTGATAATGAATATGCTGGAAACTTCGGGTTGTGTAGGGAGTGGCCCAGATATTCTTGAGTGATGATGACCATAGGTTGGGCTTGGCCCTGGTTACATTGGGTGATTCTGACCACATGATTGGGCATCATGGATGTCGGCTTGAGGTAGTGTGACTGTCAGGTTGGGCATGGCCTGGGTTACTTAGATGGCGAGGCCATCAAACTTGAGTGACATGGTCGCAGGGACACGAAGTGTCAGAGACGTTATGGCTTGGGTACTATTTTGGTTATTACTACACACCTATAACTTTGGGTAGTGTGCATAGAGAGAGACTCTATTATGAGGTGGTTTTGACCACTCGTATAGGTAGAGGCACTCGTTAGTTGCGGTTTAGGTACTATTGGTTTTGGGGTGCTTGTTGTAGGAATCAATGTCGAATGTTAGGGTCCTTTAGGGGATAACATTGAGGCTATCAGGTTGGGGGAAATGGCTCTCCATTTTTTGAGGGCAAACATCATTATCCCTAGAGTTACTGATTTGAGGGTAGACATCACTATCTCTATAGTTACTTTATTGAGGGTGGACATCACTGTCCCTTCAGTTAATTATTTGAGGACATAAATTATTGTTCCTCTAAGTTGCTACTACTTGGGCATGCCTTTGGGATGTCCATACTTGAGACACGTAGTTTAAGGGGGGACATGGTGTTGGGTTACATGGTAGAGATTCCAGCATTGGCCGAAGCAGGTGACACTCCATGGTGGTTTCTAAGAGCGAGTGAAGTTTGTGTTTATTTGTGCACTGTACTATTTATTATTTTACACATAAATTCATGTCTTCTTAATCATTTATATTAGTTATGAATTGTTGTGTGGTATGTTTTTGATATTTTTCTCACACTCTGCAGAGGCCCTTCAAGACGTGTGTAGACTTTATGTATATACATGCAAGAAGGAGACCAGCTTCAGGAGATGGACTATTTTAGTTTTCAAATGGAGATAGTGGGGACCTTGAGGTCTTTCTTAGTTGGAGTTTACATGATTTTTTATTTTTTCCTGTATCAGCATTCTTATTTTATTATTGTAGCTATTGTTGGTTAGCCATTGGTTCCCTTATATATATTTACTTTTTGTGGATGTATGACTTTCCTATTCTAGAAGATGTTACAATTGATTATTAGAATGTTGTTCTATTTATTTTCCACTGTTATTATTTATATTTATTACTTCTTCTATTTATTTTTATTTATTATGATTCTACTATGAGGGTCTGGTTTGAGTCTGTAGAATCTTCTAATTTAATATTATTCTTGTACCAATACCATTATTATATATGGAGAGGGCATAGCCTCTCCACTATAACTATAAGTCCCTCGTTGCTAGTTAGAAGCCTTTGGCATTCGAGGAGTTACACCTAATTCAGTAACACCTGACCCATTTAGCACTGTTTAGGTGGCTGACCGAGTACGAGATGTTACATAGTTGTATCAAAGGGGTTCTTAACATGGATTAAATTGTATTGTTTTCTTGGGTACTAATGAGATTGGGATGTCTGTTTTTGTTTTTCCTGTTTTTACTATTTGGGATATGGTATGCTAAAGATAGGTTATGATTGGAACCAGGCTTCTAGCGTGTTTATGGGTTCTTGAAGCCCAAGGTATGAGGGATCGACAAAGTTTCCTTGGGTGAGAATTGTTGTTTTTCTTTTTTCTCAGATTACAGTTTATATGATTTCCACCTCGATGTCTCACTTGGTGTGTGATATTATTGATTGTGATATGTAACCCTTGACTTGGTGCAGTATGGGACAATTAGACCTTGACTCAATATGACAAGGCATGATTTGTTTGCTTTTGATAGGCACATTTTTGGGTATTTCAATTTCAAAACTGCATGTACACTTTGTGAAGTGATAATTCCAAGTGAATAATATCTAATACAATTCTTTGAATTCATTTTGAATGTGATAAGTGAAATTCCAAATCGAATATCTAGTTTACTGTAATGAAATACGCCATCTTATTATATATTGTGAATTGCTTACGACAGATGATTTTGGGCCTGGATGTTATATGAGCAGACATGTACTATGGTTGAGGTGATTCTCCTCACCAGGAATGGGCAAGTATGACATCGGTTTGAGGCAGTTTGACTGTCAGAATTGGGCGCCTCGGTCTTTAGTTTGTGACAACATTGGTTGTCAGGATGGGCATAGCCCGAGGTGATTTTGATACTAGTCTCTATTGATGGGAGGTTAAAGAGGCCATGAGGTCAGGATGCTTGGGCATGGGTTATGATGGGGGAGAGTAATGGTAGTAGTTATGTGCTACCTTTTACTCCTTTTAATATCTCCATGAATATTATATATATATATATATATATGGGATGTCTGACCATTTATGGTATTCATTGGACTCCTTCGAGATGACTTAGATGGAGCGTCAAGCAGTTGAAGGTAGAGTGTCACATGAGAAGGATTTGGTTCAGGATCTGCTACATGAGGATAATTAGACACATGTATATGATCAGGGATAAGATTAGGTTAAGGATCTTGTGCAGGCATGGCAGCTATTGGGCTTGGTAGTGTTCGAGCCGTGGTTGGATGAGTAGATCTGGTTAAGTCGGGTACGTGTCTTGAAGGGGATCGAAAGAGGCATGCATGGTACATATCCATCTATGGAATATAATACATGGTACTTCCAATAATATCACCCACTGTTTTTTCAGGGTGAGTGTGGTCTATAGGAAGCTGAGAACTGGATAGAAAGCATGCTGATAATTTTTGAGCAGCTTGAGATGCCTCTAGGGTGGAGGGTCAAGTTGGTGACGTACATGCTGTGACGACTAGTAAAGCGTTTGCGGGATGTCCAGGTTCAGGCTCACAGGCACAAAGGATTGTCCGGGATAGACTATGAGGTCATGTTATATGAGCACTTTTACCCTGAGACACTAAGGGCCAAAGGAGCTCGGGTGTTCATGAGACTTTAGTAGGGAGACATGTTATTCATGGACTGTGTAGCTACTTTCATTGAGTTATCTCACTTTTCACCTGGTATGGTAGCTGATGACTCGATATGGGTGATGTGCTTCGTGGATGGATTACGACACGCCATTTGGATCAAGGTAAATATATTCAGGCTATGTTCATTCATAGAGGTGGTGAATTAGCCGCTCATTGCAGAGGGAATCCAAATGGATAGGCCCCATGTTGGCCGGGTGATGGCTTCAGGCAATGGTTCAGATATCAGCAAGTGTGGACGAGATGAGTTCCAGTATGGAACTCATTCTAAGGACTCAGTTAGAACTCCTCATGGAAGTTAAAAAATGGTTTTATTTCAATGTGGAAAGCCAAGTCATGTTCGGACTCAATGTGATAGGCCTCCAAAGGAGTGTCAGGCATGTGGAGAGGTCGATCCCCTTGAGAGGTTTTTCTGGCAGCCTTCTCAGATAGCCAAGAGGAATTGACCAGGACTGACGATGGCATTTACAGTTGGTTTAGGTTTGGTACTAGGTGAGGGGAGCTGAGTTTCAGTTGCACGTAGAGGACATGATAAAGCCATCGTGAACCAACTGAGCGGTTAGTGGCCGGTGACTGGAAAAGAACCGTAGGGAGGTTTGGCATCAGGCAGTTGTACATCAAGACCGGTTCCTGTCATTGGGCTACCAGAGGATGATTAGGATGGTGCGCTAATGATAGTTAGAGGTATGCTGCGAGTATAGCCATGATCTGTTCTGTTTTCACTTGTTTTGGCATGGCCTGTTGGGGCATGCCCTCTTTGAGTGCACAAGCTACACATGATTTATGCGGTTTGACAAGATTTTTTTTATTGGGATTGACAGCATATCGGGTGTGGGATATATTTATATATGTATGAGATGTGGGGCCTCAGGGGAATCAAGGATGTGGGTTACTTGAGGTGCCTTGGGAATCGAGGCATCTAGGATGTGGGTTACTTGAGGTGCTGAGGGAATCGAGGAATCGAGGATGAGGGTTACATGATGATTTGTGGGCATCAGGGCATTGAGGATGTGGGATACTTGAGGTTCTAGGCACCATATTCATTTTGAGAATCCATGGGATGCAGGACCTCATGGTGGGGGACATCTATGTGGGGAGGGATACGTTTGGGGTGTTAGAAACAACATGATAAAACCAATGAGGTGCAAGGGTGACAATGCATCATGAGAGGACTATGAGTCCATAAAAATGTTAGTGAACCTTTTATTGATTTGGGTTTTTTGGGTTGAGTCAGAGTTACAAAAATCCTAAGGTGGGGAGCCCCTTGAGGAATTTATCTAGAGCCTTTTTAGACTGTGGTAGTCTTGGTTACTTTGACTGGGATGGTATGTTCGGTGCCATCTCTAGGTTTTTTTGATAGCATGGGGACAAGCTATGTTAAGATGGGGAGATTTTAAGAACCTGGGTTTTTAGAACTAGTCAAAATCCCAGCAATGTTTTATTTTTTACCTATTTTTTAGAAAACAGGAAAAACATGGATGTTATAGAAATTTACATATTACACATCTTATACCTTTAGTACACACGGTGTACTTTCTACAATGTGTGAAGGCTATAAATGGTGTGTAGGCCTTTTGGCCGGGAAGAATGTTTTTTTTAAAAACACATTGTGTACTCTAAAGTACATGATATGTACGGTTTAGGTGTGTACCGACCACATGCTTGTTGAGTACATGTCATGTGATGACCGTGTAATAATTTTATTCTACATGGTGTGTAGGGTTGGAGGACATTCCATGATTTTTTCTTTTCCTCATACTTACTGAGTCCAAGAATTTTGTCGACCAGTGTGGTGCGTCCATGTCATGTTCCCACCTCTGTTTATGTTAGAGTATAGACAAGGAAACTACACAACATTTAGTCCTTTATACATGTGGTGTATTTTTATTTTTACTCGCATAATTTAAAGAGCATCATGTCTTATTCCAAAAAATATATTCCTCTTCCCCAACATCAAAATAGTAATGTTCCAAAATCCTAGTCTACATACCTTTCCCTAGAATCTTCATATGAAGTTCTTTTTTCAATCTTTCAGTGTTTGTGGGATTTCATTAGAAATTCTAAACCCGTACACCCTATTTAGTTCATGTTTCCTTGAATCACCCACCATAGATTCAATCTGAGAGGAATTGCCAAGATTTAATGGAAACGTAGATCTATGAAGATCAAATTCGAATTAGAGCTCAATATTGGACAATCCTACATCTACGAGTCTCAGGTAAGTGGTACATACCATCATTGATGTTTTCCTAAATTTTTGGGTGGCGCATCCGTCGGTGCATATTAGGGTATTTTGGGAATGGCCATTTCATGTCAGATTTAATATGTTAAATTGATTATGAGACCCATGGTATTCTTTTCGATAATCACTTTACCTATTTTTCTTGAATGGGGTCGGGTGAAGGGTCGTTGCTCATCGGGGAATTTTGCCCAGGGTGTGTCAAAATGGTTATAATTGAACTTTATTGTTTCAAACTATTGATGTTGGTTTATTAAACCTTGAAATAATTTATTAGAGGCTTTCAAGACCTCAGTGCTGGTATGGGACAACACCTGGGTAGTGTAATTCAACTATTTAGTTTGTTTGCCTGTTTTAAGAATTTATTTTGTTAAAATAAATATGTGATGTCTGATATTGCATATGCTGGAACTTTGGGTTATGTTGGGCTTGGCCTGGATATTCTTGGGTGATTCTTATCACGAGTTGGGATTGGAATTGGTTACATTGGCTGGTTCTAACTACGAGATTGGGCATCATGGATGTCAGATTGAGGCAGTGGGACTGTCAGGTTGGGAATAACCTAGGTTAAATGGATGGCGAGGCCATCATACTTGAGTGAAATGGTTTCAGGGACACAAGGTGTTAGAGAAGTTGTGAATTGGGTACTATTTTGGTGATTAATTCTCACATGGAACTTTTATTA
Source organism: Viscum album (assembly GCA_963277665.1). NCBI lineage: Eukaryota > Viridiplantae > Streptophyta > Magnoliopsida > Santalales > Viscaceae > Viscum > Viscum album. The sequence goes on along the minus strand of OY728147.1, from coordinate 1,686,686,129 downwards.
GTGTTCACACAGGGAGACGTTGTGATGAGGTGGTTTTGACCACTTGTGTGGGTAGATGCCCCCATTAGTTGTGGTTTAGATACTATTGGTTAGGGGTTTTTTATTGTAGGAAGCCACATGGAAGGTGGGGAGCCTTTACTGGATATAGTTGTGGCTATTCAGTTGGGGGTGGAGGCTCTCTATGGTTTAATGCAGACATCTTTGTACCTCCGATTACTGATTTGAGGTCGGACATCGCTATCCCTCTGGTTACTATATTGAGGACGGACATTGTTGTCCCCCCAGTTACATATTTGAGGATAGAAATCATTGTTCCTCCAAGCTACTACTTCTTTCTAATGCCTTCGGGTGGTCGGTACATGAGACACTTGGTGTCAGGGGGAACATGTTGCCGGGTTACATGACAGAGTTTCTGGCATTGGTCGATGTAGGTGACACTCTATGGTGCCTGCTAAGCACCAATGTAGAAAGTTTTTATTTGTGCATTGCACTATTGACTATTTTCAACATAAATTCATGTCTTCTTAAACACTTATATTACGTACATACTTTTGGGTGGTATCATACTGAGTTTCATCTCACAACCCGCACGGGTCCTTTGGGACGCGTACTGAATTTAAGGATTTATGTGTAGGAAAGAGACTAGCTTCAGGAGCTGGACTATTTTAACAGTTACATGGAGATGGTAAGGACCTTGAGGTCTTGCCTAGCTGGAATTTATTTTGTTTTCAATTCCTTCATGTATCAGCATGATTACATTATTATTGTAACCACTGTTGGTTATCCATTGGTGCCCTTTTATATTTTGACTTGTTGTGGATGCATGACTTGTCTGTTATAGTAGTTTTTTCAATTGATTTCTAGCATGCAGCTCTGTTTATTTTCAATCATTGTTGTTTATATTTATTACTTATGATGTTTATTTCTGTTGATTGTGCTTCTTCTATGCGGGGCTGGTTCGAGCTCGCAATGTCGCTTAATTTTATATTATACTTGGACTAGTACCATTATTATCCTCTGAGAGGGTATAGCCTCTCCACTATACCTATAATACAGTCGCTTTTTTCGACATCCTTTGTTGTTCGGGGAGGTGCGCCTAAGGTAGAAACACCGGACCTGTTTAGTACTGTTCAGGTGGATGAACGAGTCTGGAACATTATAGTAAGCATCCATATCTAGAAATGAGAAACCCCGCATCAATTTGATGTCGTCCACAAATAAACAATAGCCTTTAAATAATAATTATCAACACTCTCTTTGACCTTTTAGAGTTTGAAGTTGCATTATTGAAGTCATCATTTCCACATGTAAAACAAACAAGTCAAGGATGAGAGAATCAAAAAAATATTGTGAATCACTCGTATCCAATAAGGATCGAATCAATGTTGAATTTAAATGAACCATACCTCACACTATGGATGGTCCCAAATTGCCATCCATCACTATATTCTCAGCTCCAAACAACTACTTACATTCCATGCTCTACTCTTTTTTACCATGATGAGGAGTCATGGTGTTCATCAAATCACTATCTCTAAAATTTTTATGATGCCAAGGGGTATGTGGATGCTCACTTCCCATCAAGTCATAAGACCATTGTGACCCTTGACGAGTGTCACATACACCTAATCTCAGAGCATTTCGAAAATAATGATGTTGATGCCCCATTTGCTTAAAATAATGAGATGATTGAGTTTTTTTTCGTACAATACCACTTGATATGTCTTGTAGAGCCACACTAAAAACATAAATTTGTTCTTTTAGGATTTAGAGGAAGATTCACTGATCCTTCCACCAGATTCTGAGCAATACTCCCACCCTAGAAATAGGTGTCCCTCTTCTTCTTGAACATAGTGTTTGAGTTCCCAATATTTCTCATTAGTAACAATATACTTCACCCACCTGTATCCCCCCACAAGATCATGCTCAACCACTTACAATTGATTCACTATTTCTACATCATCATCTATACACAACACCACTATCATGTAATGAATTTCCTAGTTCAACCCAACCTCAAAAATTCATGCCTTCAATGATGTACTACCCACCACCTGAGGTGAAAACCATACTACGTTCATAAACATATCTACATACTCCATTAACTCCATTTTCCCTTGCTTCAAACTGAAGAAATTCGTTTTTCCCTAAATTTTGAATGTATAAGGGTACAATTGTTCGTTAAACAATTCCTCAAAGCCCTCCCGTGTTTTACTTTGGTCTGTCACATCTTGGACCACCAGCTTTAACAACTGAAGGGAAATATCTTTTAACAAATATGTGGATAACTTCACTTTCAGCTCTACCGGTGTTCTGAAGAAGTCAAATATCATATTCATTTTGTCCATCCACACTTCAACCCTTTCTTTCTCCAAATCAACCCTAAACAAGGGTGGATTATTCCTTCAAAAGTGAACCACATGATCCACATGATTTGGTTCTTCCGCTTTATTCCCACTTTCCATAGCTTGGAAATCTTGCACTATACTCCACACTAGCTACTGGTTCACCTAAGGCTCAGGTGCAACCAAATATTTAGCAGCATCCTCCAGTTAGTCTCCTTGATTCCTATGCGATTCCATTTCTATCAATACAAAAACAACCACACGTCATGCTCCTTTAACAAAAAGGGTATACAGTTTACCAATTCAATTACATAAAAAATATCACAACCATGTGTTCCACAAGTTCACATTTCCCATGATTCACTATTCTTAAAAATCAACGAGGTTTTGAAAATAAATACATTTTCAAAATACTAAAAGTTTCGATATTTCAAATCCTTCCATTTTGAAATCCAATTCAGATTTTTCAAAATCCAAACATTTATACCACACCATAAATCATTATACCCCAATGAAATATGCCACCTAGTGGGAAGTAATTTCTACCATGCATGTCATGATATTCTCATTGGATACCCCCCTGACAATGAGACTTCCAATTCCTATAAGTGGATTCAAACACTTATGTACCCAACTACATGGTAAAATAAATTTCAACATGAAAGGTTTATCTCCATCCTTTTATGACATAAAATCCATGTTCTAATAGTCCCATGACATGGTACCATCCCGACTCGAGGAATACGCCAAGAACGAATGTCAACACCAAGACTAACAATCATTACCAAAGGACTAAACAACTACTCTCACTTGAAATCCAAGGACCGAACAAACTGATAACACTTGTAACATCCTTCCCCAACCCATTGGCTTGAGATGGCGGAGAAATTCAATTTTTCCTTAAGCAACCATCTCAAGGTTCCAAAGGATGAAAATAAATTCTGAGGGTTTCAATAATAAATTGGGTAATGATTTTCCATTGAGATAAAACCAACCACCCAAGAAATACACTATCATAAAAATATATGGTGAATGTCGACAAAATAACCAAACATATACAATACCAAAAAAACATACAATTGTTAAATAACAATCCCAAAGGCCAAAACAAATAAACATAATTCAGAGTGACAAGGGAAAGACTACAGCAAGACTCCGGAAGGACTAGGACACGGTCTATAGATCCACAAGAAGCTGCGTTCTATATGCACAACAACATCACCAAATCATCATGCCAAACCACTAGAAAAATGAGATGCCTTACTCTTACATGTTTCTAGGAACACACCATCTACAAAAGCACCAAAGTGTCAAATAAAAGGGTGAGTACAAATACTCAGTTGGTTTTCCCCAAATGACTTCCCTACACACACCACTAGGATTCAAAACTTATCACAATTATCTAAAAAAGTTTATATAAATCATTAAATAGTTAAACAAGTACCAACAAGCCAAAAACACTCTTACCAAGCCACGTTTACCCAAAAAGGCAACCCAAAGGGAGCCAAAAAACCATTCCATAATCCATTTCACCATTTAACATTTGCACAAACATTTTGATCTAGAAAAACAACACATAAAAAGGAAACCAAAATAGTGGAGCTTTTGTCCAACCCGTTCACCCATTTCTAACTAGCGGTGCTTCCCAACCACTATCCATAATGGTGGTTCTTCCAACCACTATCCATAACCCTTTATAATAATACTTCCCTCACACTATCACAAAACTGACACAATAAATAACACTTAATCAACTAACAAACACAAAACACCAAGGCCGCACAATAAGCACACAACCATTTCCAAAACATGCCAATTCTGTTCAATAAATCACCCCATTTATTGAAAACGCCCTTTAACCAACATTACATGAAAAAATACATTTCAATAAACAACATATTTATTTATAACCATATTTCCCAGAACAATTTTCAAAATAATCCACTAAAGATATTAATATCAACATTTCAAAATCACACATCAAACCTCCTTTTTGCAACAATAACCTATTTTTCCCCAAATATCCCAAATCATCACCAAATATATTTCGAATATAATTTACACATAATTATCATAATTAATCTTAATAAAAAAAATTAATTGTAACAAAAAACTAGTAGTTCTAACCAAGTGGAGTCGATAGGGAAACCACCTACCATTAGGGTTCTGGTGAATTCGATGCACACACAACCGCACCCCAATCCGGGAAAATGTTCCACTAAAACCGCTCCAGATATCCTTCCATATCATCAAAAAGACATGAAATCAACACCCAAGGTAAAAAAAATCCATATATCTACACATAATGTGTGTAGATTTAGAAAATTGAGAAAGTGTGGGAGAATTAGATCCAGAGAAAACCTCAAAGAAATAAGCGAGGAGACTTACTGAAAAGAAATTACATTAAAAACACCAAGAAACCCCTTATATTTGATTCCAAAATGAATGGGAGAGCACCCATAAACCTTTAGAAGAGTAAATACTGAGTTAGGGTCGAGTGGGGGAGAATTTTTGGGTTTTTAGGCCAACCCCGACTAATCACAGAATTTTAACAAAAACATTTTTACGGGGCACACTGTTAGCTCACATGGTTAGAAAAATAATGCGATAACTGTGTGCCTACATCTTCCTTGATGGGGAACTCCATAACCCCCCCCCCTGCATGGATAAACAAACTGTGTGCAAGCCATGCATATCCTAGAGCCTGCACGGTTCATCTCGCACAGTTTCTCCTAACCGTGCTCAAACCATGTGGCCTAAAAAGGCCTCCAATGTTTTACAAAACCTTCCCAAAAATCTCTCAAACTCATCAAAACTCACTCAAATAACGTTAACCACCTAAAAAAAATAAAAATACTAAATAACTCAAAATGGGCGAGCGATAGTTTTCATGACATTTTTAGATTCTGGAGTGAGTAAGACCGGTAGCCTATCAGTTACAACTACCTCATATGTACCATTTTATACATGACATATTACACATTTCATGGATTCATCATTATCATGATGAACCATATCATACTTATGATCTCGATAAAGTTGAGTTATATGTTGATTCATAGTTTTAGGATTATTTATTCCCATTTTTAAAGAAAATCTTCAAGTCTCTCGGAGGCCATTTTGTCCTGTAAGTATGGGTGTTATGGAAGAACGACTGTGTAAAAGATGAGACATGGGAGTAAGAGGCCGATTTACCTTCATAGTGGCCATATATGTTCTCAGACAGTGTTTTGTTTCCCGTATAAGTTGAAATTGTGGATGAGTTTTTCTATGTGGGGAAGATTATAAGAACATAATGTTTGACTTGTGTATGGATCCTTTAAATTTTGGTCAATTTTTTATGGACATAATATGTATTTCTAATGAGTTATTGATGGTATTAGGGGTGTTTCGATCATGGTCAAGTCCTAAACCCCTAGATTTTGTGTGAAAATGACTTTTAAAATGGTTAGAATGAACTATGTGAGGCAGAACACATGGATTGATTTAACTGTGAAAGTATAGATAATGGGGTGATATGGGGAGCATAGTTTTACCCAACCATTCAATATGGGCCACACGCCCATGAAAAATGATGAAATCAAATTATAGAGGCATTTATCATGGTTGGTATATAGTTCTATTAAATTTGAGGCATAACCATGTGGTATTCCCCTTCCTACAGCTGACTGTGCATGGTTTGTGCACAGTTTGGCCAAACTATGGGGTCAAACCATGTAAAGGCCAAATTTGGGTGAAATTGTAGTTTTGTCCTTAATGATTTTGGTAAATAAATACCTCCTCTCAATTATTTCCCCAAGGAATAGAAACCATTATTTCATCCCTTTTGAATCCAAAAATGAAATATGATGTAGGATTTTATCTCAATTATCTATGTGGTGTCCTATTGAACCATCTTCTATCTCATTGTATCCACACCGGTACATTCCTAATTCCATTTTAATCCTATGTTGTTCTTCATTCCATCAATGACGCAATTTAGATATAGAATTGTATGCCCTATTTCATGTCATTGATCCATTCATTAGATCTCTTCATGCTGAATTAGAGGCCAATACTGGATGAGGAGAGTCGTACAAGTACGTGGTAGGTGGTTCATAACTCACTCCTCATGATTAATAATTTTTTAAATTGTTGTGCAGGCTTGCTGATTTCATTAGGCATCCTCTATTAGAATTATATTCCTTTCATGTAGTCATTACAACCATGTTCTAATAACTATTTAATATAATGTTAAATCAACATTGGTGGTTATGTCCATAATTTCGACCACCCCAAGTATAGTGTTATTCATAATTGGGTTTTTATAGCTTTGACTTATCTTTCAAAACCACCGTTATGGTGTTCCATAGATTGACGTTTCTAAAGGTAATCCTTCCATATTAAATAAAAATTGAATTTTGGATTGAGAATTATTTTTACCATGAATTATTATCACATGACCTGCCAATGTTAAGTGATTCACTTGTTTAATCACTATTAAATTACATTGGAAAGTATAATATATTTATGACCTAGCCTAATTTTATGTAATAAATAGACTGATTTCACATCTATTGAACTAATTTCCATGTTTAATGGAAGCTTCTAGAGCGAACCATATTAAATAATTATGGCTCAAATGAATTTTAATTGGTTTCATGTCATGATGTGCCTTGTCACTTTAATGAAAGGCATGGAATGGACCTTTGACTTGTTAAATGGCATAATCATTATATGAACTAGTTAATTAAATTAATTTAGTATATGATTCCAAATTATATATAGACCTCGACATCATTATTGTAATGGTTATACTCTAGTTAGATTTTGGATTCCCATAGGAATTCCTTGATCACTCATGAATTCCATTCTAAATTAAGGATGTTGATTGCCTTGGTTGAGACCCACCTTTGATCTCGATCCTCTTCTGTCATTGGATTCCTAGTTTGAAATCATAGGTTCCCTCCTTCACTTTAATAGGATGCCTTAGATACACTCCTTAGATCTATTATAGATTATATGTAAATGAGGTTCCATGGTTATATACATGAGCCTAGCCATTACTTATACCATTTTACCATGGATGTTTTCCTTAGAAACTGTTAGATCATACTATTTTGGAATTACTTGGACAATGATTCTTGGATTACACTCTTACCCCTGAGGTAGACTATTGTTAAAACTGATTTGATGACCCCTGATGTCTTGGTTTCCTCGGTTATTACCTTGGAACCCTTCATCAATTATGATCAATACAGTATGCCTTATTACATCATGAAACCTTCAGAATTACTATCATATTAGTTTTTATTGTATATATTATCTCACATGACATATTTATATAAACAAGAACTTAATTAATTAATGAAATCGTTATATGTTTAGACACCAACAGATGGATGAAGAATGGTCATGGGTATTTACATTATTGTACTACTTTACTTTTATATGTACATGATCTCACACTATTTTTGTTTATATTACACAACATGATGTTATATACACCATTGTTGGTGGCCTACTATGATTTATCTCACACCATATCTAGGCTCCATTGGTACTCGAGTAGACTACATGTATGTAGTTGTTGAAAAAGGTAAGTGTACTGCTTTAGAAACCTAATTTCATGATATCTCAGGATGAAGATGGAAGCAGTTGACTGAGATAGAGATCAGGATTCTAGGGATATTGTTTTGTTACTTTTTTTAACTTTTTTATATAATTTAATATCTTCTTCCTTGTATATTTTTTCTTGATCTTTATAGTGACATGGCATATATCATAATCATTTTTTTATATTTTTATAAAATTTTCTCTTAGATTATAATAATTATTAATGTTAGCTTATATTTTGAAATATTTTTCTACTAATTTCTATATTTTCTTATGTTTCTTATTGATAAATTATGCTATACTCTTATAATGAGGACATAGTCTCCCAAAAGACACACCCTAGGTGCTCAATACTAGTTGTAAGCCTTTGGTATTTATGGATATGTGTTTGAGAACATGTGGACAACCAAGATTGGGAAACCATTAGTGGAATCTTGGTCTGGGACACTATATTATGTTCATATTGTGTAGTATAAAAAAATATCTATTCAGATTTTGAAAAATATATAAAATAAAAACATTAAAAGAATATTTTTAAAAGAAATTCATTGAGATAAAACATTAAAATGATTGCTTTCTGAAAAAAATTAGAGAAATTAAATAATTAAAATTTTAAAACATTAATTTATATTTAAATAAATTTAAATTTTTTTTTTAAAAAACATGGAAATTAAAGAGAAATACTTATAAAATAAATCTTTAAAAAACTCAAAACTGTGATTTTTAGTTAGAGTCCCTTTCCTTGAGTCATACTAATCGAATACGTTATTTAACATCCTAAATAATAAACATAAGTTATTTATTTATAATATGGGGAAAATTTTTAAGGTTTATTATTTATTTTTTATCACTTACTACAATTTTTATAAAATTAATTAATTATATAAATTCAGGTCAAATTTCTTGATGATATTCGGTACCTAAGTCCAAAATGACTTTGGTATGATGTCTCTTGTCAAAGTGATATTTATTCCATCATGTCAAGAATAATATCTATGACATAATAATCATTATTATATATTAATTATACTTCTAAATCTATCCAATTATTACAGTAATGAAAAATTTACTATATTTCAATTATAGAGACGGAAGGCCGTACATACGCCCGAGTAATGCTTCCATTTTTTAATGTTCATTAATGAATGAAGTTAATTAAAATTTTATATTTATAAAATTATAATAATATCCTTAATATAATATTAATAATTTAAATACACTTATATATATCATCCATGTGATAAGGTGATGAAAACCAAATCACATCACTTTGTGGAAGTGATAATTCACACGTACGAACGAATGATGTTATCATTTTTATGTGCACAGAAAGATAAGAAAAAAATTATCTTTTTATAATGATAAATATGTAAGTAATATCATATATGAACATTAATTCCATAATTATAACTAGTATTGAGAAACGGTGATGGAAACCGAATTTCATCGCTTCACGAGGCAGTAACCCACCATACACATGGAAGATGAATTATTTTCCAATTTAATAGAAGTGATGGTGGATTTAGGTGACGATATTAACATAATAACATCTAATTATATGTATTATACTAGATTTATTATTTCATAATGGTTTAATTATTTTTTATGTAGTTTATAGAGGAAACAAAATAGAAACAATTAATTGAAAATGATACATTTTGCTCAGACAATATCTTTTACTTAACAGCTTAAAACCACAAAGGGTGGTGTTATTCCTAAACTAAGAGATATAGAATTTTGAAATGGATTATATGAAAATGTTGGGGTAGATATTGTCCAATAAAAATTTGTTTTTATGTTTTAATAAAAGAGAACAATAGGATCCCTTTTATAAGAGAGTGGAGGGGTTCTCTTCGAATTTCTCAAAATATTAAATTTATATAAATTAATATTAAATTAAAAATGAATCCAATGTAATTTATTTGTAATATAATATAATTTTGGGTCTAAATAATCTCATTAAATATTTTTTTTCAATGTTAGCACACATTAATTCCCTTATCATTTAGTTTCATCCCATATTTGACTCCTTTAATTCTTACTGTGACAACATGGATTTTTACATTTTGAGGGTTAATATTGTTTGGAGAAATCTGATTATCAAGGAGATGAAGGTTTTAAGTTTTGATTTTTTTTCAATGATTGTTTTATGTAAAGTAAATCACTTAAATTAGTATTGTGGAAACAATTCTTTTGTGTTTATTTTGAAAAGAATCAAACCCATGTAAACTATGAGGATTTTTTTCTGGTTTCTATTTCATACAAATAATTATGTGATTTGAGAACATAAAAGAAATGGGGAGTTAAAGAGATGAATCCTATTGAAAAATAATTGGGTTCAAATTATTTTTCAAAATAATCAGAAAAAATAAAGTGTTGCCTATTGTTTTTTAAAACAATCTGAAAAGAAAGCAGTGGTGCCAATTTTTTACCAAATAATCAGAAAAGAAAGTAGGGGTACATATTGTTTTTCAAAACAAACAAACAAAATTGTATCTATATGGTATCAATTTTTTTCAAAACAATTGGATACTGAGTGTATGTGAAATGTGATGTCGAATGAATAGGTAATGTTGATTGAAATGTATGATGCCGATTGAAAATGGTGATGCAAATGGAAGATGAGATACCGATTTTTTTTTAAAACAATCCTACTCATGAAGAAGAAAAGGAATGAGATGGTGTCGATTGAGAATGAATCATATTTTGATTATTTTTTAACATATGTCGGCATTACATCCTTATCAGATTATATTTTATTGTATCTGGGTTGATCTTTGTCTATAAGTTGTATTGGATCATTTCTAGCAATCATAACTAGGATGATCGTATCTATAATGGTCATAACCAGAATGATCGTAATCAAAATAATCATATCCAACATGATCATAAACAAAATGATCGTATCGAGAATGATTTTAATCAGATTGATCATGTCCAGCATTATCTTAACAAGAATGATTGTATCCAGAATGATTATAATTAGAATGAACGTATCAAGCATAATCGTATCCAGAATGATCATAACCAGAATGATTGTAACCAGAAATCATCACCAGCAATCTTATCCAAAATTATTGTATTTAGGATAATAGTATCCAAACCATTTTTTTCCAAAAAATATCATGCTTGGGTTGAGATGAAAGGAAATAATGAGGAATTAATGGAAAGTTACAATACTTTCCAATTGCAGTCCGATGATGCAAAAGCTGGTCCTCAATGCATTTAAGGTCATAAAGGTATTCATGATTCAAAAAAAGGATTTGAATGGGATGATTTGATTTCCCAAGAGGGTAAATAGAAAAGAAAAGAAAGTGTAGATTGATGAATTAATTGTCGAGTGGGAGACTTTCATTTAAAAGAGTGTTTATATATCAAGTGGAGAGGTGAATTTCTTTAAACACGTTCAATTTGAATGGTATTGCACATTGTTATGAATAAATTAGTTTGAGAGAATAGGATTTATAATCATTAATTTCTCCTTAGTTGTAATAATATTGACATTTGAAATGGGAGTCTGGAAAAGAATAGATGAAGATTATATAATATTTGAGAAGAATTGAGAGGTGTTGAAGAAGTCATAATTCTTCTGAGATTTCAAGAGAAATTAAGATTTGGGTGAATTTATGTGAGTGAGAAAGTGTTTTGGGATTCCCACCTAAACATGTTTTTTTTCCCTTATAAAAGGCATGAAGTAGAATGTACTTGTGTGACATGCGGAAGAGAGAGAAGCTCTAGGTTTCTAGAGTGAAGAATAAATCAATTCCATTCGGATTAAAAATTCTTTTTCATGGTACTGATTCATTAATATTCTAATCGGTATGACAATTGTATTCAAGAATTGAATTGGTGCTAATTCAACACTATTTTTTCTATATGAAAAAAGGATTGGGAGCTTTGTATTGAAAATCAGAAAGGGATCTTTGTTTTGAAGAAATCATAATGGGATCTTTGTATTGAAACAAAATCAGACTGGGTGCTCGATTTTGAACATATCTTAATGGGATCAGTGTATTGAAAAAATCAGACTGGGAGCTTTATATTGAACGAATCAGACTGGGAGATATGTTTTGAAAGAATCTTACTCAGAGGAATCAGAATCATTGTTTCATAACAAAGTCTAGGTAGTTCTTACCTTTATTCTAGTTAAAGAATTGATGAATTTTATTACAATTTCAATACATTTTTTGAATTGAAAAGAAGTGTAGGTAACATGATTTTTTACAAAAAAAACATTATTACTCTGTTGTGCTTAGAGGGTGCACACACACTAGAAGGATTATTTCATAGTGTTACACAAGTTTAAGGGTATTTACAACTCATTGTAATCCAAGGATTGTTTTCTTAGTGGATTGTATTATACTGGATAATTTTCAAACCATACCATAGATGTAGTTATTCTTATTAAATAATGAACCTTTTAAATCATTGTGTTCCTTTCGATGTGTGTTGATTTATTTCTCAATATGGAATTTAAATCTTTAATAGGAGGTGAATGTTGTTTCCATTGAAAAGAAACATAAAAGAAAAATAGTATCAATGATTCACCCCTCCACCTCTCAGTGATATAATAATCGGACTGGGCACTTTCTATTGGTATGAGAGGGAAGGTTACCTTCGTTATTCTTTTATGATGGAGAATGTAAACTGTGTGAACAGTAAAGGTATTCTGGTATTTTATGGAAAGAATTATCATATTTTCAAATCATTAATTCTTCCATATATTATTTCTATCAGTTATGATGTTCTTGAAGCCTCAATAGATGGGTTTCCTCCCATTGATGATAGTGTTCCACTTACACCTATTAACAAGATGTTTCATGAGAATTATGGAAGGGCTAAGAAATTTATAATTTCATCACTTTATGAAAGTGAATTCTTGAGAGTGAAATGTGTTTCCATAGATTAATGTGTATGGGATAAGTTTAATAACATATATGAAGGCATTACAAAAGTGTAGATGGAAATGTTACAAATATGGAGATTTAATTGTGAATATTTGATGACGGGTGACCATAAATCTATTGGGAAATTATTTACCTGGGTGAATGACATTGTGGGTACTATTAGATGTCTTGGTGAAAAGATTAAAGACTCTATAGTTATTGAAAAGATCTTGAGAATCTTACCTGACAAATTTGACGAAAACATTTCTTCAAAAAAAATATGGAGATCCTGAAACATTATCTCTTGATGATTTACATAGAATTTTTATCACATATGTGTATATAAGAGAGAATTATATGAATAACAAAACAAAGATTGATTGAGAAATGTCTTTCAAGGATATACATAAAGAAAATTCAAAGAATATTATGATTGAAGATGAAGCTGGCGATTCTGACTTTGAAAATGAGGTATGTAAACATCTCAATGAAATCATATCCTTGTTTTATAACAATTTTAGAAGAGGTACATGGAAATACAATGGGAAACTTCCCTTGAAATATTTTGAATGTGGAGGTGTTGGTAACCTTTTGTCTAATTCTCCTCGAAGAAATAAATAATATGATAGTGATACTAAAGAATGAAATATAAGTAAATCATGGAACAAAATTGGAGACAAAGTAAAAGAAATGAAATTCTTTAAGTAAAAAATAATAAGTTTCTTTTCCTAAGATGATGAAGAAGAAGAAAGTTATGTTGAATTTGAAAAACCCATTGACTATAGTAATGAAAATAAATTCATTGCAATGGTCAATGATGATAAATTTGGAAGCCGTAGTTCTATAGAAGAAGAAGATACTCAGCATGAAATGCATCTGAATGAGGATTTGAAAGAATGTGTGAGAATGATCATAATGAATGAAAAGAAAAACAAAAAAATGGAAGAAGAAAGCACAAGAAAAAAAATGTTTAGCTAATGAGAAGGAAAATATGATTAAAGAGATTGATTATTTGAATAAATCACATGAAGAAGAAAAGAATTTTAATGATCATTTAGAGGTGACACTAAAGGTAAAATAAAAAGAGTTGGAATATGTCAAACAAAAAATCTTGGAAGCTAAAAAAAATTCTATGTTTCCAAATCTCTATCACGAAGATGGTAAATTTTCTCGTAATGGGAAACTTGAGACGGTTCAACAAAAGATACCTTAAAAGGGTGAGAATAATAATGGAATTGTTTTTCAAATGAATAAATCTGGGAATGTTATGTATGTGGAAAAGTCAAAAATGTTGGTAATGTTTTGAAACATTCTGAATTTGGAAATGATTCCAATAATTCTAGTTTGGATAATTCAGAAAAGAAATGTAGGATTTGTATTAATAATAGAACAGTTGGTGAATTGGAGAGGAAAGGGAAGAAGTTGGAATAGAAACAGATTCACAATCCTGATCTGTATGGAATTTTCATAAGAAAAATAATCTTTCTATGGGTATTAATGGTATTGTGGGGGATTCGAGAACACAACATGTATGTGTTGGTTTAATCAACAAAATTAATATTATCCCATAGGTTATGATAAGAAGAGATATATGGGGATTCAAAATCCTAAAAGAAATAAAAATTAGAAGGTTGTCATAAAAAATATGAAAATAATGAAGTGAAGATTGAAAATAGGTTATAATCATTGGAAAATATTTGTGAAAGATGTGAACACCCTAGAAACCTTGCAAAAGGATGTCTTGTTTTTCTATTGGCTCAAAAAAAATATTCCAAATTCTCAAAAGATGAAGGTGAAGAATGAAAATAATGGAGAAAAAGTTTTTGTTATTGAAACTGCATTAAAATCCATGAAAGGAGAATGAACCTAGATACTTGATATTGGTGTTCTTCTCACTTGATAGTAGGCTTGAAATTGTTAAAGGATGTGAAAGATTTTATAGAAGGTCTGATGACTTTTGGAAATGATGAATCCTTGAAAATAAAAGGTGTTGGGTCATCCATCATTGGAAAAGAAAAGATGAAATATAAGAAACATTGTATGTTGATGGGTAGAAACACAATATGATATTTGTTTCACAATTGTGTGATGATGGTGACAATGTTATCTTCAAGAAAGGTGGATTTTTTTTAAAGAGTGAAGATGATGAAAATATTGTTACAAGAGGTCAATGTATGAAAGGATACTTGTTTCAGGTTAGTGATTCACAAACCTGTTATTACATAAGAATAGTGGAAGAGAATCAGTTATGGAATAAAAGGTTTGGACATATTTGTTAGAGAAACATGTGAAAGTTTTCTAAAAGAGACAATGTTTGAGACATTCTTGATTTTCCAAGAAGTATAGATTGGTTTTTCAATATTTTCTAGAAAGAAGATATTACAAATTTTGTGCATAAGAAAGTTGATATTTGTTCAAAACAACCCTAAATTTGATCCATTCAGATATATGTGGGACAATGAGGAAACAATCAACCCATCGAGTTAAGTACTACATTAATTTCATTGATGATTTTACTCACATTACTTGTGTTATGTACTTGAAAAAAAAAATTGGATGATTTGAAAATGTTTTCAAGTTTCAGATGAATAACTATGAATGTATATAAGTATTCTATGAAGAAGTTGAGAACTGATAATGGTGGTGAATACAGAAGTGAAGAGTTTAATAATTATCTTGAGAATCCTGGAATTCTGCAAGAGTATAGAACTCCATACACTCCCCAACAAAATGGGGGTTTTGAAAGAAAGAATAGAAGCTTGGTGGAAATGGGAAGAACCATGTTATAGGAGCATGGCCTTTCTCATTACTTTTGGTGGCAAGCCATGAGTACTACTATTTATATTCAAAAACGTTGTTTCTAAAGGCCCCAATCATGTATGACTCTCAATGAATTTGTTTATGGAAAAACTCTGAGTTTGAAGCACTTTAGAGTTTTGGGGATTCTTTCTAATATAATGAAGAAAGGTGGAAACTATGGTAATTTTGATAAAAAAGGCAAGGATAGAATCCATATTTTCTACTCTATGGAAGGAAGAGGATACATATGCTACAACAAAGAAACAGAAATAATTTTTGATTCAGTTGATGTGAAATTGATTGAAGTATCGGAGAAAGAGAAACATGTTCAAGAAAATAATGATGTTGAGAATGTTGAAGAAAACAATTCTGATAAGGATACAGACAAGTTCATTCCTTCTCAAGAAGAATAATTTGACTCATCTATTTCAAGTTATGAAGACAATCTAGAATCATATCCAAGGCTAAGGAAACGTTTAAAATTACAGAATAAAATTGGTGATCAAAATAGAAGGTTCAAAAAAGAATAATAACCAATTCCATTACACATACATCTTTTTATTAGAAAGTGGAACCGAGTGATGTGAAATAAGACTATGAGAATTCGTAATAGGTTTAAGTCATGAATGAGGAATTGGATCAGATTGAAAAGAACAATACATGAGAACTCATACCCATTCCTAAAAACAAAAACATCATTGGAACAAAATGGGTTTTCTGGAACAATCTCAATGAAGAAGGTGACATTATAAGAAACAAATCAATATTTCTGTGGAAAGGGTACTCACATATTGAGGGTATTGATTTTGATGAAACATTTTAATCATTGTTAGGAATTGAAATAATCATAATTTTTATTACTATTTCCGCATAATGAGGCTATAAGATCTTTTAAATTGATTTAAAATATACAATCCAAATGGTTATCTTGAAGAAGAGTTTAATATTGAACAACCTTGTGGCTTTGTTATTAGAAAATATGAAGGTTATGTGTGGAGATTTAAAAAATCATTGTTTGGCCTAAAACAATCTCCAAGAGAATGGTATTCCAAATTGGATACATTTTATAGAAAAATGAATTTTAATAGAGGAAGAGTGGATAACAATCATTAATCAAAGAAATTCAAGTGTATTACCACGATGTAATTTTTTATGTTGATGATATTATCTTTGTTGGGAATGAAGAAGGAAGCTATGAAATATTTGTAGAAAAAATGAATAATGTATTTGAAATTTCCATGCTAGTATAAATGAAATAATTTCTTGGGTTACAAATCCTAAAAAATAAATAATACATTTTCCTCTCCCATGAAAAGTATGAAAATGAACATCCCAAGTGGTTTGGCATGGAAAATTTAAAACATATTTTCAAAAAAAAATTAGTGAGAACAATACTGAGTAATTATAGAGATGGAAAATAAGTGGATCAAAAAGATTATTGAAAATTGATTGGAAGTCTATTGTATTTGACTGCCTCAATACCCAACATTTTTTATGTTTTTACCTGATGTAAAATATTTCAGAGTGCTCCAGGATAATCAAATCTTATTGTTGAGAAAAAATTATAAGATACAATAGAGGGACACCAGAAATCCAGAATCTGGTATTGCAGCTCAGATAGTGTTGATTTATATGGGTATTCTGATATAGATTTGGAAGCAAGTGTTGATGATATAAGATCTGTATCTGGTGGTGTATTCTTTTTGGGAAATAATTTTGTTAGTTGGAATTCGAAGAAAAACAACTCAGTAAATATCAGTACAGATGAAGCTGAGTATGTTTCTACTTCTCAAGCCACTACTCAACTTATGTGGATGAAAACACAGTTGGATGACTTACTTATTGAAGTGTTGTTACCCTTGATCTTGTGTTGTGACAATCAAAGTACAATCAATCTCTCCAAGAATACAGTGCAACATTCTCATTCAAAACATATTGATATCAAATATCATTTCCTCAAAGAACATGTGGAGATGAGTGAATTAAAGCTGCGCGCATGTTCCAACATTGTAACAAGTTGTTGATATCTTCAAAAAACGTTTATTGAAGGAATCATTCTAAAAAAATTATGTTGAACATGGGTTTCCAACCTCTTTATCATCAAGGTTACGATATGTGAATTTTTCCCCTCTATCATCTTACCTTTGGATTGTTTTTTCAGGGGGGATTGTTTAGTTTTATAAATCTATTTCACAAAAGAGAGAATTGCGGGTAAGCTATGAATTCAGAAATGTTTTTTGTGTGAACTGTTCTAACTATTTGTTGGAGTGGTTGCAGGAAAATAAATTTAATTGTTTTCCTGGAAGAATTATGAAAAGAGATATTTGGTCATGTTCACTATTTTGGAAAGCATGTTTTTTCTATTAATGATTCTTGTTTTATACAATTAGTTAGCTCACGTATGCTTAGAATTATAGATATGTAATCTGTTACCTGGGTTTACAAAGTTCAGGGATTTACGAAACTTGGATGAAAACAAAATCCAAAGCGGGAGATTTTTGGGACCAAGTTGATGATCAAGGTGATGAAGGTTTCAAGTGTTTCCTTTGATTGTCATGGTATGTTTTGAAGAAGGGAAATCACTTCAATTTGTTTTGTGGAAACAATTGTTTTGGGTTTTTTTGGAAAAAATCAAACCCATGTTAATTGTGACAATGACTTTCTAGTTTTTATTTCATATAAACCATGAGTTGATTTGAAAAATTATGATGCAAGCTTGATAGAAGAAAGGTGGTGAAAAATAGATGATTCTAATTAAAAAATAATTATATTTCGATTGTTTTTTAAAACAATTATAAAATAAAGTAGTGGTGCCAATTATTTTTCCAAACAATAATAAAAGAAAGCAGTGGTGCCTATTATTTTTCAAAACAATCAGAAAAGAAATTAGTGGTGCCTATTGTTTTTTTAAAACCATTAGAAAACAATCATATCTAGATTTTATCAATTGTCATTCAAAACAATTGGATACCGAGTGGAAGTAAAAAGTGATGCTGATTGAATAGGTAATACCAATTGAAAAGGGGTATTCCAATTGAAAAGGGTGATCCCTATAGAAGTTCAGATAATTTTTTTTCAAAACAATCATATTTGGGTAGATGAAAATGAATGAGAAGGTGTCGATTGAGAATGAATCATATTCATATTTTTTTGTATTGTATCTAGAAAGATCAACCTTATCAGATTGTATTGTATTTTATTCGGGAAGATCTTTGTCTTTAGATTGTATTTGATCATTTCCAGAAAACGTATCCAGGATGATCATATCCAGAATGATCATAACAAAAACGATCAAAATCAAAACGATCGTATTTATCATGATCATAACCAGAATGTGCGTATTTAAAACGATCGAAATCATAATGATCGTATCCAGCATGATCATAACTAGAATGATCGTATCAAGAACCATCGTAATCATAATGATTGTTTCCCGTATGATTGTATCTTGAATGTTCATAACCAGAATGAGCATAAACAACAGTCATAACTAGTTATCATATCCATAATGGTTGTATTTAGGATAATAGTATCTAAACCATTTTTATTTAGAAAATATCATGCTTGGGTTGGGATGAAAATAAATACATAGGAATGAATGGAAAGTTACAATACTTTCTAATTTAAGTCAGACAATGCTAAAGTTGATCCTCAATGCAATCAAAGTCAGGAAGGAATTCAGGATTCTATCAATGTTTTTGAATGGGATGGAATGTTTTCTCAAGAGGATCAAGAGAAAAGAAAATAAATATGAGATTTATGAATTAATTGTCCTGGGGGGTCCTTTAATTTAAAATGGTGATTGTATCTCAAGTGGAGAAGTTCATTTCTTCAAACACATTCAATTGTTACAGTTTCAAGCATTGTTATGAAGAAATCAGTATGCAAGAATTGGATTCAGACCCATGTATTGATCATCAATTTTAATCCCACCAGATCCTTAGCCTAGTTGGTGAGGACTCAGTAAGTGCACTCAAGAGACCCAAGTTCAAAATCAGGTGGAGATATATTTTCGGGTTACTATAGTAGTATTGTAGTAGTCACAGTTTGTTACTGTAGTAGTAGGAACTACTCATCCATTTGGGGGCTTTTGGGCCACCGGTTTGGGAATCGGGTCATTTAAGGCCTTCGGGCCACCTAAGGCCTTCAGGATAGTAAGGCTTTTGGGACACCTCAAGGCCTTAAAGACACATAAAATTGTTCTTAATGATCATACTGACTCTACAAGGAGAAGACTCTATATGAGGATTCCGAGAAGGCACATTCACCATAGCAGAAGCTAAGGGGGTTTTTAGAAAGAGAGGGTATGGAATTGCCATCTGGACCAGCATGTGCTTGGATGGGAAGCCTAGCCGAACAAGTCATGTGAAGGTGGAGAGATGATATCACGATGAAGAATATGGGGAGGAGCAGTTCCATGTATGGTATGTATATTTATAAAAACCTATGGGTTATGTAATATATAATCCTATGGGCCTTGTAAGGGTTCCCCCTCATCCTTTGAAAGGGGGATTATCAAAAAATAAACAAAAAGAAGGCCTTCAGGCCTTTCAAGATCGTAAATTTTAATAGTATTGACATTTGAAATGGGATTCTGGAAAAAAAGAGAAGAAGATTATAGAAGATTCGATAAGAATAGAGAAGCATTGATAAAGTCATAATTGCTCTACGATTTCAGGAGAAATTCATATTTGGGTGAATTTAATTGAGTGGGAATGTGTTTTTGGACACCCGCCTAAACATGTTTTGCATCACATATAAAATTTGTGATGTATGTTGTCCTTGTGTGACTTGTAGAAGACAGATAAGCTTCGGGTTCCTCAAGAGAAGAAAAGATCAATTCTGTTCGGATTGGCAATTGTTTTGGGTGCTCCTCATTCAATCATAATCTATTTGGCCTGAAAAGTGTATTCAAGAATTGAAGTGATGTCGATTAAACTCTATTGTTTTCTTTCTAAAAATAGAATTAGTAGCATTGTATTGAAAAATAATACTGGGATCTTGTTTTGAATAAATCGTAATGGGATATTTCTTTTGAAGAAAATCAGACTGCGTGTTTGGTTTTGAAAGAATCGTAATGGGAGCATTGTACTGAATAAATCAAATAGGGAGCTTTGTATTGTAAGAATCAGACATGGAGCTTTGTATTGAAAGAATCAGATTGGGATCATTGTTTTGAAATAATCATACTAGAAGTAATTAGACTTTGTGTTTCATAACAAAGTCCAGGTAGTTTTTATCTTTCTTTTAGGTAAAAAATTAATGAATTGTATTACAATTTGAATTCATTTTTTGAATTCAAAAGATGTGCACGTATCATGAGTTGTATCAAAACAATTTTACTACACTATTGTTATAAGATGGTGCACATGCACTAGTGGTATTGATTCATAGTGCTATACACATGTAAGGGTATTTCCTACTCGTTGTAATCCAAGGATTGTTTTTAGTGTATTTTACAGTATTGGATAATTTCCAAACCATACCAAGAACGTATCTATTCATATTGAATAGTTAAACCTTTGTGTTCCTTTGGATGTGTGTTGATTTGTTTCATAGTAGGGAATTGAAATCCTAAATCAGAGGTGATGGTTTTTTTCAATTAAAAAGAAACATAAAAGAAAAATAGTATCACTGATTCACCCCCTCCCCCTCTTAGGGATACAATACTCTGACTGGGCACTTTCAAATAAAGATACAATAAAATACCAAATAAACCATAAACGGACTATGGATTAAATTTCTAACCTTATAACAATATTTGTGGGAAATATATGTTTTTTTTGGAATTTTATATCATTTAATAAAATATTTTTTATTTTAATATAACATAAATGTCAATTTTGAAACTATTTATCACTTTGACTTTTACGAAACACAATATAATAATATATCATCAAACCAACTATTTTAATAAATTTATAATATGTAAATTTCATATATAAAATTCTTTTATGATATTAAAAATCATAAATTATAATTGTTTTAATATTTCTAATAAATTTTATTTGATATTTTCATTAATAAAATAATTATACATCACTGTTGTGAAATCATTTAAGGAAATTATTTATTCACTAAAATTTTTGAAATATATTTATAAGATTAATATAAATAATTCATCTTTAACATTAGTATTTATAGTAAAACTTAACCTCTAAATAACCCCATCTTATATATATTTTCTTTATTAGGAATATGATTGTGTCATCTTTTTCTTTTCCTTAAATAAAATTTATAAATATCATAATCAATTATAGATGGGAAAATATATATATTTGAACCTTGAGTGATTAAGGATGAACATTATTCATAAAATTATATTGTTTCAATTGTTAAAATCATTTTATAATCATTATAATAATTTTTTTACCCTATATAACTATATTTTTATCTAATTTACCCCTTATTACAATGTCAAACATTACCAAAATTACTATTCCTATTAACAAAAAATAAAAAGTTATATATTTACTAAATTTTTCACATTTTATTATTAATCTTGAAACCATTTTTTAAAATTTAATTCACCAAATTTTAATCAATTAATTTATAATCAATCCTGTAGATGGGATGAAACAATGGGTTTTTTATGTAAATTTTTTCAAAAGGATTAAAATTATTTTATTTGAAATTTCAATTTTAAAAAGATTAAAATAATCCAAACTGGGTTTATAGATGTATAATTGATAAAATTTTACTTTTAAATAATTTTAAAATATGATTTTGATTTATAAATTATTTATATGAAAAATTAGTTTTCATTTAAAATGTAGTATTTTTCACTATACATTAAAAATTGAAACATATCAAAATATATCAAAAAATCACCCTAATATAATTTTGAAATAAATATTTCAAAAATTAAGTATATTTTTTTGAAATAAAATATATATATGTTTCAAAATTTAGTTATAAAACAAGTGCACCATTAAAAGGAGACAAAACTACCTTTATAAAAAATACAGTTTTTTACGCATTGAATTGGATTTATTATTATATTATGAAAATAAAAAATATTTAATTAATTTAAAAACATTTTATAGAAGAGTGAAAATATAATATAGTGAGTCTTATTCACACATTCCATTCTAACGGTAATAATGGTAACATAATAAAAATATTTATTTGTTCTATTAATCTTGGTGTTGCATATCTTTTACGGTATTGAACATCGTCTTTCCTTATAAAGATAAGGGATGTTACATTATTCATCAATAATTATTAAAAAATTATCTTCACCATATTCTTTAAACATCCCAGATAATGCATCTTCAAATCATATTGATATCATCTGAAGATAATTATTGACAACAAATACAACAAACATAATGTGGGATCAATAAAATCTTCAAGTGTATCCCTCTCAATTTATAGCCTCTATTTGATTGGGTAAATGAAAAATTATACTATAGCCTAAATTATTTGTGTCCATAGAATTTTTATAACTAAAAAATTTCTTCATAGATAAATATCCTTGGGTTATTAATAACTTCATCAAAATATACTTTTTAAGTTTCTCTCTAATTCAAAATTCACCTTTTCTTATCAATCAACTAATGATTTAGATATTTAACCTCTAATTAGAATTTTATTTAGTCTTATAAATTGTATTGTTATTATCCAAACCCAAATTTCTTTTTTAATTTTAAAAACCATTAATGGATTTAATTTTGGTTTTTCTCACCTTCTTCTTCACTTTATCATTGTGTTCATTATTTTTAATGAAAGACCGAGTGTCAATAATAATTATTCGCAGTGAAATATGTAATTTTATGAGATTTTTGGTTTCATTATCAAAATGCATCCACTATTTTTGAGGTTTCACCAAGTTTTTTATGTAATTTTAAATCCAAAGGAATGTTCTCCTTGAGGAATTTTCAATATCAGCTAAATGTAACTAATGAACTTTTACATATTCATTATTAATAACAATAATCGATGTTTTTACCTCAATTATCTTATTCATCACTGCAAGGATTGATGTTACAACTCTCATATATCATTTAAACTCTTCTTAAATCTAGAAAATACCTTTGAATTTGTATTTATCAAGATATTTCCTCAATGAGTCATTATTAAATTTCAATTATTTATTTTCTCTCTCTTATTTTTTATTTTTGTTATATTATTTTAAAATACATATTCTTAATTGACACCCTTTTGGTTTTTCTTCTTCACTGCATTCTTCCTCATCATTACTCCTTACTTCTTCTACACTCAAGGGATATATGGGTTTATTTTATTCAGCCATAATAACCATTTTCACTTCACACTATAATTCTTATTTCTATTTTTTAATTTTATCATAATAAGATATTCCTTCTGGATATAATGTTAAATTATTCTCCTTTATTATTTTGGACTTCCTTTTTTCCATTGACGGATTTTCCTCTACCATAGTGATTATCTACTTTGTTTCTCCTTCTAGATAATATTTTTTATTGATAGTTATATTTATCTTTTAGTTTCTACTTGTTTAAAATAGATAAAAAGTGTTCAATCATTCCATAATTAAAACAATATAATGTAAGAATACCATTTTATATTTCTTTTTATTATTAAATGCCTTTAATAAATAATGATCAATATTGACTAAAATTCATGTAATTGTATTCTTCTTCAAATTCATCCACTTGAGACTTCATAGGTCATTTTTTAAATATTTTTTAGCTTTTGACATTTTAAATTTCTCAGAATTTTCTTTTATTACTATTAATCCCTTATATTCTTATAAAAAATACAAACAATCTTGAGTTTATCAATGGTGAAATTATACAACAATTTCTATTTTGGGGATTAAATATTCCCCTCAAATTTTTTGGGTAAAATTATCATGAATTTATTTACCATTATTGAATCTTTAAAAATTTCTCCCTAGTATTGAAATGAGCATAAAATTTTGTTTACTTAAATGAATAACATTTTCATTGTTTCATTTTATCAAATCTATTTATCCTCAATTTATCATGACATGTTTATAATGGTGACTCTTCAGTTTTTTTATCCCTCATGAATATTTTTAATTTAATAGATCAAAACTTTCCAGACTATTTCTTTCCACGTTTATAGTTTCAAGGGATGTTTTTGAAGGACTTCTACAGATGAAAGTCTTGTTTTTGTTCCATAAATATGACCAACACAATATGGTGATTGGTATGGTGATGGTCATGGTCAGCCCCACATGGTTGTTATGGGTATGAAGAGTGAGTGTTTTGGATTTTCATCATAAAGGCTATCCATTTGAGGTGCTTAGGTTCACCACATGTTTTGAAATACCAATTAAGGTTTCTATTTGGGGATTTGGGCTGCTAATCAGGCTATTTTGGGATGGTTCTGTCTTTGGCATAGTGAGTGTGTTTTGTAGTTGTTGGTGCATCATGGGTTGTGAAATTCCCAGAGTATCCATGGTAGTGGGTATTCCAGTTGGATAATTCACCTATGTTAAATAGAGAGCTACAAAATTCATATTATAAAGTGAGTTTTGTTTGGATTGTTTCCATAAGAGAAATATACTACCTTAAAATTCCTCCAGTGATGGGTCTGGGGGCATAGAGTTAAAGAAATGATGAGTTTCATGAATGGTTAAGGTAAGTAGAGATTATGGACTCACCATGACATAGTAATCAGATAGGTGAGATAAAATAGTGAACGGATTTACCATGCACCATGGTGAGGTCCATAGTGGCTGTTTGGGTGGTTGAAAAGACATCATTTACACCATGGAGCATAGAACAGTGTCGATCAAAGATTTTATTGTGGGTTTTAAAATGCACACAACGTTGGGATGTGTATTCTACTTTATGATCCATTATATTTGGATCCCTTTTTAACCAGAGTCACACAACAGGATGGTTGGTCAACACACCATTTATAAGGCCATCCAGGATAACTTTAAAAATTTAGGTTATGACCCTCTTGGTTATGATTGTTTCTCTCTTCCATCAAAATTTAGCTCCTATAAATCATATATTTCTCTCAAAACACTTATATTAAGGATTTAAATCTCCAAAATCTATGATATTAATTTATCTTGGATCAAGGTACCCTTTTTCTCATCTCCCAATCTCCCTTTTCCTTTTCTCATTTTGGAGGTTTTCTTAAGAGAGTTTCTTTGGTTTTGGGTTGATATTTGAGAATGTATTGACGGTGATTTAATATAGTTATGTTACAATGTTGTTTTCTTTATGATTCGGTAGTGATTGAACTTTTATTTTCCCAATCATCTATGGTGATCCATTGAATCTTAAAATTGTGGGTGGGGATTTAGAAACCTTCTTACTTTATATGTAAATCATGGGAGTTTTTTCTTTTTTTTTCATTTTATATCCTATAAGAATCATATTATTGGAAATAATGAATTAAACATAAAATAATTAAATTATATTGGGGTTATTCAAAAGTATTTTACTTGATCCTTAGTGTTTTTTTATTGTAGGTGGTATAGAAATTTTTAATGTTGCTAAGAGACATTCATTATTGTTGTGATATATAAGTATTTTTACTAATATTGAGAGATTGAAATAATATTTTATAGTAGATTAATCATTTAAAGAGGGTAGTGAATGAAATCTGTAAAAATGGTAACCATGATGACATTTATTATTGGAATAATCATAAATTAATGAGAACATATATCTAAAAAGGTGAAACAAAGAATATGTCAATGGGATAAACCATTTCTTACAATAGTAATGTCTAAGCCTTTTTTGTGATTAATTTACTGGTATCACCTATCATAAATTTTTAACTAAATAAATATAGTAATGAAATAGTAGTGTAAACATTGGAACAAAATGGGATGATGTCTATAAAACCCAAGAGTAATACATAAGAAGTATAATGTCCAGATAAATATTTATTATGTTGTGTTATTTGTTCTGTTATTTTCTACTATTATTTTTATTTTTTAATTGTGTGATTATTGGTTGAATATAATGGTAATGTTCTATTTATGCACGATATTATAGGAGATGGATAAATATAAGGTTAATAGTAATATTCATGGGGGTAAAATGATTGTTTGGTGATTTTTGAAATTTCTTAAATACTGGAAGTAATGTAATTGAGCGAGAATGGTATGAATTAATAGTTACTGTTCTAAAATTAAATAATATAATGAGTAAATTAAAGTGAAATCTATGATATTTCATGATGTAGTACTGGTTATGTGGAATTAAATACATAGTATAAATAAAGTGGTTAGATATTAGTAAATATGGGATAGAGAAATGATGGGCTGAAATGGGAATCTATTGTGGTTTTTTACCTGGTCGTTAGTTCCAATTTATATATGTAGGTGGCAACAATAGTGATATATAGTTGAGATTGTGTTGTGGATATTGTGATATTCATTGGGTTGTTTAGTGTGGACTCTCTCGATTGTCCATGTGCGTGGCATACATACATGATGTATTTTCTCTTCATTACTTTACTCACCCAACCCAAGTTACATTACCTTACCAACAACCAATGGTTTTGGGTTCTATGTGTTTTCCCATAAATATAGTTTGGTGAGGATAGATGGATAGATACCTGCTATCATCTACTCTCCCTACTAGGTGTTCCATAATGGATTTCCTCTTTAGATAATTTGATGTGATATGGGGGGTCAGGCATGGTAGGATTGTTGAGGGGATCATTGCATCTATATCATATTATAAAAATTAAAAATGTAACTTTTATTTATGTTTTAATATTTAAAAATTTATTATTTTGTTAGCTTTATCATGATTAAAGAAAATATATTTTAATCTTTAAATACTTACAAAAAATTAATTAATTTTTGTATTTTTTTTTGATATTTTCTTCATGTCTGTTAGGTTTCATATGAATCTATTTTGAAGAAAATCCCCTTTAATAAGTTTAATTAATATTAATACATTTTAATTTTTATAATTATATGATTATAACTTATTTTATTAATTAACATTGTTATATTTATTTCTTAATCATTTGTTATTTTTATTTTCTATTCTGGAAATCATGTTTTTTAATATGTTCTCAATTTTTCTATGTAATATTTTTATCCTTGTGGTTTTCTAATCCTTATGGTTTTTTGAAATCTTCCTTAAAGTTATAATTCATACTTATTTCTATCTGAATAGGTAATTTATGTTTAAAAAAAGTTTATGTTCCTGTGATTTATCCTTATGGTCCAAATGAGGCTTACAAGGTTCATGTTTATCGAAATAATTATTACTACATATACATCATGCTTACAAAAAAATTATGCTTATGAAATATTAATTCTTGTAAGATAATGATGCTTCATGTTTGTGTATGTTTGATTTTTATATGAAATTAATGATTACATGAATGTTTAAAATGATTCTTAGTCATGCCTTTACAATTTTTTTTCAAAATCTATAAATATTATCTATTTATATATCTTTTCACATATCATTTATTCGAATGTTTATTATAAATTTTATAATTGAATAAATTTTTCCACAATTACTTCCTATTTCTTTTAATTATAGGAAAAACTATTTAATATCATTTTAATAAAACCTAATTAATCCACATGTAGCTTAAATATTTACTCTACAATATTTGTTGAAATAATATTTGATTTTTTTAAATATGAATGTTATGACCTACATTATTATTTGATGTATTTAAAAAAATTAATGTTGATTATTTGGGGAAAATTAATTATGCAATTAGATTTTTACTCAGTATTATAATTTCCTCTGTATATCTTTGTATTTTTTACTGATTGTTAAATAAATTCCACAGGATTATCATTGTATGTATTAAAATTATAATACATACAAACCATTTTATTTTAAATTTACATTGAAAAAATTTGAAAAAAAATTATATTTGTCACATATGGAACTAGATTTTGAAAAACACGAAAGAGATGAATTATATTTTTTAGAAGATGGTGTTCTTAAATAATATCTACTAAAAGAGTTTTACAGAGCCAATTCCTTACAAAAAAAGGTTTAAGATATTTATAAATGTGGTATGAAATGTCTAAGATACTCTTGTATAGTCTACATCATATTTTTCCTTTTATACTGAAGATAACATTGTTGACTTGACACTCCATCTCTAATTATTATTCTAGTTTTTTATCTAAACTTTACTATATTTTTTTTGTATACTTTTTGGTTTATGATTTTAAATAAAAAATAAGGGCATTGGCGTATGTTTTATATAGTAACATATAAAAGGAATGTTAGGGTATTCTATATTCAATAAAAATAATGGCATTTGACTGCTCCTTGTTCTAGATAATGGAGAGTTTGTTTCCTCCTCCCCTTAAAAAATAATGTTTCTAGGTTGTGACTCCTAGTGTGAAAAGGTCTTGATTTTGATTTTTCATCTAGGGTTAAAATGGATTTTTTTAAAGGTTGTGACTCCTTTCAAATAAAGTTCACTATTTATTTGGTTATATAATCTCACATTGAGAGTGTGAAGAGTAGATATAGGATTATATTGATCTGGAATACTATAAAAATACAAATGTTTATATTTTTATTTTCAGCTGCATAATTAACCTAACTCTAAAATAAGTATTACTTTTTTAAAAAGGATAATTCACCCCTCTATTGAATAGTAAACTATCTCTAATATTGGAAAAACATAGTCTAAGAAATTATACCTTGAAAAAATTAATTATATTATATATATATATATTATTTCAAACTATTATCTTTGGATAAACTTTTTAAGGGAAATATCAATTTGCAATAGAAGGTTCAAGATGTACTAATTTATGTGCTCCACAGTGACAACTATTTTTCAAGGGAAAATATTATGGATATTGTAATGTTCGGATAGAAGCATATTTGAAAAAGATAATTATTTACCATTGGTTAGCCATGGTAAATTCTTTAAAAACTTCTTGAAGATAATCATAGTAATATTATAGGTGTTGAATATTTTAAATATGTTATAAATTAAAAAACAATAATATAATTTAATATTTTATTAATTAAACTATTACTAATCACATTTTTTCTTATAAAACTACACCGGATGTGTTTATAATATTTCAAACTACAAAATATTGTTCTAATAAACTTATGATAACAAATCAAGGTTTTTTATGGATCGAATATCAATATTTTAATATGGATGGAAGTGAAACTATAAATAAAATGATTCATATATTTACAATAATTATAAATAGAATGAATTTATTTTGATGATATTTAAATAATATTGTTTTAGTTGATATAGTTTTGAGTTCTCTACAAAAGAAATGATCTGATAAGAATATAGCAATTGATGGAAATTAGACTTTAAAAAATATATTCTTTCAATAAGTTTTTCGTTTCCATATTGCAATATGATTTATAACTAAAAATATAGATGATAAAGAATCTAGAAAAAGAAAAGTTTTTTCATTAAAGTCAAATATGAATATTTCTTTTTATTCATCAGATTATGAGTTGAAATAAAATAAAAGTAGTGAAGTTGGTCATGTAGTCAATGGTGATTATAAAATAAAAAGGCGTATTAAAAATTGGAAAAAGAAATTAATTTGGAGATGGTCTTAGAACAAACCAAAAGTGTAACGAAACATATAATGATGTTCAAGAAGCAACAAGTTATGAATAAAAATGTAAAGTGTATATAAAAAATGAATGCTTTAAGTGGAACAAAAATAAAAAGAAGATGAGGTAAAATGAAAAAAGATCACTTGAAACTAGTTGACTCTATATTGAAGACTCAAATATAAGAGAAGAATTTGGTTTATAAAATGGAGTGAAATTTTTTAGAGAATGGAATCTTCAAATAAGGAGTGTTATTCGATAAATGACTCTTTTTATTCAAATTTTAAACCACATACAATGTTACACTGCCCTATTTTAGTATTAATTTTCCTTTAAATAAATACAATGTTGATCTGCTTGTTTTATATGTGAAACAATACTATAATGAGTTGGGATGCAATTTATTGAGATAAAATATTGCAAAAAGGTCATGAAACAATGAATTTCACTCAAAAATTGATTAAATCTAATAAAAGTGTATAAATAAAAAATAGATGATAAATAGAAGAGAATAATATTTAAGAAAAATAGATCTCTGAGATCAACTGCACCCCTGAGAATCACCATTAGTAGAACTAAACCTTTCAGGAGAATGAAATTCATGAAAGGAGAAATAATTATCCTTAATAAGAAGTGATAAGTGTAACTTAATAAGTAAAAATTGAATGAATTATTTTATTAAGATTAGAAATAAAAATAAAATCTCATTGTAATAAATATGATCATTAAGAATAAAATCATTCAAAATATGGTCATTAGAGACATGGTTATAGGATATACACGTATCCAATAGGTATAATGAAAAATTATATTTTTAGTAAGAAAAGAAAATAATAAAATTCACAAACAATGGATAATGAGACAAAATATAATATTTTTTTAAATATTTTATTATATAAATATTTTCATCCGTTAAAATATTACTATTAAAGAATGATATGATAAAAATAAATGAATGATTGTTAATATAAATAGACTGATAATTTTAATTAGTATAATATAAATATTAATTTTAATAGTATTTAGTTTAATATCATTTACTAAATGTATGTTTTTCAATTAATTATTTATCTAAAATTTTTATGTATTTTTATCTTACTAAAATTAATCACTTCTACATAATGATTTTAATGAAATTTATTAACAATGTACAAAATTAAATAAATTAACAAACATGATATGGTTATTACTAGGCACACCGTAAGAATAAATTCAATTTGGACAAAAAAATTCATTTTTTTTAGGGGTGATTGTCTTAAGTGGGAGATGAATTTAGTACCCAATAAAAATTTTAATTTAGGAATGTTTAAATAAAATTCCCTAAATAATTAAAAAATCACAGTTAACAAAAATAATAAATAGATATAAGTTCTGATATTTTAAAATATTTTCCAATGATTGATTATGTCTGAGTAAAAAATATTCATAAAAATTATTTTAACTTTTGAAATCAATTTTTTGAATAGAAACCATACATAAACACTAATTAAGACTAATAATCAAAGTAGTGGTTTTTTTGTTGTTTAAAATCGCTTCAGTTTAAAGAAAAAAAATACAAAACAAAAACAAAACAAAAACATATTAAATACTGGAATTTCAGTCTTAATCCGACACACAATCGTCTCAAAATAGAATTCCCATGTTTCCAAGAAGATTATATAAAATAATATTTATCCCCAACTTGGATTAGGTGTACACAATAGATAACTAACTTCCCAGACTATAGAGGGACCTCTTCCACAACAACTGTGGGAATAAACCAAACATAGGCCATGCAGGGACCCCTTCCATAACATGTGGGAAAACATGCATAAAGGGATTAGATAAGAAATAAATAATCCTCCAGTTAAAGTACATGAGATAGTGTGCATCTATAATATACAAAGTAAATCATGCACTTCTCAAAATTTAAAGACAATAGAAATAGATAGAAAGTAAATATGTTAAAAAGATATATTTACTTTATCTAATGAGCTCTAAAACATGAGTCTCCATGGACATAGCTAGAACCGGATCTCAACTCGTCTTTCTGAAAATGGTTGTAAAATAGATAGACATAAGCTATCTTCTCTATTATGCATGAAAGGAACAAGATGTTCTATAATCACCACTCTTTCCAAGTCGGTTAAAGTTAAGGATTGTTTGTGTAAATTTTTCTAGAAGGTCTCACACTTCAATGTATCTTACATGTCTTTTAATGCTCCATATCTCTTATATATTTATATTTTTATCACAAGGGAGCATGTTTTTCATTTTATCAGAAACATACAAGAAAAATCAACTAGATAATTTACTTATTATATTGACTAACTGACACAAACATTTATGAGTCCCTTTAATGGTTTTAGAATGCCCATTTAAACAATTATCATTATTAATTTCAATAATATATCTATTAGAAATAGTCAATTAAAAATAAATAAAAATAGTTATGATGACTTCTGAATGATGGGATAACTCTGACAGGGGCTTAAGCTAGAGGTGAGTCTTCCCAATGATGACTCGCCTCAGTAGTGATTTGTCTCAACAGTTAATTATCTCAGTACTTTTCCAAGAAAGTTTATTGTAGGTAAATTTTGATGGTAGTTCATCTTCAATGATGAATTATCTTTGGCAATAGTCCTTTTTGAAACATAGTAAAATTTTCATCCTAAAGGTGAATCATCTCTTAAAGTAACTATTTTCAACACTTATCCTAATTACTATCCTCACAGTGAGTCATCTATGATAATATGTGTTTTCAAAACATAGCCAAATTTTAATCTTGGTGGTAACTCATCTATGATTGTAGGTTTTTTCAACACATAATTAAATATAATATTTTAATAGAGATTCTTATCTGATGGTGGATATTTTCCATACTTATCAAAAAATCCATTCTTGTAGTGAGTACAGTCGTATGGTAGGTCTTTCCAAAACATAGTCAAAATGTCTCCAATATACCTTATAGTATAAAATGATATCATAAATCATAAAAAAAATTAAAAATAGAATGGACAAGATTTTTTAATCATTTAAATATGGGTTCCAACATTCTTTCACTTTTTTATTATCACATATCATGGAAATTTATAAACCGTGTATAGAATAAACCATGGTATTAAAATTATTATCTTGGCACTATGAAATGATATAGTGAGATTTTGATCATAAACTATAGCTTAAATATGTCAATAGTATCAAATATATGAAGATGAAAATGGTAAAAAAGATAGATAAAAGGTAATAGAAATTGTAACAAAGGTAATTAATTAGGATGGTATCAATGATGAATATTAATGAAGGTATCAAAGGATAGTATTGCATTTATAGAAATATATTCATTATTATTAAATAAAACATCACTGTAAAATGAATAGTGAAATAAGTAAATGTCAAATGAATATATAAATTCAATAGATTAATTTTCACCTTTTGGGATTATCAAAGAGTTAAAATAAAAACAGAAATGGAAATAAGTAGAAATAGAATAATAAGGGAATTTTCAATAAGAAAATCAATTGATGTATTGAAAAAAAAGATACAAAAAATCAAATAAATATCCCCATAAAAGAATACAAGTATAATTTAAATTATTTTTAGGATATTTTGAAGGAAAAAAGTATAGATTTTATCTTTCCATTATAATACTATAAAGGTTCGGCAGTAGAACTGGAGGAAACTATAGGGATGCAAATAGGAAAAGCAGGTAGAAAGGAGTCTCTCTGATAATTATTGGCCTATGATGTTTTATTGATTCTATAAGAGTTACACATATGGGTTGGAAATGAGAATCTAAGAGAGAATTTGAATATCAAGTAAAACACATTCTAATAAAACAATAGATCAGAAGCTGGTGGGTGAGATGAGTAGTAACTAGAATGGCATCCTGAGCCACCACTACATTTCCATAAACATTTAGAAATGATTTCATCAAATTTATAAATTCTCTGATATCATTTCCAACCTATTATCTTGAACTAAATAAGTATTTGTTTTCTATTACATAAACATATTGATCACGGGAGTCCTCACTTTCAAATGATTCACTTGTTCCTTGAAAGCATGGGTGATTGGAGGAATTATGAGGTTCTTAGATTGGAACATGAAATGAGTGTTGAGATCATGTTTAGTATAAATCTAAAAAAGGTAATACTTTATTACCTTGGTAATTTTTCCTCTATAATCTTTCATATCCTTCATATTTTTTCTATCAATCATATGCACATGGTCACTATTATGCTTGATTTTAATTAAAATTTCCTTACAGATGTCTTTTATTTCACCTAAAACACCATTAATCTCATCTCTAAGCACCAAATGGAACAACTCAACAACAATAAGAGGATGAGGTGTATCATTTTATATAGAATACATTTTATAAATTTTATCCAACATATCGAACAAGGATTCCATTGAATCTTCAAGTGAAGATATCATCTCATCTAGTACAGATCTCAATGTAGCCATCTCCTTTGCTAACCTCATGTTTTTTGTCTCCACTTCATAAATGTGAAACATTATTTTGGTATCAATGTGATGGATCATAAGACCAAACACATTCCTTTCATGTTTATCACTATTTTTGGTGACTAATGGAGGTTTATTATTATTATTATTTTTCAAAATCAGAAATAATTCCTTCCCAAAAGGATTATAAGTCATCTTTTATAACAACATCATATAAAATAGATGCCACAGTAGGTGAAATAACTCAATAAAATGAAGCAGCCTCTACTAGATCATAACTGGTAGACATATATGAAGAAAAGTAATGAAGTTTTCCTATAGAAAATATATTCTCTATTAATTATCCCTTAGGATATATTTCTTCTAAAATATAAGTTCAACCATGATTGAGTGTATTCTTACCACTATTATAATTAGAGTATTTCAGACCAGGTCAGACGTACCCTAGAAAATTATCCCATTACTCATGATTTGGGTCCCCCAATCTAATATAAGGAACACCACGAGACTTAATAACATAAGAGTTAGTAACCGTAGGCTCAATAATAGCATATACAACACTCAAGTTGTCAGAAGACCTCAACACAATATTTGTCTTCTCAGCAACCATCTACACATTAGCTATAGGGACAACATGATCACAAATAATAGAGTGACTATCCAGGTTTTGGAATTCCTCCCCCTCAACATATGATTTATTATCATCTGTAGATGTTTTCGTGACATCTTCAACTAAGATAGATCTATCTTCAAATCAAGAAACTACTGAATTTTTTTTATTAAATTAAGTGCACTTGGCATCTCAACATCCTCCGTACTAATGTGCCTACATAGAGCATCATGGTTAGAACCCCCATCAATTTCATCCCCATCACTCAACTCACCATTTTTTCCATTTCCATATTTATTTCCATTTTCATTTTCATTTCCATTTCATTATTCACCATCTCCCTCTTCTTTTTCATCATCATTTTCACCATTCACTTAACATCCATTTTATTTAGATGTTTTAGAATTTATTTTTAACTAGTCGTTATTAGAATTGTTTTTCTCCTTCCTTGATTCTTTCTTTTAAGATAGTCTCTCATATAAAGAGATATTGAGGTGGACTAGAATCACAATAATTAATGACTGGAGAAATATTTGTCATTTTTTAGTCACTGCATCCATCCATTGAAAACTCATACTCCTCATCACCATAGGTAGAAGCTTCCTCTTCTTACTCATCAGAATACTCAACCACCACATTTTTCTTTAAGATATGATCCAAAAGATTCATCAATTTGGAAGGGTTATTAACCTGATTTAAAACCACATTAATTGTGTTGGCATCATAAATCTATTATTAATTCCTAGGGATCTAACTTATCATCATTATTTTACAAATTAACCCTGTTATAAATATCCTCCTCATTTTAGTCTGATTTATTATAGTTTATTAACTAATCCATTGGCCGCTATCACATACAAAATAAATTTGGGATAAATTATGGAGTTTGATCGTGAATATGTCTTTAACTTCTCCATAATGTAAACCATTAGCTATATTCAAAGATTAATCTTTTATCAACTATTTATAAGTCCCAAAATAAATATATATCTTAATACCTCATTTTTGTAAAATCATCTTTCCTCAAACATTTCATATGGTGGATAAAATTTAAAAGTAAGTGACATTCACCATTAGGATCAATAGAAACTAGTAATCTTATTATCCCATCTCTAGTCAACTCTTCCAAGGAATCCTCATAAACAATGTTATCACTAAAAATAGTAATAGTTCCTTGATATTCATTCAAAACACCTTTATAAGGTATATCCAAACATATTTACCATGGCCTAGAAGAGGAATCATATTTGCTTCCATTTATTCAGCTTCTTACCCATTATTCATCTTCCTTGATACTAAACTCTACATACTAATAGAACTAGAGAACTATCCTTGAATGGAATTTTCTCACATTTTTAGTGAACCACTCTACCCACCCCTAGTCTTATAAAAATCTAATCACTAAATACATACTTGATATTGACCATTCAACATGAACATACTTTTTAGGTACTATTGTATGCTTAGATAGATCTTTGTTCACTAGCTCAACATTAATGAGGTGAATTGTCTCTCATTTCTATTTCATTGATGGATGTGCACATCCAATGATTATTTAGTGGCTCTCTTCACTCTAACATGGTGATAAACTAGGTTGGGTTTTGAATAGGTGAGGGGAGGTCAATGATTGGGAGACAAAGTGTCCCAACAAGGCTCAAGAGAAAGGTGTGAGGGAGTGAGTGTTGAAATTAGACGAGTGTTGAATTTATTTTAATTAGGTATTTAAGGATTATTTCAATTAAAATTGAAATAACAATAGAATTTAATAAACAAATAATTAACCCATAAAAAGAAAATAAAATATCGGATTACAAACCAACGGGGAGTAAACACAAAGTGGGTAAACACAATGATGGGTAAAAATAGTGGTGGGTAAAACTCCAATGGAAGGTATAAATATAATAGTGGGAATAACTCCCATGGTGGATAAAACTCCAATGGTTGGTAAAAATACAATGGCGGGGAAAACTATAATGTTATGTAAAGCTTCAGTGGTGGGTAAAACATCAATGGTGGGTAATACTCTAACAGTTGGTAAAAATCCATGGGAGGATCCTAGAAAATTATACTTAAACAAAATTAATGATGTATAATACCTGTTTTATGTAGTTCATTCTCTTAGAATTCGATGGCTTTGTGAAAATATCTGTAATCTAAGGTTCAGTATTAATGTATTCAAGAGTTATATCAACATTTTGAAAATTATCACTCAAAAAAGTGATGTATTACATCAATTTGTTTTATTATATAGTGATGAACATGGTTTCTTGAAATTTTTATAGAACATTTATTTTCACAATTTATACGTACATGTAAGAATTGATAACCATAGTCTGCAATGTGTGTTTAATCCACAAAATTTGAGCACAGGAGTTACCTATAGGTATATATTTAGCTTCAATAGTAGATAATGATGAAAAAAAATTCTTACAACACCAAGATACTGGTGACTTCCCAAAAGGGGACACTTTTAGGTACTTTTTGTATCTATCATTCATCCAACAAAATCAGCATCTGAATAACGAACTATGTCAAATTCTTGTCCTCTCAGGTAGAAAAATCCCAAATTGGTAATATAATTGAGGTAATTGATAATCCGTTTTACATAATGTGTAAATATTTTTTTGTTTTCTTGAAAACTACCACACATACAAACACTAAACATAATGTCTATTTGGATAGTAGTTAAGTATAAAATACTTATAATCATACCTCCATAACTAGTTTTATCCACTGATTTCTCATCTTCATCAACATCCAACATACAAGTGGTACACATAGTACTATAATCACACATAGTTCTATCAAAACTAAAACATTTTATCATGTCTTTAGTATATTAAAATTAATTTAAAATAATTCCTTATTTATTTTAAAAAAATATAAAAACCCAAAAATAATATTATTCTCCCATTAAATACATTTCCAATTCATTTTTCAACATTTTTAAAAAATTAGAACATATATAATTTTTTAGAAGATACAAATGTAATATCGTCTTCATAAAATTAAACACCTAAAACAAATTTAGAAATTATTTTTATAAAAATTGATAAGAATAGCTATACCTTTTGAAAATCATTTTTTAAATTAGAAAAGAACTCAGCCTATTAAACAAAGATATCATATATTGTTTTAACCATATAAAGATTTTGATAAATTAATATCATGGTTTGGAAAGATAGGATTTTGATATACATGTTATTCTTTAACCAAAACATCCTCATGTATATACCCATTCAAGAATTTTCATCTGACATCAATTTGATATTGTTATAAATCTAGATGTTCTATACATGAAAGTAGTATTCTAATGGATTCAGGTATGGCTACAAGTGAAATGGTTTCTTTTTATCGTATGGCATTGTAATGTGCATTCATAACATTATAGTTATTGTTATAGTCATGTTTAGTAGCATCATCTCTTATATTCCTATATGATTTAGGTAACCAATATCTATCCTCTATAGGAGAACATATTTAAAAACACATTATTTCAATATACATTTTCATTATTATTTTCCATTGAGCATTGATATTGTGGTTAAATAAAGGAGGTATGTGGTTAGAATAATTTACTTGTTTGTTATCCATTTAAAGAACTAAGTATAGAACTAACATAAATTTAAGATATTTGAAAAAACAACTAAAAATTAAAATTAAATATATTTCGAAAACCCCTTGACACCAAATGTTGGTAGTGGTGAGTATCTGAAGAGAGTGTTAATTAAGAACCCAATAAAATATTTTCTTAACATAAGATTAAATAAAATCCCAAAATAATTAAAACAACCAAATTAATCAAGATAGAAGATCTATATACATTCTGATATTTTAAAAGATTCCTCAAATATTGATGATGTCTCACATAAAACAGTATATGAAAATTACTTTAACTTTTTAACTCAATTTACTTAATCAAATACTTATATAAAGACTAATTACTACTAAAAATAATAGTTTTCGTTTTTTTATAGTTTAAAATTGATTGAGTTTAATGAAATGAAATAAAACAAAATAAAACACATAGAGGAATTAATAAAAGTGGTTCAGTATCAAGGATTGACCTAATCCTATCCAATTGTAAATCACCAACTACCTATAAGATTATATATAATAATATTGATCGACAATCATGATCTGGTATAGACAACTACTTACCAGCTATCCAGGACACACATAAACCTCTTCCACAACAATCATAAGAACAAACCAAACATAGTACACACAAGAAACTCTTCCATAACAACTGAGTAAATAGGTGTAAAGGGAGTAGATAAGATATTGAGTATCTTCTATTGAAAATATAGGAGACATAGTGCAGGTTAAATATACAAATTAAAGAGACACCACTCAAAAATTAAAGACAATAAATAGAGAGATCAAGTAAATATGTAGAAAAATTTGAGTTAATCTATCTTATTTTCTATGAATATTATGTCTCATTGGATATAGCTTGAGAATGAGCTCAAGTAATGTTTATGAAAATGGAAGTAAATTAGAGCCTCTTATGCTCTCTTCTATATTCTGTAGGAAAGGAACAAGATGTTTTGTAAGATCCACTCTTTCATAGTTAGTTGAAGTTAAGGATGATTTATGTAAATATCTTTTAAATAGTCTCACAATTCACATTAATCTATAGTTATATTGTTTTCCATCTCTATTCTATACTCTTATTTTTTTATAAGGGATTATACTTCTTATTATATCAGCAACATATAGGAACAACCATTTGAATTATATTCTCCTCGTACTGATCAACTGTCACAAAATTTAATTAATCCATATAATAGTTTAAGAATAATCATTAAAATAATTCTAAACATTAAATTTCATAATATATACATTATAAATAGTTAATTACAGATAATTATAAATAGTGAGTTGACTATATTGAATGGTGATTCAAATCTAGTGGTGACTTAGTCCAACAATGAGACATGAAAATGATGAATCATCTAGGTGGTGGCTTGTATCAATGGTGAATCTTGTAAAAAAATTAATAATTTATTGGTTGTGGGTAAAATATGATTTTACATCACCTTCAATGGAGAATTATCTCAAAAAGTAGGTCTTTTCAACAATTTTCCAAATTTTCATCATGAGGGTGATTCCTCTCTGATGGTAGGTGTTTTCAATAAATAGCCAAAAATTCCTCCAAACGGTGACTCATCTCTGATGGTTGGTAGCCAAACTTTTATTTTGGTGGTGAATCCTCTCTGATGGTAGGTTTTTTCGACACAGAACTAAATTTCATAGTTCAATAGTGAGTCATATCAAATGGTGGGTCTTTCCCATACTTAGCCAAAAATATATTTTGGTGGTGAGTAGAGTCTGATGGTGGGTCTTTCAAATCATTAGTCAAAATATTACCAATATTTCATATATTATAAAATACTATCATAAATCCTAAAAATCATTAAAAATGCATTGAACAAGATTTTTTTATCACTAATAGAAGGTTTACAACACATTTTTTTATAAAAATTACTTTAATAAACCCTTATGTTAAAAATAATTTGAATCACTTTTAGAAGTGGAATTAAATAAATTTTTATATATTTTTCTAGTATTAATTTTAAAAATAGATAATAATTTTAATCCAACTTTTATACATGAAAATAATTTATCAAGTTTAATTTTAAGTACAACAGTAAAGAAACACAGGTTATTTTCAAACACATTGTTTTTATAAGTGTTTTTCTAATTATTATGTATGTAAATTTATTTTTACTTTCTTATAAAATTAATCTAATTTAATTCTCATATATATGGGAAAATATATTATTTATAATTTAACTATTAATTGATACAAAATAAAACAAATAACACTAAATATATTAAAAAACACTTTTTCTAAATTTTACCAGTCTTATAATCTAATTCTATGTTTTGGTATACTTTTCCAATTTATAATCATTATATACTTTATTTCTAAGAGGTCCTATATGAAAATGTTGGATTTCTCAATGTGAGTAATATCCACTGCTTACCTTCTTTTTCTCTATCTTTCACACCCATCTATATTAAAACCATAATAATATATTGAAATTATTATAATTATAACACTGATGTTTTATTATTTTAATTTAAGAACCATTATCTATTCCCCTCACATCCATACAAAAAATGTTACTCGTTTTATGTGTGGACTACTAATTTCCTGAATGACATATTTCATTTTTCATCACTATGATTCATGGATTGTTATAAAAATTATTTTTTGGATTAAATATTATATTTATTAAAAATATTAATGATAAATTTTTCATTACAGTAAAAATTATATTCATAATAAAATTAAAATTGCACTTGTTTCTATGTATGGGATTTAACCCTAGTGAATGACATGATTGGTTTTAATTACTACCTTATATAGAAGGCCATAAATTATTTTAAAAAAGTATTTATAATATAAAGGATTCATATATTTAATTTTTATGTTTCAAAAAAAATTACACAAAAATATATGATCTTTATAAACTAATTCATTGATATTGGTATATTTCATGAAATAAGATCATCATGGATCTTGTTCCCTTGAACCATGCCCATAGGTTACGTAAAATGAGCATGAGGATGTATTAGTCATTGAAAATATGATTTAAAAATATTTTACAATCATTTAATGATGAAACTAGTATCAATTAATG
The DNA here is from genome assembly GCA_963277665.1 of Viscum album. NCBI lineage: Eukaryota > Viridiplantae > Streptophyta > Magnoliopsida > Santalales > Viscaceae > Viscum > Viscum album. The sequence continues at coordinate 1,686,644,279 of OY728147.1, read as the reverse complement.
TTCTATTCCATTTCCATTATGAAATATGTGTGAAATAATTTAATTAAGAACCATTTGATAGTGAAAATAATGGATAAATAATTAATGAATATATATTGAATAATTAAAATTTAAGAGTATAAATGATTAAATTAATTAATCATGTATCACATCAATTTTTATTTTCAGGTAATTATTCTATTTATTTTTTTCATATGTTTATTCCTTGGGTTTCATTGAGTATCTTAAGAAAAATAGAAAATTTTGCTTTGGAAGGGTGTGGAGCACATCTTCCCATAATTATGGGATACCGTGCACCTTACCCAGGAACTTGTACACCAAGGATTCATTTTTTTCATATAGCTGAATTGCAGGGTTAGTGAATGGTTTTTCAAACCATGGGACTAACTGTACAACGTTTACCTTGTGGATAGTGGTGATTTTACAGTCTCTATATGGTTTGTCAAACTGTGTGAGAAAATTGTGAAGACTATCTTGGTGATTAAAATTTTGCCTTTTACATTTAAAACTTTTTGAATTTAACCGCAAATTTACCCCTCTTCCTCCCCACTTGGGATTTCTATCCCTAGAAGCCTCCAATCCTCCAAATTTCCCCCTTGGATCTCCTCTCCCTTTTCTTTTTTGGTGGGAAATATTTATGATTCTTCAAGTAAGTCCCTCTTTCCTTGGTTTCTCTCTCTATTATATGGGTCTCCCCCTATTTATTTGGGTTAAATTTTATACAATGGGGTGGTTATCATTTTTAGGGTCAGATATTGATTTCTTGGGTTCGATATTGAGGTTTATGGTTCAATTTTTTTTTATGTGGTTCAATTGAGCTTTGCTTGTGGTTTTACACCATTTTCTAGAAATCTCTTCACTCACAGTAGGTGGTTTTATGCTTAAACATTAATTTTTAAATTTTATGTTAATGGATTAGTGTTTAAATATCTTCTATGATTTATGATTGTGGTGTGTAATGTGTTTCTAAGGGTTTTGTCATGTGTATGGCCTGATTTCAAATGTAAATTGTGTTTATATTGAAATAGAACACTTTTTGTGACCTTTTAATTTGTTTTATTAATTATAAACGATGTTTGAAAAATATTGAAAGTCGTGAGAAACAATTTTTGGATTTTTTTGGGTTTTTTTGGTTTTGAAATAAGTTTTGGGTTATGAAATGATTGTTTCTAATGTGTGTTATATTTACTCGATTGTGATTGTATGAAAATGATGTGTTATGTGATATGTGTAACATCAATTCAACATGAAGGTAAACATGGGTGTCCAGGTGGGTAGAATAGTACTAGTACACTAGATGAATTATAAGTGTTTCTTCCCAGATTCATTTAGCAATAATGATGATACAACACTAACTGAATGATAATGATGACTGGATACCACTAGGCCCACGGGGTGTCCCCAGCTAGTGGATCATGCATGAGAACATTGTCGGCCATCGTTACTATACCACTATTCATAGAGATGTGATGTACCTAGAATCCCATTTCTATCTAGCTCGAAGAGGTTTTTCCATGAAATAGTTCTCTTTTGAGATGTTGAAATGACCATCGACATATGGGGCCCCATGTGTTTTAATTTAAAAATGAAGCATGTTTTATTTTAAAATGTTTCCCACTAAATTGATTCTAGTTTTTCTTTGATAAAATATGAATTTTTATATTAAATTATAGTGATTATATAATGTAATATATATGTTGGGTAGCATCCTACTGGGATTAGGCTCACACCCTACTTACACCTTTAGGTGTAAATATATTTGGTCATATTTGACAACAGTAATGAAAATATAATTTGATATGGTGGCATTGGATTCCAGTGTTATTCCCTTATAGGTGATGTGGTGGTGTCTTGAGGACAATTCCCCTCTCATTTCATGGTGTTTTATGGGATAGTGTTTTGTTCAATTTTGTTGAAGCACATTTGGGATTTGTTTAAATACTGTAAACATTGAATCTGAAAATTGTTTATGCCACGTTTCATTAGGATTATTCAGTTTTAGTTTATTTATTATTTTTATTTGGTTATGTTTATTTAATTGGATGAAATTTTTTCCAAGTTAAATTATTCAAACAATAGAAAATTTTTCTACCTCATTGGGATTGGGAACTCCCTTCGAGAAATGCCATGGGCCGGCTCGGGTGTCATATTGGATGGCACACTGGCATGGTTTGTGAAAAAATGTTATCATAGTATGTTACTATCCTTTTTTCGGTCAACATATTTGGGATGATTTAGGGTATAATTGATCTAGGATTTTCAAGGATTAGGGTTCTGGCTGTGATTAGAGTATCTGGCCAGCACACCTCATGATGGATCTTAAGTTGGCATGGGTTGTCCTGATTATTTTTGACTTCTCCAACAAGTTAGATGTATAGGCTATAGACTATGTACGGACACTGGGTGGAGGTGTAATGGTTTTTTTTATGTTATTATGTTGTTACTTATTTTTTTTTTTGATTTATGAAATGTTTTTTGTTACTGTTGAAAATTTTCAAAATGATTATGATATTGATTTCATTAGTGGTTAATGATTCTTCTATAAATATTTATCCCCAGAGAACTCTTATGAAACCATGGGAAGAGGCCAAAGAGATTTATCCCTATACAATTGATCATACACTAGTAGAATCTACGGTATGGGTTTTTTGAGCTTTTGTAAAAGGGTTGGGCTCTGGCCCTTCTCGGGTATGAGAAGCTGAACCAGGTTCTATAAAGGAAATAGATCATGAGATCCTTAAAAAAAGGCTCCTACTTTTTTAGTTATAATGAAACCTCATGAAGTAAAATAATTTCCTAATAAAATTGACCAGATTTTTGAATTTATTGATACTCCAGAGGAATATTTGGTGAAATAAAATTCATTAATAATGGAAGTTATTAGATGAAGGTGGTGGGACACAGTGGTTCAAACTGGGAAGATCGAGTCAATGATTTGGAATGTTTTCATGATATATTTTAATGATCATTACTATCCAGAGGCATTTCCCTATGGTAGATCATGGTAGTTTATGCATCTTGTTCAAGGGGACCAGTCAGTGATGAAGTACAGCAACTGCTTCACTGATATAGTTTGGTATGCATCAAAAATTGTTTTTAACAACAAGATGAAGGATCAGAGGTTCGAGAATGTTTTTTGGAAATCGATATATTCTTATTTATTTCTGTTTAAACTGAAGACCTACACCAAAGTGGGTTACCATGATTTTATGATCGAGATTGACCGTATGTTCTAGTTTGGATCCTTTAGGAATGTGTCATCAATGGGAAGTGGTAGTTCATATGAGAAAAAGAGGAAGCGGATTGAGCATGGGAAGAAGGGAGGTGTTAGTTCAGGCCATCCTTCCCAATAGTCTTTGTCTGTGGATTATGTTGTCGGGTTAGTTGTGTGCCATTTTTGTGCGAAGGTGGGACACATATGGCATGTGTGTACATCTACTCCCCACCCTTATCATCAGGGTGAATCTATGGGAAAAATATATAATTTATGCTATGTGACACAACCATATCAGAGTGGTGATATATTTTTATCTTCCATAGTGATTTCAACTTAGTAAAAGCCACCTAGGAAGGTGGGATATCAATATGGTGATTCTGGCGGTATTACCGGATCCTGTTCTGGTTGGAGTCAGTTTAGGGTAGAGCCACAAGCCAGTGTTCATTCTCGGAGATAGGCTAAGACTAGGAAACTGCTTATGGTGGATCAAGAAAACGCTTATGTAGATGTATGTCCTTCAAAAATTTGGGGTACCATTTTGATTTTATCATCTATAGATACCAGTCTATTTGAAACTATTTTTCATGTTTCATCTATCTCTGCTAATCTTGTGAACATTTTGAATTTACCAATTGATCTCTTGTAGTACTTGATGGAGTTGGTAATGTCATTGGGAAATAAGCGAGAAAAGTTTTTCATGTGTCCATCTTGTGTAGTCACCATGTTAGGGGTCATGATCGAATTGGATTTCCTAGTCTTGGATATAATCTTCTTTGATGTAATCATCAGCATTTATTAGATGGTGTGATTTTAGGAACATATCGATTATAATAGGTGGCGGGTGAGTTTTTTATAACCAATGGGAAGTACACTAGTTTTTCATAGATAATGAGATCCTCAACAAGGTTGTGTTAGAACTCTTCTTCCAAAAATGGGAAATCTTGTTTTTTAGTTATTATCGCACATGTTGAAAGATGATAGTGATGTTCCTTAGGGTGGATTATCTTCTATGTCGGGTGAGTTCCCAGAGGTATTTCCAACTAACTTTTCAAGTTTCCCTCTGGAGTGGGATATAGATTTCTCAATAGACGTGGTACCTGGAACATTTATGATATCTCTTCCCTCTTACAGTATGGCCCCCATCGAGTTAAGGGAATTATTTGTACAGTGGGGTGATTTGGAATCCAAAGGATCTATTCACCTAAGTGTCTCTCCTCGGGCTGCACCCATACTATTGGATAAAAAGGCTGACATATCTCTTTGGTTTTGCATTTATTACAGGAATCTTAATAAGGTATCCTTAGAGAAAAAATATTCTTTTTCTGAATTTTTGACTGTTAGATCAGTTAAAAGGGGCAATGTGGTTCTCTAAGATTGACATGCATTCTGGTTGCCACCAAGTGAGGGTGATAGAGACAAACATCCCAATAATGACATTCTGAAGTAGGTATGAGCATTTTGAGTATTTGGTAATGCATTTTGGGTTGAATAATTATCCATTGGTCTTCATTTCACCTATGAAAATAATGTTCCAGCGGTATATCTATTTATTTTAAATGGTATTCATGGAAGAAATCCTAGTTCATTAATCTAAGCTGGAGCATGAGAGACATTCGCATATCCTCCTAGGCACTCTTCAGGATCATCTCCTATATTCCAAGTTCTCTAAATTCACCTTTTAAATCAGGGATGTGAATTTTTTGGGTCAAATGATCTAGGAGATAGAAGTTTTATTAGACCCCAATAAAATCATTGATGTCATTTCATGGGAGTTGTCAAAAAAAAATTTAAGATTAAAAGTTTTCTAGTCCTTGCTGGGTATTACATTCAGTTTGTTCAGGATTTCTATCTGATGGATTCACCTAGGATTATTCTTACCTAAAAAGGGGTAAAGTTCATTAGGGGCCTAGAATACCCAACATCCTTCAAGGATCTAAAGTGGAGGCTGACTACTTCTCTAGTGTTAATCTTTCTAGAATTTAGAAAGGTGTATATAGTTTATGGTGATGCCTTAGTTATGGGTCTCGAGTGTGTTCTCATGTAGATTGACCATGTGGTGGTGTATGGAACTATGCAACTCCAACCACATGAAAATAACAATCCAACCCATGAATTGGAGTCATCAACAGTGATGCATTCCTTGAAAATGTGGTGCCACTCTTTTTTGGGGGAGAAATTTTTAGTATATTCTGATTATAAGATTTTGGGATAAATTTTCTCAAAAATGGATCTAAATGTAAGGCATTATCATTAGGATGATTGTCTTTAATGGTTTTAATTCAATGTAGTTTATACCCCAGGAAAAGGGAATGTTGTGGAAGATGTTCTATGAAGAAAAGTGTGAGTTCAAGCTTTAAGGAAGTCTAGTGATGAGTGGACATTGATGGGTCTTTTTGATCATTTGCATGTGGAGACCAAGGATCATAGTGGAGGTGAGTTCTTTTCTATCACCCAGTTGACTCTGCATTTGATGTTGATTCAACATGAGCATCTTGAAAATGATCTAGACCTATAGTCTTGGCAGTTTCTTCATGGGGTAGATGCACTATGATTGGTCATTGTCTCCTGAGGGAATCCAACACTTTAAGAGATTCCTTGTGGTTCTATTTTTATTGTGAAATTTCTTGATTCAAGATAGCCGCTAGTCTCAGTGGATCATTCTTAATGGTGCTAGAACGTTCTATTATTTTGTTTTTTTGGTAGTTCTGGTGGTATGGTATGAGTCAGGATATATTTGATTTTGTATCATGGTGTTATATGTGTTAGTAGGTAAAGTTAGAGCACAAAAGGCCCTCTAGTTTTCTCCTTCCAATACCCATTCCTACCTAGAATTGGGATGAGATCACCATAGAATTTATTATTAGAATTCCTCGTACACCTTTGAGAAATAATTCCACTTGGGTATTGATTGACCATTTTACCAACTCCACCAATTTCATTCCAACTAGAGATTTAGTAGAGGTGGATGAGTTAGACTGAATTTATGTTCAAAAGGTTGTGAGGTTTCAAGGTCTTCTGTCAGAAATTATTTCTAAAATAGACCTCCATTTCACCTCTTTATTTTGGGAAGGAATTCATATGGAATTAGGGTTATAGGTGAATTTGAGCCTGGCATACTATCCTCAAAAGGATTGTAAGACAGAATGGACAAATTAGGTTTTGGAGGACATGTTCCAAGAATGTGAATTGGATTTCAGTGGATCAAGGGATAGAAATTTATGTTTGGTTGAGATTTAATATAATAAAAATTGTCAATATTTAATATAAATGGAACCCTTTTTAGCACTCTATGTTCGACTGTGTCGGTCACCATTGTTTTGGGATGAGGTGGGTGAGACCTCACTATTATGACCAAGCATTATGCAAGATATATATGAGAAGGTAAAGTTAATTGGGAAGTGTGTTTCAAAAGTTCATATTCATCACAAATCATATTCTGATAATAGATTCTAATATCATGAGTTTTTTACGAGTGATCAGGTGTCTCTAAAAGTGGAACCTCACTTTGGTCATAATCATTTGGGAAACTAAGGGAAGCTAACACTGAGGCATGTTTTTCCATTTTAAATTAAAAAGTGGGTTGTGAATGCGGCATACAGGTTATATTTACCCACTCCATTGATCTCAATTCATGATGCATTCCATGTCCCTCAACTGAATAAGTACTACCCAGATTTGTCTCATGTGTTTCATTAGGAAGAATTAGAAATAGATCTCGATTTGTCTTTATTTGAGTAGATAGTACTGGTTATATGTTCCCAACATAAGGTCATTTAAGGGAATTATGTTCCATTAGTATGTGTTTTTTGGAATCACAGAGATGATGAGTACGAGACTTAGGAGTGAAAATCAGGGGTTGAGCTAGAGTACCTATTTTTCTTATCTTATCAAGCTTCCAGTTGAATTTCTAGGGACGAAACGTTTTCAAGGGTGAGAATTGTCATACCCATTTTTTAATTTTTACATATTTATTAAATTTTTTGTTCCTAGATTTTACTCCATGGGTTTTCATTAAATTTCATGATAAAGAATGGAAAATTTGGATTTGTTAGGGGTGGCGTGCGACTTGCGCACGGTTAGGTGATACTGTGCACCTTGCCCAAGAAATCGTGCATCATGGTGTCATTTTGGGATAAATCTAATTCACACAGTCGGAACACAGTTGGTAAACCATGTTACTAACCAAGTCACAAGTCCATTTTAGACATTGGAGACTGTACAGATGTCGTACAGTTTGTCAAACCCTATGAGAAAATCATGCAGACTGTCTGAGTCATTAAAATTTAGTCATTTACCTTTTTTCCATTTTTTTGATTTAACCCCAAATACACCCCTCTTCATCCAAAGCAAGTATTTATAACCCTAGAATCCTCCAATCATCCATATTTCTCTCTTCGATCTCCTCTCCATTGGTATTTTTGGGGGGAAATATTCAAGATTCTTTATGTCCCCCTTTCCTTGGTTTCTCCCACTTTTCTAAGGTTTTCTCCCTCCTTCACCGGGGATTATATTCTCTAGTTTGTTGGGTTTCATTTTTTGGGATAAATATTGATTTTTAGGGTTTGATATTGACATTTATGGTTGAATATCACCTTTATAGGGTGCAATTAAGGTGTGGTTGTGGTTTTACACCGTTTTTCAGATGATTCTTTACTTAAGGTATGTGGTTCCATGCTTATATAATATTTGATGAATTTGATATTCTTTCTTGAGTGTTTAAATATATTCTTTGATTAATTTTTTTGTTCAAGGGGTATTATTGAAGTGTTGTGATATGTGTATGGTTTAAAAGTGGGTTTTCTAAATGAAATTGGGTATATTTAAAATGTGAATCCTTTTTTTACCTTTGAATGTGTTTTATAAATTATGTAATATGCTAAATAAATTGTTAATGTGGTGGGATAAATTTTTTTGAATGGTTTCGGTCTACATTTGGGTTTTTATGAGGTCTTAATTTATAAAATGATGGTTTCACGTGTGTGTTATATTTATTGGTGTGTGATTGTATGCAAATTATATGTTATGTGATATATGGAATTTGAATTGAGCTTGAGGGGTAACTTGGGTATCTATGTTGGAGGACTAATACTAGTATGCTAGAAGACTCAGAAGTGGTTCGGCCTAGATTAATATATTAGGATTGACAATACAACACTAACTAAATGATAATGATGATTGGAGACCACTAGGTCCACGGGGTGTCCCCTACTAGTCATCCGTTCATGAGAATGTTTTCGATTGTGGTTACTATACATCTGTTCATAAAGATCTGATGTACCTATTTTACCATTTAATGGTTGTTCCTAGAGGGGTTTCCAAGAATTATTTCACATTTCATATGTTGTAATTATTGTCAAAATATAGTGCAACTTGTGTTTTAATTTAAAAAGAAATTATGTCTTCTTTTAATATGATTACCATAAAAACATTTCTATTTTTTCATTAATAAAACATTCTTGTTTATTTATTTTATTATTTTAATATCATGGAATCAATTTTTCGGGTGGGATCCTATTGGTATTTGGCTCGCACCCTACTTACACCTTTGGTTTTATGTAGATTTGGCCTAGTTGGACATAGGTAAATGAATTTTTTTTTTGGAGATAGTGGTTCAGGATTCTAGTGGTCTTCAATTAATTGTGTTGTTGTGGTGGCTTGAAGACTATGCTCCTCTTGTTTCATGGTGGTTTTTGGGATAGTACCTTATTCCATATTGTTGTATCACATTTGGGTTTTGTTCAAAATTTGTAAATATTGAATATGAAAATTTTTTATTCAATGTTTGGTTATGATTCAGTTTTTTTTTATTTATTATTTTTGGTTGGTTAGCTTTATGTAATTGGATGAAATAATTTCCATGTTGTGTTTTAATACCCTGTCACTTATTTCCAACTCGTGGGGATCAAGAATTCCCTTTGGGCCATGCCACAAGTTGGTTTGGGTTTCATATTGGATGAAACTATGGATTGTTTCTTGAAAAATTATGTTTGGATATAGTCTAGTAAATTTATTATTTTTATTATATATGAGTTTGAAGAGATTTCAAGGATCTTGGGAGTAAAAATGTAAGGGTTTCCAATTTCATCTTTGTTCCATGAAGAAATATGTCATATTGGCCACTTATTTCATCTCTATATGGTGCAAATAATTCGTTATGGAATAATTTTATCATAAAATTTAGTAAATTTAAGGGATTTAAAAAGCAATCACATGTCCTCTTTTTCAATGGGATTTGATTCAAAGATTACTAATTCCATTAGGTTTTCATATTTCTAATATCATTATATCATTTGGATTCAAGAATGATATCAATGAATTACCATAAATATAATTGTGTGATATTTATATCTAAAAGAATTATTTGTTGTTTAACCTTTATATTTTCATTAGTATTACATGCTCTCTTACCATGTCACTTCACCATTGATTCCTAATTCACATAAAGTTATTATTATAAGAAAAAAATATTAACTCTTCTTCTTAATGAATAAATTTTTCATCCATTTCAACCTTATTTATTTTGTTTTAAGAATGACCATATATAAAATTAAATTTTATTGAATGGTTTTTTTAAAGAAACATTATTTTATTTATACAATTTTATTTCCTTTAAAAATTTTGGTGTTTCATTTTTCAACCAACATCAAATTATTAAAAAATGTTAAAGAATATTTTTTAACCTTCTCCATAATAATAAATCCCCCCCTCCTTCAGTGGATATATTTAAGGAACTACCTACCCAAATTTTCATTATTTTACAAATAAATTTCTATTCACCTTATTTTTATAAAATTATTTTCTAAATTAATAAAAAACCTAAATAGTTTTTCTTATTATTTATATGAGAAAGTGTTAAATATATTATTATTTTATATCTATTTCATTATAAATTAATGTTTATCATGTAAATATATTCAAAGGACATTATCCATTGAATTTATCTGGATGGATTATGAAATTTTCTAGGTAGAGTTTCAAGAAATCCATTTTTACATTGGTTGATTAAGTGGTGTTCCAAATAAAAATGTTTTCATTTTCTCTAAGAAAACATATATATGGTTTATTCTTCCATAATGGGTGGGATTTAAATATCTCTTTGAACTATTGATTAATGTTTGATATCCTTTGAGATAACTATGAGATATATGTTTATGAATTCTTAACCCACTATTTTATGGGAGGTAGGTCCATGAATGTATGACCCAGTATGTTATGATTTTTATGCTTCTGTTTTTTCCATATTCATATATTTTGTAATGTAATCATGTTATGATAACCCAAGTCTTATATTATCCTCATGTCCTTACATATTGATTTATTATTAATAATGAATATTTTTAGGTACAATTTCATTATTTTATGTTCATGGACCTTGACAATGATCTCATACTAACATTCTTATCATATTCTCAATTATGATCATTAATTGTTATCTACAATGATTACCCTTACTTGGAATCTGAAATCACCACTTCCATTTGTTTCTATACCCAAGGATATTAATATTATTACAACTTATGATATTTCTATATATAATTATATTCTGGTGTGATTATGGTGAAATGTTCCCAAATATGTGAAATAATATTTTTATAACACTAATCATAAAAGTCACTAAAAATTTGGGTTGTGGGGTTGTGTTATTATAGTGAGATGAAATGTTTAAATTTTAAATAAATATATATATATATATATATATATAATGTTGTATTTAGTCATCTTACTTGGTTTTAAAGATATAAATTACATTATTATGTTTCTTGTCACATGATTTTGGAGTGTGGATTTGGGGAATCATGGATTGTATCAATGTAGGGTTTAGTTGTGTTTAATTATTCGTTTGGTTATTTTTTGGGATAAATACATGAAAAAATTAGTTAAAACCCTATGATTAAATCCTAAATAAAGAGAAACATCCTAAAATTCAGTTAATGTAATGAGTGTGTGTCTTCATAGAAATAACATCTTTATTTAGATACAAACTACTAAATATACCATTTGGAACTTATATACTTAGGAGTAATATTCTTGTTAAAGGTTAATTGAGTACTATATTGATGTTCTTTTAATTAATTAAAAGTCATCCTAACATCACATACAATATGAAAATCTCAGGTGATTTGTTTTGGTAATTCATATTCTCTTTAAAAACTATTATAAATGATTTAATAATAATTTTATGATGTAATAATTATTTATCAGGGTAAATAAATATTTAGGAAAATGAATATAGATAACCTTAATTTAAATATAGATATACATATATTAAGGTATATACATCATTTATGTGTCAATTCTTATAAGATCATTCTTTTTATTCCTCACATCTATTAATTTAATAATTCTCATCATATATTATTTATTCAATCAATATATGGAGTAAGGATAAGACAATTTAATAATGGATGTGATGGAAAATGTAGTGATTGTCCAACCAAGCAACCAAAAAATATTTGATATAGAGTGAATAATTGTCTGATTATTCCAAACCATATATATCACGTTATCATTAACTATTTGAATCTAGACTAATTTTTAAACCTACAAAATAAGAGGAAAATAGATTTTCATCAAAATTAAAATGATAAAACACATGGGGGAAATAAATTACAACAAAATATTTACCAAAAATATGGGAAGATTCATATGGTAAATTACCTCATAGGTTTGGGGAAATTTTTTACTTGAGGTAAAGTGGGACATTGTGTGTGTGAATACTCAAAGGAGGAAAATAAACCAGTCTATATAATAGAGGAAAACAAGGCCCCAAATAATATTCCATCCAAACTTTAATCATTTATATTCAAGGATTTTTTCAATTTAATAAACTCAATGACCTAACCATAGTGAAAATGAAGTGAATATAAACTAATAACATCCAAGACCAGGGGATTTGGGAAGAGCCTATGAAACATATAATGCTAAGGTGGATTGTTATAATATGGATACAATTATAACCCATTATGGATATGAGAATGTATTATTGGATTCTAATTCTATCAAATTCATTATATCGAGGATGTTTTATATGATCAAGAAATCACCACCCCAAATAATTAATATTGGATTATTTGAGAAAAGTTATAGTTGTATGAACATTTCATGCCAAGTTGATATTTGTGGGAAATTGATTCATAAAAATATTAATACCCTTCCATCATCTGAATTTGACAAGGATTTAATAATGGAATGTCAATCTCCACATAGAAAAAATTCTAATTTCAAAAATAGGGAAATAACATTTCAAACACTAGACCATCATAAGATCATAAATCAATGAATGTGTAACTATGAACCCCTTGTGATAAATTAATTCCATTATATAGGTTTTAATTCCCAATCATAGTGTGTATTTAGGTAAACTGATTAGGGAGAAACTCAATTTTGGGAATATTCCCAATATAAATGAAAATATGAGTTTTATAATGTTTCTTAAGATAGTGATGTTGATATATAATTATAAACATCATATTCTATTTTTTCTATATTCTTGATACCCTTATATATTTCTTTAGTGAGTGATAATTAAAATTTCACATATGTATGTTATTTATGTATGGATAATGCAACACCCTATTATTTTCGCATTTGTTTCTCTTTAAATAAATTAGTTATTAAATAGCTTGATTCACATGGAACACCAAAATTAAACAAACTATGATACATATTTTGAGATAAAACATTTAAAAAAAGTACATGAAACCATATATTACATACCAAGGATTATTATATCCCCTAAAGTGCTTAAATTAAAAGGGGATAATAAATAAAAAATAGAATATCCATAAATTAAATAAATTATATAGTTCATCAACACCCTTGAGAATCATCATTAATAGAACCAAACACACAATAAGAAATAAAATTATGAAAGTTTAAAGTTTTATCGTTAATAAGTTGTGAGAATTTTTACTTTAGAAGTGATAATATAATTAATAATTTTAGTAATCCTATATACAAAAATGAAATATGAAAATTATAAATATGGTCAATGGGAAAAATTCATTAAAAATATATTAAATTTACATATATTCATTCGTTGTATATATATAAAATATGTATATATAAATAATGTGTTTTCAGTAAAAAATTAAAATTAATATAATTCAAAAAAATAAAATAAAAATATAATATTAAATTTAAATATTTTATTATGAAAGCATTTTTATGCATAATAGGATTATTAATTAATAATTATATGATAATATTTTAAAAAAATAATATCCTTAGATTACTAAAATTAATACATTACAATATAAATAAATAATTTTATTTTAATTTTGGTAATGATTATTTAATAAAAAGGGATATTTTTGAATGAACTATTTTTTTTAAATTGTTTAAAAATTTTATCATAATAAAATTGTTTTCATATGCTTTTATATTAAAATTCGTTTTTTAAAACATTCAAAAATCAAAAAAAAATCATTAGAAATTTCAAATAAAAACATTTAAATTATTTAATATATTCAATCTAATTTTTAGATATAAAAACATGTTACTAAGCACCAATTTAATAGCCATGGTAATGGTACGAGGGTTTATTTGAAATGATTTATTTTTTCAAGTAGTTTTATAATTATTATCTAAGTAAATTAAGTTGATATGTTTTAGATAAAAACTCCAATTTAATATATATATATATATATTAATAATAATTTAATTATTCATTTATATAAAATTAAACTATAAACTATTGATATTTATTAAATTCAGTTTTCTTTTAAAATAGTTTTCATAATGACCCTGACTCTAGTAAACCATAGACTGTGTCTATTTTATTAATTTTTGATAAGACAAAAGGGATCACATTACAATATATTGTTCAATTTAATATTCTTCCATGACCAAAAGCATACATGATACCTGTTTTACATTGGAAATTAAAAATACAATGCATTGATATGGACATCATTTGGTATCCTTGAACTCATTTAATGAATTCATCTTAATTTCATGGGGAAATTAAGCAAAATTGGAGTGAGATAAAATGGTAATGAAGGGTTACATGTAGAAAAATATATCATGAATAATTATGACTTAATCAATATGGTATGGTAAATAAATGACCACACATTCCATTTAATCAATAATATTACTATCATGAATAGAAATCGAATAATAAACACAGAAAGGTAAATAACTAAAACCACATTATATTTAGTTAATAAATTAAATATTATAAATAGGTAAAGAATAATCAACATGGAATGTTACATAACTGAAGAGATATTCAATTTATTAAATAACATGACTATTATGAATAGATAATGAATAATCAACATGGTAATGTAAATAACAGATCACAGATGTCATTTAATAAATAAATCTAATATTATGAATAGATAAGAAATAATCAACATGGATTTGGTAAATAATATAACACTCCTTTCATTTAATTAATAAATTTTTCTATTATGTATTGATATGGAATGATGAATATGTATAAGTAAAAAACATAACACACAAGCCATTTAATCAATAATATGAGAATGAAATAAATCCATAGATAATATTATTATGAAAATGTCAAGGATAATAATAATCAATTAATTCTCAATGAATAAAATTCTTAGTATTTGGATTTCATGATATCGGGAATCATGATACCTCAATTGTTCGGACCTTTTATAAGATTGCTTAAAACTATGGGTAAAAACATATTTAATTATAGCTAATAGATTTTCCTCCTAAGAGTACCTATTCATTGAGGAGCTATGAATTTTGTACCCCTAACCATCAATATATTTCCTAATCACTTATAATATTTCAAATTGTTGATTAAATTCAAGAACAGTGTTCCTTATCATCAAATATCCATATTGAGGATGATGCATGCAACATTATTTTGGATAATGTTTGTGTTTCATGGTTTCTCAACCATGGTACTAGTTATGGATGTCATCATTGTTAATGGAAATAGGTGATGAAAATGGTGGTGTTTTTATTTTCAGGATGAATCTATGATAGTATAAGGTTCTTGATGTTTCATATTCATTTCCGGAGGTGGTTTGTGCATCCCCCCCTGAGTGGATGATGTTGATGGGATCATGAGATTTCAAATTTAAATTTGTGGATTAGGTTAGTGTATGTTTTGAATTTAGAATTTTTATCCTATGCTGGTGTATCATTCTTTTAATTTATGGTTCCCACTAAACCTAAGGTTTATTTTTGAAAATACAAAAACAATGGATTTGAAAGTCCCATGAGAAAGTTAAACATAAAAAACAAGAAATGAGAGGTAACAATTGATTCATCATAAATATAGGTTTATACAATATATAAAAGTAATAAATAAGTATTCTTGTTAAATATATCAAAGTGGCTGTATATACACCACATAAAAGTGAATAGGTTCATAATTACAAATATGTCACCATAAAATAGAATCAGAGATGGAATTTCATACCTCACGTTACCTTTTGGTTGAGCATGATTTTACCTCCTATATATTTTTTTATTAATATAATTAAGATATTATAGAATATATTCATATTTATAATATCATATATAACATTCTTATTGTATTCTAATATTCTCTTGTTAATAATATTTTATTACTTTATTTATTTCAGGTGTTAATTACATTGATTTCCCTTCCATGTTTTTCATGAAAGTTATGGTTATTTTTTATAGAATATAAAGACATCATTTGATGAATTATATTACTTTATATATATATCATATTCACTCATTATATAATTTTTTACTCATTCTTGAAGGTTGGACATGTAAAATTAATTGCATCGCTTCGTGGTGATGGTAGGTCGTACGTATACATGAGTGATAGTATCAACACATTAATGACTGAAACAAAAATTAAGTGGGTGATATATTAATTTTAAATAATCAATATTAAGTTATATATATCAAAAATATTCATTAAATTTATCCTTTCATACCTTCCATGTATATTGTTAGTGAAAAATGATTCACATTACTTCGGGAGGTGGTAGTCCATCGTACACATGTGAAACATTGTCATATATTAAATAGAATGGAAAGTAAGAAGGTATATGTGATATTATATGTATAAAAATATAAAAATATAAAAATATCATAAATATTAAATATATATATATACATTAAATACATCCTTATATACAATTTTGAGATGTGTTGATGGTGAATGAATTACATTGGCTCCAGAGTTGGTGGTCTTCCATACACATGATAGAAGATTGTGTTTCTCATTTTATGTAAGTATAGATGGGAAAATATTATTCCATAAACATAATAAATTATAAATATATGGTATATACTGGTTTTATTATATTTTATGTTTTAGTACATAATTGAAGGAGGTAATATAAGAAAGAAAATGGTAGAGCTTCATTAGGAATATTACATTATCATAGAGAAACCTCATTTGGATATCCTCGTAAGGACACTAGTGTTAGTATTTTCAGAAGACTAGAAGCTTCTATAATGTGTATAAGAATATTTGGGATGTATTTTTGTAGGTCTATTTCATGTCAAATGGATTTTTTGGTTTGATAAAATAAAGGGAGTGAGTTCCCTTTTATAATTGTGAAGGAGTGTAATTTTTTAAAATACACAAAACTATTGATTAATGGGAATTCACTCTTACCCATGTTCCTAAAAAATTTATCAATAATGAATTGTATTTATGATATGATTGATCCACACTACCATCAAAGAAACTCATAATTCCTCAGCCTTTATGTTTACATAACTACAACACTTTATTTTTCACTATAGTTACCTGTATCTTTTTATTTAAATAATTAATTTATATTTTTAGAATAAAAATAAAATGTTCCATATAATATATTTTGTACAAAAAATATTATAAGTATAAAATACAATCTATAAAATAAAAATTATCTATGTGTGGGAACTTAATTTTAACACAGGCACTAGTAACCCATAAACCCTTATTTTAACCTTAATCTGCATGATTAATTTTTTCTCCTTTGTAATAATTATGGATATATATAATGTTAAACGTATTAAATATTATTAATAATTATTATTATAAACATTTATACCATTTTATTAAATTATAATCAAAAATTTGAAAATTTTAATATAAAATAATCCTATAAATCATGTCGAAAAACGCGTTTTCAAGAAATTATCTTTTCAAGCATACGATGATGTTTTATTAACAATACATACAATAATAATCATTTGATATATTTAAATTAATATATTTAGATAGTAATAATAATAATATGGGGATTTCTGTTTTATTTATCCATACAAAAATATTTAGTTTCTTTCCAGTATTTTTTCATGGTGAATACATTTTCTCATAGGATTCCACTTTTAATTCGATGAATACTTCACTCAAAGTGATGCTTTACAAAAATAATCCTTAAATTTTATTTTTAGACAAGAATCTTTCCCTCCATAACTATATTCTTTATTTTATTGTTTGTATGATATTATCTCCATATATAGGTTTTCATAATGTATTTCAAAATAGAAATTTAATTTCATTATTAAGATAAATCTTCTTTTCATATTTTAGATGTGGTGATTTTTCACCAACATTGACTATATAAAAAGTCTGAAAGGAATATTATTTTTTATCATTTTCCAAAATAATATATTTTAAAACCAAATTCTATAAAATTATTTAATAAAACTATCCTCTATTTTTTCATACTTTTATAATGAAATATCACATCTATTTTTTAATAAACATTTTATCAAAATTAGTAAATAACATAATCATTATTTTTTCTTCTTTCTCCATGAAATTTTTAAAGATCTTATAAATGAGGTTTTTTTATACATCAACATACTACATTATTTTTCACGGGAATAAGGTCTAAAGATTCCAAACACCTTCTTTATATAGGTATATGATGTAATGTCCTATGTAATATTTCATGAAACCCATATCCTTTCCATAGGTTATTTAAGTGGTGTTAAAAATATAATTTATTTCATTGTCTCTTGGTAGATATTTGATTATTTTATCGTTATATGATTGGTGGACCCTATATATCCCTCCAATTCATCTGGTAAAGTTTAATATCTCATGAGATAATAATGTGATACAATTATATGAGTTCCAAATACACTATGTTATTTATAGTATTTAGGGACATGAATTATTATCATTATATATTGTGGGATACATGGATGTTAATTTCTAGCCCACAATGTTATGGGAGATAGGGTTATGAATTCATTAAATAGTATGTTTCAGAGATACAGATGTGAATTTTTGATCCAATATGTTATTATAGATAGGTATGTGAGATCATGTCCCACAATGTCAGGGTATACATGGTATTGAATATCTAGACCAATATTTTTTTTGTTTTTTTGCTTATGTTTGTGCATTATTGATGTGTTTTTCAATGTTCTCATGTTATGATATCTCATTTAATATTTTATTAGCAGATTTATATTTTTTTTATTTTTTATTGATGATCCATGTTTATTTGGGTAATATTTTCTTATGTTATGTTGTTGGAAAAAATACCTCAATGCAATATTATAATGTTTTTTGGGTTGGTTGTTTTTTACATTGTTAGTTGAAAAAGTTAGTTTTGAAGTTCATGTGTAATTATGGAAAAAACATGTCAAAAAAGTTCTCGGATGGGGGAGAACTATATGAGTTTGAAGCATTTATATTAATAGATGGGTTGAATATATCCATTATAGAGGATCATAAATGTTTGGATTCTCAGAAAGTATTTTTCACCAAAAAGTAAGGATTTTCATGAAAGTAAATATGTTATATGGATGGCTGAAATAGTTTCATTAATTATGTGATATTGAATATTCAAAGGATCCATATAAAAATATTCAAAAGGAAAATTTTAATGAAAATTATGAGTTATCTGAAAGCTAATGTTATTAAACATAGAAATTTTTTTGTAGCAAAGGCAGGATTTTTTAAACATTTTAAATAATGATGGAAATTTAATAATCCTATTGAGTTGATCACTATAAGTGATTTAAAATCATTGAAGTTTAGTGAAACAATAAATTTGTATGAATTGTTAGTGGTGTGGAAGGTAGTTGCACCATGGTTTAGTCATGCCTATAAATATGTCACTACCCCTTATTTGGAAGATACAATAGTTAGAGAATATTTAGTATCTGAAATCAAATAATAGTTGTGTAAATAAATTTCTTATGCAAAGAAGCTATGCTAACATCAGTTGTAAAAAAAAGTAGGTGTATTTCTATATGACCTTGTGAGTTATATTAAAATATGAAAGTTATATGAATGTAGCGAGTTATATGACTAATCAAAATTTGTTTGAAAATATATTATTCCTTGACAAATCAAAATTTTTGTTAAATTAGATATTTCCACGAAAAAATAAAAAGTTATTTGAAATTTATGGATGTTGTGAAACAATTGTGTAATGGTTGAATGAATGTAAAATTCGAATGAACCATAATAAATATCCTAGAAAATATATTATAAATTGGTATTCATCATGTAGATTAATTTTTAGATACTTAAAACACTAAAAAAGGGTTATACATCACTGATTTAAGAAATCAATGAAATTAACTTGTGGAGGAGCAGTGAGCAGACTTCTATTGATAGAGATGTGAGATTTCAAATTATGATTGTTAGTTAACCAATATTAAGAATGATTCCACTTAGAAAATTATAATAGTGGTTCATTATAGTGGGTTAGTTACGTCAAAACATTTCCTTTTTATGCTCCCTGGACTTTCCCATATAAGGGTTATCTATGTAAAATCAATCTTTCTTGTTTATTTTTTATTTATACTAAAAAGTTTCTATAATAAGCTACGAGAAGAGTGTTTTTTGTGAAATATGACAAAAAAATGAGAGTATTTCAATTTTTCAATCCTTGATTAACACCCTATTAGGGAACTAAACCTTGTGGATCCAACTTATGGTCATTGGCCATCACATTAAATCATATATATATATATATATATATGCTTATATTGTAACATCTTTAATTTTTCTGATGGTACATTTTATTTTATTTTGATTTAAATTCCATTAAAAAAGTACAAATTATGACTCCAAAAAGGTTTGAGGAGGTATTGTGATAATATATGTCTCATTCGGAGCCTAGAGTCCTAAAATGGATAGAAAATATTATTTCAAATGGTTATGAGAAACCATGACACCTAGATCGCATGATTTCCCTATACCATGTAGTTGTAGACAACGAGAACCTAGAGGCCTCATGCTTTGTCTGCAATGGTATGGCCTAGGGAACATAGTTGTGTACTGTTGTATGATTTTTGGACATAGTTATTTATCATTATTTGAATACGATTAGATAAATTGGGCACCTAACCATGAGATGTTTCCCTTTCAAGTAGTAGATGGCATATGGTTAGCATATAGTTTGTCCAACTATGTGGCCAGACATTCACAATCATTTTTGGGTATTTGATCGTGTTGTCGAGTGCGTCAAATTAGTTTTTTAATTTTGACTAGAATTTCTGTAGTATAGCAGCAAACCTTGGTCATCTCTCGACGGATCCTTATATAATTAATTTAAAAATGAGGGATTTGATAATGATATTAGGAGTGAAATGAGGTTTTGTAAAACCTGGGGTTTTGATGATTAAAGATGAAAATAGAAAATGAAAGTGATAAAACAATGTAGAAATGAACAAGAATAATTAAGTGTGATCAACCTGGGGTACCCTCATGATGTTCATCCATCATCACTTTATGATATATGGTTATGATATTTTTGTCCCTGGTTTTTAACACCTAGAACCAAAATTTTACTGAGTTTATACTGGGATACCTACTAGGGTTCTGTCGAAAACACACAATGATTCACCAGACACCTCCAAAGATTGGGTGATTTGTGTTTGATATCATAACTGAAACTCACCAAGGAAACACATTAAGAACTCAATGTGTTGTCCAAGTGATTATGTTATTTCATTTTGATACCATGAAATAAATGTAAATGACCATGATAGTACTTATGTGAGTTCCATTTACTAATATGAACCACACAAACACAACAATTGAAAGGGGGAAAAGGAAGTGTTGAACGGTGTGTGAAACATCACATGAATGGGTATCCCCAAACATGATCATTTGAGTTGAGCATGACATACCAGTACATAAATCAATAAAATAATAATTGAGGATGACTAAAAACAACACAAAAAGTTGGAATTAAAAAGATCATTCAAATATTACAAACATGAAGCTTGGGATTTACATCATGTTCCTCCTCGGGTGATCACAAGGGGTTTAGAAACCCATAGGAGGGGGAAAAGAAGAATATGTTAAAGTTAAACATACCATAGCCTCTATAACTTCTAGAAATGTTGGCTAGACTCCATGGGGACGCCAAAATGGTAGCACCTTGCCTCATTGTCGAACGTACAAATAGGGTGCCAAGGTACCAATTTATAAGAAAAGTAAGAGGTTGTTTTGGGCACCCTGATTTCTATAATTTTCTTGGTGCATGGTTTTGTAACGAAACCTTTTCTACCTCCATGTACAATTTGGAGGCTGGATATAGAATATAATAAGAGATATCGTTGAAATACAGAGTCAAAGTTATAACCCCATACAGATCCACTTTGTTGGACCGATCAGTTTTTATGGGCCTTTTAATGAAAGAAGTGGGCATTAGTTCCTTCATATGAAATAAATCTAATGGAATTTCGGACCAGCCCACAATGTTTCATCCTTTTTGAATGTACGGTTATGTAGAAACATGTGTTTTAGTCCATTGGTGGTCTAGGATCATGTGGAGATTGGCTCATCTTTCATGGACTTCATCATGGGTCCTCCAAATCACCTCCACCTACAATAAAATTATCAAAACAAGTAACATTTCCCTTATTAACATTTTTAAACAAAAAATAATTGAATAAAACATGGAGTGAAATTTTTTATTATACTGGTAATTTTCAATAAAATACCATTTTAATACATTGGTATAAGGGTGAAATAAAATAGCGAATCGTGGTACTATCACACCCCCACACCAAAACATTTTCACTCAAGGGAAATGTATAATATCGTAACAATGTCCCATTCCAAAATAAATGGTGTTAAAACATACAATATTATTTTTAAATTAAATTCAACATGACTCGTTTATGGAATCAATTTTCCTATCATTTTTCTTTTCTCACATTCAAATTTGTTCAACTTCATTTGTTAACCCATGCAACATGTCGCAACCTACCTCACATAAAATTTTTTCCTCTTCACTCAAGGAATATATGAATGTGGAGTTATGAGTTTTTCTCATAGTTCATGGGATCTTACTATATGATATCAAATATTCTATGTTCTCTATAGGTAGAAACTAGTGCACTACTCAAGAGGACTTTCAACAGGTTGTTCTGAGGTTCAAGTGTTGGTAGGATTTAATGTTTAGAAATCTGAGGCTGAAGAGGAATGTTTAATCTCTTGTGTACAAAACATGTCAAAATTTATAATGTGTTCACAATGAATAGACACACTCAACCCCTCACAAATTTTATCACCTCTAACTGTCTCTCCTCGTTGTCCATTTTGTGGGTCACAACCAAATAATGAATAATAATGAGTAAACATCCTCTTTCTCCATTTTCTTCATTTGTTCTGTTTCTTTTTTTTTCAATGTACATATATATATTATTTTTGTAACACCCCAAGCTTCCATGGTATGCTTCTCTTTGAATAATGCAATATCTTGCATTGTACGCAACTTCGAGATTATAACACACTGCGACCAATCAAAGTAGCTGTTATGAATAGTAATACTCACTTTTTGAAATTTAATAAATGTTATCTTTCAAAATGGACTTCATTTTTGGATTTGCAATATCAAAATTAGCTTAGGGTAAAGTTTTGGTATTTTTCTGAAAAGCTTCAATTTTTTATGAATAGTGAAAAACACTAAGTTATAGTTTAAAACTGAATTTTTATTTAAATAACTATTTATTTTATTTAAATTTATTTTAGGTCAAAATATAAACATAATACCTATATATGTTCAATGTAATTCATTGGAGTCAATTTATAATAATTTTAGATATATAAAAATTTTATAGAACTTTTCACCGTCTTTTACCCACCTCCTAGAAGAATTTGCAAATCACAGAAAACTTAATTTTACCACTTCAGTGAGTGGAATTTCAAAAATCTGAGAGACATGGTTGATATCAGTATGTAAAATTTGGTTCCATAAGACGAAAATAATTTTTGGTGAATAGTAAATTTTTACTTTATTTTACCACGGTTAAAAGTAAATATGGTAATTAATGGTAAAAATGATATTATTATCACCCTAATACATGTTTTGATTCTATTGGATACGTATAGTTCAACTAAAAACAACCTTAAGAATAAAATATGAACCTCTTTGGTCCACATGGGTGAGATAAGGACATTTATTATTATTTAATGCAAAGAAGAGTTAAAAGAGTTAACATCAATGTTTACTAACTAAAACATTTCTAATATAGGGTTATACATAAGATAAATTCAACTATAAATATTCATAAGAAATATAAAAGTTTTTCCTACATAATGATATTTTATTTTGATTTTTTAGACATTAAATATTTTAATTTATTTTTGACACAATGATGATACAATAATTACATAATTAACGAAATATTAAAATAATTGATATTATAAATATACAAATAAATATAATTTAAGTCTTTTTATGAATTAAAATAATCTGATAGGTTAATATGACATAATAGGATTGGTTATATGAATTTTATTTGAAGAATCAATGCTATTATAAATTTATCAAAACCAAAATACCCAATAGTGTCAAAATTGACATAAATGTATTTTTAAAACAAATATTATATTATTAATTGATATTATATTCCTAAAAATATAAGGTTCTTCAAAATGACTTATATAATGATAGGTGAATCATTAATGAACCACTTTGGGGTCTCTTTGAAAGTATATAGTATGTTTATTAACTATATAATATAAAAATACAAAGAGACATAGTAAATGTCAAACTGTTTAACAAAAAGTTAAATAAATAAGATATAGGTAATATAGTGACCCAAACCTATCTAAAATCTATTGGTTTAGTGGTTTTTGACCTATAACCACCATATATTTTAAATAATCTATTTTGGATCCATTAGAAACCGAAAATTATTTTATTATAAAAAAATATTTCTAGTTTTTCCGAAGGTGCCCCTCACCCCTCCTATAAAAGGGAACTTGCACTTCTCACTAATTCACACCTTCAAAGCCATTTCGCTCGGCCATCCTCAGCCCAAATACCCTCTAAATTTTCCTAACTTTATTCTAGAAGCCTTACTTTAGTTATAAAGCCAACCTAAGGATCCCTTTTTATCAAATCAAAAGGATGAACCCGAAGAAGAGGTAAATATCTCACCACCTCTTTCAAGTTCCTTTCTTCTTCCACTTCATTTTTCATTCTTTTTTCCTTTCTAAAATAATAACTCTAGTTTCTTCTATATACTTTGATGTTATTATAAAAATCGTATGACTAAATTCATTATTCTATTCATACTTTTAATGACATGTCACTATACGTACGTACATACGTCTTACCGTCTCCACGTCGTGTTGTAATTGTTATTCAATAAATTATTATTTGGATGGGTATAATAATGAAGTGTAATGGATATAAATAAAAAATATAACATGATAATGATTCATTATATATGAAATTCCATCCAATTATATATTATTTTAATATCAAAAGAATGATATTGTCTCTCATGTGTACGTACAGATTACCGTCCCCACGAACGTGATGAGATTCATTCCCCATCGTATACATTCAAGACTAATTTTCATTAGATGATGAATAATAATGTTTAAATACTTGATATAATTATGGATATGGATAATATACATCCCATTTATAAAAAATATGACTCACATAACAATGAAATTAAAGGAAAACGATTTCGTTAACACCTGGAACAGTGATAATACTAAAATATTTTTAACAAAGAAATATTAAAAGATCATATATGATATCATATTAATGTATATGATTATTGAATAATTTAATAACAATTATTTCACCATTATACATAAGTTTAACCTACCCTTGACCAAGGAAAAGTACAAGGTAAGGGTTAATTCTACAATCTCTTCATTATCAGAGGTTGTTTATATATAATTATCTACTAGGACCTCTTTATCATCCACATCCATGTTTCGTAAAAATGTATTTCAAAAAATTCTTACTATTTTATAGACTATGATTTAAAGTCATTTATACACTTGTTTGACTTTTTATAAGATGTTTACAAAGGAATCTTTCCATCTTTTTTCAAACATGGTCCTTTTTAACCTTTTCGACAAAAATTAAGGTAACAATGTCTTTTTTTACTTATACGGTGGGTGCGGATATTTTACGCCATTATAAATTCATCGAAGCATTACATACAAGATTATAAGAATATTTTCAATGTAAATGTTTAATTTTATAATTACGTTACTTTTAAATGATTTAAAAAAATAGATATTTCTCTCAAATAGTTTTGATTTCATCTATGTCAACATCCATTGTTGGATTTTAAACTTATTTGAGGTTGATTTATTATGATACAAAACTTACATATAGTATTTAAGGTTTTGTGATATGTTTGACTATGGATGTGTTATTTTTATACAATTCATGGTTTATGGATAAAGTATTGACATTTCGTATGCAATTTTTAATACGAATGTTTATGTTATGTTTAAACCTATTCATATAAAGAATGAATTTTACTTAGTAAGTGACAGGTGGAGAATTCTATAGCTTCTAGATGCATCAGTAGGTCTGATGAGACAAACTAGTGTCTTGGCACAAGGCCTTGAAAAAATATTATTTGTAGTCTTTGAATAAGGCCTTGACTAAGTGGTTATGATAGTCTGGCATTAGGCATTCCATCATTATGAAAGTGGTTATTGATATTGAATGTTATTATTAGACTACTAGAATATCCTTGTGAATTAGTAAATGACATTATTTCATTTTATTTTTTCCATATTATACTGAAGATCAAGTTTAATGGACTTTTTTTTAGTTATACATTGCCTTAAATGTTTATGCTTATTTGTGAATGTTTCTGCTATATTGTTATCCTTACTAAGCATCTAAGATCACCTCTTTCTATATTTTATTTTTCCCAGGATGTGAAGAAGTATTTTATTAATGACCTGCAAGGATATTATGAGGGGATATGAGTGTGGATTGTGTAGTCTATGTTGTATTATTTTTTCACATTATCATGTAACGTAAAACTTATGAATGTATCTAGTGTTTCCAAGGATATTAAACTAATAGGTATTTAGAGACATGATATTTTGTGATCAAGCCAATGTTATGTAATAATGCACCAACTCTGGGTAACTGGGGTCGAGGCGTTACATTTGGTATCATAGGAAGTTTAGTACAAACCATGGAAGCTAGATTTAGATAAACTCTGATTAGAGCACATAGCCCTAGGATAGACTTTGAGATTAGTATATAAGAACATCCTAGATTTTTGGTATTGTATAGATTTTGTGAGTTTTCCAATCAATACACCCATGTCTAGATACGAGATTGTAGAGGCAGCTCTAGCATAGATGTACCTAGGGGTAAAACCTGAAAACACTGCTTTGAGCTAGACTAGAATGAGAACTAGTGCATGGAAACCGGCCTTGCTGCACTCTTGGTTATGACACTCCCAGGGGATATGCTTCGGATAATTCTCATTTTCTTTTCAAACCATTTTGAATGGATTATGAGTATATAATTCCTCAAATAAAACATATTTTTTTGATTATGTATTATATCCATAAACTGTTCAATTTATGTTAAGTGTTTTAGATGTTTTGAATTATGTATTTAGATTTATGAACTAATCTAGTTTATGCCATTTTTTAGAAATGGTGCCTAGTGGAAGGAATGTAAACCATATCAATTCATGAACTCTATGTAGGGATTTCACCCTGCTCAAGATAATTATAGGGGAGCTGGTGATACAACTGGTGCTGATTGACTTATAACTATATTGGGACAACTCACTCACGTTATGAATAATAACATTACCTGTATGGGAACCCTGATCCACAGCGTGGAGGTTCAATGTTAGATCGCTTAATGATGCAAAAACCACCAACATTCAATGGGAGTACAAATACATTAGTATCTAAGCAATGGATAAATTCTTTAGAGAAAATATTCCATTCCTTGGGGAGTAGTGAAAGGGAAAAAGTTATCATGGCAGTTTACCGCCTCACTAGAGGTATTGATCAATGGTGGTAATTGATTCAAAACACAAAGGAAGATGATGAAGTATAAAATATATAATGGAGGAAGTTCAAAGAGATTTTCTTAGAAAAATACTTTCCTCGTGACCATCAAGTAGATATGGAACGGAAAATTCTGAGTCTAGGGCAAATGGAGGATGAAAATGTCGCAACGTATTAGGATAACATTACAAGGTTAGAGAGGCATGCTACAGATTATATATGTAACCCATGATGTAAGATTGATAATTTCTTTTATGGGTTAAAACTGATTCCCCATCGAGCATTAGTCTCACAATCCTTCTCGTCATACAATGATATTGTCTCATGCGATATCAAGATAGAAAAATAATTCTATAAGTCTTATGACTTTAAAGCAACGCAAGAGAAGAAGAGATCTGCTGATCACTCTGGAAATGGGAATAAGGGGAAGAAGAGAAAAGTTGAATATCCATCCTGTAGTAAATGTGGGAAGAAACACCCCGGTACTTGCTTTAAGGGAATGTGATTCTGTAACAAGTGTGGGGAAAAAGGCCACGAAGCTCGTGATTGAAAAGGGAAAAAAGAAGCTATCGATATTCAATGATACAAATACAGGGAGATGGGACATTATGAAAATTAATGTCCTAAGTGTCATGGGAACTTACCTCAGAAAAGACCAACGGATCAAGTCCTAGCTTATGCTATCACTACTATTGAGGTAGAAGCTCTGAAAGACGTGGTGGAAGGTAATTTAATGGTATCCTGAAGTTTAGAAAATGATTTATTTGATTCTGGATCATCACATTATTTCATATCTTCCCAATTTTCTATGAAAATTAGATATTTCCAATTTTTTTTAACAAGGGAGTTTTTAGTTAAAACCACTAAGAGAAGTATCATCACAACACAGTTTTGTGAATCTGTTCCCATTAGAGCATATAAATGTTCTTAATATGTTGATCTCATCATCATTCCCATGATTTAATTTGATATAATCCTCGATATGGATTGACTTTTGGACCAAGATGCGAAGATTTATTGTAATAAGAATGAGGTCATGATTATTGATGATAATGATATAGAACACCTTATATTGAGAGCAGAATCGTCACCATCAGATTCTTATCTAGATCCACCCCCAGTAGCTCAACTAAATTCAATTATTATAGAGGAATAGAATGAAATAACTATTGGTGAGGAAAGGAATTTTTAAATTGAGGATGTACCTATTGTGAAAGAATATGCTGATGTGTTTTCAGAAGATTTACCTGGACATCATCCAGAATGGGAAATTGAGTTTTCCATTGACTTAATTCCAGGTTCAAGGCCCATATAGAAGACCCCTTATAGAATGTCCACTATGGAATTAGTTGAACTAAATAAACAACTAGAGGAATTGAGTAATAAGGGATTTATATGCCATAGTGTCTCTCCATAGGGATCCCCTGTCCTTTTTGTTAAGAAAAAAGATTGATCTATGAGGTTATGTATCAACTACAGAGAAATAAATGCTATGAAAATAAAGAACAAGTATCCCCTACCTCGCATTAATGATTTATTTTTCCAACTACATGGAGCTCAATACTTTTCAAAGATTGAACTTCGATCCGGATACAATAAATTGTGTGTGAAGAAGGAATACATTTCAAAGACAGAATTTCAAACCAGGTACGGGCATTATGAGTTTATATTAATTCCTTTTGGATTGACTAATGCACCCTCTATATTCATGGATCTAATGAACAAATATTTCAAGGAATATCTCAATGATTTAGTTCTGGTATTTATTCATGATATCTTAGTATACTCCAAAAGCAACGAAGATCATTAAAATCACTTGCGCATTGTCCTAATGACTCTTAGAAGACATGAATTATATGGGATGTTTAGAAAGTGTGAAATTTGGATTCAAGAGATTTATTTTCTTGGAAATATTATCTACAAAGATGGAATCATCATTGATCCTACTAAGACAAGAGAAATCCAATAATGGTAAATGCCTATGATTATAACTGAGGTATGCAGTTTTATTGGTCTAGCAGGTTATTATCGACGTTTTTTCCAGAATTTTCCCCGGTTGGCTAACCCATTAACAAAGCTCACAATTAAAGGGGATGATTTTTTTTGGAAAAAAGAGTGTGAATTTTATTTTGAAGAACTGAAGAGAATATTAGTCAATTCTCATATATTTACTCTACCATCAGGGAAGGATGGGTTCATAATTTATAGTGATGCATCAAAGAAAGGACTTGGTTGTGTCCTTATACAGAATCATAGGGTTATTGCTTATGCGTCACGACAGGTGAAAATTCATTAGAAAAAACTATCCTACTCATGATATTGAGTTAGCAGCTTTAATATTTACTTTAATGATTTGGAGACACTACCTCTATGGTGAAAAATGTGAGATTTATGCTGATCACAAGAGTTTGATGTATATTTTCTACAGAAAGAAATCAACATGAGGCAAAGGAGATGGATTGAACTACTAAAGGATTATGATTTCACCATACACTACCATCTGGGGAAGGCAAATAAAGTGGGATATGCTTTGAGTAGAAAGGATAATGGAGTTTTGAATAGGATGAGAGTTGAAAGGGATCCTATTTTCATGGATCTAGTAAATATTGATATGGGAATCACCATGGAAGGTGAAACATCAATAATTTTTCAAATGGTTTGCAGAACAACATTACTATAAAGGATAAAGAGTTCTCAGACCGATGTTAAAGAGTTTAAAAAGAAGATTAAAGCTGTGAATGATGGTAGATTGAGTGACTTTGTGTATGAAGATGGAATTTTGAAATTTGGGAGGAGACTTTGTGTTCCAAATATACTTGTTATAAAAAGAGAATTCCTGGATGATGATCATATTTCCAATTTCTCTATACACCCGGGGAGAACCAAAATGTATAGAGATTTGAAAGAACATTTTTTGTTGGAAAATGTGAAGAGGGAGATTGCTGATTTTGTGTCAAGAAGTATGGTTTGTCAACAAGTGAAAGCTAGATGGCAATATCCTGGAGGATTCATGAAACATATTCTCATACCGGAGTGGAAATGGGATAATATTACGATGGAATTTGTCATGGGAATACCAAATACTCCTAGAAGGAATGATGAAATATGGGTCATTGTTGATCATCTTACCAAGTCAGAATATTTTCTTGCTATAAGAGAAGATCTCCCACTTGAACGTCTAGAAAGGCTATATATTAATGAAGATGTAAGACTTCATGGAGTACCCCTATCGATTGTTTAAGATCGTGATTTCAGTTTTACTTCAAGATTCATGAAAAGTCTTTAGAAAGCCCTGGATACTGAGGTTCGTTTGATCACTGCTTACCAACCCCAAACTGATGGACAATCAGAACAGACAATTCAAACCTTAGAAGACATGCTGAGATCATGCTCACGTGACTTTCAAGGTATATGGGATCAATATTTACCTCTGGTAGAATTTTCTTATAACAATAGCTCCCATTCAAGTATTCATATAGAACCATATGAAGCGTTATAGGGATAGAGATGTCGCACAACAACTTGTTAGAATGACGTTGGTGAAAGAAAACTTGTTGGACCAGAATTTGTGGAGGAAATGATGGAAAATGTGAAGGAAATTCAAACCCACATCAAAGCAGCTCAAAGTATGCAGAAGATCTATGCCGATAACCGAAAGAAGGATTTGGAATTGTAGGTAGGAGATCATGTTTTCTTGAAGGTATCTCTATGTCAGGGTGTTATACGTGTTATTAATAAGGTTAAATTGAGTCCCATGTACTTCAGACCTTCTGAAATTCTAGAACGAATTGGGGCTGTAGCTTACCGTTTTCTAATGCCTCAATGTCTCTCCAAAGTCGGCGATGTATTCCACGTATCAATATTGATAAAATACATGTCTAACATAATGCATTTACTAACTTATGAGGAATTAGAACTGGAACCTGATCTGTTTTATTACAAAGAGTCTATCAAGATTCTTGATACAAGAGAACAAGTGCTGAGAAACCGGATGACTTGTCTGGTAAAAGTTCTATGGAGAAACCATAAATGGAAGAGAAAACGTGGGAACCCAAGGAACTTATGATGAAGAACCACCTGAGTCTTTTCATGCGGTAGTATTCTAGAAATTTTGAGGTCTAAATTATTTTAATTATGGGATAATGTAACACCCCAAGATTCCATGGTACACTTCTCTTTGAATAATTCAATAGTCTCCATTGTACGCAACTTCGAGATTCTAACAAACTACGACCAATCAAAGTAGCCATTATGAATAGTAATACAATCTTTTTAAAATTTTATAAATTTTATCATTCAAAATGGACTTCATTTTTGGATTTGGAATATCCAAATTATCTTAGGGTAAATTTTTGGTATTTTTCTGAAAACATTCAATTTTTGATGAATAGTGAAAAACACTGAGTTATAGTTTAAAAATGAATTTTTATTTAAATAATTATTTATTTCCTTTAAATTTATTTTACATAAAAATAGACACATAATGCCTATATAGGTTCAATTTAATTTATTAGAGTCAATTTATTATAATTTTAGATATATAAAAATTTATAGAACTTTTCACCGTCTTCTACCCACCTCCTAGGAGAATTTGCAAATTTACATAAAACATAATTTTACAACTTTTGTGGGTAGAATTTGAAAACACCAAGAGAAATGGTCGATATCAGTATGTTAAATCTTTTTCAATAAGATGAAAATAATTTATGGTGAATAGTAACTTTTTAAGTTTATTTACCACGGTTAAAAGTAAATATGGTAATTAAGGGTCAAAATGATATTATTATTACCCTAACACATGTCCTAATTCTATTGGATAAGTATAGTTTGACCAAAAAAACCTCAAGAATAAAATACGAACCTATTTGGTCCAATTGGATTAGATTAGGACATTTATTATTATTTAATTCAAAGAAGAGTTAAAAGAGTTAAAATCAAAGATTAATAACTAAAACATTAATAATATAAGATTATACATAAGATAAATTAGACTACAAATATTCATTAGAAACATAAAATGATTTCCTACATAATTATAATTAATTTATATTTTTTAGACATTAAATAATGTAATATATTTTTGACACAATGATGATGCAATAATTACATAATTAATGCAATATTAAAATAATTGATATTATAAATATCCAAAAAAATGTAATTTGAGACTTTTTATTAATTCAAATAATTTTATAGGTTAATATGACATATTATTATTGTTTATATTTATTTTTTCTAAATAATAATGATGTTATGAATTTATCAAAAACAAAATACCCAATAGTGTCAAAATTGACATAAAAGCGTTTTTTAAAAATATATTATATTATTAATTGATATTATATTCCTAAAAATATAAGGATCAGCCAAAAGATTATATAATTATAGTTTCATCATTAATAAACAACTTGGGTGTCTCTTGGAAGTATATAGTATGTTTATTAACTATATAATAAAAAATTACAAAGAGACATGGTAAATGTAAAACTATTTAACTAAGATTAAAATAAAAAAGATAAATATAATATAGTGAACCAAACCTATCAAAAACCTATTAGTTTAGTGATTTTATACCTATAAAAACCTTATCTTATAAATAATCTATTTTGTAGCCATTATAAACCAAAAATTATTTTATTATAAAACAATATTTCTAGCTTTTCCTAAGGTGCCCCCGTCCCTCTTAAAAAGGGCACTCCTCCTTCTCCCTAATTCACACCTTCAAAGCCATTTTTCTTGGACAACCTCTACCCAAATACCCTCAACACTATCCTCACTTAATCCTAGCGGCTTTAATTTAGTTATAAAGCCAACAAAACGCGCCCTTTTGATAAAATCAAAAGGAAGAACCCAAAGAAGGGGTAAATATCTCACCACCTCTTTCAAGTTCATTTATTCTTCCACTTTCTTTTCCTTTGTGGTATCCATTATAAAATAATAACTCCGTTATATTATATATAATTTTATGTTATTATAAATATGGTACAAAAAAATTCATTATTCTATCCATCCTTTGAATGACATGTCACCATATGTGCGTACGTACGGCTTACCGTCTCCACGTCGTGGTATAATTGTTATTCAATACATTATTATTTGTATGGGTATAATATATTTGTGTAATTGATGTAAATAATTAATATAACATGATCATTATTATTTATATATTATATAACATCCAATTATATATTATTTTAATATCAAAATAATGATATTATCGCTCGTGCGTACGTATAGATTACCGTCTCCATGAACACGATGAGATTCATTCCCCATCGTATCCATTCAAGACTAATTTTCATTAGATGATTAATAATAATGTTTATATACTTGATATCATTATGTATATGAATAATATACATCCCATCCATAACAAATATGACTCACGTAACAAATAAATTAAAGGAAAACAAATCTGTTAACACCTGAAACAAAGATAATAAAAAACAATTATAAACAAAGTTATATTAAATAATAATATATGATATCATATTAATGTATATGATTCTTGTATAATTAAATGAAAATTATTTCACCATTATACAGGAGGTTAACCTACCCTCGACAAAGGAAAGGTACAAGGTAAGGGTTAATTATACAATTTCTTCATTATCTGAGGTTGTTTATACGTAATTATCTATTAGGACCTTTTTATCATCCACATCCATGTTTCTTAAAAATATATTTAAAAACATTATTACTATTTTATAGACAATGGGTTAAAGTAATTTATACCATTTTTTTACTTTTTATAATATTTTTATAAAGGAATCTTTCTTTCATTTTCCAAACAAGGCCCTTTTTAACCTTTTCGACAAAATTTAGGTAAGAATGTCTTTTTTAACTTATACGGTAGGTGTGGATATTTTACACCATTATAAAATCATCAAAGCTTCCCTTAAAATATTATAAGAACATTTTCAATGTAAATGTTTTATTTTATAAATATGTTACTTATAAATTATTTAAAAAAAGAGATATTTCTCTCAAATCGTTTTGATTTCATCTATTTTAAAATCCTTTGATGGATTTTAAAATTATTTAAAGTTGATTTATTATGGTACAAAACATCCATATAGTATTGATGGTTTTGTGATATGTTTGAGTATGGATGTGTTATTTTTATACCATTCATGGTTTATGGATAAATTAATGACATTTCGTATGCTATTTTTAATAAGAATGTTAATGTTATGTTTAAACCTGTTACTATGAGGAATGCATTGGACTTAGTAAGTGATGGGTGGAGCCTGTTATAACTCCTCTATGCATAGGTAGGTCTTATGAGACAAAATAGTGTCTTGTAACAAGGCCTTGACAAAATATTATTTGTATTCTTGTAACAAGGCCTTTAGTATGTGGTTTTGACAGTCTTTCATTATGCAATCCATCATTATAAAATTGGTTATTGATATTGGATGTGATTATTTGAATTGTATAATATCCTTGTGAATTAGTTAATGGAATTATTTCATTTTATTTTTGAAATATTATGCTGAATTTCAAGTTTAAAAGGCTTTTGTTTTAGATATACATTTCATTAAATGTTTATACTTATTTATGAAAGTTTCTTCTATATTGTTATCCTTACTGAGCATCTGAGCTCACCCCTTTCTATGTTTTGTTTTTCCTAGTTTTGAAGAACTATTTTATGACTGACCTATAGGGATAGTCTGAGGGGATATTATTGTGGACTATGGAGACTATGTTGTTTTAGTTCATCACTTTATCATGTAATGTAATACTTATGAATGTATCTAGTGTTTCAAAAGATACTAAACTAATCGGTCTTTCGAGACTTGATCTTTTGTGATCATGCCAATGTTATGCAATAATGGAGTGACTCTGGGTAAATGGGGTCGACGCATTAAATTTTTTGTTTTTTTGGAGATAACGAGGGAAACATGTATAAAGCAACGGTGTAATATGTCTTGTGAACCCGTCTCCTAGGGAAAATGTAGGAACCCATTATATCAAACCATAACAATGATTCTCTCCCCTGAATTCCCTTAGAAACAACCTATCACCCAATCTTGCTGAAAATAAACAAGAATATACATAAGATATGGGTATTTAGGGATAAATTATATTGTAATGTGGCTACCTAACATGCATTTCATGGTCTCTAAGGCTTAAGAAGGATACAATGTAAAGGTGTCCAAAAATATATGATAATTGTACAAAGGGATTTTAAATGAACAATTTCCTCTATCATGAATGTAGCATACTTGAATCTTATGACTTTAAATAGAATCATGGAAAGTTCTAGTTTCTCTACATGACCCGAGACTCTCAGTAAAGTGATTAAAAGGAATAATATGCAATAATGGGATTAGAATGTCTCTTGGGTAAGTGATTAAAATATTGGTTAGTGTTAATGAGGCATGGGTTTCAAAAATCCATTAAACACATAAGAATGATTTGAAAATAAAAATTATAGAAAACAATTTCATATAAACATTCATTTGAAAAACATTTTTCAAAAAATAGTGGAATTTTCAACATAATCAACTCAAGCATGAAAAATGATTTTGGATATTCTCTTTAAAATCATTTTTTATCTAAAAACATAAAATAAGGAAAAATAAATCAATAATGAAAACACTTTTTTTCAAATTTATTTATTTTGTTTTGTTTTTCTTTAATCATAGCTATGACATGTCACCCTCCCCCACACCTACAAGTTACATTGTCCTCAATGATTTTTTAAAATAAATAGACATGTAAATAAAATGTAGGGAGAAGGGACAACCTGCTAAGTGGTGTCATATGTCGCATCTATCAGTTAGATTTCCTCCATGGAATGCTTTAGAAAATACTCATAGAAGTGTTTTAGCCTCTACCCATTGAAAATAATCCATTGTCCACGCTTCTCATAAAAAACAAGTATAACACCAAAAGGGTACACATCAGTAACGGTGTAAGGACCAAGCCATCGAGAAAGAAGCTTACCTAGGAGAAGTTTTAGCCTGGAATTATACATGAGAAAATTCTCACCAATATAGAACTTACACTAATGAATCATGATATCATAGATTGCATTTTTTTATTCTCTTTATAGATTCAGGAGTTCTCATATGCATCACCTCTAATTTCTTCTAACTATTGAATCTGCATCTTTCTATGCTCACCTGCATCTGAAAGATTCATATTACATTGTTTAACAGCCCAATATGCATGGTGTTCTACCTCCACTGGGAGGTGAAAAGCCTTTCCAAATACAATTCTATACGGTGACATTCCTATTAGGGTTTTAGAAGCTATATGGTATGCCCAAAGTGAATCATCCAAAGACAAACTCGAATCTTTCTTATTGGGTTGTACCATTTTTTCCAAAGATTCTCTTAACTTCCTGATTTGATCTTTCAACTTGTCCGTTAGTTTGGGGGTGATATGTTGTAGATACATTATGAACAACCCCATACTTACGAAGATATTTTATCATGTTGTGATAACAAAAATTTGAACGTTGACCACTAATGATGAATCTAGTTAAACCAAACCTACTAAAAATTTGGGACCTCAAAAAATCAACAACCACTCAAGAGTCATCGATCCTAGTGGACTTTGCTTCAACCCATTTTGATATGTATTCAACATCCAATAATTTTTACACAAAACCAAATGAATTTGGAAAAGGCCCCATGAATTCAATGCCCCATGCATCAAAACTTTTGGAGAATAATATGGGCTATTTGGGAATTTCATTACTCTTAGAGATATTCTTTGTGAATTGATAATGACTACATGAATTACAGAATCTATGGGAATCCCTGTATAATGTTGGCTAATAAAGTACTGAGTCAATGACCTTTTGATCTATACTTTGAGAGCCAAAATGGCCCCCACATTCCAAGGTGTAGAATAAGGTCAAAGAAAAGGTGAACTCATGGTTTGGGACACACCAACGAACTGCTTGGTCACCAAAAATTCTCCACAAATATGGGTCATCCCAAACGTACCACCAAGAATCATGATTATGTTTTTGGGATTGTGAAGTTTTCAAATCAGTGGGGACCCTAGATATTGCTAGAAAATTCAAAATGTCTGCATACCAGGGGGTAAGTTCCACAACATCATACAGGTTCTCATGAGGGAAGAATTCTCCAATGGGGAGGTGTGAGTCAACATGATGGTCCAATGGTGCGGAAATCCTACTAATGTGGTCATATAGCACATTTTCCACTCCCATCTTAGCTCTAATCTCAAGGTCAAACTCATGAAGTAGGAGAATCCACCGAATGAGGCGGGGTTTAGATTAAGGTTTCTTTAGGAGAAAATAATGGGAAGCATGATCAGAAAAGATAATGATTTTTGACCCAATAAGATATGAACTAAATTTTTTCATGAAAAAAACTATATAATGAAGTTCCTTTTCAGTGTTTGGGTAGTTTGACTGGGCCGGGTCATGGGTAGATGAGGCATATGTAATGACATGAGGAGCCTTCTCAACACTTTGTGATAAAACTTTCCCTACTACAAAGTTAGAGGCATGACACATTAGTTCGAAGGGGAGATCCCACCTTGGTTATTGGATGATGGGAGGTGATGTTAGACTCCTTTTTAGTGAATTAAAATCATCCTCAGATTTTTTATCAAAAATAAATTCAGAATCCTTCTGTAATAACCGGGATAAGAGAAGTGCGATCTTACTAATGTCTTTAATGTACTGGCGGTAAAAACTAACATGAACCAAGATAGATTGCACCTCATGAAAAAATTTTGGATATGGAAGGGTTGAAATAACATACCCAATAAATCTATCTCTTTGAACCATAAAATGGCATTTCTCATAATTTAATATAAGATCTTATTCTATGCAATGACGGAGGATAGAACCTAGGTGTGACAAACAATCATCAGAAGAAGTTCCATAAACTATGAAATAATCCATAAAAACATCCATCAAAT
Organism: Viscum album; assembly: GCA_963277665.1. Taxonomy (NCBI): domain Eukaryota; kingdom Viridiplantae; phylum Streptophyta; class Magnoliopsida; order Santalales; family Viscaceae; genus Viscum; species Viscum album. The sequence continues at coordinate 1,686,605,952 of OY728147.1, read as the reverse complement.
TCTTAATTTACTTTGAAAATATAATCAACATACAATGCTGAAATGTACCAAGAGCATTACAATGACCAAAATGCATATTTTTGTATGAAAATGTGCCAAATGGACTTGTAAATGTTGTCTTTTCTTGATCCTTAGGGGCTATGTGAATTAGAAAATAACCTAAATAGTCATCAAGGATACAATAATGGGACCTACCGGGTAATCGTTCTAACATTTGGACAATGAAAGGTATAGGAAATTGGTCCTTCTGTGTGGCTTGATTTAGTCAACGGTAGTCAATAAAGACTCTCCTACTATTTTGTACTCGTGTTGGAACCTATTCCTTCCTTTCATTTGACACAACTCTTATTCCTATTTTAGGTAAAATTTTCACTAGGCTAACCCATTTACTATCAGATATATGATAAATGATCCCCAAAGAATGTAATTTAATGACTTCTAATTGTACCACTTCAAGGAGAGTGGGATTCAACCGGTGTTGAGATTGTCTTACAGATTTATCCTCATCATCCAAAAGTGTATGGTGTATTCAAATAGATGGGATAATCCTAGGAATATCAGCCAATGTCCATCCTATTGCCTTTTTACCCTCACCGAAAAGGTTGAGCAGTTTTGATTCATGCTTTGGAGAGAGGTTATTGGCAATAATGACAGGAAATTGGTCAATACCTTCAAGATAAGCATATTTTAAATTAGAAGTAAGTGTTTTTAATTCTAACACTAGGGGTTTTTTGGACTGAGGGAGGGGATTTAGGGAGAGTGAGGTCCATTAAATCGTCTATCTTCTCATGTTTATTTTCTAAAGATAGAGAATATATTGAAATTAGATTTGCAGAATCATTGAAGGTCATGGGTACCTCAGAATGAACACACACATCAATTAAAGCACAAAATTTACACTTTTCATAACCCAAAAAACACTCAAAACATGACCCAAAACTCAAATCATACAAATGTGAAGAAAAAAAAATGAATCAGAATTTGAGTTGAGGAGAGAAATGTGTGTGTGTGCATCGTTTGAGAGCACTTCGATCGAATAGATAGGATGATTGGAGTGCTCTTCAATGGGGTGTTTCATCACCTCAAGGATGTTTAAACTGAACTTTTCTCCTCCAAATTCCATGGAAAATGTACCATTGTGAATGTTGATGACCATCTTTGATGTTTTTATGAATGGCCTCCCAAGTATGAGAGGAGCGTGTCCTTGGGTTCAGGTATCTTCTATCTCGAGAAAGTAGAAATCAGTGGGGAAGAGGAGATTCTTCACTCTTACAAGGACATCCTCAATCACTCCTGTTGGATGCATAGTACTCTGATTTGCATGTTTCCTGACAATTACTGTTGTTTGAAGCTCTCCAACCTACAAAGAAGTATACACGAAGTGAGGAATTACATTAATGGAAGCACCTAAATCTAACATTGCATTAGCAAATAAAGTCTCCCCAATGGTACATAGTATTGTGTATGTACCTAGATCCTTGCATTTTGTTGGCATTGTTGGTTGAATCAAGGTTGAGACATTCCTCTCCAAGTTGACTCTCTCATTCCCCTTTAGTATCCTTCTATGGGTGAAAATATCTTTAAGAAATTTGGCATATCGAGGGATTTTCTTAACTACATCCAATAGAGGAATGTTAACTTGCACTTTTTTAAATTAATCCATTATTTCTTTATCAATGTCATTATCAGAATTTTTCTTAGATTTAGAGAGTCTTTGGGGAAAATGAAGAGGAATGGATTGATCATTTGAATCTTCAATGATAACTCGATTGCCATTTTTGTCTTGTTTTTCATTACATGAACTTTTTTAGGGTTGGGAAAGAGAATTTTCAAGAGGGGGACATAACTGTTGTGCAAGATCAGTAGAATGAGAAACTTCTTTACCACTACGAAGTGTAACTTTACAAACATTACCATTGTACTTAGGGTTGGCAATGGGTTAGGATGGTAGTTGTCCTGAACCTTGCATCATAAGCTCAGTAATGGTGTTCTCCAATTGTCCCACTTGAGTTCGTAGGTCTTGAATTGATGATTGTGTAGTATGTTGGAACTGGAGGATCATGGTTACAATTCTCTTCACCATATCCTAAAGACTTGGTTCAGATTTTGTAGGAGGAGTATTGTTTTGAGGTGTTAATGGATAACAAATGTCACATACTTTGGCCTTGTTGGTACTAATTCTGCAAGGGGTAGCTTGGGTTTCCTCCATGTCGGTACTAGAGTTGTGCTTTCCCCCCATGGTTTGGATTTGGCCCGAATTGTTCCTACATAAAGGCAGGTGATTGTGGGAATGGACGCCCTAAGAACACTACTGCACAAGACTCTGGGGAATCCTGATGTTGTGGTCACTGGTCAGAAAAATGAGTATTGTCAGAACAAATACCACAATGTAATGGAATAGAATGAGATTATGAGTTACCTTGTGCTTGAGCTAATTACCTTAGAAGGGTATGCATCTCATCAAGGTTATTATCTACCTCTTGTTCTAGGGATGAATTAATTACCCCATGAACTCTTCGGGTTGGTGCAATTGCTCGTGTACCAAACTGCTGTGCATTTTGATCCATCTTGGCTATTAAGTCACAAGCGGTGGAAGGGGTTTTATCAACTAGGGCACCACCAGTTGCAACATCAACCATTCCATGATCCATGGGGATAAGTCCCTTATAGAAGTGTTAGATTAATAGTTGTTCACTAATCTTCTGGTGGGGGTAACTTGAGAAAAGTCTTTTGAATCTCTCCCAGTATTCATAAAGGGTCTCTCCTTGTGATTGCCTTATTCCATAGATTGTTTCCTAATTGATGTCGTTCGGGAGGCAGGGAAGAAATTCTCTAAAAAGTGACTTGTAAGGTCATTCTAGCCCCAAGCGTGGTTGGAAAATAGTATATCCAATCTTTGGCTACACCTTCAAGGGAGAATGGGAAGGACCTAAACTTGATTAAGCCCTCAAACACATTTTGGGGTTTCATGGTGGAGCACGCTATGTGAAACTCTTTAAGGTGTTTATGAGGGTCCTCACCGGGAATACCATGGAATTTAAGATGAAGGTGGATTAGGCCTGATCTCAACTCAAAGTTGGCTGCTTCCTCAGGATATTGGATGTGCGCATGTTGGTACTCAACATCCAGGGTGGTCTGTTCTTTTAAGGTTCGATTATTTAAATCCATGTTTTCTTGGGTTTGATTGGGGTCAATGTTTGATTGGGTGAAGAACACTTGAGGTTCCACAAGGGGTTCCTAAATATTACTTGATTGACCTTCTCTAGAATCCTTGATTTGTGAGTGGATTGATTTTTCAATTTCAGGATGAAAATCAAGTAGTGTTTCTTTACCAGATCTTATCATGCAACAATGATGTCCAGTTTGATTGATTGATTGATTTTTGTGTTTTTTTATTATTTTTTTTATTTGAGATGGAAAAAAATGATCTTAAGAAGGGTGAAAGAAGAATATAATGTTATACTACCGAATTAGAGAGAGAGAGAGAGAGAAAACACAAAAAAAATAAACAAAAACAATGGAAAAAACACAAAGCAAAACAATAAATTGGGGATGGGTATTGAACGGAGTACTAATTAAGATCTAAAACAAATAAATAAACGTAAATAAATAAATAAATGATCTTTTATCCCCAGCAACGGTGCCAAAATTTGATCACGTTGTCGAGCGCATCAAATTAGTTTAATTTTGACTAGAATTTTTGCAGTATAGCAGCAACCCTAGGTCGTCTCTCAACGGAGCCTTAGATCATTAATTTAAAAAATATGGATTTGATTATGAAATTAGGAGTGAAATGAGGTTTTGTAAAACTTGGGTTTTTGATGATTAAAGGTGAAAATATAAAATGAAAGCGATAAAATAAAGTAGAAATGAACAAGATTAATTAAGTGTGATCAACCCGGTGTACTCTAATGATGTTCATCCTTCATCACTTCATGATATAGGGTTATGATCTTTTAATCCCATGTTTTTAACAACTAGAACCAGAATGTTACTGAGTTTATAATAGGATACTTCCTAGGGTTCAATCGAAAACACACAATGATTCACCAGACACCACCAATGATTGGGTGATTTGTGTTCAACATCATAACCGAAACTCACCAAGGAAACACACGAATAACTCGATGTGATATCTAGGTTTGTAGGTTATTTCATTGTCATACCATTACATAACTATACATGACCTTGACAGTGCTTATATGAGTTCAATTGACCAATATGAACCACACAAACCCCGCAATTGAAAGGGGGAAAAGGAAGTGGTTGATGGTGTGTGAAACATCACATGAATGGGTACTCCCAAACATGATCATATGAGATGAGAATGACATTCCAGTACATAACTCAATAAAATAAAAATATAGGATGATTAAAAACAACACAACAACCTGGAATTAAAAAATCATTCAAATATTACAAACATGAAGCTTGGGAAGTACATCACGTTCCTCCCCGAGTGATCACAAGGGGTTTAGAAACCCATGGGAGGGGAAGAAGAAGAAGATGTTGAAATAGAACTTCACATAGCCTACAAAACATCTTGGGATGTTGAGAAGACTCTTTGGGGACTCCAAAATGTCAGCACCTTTCCTCCTCTCCAAAATGACAAATGGGGTGCCCAAGGTACCAATTTATAGGCAAAGTAGGAGGTGGTTTTGGGCACCCTGATTTATATAATCCTCTTGTGCATTGTTCTGTCTGGAAATAAAGTCATAAATCACTTTCTACAAAACAACAAAGTTGTTGACCGACACCTTTTCTACCTCAATGTAAATTTTAGCAGCTGGATATGGAATATAATAAGAGATATTGTCAAAATACAGAGTCAATGTTTTGAACCCGTGCAGATCCACTTTATTGGAATGATCAGTTTGTATGGGCCTTTTAATGAACGAATTGGGATTTGGTTCCTTCATATGAAATCAAGATAATTGAATTTTGGACCCGACCACAATGTTTCAGCCCATTTGAGTACACGGTTAAGTAGAAAAATGCATTTTATTATTTTGGTGTTCTTGGATCATGTGCAGATTGAACCATCATTGTTGGACTTCATCATGGGTCCTCCAAATCACATCCACCTACAATATAATTATCAAAACAAGTAACATTTACCTTTTTAACTGTGTTAAACACAAAATAATTGAATCAAACATGGAGTGAAATTTGTTATTATATTATTAATTTTCAATATAATACCAACTTAATACATTGGTATAAGGGTGAAATAAAATAGTGAATCATGGTATGAATGTTACTGAGTTTATACTAGGATACCTACTAGGTTTTAGTTGAAAACACACAATGATTTACCAGACACTACTGATGATTGGGTGATTTGTGTTCGACATCATTACAGAAACTCACCAAGGCAACACACGAAGAACTCGATGTTTTGTCCAAGCTTGTATGTTATTTCATTGTGATAACATGAAATAAATGTACATGACCTTGACAGTGATTATGTGAGTTCAATTGACCAATATAAACCTCACAAACACTACAATTGAATGGGGGAAAATGAAGTGGTGAATGGTGTGTGAAACATCACATGATTGGGTACCCCCAAACATGATCATATGAGTTGAGCATGACATACTAGTACATAAATAAATAAAATAAGAATAAAGGATGATTAAAAACAACACAACAACATGGAATTAAAAAGATCATTCAAATATTACAAACATGAAGATTGGGATTTACATCACGTTCCTCGCTGGGTGATCACAAGGAGTTTAGAAACCCATGGGAGGGGAAGAAGATGCTGATTTTTAATTAGAACATGTCATAGTCTCCAGAACTTCTAGAGATGTTGAGAAGACTCCTTGGGGACTCTAAAATGTTAGAACCTTTCCTCTTCACTGAACTCACAAATTGGGTGACCAAGGTACAATTTTATAGTCAAAGTAGGAGGTGGTTTTGGGCACCCAGATTTCAATAATCTACTTGGTGCATGGTTTTGGCTGAACAGACAGTCATTAATCACATTGGACAAAACTAAAAAGTTTTTCATAGCCACCATTTCTTCCTCCATGTCATATTTCGTGGCCGGATATGGAATATAATAAGAAATATTATTGAAATATAGAGTCAATGTTTTGACCATATGTAGATCCACTTTATTGGATAGATCAGTTTTTATGGTCCTATTGATGAATGAATTGGAATTTGTTTCCTTCATATGAAATTACGCTAATGAAATTTCGGACCATCCCACAAAGTTTCAACCAATTTAAAATCATGGTTAAATAAAAAAATGTATTTTAGTCCACTGGTGTTCTTGGATCATGTGCAGATTGGCCCATCTTTTTTGGACTTCATCATGGGTCCTCCAAATCACCTCCACCTAAAATATAATTATCAAAACAAGTAACATTGACCTTTTTAACAGTATTAAACACAAAATAATAGAATCAATCATGGTGTTAAATTTGTTATTAAACTTTTACTTTTTAAAACAATACCAGTTTAATATGTTGGCAAAAGGGTGAAACAAAATAGTGAATCATGGTACGATAAGTATTTTTATAAAATTACCCTCTTAAATGATTTAAACCTTATTTATTGTTTTCCTATCCTATTATCCGGTAGGATCCTCTACTTCCCATACACAAATCTAATATTTTCCAGCTCCTAGGTTTCGAGCTATATCCTCCAAAAGGACTCCATGTTATTTGTTTTCAAATCCAGTGGAATGTTAGAGGTGAGATATTAAACCCTCTACAATATATTTCATGTTCTTATTCATTTCTATTTTTATATTTGGGTGTAATATCATTTTTCACATTTTCAGGTCATTTGACAGTTTCATCATTTTATTCAAATATAGCTCGAATCAAAGGTGGAGACTGGATGAGGGAATATCTACAAGGCTAATGTAGGTAGTCTAGGATCTTACCTTCGTTTCATTGTATTCCATAAATTTTTTAGTTGTGCTATGAACAAAACAGCTTTGATATATCCTCTATTATTTTATTAAATTAAAATTAATGCCTAACCTTACCATTGGACCCCAAGTGAGACAAAAATCATCCCCTTGGGTTGATCGCCTTGTTAAATTCCATCTAATTGGGTTTAATTCACCTATACTGATTAATTTACCTTTTTCCATAGCTTTTGGAACCCACCGTAGTGGTCTTTCCTTATGTTGAGCTAACTGGATTGGGCAAGTAATTAAATCATTAGGTATTTTGACTAAAATGGGATGCACCATGGAAATGTCTCGACCAATATTCTTGTATGATGTTAATTCCTAGAGTAAATGAGATGGCTTCTTTTGTTAGAAGCCTTATATATTAAATGTTTGATTTGAATTATTTAAATACAATGTCGAGGGTAACAAAAGAGGTTCCATATTAAAAAAACCTTGGTTGGAAACTCCTTCCATCTTGCTATAGTTTTTAACGGTTAGTAAATACATTGAGTGTGAAATCAGTTATTTCTGGGATGGGATATATATGAATTTTTCTATTTTACCTCCATAGGAGTGAAACTAGTACCCCATGGAAGACCCCATATACAGGACTGAAGTCGCAATTTGTTATACAATTCCTTGAGAGAGACTTGGGAACCTATATATGAAACTTGGTATGAACTCATAGGCTAGTGCTTGACTTGTTTAAACCATGCATGTATTGAAATGTGGTAATTAATCCTTGGGTCGCCATGGATGGACTCCTTAGCATTGGTTATAAACTAATCCCCTCAAGTAATACTTGGAAAACCCCTCTGGGTTTCCACAGACAGACTCATGGCGTCTCTCCATATTTTATAAATATTTTTTCAAATTTCATTAAATAAAAGTTTAATGAACATTTTCAAATTAAAATTGTTCAATTACTACTAAAAACATAGGGATGTGGCCTCCAAGACCAATCATAAGATTGGGGACAGTCCACAGTCTTACGATTATGTCACCAATTTTTCCATTTCTAGATCCTTTGGTTCAAACTCACTATATTAGAACGAAGTAGGTAAATTGGATGGGTGTCCATGTGGAACCTAGTTCAATGCTATTATTTATTTGTTTCAGACTTGTATTAATTATTAAGACACAATATTTATTTTATATTTTATGAAATATAAATTCCTAAACATTATGGGTGATAGCCTACTGAGATTGTATCTCACACCACACTTAGGTACCTCTCATACACAAGTAGACATTATGGTTTTAGGTATAGACAAAGGGAAGTGGACAACTTTCAATGCTTGAAATTTAGTTTTATGACGGAGTTTGGGGTAGAGGATCGAGCCTTTGCTCGAGAGGCTAGTTCTAGTAATTATTTTCTTTTTTATATGTTTTTGGCATGTTTTTTATTCCTTTATCCATACCTTTGAATATTTATTTTTTATAGCTACATCACTATGATCATCATCATTACTTGTATCTTATGATTACTCAGCTTCTTCTTATTGCTTTTTAACATTTTATGTTTTATTATTATTATTTTTGCAACTATCTATTATCATTGTTGATTATGAAATTTCTTATCAATGAGATATACATATAATTTCATGCTCTACTCTGATCAATGAGGTCATATTCTCTCCACGAACACACCCTAGGCCCTCACTGCTAGTCATAAACCTCTAGCATTCGTGGAGGTTTGCATTAGGTATTGTGGCCAACCGTCATGGGGAAAATTTAGGTGGAATCCAATCCAAGATTCTACAATGTGTTATTGGATGTTAATTTAATTTTTTCCTGCTATTTGTGTTTAGATAGGAGATTTGGATGTAGTGATTTTGTAATTAGCATGTGATTTGGAGTATCTACTCTAGGTATAGGGGAAACCTAAACATCCTGGTATGGGTAAATATAGTTATTAGGTTTGTTGTTACCATTTCATGTATTTCATCACTGGGTGACACATTTTTTGTGTTATTACAAATGTTTATGTAATTTAAACAGTTAATTTACCCCTGGTCTGATGATATGAGGGTACGTAATTCATGCATCAAATTAGGAAGTATAGGAATAAATTATCATTTATTATGCCCTGCAATATTTAATTATCATTTATCATTTCCTATTTTGTTTCTTATTATTTCATGTGAATTGTTTTTTATGCTCTATATTGTGTTATTATTCTCTATGATGGCCTAATTGGTTCACTAGTGTAATAATTTCGCATTCTATGTATTTATTTTGTGATTTCCAATGACAACTCTTGAAATCAAATCAATACTTCTGGCATGTTACACCTTTTATAGGGTGTAAGGGTCTATATATTGTTAATTTATGCACCAAATCAAATTTATGAGGGGTATGAGCTCTTATAAGTATGAATTGATGATGTAATTATATGTATCATGATTCTTATAACCAAATAAATTAAAATTAATACAACCTTTAAATTAAAATGGAAACATTATAAATTGAAACGTGAGACCATAACCTAACCCAACATTATTAGTCGGTTGTAGTTCGTGTCTCCTTTGATCCTTTTGTGACTCATCTCACCTGCCCAGACCTATCTTCAGGAATAAAAAAAGTGGTTTGTTTCTTGCATAGGTTAGCCTTATGCTTATCATTTATTATCGGTTTCCCTACCTATCATAAATCATGTATGAGGAATGTGCTTGGAATTTTTAGAGTTATGACACCATGACAACCTCATTTTTTACACTATGAGAGTGGGGATGAGAATTCTCTCGAGGTGGTGGGCCCTAATCCTCCTGTGATAGCTCATGTAGTCCTAGTTAAGTCACCTCCTCTAGATACTTCACTAGGTGTTGATTCGAAGTTCTGTGATAGTTTCATTCACTTAATGAAATAATTTTGGGTTCACCATGATCTTGCCTTTGTATGGAAGAGTTGACACCAAAGTTCTTACAACATCATCCTCTCACCTTCTTAATTGATGGTGAACCTCAGGTTGTTGATGCATGGCTGGAGTCTATGGTTTATATTTTTTAGCGTATCGTGACACCACCAGAGTGGAGGGTCAAGCTTGAAACCTACATTCTACATGACTCTGCCCAGTGTTGGTGCAACGTTGTAATTCCTGCTGGTCAAAAATAGAGTATTATCTGGATAGACTTCTAGAAAAATTTATTTTGCAACTTATTCCCCCATACCTTGAGCACTGATTTTTTTAGGATTTCATGCCCCTTGTGTAAGGTGAAATGTTGGTGGTGGAATATTCTAATTGTTCCACCTAATTGCAGCATTTTTCAAAAAAATGACTAATGATGTTCTAACTAATATGCGATGATTTGGGGATGGGCTTTCATATTCCATCCACATGAAGTTGAACATCTTCTAGATGACCAACATTTTGGTGATAGTACAACATGACCTCATCAATGAGCCAAAGCTGATGGATTTAGGTGACATGAGGCAATGAGTTTCTGCTTCCATGTACGGTAGTGGTTTTCCAAGAAACTAGAATAAGTGTTTTGAGGCTATATGTGGAGGTGTTCCTAGCCATGTGGCCTGAATTGAAAGCCTTATGATGTGTCCCCAACGTGGAATACCTAGTCAAAATAATTACTAGTGTACGAGGAACCCAATTGATTGCTGAGATTGCTATAGAATGAGTCACATCAAGCCTTTCTACCAATATTTTCCACTAGTTCCATGTGAGTGGGGTTCTGTACCAGCACTTAATTCTAGTGTAAAATCAGTGACTCCTTGTCATGAGGGAAGTTAGTATTCAACATGCCATTCAGGATGAGTAGGTGGTCATGGAAGAGGTGGTAAGGCCTCTGATTTTTTGCATTAGTAGAGTGGGCCTGCTCATCAAACTCAAGAATAATTTTAGGGTTACAGTTTAGGCCATTATTATTTTGTTCTATATACACTAAAGGAGCAGAGTCCTGGGCCATATATAGTGAGAGTTACTATCTGAATAGACTCTTATCTAGTATCTTCCTTATTTTATAGAGGTGCATCACATCCAATTATAAATTCTACAACTATATGATGTTTGGGCCCAGTGATAGAGTACTCTAGTGGAATAATGACCCTTGAAACATTTCTGGGAGTTTGAGATGAGGGTATATGCCAGTGTAAGGAGTGTCCACTTGAAATTGGTGGGTACTGTTTTCTGTGGAGTTTCTTCATAATTAAGATTAATGTATTTGATATCATTATTGGTATGGAATGTATTATTCTTTATGGAGCCTAGGTGTATTATTATTACCATTAAGAATCATTCATATCACTAAAGGGAAACATGTATATCGATAAGGGGGAATGGGATCTCCACACAAGTGGAGATGGAATCAAGGATAATGGGCTAGGTATAATGATATCCCAGATGGCTAGTCACTTTATGAGTTGTTAGGGAATGCATCTTGTGGAATTACTTCTTATTGAGGATCCCTTCAGGTACATATTCCCTATCAATTTATCTTACTTACCCACTTAGATAGAGGTTGCGTTTACCATTGATATTGTGCTAAGTGCACCACCAGTATCCATTCTTCATTATAGGATAACACATATAGAGCTCCTGAAACTAAAGAAGAAACATGAAGGCTTAGAGTATATTTGTTTTATACAAACCAACAAATCACCATGAGGTTTACCTATCCTTTTCTATATGAGAGAGAATGGTACCCTTAAATTTTTCATGGATTACTACAAAGATAACTAGATTATAGTGAAGAAATAGTATCTATTTCCTCATATCGACATTCCATTTTACCAGATTTGTGTAGAAATTATTTTCTCCGATATCTAGTTGATTTTTGGCTACAATCACATGACTATGAGGTAGTCAAACATACCACATACAATGTTTTGGAAAAGGCATGACCTATAAGAGTATTTGGTCATGTTGTTCAGTCTAAAGAATGTACAAGTTGTCTTTATGGCTCGGATGAATTGGGTTTTCCACATGTATCTTGTTTCCATTATGGTAGTCTTTTTAAATGATATATTAGTAAACTTGTGCACAAGACATAACCATGTTTTCCACTGTAAGATCATGTTGAGTACACTATTGGAGAACCAACTATATTTGATGATCATAAAATGACACGTTTGGATTAGTAAGGTTCACTTCTTGAGTTATATCATATATAATGTGGGAATATTGGTTGACCTAGTAAATGAGAGTGCCATGGTTTCATGGAACCATCCCAATAATGTGTTTGATATATGTAGATTCTTCAGGTTGGCTAGATATTATAGGTGATTTATCTATGATTTATCACACCTAGCAGTGCCTCTTAAAATCATAACCAAGAAGGGTTTGTAATTAGACTACAATAGATCTTATGAGATTTCATTTGAGGAATTAAAGGATAGACTAACCTCAGAAACGATCCTGATTATACCTAAGTGGAATAAAATTTATATCATTTTTATTATTTTTTAGGAATGAGGTTGGGTGTAGTTATGATGCATGGTGATTGTGTTGTAGCATTAGAGTATCCATAGAAGAGGTATTATGAGAAGAATTATCCAATGCATGACCTCGAGCAAGAATTCATAGTTTATGCTCTGTGTTATTGGAGGAAATACTTGTTGGGTGAGCAATTTTTTGTTTACAGAATCTGTAAAAGTCACAAATACATCTCCACATAACAAGACATGAATCCAAGTTAGTGAAGGTGGGTTGAATACCTACATTCATTTTATTTTGATCTTGTTTACAAAACTAGGAAGGGAAATTATGTACCTTATACCTTTAGCAAAAAAACTCATACACAAGACATCAAAGAGTCCATTAGTGAGTAGAAATTTATGGATCTATTATCTGCGATGCTTCTATAAGTTCAAGAATTTAACAAACATCTAATTATAGATGATTTACAAGTGACATAATCCCTTCTAGAATAGGTCTTAATGAGGATGTTTTCTAATTCTAAAGGCCTCATATTGAGAAATAGAATCCCTGGGCAGAACCCAACTCCACGTTGATTTGTTGAAAGAAGTGAGACACTACACTTCCATGGCCATGTGTGGGTTCCATCTGATACGAGGGAAGAGATAATAAATGAATTACATGCCTCTATATGGTAGTTTATCTAGGGCTTACCAAGATGTTCATAGATATAAGTCATTATTATTGGTGGCCATGTATTAAGATGTGGGTAGAAGGTATTATCACTTAGTGCTCAACTTGTTAGTAGGTGAGGGTAGTGAAATGGTAACCAGTTGGACTTCTACAACCTCTACACATTCCTAAGTAGAAATGGAATGATGTCACCAAAGATTTCATGTTGGTATCGTCAAGATCCCCTTTAGGTAGTGATGTATTATGGGTGATCTTCGATAAAATTACTAAGGTCACACACTTCTTACTAATCCTGGAGACCTTCCCTATTTATGATATATGAATAATCTATGTTTGAGAGATAGTGAGACTTCATTTTGTTCTCCATTCTATCATTTCAGATAGATATTATCATTTTAAATCCCATTTCTAGAAAGTTTTTCAAAAGGTACTAGGTTTATAGGTTCAATTGACAATAACTAATCACCCCCATACCAATGGGAATTCTAAGAAGAGGATTCAGGTATTAGAGGACATGCTTCGGGCATGAATCCTTGATTTCAAAGGTTACTTGGAGGATCATATTCCTATAGTTTATTTTACCTACAAAAACAAATTTCAAGAAATAATTCAGATAGATCTATCATCTTCTCATGGTGATATTGATTCCATTGATGCATATCCTCCACTTCTTGTTGGTACTATCAACAGAGCTATCCACGTTCTCTATGCATACTCTATATAAGCTCACCCTGAACTCACAGCTTCTCTTGATACAATGCCTAATGACTCTCCATGATCTCTTCTTGAGTTGCACACCGACATCATAGAGGTACTAGAATAACTCACAGGCATCAACAGAGAGATACTACCAACAACATGGCCTTTATCAAAGGCATATTAGGTCACCTACATCTGTGCTACCTCATCAAATCCTATTGCACTGGTCTGATCCCCGGTCTCAACCAAACTCCCAGTTTGTATCTGAGATATTTTGGCATAATATTACTCCTTGAATTTTAATTTAAAATAAAAATATTTAAAATATTATTTTCATATAATTTTAAAACTCAAAAAGAAATTATACTGACCAAAATCTAATGCTAGTGATCACCTCTAATCTCTCAAGTGATAGGATCATTGTACATCCTCCTATAATTGTTGAACTCCATAATATAAGGTTGTTTGAATGAATATATGAATATAAAATAAAAATTTTACATTTAAGGTTATATAAATAAATTAAAAGGGTACTTACCATATGTTCCCTCTACTTATTGAATGTACAACTACCATATTGATGTGTCACCTCCAGTCTCCCATAGTTTTGTTGACCAACTGATGATCTCCTCTAAAAACAGCCACAAATCAATTGTGAACATAATACACACAAAACCTGAGATGAAATGTTATCAAGTTGGTGGGTGCATCAAGAATCCAAAAACTTTATGACTCCAACACTCCTCATTTTTTTCCTCATCAAAATTTGTAAACACTAATGGTAATGATCACACATACAAACCTCTCATGCCTACTAGATAGATTCATGTGTGGTCTCATTGATGGGATACCATAAACCCAAATAAATTATTAATATCAAGATATTAATTAAATAAATTTTATAATAAATATTATTTGTTTATGTACCAGTGTATAATAGAACATGCAGTGATGAACATCTATGGGAATCGAATCCCATGTAACCCATTATCCATAAAAATAATTCCACAATATAGAACGCCCATATCCAATATCTATATGCAAAAATCTATGAAAAAAAGATAAAATAATAAAACAAATAGAATATAAATAACTTAATGATAATTAATGAAAAAAATAAAAAAGTGAACATACATCTGCATGCATGGATCGAAGCCAAGATGTGGATGTCGCTCAGGGATAGGGTTAGGAATCATCTGTAGAGACCCGTATCTTGACGTACATTGACATTACATTACTTTTGCGGAATACTTAGTACATTACAAAAACACACACACAAGGACCGTAATAGTTTAGTGTCTTTGGAAACTCGGACTATAATCTTCTAATCGTGGTGAAAGATCTTAAAAATCTCCCATAAAGATCTTCCTTTTTTTTACCTAAAACCTTTCTTTATATCCTGGGGAAAAGAAAACATAAAAGGGTGAGCTCAAATGCTCAGTAAGGGTAAACAAAATAAATATCAATCACATCATATTCATAAGAACATAACATTTTGGAAATCATAACCTGCAAAAGAGAGCATAATTTCATAATCATGGGATAAATCATGGAAGTGAAAAAGTAATCCCAATAATCATAACTTAAAACAAGAAACTTTGTGGCATACACACATAATCATAGAGAATCATTTCTTGTTAGTCAAGACTAATTCCCAAGACTATCTTAGTGGACAAAGTCCCTTTCTGAATCGAGTAACCCTCGTTTCAGTCCTATTTCACTGAACCGGTATAACCTACCGTTCCAGCCCTGTCTATCTCATGAGATATAAAATCTTTACCCAATGCATTGGAGGGAGATATAGGTCCCACCCATCTTATAATGAATCCTTTCTTATGTGTGCCACATAATCATAAATCATAATTCATCGCATAACCCATGTAATAAAAATGGGATTCTTAAACAACATGACATCATAAAACAATTCATATAAGATAAAGGAATTCATAAAAATGTATCCATCACAACATAATCAATATCCATGTAACAATAGGGATAAAAACAGAACCCTTTTATTATCTTAGATGGAAAATAATTTTGAAAATCACTTGAACTCCATTCTTGAGGAAAATATCCTTTCTTCTTCAAAAACATTTTTCCTTTCATACCATGTCATACAACTTTAAAATAAAAGAAGTTGATTAAAAATAAACTTGAAAACATGTAAAGGAAGATTCTTGGAAATAATGTTTTAAAAATCCATTCATGCCGTATAAGTTAAAAAAACATTCTTCTCGTTCTTTTGTCAGAAGAGTCAAAAAGTACCTCGTACGGAAAACGACAAAAGATTCCTTTCATTTCTTTTACTAAAAACTCAACAAAGGGTAAAATTGGATTTAAACAATTGTAGTTGGATGGAAATAATATTACATATTTATGAAACAAGTATGTGGATGATAAAATACACCCCAGTAAATACTTACGAATAAACAATCTCGGATAAAAATGAGATTGTGATATTTCCCTTACCTTAGGTCCGATTTCCTTTGTACGTGTCCGAATATCCTATATAATGGTTTAAATAATGTCATTGACTTATTACAGAATCATATTCATTGTTATTATATCATATATGGTTCACTTATGACATTATATTACCCGTTCTTTTGTAAATTCCATGTTAAAGAAGCGTTTTGGGAAAAATCGTTTCTTTTATCGTAGGTGTTTTGACTTGTTGTTCTTGACATTATTATTACTTATATCATAATTTACTTACTTCCAGAATATAAAATATGATTTATATATCATATATATTCAGTATATATATATATATATAATAGATAGATAAATGAAATGAAAAACACCGTTCATGGAGACGGCAGTCCGTACGTACGCATGAACGCTGTTTTCCTTTCCCTATTGTCTTGAATGGAAGTAAGTAGATGACATACATACATATATATACATAAATCCAGTAGATTTATAATGTCATATATTTCATTATTATTTCTTATATATACTTTATAATCATTCTTAAATGGTTAACATGGAGAATGAATCTCATCGCGTCGTGGAGACGGTATTCCGTACGTACGCACGAGCGATGATATCATTTCCATAAATATTGAATTGAATTGGAGTGGATTATACAATATATCAGAATAAATATTATTTTTTAATAACTATGTATATTTATTCTTTACACCATTATACCCATCCATGTAAGGTGGTGGTGGAAAATAGATTACACCACGGCGTGGATACGGTATTCCGTACGTACGCACGCGCGGTGATTTCTTTTTCCGTAGGATAGATAGATGGTGAAATAGGGTTGTTTCATAAATATAATAACATATCAGTATATGGGTGATACTGATGTTATTACTTCATAATGAAACAACCTAAGAAGAAGAAGTGGAAGAAGAAATAAAGATGAAAGAATTGGTAACGGTAATTACCTCTTCTTTGAAGCGCCTTTTGGAGACCTCCTCTTAGGGAACTAAAATTGGTCTTTGAGGAATACCAGAACCTCTAGGATGTTTCTAGGGAAGTGGAGAAGAGATTTTGGCAGGGTTTGGCCGAGCTTGAGTGCTCAAATTGGTGTGAGGAGGAGGGGGAGGAGGTGTCCTTTTATAAGGGAGGAGAGGGGCACCTTAGGAATATCTCAAAATATTAATTTATATTAAAGTCAAAATCGGTTTATAATGGTTCCAAAGGGTCTTATTTCGAAGCTAAAGTGGGGATGGGTCTAAATCCTATCAACCAATAGGATTTAGACAAGTTTAGGTTCTTATTTTAACCTTATCAATTAGATTTAACTCTAAGTTAAATAATTTAACTTTTACCGTGTCTTTTTGTTTTCTTTCACTATATGGTTAATACACTTACTATAACATGCCAAACGAACCCCAAATTTTTTATTATTAATATATATATCCTTATCTAAGTCGTGTGGCCGAACCTTAGATTTTTAGGAATAAAATAACAATTAATAATATAATATTTGATTTAAAAACTATTTTGTGTCAATTTTGACACTATTTGATATATGATTTTTGTGAAAGTCATAACAGAATTATATGTTCGAACCAAGTTGATTAAATCAACACTAATATATCATAGTAACCTAGAAAATTAGTGTAATTCATAAAAAGTCTCAAAATACATTCATTTGATAATTTATAACATCAATTAATTTAATATTTCCTTAAAAGGGTTATTACTGCATCATCGTTGTGTCATAAATAAATTAATTTATTTAAAGTCTAAAAATTATAAATAAAATATCATTATATAGGAAATTTTTTTAGATTTCTAATGAATATTTATAGTCGAATTTATCTTATGTATAACCCCATATTAAAAATGTTTTAGTGAATAAACTTTGATTTTAACTCTTTTAACTCTTCTTTGAATTAAATAATAATAAATGTCCTAATCTAATCCAAGTGGGCCTAAATGATAATATTTTACACTTAAGGTTGTTTTTGGTCGAGATACACTTGTCCAATAGAATTAGGACATGTGTTAGGGTAATATTAATACCATTCTTACCCCTAATTACCCTATTTAATTTTAACCGTGGTAAATAAAAGTAAAAAATTACTATTCACCAAAAATTATTTTCATCTCATTGAACCACATTTTACTTACTGACATCAACCGTGTCTCTAGGATTTTTGAAATTCCATTCACAGAAGCGGTAAAATTAAGTTTTATGAAAAATTCAGTTTTTTAACTACCACTTAGTAGTTTCACTATTCATCAAAAAATGAAGGTTTTCAGAAAAATGCCAAAATTTCATCCTAAGCTATATTTCATATTCCGAATTCAAAAATGAAATCTGTTTTAACAAATTCATAACATAGAAGTTGCATTAATTAATTTTATAATTAAATCCCACTGTTAAAATAAATAGCGTGTTGTTAGGAAACAAAATATATCAAAAGATTGACACTTGATTATGTCTGGTTTAAATGTGAAATTACAACCAATGACCAACATTGTATTAAATTGTAAAAATATATTCTAAATATACTTTAAAACCACTCAAATTAATAATTTATCTCTATTAATTATTTCGATTAAAAAAATTGTTTTTAATTATAATTTAGTAATTTTCACTATTCATCAGAATATGGAAGTTATCCGAAATGTACCAAAATTTCACCTTAGGCTAAATTCGATACTCCGAATCCAAAAATGAAGTCCATTTTGAGAGCTAAAATTTCTAAAATTTAAAAAGTGATCATTACTATTCTTAACGGCTAGTTTTAATAATATCTTAATAGCATATCGTTGTTTAGCGAAACTTGGTGTTGCGTACAACACACGCTATCGTGGAAGGTCGCGATTGCGTGTAATGGAAGGAAACTCAAGGATGCGTGTTGTGAAAGATCCTTTTGGTGTATCATACAACACAATACAATAATAAAATTAAAAGGAATATTTTTCATAAAATCTTGGGCCGTTACATTCTACCCCCCTTAAAATGAATTTCGCCCTTGAAATTCTTCGTGGTTATAAATGGTTTACTATTCGAAAGTTTCTTTAATAGAAACCCACATCGTAAAAAGAAATACCAAAACATGGCTTTAAAAACTAAAGTATAAAATGTAACGATTATCCAAAAAAACTAATCATTGGGTTTCCACATAGGTGAAAATATGGATATGGAAGAGAAATCTAACCATCATGTTCTGATGGAGAGTGGTAGAGAACATGGCTATGGAAATGCCAATAATCACAAATCCATAAATTTGTGACGATCTAAGGTACCATCCGATTCATCAGGTATAAGATCACTAGGACAACATTTTTGGTTTTCAAGATCATTTCCCTAAAGTTGAAAATTTGAATTGGAATAAATACTTTCTTTATTTTGGTACAATCTCACTATTGTTCGTGCCTAGAACAATTTCCACTTCATCTCTTAAATAAATGAAGTTGAATTTGTTATTCGTGAAGTGTTAGCAGATCATGTGATAGAATGACGGGTCATTCCATCTGTCTCAAACAAAAGGTTAGCAAAAATTATATACATAAGTCGATCTATAGTGAGATTAATCACATATGGTTCCTAAAATGGACTTATACTTCATATATAATACTTTATAATATAATAAAACTAGTTTCTACTAAACAGGGACTTCCTGTAGGCCAATGGTAGGCGATAAAGGCCAGTCGCACTTCGGTTGTGGGTTCGATTCCCACAGCCTTGTCCGAAGCGATGGGCTGTCGCCCGTCCTGCAGGTTGTCCTTTTTCTAAAACTACATTACTATAACATCCTATCAATAATATCAAAAGAAGAACTTCTTTAGGCTTATCCATAATACTGCAGTCCACTTTCATAACATAGTGAAAATGATTACCAGAGATTTAATACCATCGTTGATCCCCATATATCATAAGATATATCTTGTTGGACATATTCCAAACATTCAAAGGCCTTAATCTTATACTCTCTTGAATACCCATTGAACCTTAGTGAAAACTTGAATGCAGTTAAAAGTTAACACTTTCCACATACCAAAATCCTCAAAATTCTATATACTCAAACCATGATATCACTTAGTCCTTATATCAATCATGAGCTCATGAATACTGTTAAACATTTCGTTTTCTCGTTTTCCCTTCATTATGTGCATAATATCTCAATCACTTTGAATACCACCTTAGACCAATACATAAATATTCCAATATTCCATGATACAACATTATTTTGGAATCCAATTACATAAAAACTTAATCATTCCACCACATCGTTGTCATATTCAACATTGCCAATAGTGATCGCATGTGACTTCCCTTTGTCCTTTGCCTTAAGCGGTTGCTCATGTCGATCATCACTAACCCTTGGATTTGGGAATTTATTGGCATAATGTCCCATCTCCTTGCACTTGAAGCATTGAAGTGTTGGTTGTGCGTTCTCTGCAGTGTTTGCTTTATTCACTTAATTAGAATCCCTTTTTCCATTACTTCGACACTCAGCTGCTCGATGAACTTCTTTTCCACACTTAAAACATTTTCTAGTCCCTTTAAGACAATCTCCACCATGCTTCTTTCCACACTTTGTGCATAAGGAAACATTCATCTTCTTTTCACCATTATTCTGAGATTTCTCCTTGAACTCCATCTTTCGTTTCTTGTCAAAACCATGAGATGGATATGTAACACCAACTTCCATTTATACCTTGATAGCACAACGCACAATTTCTTCATAGCTACTGAAGTCTCTTATAGCTAATGCCCTTCGAAGACTTGGTTTTAAGCCACTGAAAAATCGATCAACTTTACTTTCAGGTTGGATGATAATGCCAGATGCATACCTTGCAAGTCTTGTAAAATTCGCTTCGTATATACCAACAGATTCATCATCCTTTTGCTTTAGTTCAAGAAACTCCTTCTCCATCTTCGTTCGAAGAATACGAGGGAAGTACTTACTGAAAAACAAGTTCTTGAACTCGTCCCATTCCATGGAATCAATTTCATCTCTTTGCCTCGTATTCTTGATAAGATTCCACCATTGATCAGCTTCACCTTCCAAACGATATACTACTAAGATGACTTTATCATGTTCAGAACATTGAAGAACTAAAAATATCTTTTCAGTAGTACTAATCCACTGTTCAGCAACTAATGGATCAGTAGACCCACTGAAAGAAGGCGGACGCTGCCTCATGAAGGATTCAACAGAATGTTGCTCCTTCCTTTGCTCGTTTGGAAGTCCTGCATGATTCATTGCTTGAGAAAGTTGTGTGAGCATGGCTACAAGATTTTTCATTCCAGCTCCCATATCGTTTGGTTGCTCAGGGGGACAATCATTGCATTGTCCATTGCATTGATCACCACGGTTCCTTCGGGTTCCAGCCATCGTCTAAAACCCCAAAAGAATAGTGTGAGAGGCAAAAATCATGCTAGGGAAAACAACATAATAAAGGGGCAGTACCCTCAATATCTAACATCTTAGGTTAAATTCTAAGATCGTTAGAGAAATTCTAGGACTATAACCTATACGTATACTTAACCTTAGAGACATCCCTATACATACCTTAGAAATATCTCTAGGGATCTCACTAACATTTTCGCATCCTAGTTTCCAAAGGTTGACTAAACCTTTCCTCTGATACCAACTGTAGAGACCCGTATCTTGACGTACATTGACATTACATTACTTTTGCGGAATACTTAGTACATTACAAAAACACACACACAAGGACCGTAATAGTTTAGTGTCTTTGGAAACTCGGACTATAATCTTCTAATCGTGGTGAAAGATCTTAAAAATCTCCCATAAAGATCTTCCTTTTTTTTACCTAAAACCTTTCTTTATATCCTGGGGAAAAGAAAACATAAAAGGGTGAGCTCAAATGCTCAGTAAGGGTAAACAAAATAAATATCAATCACATCATATTCATAAGAACATAACATTTTGGAAATCATAACCTGCAAAAGAGAGCATAATTTCATAATCATGGGATAAATCATGGCAGTGAAAAAGTAATCCCAATAATCATAACTTAAAACATGAAACTTTTTGGCATACACACATAATCATAGAGAATCATTTCTTGTTAGTCAAGACTAATTGCCAAGACTATCTTAGTGGACAAAGTCCCTTTCTGAATCGAGTAACCCTCGTTTCAGTCCTGTTTCACTGAACCGGTATAACCTACCGTTCCAACCCTGTCTATATCATGAGATATAAAATCTTTACCCAATGCATTGGAGGGAGATATAGGTCCCACCCATCTTATAATGAATCCTTTCTTATGCGTTCCACATAATCATAAATCATAATTCATCGCATAACCCATGTAATAAAAATGGGATTCTTAAACAACATGACATCATAAAACATTTCATATAAGATAAAGGAATTCATAAAAATGTTTCCATCACAACATAATCAATATCCATGTAACAATAGGGATAAAAACAGAACCCTTTTATTATCTTAGATGGAAAATAATTTTGAAAATCACTTGAACTCCATTCTTGAGGAAAATATCCTTTCTTCTTCAAAAACATTTTTCCTTTCATAACATGTCATACAACTTTAAAATAAAAGAAGTTGATTAAAAATAAACTTGAAAACTTGTAAAGGAAGCTTCTTGGAAATAATGTTTTAAAAATCCATTCATGCCGTATCATTTAAAAAAAACATTATTCTCGTTCTTTTGTCGGAAAAGTCAAAAAGTACCTCGTACGGAAAACGACAAAATATTCCTTTCATTTCTTTTACTAAAAACTCAACAAAGGGTAAAATTGGATTTAAACAATTGTAGTTGGATGGAAATAATATTACATATTTATGAAACAAGGATGTGGATGATAAAATACACCCCAGTAAATACTTACGAATAAACAATCTCGGATAAAAATGAGATTGTGATATTTCCCTTACCTTAGGTCCGATTTGCTTTGTACGTGTCCGAAGCTCCTGTATAATGGTTTAAATAATGTCATTGACTTATTACAGAATCATATTCATTGTTATGATATCATATATGGTTCACTTATGACATTATATTACCCGTTCTTTTGTAAATTCCATGTTAAAGAAGCGTTTTGTGTAAAATCGTTTCTTTTATCGTAGGTGTTTTGACTTGTTGTTCTTGACATTATTATTACTTATATCATAATTTACTTACTTCCAGAATATAAAATATGATTTATATATCATATATATTCAGTATATATATATATATATAATAGATAGATAAATGAAATGAAAAGCACCGTTCATGGAGACGGTAGTCCGTACGTACACATGAACGCTGTTTTCCTTTCCCTATTGTCTTGAATGGAAGTAAGTAGATGACATACATACATATATATACATAAATCCAGTAGCTTTATAATGTCATGTATTTCATTATTATTTCTTATATATACTTTATAATCATTCTTAAATGGTTAACATGGAGAATGAATCTCATCGCGTCGTGGAGACGGTATTCCGTACGTACGCACGAGCGATGATATCATTTCCATAAATATTGAATTGAATTGGAGTGGATTATACAATATATCAGAATCAATATGATGTTTTAATAACTATGTATAGTTATTCTTTACACCATTATACCCATCAATGTAAGGTGGTGGTGGAAAATAGATTACACCACGGCGTGGAGACGGTATTCCGTACGTACGCACGCGCGGTGATTTCTTTTTCCGTAGGATAGATAGATGGTGAAATAGGGTTGTTTCATACTTATAATAACATATCAGTATATGAGTGATACTGATGTTATAACTTCATAATGAAACAACCTAAGAAGAAGAAGTGGAAGAAGAAATAAAGATGAAAGAATTGGTAACGGTAATTACCTCTTCTTTGAAGCGCCTTTTGGAGACCTCCTCTTAGGGAACTAAAATTGGTCTTTGAGGAATACCAGAACCTCTAGGATGTTTCTAGGGAAGTGGAGAAGAGATTTTGGCAGGGGTTGGCCGAGCTTGAGTGCTCAAATTGGTGTGAGGAGGAGGGGGAGGAGGTGTCCTTTTATAAGGGAGGAGAGGGGCACCTTAGGAATATCTCAAAATATTAATTTATATTAAAGTCAAAATCGGTTTATAATGGTTCCAAAGGGTCTTATTTCGAAGCTAAAGTGGGGATGGGTCTAATTCCTATCAACCAATAGGATTTAGACAAGTTTAGGTTCTTATTTTAACCTTATCAATTAGATTTAACTCTAAGTTAAATAATTTAACTTTTACCGTGTCTTTTTGTTTTCTTTCACTATATGGTTAATACACTTACTATAACATGCCAAACGAACCCCAAATTGTTTATTATTAATATATATATCCCTATATAAGTCATTTGGCCGAACCTTAGATTTTTAGGAATAAAATAACAATTAATAATATAATATTTGATTTAAAAACTATTTTGTGTCAATTTTGACACTATTTGATATATGATTTTTGTGAAAGTCATAACAGAATTATATGTTCGAACCAAGTTGATTAAATCAACACTAATATATCATAGTAACCTAGAAAATTAGTGGAATTCATAAAAAGTCTCAAATTACATTCATTTGATAATTTATAACATCAATTAATGTAATATTTCCTTAAAAGGGTAATTACTCCATCATCGTTGTGTCATAAATAAATTAATTTATTTAAAGTCTAAAAATTATAAATAAAATATAATTATATAGGAAATCTGTTTATCTTTCTAATGAATATTTATAGTCGAATTTATCTTATGTATAACCCCATATTAGAAATGTTTTAGTGAATAAACTTTGATTTTAACTCTTTTAACTCTTCTTTGAATTAAATAATAATAAATGTCCTAATCTAATCCAAGTGGGCCTAAATGATAATATTTTACACTTAAGGTTGTTTTTGGTCGTTATACACTTCTCCAATAGAATTATGACATGTGTTAGGGTAATATTAATATTATTCTTACCCTTAATTACCCTATTTACTTTTAATCGTGGTAAATAAAAGTAAAAGTTACTATTCACCAAAAATTATTTTCATCTCATTGAACCACATTTTACTTACTGACATCAACCGTGTCTCTCGTATTTTTGAAATTCCATTCACAGAAGCGGTAAAATTAAGTTTTATGAAAAATTCAGTTTTTTAACTACCACTTAGTAGTTTCACTATTCATCAAAAAATGAAGGTTTTCAGAAAAATGCCAAAATTTCATCCTAAGCTATATTTCATATTCCGAATTCAAAAATGAAATCTGTTTTAACAAATTCATAACATAGAAGTTGCATTAATTAATTTTATAATTAAATCCCGCTGTTAAAATAAATAGCGTGTTTTTAGGAAACAAAATATATCAAAAGATTGACACTTGATTATGTCTGGTTTAAATGTGAAATTACAACCAATGACCAACATTGTATTAAATTGTAAAAATATATTCTAAATATACTTTAAAACCACTCAAATTAATAATTTATCTCTATTAATTATTTCGATTAAAAAAATTGTTTTTAATTATAATTTAGTAATTTTCACTATTCATCAGAATATGGAAGTTATCCGAAATGTACCAAAATTTCACCTTAGGCTAAATTCGATACTCCGAATCCAGAAATGAAGTCCATTTTGAGAGCTAAAATTTATAAAATTTAAAAAGTGGTTATTACTATTCTTAACGGCTAGTTTTAATAATATCTTAATAGCATATCGTTGTTTAGCGAAACTTGGTGTTGCGTACAACACACACTATCGTGGAAGGTCGCGATTGCGTGTAATGGAAGGAAAGTCAAGGATGCGTGTTGTGAAAGATCCTTTTGGTGTATCATACAACACAATACAATAATAAAATTAAAAAGAATATTTTTCATAAAATCTTGGGCTGTTACATCATCAATCTCACAAGAACATGACCCCTTTGAGTCCTTTTTCACCGCTAGTAGTATGAGAGTTAGATGATCAAACATCCTACTTGATACTATGAATATCAGCACCCTCTAACTCAGGAAATAGTTCCGAGTTTATTTGAAACATGAAATGACAATTGTTAGAAACTAGTTGAAAACAACTATTATATATTTATATATATTATATATGATTGTATCCCGCATTTAACTATCTCAATATTCATCTCCATCATCATCTTTGTATATGATGGTGTCAATATCTTCATATCCCACCTCAATATCTTCATATCACACCTCAATGTGTTCATATTCCACCTCAATATCATCAATATCCATAAATGTTTTATTTTCATCATATCTTTTTCATTTAAAATTTATTTTTTACATAAACAACATAATCATCACTATAGACCGTTAACTATCATGTTTTATCCTTGACATCCATATCTTAATGGAAAAGATGAATTTGGGATAGTCTCTGGGGAAATTTCAATTCATTTCACTTCAACATAACCACATTCACTTTCAATAAACTGATTTTCCCAATATTTCATATTTATTATCCTCCACCAATCACCCAACTCTCTTAAAGTAGCCCAATAATTTTCATAATAAATTTTATATGCCTAATGAGCTAATAAAAATGGTTCATTTACTACAAAAAGGATTTTATATTTAATAACAATTATTCCATGGCTCATATGAACATGCAAGCCTCTCTTAGTATCCAACCACTGACATTTAAACATCATTATGTAATCTTGTCTCAGATAGCATAGTTCAATAATTTCTTCTAACATGCATAATAGTAATCTTAAGTTTCTCTATGATGAGATCCTATCAATAAAACAAAAATATTCATTGTTTTTTAATATCCATATTCCCATGTATAAAATCCAAAACCATTCACCAAACATGCATTATAATATTTAACCATTTTGGATGGTGGGTTAATTAATAAAAAAAATAGATTATCAATTTTATCAAAATATTGAGGTACCTTAAAATTTTAAAAAAATTATCAATATAAAAAGTAACAAATTGATTTTATATGTTTAAATAGAAATAATTTATATTACCAATTTTGAGACCAGTAGGAAATATTATTTGTCTACTATTCTTCAAAAGTAGCTACTATAATTTTTGGAAGGTGTTTCTTGATTTGATTATCATATAACCTAAAAATAAAAAAATAAAATAAATTTACTATGACAAATAATTTAGATTAAATGATAAGATCACTCGTAGTAAAAATGGTGTCATTTCTTCAAAGTTTAGTTGAATATATGAATGAGTTCTGTGATGTTCATCATCTGAAATCCACTATTCATGAACTACTCCAAAGCAATGTTCTAGATAATTAAAAACTAATTATATATTTTTCATTTCATCCTCAACATTTCCCTCATTATGGCCCATGCGATTTTGTTTTTATGGATATTTTGATTGAAACTAATGAGGGTAGAAAGAGGAAATTTACTTCTCCAAATAAACTTCTACAATTGATCCTTCAACTGATTCTTTGTTACATACTTTTTTCTTCAATTTCTACATGAATCTCTTGAATGGGCATATCCCTAAAAATATTACCTAACCTCCACATTTTTCATCATGTAGAAAATTTAAAATCACATGTTCTTTTCATTAAAATAAATTTGGTGGGACAAATTTTTATAGTTTACATAAAATTAAAACATCTTCTTGCAGCCTTCTTAGTGCATCGTAGTTAGTTGTCACCACAGATATTTCTTGTAAACAATATTATATTTATATTAGTGCATCAAAAATCATAAAATTCGACGAAACACTTAATCCAATTAGCATAAGTATTTCCATTATAACATGACAGTCATGACATTTTAATCCAGTAATATGACTATTTATGAAAAATCTTCCCAAATTGGAAACATAGCCATCTAGAGGCCGCAAATATTCAATTCACTAAAATAATAATAATCTATTTTCTTTGAAAAGTTTATATTCTATTTTTGGATTAAGTAACTTTTATGATCTGAAATTTTCAAATAGTTTAATTTTTGGTCACCTATAAATTTGGGCATGATGTAATCGTTCATTTACATTATCTTTGGTCTTTACTGGTGTATCCAAAACTATATAAAATATATTATCATAATAGTTATTCTCAATATGTATGACATCTAACATGTGATAGACCAAGAAATCATACTAATATGGAAGATCCCAAAAAATTATCCATTTTATCCAATTCTGTTATTTCCTAAAGCCATCAAATTTCTATTGGTTTATAGTTAGTCTAAATGTAATAGGAGGTAATGAAGAGAAAAATTATTTTAACCCTATACCTGAGATCATTGTTGGAGGTTCATCTCTATCAACTGTTACTTTTTTGAAATGATATCTATTCCTTTGAAAGGGTGATCAGTTGGAAGGAATTCGTGATGACAGTAAAAAAAAGTTTCTCCTCCATTAATGATCATAAAAGCTTTGTTGTATCTCATATAGTACGAACATGATTTTGGAAAATGTTTACTCTATCCAAATAACATTCCATATAATGGGAATTCACTAGTTATCCACATCAATGATGCTTTTAGTAAGAAATTTTGTTTTTTATAAACATCATATCTACTAACACCATTACTCTATATAAAATATAACTCATCAATCAATGGATTCAAATAAACATCAATATTCTTTTTTAGATGTCCTGGAATTAATAGGGTCTAAAATAACTATGGCCCCTTCATCAACATCCAAGGTGGTAAATTGTAAGGAGTTATAAAGATAGTCCAACTATAATATAGAATAAAGTAAGAAACATATTGATATAAACCATCAGTAGAAAGATCCAATCGTACATTTTTGGATTTTGAATAAAAATATGGATGTACTTGCTCATAAAAATCCCATGAATCACCATCAGAGGGATGATTTAACCTTTTACTAGTAGAAATATTAGTTTTGTGCCATGACATCAATGACGTTGTGTTCAGAGACATAAATAAATGGTGCAAACTGGGTGTAAGAAGGAAATACCACAACTCTTTTATACCAATCAATCCAGACTTCCCTAGTTGATCCTCTTTATACCTCGATTTTCCACATTTAGTATAATTATCCAATGACTCGTTTTCAACATAAAAAATAAAGAATCATATGAACATAGATGAATCATCTGATAACCAAGACCCATCTTACAATCCAGCTTCTAACACGAATAAAAACTTGTAGGCAACACATTTCTTTCAGGTAATAGATTTTAACCAAATACCATATCAGATCAAAATAGCTACTATACATTCCATTATCTAATTTAATAGCCATGAATTTTTCCACCCATTCAAATTTTCTTATCATGCAACTAGGATATATAAAATCTTAAATGGACTACAATAACTCATAAAATTGAGATGGTTCCAACTCAGGATTTAAGTAAATATTATCCTATGTTTTATTTTGTAGAAAATACAGGCCAGCCACATCATGTACCAAATTTTAAAATTGTGATGTTTCTGGAACCAAATTATTAGTATCTTCTCTGGAACTACTTTCACCATATTGATAGAAAAAACTAAAATCATTTTTAAATACAAAATATAGTAGATACCCCCCAATGTTTTAAAATGTTTCAAACCTCCTTAGAATACATTTTTTTACATGGACACTTAATTGTCCCTTCTGAAACAAAGTCTTTTTTTGATGATAAACATGATAAGAATGTTTCATCACCCTTAATATATATAGAATTTATACATGAACCATTTGGATTCCTGGGTTGATTTATCCAAGAATAATCAACTAATATTGACTATTGTCAACTTTTGTGTTCCATATTTCTGTAAAAAATATAAAATAATTAGTTTGTTTAAATGTAATTTTATATAAGAAAAAAACGAACCAAAAAAACAAAAAATGTTAATTATTCATAATTATTTTTAATTATTCCTAGTAATTTCTAAATATTGTTAATTACTGATAATTGTTTATATTTATTATTATTTATTTCTATTTATTCCAATTTATTACTAATTATTACTATTTACTAATAATTATTACAAATTATTCCCAATTATTCCCAATTATTCTTATTTATTTATATTTATTCTCCTTTAATCCTATATATTATTAATTATTCCAATTTCTTGCTACTTAATCTTATTTACTTCTATTTATTCCTACTTATTACTATTTATTACTAATTATTACGAATTACTACTAATTATCTCAAATTTATTCTAATTATTCATAATTATTCTTATTTATTCCTATTTATTCCTATTTATTCCTAACTATTTCTATTCATTTTTATATATTCCTAATTATTACTATTTATTCCTCATTATTTCTATTTATAACTATTTATTAATTATTAATATTATAATTTATCAGTAATTGTAACTAATTATCAGAAAATATACCTAATTATTTCAATTTAATAATTATTATTACTATTTATTACTATTTTGCAATATTTATTACAATTTATTAATATGTATTACTATTTTCTTCTCTTTGTTAATAACTATTAATAAGTATCACTATTTATTACTAATTATTGATAATTATTACTAATTATTCCCAATTATTTCTATTTATTTCTATTTATTCGTATTTATTCCTATTTTCTCATAATTATTCCTAATTATTCTTATTTATTCCTATTCATTCTTATTTACTCCCACTTATTTCAATATATTCCTATTTATACCTATTAAATCTTGTTTATTCTTATTTATTAATATTATTAATAATTATTACTGATTATTACAATTTTTTACTAATTATTACTATTATTTAATATTTAATTCTATTTTTACTATTTATTACTCTTTATTACTATTTTTTACTATTTATTTCTAGTTATTACTACTTATTACAAATTATTTTAATTATTACTAATTATTCCATATTATTCATAATTATTCCTAATTATTCTTAATTATTACTAATTATTATTATTTATAAATAATTATTCCTATTTATTCCCTTTTATAACTATTTATTATTATTTATTACTATTTATTGTTATTTGTTGCTATTTATTGCTATTTATTCATATTTATTACAATTTCATCCCATTTATTCTTATTTGTTACTATTTGTTTTTATTTATTCTTATTTATTACAATTTATTTCTATTTATTATTATTTTTTTCTCTTTATTACTATTTATTCATATTTCTTCTAGTGTATTACTATTTATACTATATATTACTATTTATTACTATTTATTACTATTTTTTGAAAACTATTCCTATTTATTCCTATTTATTAATAAATATTTCTATTTATTAATAATTATTACTAATTATAAATAATTTTTCCTAATTATTCCTATTTATTTCTATTTGTTACTATTTTTTATAATTTATTAATATTTATTCAAAATTATTAATATTTATTACTATTTATTACTATTTATTATGATTTATAACTAATTATTCATAATTATTACTAATTATTACAAATTATTCATAATTATTACTAATTATTACTAATTATTACTATATATTACTAATTATTCCTATTTATTCCTATTTATTACTATTCATTACTATTTATTCCTATTTATTTTTATGTATTTCTATTTATTGATAATTATTACTATTTATTAATAAATATTAATAATTTTTCTTATTTATTCCTATTTGTAATAAGTATTCTTATTTCATACTAATTATTCTTATTTATTACTTTTTGTTACTTACTATTAGCATTTTTTAATATTTAGTCCTATTAATTAATATTTTTAATTATTTAGTCATAATTACCGTTATTTATTACAAAGTACAACAAATTAAGGATATTTATTACTAATTACCACTAATTATTTCTAATTACCGATATTTCTAATTAATTACGGCTATTTATTACTAATCACTGCTAATTATTATAATTTATTACTAATTATTACTAATTATTACTGATTATTTTTAATTATTAATATTTATTACTACTTATTAGTATTTATTAAAAACTACTACAAATTTAAACTAATTAGTGCCAATTTTTACTAATTATTATTAATTACATCTAATTATTTCTAATTACTACTAATTATTACTAATTTGCAATGATTATTATCAATTCTCACTAATTATTACAATTTATTAGTATTTATTACTAATGAAACAACATATTTGTAAAACTAAAGAATACAGAATAAAACTATCTAATTCTAATTTAATTTAATTATCATTAATTGAAAAGAATTATAACTAATACAAAATTAAATGAATTAACCAAAAAAAGAAATAGATAAATAACATAAAACATGATCTTTTATACGATGCGAGGCTGGATAATCACTCTGGTGTGTAATTTTAAACTTTGAAAAAATTTAAGAGAGAAACATGAGACTAGAGTGGAAGAGAGGAGTGGGATAAGAGTGAAATGGAAAAAATGGATGGGTGTATATATAGGTAAGATTATTTGTGACAAGAGTATTTGCGAAGGGAATCCCATTGCAAATACAACCCCCCAATTAATAAGGGCAGATAGTTAAAACGGAATTTGTGACTGGTCCAATCGCAAATACCTACATACCGACATTGTTTTTGTGAGCCGAGACGTCGTAAAAGTTAAACCCCCAATTAATTAGGGGCGACGGTTAAAAAAGTGTTTGGGACAGGTCTCGTCGCAAATACTAATAACCCGTGAAGGGTATTTGTGACGGTACCCATCGCAAATACTAGAAACCAACGAAGGGTATTTGCGATGGGTCCCATCGCAAATACTAAAATCCAAAGAAGGGTATTTGCAATGGGTCCCTTCGCAAATACTAAAACCCACCCAACTGTATTTGCGACGAGTGGAAGTACTTGTCACAATTATCCATTTTTTCATAGTGGTACTTTCATTTTTTGTAGTATGAATAAAAGGTGGAATATAGTTGTTCCATAATCATAATAACATATCATAATATAGGTGAAACTAGATTTATTACATTATAATGGAATCAACATATGAAATGGGAGTAGAAGAAACAATTTCCAAAGAGTAAGTAAAGAAATTACCTCTTCTTTGATGATATCCATCTACATATCCTCTTAGAGACACTAGAGTTGGTCTTTTGAGAAGTCAAACACATCTATAATGTTACAATGAATTTTTAGAAGAGAAATTAAAAGGTATTGTCCAATAATTAAGGTTCAATGTGATGTGAAGAAGTGAGGGAGAAAGTCCCCATTTATAATTGAGGTTACATGCACTTTAGGAAACTCTTAAAATATTAAATTAATAAAAATTTATTTTCGATTTCAAATTGCATAAAAGTGATTTATTTCATATATAAGATTAGTATGGGACTAAATCCTCTTAACTAAATATTTTTAGACATGTTTAGGTCATAATAGTAACCTTATTATGTGGCTTTAACTCTTAGTTACACCCTTTAACATTTACCATGAAAACTTGGTTTTTTAGTCTTTAGGGTTATTATAGTTACTATAAAATGTCAATCAATCCCAAATAAATCATTGATGAAATTTTTAAATATTTTATACTTAGTTTACCTAATTTTATATTTTTATTAATTTATATCATTTAATAAAATATTATTTATTTTAAATTAACATTTATGCCAATTTTGATAATATTCATTATTTGTCTTTTAAAAAACATCATTACAACATGATAAATTTGAAACAAAACCTTATAATATATCAATAACATTTCAATGTTATCTATAAAATTTCTAGACATCGTTAATTATGTTAAAAAATTATATTAATATTTTTAATATCATTTATTTGATATTTACATTAATTAAACAATTACTACATCATCATTATAAAAGCAATTAATAAAATTATTTCATCTCAAAAAATTAAAAATTAAATTTTCATGATTAGGGTAAATTTATTATATTTCAAATGACTATTTATACTCCAATTTATCTTTAATAAAACCCCATATTAAAAATGATTTAATTATAAAAATTATGAGCATGGAATTTTTAACTTAACTTTAAATAAAATATATTAAATGTCATATTCTTACAAAAATGGATTAAGAAGGTTATATTTTCATCCTAAGATTGATTTTGGTCAAAACCCACTAATCCAATGAAATTGGTACAAGTGTTAGTGTAATTTTAGAATATTATATTATTATTTTTACCTGTAAATATCTAATTTACTCTTAACCATGGTAAATATAAATTTAATAATGTTTCTATTCATAATATCCAAAATATTAAGATTATTCTCTTAGAGTCTAAGTATTATACTACTTACAAGCATGTATGTCTCTTTTTCTAAATTCAAATCACAGAAACTCAAAAATTATGTTTAGTGCTTACTGTGTTGACATGGTGAGAAAGCGAGTAATAAGAATGTTGAAAAGTTCATTAATTTTTTTATATCTTATTTCAATATAAAAATTATTCCAATTAGCTAAATTGGATAAATATAGTCATAATTGATCTATTTTGACAATTAAAATTAATTAAAATTATAATACTTATTTAAATGAAAAAGCAGTTTTTAACTACAATGTAGTATTTCTCACTATTCATCAAAAAATAAAACCTCTCAAAAAAATTCAAAAAATTCACCCTAATCTAATTTTATCATTGTAAATTCAAAAATTATATTCGTTTTATCAATTTCATGTACTATAAGTTTCTGAAATTAATCTTACAATTGTTCAATGAAGACATAAAAATTTATTCATTTAAAAAATAGTATTTTAAAACATATAAAGACTTAACCAAATATTATACATTTCATTATAAATATGTTTTATTTTTGTGAAAACATTTCAAAATTAGTTATTACTATTTATATTATTATGTTCAATTAATAGGTTATACCTATCTCATTTAAATAATTATAATCGTAAAGTGTTGTTTCACACAAACTCGGTGTTGGTTGTAATGCAAGTGTAGTCAACATTGCTTATAATGAAAGCATAACATGGTGTTACGTATAAAATATTATAAACATAATGATTTTAAAAAAATATATTCAGCGTTGTGTGAAGTGAAAAATATCAAAAATATTAAATTAATTCAAAAAACTAAATTCACAAAATCCCGTGATGTTTTAATATAGAGAAATTATCTCTATGGTGAAATATATAAGATATATTTGGATCATAAAATCATAAATACTCAATTCCATAGAAATAACTCAATATTAGACGAAGTATAGGGCTCGAGATACTCATGGATTATGATTTGTTGATACAAGACCACATGGGGAAAGAAAATAAGGTATAAGATGCATTGAGTAGAAAAGATCATAGTGTTCAAACCAAAATGAGGATTGAGATAAATCCTATGTTCATGGACATTTTAAATATTGATATGGTAATTATTAATGAAAGAGATACAAAAAATCATTTTTCAAATTATTGTGAAACCATATTTATTAGAAAAAATAAAATGTTTTAAATATGTTTATGAGAAATTTCATATGCAAATTAATGTTTTGAATGGTGTGATATTACCAAACCATATTTGTGAATATGGTGTTATAAATTTCAAAATAGATTATTTGTTACATATATACCTATGATAAAAAAGTCGATTTTTGGATGATTCTCATATATTTAACTTCACTATACACCCTATTAGCAGAAATATACATTTTGATTTGAGGAAAAAATAGTGTGGCATGACATGAAGTGGGAAATTACTGATTATCTATCCATGTGTTTGGATTGTAAAAAAGTGGAAATTGTGAGATAACATTCCATAGGACTCATGAAACCACTTCAAATCCTTGTGTGGAAATGGGATGAAATTAATTAATTATTTTTTCTCCAGACTATCAAAGGATCATATGTGGAATAATGTAATATGGGTTATTATTGATTGCCTAAGAAAAAATACCAATGTCCCCACTATAATAGACGATTTAATATTGGAGTGCCTCACAAGGCTCTATATTCATGATGATTTAAGACTTTATGGAGCACATTTTTTAATCATGTCTGATAATGATCCTTGTTTTACATGGAAACTCTAGAAGAGTATTAAGATGTCTCTTAATATTGATATTTACTTGAGCACTGCCTACCATCCTCAAATTGATGGACAATCCAAAATGATTATTAAAATAATGGAATATATGTGTAGGTCATACTAAATTGACATTCAAGGTATATCAGATTAGTATTTACCTTTGTTAGGGTTTTTCTATAACAATAGCTTCCAATCAAGTATTCAAATAGAACTATATCAAGTATTACATGGAAAGAGATGTTTTACTCCAATTTCATGGGATAAAGCTAGTGAAAGTGATCCTCTAGGACATAAACTTGTTGAAGAGACAATAATAAAGTTGGATACTATTCAATATCATATTAAATATGCTCAATTTAGGAAATTATTTATGCATAAAATTACAGGAAGGATTTGGAACTCTAAGTGGTAGATCATTTTTTCTTGAATGTATCACTATTGAATAATGTTATATGGTTTGGTAAAAAGGTAAATAAGAGCCCTAGGTACATCAAACCCTTTAAAAATTTTTGGTGGGAATGGATTCATTGATTATTGCGACATCTAGAACTAGATTCTATTAAACAGTACCCTAAATTGGTGGGCCACATGGCCTCAAGAAAATCTCCTCATATTTCAGAGGCTTCCAACTAGAATTGAGTGGCTAAGGTGATAATGTTGGGTGACTATACCCTCATGATCAGAGTGGAACAATTGAGAAATGAATTGATTAATACCAGAATAATTTACATAAATAAAATTAGAATGTAAAATATCCAATAATAATAAATAAGAAACATCCAATATAATATAAAAAATGATGATATGTCACATGTCTATTAAAGTGTGAAAGAAGACATGACAATGAGCATGAAATAAAATACAAGTATAAAATGATAAAAAAGACCAAAATGACTATCACTAATAGAATCAAAAGTCATATATTTGTCCAATGTTTCATTGATCCCAACTCTTAATCAACTCAAGTATCAACAAATGGGTGATTTCCCATATCCCTACCATCATCCAGAAAATCATCTTGGGTACCATCAGAGTGGCAGATTAGGCATAAGATAAACTCTGTAGGCCTCCACAAATGGTGTATATAAATATCTGGTTGGTGAATATTCAATGATATTATGTAGATAATAAAGGAAATTACAAATATAAATAGTAAAGGGGTAGACTCTGGTTCATGAAATATACCAAGCCAATACTTCCTACTTCATCTCATGCCTGATAAACATTGATTAAGTAACCATGTGTATAAATAAAATATGGATTGTATATGTAGTGCCTTATAAAACTATATATGTTCCCACTACTACTATCTTGTACCCAAGACATAACTCAAGAATCCATAAGTTGTATCATGAGTCTCCCAAGTATCAAGGGATGTTATGCACCATATCACTGTAGCAGAGTCGTCATGACCAAATCATAAAAAAGGGTCTCTATTCCCAATATCAAATCAATAAGGATCCTCATGCCCATATTTAATAGTACGGGTCACCATTCCCAAATAATAATAGGGTCTCCATTCCCAAATATTTGTCACATAAGGGTCTTCATTCCCAATCACTATTATTCATAATGGTTTCCTTGCCCAAGTGTCATTATAGGGACATCATGCTCATGCATCATATCTCGTAAGGGTCTCCATGCTCAGTATCTATTATTCATAAGGTTCTCCATTACCCTGTTTCATTATAAGGACACCATTCCAGTATCACAATAAATTGATGCATTTCTCGTATCACAACTGTTGGGTCGCCATGGCCGTATCACATCAGTAGGGTCTTCATGGCCATGTATAACTGTAAGGGTCTTCATGCTCATGAATAACCATAGAATAATGGATTCCATGTCTATATATAATTAATCAGAGGGGTATTTGTTACCAATTTTCAAAATATTGATAAATATTCTAGGCTTTAATAAGTTCCAATAGTTAGTTCATAGTTTATCATCATTTATTAATAATAAGGGTGTGACCATTGGTAAATTTTAATGAATTTATGTGGTCATAGCAGTCACTATTATTCAATTTTTTATATATTTATAAATGTTTTAGTCCTGATACAACAAAAAAAATTATCCATTTCATTTATGATATCATAATTAGAAGTCAAACCTAAAACCTAAAAGGTTGTTTTGGTTATATTACTATAATGGTCAAATCAGTATATAAAGGTCACACTCGAAGGGGGTGGTACAAATTGTGGTTTAACAACCTATAACATATCATAGCTTATAATGACATCATTAGGATCTAAATTGAGCCAAAAAGTTTAAGATAAGTTCAATTTAAGGGAAACCCATGGTGAAACTGCTGTGATGCACAACAACACATATTATAAAGAATCTAAACTTTGAGAGATAAATAATATACATCCTATCTTATGATTTTAGAGGATAAATGTACCATTTTTAGACTTTATTTTGTTCCATATTGATAGAAAATGGAAATATAGATGGACACTTTGATAATAGGGAATATGATCATGCACCTAAATAACTCCATCAAGAGAAAGAAAAACGATAAAAGGTAAAATATTAATGAATATCTTACCCATGCACATCCAATGAGAGTTATAGAATTCAAATCATTATCCAGAAGGAAAATTTATCATCGAACCTAGATTGATGGGTGGAGGAGCTCAAAAGGGAAGATAAATCATCCACTCATCTAGAAAAAAGAAAAAAGAAGAGGGATTAAAATTAAATACAATTAAGGGAAAAAGGTAAAATTTTCCAAAAAATCAGGCCCACAAAATTTGGCTACAAGGTTAGAAGAATCATGTACCAAACGTGTTCCCTTTTCTATCAAAGGAGTGAACCTACATGGTTTAGACAAACAATTTGAGAAATCTTGTGTCAACAATTTTATATGCATCTGAAAAATAATTAAATAGATTTTTGATGGGCATGAGGACCTGTCTACATAGTTAGGGATAATTGTGTTCCCTTTTCTTCTCTCTAAAATGCCTTGCACAGTTAGGAGG
Source organism: Viscum album (assembly GCA_963277665.1). Classification (NCBI taxonomy): domain Eukaryota; kingdom Viridiplantae; phylum Streptophyta; class Magnoliopsida; order Santalales; family Viscaceae; genus Viscum; species Viscum album. The sequence continues at coordinate 1,686,567,028 of OY728147.1, read as the reverse complement.
AAACATGGGGTCTAGGTCTCTTGGCTTCTACTAACTGTGTGGCCTAGCCGTTTCTTCCATTGGATGGGGTTTTGAGATCCAAAAAATCCCTAGACACCCCCATTTTCCACTTTATCTTCATTAGGATTCCATAAAAGGTTAAAAACAACGAATTAGATGGAAATTTACAGCATCTATATCTCATATAAAAATTGAATACTTTCAATCTTCTCCCTTAAAATAATTCTTCCCTAAATGTACCTTCTAAGGGTGGTAGAATTCTATCTAAGAACAGCTATTGAAACAAGTAACATATGTTGGCCTCCAACTCCCAAGTCTCATTATGTACATAGACATGATTCTATAGCACTCATACTGAAGGAGTATACAGGAATTATAGAGCCTTCATACTCCAATCAATTACATGTATAGGATGCTCCCCAAAAGAAACATCAACATCTAGATCAATATCCTTGGGATCAAAAGTATGAGACGAGTCGTCTTGATAATGGTGAATCTGTGATGTGTGAAAGATGTCGTGAATTGTACGGTACCACTATGGTAATAATACTTGATAGGCTACCATATAGAATCTCTCCAGGATCTCAAATATCCTATTATAATTAATTGATAGATTCCCTTGCCTATGTATCTATCTATACCTATGTCTGGGTGATACCAATAAGAATACATGTTTCTTAAACTCAAACTCTAGAGGTCATCGATGGTGATTCACATATGAATTTATTTTAGAATAACACATAGACATACATTTTATAATAAATTTAACCTAGTCTGAAGTGACTTTTATGAGACGAGGTTCCATTATCTCTACCTCTCATACCTCTAACCAACACCGGGATGAACGACACATCATATCATAAGAGGCCTCAGAAGGAGCCATATATATCATATACTGATAACTATTATTGTAGGATAACAGGATGGGAATGATATTTTTTTACCAATAACCACTTAAATCTAGGAAGCTTGATCATAAAATTTCCTCTAGCACCTATATCACCCATTTTGACTGGCCATCAGTCTATGGGTAAAAGGTTGTTCTTAGAATAACATACATACCTAAAGATCTATATAACCCCTACTAAAAACTCAATGTTAAATGAGAATCCCTATTTGGAATGATGTTACAAGGGAACACTTATAGCCAAATGATCTCAGGAAGATACAATATTCCTAGCTTATCAACTGGTAATGTCTCCTGAATAGTGAAGAAGTGGGAAACATTTTCCAGTCAATTCACGACTACCCAAACTATGTCAATACCTAAGAAGAGCTCAATAATAATAATAATAAATCCATTACAACAACTTCTCATTTCCATTATTGTACTGATAATTACTGTAGTATGATTTTGGGACACTGGTGTTTCTCCTTCACCAAATTAAAGGTGAAAATCCTAGTAATAAAACAGAATATCTGATAATTCATCCATGGCTACCAATACTACCAGCACGTATCACAATACATCCTGTAGATACCTGGGTGCACTACACATTGACAAGCATGTGACTCTTGTATAATCTCCTCTATCTTGTCTTTAGGAGCCTATATATATCCATTTATATGTAGTATTTCATCATTTTTGAAAGATAAATATGGATGTAGGTCCTCACCAGAAATACTTTCCACTAGGAAAAATACTTGAGGATCTTAAAACCACATAATGTATACAGTATCTAAAAGTATAGAGGTCACTAATAGAAATTATTTTACAAAATATAAATTATGATCCTAAACCTCTATATGAATCTCTAAAAATAGATCCATATGTCTCCACTGGCTAAAACTATCCCAAACTGCTTATGTTTGAGTCTTCTTATTATGAGCATTGACAACAACATTTCCATTCGCATGCATGTAGTCTTTCTCAATGACAATGGAATGAAGTTATTCAACCCAAATTTGTTGATTAAGATTCAAGTCATGTTGTGTGAAGATATACTTGAGGCTTTTTTGGTCTATAAGTAGCATCAAAACCTCTCCCGGTAGGTAATGCCTTCATAAATGAAATGAATGTATAGTAGATGCCAACTCAAGATCATGTGTCAGGTAATTACTCTCATGAGGCCTAAACTATCTTTATCTATATACAAAAATTCAATATTCGTGCATCATAATTGACCTTAGTCTTATACCTAATGTATCACAATAAACTTTATATATTTTTCCTATCTATGGACGAATCAAGATCATCATTGAATTCAGTCCCCCCTTCATCTCTTGAAAGGCTATATCTTAGGTTTGTGACCATATAAAATTCAAACTCTTATTAGTCATGCTTGTAAAAGGTACTGATTATCATGATATGTATTTTATGAAGTTCCTATAGTGACTATCTTTCCCCAAGAAACTTTATATGTCAAATACATTCTTGGGATAATCCTAGGTAACTTCATATCCCATATTTTCTAGGTTTACTAATACTCATGCCTCTTCAATAATATGAACCAAGAAGTGAACCCTATCAATACCAAAGTGACATTTACTAATATTAAAAAACTATTGGTGCTCTCTCAGTGTATTCAAGATGATCACAAAATGAGTGTAATGGTCTCTTTGAGTGTGAGAATACACCAAAATGTTATCTACGAAGTCAAATACAAACAAATCCATATTGGGATGAAAAACCCAATCCATCAAAGCAATAAAAACTAAAGTAACATTCTTGAGACCAAAATTATAAACAAGTACTCATATAAATTATACCAACTATGGAAATTCATATGTGGTTTATCTACATGTCAAACACATACAAGAGGATAACCTAATCTTAGGTCAATATTCAAAAATACTCTAGCTCTTCTAAGTTGGTTATGGAAATTATCTATATAAGGTTAGGGAAATTTTTTTATTAATAGTAATATGATTTAACTTTTGGGAAGTCACTCCACTTATCCCAATATTCCCTTTTCCTTCTCTACATCCTAGATATAACAGTAACCATTTTTGGTATAAGTACTATCCCTTGGGGATGTAAATGACACCCTCTTCTGATAGAAATCCACATAAGAATGACAGAGAAGCAACCATACCATCATCAGAATGAAATAAAATCCCATAATATTAATGTTGAAGAGGTCCCATAAGAAACTGTTGGACCCTCTATGATAATGCAGTTTTCATAATCACAAATAATTTAAATATACATATTCTACTCTTTCATGAAATTTTAGTATCTCTATGAGAATCAATTATGTCATGCAGAACCATATACATTAATAAGTCAATAGCTTATATTTCTGAATAAATATGTTTAAAAATGTATTTGAATATAAACTTGTGCATAAAACTTAGTCTGGTAAGATAGAAAATTCCCAATCTTTATAGATTCCTTGGCACTGAGGGTAAGTTTGACACACCAAAGTCAACAGACCGAAGTTCGATTAACCAAAGTTGACAGACTGAAGTTTGACAGACTGTTTTTGACATTTTAATGTTCGACAAAGAGAAGTTGAAAGACCATAGTTCGAAAGACTGATGTCGACAGACCGAAGTTCAATTGACCGAGGTCGACAGAACGAAGTGGACAGAACGAAGTTCAACAGACCGAAGTCGACAGACCAAAGTTCGACAGACCGAATTCAACAGACTGAAGCTTGAAAGACTGATGTTGAGAGGCTGAAGTTTGACAGACCAAAGTTGGACACACATATGTTTGACACCCCAAAGTTTGACACACCGAAGTCAACATACCGATGTTCCACACACCGAATTCGACAGACCGAAGTTTGACACACCAAAGTCGACACACCGAAGTTCGACAGACCGAAGCATGACACACTGAAGATAACATGACTCGCAGATATTCATAAATAATTGTTTCCATATCATTAATTCAAATTTATTTTTAATGGTCATATTTAGACAAATTATGGTTTATGAAATTATTTAATGTTATTTTTAGGTCTATTCGCAGACAGTACAAGGTACATGCACTTGTGGAGAGAATTAACCCTATAGGATCTTAGTGTACAAACAACCTCATCTTTCACATTAAAAAAGGTGTAGTACATGAGTAGTACATGAGAAGTACATGGTGAGATACGTTGAGATGTGCTGACACACGCTGAGACACAAACTGTGCGAATACGAAAAGAGAGGAACTAAATGCTTGATATTACAAGAAGATTGTAACAAGAAACTTTTTCTAAAATTCTCAGTGTACATTAAGACATTAAAGAGATGAACCTTTTCACTCCTTGAAGCTGTTTTATAGAAACTGGGATACTCTGTTCTAAAGGCATCTTCCATATGAAGATTCAAATACTATTTTCCCAACATTCATTGAGTCTAGAGCATTACTTCACAAAACATATAGAATTCTTAACTCTTTTGTCATTCTTAACTCTGTTGTGTTTTATCTTCACTAATTGAGTAGTGTGTTATTTGATTGGATCACACACACTGACTCTGGACCATAACTGGATGATATCAAACTATCCTGAAACTCAATCACTTCTTACAGTTATTTCACACGATAAACTATGGTAGAGGTCAAGAGTGACCTAGACGACTGGGTCTGCTGTTTTGAACCCCGATCCAGGGTGTGGATCAAAATTTTACTAATATAAAAAGTTTGGTGGAAGGTGATCACCAAGTGGAGAGGACTAAGTCTTGACTTGAAACTGAACCTCTTATTTTATCTGCTATTTTTATTATCTTATATTTCTATTGTGATATGAATTTTTTCATTAATATAACCTAAACTTTGATATTTAGTTTATAAAGTTCTTACATCTATTTTGAATTATTTGGTTTGATTTGAAAGTTTAGTTAATCTATATATTAGTAAAACTAAGAACTAATCAATCTTCTGAGAATCAAATTGAAACTTCATGACTTTTATAAATTCACTACAAACTAACTTTCTGTTCAATTTTATAGGGGGATATTATTTTGTAAATAACCTCTTAAACATATATTTTTATAGAAACTCAATTCACCCCCCTCTTGAGTTATATACTTTGACCAATATTTGGTATTAGAGGAATATTTATTTTTAAGTTTTCAAATTATTCTCAACTGTGATTTTAATTGTATCTTAAAGATCTTAAAATATATTTCATATCTAAATTTTCAGTTCTTTAATTTCTAAGTAACTATGGAAACTAGAGTTTAGGGTGCTGCTACTAATAGACCACATTTCGTTAATTGTAATAACTATGCTCAGTGGAAATTAAAAATGAAAATGTATCTAGAGAGCATGGGACCTGAAATCTGGGATACAATTGAAGAACAACCTGTATTCCCTGCTACTGATAGTGACACATGGTCTCAGGTGACTAAAGATACATATAATAATAACTGTAAAGTAATGAATGATTTGTACTATTCTCTAGGTGATGATGAATTCAATAGAATATCTGCTTGTAAAACTGCATATGAAATTTGGCATACATTAGATGTTTCTCATGAGGGAACAACTATTGTTCCAGAAATGAGACTAAATGCATACACTATTAAATATGATAATATTAAAATGAAGCCTGATGAACCTATCTTTGAAATGTATCTCAGGTTCAATGAAATAGTGAACACTATGAGTCTGCTTGGAAAACCAGTGGACAAGAAGGACCAAATCACGAGACTTCTTTATTTCCTACTTGACAAATGGAGAGAAACTTCTGTTTCTATCTGAGAATCTTGTGATATAAGAAAGCAACTAGTAATGGAACTAATTAGAAGGATTGTGATCTATGATGAAGAGCATAAGATGAATAAATAATTAGATAAATAACCATGGAAGAAATTAGTAGCATTCAAGACTATTACCTCAAAGAGAAAAGAAAAGGAAAAAGCTCAAGATTCTATAGATACATCCACTTGTAAAGACCCATGCTCTGACAATGATGAGGAGATGAATCATCTTGCAAAGAGATTCAAAAATTTCTACCAAAAGAAGAAATTCTTCAAGAATTCAAACTACAAGGGAATGTAAGATAGTAAAGGACAATGGAAGAAGGATAGAAAATGGAATGAAAACTCAAATGATATAATCTGCTATGAGTGAAAACGAAAATGTCATGTGAAGGCAGACTATACCAAGTTTAAATTTAAAAATAAATATGAAGACAAGGGAAAATGATATAAAAAGGATATAAAAGTTACCTAGAGTGATTCAGAAGATATCTCTAGTGGATATGATGCTTCTGATAGTGAATAGAATAATCATGCCAACTTATGTTTATTGACAGAAAGATCTGATGTAACACCTAACTCTACTCTACAAAAATTCCTATTATTATGGGAATAAGAGTGAGTCACATAATAATGAATATATGACTATGGATAAACTATTTTAATATTGTTAAATGCTTGGGGATACCTTTAATGAGATCAAGGAAAAATATAAATCATTAAAGACACACTTTCTTTAAACGCAGATTATAATTCAAATATGGATATTGAAAAAAGAAAAATTATCCTAGTTGTTAAAAGAAATCACTAAACATAAATTATCCAATGAGAAATTATAAAGAGATATTGAGAAGTTTACTACATGTAGAGATACCTTGAATCATTTTCTAGGAAAACATTTTACCCCAAGATATATAACTAGTCTAGGATAACAACTAGTATAGAGAAGGATCATTAAAACTAAATTTATTCCAAAATATGGGAAATTCACAGCTAGTTCAAGTTCTAGTCCATTTCGTGAAAAACAATTCTCTAAAGTACCAAACAAAGTGTTTATGTATAAAAACATATCATCTGATTATAGGAAATATGTGAGATAAGTATGAGTTCCCAAAGTATTACTTTCTAACCTCTCAGGACCCAAGAACATACAGTTACCAAAGTTACCCCACGTCTAATATTCTATGCAGGGATGTTGCATAAAGAGTTCTTATAAGTATCTGTGGTACTTGGATAGTGGATGTTCAAGACATATAATAGGATATTATTCTTTCTTTAAGATCCTAATCAAAGTTGATGGTGGACAGATAACATTGGGAGACAATGCAAAGGGAAAAATCATCGACTTAGGCCAGATTGGTAAACCGAATTCAATAATAACTTCAAATGTACTTTTTGTTGATGGATTATAGAACAATTTACATAGAATCTCTCAGTTGTGTGATGATGGTTTCAATTTCAAATTTGAAAATGATGAATGCAATGTTTCTAATTCCAAAAATTATTTAATATTTAATTCTCTCACAAATGAGAATGTATATGTCACACCCGTCCTTTTTATATTTTATATTTTATTATTTTTATTGGGCATCAGATAGTTCGGGTCAAGGCCCGAAATAAAATTTCTAAGATCTTACTTAGAAAGAAATGTTTCTCTCTTGGTTGTATCCAGCATACCACGATCGAAGTTGTGTGACCTCGCCTTGGTCATCGTGCAACCTCATCTGGTTCACAGCACGACATGCCTGTTGTTTAAGGGAGATAAAAAATATATGCGGCGAATAATAAATTTTGAACGTGCATCCTTGGGTGAGGCACGACTCAGGCGAGGCACGATTTTCAAACCGCGCAGCCTTGCCTGGTCCACCGGGTGACCTTTCGATGCTCAATTAATTAAATGAAATGTCTTAATAATAAAGAAATAAAATTATGTGAATAATAAACTGAAAATAAAAATAAAATAATAAAAATGGAATTAACTCGATGAATTATTTTAATGGTAATAATATTATTATTATTTGAGAATATTATTATTATTATTACTAATCCTATTTTTGTTTATTACAATTATTATTGTTTTTTTAATTTTTTTATTATTATTATTAATTTCTTTTTTTTTGTTTTGTTATTTTATTTTTTTGGGCTAGGGTTTCTCTACACACCCCATCTTCCTCTCCTCATCATGGTACACCCTACACCCTCCTTCCTATTGCGCAACCCCCTTCCACGTTGGACATCCGCCTTTTTCCCCTACATCCTTTCTTACGAGGTGCTATCGTCGCACCCCTCCTGCTCAAAACCCCACTGCTCCCCCCCCCCCTTGAGTGCACCTGACTCCGCAGGTCCGGAACAACCATCCGCCAGACCAGCCGACCTCCTTCCTCTCTAAGGCAACATCCTCGTTGCATGCCCCGCTCGCCGGACCAGCCACCACCTCCCATTCCTCCCGGCCGAAGCCCTAACTCCAACTACTTTCACCTCTACCTCTATCCTAGCCAGCCCCATTACAGCGGCCTCTCGACGTGCACGACAACACTTTTTCGATGAGATTCATCTCAAGAGACCCTTCCCCCTTGTCGGTAAACCTCATGCAATTTCTCTTGTTTGGCACACAATCTATTTTGGTTTTGTGTTTGTTTTTCCTGCCATGTTTTTGTCATGAAATTGGGGGGGGGGTTGCATTAAAGTATTGGGATAATTATTGATGTTTATTTCAATAGTTTGAGTTAGGAACAATTAGGATTTCATTGAGTTGCAGTTGGTGTGTGACGATACTTACCCACCATATTTGTGAGGTCTACTACATCAAGGCCGGTGGTTCCATTCATTGAAATCTCCTAGATAAATTAATTTGATTGTTTATTTAATTTAATATGTTCTATGATTTAATTGTGTGATGAAATATATGTTTATAATAGTTTGTCATGCTCGTTGGATGAAATCGAATTTCCGAAATTGTATGGTCTTGTTGTTTATATGTTTTTGTGGTATAAATAATTGGTTGTTCTATATAGGTTGTGCGAAATTTGTTTTAAAAAATATTTGACATGCATGCGTTGTGAAAATTTCACTTTCTTTAAAAATGATCATGTTTTTTATTTTGACCTTATTGGGGTAAATCCTAAAATTGTTTAATCAATTGTTTATATGGTGAAAATGAGGTTTTAGAATAGTTGAGTGTGAAATTGATTTTTAAATGGTCTTTTCACGTAAAAATATGTGTTGTTTTGGTGCAATGTTTTTATGATGGGTTTTAGGTGGTTTTTGGTTGGTGTGTACTTAGTTATTAAGGGTAATTGTGTTGTGTATATCTAAATGTGGATTTTTAATGTGTAGCGAATAATTTTAAACGTGTAGGCTTGGTTTTGTTTTTTATGAAAAAAATGGTGTCTTGTAAATAATGGTGGCTTCTTCAAAGAGGTTTTTGGTTTGGAGTCTTCTTGGGTTTTCTTGAAATGATTTTAGAGATAGCACAAATGATTTGTTGACTTTTAGATGGTATGAAAGTGGTAGTTTTTTAAGGAGTTGAATAAGCACTCTTTAAGTAGTATTTTTTTATGTAAAATGAGACATGTTTTTTGTGACAACCCTTTTAATGTCACTTTTTGGTGTTTTATAAGATGTGCAGATGGTTCAGATAATTTTGTAGTTGGTGTGAATCTACTTATATGGACAATTTATTTTGCAAGTGGTTGGAATGACTCTCCTCTTTGTAATTGGGTGTGTTTATTTGTGTGAGCCCTTGTTGTGTTATTTAAATAATTCTTTCTACGTTGTGTGAATTTTTTATGTTCTTCTTTCTGTGTTGCCAAATGGGGATTTTCAAAATGATAATTTAACAACAAATATAGTTTTTGGAAAGGTATTTTTGTGTGCATGAGTTCTTGAAATGTTGTTTGGGTATGAAAATGGCGACTTTTGTGTGCAATATATTGTTTGGTCTATGATATGAGAATGAAATATACTATGTGAATGTGAAACATGATTGAGCACAAGGGAAAACCTAGTGTATCTAGGTGGGAGGACAAGAACTAGTGCGCTAGTGATCCGAAGTGGTATCGTCCCTGTTTCACTTAGGTGGATTGATGATTGCAACAATAACTAAACATATGAATTACTGAGGGTCATGGTCTTCTATACCACATTTTCTGAGGGTCGTGAACTTCTAATCCACGTTTTCTGAGGGTCGTGGTTTCTAAGCCATGTTTCAGCGAGACATGAGGTTCTAGGGTCCCACTCGAGCTAGATAAATCTTAGGGGATTCACCCGCAGTGCTCTACTATTCATTGATTGGTGCCTTTCATCGGCATATGGAGGACCACTTGAGTGTGTGCATGTTCTTTATAAATTTCGTCTTCTGTTTTAAAGTAGTATTGTGAAATGTGTATTTTCTTTAATACTCTTCCCTTTTCACTTTCAGTTTTTAAATGTTTTCCTTAAAATCATTTTAAAAGTATGGTTTAAATGAGCATGTTAAATTATCTTTTTGATGTTGTGGCATGGAACCTTCTTATTGGGTGACGTCCTACTGGGCCTTTGGCTCACACCCTACATACACCTACGTGTGTATATAGAAATTGTTTCTTGTGTATTCCAGGTTAAGGCATCGTGCTCAACAATGGTGGTTCGAGTTTTTAGTGGCCTTCCCATGAAGGTCCTTGATCGTAGCTTGTGGATGTTTCACCTCTACTATAACGTGGGGGTTTGTTATAGAGTTTTGTTACTCCACTTTCGTTGTACTTTGGGGTTTTGTCTATCATTATAAATCTTTAAAATTGAATTTTGTTAACGACATGTTTGATTGAATTTATCAGATCAGAATTTTTAGATTTTGTTAGTCATTTTAATATGTTAAATTTGGGTAAATCATTCTCATGTTTTAATTTTGATACCCAGGAACTTGTGCCAGCCCGTAGGGATCGGGAACGCCCTTCGGGCCATGTTGCAGACCGAGTCGGCACTTTTGTGTGCAGTATATTGTTTGGTGACTTTTGTGTGCAATATCTTGTTTGGTCTATGATATGAGAAATAAATATACTATGTGAATGTGAAACATGTTTGAGCACAAGGGAAAACCCCGGGTATATAGGTGGGAGGACTAGAACTAGTGTTCTAGTGATCCAGAGTGGTATCTTTTCCTATTTCACTTAGCTGGATTGCTGATTTCAAGACTAACTAAACATATGAATTACTAAGGTTCGTGGTCTTCTAAGCCACGTTTTCTAAGGGTCATGGTCTTCTATGCCACATTTTCTGAGGGTCATGGTTTCTAATCCACGATTTACCAAGACACGAGGTTCTAGGGTCCCAATCGAGCTAGATAAACCTTAGGGGATTCACCCACTGTGATCTACTATTCATGGCTTGGTGCCTTCCATCGGTATATAGAGTACCACTTGAGTGTTTGAATGTTCTTTATAAATTTCCTCTTTTGATTTAGAGTTGTATTGTGAAATGTTTTTTTTTCAGTATTCATCCCTTTTCACATTCAGTTTTTAAATGTTTTCCTTAAAATAATTTTAAAAGTATGGTTTAAATAAGCATGTTAAATTATCATTTTGATGTTGTGGCATAGAGCCTTTTTATTGGGTGACGTCCTACTGGGCCTTTGTCTCACACCCTACATACACCTATGGGTGTATGTTGACCTTGTTTCTTGTGTATTCCAAGTTAAGGAATCATGCTAAAAAATGGTAGTTCAAGTCATTAGTGGCCTTCTCATACAGGTCCTTAATCGTAGTTTGTGGATGTTTTACCTCTCTTGTAACGTGGGGGTTTTTTATAGAGTTTTGTTACTCCTCTGTCATAGTACTTTGTGGTTTTTTCTAACGTTATAAATCATTAAATTTGAAAGTTGTTAAGGGCATGTTTGATTGAATTAATAAAATCTGAATTTTTAGTTTTTGTTGGTTGTTTTAATATGTTTAATTTGCGTAAATCATTCCCATGTTTTATTTTTGATACCCAGGCACTTGTGCCAGCCTGTAGGGATCAGGAACGCCCTCCAGGACATGTCGTCGATCGGGCTGGGCGCTGGGTCAGATGGTGAGCTAGCCTTGTTCGTGATAAAATGGTATCGAAGGAGATTTTATCTCTTGGGTCATGTTCTTTTGGGATAGAGTCATGGTATACTGAATTTATGGTTGTCGGGACTTGACGTCCTGGCTACGATCAAGGTTCCTGACCAGCCCACCTCGTGGCGGGACTCGAGTTACCAGAGTAAGTTGATTTTTGTTCGAATATTTGGTCTGTGTGGTTAATTTTGTTTAGGGGAGATGAAATAGGAGTAGGATTAGTGGTCCCAGTGAGCTTGCAGGATCTGGAAAGCCATGTGGAGCTGGGGGAACTATCCCAGAATACTTCCTGTGCTAGTAGTGTGATTGGCGTATGGCTGCCAACCATATGTTCCAGTCACCCACTGACACTAGTTTTCTCTTGCACCGTTCCTCGTTTCTTTGTTTAGGAATTATAGAAATATAATTTTTATGAAAAAATTTGATTTGTTATTTGAAAATGTTTTGAAATAAAGAACTTTAAAAACAAAATGATGTATGAGGTATGAAAAGTGTGGTTTGGATGTTTTGGTTTTGAAAAACGGAATGGTTTGGTTTTCATTCTTGACGCTCTCATGGGAAACCACATGCATGAGCATATACGAAAAGGTAAATGGTTAATTGGATGAACAGATGAGTTCCTGGATGGAAACGAGGTGGGTGCTCGTGCGGCATGAGAACATGCATGTCCATGGCTCATGGGACATTATTGGTGTTTTTGCAACCCACTAGATTGGATTATTTTCAAAAAGTTTTGTTAAATGAGAATTTGATGTTTTAGTAATTGGTGATTGCGTAGCGTGTCATTGTTTTTTTCGAAATGTTGGATGTGAGGCGTTTTGAGCTGAGAACCCTTTTTGACTGATTTGTGTCTTGATTTTGAATTATTTTTTGTATGTTGGTGTGAAAGCGGGTGGTTAATGGTTTCTTTGGAAAACTGCTTCGGGAAGCCCTTGCAGTGGATCCGCCTGCATGTTTACTGTTTTTTGTGGTATTTCTTGACCATTGGACCCGTATGGATGGGTCCATGGGTTTTTTTCATGACTAGAGTACGCCCCCATAAAGTGTTAACATGCGATTGAAGTGTGGCCACATGAAATTCATTGTTGTCCATCCCTCCAGTTGATCAGAGTAATCTCTTCGTGAATTCTAGAATTGTACCCACCTCTCCTTTTTAAAACTAAGCAGATCCTCTTGTAGCAAGATGAAAAATGCGGAAGGAGTTGAAGGGAGTTTTGGTCTTTTCAGTGTCTGAATCATTGGGTATGAAGTTTGACACTGTCATGTTTGAAAGTTCCCCTTGGAAATGGCGAAAGGGATTCCAGTGGGGAAGGGTGAATGTGGTTAAGAATTATCAGTGTTGACCAGTGTCTTTCAGGGCTTTATAGTACTTTTATCGGCTGCAAGGTTCATGTTTAGTGACGTCTTTCAGCGTGAGTTCTCTTTGATAGTCAAGGGTGAAATTTGAACTCATTAATGTGAATGTTCTGTTTGGAAACGGTGAAGGAGATTCTAGTGGGGAAATGTGGAAGATGCCTGGAGTGGTCAATGTGGGCCACTATTCTAAATGACATTTGGTCCATCATTGGTTTTTTTAGAAATGGTCTACGTTAGGCCACTAGTGTGGCAGACCCAGTCACATGGGGATGCTACGGTCAATTGAAGGAATAACGTGTTGTTTAAGACTCAGTTTGAAGTCCCTCTCTATATAATGTTCCCCTCAACAGCAATGTTCATGTTCATGTGATGATTTTTGGTGTCGTGTTCTCATTCAGTGTGACAAAGGGTGATGCGCATGCACCATTTCAGCCCTTGTGTTGGTGAATGTTCCGTGTATTATCTATTGGATGTTTTAATGTGTTGTGTTTGCTTGTGTTTTCTCGGTTGTAGTGTGGTTGCGTGTGACACCAAAAGGAGAACATCCATTCAGGAGTCTTTAATACCTGACTACGAGGCAAGAGATACTTCAAACATCAGAGCTCTAGCCATTGGTTTTGGAGTGAAGCTGGTGCGTGGTCAGGAACCCCGAGAGTGTATGGGACCCTGACTTTATTTCTTCCATTGGTGTTGGAAGTAGAGGTAGTTTAAATTATTTCTATGGCTATTCTGTTCCAAACGAACTATCTGGATGTATAAGGTTTCTATGACTATGTGGAGGTGTGTTCGTCTCATTGCCTTAAAGTCATGGGGGTTATGTCCCACTGGATGTAATCACTTAATTGGTCCTTATGGGTATGTTGGGTAAATCAATATCAAAGTTGAATAGGGCTCATCCAGGGATTTGTAGATGCCAGTTTGTCTTGGGTTGTGGTTTTTACGCCCAAATTATTGGGGGGCCCGACCCTCCCTGACCCTTGTGGTGGGGTGCTTGGTCCCTGTTGGATATTTTTTGAAGTTTTTTATCTACTGTTAGTTTCAATGGCATGGAGAACCACATTGGATCTCGCACGAATGTCTCTTTAATGAATAGATGTTGGACTTTTCTTTAATAGTGGGAAGCCCCTCAGGCTTCCCCATGTTGACCTTTTTCATCCGGTGCTAAATATGGCTTGGTGATAAGTGATTAGAGTGTTCCTTGGACATGGTTTGACATTGTTTTTTCATTCTATCCAAATGTTGTGGTTTTTGTTTAATAGTGCTTCATATGTTTCATCTTGTGATGTTGGTTTCCATGGGTGCGGGAGTTCCCTTCCTTGATCAATCAACTGGAGTCGTTTTCGCTCTTCGGGGTAGGTGACACGTATCAGAAAGTCTATATATGAGTTTCTAAAAGTTTTCTTTGAGTCACTATCTCTGAGGACGATACATTTTCCTCTCTTTTCTTGGTGTTTGTGGGGATCCCCTTTTATCCATTAGGGAGTGTGGTTTTCTACTTTGGGGTTTGGTCCTAGTTGTGGATTTCTGGGGTCAGAAAGCTTTATGATGGGGAGAATTGTCACACCCATCATTTTTATATTATTTATTTTATTATTTTTATTGGGCATCAGATTGTTCGGGTCGAGGCCCAACTTAAAATTTCAGAGAAATTACTTAGAAACTAATGTTTTTCTCTTGGTTGCATCCAGCGCACTGCGGTCGAAGCCGCGTAACCACGCCTAGGTTACGGCGCGACCTCATCCGGTTCACCGCATGGCCTGCCTGATATTTAAGGGAGATGAAAAATATATGCGATGAATAATAAATTGAGAACATGTGGCCTTGGGCGAGGCACGACTCGGGCGAGGCACGATTTTGAAACCGTGCAGCCTTGCCTGGTCCAACAGGTGACCTGCCGATGCTCAATTAATTAAATGAAATGGTTTAATAATAAAGAAATCAAATTAAGTGAATAATAAACTAAAAATAAAAATAAAATACGAAAAATGGAATTAACTTAATGAATTTTTTTATTGTAATAATAATATTATTATTTGAGATTATTATTATTATTATTATTATTATTCCTATTTTTGTTTATTACAATTATTATTGTTTTGTGAATTTTATTATTATTATTAGTATTATTATTATTTTATTATTTTATTTTTTTATTTTTTTTGGGGGGATAGGGTTGTGCTACACCCACCTCTTCATCCTCTCCCCGTCGCGGCACACCCTACCCCCTCCTTCACATCGCGCATCCCCCTTCAACATCGGACCTCCACCTTTTTCCACTGCCTTTCTCCTCGTGAGGTGCTGTCGTCACCCCCCTCCTACTCGAAACCCCACTGGACCCCCCCCCCCCCCCCTGAGTGCACTCGACTTCACAGGTCCAGACTGACCACCTGCTGGACCAACCGACCTCCTTCCACTCCTAGGCAACATCCCCATAATGCGCCCTGCTCGCCAGACCAGCCGTTGCCTCCCATTCCTCCCGACTGAAGCCCTACCTCCAGCCACTTGGATAGCTGCCTCTCTCCCGGCCAGCCCCATTGCAGCGGCCTCCCGATGTGCACCTTAACACTTTTCCGACGATAATAATCTCCAGTGACCCTTTCCCCTTGTCGGTAAACCTCAAGTAATTTCTCTTGTTTTGCACATAATCTATTTGGGTTTTGTGTGTGGTTTTCTTGCGCTGTGTTTGGCATGGAATGTGGGGGGAGGTTGCATCAAATTTTTGGGTTAATTCTTGATGTTTTGGTTGAATTGTTTGATTTAGGGTCAATTTGGATTTTTTTGAGTTGCAGTTAGTGTGCGATGATCCTTGCGTACCATACATTTGAGGTCTTCAACACTGAGGTAGGTGGTTCAATGCCTTTCCATCTCTTAGATAAATTAATTAGGTAGTTTATTTAATTTAATATGTTTTATGATTTAATTGTATGATGCAATCTATGTTTAGAATGGTTTGGCATGCTCATTTGATGAAATCAAATTTCTGAAATAGTATGGTCCTGTTTTTTATTTGTTTGTTGTTGTATAATTGATTTTTCATACTATATATGTCGTGAAAAATGAGTTTTAATTTTTTTTTGACATGCATGCATTGGAAAAATTTCACTTTCTTTAGAAATGATCATGTTTTTCATTTTCACCATATTGGGGTAAATCCTAATATTGTTAAATCAATTGTTTATATGGTGAAAATGAGGTTTTAGAATAGTTTTGTGTGAAATTGATTTTTAAATGGTCTTTGCACATACAAATTTGTGCTGTTTTGGTGGAATGTTTTCATGTTGGGTTCTAGGTATTGTTTTGTTGGTTCGAACTTAGTTTATAAGGGTAATTGATTTATGTATGTCTAAATGGGAATTTTTAATGTGTATCGAATCATTTTAAGCGTGCTGGCTCAGTTTTTTTTTTGTGGAAAAATGGTGTCTTGTAAATAATGGTGGCTTCTTCAAAGTGGTTTTTTGTGTGGAGTCTTCTTGGGTTTTCTTGAAATGATTTCAGAGATATATCAAATGATTTTTTGAATTTTATATGGCATGAAAGTGGTATTTTTTTAAGGATTTGAATAAGAGTTCGTTTTTAAATTAGTATTGTTTTATGTAAAATGAGACATGTTTTTTGTGTAAACCCTTCTTACATCGCTTGGTGGTGTTTTATAAGAGGTGCAGATAGTTCAGATAATTTTGAAGTTGTTGTGAATCTAGTTTTAAGGAAAATTTTTTAAGAAAGTGGTTGTAATTACTCTCCTCTTTATATTTGGGTCTGTTTATCTGTGTGTTCCTTTGTTGTGTAATTTAAATAATTCTTTCTAAGTTGTGCGAATTGTTTATGTTATTCTTTGAGTGTTTTGAAATGGGGATTTGTGAAATGATTATTTGAAGACAAATATATTTTTGTAAAGGTATTTTGGTGTGCGTGAGTTCTTGAAATGTTGATTGGGTATGCAAATGGTGACTTTTTTGTGCAATTTCTTGTTTAGTCTGTGATATGGGAAATAAATATACTATGTGAATGTGAAACTTGATTGAGCATAAGGTAAAACCCCGGGTATCTAGGTGGGAGGACTAGAACTAGTGCGCTAGTGATCCAGATTGGTATCAATCCTGTTTCACTTAGCTGGATTAAAGATTTCAACACTAACTAAACAAATGAATTACTGAGGGTCGTGGTCTTCTATGCCACGTTTTTTGAGGGTTGTGGTCTTCTAATCCACATTTTCTGAGGGTCATGGTTTTTAAGCCATGTTTCACCGAGACACAAGGTTCTAGGGTCCCACTCGAGTTATATAAAACTTAGGGGAATCACCCACAGTGCTCTACTATTCATGGCGTGGTGCCTTCCATCAGCATATAGAGGACCACTTGAGTGTGTGCATGTTCTTTATAAATTACTCTTCTATTATAAAGAAGTATTGGGAAATGTTTTTTTTTCTTTCCGTACTCTTCCCTTTTAACTTTCAGTTTTTAAATTTTTTCTTCAATTTTTTTAAAAGTATTGTTTAAATAAGAATGTTAAATTATCTTTTTGAGGTTGTGGCATGGAACCTTTATATTGGGTGATGTCATACTGGGCCTTTGGATCACACCCTACATACACCTACGGATGTATGTAGACCTTGTTTCTTGTGTATTCCAGGTAAAGGCATCATGCTCAACAATGGTGGTTTGAGTTGTTAGTTTCCTTCTCATGAAGGTCCTTGATCTTAGCTTATGGATGATTCACCCCTCTTGTAATGTGGGGGTTTGTTATATAGTTTTGTTACTCATCTGTCCTAGTACTTTGTGGTTTTTTCTAACGTTATAAATCATTAAATTTAAAAGATATTATGGTCATGTTTAATTGAATTTATCAGATCTGAATATTTAGTTTTTGTTGGTAATTTTAATATTTTTAATTTGGGTAAATCGTTCCCATGTTTTATTTTTTATACCCAGGCACTTGTACCAGCCCGTAGGGATCAGGAACGCCCTTCGGGCCATGTCGCAGACTGGGTCGGGCGCTGGGTCAGATGGCGACCCGGCCTGGTTCGTGACATTATATGTTGCTGATCTAGATTCATTAGCTAAGAAAAATGTTTCTTTCTTAAATTATTTTCATAAGGAATCATGACTATGGAACAGAAGATAAGGACACTGCAATGTGCACTCACTTAAGAAACTGACTAGGAATGTTTTAGTTAGAGAATTACCAAAACTGGAATTCCCACTTAACAAAGTGTGTAATTCCTGACAAAATTTAATGCAACACAATGTTTCTTTCAAACCAAATTAGGAAGTTTCTACTTATCAACCTCTTGATTTGGTTTATATGTATTTTTTTGGACAATCAAGACTTTCAAGTTTAAATGGGAAGCACTATGTTTATGTTCATGTAGATTAATTTTCTAGGTAAACATGGGTATACTTTCTGGATCACAAAAGAGAATCTTGTTATTATTTAATCAAATAATACAAGTCTATGGAAAATTTTAATGGTCTTAGAATTAAGTCCTTGTGAAGTGATCAAGGCCGTGAGTTCTCAAATCAGGAGTTTGAATTCTATTTCTCACACAATGGCTATAGTCACAATTTCTCACCTCCTAGAACACCTGAAAAAAATGGAGTCGTCGAAAGAAGAAATTGGATCCTACAAGAGATTTCCCTAACTATGCTTAGTGAATATAATTTCCCTATTTATTTTTGTGTTTAAGCTACAAATACAGCTTGTTATATCATTAATAGGGTCCTGATTAGACCTATTATTAAGAATACCCCTTATGAACATTGGAACAATAGGAAGTCTAAGGTTAACTACTTTAGAGTTTTTGGTTGCATAGTCTTTATCCTTAACAATAAGGAAAATCTACACAAATTTTACTCCAAAAGTGATGAAGTAATTTTCCTAGGTTACTCAATCTTGAGTAAAGCCTATAGAGTATTCAATAATAAAACCAAATGTGTGGAAGAGTCAGTTCATGTCAAATTTGATGAAACCGATCCACATGAACCCAAAACCACTCTTGAACACCTTGAGGAAGATATATCAATTCTGGACCTTAATGATAATGATACTGAATCCCATATAAAAGTAACTACTTCTGGGAATCTTCCAGAATCTGCACATGTTGAGTCTGAACTAATTGAAAATCATGAGGAATCTAGTTCAACTCTTTCTATAGGTATTAGAACTCTCAAAAATCTCTTTTAGATATTTTAGTATGTGATTTAAATCAAGGGACACAAACTAGATAATCTATGAGAATACAAGATGAAAATAAAACTTTTACTTCATATATTAAAACTAAAAATATCAATCATGCTATCAATGATGAGTTTTGTGTAATTTCCATGCAATAAGAACTTAATCAGTTTAAAGGAATAATGTTTGGAAACTTGTAGATAGACCTAAGGATACATTTACTATAGAAACCAAATGGTTGTTTAGAAATAAGGTTGATGAAAGTGAAAATATAGTCATAAACAAAGATAGACTGGTTTCGCAAGGATATAATCAAGAAGAAGGAATTGATTATAAAGATACGTTTGCTCCTGTACCTAGACTTGAGGCAATTAGGATCTTACTTTCCTATGCAACACACTTGGATTTTAAACTTTATCAAATGGATATCAAAAGTAAATTACTAAATAGTTATATAATTGGGGATGTTTTTGTTGAAAAGACCCCAGGTTTTACAAATCCTATATTTCCAAATTATGTGTTCAAATTATCAAAAGCATTGTATAGCTTGAAATAAACTCCAAGTTCCTGGTATTAAAATATATGTAATTTTCTTATTTCTAAATGTTTTACAAAAGGACTTACAGATCCTACTTTAATTATAAAAAGAGTTTGCAAAGATGTTTTAATAGTCTGTATATATGTTGATGATATTATTTTTGGATCTTCTAAAAATTAATGATGTAATTATTTTTCAAACATAATGAAAAGTGAGTTTTAAATGAGTTTAATGGGTGACCATAAATATTTACGTGGATTTAAGATATTTCAAAATAAAGAAGGTATTATCATAATTCAATGTAAGTATACAAATGATCTTTTGAAATGATAGGGATTTGATAGAATTATGAGTAGTGAAACTCTTATGATTTCTACATATAAGTTGGATATTGATGAAAGTGGAAAAACAGTTGATAAAACTGCTTATAGAGGAATGATATGGAGTTTTCTGTACTTAACATCTTGTAGGCCCAATATTACATTCAGTGTGTGTATGTGTGCGAGATTTCAAGAAAAACCTAAAGGAGTCACATCTAAATAGTGTTAAATGGATTTTCAAATACCTCATGTATAAAACTAATTTAGGATTTTTCTATCCAAAAGGACAAACATTAGATTTAGGGATCTATTCATATGTTGATTTTGGTGAATGTAAATTAGATAGAAAGTGTACCTCTGGAACATGTCACTTTTCGGGGAAGTCATTAATATCATGGTGTAGTAAAAAGAAAAAGTCAGTTTCATTATCAATTTTTGAAGTAGAATACATTGCTTCTAGTTGTTGTTCTGCACAAATTTTGTGGATGAAACACACCTTATTGGACTATGGATTTCAATTCCGACATATCCCCATTAACTATGACAAAAAAATTTCTATTAAAATTTCTAGATATCCAATATCTTGTTCTAGAACAAAGCATATTCATGTAAGATATCACTTTTTGAGAGACCATTATCAAAAAGGTGATATAATTCTTGAGTTTATTAGGAATAAACATCAACTTGCTGATATTTTCACTAAAACCTTAAATTTTGAGAGAATGAATTACATCAGATATGAATTAGGAATGACAAATGAAAAACCGATATTCTTAAAACAGATCCTATTAAAACAATCTTATTAAAACCAATCCTATTAAACCGATCTTCTTGAAACTGATCCTGTCAAAGTGATCTTCTTGAAACCAATCCTGTAAAACCAATCTTCCTAAAACCGATCTTGTAAAACTAATCTCCTAGAAACTGATCATGTCAAACTGATCTTCTTGAAACTTATCATGTCAAAGTGATCTTTATGAAACTGATTCTGTCAAACCAATCTTCTTGAAACTGATCCTGTCAAAGTGATCGTCTTGAAATTGATCATGTAAAATTGATCTTCTTGAAACAAATCCTATAAAACTGATCTTCTTGAAGCTGATCCTGTCAAACCGATCTTCTTGAAACTGATCCTATCAAACCGATCTTTAAACTAATCATGTCAAACCGATCTTCTAGAAACTGATTCTTTGACACCGATATATTTTAGAATTGTTTTTTAAATTTTGTCCGCTTTAAATAAAATGAAGTTTTTTTATATTCTTCCTCTTACTATGTCTAAATTATTATTTTTTAGGTTTCACAATCCCTAAATTATATATTTTGTCCAATATATCTAGACCTTTCACCTTCTACACTATCATAAAGCCTTTGACCTTTGGTCACACACTCTCTCAACTCTCAACCTCTCAACATAATTAGAATCAATAGATTCATCATTGCTAGGACTAATCTCACAATGGAAGAACCTAGAAAATCTCTTTTTGCTAAGCATCATAAAGGTGATTCCATTGGGACTGTGAAACCGATCTTAGAAAGCCGAGTAGTTACAGGTTAAATGTAGGTATATGCTGAGTGGCTTATGTCAAGCAAGTCTTTTCTGTTAAAAGTGTTAGAATCTCAAGGATGGATTAGTTGGTTTACCAACAATGATGGTTCACCAACAATTAAAGGACCTATTATCCCCAGCTAGTGCACGAATTATATCAACATTTTAGTATATCACTGGTGAAGGTGAGGAAGCAAAGATGAAATCTATGGTAAAGGTAAAGAAAGTGGCATTTTCGTCTAAGGAATGGGCTGAATTCTTAGAGGTTCCTCATGAAGGTATCTATGCTAACTATCCTGGTAATAATTTACCTTCTTAAAATTTGTTTTCATGTAAAGATGCTCTAAAGGAGCTTACTTGAAATTAAGAATCTAGGAGGACTATTGCGAATGAATTTGAAGGAGAAGTAAAACTTCTTTTTATGTTAGTACAACATCAAATCTACCCAAGGAAGGGAGATTTATCTATTGTAAAATATCATGTTGTTTTCTGTATCTTTTTGTTGAAACATGGAATAAAAGTGAATCTGTGCAGATATATTATGTTGCATATCTCTGATTTGATTAAGCCATCCAAAAAGGAAACCTATTTATATTATCTGAGGATGATTTCTGCCATGTTGAAAAAAATTAGATTGCGTAGATGATTGAGATGAAGTGGTAAGTGACTGTAGTGGATTTTGTCTTCATAAAGTCATTTCTAAGAGGATGAAAACCTTCTGGAACCCATGAATGAGATGTTGGGTAGGAGATGAGGAATGGTTGTATGAGTATTTCAATCTAGTTGACCATCCTTCTAGACCAAAGTATCAAGTTGATCCGGGTCTCAAACCAGGAGAAGTTCTAGTTTATTCTGATGAGGAAGGTGAGGCAGAAGTGCCTAGGTAATAAGTATCTCTTTTTGACGATATGAGTATTCTTGATATTGCTGAATGTCCCAAGGATATGAATTATGGACCTTCTAGTCCACCTATTGAATTTCCCTCAAGAGAATATTTATTACGTGATGAAGATTAAGAAGAAACTGAAGTTACATGAACTGAAGGTTATGTTAGAAAATCAGATGAGGAATCTGATGATGATGATGATGATGATGATGATGATGGTGATGGTGAAGGAATATTGAGCATGTGGGTGAATCTCTAAATGTGGGAAAATAAGTGATTGATAGATCCAGTGAGTAATCTGTACATAGAGCTGGTGATGGTGTTGAGCATTTTGATCAATAGGCAAATGGTCATAGAGATGCTGCACATGAGGATAGACCACTCCATCCTAATGCCGAAAACCAAGAGTTCATTCAATAATTGAATGATATTATGGCTACTGGCTAGGAGGAAGAAGATGTAGTTCCAGTGCCTCAAACTGAGGAAGTACTTGGTGATGCCGAAGTAGCTGTATCTCAGGCAGAACCTGAAGTTTGGTTGGTTTCTGTTCCCTGATAAGTTGTTATGTCTAGAGACCAGGATGAAGTAGTTGATGATATTGATGTTATTCCTGAGCCTTAGGGAAGAAGGGTAAGAATTGGTACTGTTGAGATAAGAGACTAGACCTATACTAGAGAGTTGAATAGTGATCCATGATACATTATTTTTGGTTTGGAGTATGTATTGGATGAAGAAAGGGTGTGTTCTCCTCCTACTCCACAATTCCAAGCTGACCCAGAACCTACTATACCTATTCCACCAGTTTTATCTCCAACAGTAGACCCAATAGCTCAGGCAGTGCCTAGTAACTATGTCACTAAGGAATATTTGTAACAATTCAAAATTGATATTTGTGAGTCTATAATAGCCTCAGTTATATCCAGGAGTGAATCTTCCACCTCTATAAGTATCTAAGACATTGATGCTATGAATATTGCAAGAATTGTGATTCAAGAGATTCAACTGAATCCTATTACTACAGAAGAAACCAATATTAGACACAACACATTAATAAGAGAAGAAGTAATAAAGTCGAGAAATGAGTTGAATTCCTTATCCCCTAACTTCAATACCCCGTTTAGTGGTGTTATTGAAGTTCATAAGAACTTTTTAACTCATCTACTCAGTGTAGATTTGAAAAGGTTTAAAGAAGAGCTTGGAAAAATTTTGACTGGACCATACAGTTCTAGGAGTGGGATAAGTGCTGTTACTAATTTGGAGTCTCTCAAGGCTGTGATGAGAGAGGAAATTTAAAAACCTCAAAGTGCATCAAATAAAGATACTCTTTAAATAGTTCATCAAAATATAGATCTTGTGTACAATATGGTCAAACAGTGTACAAATGAATCCTTTTTCACTCAGAAAGATATTCAGGAAAAGGTGGATAAATATTTCACTAAGATATACACCAAGCATGATCTCATCAATAACATTAAGTTTCTAATAGAAAATATTATAATTCCCCCAGTCACAGATGATTTCAAAAATCAAGTTCTCCAGTTGAAAGAGCTTACCCATTTGATGAGTAAATTTATGGAAAATATGGATGTATTTGAGAAAGCAATGCAATATGGTGGTGAAATCATTAATGACATTATCAACTTGCTCAAACCTTATCTGCATGTTCAGGCCGATGCTATTATGGTCCCTCCTGCTAATTTGCTTGGTACTACCTCTCAGCCTCCTGCTCAAATGATTGTCTCTCAAGCTCTTACTCAGATTCGACCGATCCTTACAGAGCATAATCTAAGTCTGGTGTTGTCAAAAAGGCATCCTACTCTTGAAGCTACTATTCCTATAGGTTTTTCCCTACATGGTGTTATCCTCAGACCACCTCTACCCTCTTCCACTCCCAAACACTCTCATTCTCCATTTGATCCTTCAGAAAAAGGAAAATCTCCTCAGCATCCAAACCCTAAATGAAGGATTGTATCTTCTGATAGGGATTTGATATTTTTGTTTGCCTTGTACTCTTCTCCCTTTTAATGAGAATCCTTATAGTGTTGTTCTTTTTTTCCTCTCTTCACTTTTTTCTAATCCCAAAAAGTTAGAGAAAAATAAGAGGCATAATTTATGTTTAAGAATATCTTATTAAAAATAATAGTTTTTCTGGTTTAGGACATAAGGAATATACTCACCTTAATCCATTAAGTGAGGGGGAGCTTTGTTTTACACTTTCAAAAACAGAAAGAATTTAGTAAAATTTGGAACACTCACATTCGGTGTGATATACTATGTTGAGCTATCTTTATTTTATATATTTTCATGTAAGACATAATTTTTTATTATTAAAAATGAAGAGATTTGTGGACACTCAATGATAACGAAGTTTTCATAATCACAAATAATTTCAATTTACAAATTCTACTATTTCATGCAATTTTAATATCTTTATGAGAATCAATTATGTCATACAAAATCATATTATTCAATAATTTAATATCTTACATTCATGTAGAAATATGTTTACAAATGTATTTGTACAAAAACATGAGCATAACACTTAGTCTAATAATACAGACACTTCACAATCTTTCTAGATCCCCTAGCATTGATGTTAAGTTTGACACAATGAAGTCGAGAGACCAAAGTTCGACAGACCGAAGTTCAAAACACCGAATTCGATAGACCAAATTTGGACAGACGGAAGTTAAGAAACAGAAGTTCGACAGACCAAAGTGGACAGACCGATGTTCGACAGACTGAAGTCGACAGACTGATGTTCCACAGACTGAAGTCAACAGACCAAAGTCGACATACCGATGTTTGACAGACCGAAGTCAACGTACCAAATTTCGACAGACTGATATTGACAGAACAAAGTTCCACAGACTGAAGTTGGACACACCGATGTCGTCACACTGAATTTTGACACACTTAAATTTGACACACTGAAGTCGACAAACCGAAGTTCGACAAACTGAAGTCAACATACCAATGTTTGACACACCAAAGTCGACACACCAAAGTTCGACAGACCAAAGTTTGACACACAGAAGATAACACACTGAAGATGACTCACCGATAGTCATAAATAACTACTTCCATTTCATTAATTCAAATTTATTTGTAATGGTCATATTTAGACAAATTAAGGTTTTTGAAATTATTTAATATTGTCTGTAGGAATATTCGTAGACAATATGAGGTACATGAACGTGTGGAGATCTTTATTCCTAGAGGATCCTGGAGTATAAAAGGACCTCATCATTCACATTAAAAAAGGTGTAGTACACGATTAGTACATGAGAATTACATTCTAGGACATAGTGAGAAGCACTGAGACACGCTGAGACACAGACTATGTGAATACGAAAAGAGATCAACTAACCGCTTGAGATTACAAGAAGATTGAAACAAGAAACTTTCTCCAAAAAAGCTCAGTGTACATCGAAACATTATAGAGTTGAACCTTTTCACTCCTTGAAGCTGGATTGCAGAAACTGTGATACTCTGTTTTGAAGAAAACATCCAAAAGAAGACTCAAATACCATTTTCTCAATATCCATTGAGTCTATAGAATTACTTCACAACACACAGAGAATTCTTAACATTGTTCTCTTTCTTAACTCTGATGTGTTTTATCATCACAAATTGAGCAGTGTGTATATTTTTTTTGTATCACACACACTGATTCATGAGCATATCTTGAGGATATCAGAGTATCCTCATACTCAATCGCGTCTTACACTTATTTCCCAGAAATAACTATGGTAGAGGTAAAGAGTGACCTGGACAGCTGGGTGTGCTATTGTGAATCCTGATCCAGGGTGTGGATCAAAATTTTATTAATATAAACAGATTGGTGGAAGGCGATCACCAAGTAGAGTGAACAAAGTCTCAACTTGAGACTGGACCTGTTGTTTTATCCGATGTGTTGATTATCTTATATTTCTTCTGTGATATATATTTTTTACATTATGATAACCTGAACTTTGATAGTTAGTTTACCAAGTGTTTACATCTGTTTTGAGTCATTAGGGTCTCTTTGAAAGTTTTGTTAATTGATAGGTTAGTAAAACTGAGAAATAATCAATCTTCTAAGAATCAAATTGAACCTTCAAGACTTTTATAAATTCACTAATAACTAAAATTGTGTTTAATTTTATATAGGGATATTATTTTGTAAATAACATCTTTAACAAGAAATTTTTATAGAAACTCAATTCACCCCCCTCTTGAGTTATCTACTCCGACCAACAGAAATGATGGCTACCTATATCAAGGGGAATTTCTTACTATGGTGTACACTTGTAGATTTTATACCCAAGGGTGTGTTGAGTTTCATAATGTCACAAGAGTACTCAATATAAAGATCAAGTATTTCCACCATAGCACCAGATATAAAGGAAAGAGATTAACGTTTATTAATTAAGGAAAACACTATAGTTGAGGAGACTAGAATAATACCTTGAATAATAGATGACTTGGAACCATGTTCCTTTTCTATAGGATATACTAAATAAATGTTTCATGATCCATGGCCATTTGTTGCAACCATACAATCCTGAGTAGGCCCGATCTACTATCGCTATGTGTCTAAAGTCTGGCTACCTCATCAATGGCCACCTCTATTGGATGTATGACTAATAGTGCTCTAAATACCTACCTGGAGAGGTGATATTGATATTTCTTTTGATGATGGAGTTACTATGGATCCTCTCCCACTAAGGAAATGATGAGGTTTTGTAAAAGTGTTGAAGATTCCCCAACCCGACATAGCCTTCTCACTCAATGGGGTCTTTGGGACACTAGGGATTCATATGCCCAAGCTTCCCACAATTTTAATAAACCACATAACTTCTGGTGGGTGTTTCCAAGATGCTACTACCCATGCAAATAATCTCAAAGCATCACTTCCAATCACTAGTCGAACCACTACCCTGTCTCAATTCTGAACCACCCTAGCCCACATCATCACCTTCTCTCAGGTTCCACTTTATGATGAGATCCTATTTGACTATATTAGATATGTTATTCAACCAAAAAAATTCCCTTGATAATGAATAGTTTTCCTATACCCATTCCCAAATAATCTCTCTTTTGTTGGATCATTATTAGTATAGAGAGGCACAAAGAATTGAAGCTTTATAAAATGAGATAAATAGTCCATAACTATCATAGAAACCTACTATATTTTTATAAAATCCATAGAAAAATCATCCCATGGGGTCTTAGGGATGAAATAATCCTAGAAACTAGATTCAAAATCCCCGAAATCACTTATTTATATTGAACTTCCTGGTTCATAATATCCAACTAGTGTTTAGAATATCGACACACCATATAAGTGACTTGAATCACTCTCTTATCATGAGATGAATCAAGATTATTGAATATAGATACGAATATCTAAAAACATAACTCTATAGTATAGGGTCCACAATCCCTTAAAAATTTATGTGTATTCTACTACTAAGACTCTAGCGTAAGATCTCCTATAGAAGGGGAAGATCACAGAGCTCCCTATTTTGTCTTCTTATGCTGTAATAACTTCCCTCAAAACCATTAATTATCACCAACATATGGGATAATAGGAAGTGACATAGGTGGCACTACTGGAGGTACCCCAGTGGCTCAGGCCCCACCACCTCCAAAGCATGGTGATCATCACCCTCTAAACACACAATAATAGGAAGTCCTAGTGGTGGAGCTCTAAAAATTAAAAATTCTCACCTTAGATAGTATTGATAATGATAAATATCATAAATACATAAATAGGACGGTTTAAAGCATTCTTATGTAACAGTCACACCCCTCTGCCTACTCATTAATCTCGGTCTAGGTGATAGGAACCATTATATAGAACATAAGATGTGTTACCAACTTCCCACTACTAAGGACAGTTCTTGGTCAAGTTTAGGTTTTATTGTATGGGTCATAACATATGGGGTTTCAATTACAATTTATATAGTAAAACAATCTTTAAATTTTAATTAACATACATATTTAATGGTGACCATCTTGTTTTATAATTCACTTAATTTAATTTCTTATTCAATTATATATAATTTCTCTTTAAAAGGATAAACTACATGGATTTCCACATCCAATTTATAAGGGCCCATAAAACTTATAAATAGAATTTTCACATCCATTCAATAAAAAAACTCACTTATAAAGATCCTACATGAAGTGTTATCATAATTAATGGATATAGAAATGAGAAGGAAAACATGATGCAGAAATGTATATGGTAATATAAACACAGAAAGGCATAATGGATGACATGAAATCTATTATAGTGCATAGAATGATGATTGATCAATGCTTCTGTTACTTATAGGACCAAGGATAAAAAAATCCCAATCATAATGATAAACATCACACATCATGTGTGCCACCCAACAGTGGAATCCAAACAACAATAATGAGAAGAATACTGAACAACATGTCCAATGCAAGGTAATTTGGACTTTACCTATGTGTGGGTTATCTAATCCCATGTGTAGCTCATTAAAAAATTATAAAACATTCTTAATCCCCTATCTATTATTCCCAAACAATAAAAAAATGAAATAAAATTTTCTAATACCAATTTGTGTCATCCTATCTTGGATGCCGCTAAAAAGTGCCTCAAGATGGTGGGCCATATATCCTCATGTATTCCACCTTTTATTCTCGAGGTTTATGGCTCATAGAGAGGGTCCAATGTGGTGTAGTGGGTATACTATACCCTCATGATTAGAGTGACACAATAGTGGAATGAAAAAAAAATCAGATACATATTCATTACTGATAGTGTAAGGTAAAGCATCCAACATTAATAAATACCTAACATCCATTTCCATATACAAAATGATGATATTTCATATTTCAATAAATGTTATCATCTAGAGAATATATAAAGAATATAATAAAATACATGTATAAGAATATAAAATAGATAAAAAAGACTATATCAAATAGTATCACGATCCATAGCTTAGTATTGGGCTTCCCCACTGCCATATCATAAAGACACAATTATTAACCATCAAGAGTGATCCCCTATCCCTACCTACATCAACATAATCTACCCACATATCATCGGCGAACCTAAAAGTGTGTGAGGTAAACTTAGTAGGAAACCACCATCAACGTTTATAAATATCAAGAAAGTTAGTATAATATAATGAAAATAGTAATGTAAATTAGTAATAGAAACTATAAAGGGGTCGATTTTGGTTCTTGTGAGATATCAGGCTAAAAATACCTACTTCAGTCCGCACCAAATAAACTCTTAATAAGTAACCTTGTGTATACACATATATAGACTATAAAAATATTGAAGTCTATAGCCATATATGTGGCTACTACTACTATCCATGACCCAAGGTGTAACTTGGGTGTTCATAAGATTGAGTATGGGTCTCATGAGTATCAAGGGACACCGTGCCTAGTTATTACTATAGTAGGGTCACCATGCCTAAATAATAACATAAGTGTCTCCAAGACCGGTAACGTATTAATAAGGGTCACCATGACCATATATAATATTAATGGTTTTCTTTCCAATATATTAATATGGTCTCCATGCTTGAATCATTATCTCATGAGGGCCTCTATGTGCAAGGGTCCTTATTGGGACGTCATGCCCGCATATCATATCACCTAAGGGTCACCATACCCATTCACTATTCTTCATAAGGGTTTCCATTCCTAGGTGTCATTATCAGGATTCCATTCCCATATCATAATAGAGGGATTCCATGCCCATATCAAAACTGTTGGGTCACCATGCCTGTATCATATCAAATGGGTCCTCGCAGCCATGCATAACAATAAAAGATGGGATTCCATGACCATATATAATTAATCGTAGTTGTCTCCTTTCCCACATATCAAAATAGTGATAAGTAATCAAGTCTATAATAATATCCAACTGTTAGTTCATAATTCAAGATAATTTCTTATTTTAAAGGGAGTATCCATTATTAAAAATAATATAGGTGATGTGGTCTATTCGATTAACTTCTATTAAATTTATTACAGATTTATAAGTGTATTAGTTTTAATATAACAAAAAAATATCCATTTCATTTATGATATCATATTTATCTGTCAGACCAAACAATCCAATGTGTGTTTTATTTATATGACCATAAAGGTCAAATTAACATATAAAGGGAATAATTGAAGGGGGTATCACAAATTGATGTTGAATGACCAATAACATCTCATGGTGTCTAATAATGTCATTAGGTCCTGAATTAAGGAAACCAATTGAAGTTAGGTTGAATTTAATTGAAGCACAAGGTGAAACAATCATGCATCTCAACCACACATATTATAAATTATCTCAACATTGAGGGATAAATTATAGACCACATACCTTATACTTATAGAAGAGAACTCATCTAGTATCTGCATTTGGTTTGGTCTAGATTGATGGAAAATGCGAAAACAAAAAAAATCTCCCAAAAAATAGAGCATATTACCATGCTCCTAAATAACTCCATCTTGAGAAAGGAAAATGGTTAAATGCACAAGACTAATGAATATATTACTATTGACCATAAAATGGAAAAAACAGAAGTCAAATAAATGTCAAGAAATATAAAATATCATCGAACCTTGATTGATGGTATGGGGAGCTCAAAAGAGATGAAAAAGACTCATGTTCACTAGAACTAAAAAAATGAAGAATAGGGATTAAAATTATAAGCCCTTTAGGGAAATATTGTAAATTTTCCTAAATATAAGGGGCCACATGGTTAAAAAATTCAGGCACCCTTCACATTCCAATGAGGGAACCCCCATTGTTTGGACATATAGTTTGAGAAACCGTGTACCAACAATGCCATATGCCTTTGTTAAAAACTGTAGAGATTCTGTAAAGGAATGCATCCCTGAGAACATGGTTTGGTAAAACCTTGAACATTATTCTTCATGCTGAAATTCCCTACCTGGGTGGGAGAATCTATGTTGGAAAGGTGGAATGGTTTTGACTAATAGTGAGACCTAGTGCTTTCTTCCACCGACTAGTGTTTCAGGCTCTGAACAAGCGTTGGACACCCTTGTTTCTCCCATATCCTCACTATGCTCCCATCTAAGGTAAAAACCAAATAGTTAGACTAAAATTTAAAGGATATGTACCTCATATAAAACCATTTTTATACATTTATCTGTTATAAATTCCTCCAAGTCTCTCAAAAGTATATGAAGTGTTCCATATATCATTATTAATGAAGTACATGACAGACCAAATGTATGTGATCACCTCTAATGAAATAGAATTTGAACATGATCTATCTTAATTATAATAACCCATCTAGGTTCTTTATACTAGAGATAAATTATTGAATATTTGGAAGAATCAATTGGTTAAGGTACATTGGAGAAATCATAAAATAGATCAAGCAATCTGGGAACTAGAGGGTGTTATAAAGAAGAACTACACTGGTCATCTTAGAAGATAATATCCATGAAATTTTGAGGATAAAAGATTTTCATTTGGGAATAATGTAGCACTGTGAGACTTTATGAATTATTTAATTTTAAATAAATTCAATCTCTTTAATAGCTTGCAAAACATGAAACACTGGGTTTAAATAAAATATGATACTCTATTAAAATATTATTTAAACCTGACCATTATAACCTATCCAAGAAACTAGTATGTATAAATAAATACAAATAAATTATTAAAAATATATATTTTTGACACATTCATTGGATATATATTTATTATAAATAAAAATAAAAATTGTTTAAAAGTAATGTAAATGTTTTCAGAAAAATTATATCTTTTCATAGAGAACAGTTTCATCGCATCTTTCAAACTCATGATAAAATTAATTTTTGACACTTTTATAAACTTTATTTGATAAAAAAATTAAATCTTAATATCAAAATTATCATATGTATAATTTAAGGCTTTTTTTAAAAACCATTCTTTTTTCAATGAATAGTGAAAAATAATGATTTTTAATGAAAACTGCATTTTCATTTAAATTATTAAAATGTTAATTTTTATTTAAATTTTATTTTAAATTAAAATTAGTAAAATTAGTAAAATTATATGTTATTAAATGAAATTTAGGTAATTTTAATCACTTTCATATTAAATTTTTATATTAAAACCTTCTATACTTATGAGTATTTTCTCTTTAGAAACTCATTTTTTCATTTCATCTATAATATAGTTTTAAATTGGATTATTACACATATTTGAATTGAATTTTGAAAAATATATTCCGTAATTATAATTATAATATTTTATATTATTAAACATGTTCAAAACAATTTTTTCTATAATGAATTGTAAAATCAGAAAAAATTAATTATAGTGGTTAAGGTAAAAACATATTTCTGAGGGGGTTAGACTAAGAAGATATAGATTAAAGATGACCCCAAAACATTTTTAATAACCATTTTATGGACATATTTATACCCTATAATTCTAAATTTTATAATTAATCAGTTGGGAGACTTTTATTTTGATACAAACATTGGTGTAATTGATTCTTTTCAAAAATTCCTAGTGTGTTCTCTTCCCCAATTATAAAAGGCCACCCCTCTCACCTCCTCTTCACAATTTCAAATCCATTTTTTGGAAAATTACTACCATAATCACTTACATAATCATCTAAAAAATCTTATATTTCATTGTTTTATCATAAATCCATCCTAGGAAGGATTTTGGTGAAAACCTAAAGTAGTTCCCCAAAGAAGATGTAATGTTCTTAAACAAGCATTTTCATTTTATTAATTCTTCCAAATACTTAAAATATTTTTAAATAATGATAATATAATAAAAACAGTATATAACATATAATATGATTTTGTTATGTTAATTTAATAACCTATATCTGTTTCCACTTCCATCAAATGGAAAACAAAATTGTCGATTATGTGTATGACAGACTACCTGATCGCGGGTTAATATAATTCATTTTACATTACCACCATTAGAGCCTTAATATAATGATGTATTTAACATATTTATGTGATATTGATGATATTATTATACTTATTTAACAATAATATATAATATAACTTTTTACTTTTTATTCCCTTTAAAATATTTTAACATTTATCGTGTGTATAGCGTATTAGTGCCTAACAAAATAATGTAATTCGTTTTTCAATAATAATTTACATGGAATGCAATAAGTATAAATTTAATGAGTATTTGTGATATATAATTCATTATATAAAATCAAAAAAATAAATACATCATATTATCCGTTAGCCTTTCACCCATTAAGGGAGTGATATCACTGCTCGTGCATGCGTACGACTTACCATCTCCACAAAGCAATGTGACTCATTTTCCATTATCAAAATTCAATAATGGTTTATGTAATGTATTTACTAATAAATTTTGATATATATATAATTATTATTATTCTATATATGATTTATTTATATCCAATGTAAATGAACTAGAACTTTAATGACAAAGCACACATGAGAAAACAATGCAATTTAGACCCGAAATAATGAAAATAATGAAATATTATTAAAAAAGGGTGGTAAAATGTTATATGAGGATCCTATATGATATTATTATTATAATTATTGTTATGTTATAAATTAATAACATGCTTAAAACTATTATATAAGATTTTTAAGGACAATCATCTAATGGAAAGCATGGGGTAAGGGACTTCATCTCAATTTCCCTTTATTGAGGTATATTTTATTATTATGCACATAATTTATTTTATATCATGTACGTACTATCGTTTTCATGTATTATATAATGAATAATTTTAAATTAATTTTATTATATGTTTCAATTTGTATTATTTCATCCCAGGGAACATTACTTGAACGTTCCCAAGTGGTAATGTATTTCATCTCAATTACCATTTTAGTGAGACATTTTTATTAATCTGTACTAATTAACTTCTATGTGGTGTATATAAATCCCATTGGATTTATTTAACATGAATAACTATTTATTAATTATGTTTAATGTTTCATTTCAGGTTTATTTTTCAAGGGGTAAAAATATAAATGTTACTATAAAGGTAAAAATTATTTTACAATATCGCTTTTTTTATTGTTTACTTTATCTTGAAACAATCACATTATTGTGACAATTTTTTAATAAGGTGAATTTATATTAAATATCCATATTTTTTATATCATGGATATGATTATTTATTAAAAAAATATACTATTTTTACATGTGGTTTTTACTTGGAATTTTATTTGATTAACTGGGTAAATATTGATAAATCCCTATTCATTACCCAATACAAATATTAGATGATAAGGAATATTTATTCATGAATTAAATAGAATATTATATATTTGTGGAATGATTTTGAAATGCAGTTATTGATGGGTCCTAATTATAGATAGCCTCTCGAAGCATCAGAATGTATCATGAGAAATATCATTTGGATAAATGATATGGTTTTTTCCCCGTAGTTTAAAACTATCATGATAAAGTTATTGATATTACATGTATCATGATGTCTAAGATCATAAAATCTGATAATTAATCAATTCATTCATTTATAATTTATTCATTATTATTACCCTTAAGATTTTTTCAATGATATTATCTCAATAAGTATTTAACTATCAATTTATTTTTAAGTGACATATTTTTTTAGTAAATTATATTACCTTACTGATTCATGATATTGATATTACGCTTATTTTTTTCCTTTATTTAGGTTATAAAGAAAAATTATTTTAATGAATTCAAGGATGCCAAATCTTTTCCATTATTATGATTTGTGTTTTATTTCCCAAAGTAAAATGGGTATCATATATAGATCTATTGCTCAAAACTACTAAACTGGTCGGTCTATTGGGATTTAACCCCTTGTATGCAGTCCAATGTAATAAAGTAGACACCAGATCTAGGTTACTACATTCAAGCTCATTATATTATCTCTAAATACTCTATTCATTAAATCTATAATAATATAAGGAGAATATATAATCCCTAATAGAATAAATATAAATTAATAATATATATACCATGTGTTTAAATAATCCTTGGGTATATATTCTATCTTTATCCTCAATTGATGATATCTAGATCAAATTTATATCTTTAAGAAATATTTTTCTCCTCATAGTTGATCAAAATGATCATAAATATGAGAGAGAAGATATTTCTTCATGATAATGATCTTGTTAGGTTCCTGATATTCAATCCATAGGTGCATTGATCTAACCTTATTCATAATAAAAAGAATTTGAGCACCCTAGGGAGAAGCACTTTGGTATACAAATACCTTATCCAGATTATATTGAAGTTTCTTCTTTGGTTCTTCTAACTCAATAGGGGTCATTCTATAATAACTATATGAGATAGTCCTAGACCTAGGAATGATTTTTATTGAACGCTCAACCAAATTCTTTATGGGAATACCAAGTAGTTCATCAGAGAATAAATCTGTTTATTCTAAAAAAATATGATTTTCAATGATGATGAATTTATATCTTATCATTTGAGTTATAAATCTATCCAAGTAACTCAAAAGTAATCCTTCATAGTGGTTCATAAATATAAACGATCAACAAAATCATATCCCCAGGGAGTGTCTATATAGGTGTGTAGTTTTAGGCCTACTCATCATGTGTTAAAGTGATGATAATTCTAATGATCATCTAACCCTTTTGAGGAGATTACCACTAGGTGCATCTATGTTATAACCTTATACAATTTCTGGAATCTATATAGGTATTTATTTCTAGGAAAAACACATACTCATGACTTTCCCAATATTTCATGATATCATCTTATAATTAGACTAATCTATATGGGTTTCACAAAGGTTCTCTATCATTAATTATCAAAAATATATATTTTATTCTCCAAAAATAATTAAACCTTTACTTTGATACTAACTATAGAAACCCAATATAAACATACATAAATATTAAAATGTATTCGCAGTTAATTAATACATCAAAAAATAGTAGCACAACCTAAGGACTGGAAGGTTTTTTCCCTTGGAGACTATCTTCATAAAAATCCCATTTTACAACACTTATTGACATAACTATGTAACATTGTTCATTTATACATGATTATATACATTTTAGAAGATATAATAATCTTTATAAACTTGTAAATTGATATATAATAAAGGATTGATCTCAGATTCTCTATAAAGGAAAATTATAAACTAGTCATAACTGTTATATCGTAAAAACAAAAATAAAACCTTAGTAATGGAGAAATGTAATATAAAAAATTCAAGGGATCGTAAGTAACAATCATAAAACATTATTTATAATTATGGATAATGTAATATAAACATAATAACCATGTATGTTCATAAAAAACAAGGCTTAGAATTATATAAGTAAAAAAAATGAAATCATAACATAAGAAAGAAAAATATCTTTAAAATATGGATTATAATAAACATTTTTTATAGCATAGAAATAATTCATAACTTATGAGTGGATTTTAATAAACATAATAATAGTTAAGTATATCATAGTGGAGTAAGAATCACCACCTGATTCCCATAACATATTGGAGTAGGTATCCCTACCTGATTTCTACAGTGGAGTGATCATACCATACTTACTTCCAATAGTTATCTCATGATATTAAAAAAACCTTAACCAATGCGTTGGAGGAAAATATAGGACCCACCCGTAATCATATTTATATATTATTTCCTCTTAAAATTAAATAATTAAATTCATTAAAAATAACCCATAGGAAGAAAGTGGTTTTAATAGCTTTTAAAAATGGAATCACATTCAAAGAAAACAAAATCATTTGATACCAAAAACATGACCACCGAAAATAGTACTAAAAATAGTATATATCGGGTCATTTATGAACCATTATTTTATTGGATAATTATCATTTTAAAGCCTAATTGAAGTAATAAATGTGATTTTTCTTAAAAATAATTTCTTAATATCACCATAAAAAGAAAAGGATTTCATGTTTCTATCAAAAACTAGTTTTTTATTTTTGAAGGAAAAAATTATTAAAACATTACTTCAAAAAAATTCCAAAAACATATTACTTGATAATAAATAAAACATATGTCAATATTCTAAGTATAAAGGAATAATATAAGATTATATTAAGTAAAATAATTTTAAATATTTTAAAACCCATTTATTAAAAAACCAACTCATTAAAAGCATAATGAAACCTTTTATTTTAAATTAATAAATGGTAATACATGTCTCATTAGATATTAAATAATTGATTTTATTCTAAGAAAAATGATAACTCTATAGCTAAGTAAAAAATTGTATATGGAGAAAAAATCCAACGAAATTTATTGGAATTATTCTTACCCAAACTATATTTTATCTATGAAAAAATGAATTTGTAAATGAATATAAATTCAGTGAACAACATGATTTACCTATAAAATTATATTTATATAAAATATTATATCATTTTAGGGCATAATAATTCATATTTTAAACATCATAATTGATGTGTAGTTATTACGACTCTATAAAAATATTTTAGTTAATAAAACCTCTTAACTTTATTCCCATTTGTTCGAATGTGATCTAACCTCCGGTAAAATAAGAATACTATCTTAATAATCTATATAATAACCATATTAATTTACATTACCATTTTATATATTTAATTTTTTATTATTTATTATGAATATATTAGTTAATTATCCCTTATTTTACCATCGATTGTTTGAAACATAAATTGTTTCTCTCATGCTTTAGGATATTGATTTTTTTACACATTTTTTATACAAATTTTATCAATCATAGGTCAAATCAGATACTAGAATTGATTATTTATAATGACCTATAGTATTATAATCCCATTATATGAGAGATTTGTTTTGTGTTTTATATAAAAAGTAGCGATGAATTTGTTTCTCATTCTTTATCGATATTTATAAATTCCATAAAAAATATTGTTAATTTTTTTGGTGTAAATAAGGTTTGATATTCACGAGCATGGATGATGAATCCATTTCCTATAGAATTATAGAACGATGAAATATGGTTAATTATGTTAAGATTATAAGTTTTTTTATAAATATCATACTTAATTATCAAATTTATCATTATCAACATAATTTTAAGAAGGTGAAGGAATATGAAACATGTTATGTCATAGAGACGATAGTCAGCACATGCAGATGATTGATGTTTTCCGTTTTCTTAAGTGGAATTATAGATGGGGTTAATGTTTATTCCATGAATATTAAAACATGATCTATACTATAAATATTGAGTTTGTTATGTAATATTTTCAAAATTAAAATTTAAAAGGAAGGATAAAAGTAAGAGATCATAGCGAAAATATTGAACTTATATTGAGAACATTGGGCGTCTCATAGAGGATTACATGTAAAGGAAGTGTTTATTCTAATATATTTGGAATGAAATATTATAAAAGTGAAATAGTATTATATGTGGAGGAAATATGGTAATGTTTATGAGTAAACCTAATTTTAAGAGTGGTATTTAATTTCCCATGATAGGCCCCCTTTATAAGTGGTAAGAATGACATTTTTGGAAATATTTCAACTTAATATAAAGGGAGTACATGTTAACCATTTCTAGTGGATAAAAAATAAAATAATTGATTGGTGGTAGAGGTAAGGTGAATACTATATCAAGAAATCATTTAAAAACATTTTAAACAAGTTTCAATCCCTTTAGCCCTTGAATTATTACATTTTCTGTTTAATATTTTACATAGATATATATTTTTACCTAACATAAATTAATATATATATATATATGAATATAATAAGGTAATTATTAGATAATTTGGACCCAAATTTTATAAATTTTGAATATATCTTTTATAATTCATTTTTTATTTTTTTTAAAATTTAATATAATACATGCATAATGTATTCAAACATGTTTTGAGAAAAGTATTACATGAGTAATAAAATATATAATATATTCATTTAACATATATAAAATAACTGAAAATTTAAAATTTAAATTATAAAATAAGTTTTATTTTCCAAAAATGGTTCCCTAAAATTTTAATTCATATTTATATACTAATAATGGTGTAAAATATGCACTATTGGTAAAAATATATATTACATTATTCACCTAAAATACTATTTCATTAGTAAAAACCCAAAAAATATTTCTTGAATAAATTATTAATTTTAAATAAATATTAATTTAGTTTTATCTAATTAAGATTTTAAAATTTATAAGTTTTATTTTTAAAATAAAATAAAAATTATGCAGAAATGTTGTTTCATTATCAAATGAATTTTTAAACATTATTTGTTATTCATATTATTTCATATTAATTTCACATTTTAGAAATGATAATATATTAGTTTATGTAATAAAATTTAGTATTCATTGATTTAATTATTTGGTAAAAATATTATATTCTTTATAAAAATGTAATGTGAGAAAGAAAATTTTATTTTAATATTAAATCTTATTTATAATCTATCATTTAAATTTTAGAATTTGTTGTTGGCT
Organism: Viscum album; assembly: GCA_963277665.1. NCBI lineage: Eukaryota > Viridiplantae > Streptophyta > Magnoliopsida > Santalales > Viscaceae > Viscum > Viscum album. Next base: position 1,686,527,076 of record OY728147.1, on the reverse strand, counting down.
AATATAATTTAATTACCTAATATTATTTATTAATATCAGAGTTTTATTAACATTATTCATCTAATCTACCTCTTTTCATTTTAGTTTGGTGGTGCCTATGAAACAAGGTATCAAAGATAAAATCAATTTTGAGAAAAAATATATTCCAAAATCAAGGATTGTTATTGATTTTGAATGGGTTCAATTAAAAAATATTACACAAAAAGATTATTTCTATAAATATGATAAGGATCAATAAATTGAATTTAATTTTGCATAAGATGAAAAATAATTGGGAATGGAAATTGAAAACAAAATGTTAGTTTTGTATATATTTGTTCATGATAGGGAAAACTATGGTAAATTGGTAATTATAAATAAATTAAATAAATGTAAGACTAGTCTTGGTCATATAACAAAATTTCTAAAAATATAAAATACATTTTTGGAAGGATATGTGTTGTAAATGTTTTAAAAAATAATCTTTGTGAATGGACATTAGGTGTTCACGATATATCATAATTGATACATTAAAGTCTCCATAATTAAATCAATGTGAATAAGGTAACGTGAAATTTTGTGATAATTTAAAAGGTTTTGTAATATCATTTTTTGAGGTTGTAATTTATTATTATGATATAATTTTAAAGGTTCTATTTATTAAGGACTATAAATATAATTTAATTATTATTTCATTACTATGTTATTATGGAATGGCTGTTTTTATAAATATGAATCAATCATATATTACAAAAATAGAATGTAAAATATTAAATATATATATAGTTTTGATGAATTTACTAACCATAATATTAAATTTTTAACTGTAATTATGTCAAAAAATAGCTTGTGGTATAAGAGACTCAACCATTCCATCATCAAATAACTATATAAACAATCCAAAAATTATAAGGTTTGAATAAATTCCATAATTAAAGATGAATTTCAGTTAATTTTATTACTCATGTATAAAAATTAATCAACATAAAGGGTCATAGATGTCTATCAAGGTTGTTATTATAATAAAACCATTACATTTTTCCCTCAAGAATTATTTAGACCTATAACTATATCTAGTGTTCATGAAAAGTGGTGTGTGTTTGTGGTTGTTAATGATCAATTTACTTGCGTATAATTTCTAAGTAATAAATTTGAAATCATTTCAAAAAATATATATTAAAAATTATTTAAATTGTAAAAGAAAATTTAGTTTTTTGTTATAAATTATTGTGGATGAAAATTTAAAATCCATAATATTGAAAAATTCTATGAGTATAATTATTTCTTTTCAATAATTATTCTATAGGTTACCACACCAAAATGATGTTACTTAAAGGAAAAATATAACACTATAAAAAACATTTAAAACCATGAAAAATAAATTTATAAAACCTAAATATTTCTGTGAAGAATTGGTAAATGTAAATTATATTATATAAAATAGAATTTTCCAATAACTTTTTTAAACAAGACACCTTATAGGATTTGGTAATGAAGGAAAACAAAAGTTTGGAATTTAATATTTTTTACTTTTAAAGTTTATAATCATAACACTAAATAGTTTTTAAATATATTTTATTCAAAATATGATCAAGTTATATTTTTAAGGAATTAAAACTATAGTAAACCATTGAGAGTTTATAATAAAATATCCATAATAGGTTAATAATATATACATTTTTTCTAATGAAAATATTTCAAAATAAAAAAATTTATATTTAAATCAACTTAGAGAAGAGTTTAGATATTTTAACTTTTGATAGGTTGAACCCCAAAATGAAAATAAAAGTGTTTAGTGGGGAATAAATCTCACGACAAGTCATGGAAAACTCATAAAGACCAAAATTTATAAAAATAAATATGAAATTTTATTTCAAAAATTAAACAAGAAATTTTTTAATGAAATTTTTTCCATATTATGTATTTATCTCTAATTTTTTTATTAACAATGTTGATAAAAATTTATTTGATTATCTCTAGATAACTTCTATGTGAAAATATTTGATTATTCCTCTATAAATTGAGTTCGAATTTAGTTTAAAAAACAAAATATTATCAAGTTATAGTAACTAATTGTATATTTAAAAATAAGTTTTATTTATTTGTAAATATTGTTTCAAATAATGATTCATTACTTTCACAAGGATATTTCTAAGAATAATGTATAGATTATGTTGAAAATTTCATTTCATTTTCATGGTTAGAATATATAATAATATTATTAAAATATACATCTTTTCATGGTTTCTATTTATTCCAAATTTATTTAAACAATGCATTTCCATAGGGAAATATTCCTAAGGAAATATATATTGGAAAACCCCCAAGAAATTAAATTGAAAAGAATCATAGTCATGTGTTAAAAAAAATTTAAAAAATTTACATACTTAAACAATACCCTAGGACATGGTATTAAATGTTGTCAAAATTTATTAACAAAAGTGGTTTGTGTCTAAGGAAAGGTTGATCTTACTTTATCTACAAAGAAAAAATTATTAATAATTGATTATAGTTACAATATTTGTGTATGTTATTGTTTTTGAATATTGAAATGATTCTTTATGTAATTAATATTTTAAAATAATGAAAAATTAGTTTGACATGATTCCTATGCTGAAATTAAAATTTTTCCTCAGCCTTACAATATTTTAAAGAGAAAATGGAATATTTATATATCAATATATGTTTGCAAAATAAAAATTAAATGATTTTGACTTAACTCAATTAAAATTTTAAAAAATCATATAAATACTTAATGTAAATTAGATATTGATGAATCTAAAAAATATTTTTACAATATACATTATAGATTTATGAAAATTAATTTTCTAATATTTAACTTTATATAGAGTATATTTGTTTCTTTAGTTTTAATTTATGAAAGATTTAAAGTAATTATGAGGAATGTTAATTACTATATTTAAAAATAATAATAAATTTCATTAAACCTATGTATATTTTATCTTGGAAAAACTAATTTTGTGTTAAAAATTCTTATAGATTCTGGTTTTGGTGTCCTTAAAAAGGATATTAAATTAAAAGAGGAATTTTTCACAATCTAATGAAAATCTTAGTCACTTAGAGTTTTGTGAAAAAAAATATTTGTTTCTATATCCAAGGTAAAATAAAAAAAATTATTATAGAAAATGGTTGAGCTTAATCATATTTTATTAATGATACATTAATTGATTTTAATATTTTCTTTGAAAGGTAAGTTATATTATAGTATAATTCAACATCTATTTCAATTTCAAAGAACCATTTACAACATTTTTGGACAATGAATATAGAAATTAGATATTAATTATTAGGTAAAATATTAAAAATGGTTAAATATGTTTAGAATATATTTCAATTTAATATGGATTGGAGTAAATTTTTACTAAACCCTTATATTTAACTATGTTTGTGAAAATCAAGTTCGGACATGACATAATAGAATTTTAAAATAAATTCTTTAAATAAATATGATTGGAAATTTGTATGGACAATACTTGTTTTTTCAATTTTGGAATATTTTACCCCTAATATTCTCACATAATAGTTTGGTATTCATTATTTCATGATAATATTAGGTCAGTAAAAATATTCAAATATTTTGATTTTTTTGGTTTAGTGACGTGTAATTAAATATACTTATTATATATACCAAGTGGATAACTAATCAGTTAATATATTATGGTTTATTTTCATGTACTTTGATAGTTAGTTACTGATTCATATCATTATAAAAAACATTTTAAATATCTATGAATTTTGCATGGATCCTTGAAGCCTCTAAATTATTTTTCATAATTAATTTCTATAGTTTTATATTATCATATTTTTAATTATGTACATTGAAGATTTATAATATGTACACTATTTTAAATATTTTGAAATTTAAATAAGAATGAAAATATTATTTTAAGGGGGGTCACTAATTTTATCTTCTATATTCTTACTTTAATGATTATGTTTCAATTGATTATATTTTTAAAATACACAAATTTAGGTGGAGATTTATTATGATTTTTCTTTAAAGTATGATTTTCATTTCGTCCTATCAATATTTTTTATCTTACTATTTTTTTATTATTATTTTATGGGTATATATGTTATTAAATTTATTATTGATATATGTTGTAACAAAGGGGAGGAATGTTTTTGGATTAAGACATTTGTTTCATAATAGGAGAAAGATTTTTTTTATAGTTTTTGTTTTTTATAATATTAAAAAGTGGATAATATTTAAATTATAATGGTTTTGTATTTGTCAAAAATGATAAATTATTTAGTAACACCTTTCCACTTCATCTTATTTTATTAATTAAAAATATAGTTTTAATTTATATTTTTTTCTTTAAAAATTTATTATTTTATTTCCTTTAGCATTATTAAAGAAAAATATTAACCTTTCACTACATGTAGATGAAAAAATATGGATAATATTTTTTATTGAATTTTTTTTCATGTTTGTTATGTGTATTGTGAAATTGTCTCAAAGAAAAAGACACTTTAGTATATATTGACTTAATACTTAAATATTTTAATTTTCATAGTTTTATAATTATAATTTATCATAAAATTATTTACTAAATTGATAAATCATCTTTTATATGGTTACTTCTTATTATTTTAATTTTTTAATTTTTTATTGAATAAAATATATATTTTATTCACAAGTTCAAAAAAATTTAAAGTATTATTTTTATGCTTATGGTTTACTCATCCATATTTTTTTATGAAATCATCCTGATGGTTCTGATGTCGATGAATTTTCATCCATATGAGGAATTCTGGTTTATAAAAATTTAATCATTACATGATTTATCATTATGGTCAAGTTGATGCTTACACGATTAATTCTTACAGATAAAATGATGTCCAAACATATTTCATTCATATAAAGAACTATGCTTATGAATATTCCATACTAATGGGTTAATAATGATTATGTATATTTATTATTGTTTATATGTCATACATATGGGGAGAATTATTATTTCATAAATTTATGATCAAGAATATTTTATTGTTAAGGTAAAATGATGTTTATATATAAAAAAAAATCTTTCTTACAAATTTTTTAGTATCTTTTTAAAATATATTTACATAAGACCACTTTTAAATATCTTCTTATATTTCTATTTTTGCACATTTATAATGTTTTTTTAAAATTTATTAAATTAATCCTTAATTACTTCCTATTTACTCTTATTATGGGAAATATTATTTGATAATGTTTTATAAAACATAAATGATCATCATATGGGTTAGATATTCATGTTGTAACATTGGAAAATACAAGATTCAAATTTGAATTATTTTTAAAATCAAAGAGTTAGCATCACATGATTCATGGGAGTACTCCAAGGAATTAAATTTTTATTATTATTGGAAAATTAACTTTATTATTATTCTTTTACTCATTAAAATGAGATCCATTATACAACATGTTTTTATTTATATATTATCAAATAAAATCTATGTGATTGTTTTTTTCATGTGCCCTAAATGGAGAATACGTAAACACCATTTTATGAGAAATATGCACCAAAAATTGATATAATTTTTTGGGTCACATTTTCATCTATTCATTGAAAAAATTTGAAATAATGGGTTTTAAATTTTGGAATATTTTTTGGATGATGAAACTTTATAAAATGGTTAAACAAAACTAGATCTTAAAAACATATGTTAAGGATATATTGAATTTTACTATAAAAAATAATTTTGATATCATAATTAAAATACTCTTTGATAGACTTCATCATAATTTTTATTCTCTTCTAAAGATTATATTATTACCACAACTCTTCAACTCTACTTACTCAACTAGTTTTTATGGTTCCAATTATTTATATTTTTTCAACCTTTGGGATTTATAATTTTTCATACAAATTAAGGTCTTTAGTGTTTGAGTTATACCACCCATTAGAAAAATAATACTGAGTTTTTTCATATCATGAAAATGGTAGGGGATTCAATTGTGCCTTCAACTATATATAGAAAAGGTTGATTATTCATACACATAAAAAAGTAATTTTATTTGTAGTGGCTCTATGTGTTAAAAAGTAGTGATTTGGGTTATTATTCTATTGGTTAAAAAGTCAATTGTAAAAGGTTGTGACTCCTTTTAAAAGGATGGTCACTATTTTGTGGGTTTCATATTCTCACATTGAAATTGTGAGGTTTAAATGTTGTATCAAATTGATCCAAAAAACAATAAAAATAATTTTTTCATATTTTTATTTATGAAATTAATTAAATATAAATTAATTATTAATTTTTTAAACGGACAATTCATCCCTCCATTTACCATTCGACTCGCATAATAGAAAAACAAGGAGGAACATACAAATATAATTTAATCCATGTTCATGATACCTTAATTTATTGAATATGTGATGTATGGTAGTATATATAAGATGGTGAGGATGATTTTTTCCTACAATATGCTAAGGTTACAGTTATGTAAGGGATGGAATGATTCACACATAAGATATTGAACATTGTAGTGGTTGGGGTATGTACGGTTTTGAGAAGACCAACATATATGTTGGAGGAAGTGAGTGTAAGACGTTTAATGATAGGGTATGAGAGTGTTTAATAAGTGGTGAAGTTGTTATGGGTTGAAAATTTTATATATTACTGAAGTTATGTTATTACAAATGGATGAAAAACATGGTGAGTGAGACAGAGTGAGACTGGGTGGTAGTTGACCTGATCGACAATGGTTGGTTCTACTATTTTTTCACTAGATATTTAGTATTATTTTATTAAAAAAATCATGAGAGGTCTTCAGTATGATAATACTAATTATACATGTTATTATATCACACATATATAAACATTTATTAAGTTTTACAGGTTGAGTTTGGTGACAAAGCTAGATAATACTATCTAAGAGCATGGGATTGGATATGGAGTTGCTAACTAGGAATTCATTAGTATTTCATCTTGGGATTTAAATATTTCTGACATATTCATAGATCGTGATATTGTTATGGATTATATTTTTTCTATGTTTTGGTGTCTATTATTGGTTTTCTTATGTATTCATGGGATATATAATGGAAATTCCTTCCAAATGAATATTTTTACCCATGGTGTTAGTTGCTAACTCAAGTCCTATTGAAAGAATGCTATTAGGGTAACTATCATCTTTATTATATATCTAGGAGGAGTTCCTGGTGGGTTGAGTAATCACATAGGTGTATCAAATATTTTCGTTGAGGGGTATGATTGAGTTTTGAGTTATTCATTAGTGAGGATTATATGGGTTCGACGCGAAATAGACCATGTTAATATTTTTGTGTGATATAGGCTTGAGAGACTGGTTTGGAAAATGTATTTTAGGTCCCCCTGTGATTAGTTAAAATTCCCCAAGATTTACCAAATGATATAGTTACGTGGTGTTGCTTTCATGGTATATAAATTAGTGAGGATCATGTAACATGATTAACTTTACTTATGTTTAAAATTGGGTTATTTTTGGAAAATTAAATAAAAAATGATTAGAATATTTGGATTAATTAAATTTCATGTTATCAAGAATAGGAGTTTGGGTCATTGTTTATAGAGATGTCTTCTAGTCATCATACATGATTGTTTTAGGCTGGTGAGGTTCAGCAGGCTGAACTAGATTAACGTAGGAGGGTTGATTTGGTTGGTATGGATGTGATATGGAAGGTGATATGTTGATTGTTCTACTGTTAGGGAATAGATAAGTATTAGGATATAGTTTCTGATCTAAAGACAACATTCCAACTAGAGAATCATTATATCACATTCAATTTGTTCTATGTTTGGGAAGAGTATTGGGTTATTTTTGTAATCAGTTAGATGTGAGGAGTATTACAACAGTGGTTGATCTTATATCTCAGAGAAGATAAGGAGGAATATGTTTCATGATATTACATTTAGATTTTTTTTCTTCTATGTTTATATCATTGATGATGAGGGTAGTTTAGGGGAAGTATCTTCTATCCATTCAGTATGGGAGAGTAAGTATGCAGGAGTTCAATATCTGGTTTAATAACCTCCTTTTATTTCCTCCTGATCTATTTTAGACTAAGGCCTCTTGGTATTAGTGATTATATGATATATTTTTTTCCAATAATTAGATATTTAGTCATCCTATTTATGTTACCTACATACTTTAAGGTTTATAAAAACGATAAGGTCATTGAGAGGATGCAATCCTTTCTAGGTTCATCTCAAGTGGGAAGTTATCAGGGGTTCTTATAGAATAATTATAGGTTTTGGGAGCTGCAGAAGGGTGCGGTGAGTGATTCCCAACATTGATTTTTAGGGTGTTCAATGATCAATCTGAGTTTCACATGATGATAAACACTGTGTTTAATATAATTGAATCAAAGAAGAATAACAACATGAATCACACCAGAACGAGAGAGAGGATCATCACATATTATTTATAATTAATTTAATTAAATAATAATTACCTTGATGAAATTATTTTTTTGTTGATGGATCTGGAAATAGATATGTGATGAATAATAATTGACATCTTGTCTAGAAAAACTAGAGGGAGGAAAACATTGTGGCGGATGCACTTGTTCACTTAGGTGGATCAGAAGAGGAGTTAGACGTGTATGATAGCATGGGTTCTCTCCCTGTCGAGCCAAAGGCTATTATTATTAGTATTATTAGGTTTCACATTATTTTTGTCCCCCTTTAGGTATCCTTTGTAGATGGGATAATACATTTTTAATAAAAATTTAATCTTCAATCAGTCAGCATTGATCCACACATATTCCATGAATCTTCAAATATCACAAAAAGAATCTGTATGTGCTTACATGGTAGATCCTTGCACTTACGTTGTATGCATTTGATCACTTAAAGAATTCCCTCCAATGTTTTATCCTTGATCAAGTGGAGAAATATTTCACTCCATTTTTATGATTGATCTTGGAGAATAGGTATCTGAAGGACTTTAGAGAATTCTCCAATTCTGTTGTGCACAACCCCAAAAAATGAATTGTTCTTATTGAGAAAATAAAATAAATGGGTTTATTTATCTCTAGGGTTAAAATAAAATAATTTAAGAAGATCCATTAATTATTAATTGAGTCCTATAGAAAATCCCATGTCAAATAAAAAATAATAATATTATTTCTTGAAATGATCTTTACTTGAGAATTAAAATTAATAATTATTTAATAAAATAATATATAATATTTATTATTCTCCCACAAAACCTAATATCCCGATCCATAATTCCTCCATAATATTTATCAGACCAGTAATAATGTCTATTTATTTATAAATAAAATTTACTACATTATTCTCCTATAAATAAATAAATTTTATATTCACTAAATATGAAAATAAATATTTATTAAATATACCTCTCACATTACATTCTCTCATATAGGTGGTGATAGAATACGTGCGATCAATAAAACATTAATAATTATTATCACATATACTGGATTAATATTTATTCAAAATGTTAAATAATAAATAAAAATATATTATTTAACTAAAATTCAAGGTACGCTTAGTGTGTGACCATATAGGCCCCTTTTACAATGACATTATGTGAAGCAGCCTAAATTCTAAGGATAGTATCCAAAAACAAGCCACAAACCCCATAGTGAAATAATTTAATGCATAAATGTCACAATACCTCATACATATGCTTACTGTATAATGTAATCCCATTATAACACTATCTCAAATCAAGCAGGTTGCATGCTAGTCCCATCAACCGATGTTCTCTATGTATATTTATTTGACTTTTCAGAAATAGAACATGCCTATATATCACCTTATACATGGATTTATTTAGGCTATATCATTTCCATAAAAGGTCCTAAGATAGTAACATCCATTAATGAATAGAATTAATAAATCCTTTCTCACATTATTCATTAGTGCAATATTTTTCATAACGCACCAATCATATCCTACCTCACTATGAACATTCGTCATCATTATTTTAATCAATACATCATAGTATGTTTCTCATAATACTCATTAATAATAATCATAATTTCTATGGACCAATACACACATCCACATATAGAAACATATAATGACACAGATTAATGTGGATTTCTCACTAGAAAGTCTCGTTCTCATAAAATACTACTTGATATTGCCAAGGGTTTACTCCAGGAGAAGGTGACTCAATGTCCTATGAATCTCCACCCCCGATTGCCTATATAATTTTTGTCCCTCAAATTATTTCATCCAGTTATATAAAATATATTTACTAATAGTTTCATAGATATTCCAGGTTCTCAGCATATCGGGGAACTGCTATGTCCTTTTAGTGTGGTAGCTAGTCTAGGGACATTATCACATACTATGTTACATATAAGAACAATCGTGATGTGATTAGAAATTTATTAATATTAAAAACTATGAATACAATTTATTATAAAGTAATTAGAAGTTGGTTCTAGGGATCCAACTCCGAAAGAACCCCACTTTCACTAGTGCCAATTAATAACAACCTTCAGTTCACTAGCTCTCACATGATACTCATGCTTCTACTCTGATAAACCTTTAGTAAATGGGTTCACCAATTTCTCTTCTGTAGGTACTCATCTCTCTATAACATCGCCCCTTTGGTAAAAATCCCTCAATTGGTGATACTTCTGGAGTATGTTCTTTGTCTGTTGGGGTAACCTTGTCTCTTTTTGAAGAGCCACCATTTTAGTATTATCACTATAAAATGTGATAGGATCTTTGATTTTTTGTACCAAATTAAGCTCTATGAAAAAATCAAAATCCAAATAGATTCCTTAGTATAATCAGAGGCTTCTATATTCTCAAACATCACTATATAATCAGAATAAACTAGATCATTAAACTGTTACAACTCACAGTTCCTTCAATGAGACAGAAAACATATATTGAATACAACTTCAAGTTGTTCTTATCTTTTTGGTTTCACGCGTTCTCTATAAAAGTGTCTCTTTAATAAAATTATTTACTTGGGACTAGTTCCTCATATCCTACAAACACTATGAACATATCTTTAGTTCATTTAATATACTTAAAGATATCCTTAACAACATTCCAATTATTTTCTCATAGATTTACTTGATATTTACCTACCATGCACAATGCATAGGCAACGTCAGGTCTAGTAAATAACATGGAATACATGATTGATCTTATCACTAAATCATATGGGATCTTACTCACTCTCTATTTCTTATGTTTTTTCTATGGACACATTTTTTTTAAATGATGGAAACCATGTGCCACTAGAACCAATCCCCTCTTGTTTTGTTCCTTACTATATATCATTAGTATCTAGTCAACATATATAAATTGAATTGCTCCATGAATCCTTTTAGATATATCACAAATGATATTGATCCCTAGAATATATGTTTCTTCACCTAATTCCTTTGTTGAGGAACACTTGATTAACCATTCCATTATAGACTGTAAGATTGTTATGTCATTTATAATATGTAATATGTTATCAACATATACTACTTGGATAATGAGTAAATTATAAATAAAGATCTTGTAAACACATGGCTCAAATCATTCTTAATAAAACCAAATTCTTTTATGGATTCATGAAATCAAATGTTTCAAGACCTTATGTTTTCTTCAGTCCATAAATGGATCTCTATAACATGAAATTTATTTTGGAATCATGTGGATTCAGAAGCCCACATTGTTGTTTCATATAGACATATTTTTGGAGGTTCCTGTTAAGGAATGTAGTTTTGACATCCATCTACCCAATATCATAGTCATGGTAAGCTGTCGTAGCAAGTAGAATTATGATGGATTTAAACAATGAAACTGGTGAAACTATTTCATCATATTAAATTCCAGGACACTGTTTAAACCTATTAGCCACTATAATTTCTTTATAGGTATTTACTTTACCTTCTAGGTCCATTTTCCTCTTGAATAACCATTTTCACCCAATTGGCTTTACACCAACCTGCACATTGACCAGAACTCAAATTGGTTCTGATACCTGGTATCCATTTCAAAATTCATGGATCTTTTCAATCTAACATATTTTCATATCACTACTACATAATTTTAGAAGAGATATTCATAATTTTAAATCAATAAAGAGTCACCTTCTTTAGTGACTAGAGGACCATATCACTATGGTTCTCTTACCTCTCTTACACTCATACATAGTACTTTTGTTTTAGGATATACTTCTTCTATGGGGACCTATAGAATCTATTCCTTTACCAACTCTTATGTATCTTGAGAATCAAATTCATTATAGTTAATCGTTCTCCCACTAATCTTTTTTAGGATGTACCCAATCTCAATAAAGATGATGTGTCTAGACAAATTCAATTTCTTATCTGAGGGGTTTTGTAGGTAGAATCCATTGGATTCTTTGGCATACCCTATAAAGATACTCTATGTTCCCTAGGGTGCTAGTTTGTTTCTTGAGAAGGCCCTAAAAAATCTCTCGCAACCCCATACACATGTATGTGACAAAATGGGTTTCTTTCCGCTCCACAATTCAAAGTGAATTCCACTTTCCTTTTTAGTTAGTACTGTGTTTAATGTGTATACCAAATTTTTAAATGCATATCCCAATAAGAATAATATGATATATGCATGAATCATCATCGACATTACCATATCAAATAACGTATGGCCCCTCCTTTCACTAACACCTTTAAAATGTGGGATATAAGGTGGAGTGAGTTGAGATATAGTCCTAGACTCCTGTAAAAACTCAACGAACTCTTGGTTAAGATATTCACCGCCTCAATCCGATAAATTCATATTAATATTATTTCTAATTTTATTATATAATTAATTCATTAATTTATTAAATTTATCTATGTAATAATAATTATTCCTCATTAAATAGATATATACATATATACTAATGTCATTAGTAAAGGTTTTGAAGTAAGAATATCCAACTATAGCTTCTACTAGAAATGGACCACACACAACAGTGTGTACCAATCCATGAAGCCATGTGTCTCTTTCACCCATCCAATAAATGGTGGTTTGATCATTTTTACTTGTAAAGAGAAATTGCTTATTTCAAGTGGTTTTAGCTTCGAAGAGTCTAAATGACTATATTGATGTATCTTTATCAAATGCTTGTTGTTTAATTAAACAAGATATTGATTCCATAGGAGGGTGTTATATGAGTCCTGTGAACAATATTTATTATCAATCTCCAACAAATGGATTTAATAATTTAATACATAAAGAACATTATTTAATTCTTCCATAACATAAAATATGTTGACCTTATAAATGAATCAACTTTTATTTACAAACATGAAAAAACACATTTATTTCTTGTAATGATAAATAAATTATGTTCTTGATAAGCATAGGTACAGAATAAAAATATTTTAAAATGAAAATCCGTATTTTTATAAAATTTAAGGTAGTAGTCACCAATGGCTAGGGAAACTAGCCCCACTCTATTAGAAGCTCTCAGATCTACCTCTCCTCTACCAATATTTCAAAATATACTTGGTCTGTATATTTGGATACAGATGTTATCACTACAAGATTTATCTAATACCCAATGTGTAGATATTGAAATTTTACCCTCAATAATGGATGCACCTTTATCATCCACTTGCTTCTATGTGCAGTTCCTCTTCCATTGGCCTGACTAGCCACATGAAAAACCTACTTTCTCATGTTCCTTTCCCTGCCTCTAGATATTCCTCTTCTAGGAAGGATGGTTCTTTGGAGCATTATACTATTTATATTTCCTGGGGCCATTTTCATTGTCCTTCATTTTATTTTGGACCATAATGTATGTGGGTTTATCATGACCAATTTTCTTATCTACTTTTTGAATCTAAGTAATATGTTCCAAAATACTCTTCTCATTATTTCCCATATTATAATTAATAATAAAACTAGAGATGGTATTGGGTAGTGATAAATTTATGATATCTTTACACAACTCATCTAGTAATTTAATCTCTATTATGTTTAACCATTAAATTTAAATAATAAGAGTGAATATGTGAACCCCAGATGGAGTAGATTCTCTAATCATTGTTGTTAACAAAGAATTAGAGATTATGTACCTCTCTTATCCCACCTTCTCCTGATAGAGATCCCGAAGGTGAGAGATCATGTTATATGCATCCATGTACTCATATTGATTCAAAATATCACTGGACAAGGAGGATAGTATGAAAAAATGAACATATGTAGCATCATTCAATTATTAATCATTGAGAGATGGATTTTCATCACTTACCTCACTTCCAGGTGAAATTGGAAAAGGTTCTTCCAACACATACAATTTTCTTTTCTTGGTGAAGTATAACGTGTAAGCTCCTTTTCCACTATTGGAAATTTGTGTCAATGAGAAAGTTATCTTTATCAAACATGGATCATAATAATATGTTTGAAGTCATTTTAATGTTATTTATAAAAAAATAAGATAATCAGGATTTTAGTACTTTATCTAATAAAATTTAGATAAATAAATAAATATTAAATTTATTACTCTCCCAATACTTTTTTGAAACCCAATAGACCTCATCATTCATTTTAGAATATCCTATTTCTTGGACATCCTAGTGGAAAGGATCCATATTCCACTTATAATTACTCCAACACTAATTGGTCAAAAAACATGAATGGTTTCAGGCAGGAAATGTAAATTCTAACTACATAAACTTCGTAGTTAATTGATCTATTCAGTGGACTCCTCGATCATGAAATCATCAATTTAGATTTCCTTATACTTGGACTATCAGTTACACCATGTCTTTATTTTGAAGTCAACCATTTATGTGAACTAAGTAAATTCAACCCAAAACATAAAGATAGAATTCCCAAATAATTGAAATCATCCCAACTTTGTCTGGAAAAACTACTTGAACTATTGTTTTAATTTAACTGAATTAGTGGAATACTATACCAACTTAATATATATAATTTAATGGTTTTATAAATTATGCATAAATTTAATATTATTATATTTATCACATATTTTTTAATATTAAGTGTATTTACTTAAGTGATTAACCATGAATTAGATAATATTTATGCATATGAAAATATATTTCAGTTCTATCTTGCATGCTTGTTAATTTCATTAATTTATGTGAATGTAAAAAAATATTCATATTGAAATAACCATGAAACTGACAAAAATAATATAATAAAGTGGTATGATCATGAGATTTTACTAATGGTTAGTTTATCTAATGTACGATAAACTATCCATTTACCTAGGGGAAAACACCTTAAACTAATTAAGGTTCATGTTACAGATTCCAACTTGTCCACCAATGCATCTCTCTTGGATTCGTTATTCCTCAGGTCCAAACTGGAACTGCCTCCGCCAGCATAGAAGTTCCATCCATTACTCATGATTTTCTCACACATAGGTGAGGGGAGAATGGTTTAAATAAAAGAATCCCTGGGCACATGAGCCCTTACAAAATAAGAGGAGAGTAGGCATGCCAGACAAAAAATTAATTTAATAATAAAATAAATTAAACAAATCACATACGTTGGTCTTGATCTATTTTCATGATCATCCACATGCATGCAATTCATTATGAATATAATAGAACTAGAATTAAATTCTTAATCAATCTAATTTTAAGATAAATCATGCTTGAATCAAATTATTATTATCTTTAATTATTCAATTATTTTATCTTAATTCTCATATGAATTTCCTTGTAATTTTCATCCATTATAATTTTAAACAATCAAAATAAATTTATTTAAAGTAAACTATTTACATAAATTTACCTTGGAGGCAACATGGTGAAAACCCATTTGAATCTACCCAAAATCTATTATACTCATATAATTGTTAATTTTTTTGATATATATCATACATGAATTATCATGTAATTTCATGATGCTTACTATCAACTTAATGATTACACGAATTACAGATTTTTTCTGTATTATGGGATGCTTAATGCACATATATAGATAACTATAATATGGCTCATACATGATATTCAATTCTGATCATTATAAAAATGTTAATTAAACATTTATATATATATATATACATATTAAAACTCATCATATGGTGTTTCTTACCAACTTAAGAAACATATGCAAGAACATGACTCAAGGTTTACATAATTTAATAAATAAATTTTAAATCTTTGTAATTTGGCATAAATATATGTTATGTACAAGAGAGCTACATGGAATGTATGTCTCTTACCATCTATATTAGATACGCACCTTGGGGATCAGGGACAAAATCAAACATAAAAAATTAGAGTAAATGATATGTCTAATGACCTACATGTCATGTGATCTACAAATTACATGGTAACCAGTCAGGTGGGTCATGTATCTTAATACATAGACCATATGTGACTCGAAGGGATTACACATTGTGTACGTGGGATACACGGTGTATACTCCATTTGACCATGTGATACCATGGCCCGATCCACATGTGGTGTATGGTATTTAATTCATTCCGTGTAGTCAATGCACATGGTTTGAATTAACTTTCTAATTAATTCATGATGCATTGACCATAAGTACAATGTGTGTAATTATGATTGGATAAAGAATAATTCAATGTTATCCCCCCAGAATCAATGGACCCATCGAATGAGATATTTGATTTTAGTTTATTTATAAAATTAATCGCATTGATTAGATCTATATGATATGAAGGAGGAAGAAGAATATCTCATGATTCAGATTAAAAGAAAAATTAAACCTAAATTCGAAAACTAAATTAAAATGTGTAAATTAACAATGATATTTAAATAATTATAACTAATTATGTGAAAACTCTGACACCACTTGTACGTTCCATGTGAAATGAATGTGTGGGATGGTCGTCGCCTAGATTTTATTTTTACTATGTTCAATGATCAATTCAATATATACACAATGATAAACACCATGTTCAATGGAATTGAATCAAATAATACCTACAACATGAATCACATTGAAATCCAAGAGAGGATCATCAATTATTATTTATAGAAAATTTAATTAAATAATTATTACCATAATGGAATTATATTTTTATTGATGGATCTAGAAACAGATCTGTAATGAACCATCATTTCAATGTAAGAATCAAGTGAAAATTCTTTATAGTGGTAATCCACATGTGTTCCAAGAATCTCCAGATGCCGTTGAAGGAATATTATGGTGTTGGTATGATAAATCCTTGTGTTTGGGTCATCTAATTTTGATTACAATGATAATTTCTTCCAAAGTTTTCTCATTGATTTAGTGGATGAAGACTGTTATCTATTCTTTACAGTGATTCTGTAGAAGAGATATCTCATTGGTCAGAGAGAATTCTCTAATTCTGTTGTGAACAACCCAAAAAAATGAATTGTTATCATTGAGAAAATAACATAAAGGGGTTTATATATCGCTAGGTTTAAAATAAAATAAATTCAAAAGTACCCTTAATTATTTATTTAATCCCAGAAAAAACCCCATATCAAATAATAATATTATTATTATTATTTCTCAACATTCTAAAAAATATTTAATTTAAATTAAATATTATTTATTCAAATAATATTCATTATTTCTTATTTTCTCACCAGACCTAAAATGGATGTATGCCATTCCTCCGTAATATTTATCCGACCATGAATAGTATCTATTAAATAAATATTAATACATTATTCACCAATAAATAAATAAATATTATATTCCCTAAATTGTAATTAAATATTTATTAAATATCCCAATCACATTATATTCTATCACATAACTGGTGACGGAATAAATGTGATAATGACAACATGAATATTTATTTAACCACATGAGAGAATAATATTTATTGTACTTTTTAAGTAAAAAATAATAATATATTATTTAACTCTTATTATGGATACACTTAGTGTGTGACCCTCTAGACATCTTTCTCAGTTCCATTATGCAAAGCAGGTATAAGTATAATGTTACCCTCTAGAAACACCTCATGGAACCTGTAGAGATATGATGTAATACCAAAATGACATAATACCTCATTAAAATGCTTACTATGTAATTTAATCTCTTTATCATAATATCTAAAATAAAGTATCTTGCATGCCAGTACCATCAAACTATGTGATCGATGTCAGTTTCATTAACTTTATAGAAATAAAACATTCCTATAGAACACCATGGATATGGATTTATTTAGGAAATATCATGTCCATCAAAGGGATTTAGATATTAACTTCTTTTAAAGAATATAGGGGATAAATCTATTCTATCATTATTAAATAATGTGATATTACTCAGGACACACCCAATGTATCTAACCACTTCATGAGCATCGGTCACCACAATTTTCATCAATACATAAAATTGCATGACTCATAATACTCATTAATAATAATCCTAAATTCCTAGTACCAATACACACATCCATCGATAATAACATCCAATGACCCATATAAATGTGTATTTTCTACTGGTGGGTCCCATTCTCATTATATCCTATTTAATATTACCAAGAGCGTACACCATGAGAAGGTGCCTCAAAGTTGTATGAGTCTCCAACCCTGATATCCTATATAAGTTGTGTCCCGTAAATTATATCAACTAGATATATAACAAATATTAAAGAATAATGTTATAGTACTTTGAGGTTCTCATCATAGTAGGGAATTGTTGTGACCTTTCTGTGAAATAGTTGCTCTAATGACATTATCACGTACTATATTATGCATAAGAACAATCATGATGTCATAATAAGTTTATTAATATTAAAAAATATTATAATAAGTTTTCACAATGTAAATCGAAATTTGTTATAGGGAACCAACTCCAACAATAAGGCTATTAGAGGTGGACCTATGGTGTTTGGAAAATCGTGGTTTTAGCTGGAAGGGAGTCATACTGAATAGTTTTATTTCCTTTTTTTTCCTAGGTATAGTAATTATAGTGCCTCCTAGTGGAGATTTTACCTAATGTTATTTTCTTAAAGATTCCATGGACATTGGAATTTTTATTCTCCAACTATTCATAGGGATCAACATTTTATGGGGGGGTAGATCCCTTATCATCTTCAATAGATTTAGTTTCCACGTGGACTATATTAGTAGTTACTGTGGAACTCTTATGTTCCCTTGGAGGAATATTGAGTTGTTATAAGTCATGTCCATGATTCTCCCAAAACCTAGGGACATAAGTCTTAGAAAAACTATGGATATGGTATTCAGTTGCAAGGAAAATGATCCAAACATGTGTAACTTCATGTTATGAATTATGCCTATACTAAAGGATGCATAAATCCTATGAGGTACCATCTATTAATATTATATAGAGGTTTATTATTATTTTTACTCTAGAGAATCTCACTCATTTCCTTTACCTTTCTTAGTATGTTCTGTGGGATTCATGGTGGAAAGTATTCTAGTGCCTTTGGATTTGACAACAAAATTTGGAAGGTAGAAGTGTGTGCTTGATATGTTCCAATGTGTAATGAGGATAGTGTAGAAACATTAGTCATCAAGAGATTTCCTTCTACCTTAGACACAACCATGCAATATTATTCCCCAAATCAACTAGTTATATTCTATTTGTGTCATTATTGATTTCTTCTAGAGGATATCTATTATTTTAAATGAGTAGTGTCAACATGCGGTGTTCATTAATGGGTATTATCATTATATGGTCCATATTTATTTTGAGTGTTTATTTTATATGTTTGTATATTATTCATTGGGATCGGTATTTGTATATGAAGAGGAGTCTACTAGATTCATGGAAATGTTTCTTGATGGTTTCATTAGGATGTTGCGGACTTAACCCATCAACATGATAGCAACTTTGGGGTATATTCAATTTAATTTTCCTCTTTTTTTATAGATCCATATCATATAAAACCATATGAGATTTGGGTTTTGTGAATTCAGATTGATGATCTAAGGCAGTAGGGTTCCATATTTTCTAGTGTATCGTTGTGGGGTAATCTGGTATTAATCTCCTCAAAGGTATATAGTTGTATGATGTTTTTTATAGACTATTAGAGGTTGAATCAGGTGAGGTTTTAGAACAATTCCCCTATTATAAGGAATTATGAAATATTGAACGAGTTGAAGAGAGCCTATTGTTTTTTAGGTATTGAATTATTGTATAGATATCATCATACGGGAGTTGGGTAGGAGGATATCATGATGACCATTTTTAGAAGTTGTTATGGGAACAATAATATTGTGTTTATACCATTTGATGTCATGAATTCCCCCAACTAAATTCTTAGGACTTATTAAATTCATGTTTTGTGAGTTCTTGATTTTCATTATAGTCCTTTTCATTGATGACATCCTTGTGTACTTATGGTTAGAGGAGGAGAAATATGAGCACCTTAGGGTTGTTTTAAACATCCTTTTACACAATCAAATTTATAGGAATATTTAAAAGTATAGGTTTTGGATGTGGTTGATACATTTCCATGGGTGGTATCATATCACGGAGTGACATCATATCCATCAAAGATAGAGTTTTTTGTTTCTTTAGAAAAACCCTATATTGTTTTAATGGTCTATAGTTTACTCAAACTTTAAGGATATTATTAAAAGATCATTACTGGCTTCTCCCAAGTAAGAACAAATTCATTTCCTTCAACATAAAGGACTACACCTTATAATTGTCTGATTAGTGTTAGCTGTATTTTGAATACATATAGGGGAGGTTGATCATTTCACTCATTCTTTAGCTACTAGTGGAGGGAATGATGTGTGAGGTGTTCAATAATGATTCCTGTCTCATTCTATGTTTTTTCTTGTTTCCTCAGAGAGGAGTGATATCATTTTGGTCCAAGTAGTTACATACCCATGTTTGTCACTATGCCACTCATGATATCAAGTTTGTGTAAGTGGTTTTTTTATAAATTCTAGAAATATTTTTGTATCAGTGTTTTTTTGGTCTTTACAGATCAGAAGAGACTAAGGTAAGTGTTTTAATGCCCCAAGTTTTATGAAAAATTATTATAATTATTATAATTATTATGTTATGACTATAATTTTGAAGAACATTTTACTATTATTTTAAATATATTGAAACATAAATGGAAAATTTTACCAATAATATATGAACCAAAAAATGACACTTTATTCATTAATTAGTGGAAAAGTAAAATAAAATTATATAGAACTTTTTCCTGCACATCTTTAAATAAAATTTCCATAGATAAAATAAATCATATAAATATATATAAATCCATAGTTGAAAATATACATAACGAAAAATATATTTATTACTAAGAAATATATTAGATCGTCTTCAACCTTCAGGATCACCAATAGCCAAACTAATCATTTGATGAAGAATAACACCATGATAGGAGAAAACATTGTCAAAAATCTATAATATGCAAACAGAACCGTGCCTTGTGAAATCATAGTGGAATAAACATGTGATTTTATATGTCTACATATAGGACTAAAATATGGTTTTTTCAAATATGGTATGAAAAAATGATCTTTAGTTATATATCCATTAGGTATAATAAATTCTAGTGTTGTTAGGTTGGAAATTTAACATAATATTACTCATAATAAAATAAAAATATGATATCAAAATATTATAACTATATAATTATATTTTAATGAGTTATGTATAAATATTGACAATATTATTACTAAATTATGATATGATATATATATAAAAATAAAATAAACTTATTAATATCAAAGAAGTATTGTAATTAAATTTTAAAATATGATTAATTAATTTTAATGGTATTTGAAAAAGAATATTTAGTATAAAAGTAATATTTTATTTTTTTGATAATCATTATATATTTTATCCTAATAGATTAAATTCAAAACTTATAAAATGATATTATATATAAATTAACATATTATAATCTTTTAAATTAAAATTTTATATTAAATAATAGAAAGAACACTAGTGTTCAAAAATGCCAATTTTCAATAAAATCATTTTTTATTTATATTTTTTATTTTCAACTTTGAACTATATTTATAATTTTTCTGAGATAAATTATATTAATATAAAATTTTATGGAATTAAAATTTCCAAATTATCATATCATGATTTGTTGATATATTCCAAAAAAAATTGGTTTTAATTGAATAGTGTAATTTACCAATATTGCGATAGTAATTGCATTATTAGTTAAGAAATATGACATAGAAATTTATGAAATATTTTTATTTATAAATGTGTATGTATTAATTTAAAATATATAATTTTGAATATTTATTATATTTTATAATCCAATGATCGATATTTTAAAAATCAAGTAATATTTTTGACAGGCACTTTTTAATACATAAATCATTAATTATAATAAAAATGATTTTTAAAATGTTTAGAAATTCAATCAGAAATATGAATTAGAAATTTAGAATAATTGGGTACAACGTATATAAATATAACTACTTTATTTTTTTAGGCTTAATTATTAAGTTACCTTTGGTAAAAACTATTCAATCTAGCAGAATCCAAAATGCTAAAAATGAGTAACTTAATAGGTTAGGGAGAAAACATGTAAAAACATGTTTTAATTTGGTTTTTGAGGTGCAGTTTAACCATATCTCTTACCTCCTCTATTATTCCAAAAAAATCGATTTTCCTTGAGAGGTACTTTCCATTATTGAAAATATTGGGTAGTTTACACAAATAAAACAATTTTTCACTTATAAAAATGTCTCTCCTCTCCTCGATTCCCTTAAAAACAAAACCCATTTATTATACCTAAAATATAGTCAGTACTCTATAAAAAAATACTATATAACATAATTAGGTAGTTTTATTATCAATATACCATTTTTAAAAGGATTAACCCCCTTCATAAAGGTGATAACCCGAGTAGAGAGGTATATATTTCTAACCACTTCATCCTATTTTTTCCTTATGTGAATTTATCCTTTATAAATTTATTTTAACCCTATCATAATTATAACAACATTATAATTATTATTCTTCTATTTTATTATAATTATTGTACGATCTTTAATCACCCTTTTATTTTTCCTAATATAACATGAAAATTATATTTGTGTATGAGCGGACTACTGCCTCCACAAAACTTCATGTTTGGTTTTCCTTAACCAACTTACAAATGTGGTTATAATGTTTAATTATATAAATTTGAATGTTTTTTATGACATATTTTATATTCTGAAAGGATAAAATATTTTATTCATTTCTCCCATTTTATATAAAACCAAATTGTCAACCATACATACAAAGAGGATGATATTTAATTCAAATTTTGAAATATTTTTATATCCATGACCTATTCTTATAAATAATTAATAACTATGATATATCACAATAATAAAAACTAAATTATATTATCATTCTACTAATTTAGTGAAATTGCAACTAAATCATCTCATAGTCATCAATAATCATGGTATGTTTATGTTTTTGTCAGTTTGACCACCAACATGAACAATGTTATGAAATTATATCATATATGAATATGAAAAAATAAATACTATTATGATATTTCATAAATATTTAAATAATATTTTTTTTGTTATGTAATGGATACAAAAATATTTAACCCGCTAATGAAGAAAACACACTTTGTTAGTTAAAAATCATTAAAAATATTCTTTGTTGATTTTTTATTCTAGGATGAAGAATAAAGTACTCATGAAAGAATATTTAAAAATTATAAATACTTATAATTCATCCATTAAATTATATTTAATTATGTATTAATGATTTAATTTACTAGAAGTGAATATAACCACATTTTTATTATGAAACTAATTCGAAGTCATAAAGATTACCCACACCCCACATTGAAAATAAATAATAATTTACTAATATAAATATAGAAATTAATTATTAATGAAGTTATTAAAATTTTATGTTTATGAAAATGTTTATTAAATAAGTTATTATGTTATTTATGTTATCTATATGTTATCTTAGTGTGCATCTGACTAATCAAGGGAACAAAGTAAGATGTTCATTGTCTCAAATTTAATTTCTAGAGACCTATTTCTTAATGTACACAATAATACATTTAATATAGAATTATTACTACACAATGAATGTGTTTTACCATATTCTTGGTGTTTTAAGGGAAATATCATGTACATTATTTAAATATATATTCATTAAAAATATAACAATCTTGAAACTGGTTTTAATCAAAATGATTCTTATACTATAAGGGATTATTTACAAGTCTTTTTTTATAATCAAGATTATTTTAGAAAGAAAATTAATTTATTAAATTTTAACTATTTATAAATCCTCTCATAATTTACATTGTATAATAATTGTGGTTTATATATTCCCTTGATATTCTATTTCCCCTCGACTCATATTTTACAAGAAGTGTTTTCTGTAAGTGACAGATTTCTTTTCTCTTATTTTTAGTCGAAAACCTCCCTTTTCCCATGAACTAATTCATTATTTGGTTTTGAGAATGTCCTTATATATACCTTAATAATTAATTGATTTCTTTATGTACTACTTATTCCTCTTTAAAATTATTTAAATAAATTTTGAATTTTTTCTATATGCATCATTTTCCTCAAAGTGCTGAGAGAGTTGATTTTTATCATTTTTTGTGTGAACGTCTGTTTCGGACTTATTTCACTTTTTTTTTATACATAATTTATAATATTTAATTTTTATATAAAATAAAATCGTATTCCGGTTTATTTACATATTATTTCTATCCCAAATATTTTCAAATAATTTATGTATTCTTCTCTTATTTCAAAGGATATATTCCTTAATGCTCATAAAAATGGTTATTATATAAATGCACATCCCATGACATTGATAACGCTCAATCAAGGATATTTTTATAATTTAAACATACCGAATATTTCATTGTATGACCTAGGTGATTCCATTATATTTTGGAGTAACAATCCATCACTATCATTTTCTTGCCTAATAATTCACTATACATGATCCTAACTTTTCACCTAATGTCTTTAGTTTATGAATACCCTATTTTTTATTCATTTGATTGAAGGGTGTTCACCTATATTCTATACATTGATTGATTTGTAGAAATTCTTAAATTAATCATATACCCTTTTTCTATCTTTTGTAAAGTACATATTTTTTATTATCTAGATAGAATAGTATTTACCAAGAAAGATACATGATGTTATTGGATACCCATTTATTTTCTATGGTTTTTTCATGTTATGATTATTCATGGAATTTGAAATTATTTTCTTATATTAGTCCATATGAATGGAATTTGGATTCCTTGGTTATATTATGATGTTTTTTATGAAAACCATTTATTCATAATGGTTATTTCTGATTTGATAATTGATTTATTTCACATGGTGCTCTTTAATATTGATGTTGATAGGTGGGTTACCTCAGATGCATTTGTTTAAAATTTATAAATAATGATATATATATTCCCGAGTACTTTTTTTATCAAAATCGTTTGTATGGATAATATAGCTCATAAAAGTAATTTTCACTATACTAATGGTTCTTACAATGAATAAATATGGTTCATAGTTTTATTCATATACTCATGACTATATTATGATCAAATGTTTCATGTCTATTGGCTTATGAATATACACCCTTTTGATTCATGTATTATGTTATTCCAATACATTCCCAATGATTTATGATATTTTATTTTTGGAATATGAATTTTATTATCTATATTTATTAAACCTATATGCTTGTCTTATGTTCACAAATAATATTTGACATTTATCGCTTATATTTACCCTTATGGAGAATCTAAGCTCGATCCTTTATTATGTTTCAATTTTTTCATTTTATGAAGATGTGTATAATGTATATGAAGTGTAAGAGGGATTATTTTGTTTCATAATTATGTAGAAATATTCCTAGGGGTTATAAAATAATTTTCTTCTGTAGTTATTCCTCAATGACATTAAACCTTCCATTATTGGGATTTTGTGTTTAGTTGTGAGGTGTAATGTTCACATTATGTAAATGTTATAAAATAAAGTCATGCCTAGCTTGAGTCACTATAGTTAGTATCAGAGTAGGGCAGAGTTAATTTTGATGATTAGTTTAGTTCTTCAAGGATTAGGTTGGAAAAACCATAGTGAAACCCTAGAGACAATTCTTAGGGATATGTCGATATATAGGATAACATCATGAAATATTTGTAAAGTAGAGATTGTGTTGTTTTAATGGCATCATATTTGGATACTAAAAGTTCATATAGAATATGGAGTAGATGTATCTAGTTGTTGAAACAGAAAAAATGATGTGATGGATATTAACCTAGTCTGCACCTGCTGTACAATAGAGTCCTAACTACAAACCTAGTTTAATATTATTATGGGATATGATTTGATTAAATACATTCACCTTACATTCCATAAGAATTATCTATTATGTAAAGGAATTTGGATAAGAATTTTGGGAGAAACCAACCTAAAGAAACAAAGACTAACTGATATACATACAGGTTTAATTAAAAGACAGTGTATTAATATAACAATTTGAGGTTGAATTTGTCATGCAATTATCTTACAATAATTATCATAGGGTTTTAATTACTTAATCTATCTCATTTTGGGTTTTGTATAGGATAAATCCTGAAGGAGAAATGTTAATAATGGATTCCAGGGATAATGAGAAGATCTTCCTCATCAAAAATCTTACGGGATAAATTTTGGAGTGGGGAATCTTTCAGTTATGTCAAACTAGTTATTGTGAATTCTGATTGACAAATTGATCTTAGTCGAACTTTATAATAAATAAAATAATATAATTATGAAGACTTATAAAAATTATTATAATCAGGATAAATAATGATGTAATATTTAAACTTATACATTCCAAATATGAGGGAAGATGCACTAGTGTAATTTTCACAAAGGTATTGGATGATGAATTACCTATGGAAAAAGAGGGAATCAAGCATCCACCTACCATAGAAGATTAATAATTTGGTTAACATGATTTAAATAATTGTCCTCAATCCTAAGGTACTGTTAATAATTCAATGTTTTATGTGTGAGGAACTTGGGCATTATCCAATTCAATGACCTAATATAAGGAATAACCAAGATGAAGAGAATCAACAACCTATTTGATAAAGATTAATATAAGAAAAACCTAAGGATTCAATAATCCCAAAATAGATCCAAATATTTGAGGTACAAAAACCCTAAAAAATAGGGTTTTAGATGTCTTGTTGGAATTTGATTCAAGGAAATATTGTTTTTATACTGATTTAAAAGATCATTAAATAACCACAATAATAATTTGATTATTGATGAAACCTTATATTAGTATGATGATTATATTCCATATTTATTTTTATAGGAATGAGACTTTTTTAAATCTTACAATCCTTTAAATAAATTTGACATGGTTTTATTGATGCGTAGGTTCCTTCCACTCAGAGTAAAAAATATCTAGAGTAAGACACATTTCATATTAACTTGTGATATTATATCAATGAAAGGATAATAATAAAAAACCTCTAAAAATGTATTATATAATTTGGGTCTTGTTACCAAATAATGGTATACTCAAATCCAAAATAGTTGGACAAAAGACTCAATATTAAGGACAAGCTAATTACAAGGAATGAAATATGTTTCCCATTTTTATAAGTTCGATACCCCTATAGAAATTATATCCCATTTAATCTCTATAATTTAGATGACCTTAGATATTTCTATTTGTATATTATAATTAAAAATATTAAGTATGAAATTTATTTAATGGGGATAATGTAACACCCCAATTTTAGGATCCATTACTATTGTTGTTGTTATTATTATTATTATTATTATTATGTTTATACTTTTAATGAAATTTTATCTATTATTTCCAAATGATTAAAACATGATTATAAAATGTGATCTATAAGATATAAAACAATGTAAATACACTTTATTCATTCATATGTGGTACTTTTTAACAAAATCACCTAAAAATAAGTATCATAGACCATGGACTATTATTTACCATGGATGAAATATATCAATTAAACATAAATAAATCAAAAGGTTAATATTCATATAATGGTACGAAATATTCATGAATAGTAAATCTACCAGATCATCTTCAACATTAAAAATGAAAAACATCCATAAAAACCTTTAATAAGGTAGATCAGAATGAAAGGATAAATCATTATTCAAATATATAATTTGAAATATGAACTCTGATTTTCCAAGTGACAGTGGATTGCATGAATAATTTAACAAGTCTATAGATAGGATTGAATACAAATTATTGTAAGTATGGTTATTATAAAAATGGTAATTTCAATTATTACCTTTGGTTATATATCGAATAAGAATAAATAACTCTTGTATTTTTAAGTAGTATATTTAAAAAAATATAACTAATAATAAAATAAACAATTGATTTAAAAATTATATATATATATATATACATTTAGTATTAATTTTTTATTATTAAAGTATGATATGATGTATATATTAAAATAAAATTATTTTTTAATATCAATGAGTAGTAAAATTAAATTTTAGAATATAAATAATTAATTATAATGGTATTTTTTCATGCGTATTTTGAATAAATGTAATATTTATTTTTCTGTTATGTATTATATATTATATATTAATATATTAAATTAAACACTTTATGAAAATTATTATATACGAAATAAAATATTAACATCATTGGAATTGGAAATTGATAAGAAATATTATTAAAAACACATAATGTTTAAGAACTCTATTTATCATTAAAAGTAGTTTTTATTTATAATTTGTATATTAAATTAAAAACTATATTTAGGTGAAACTCTGAAAACTATGTAAATTTAAATTTAAATTTTATATTTTTGAATATTTAGTATTTTTTAAAAACCATTTATTGATATTTTATAAATCATTTAATATTTTTGTCAAATAAATGCTTTAAAACATTATACATTTATTATATTAAAAATAATTTTTAACAATTTTAGTACATTAATAATAAATATTGAATTCATAAATTATAATTATTATGACAAAATGATCTAATAAGTATCAATTTATTTTTAGAATTAAAGATAAATTTACCTTTGGTAAAAACTAGTTATCGTGGTGGAAACCAAAATGGTAAAAATGATTAACCTAAGAGGTAAATGGTCAAACATGTTTAAAAAATGTTTAATAGAGTGTTTGAGATGTGGATAAATATTATATATTAAAATATATATTAGTTATAAATTTTGGATCTTTTTTCCTTAACATTGAATTTAAAATATTGTTTATTTGTATTAAAAAAATTGACACTCCTTTATTCTTGTAAAAGGTGATCTTATATCTTCACATTGTACGGAACCAAACCATTATTTTTCAACCCAAAATCTACCTAGACAACTCTTAAATACTCTTATCAATATTAAAGAGGTTATTTTCTTCCCAAAATACCATCCTTTGAAGGTTAATATCCCATTATAAAAGAGATAACCCAGCAGTGAGGTATTGATTTCAAACAACTTCTTTAAATTTTATTTTTCCATATGTGCATTTCATCTTTAAAAAATTTCTTCTCACTATATATATAATATAACATAATAATACTTATTATTCTACTATTTTATTATAATGATATTATAATCTTTAATCACTTTTCTATTTTCTAGCCTATTGGGTTTGTGTGTGTTCTGTAACCCCTAAGACAATAAAAAAATTTAATCACCCATATATTTTTTCAAAGAAAAAACATAGTAGAATAATATTTGTGTGTGTTCTGTAACCCCTAAGACAATATTTGTTTGTGCCCAAACTACCATCTTTAAAAAACAAAATATTTGGTTTCCATTAATCACCACACATTATGTATTCTAATGTTTAATTTAAAAAATAAGTATGTTTTTTATAACATATTTTAGTTTCAAAAATGATAAAAACATATTGTTCATTTATTCTATTATTTGGAAAAATAAATAATCAACCATGCATCTATGTGGAATACCACCTGCATGAGGTGATTGATTTCTTCTTCTTTACATCACCTCCTTACATGGAAGGTACCAATAATTTTCCAAATAGATAAATATTTTTTTTATGAAATCATTAATGTTTTGGTATGAATAATTGGATAACATATTAATGATATTATTAACAAATGACTATCATTAATTCAATTATTTAAAACAATAATAATAATATGAAAATATTTAATTCCAATTATTTAATATTTTCTTACATATTACATAATTTTATAAATCATTTATAATTTTGATAACATCCCTTTTTCTATTTACTAATTTATATGATGATTCTAAAAATTTCATTATATATACCTCAATATTTGATTGATTTCATTCTCGATTACTTAATCTTCTTCAGAAAATTGAAAAATATTATTTAATGTTTTCTATATGGGTTATTTTCATCAAAATTATAAAATAAAAACCTTACAATGTTTTATGTGTGAAAAAATATATCCACCAATTTTTTATAGGATACTTCATTTCTCAGTTGAAATGTTTTTCTAAAAGAAAATATTATTCACCTTTATTTATTAAATATTTCTATCTAAAATGGTTCAAAAAACATCATGGATGTTTATTATTTACGAAGTGATATTTCCTAATTCTCATAATAAATGGGTTTCATATCAATACACATCTGTTGATATAATGAATTATTTTTTAGGACAGTATTCTAATGTAACCATCCATCTTATTCTATAGCTAACCAATATAATATCCTTCTCTTTTGGAGTAATGATCAATCACATCCTTTTTATTTCCTCTTCATTTACTCTATATGATCCTGACTTTCCACCAAATTCCTTTCCATTGTTAATACCCTATTTTTGATTCATTTTATTTTTGGTTTCTCACCTATATTCCATACATTTATTGATTTTGAGAAATTATTGACATAACTATATACTTTTTATTAGTATGATG
Organism: Viscum album; assembly: GCA_963277665.1. Lineage (NCBI taxonomy): Eukaryota > Viridiplantae > Streptophyta > Magnoliopsida > Santalales > Viscaceae > Viscum > Viscum album. The sequence goes on along the minus strand of OY728147.1, from coordinate 1,686,496,325 downwards.
TAAATACCATATACTATATTATATTGAATTAATGTTATTTACCTATAAAAATACTTGATTTCACTGGATATCAATTTATTTTCCATAGGTTCTTTATGTTGTGTTTTACGAAACCGATTTTATTTAAATGATTTCTTTATAATTTGATAAGTGGAAAATTTCAAGTGACACACATAAGTATGGATAATGATGGTTGGGGTCCTATATAACCCTTTAATGGTTGACTTAATGTTTATATATCATGAAATAATTTTTCAGGAGTATAATTCATTTTCTCGTAATCATGGGTATTGATGGTGTGGATTAGAAAATCAATGTTCCCTATAAAAATGTTTAATCCAATGTTAAAAGTTTTTTTCATAGTTATATACTTATTCTCATTACTTTGTTAACCTCTCATTGATCATGATTATAAATTCATGTTTACACAATTTTTAATTCATGTATTATCTTATTACAAGTCATATTCCATGATATATGATTTATGATTTATTATGTATATATTTTTTATGCATCTTGATTATATATATGTTCATATTATATTCCTTTATAATATCAGATTGTTATTGAATTTGGTTACCCTTATTGAGTATCTGAGTTCAACCCTTTTGTTTCTATTTCCCGAGGTTATGAAGATTAGAATAACATATATGATTTATAGAAGAGAGTCTTATGTGGCCCAATAATGTATAAATATTACCAAGGGTAGTAAAATAATTTAATTATTTAGTTTGTCCTCAATGAAACTAAAAATTTTTCTCTTGGGATTGTGTAATTATTAGTTATGTGTGTTGATTAACTTATGGAAATGTTATAAAAACAAATAATTTATAGCATGTGTCATTTTTTTAGTTTCATAGTATGATATAATTATCTGAAAATGGAGGTGGATGGAGTTCATCTAGAATTACAACTTTGATATATCTTACACCCAAAGGAAGGGGAATATATTTATAGATGGATTTAGAATAAATAAATCTGGATATGTTTTTTAGGAGTTGGAAAATTATTTTGGGATGATAAAATAGTTTTTGATGGTATATATTAATGTAGATGAGTTATATGGAGGAGGTTACCTATATCAAATAATAATTTCATCCTTTTTTATGTAGCCAGAGGAGGGGTCTTGGTGGGGAGACTTAGAGGTAGTGGTGATATAGGATCATTATATTCATGATAATGCTTTATAGATATGGTAAGAGGTTTAATAAAATTAGATTATGTATATGGGAAGGCTATTTGATATTTCATAAGTTCCTCAGAAGATTCAGATTCTCCCTAAGTTTTTACTACAAAAAAAACATGCTTTTAGCAATGTTAAAAAGAGGATTTATCACTGCTAAAGAAGCTCTAACTACCTAAGCGATGTTAAATTCCAAAAAATTTCAGTTTTAGGAAAAATAAACCATAAATTAACCCTTTATGAGTGATTTTTAGTGCCAATAAAGGGGGGTTTATTGTTTTTTTCCCTAACAAAGATAAAATTTTGAAAAATAACATATTCAACCCCACCTTTTTCAACACTAGAGATACCCCATTCTTAGTAATATTCATTCCCCCCAACAAACCCTCATTCACTGCCACCCATTTAATAGCACTAGTGATCCCCATTTCTTAAGGATAAACATATTACCACTCACCCATGTGTACTTGAACTCAAAATGAGGACATTCCTTCTACAATGTGAAGCCCTTACCACTACCCTACCATGTTTTATTTTTTATTTTATTATATATGTATATTAGAAGTGTTATATATGTGTATATATACACACTTATAATTATTTAAATATATTATATTTTAATATTCATTAATATATTTTTGAATATAAATATAAATATATGTATGTTTCTTAATATACACACATATAAATATATATACATTATATATACATATGAATACATTTTTAAAATTTAAATAAAATGGTTAATTTATGACTTTAAATAAAATAAATAATATTTATTTCTTTATATATTTTTTATATATTTAAATTACAACTTTATGTAAATATTTATTTATACAATGTATTTATTATAAATAAATATAGGAAAATATGAATATATTTAATTATAAATAAAACTACATTGTGAAAAAGAAAAAAATATCAAAACCATAATATATTTATGAATGTAATACCTAGGATTAAAGTCAACACCAACTGAAAATGGACAGGAATACACTCTATAAAGATGCTAAAATACTATCTAATTTTTAAAAAATAGTGTATCCAAACTGAAAATAATAAGCTTTAGAGCCCTTATGGGGATATTTTTTCCTCGAAAAAATAGTGAAAAAGGATCCCTTAGGCCTCTGTGACATAGATATCTTTGTAATATTTTATTATATATCTGGTTGACTGCAAATGGAAGCCTGGATGAAAATTTATGTTCATTTAATGTTCAAGTCATGTTTTTAACTCTTCCTAGACCCTGAATTGATTCATTAAATTTTTATTTCATACAATTGTTATTCAATGACTATTAATCGATAATAATAAGAATGTTATTAATTAATATTATTTTATAATCCGTTATCACAAAATATCTTATATATTAAGTTTAAATTCATTGTATGAATTATCTAAAAAATGAAAAAATATATTATATTCATATGAATATAAATATACATATATATTAATATATTTTTTTCAATGATATATAATTTTATTATAAAATATACCCTTTATCAGTGCTAGAAAAAAAGTACTACAAAAGGGGGCCTTTATCAGCACTTCTTTTAGTGCTGATAAAGCCCCCCCCCCCCACTATTAGTTCATTGTTATTATTACTGATAAATGGCCCCATTTATCAGTAATTTTTTGTTAGTTTTGATAAATAAAACCTATATCATATATTTTTTTAGTACTGATAAATACCTCCATTTATCGGTGCTTTTTTAGCACTGATCAAATCCCTCCTTTATCATATCTTTTTCTATTTCTAATAAATACATCTACTAGATAAACTAAAATGTTTTGTAGTGTTAGTAGATCATCATTGGTTGTATATCATTATGTATCTAAGATGTAACATTCACTTATGGGTAAGCTTTGGTGGTATTGGATGAAGTGATCAATGAGGGAGTCTGTATCATAGTGCTTTGTCTGTCAGTAGGTAAAGACAGAGCATCATTTTTAAGGATGGGTTTTAAAATATTGGACATCCCTGAATGGAAATGGGTTAGAATATCAATAAATTTATTCACTGGTCTACCATATTCTAAGGTATGATGTGAATTTAATTTTTTGATCATGGATTAGTTGATTATGTTAGAGAACTTGTTGGTTCTTAAAGAGTTGGGTGTTTTGGAGATATTTGAATGGTAGTATATGGATGAGGTAGTGTGACTTCCCAGGGTATCGAGGACCATTATTTCATATCAATATCCTTATTTTACCTCATTAATCTAGAGTGGCTTGTTACATTATTTTTTCTCTCAGTTTCACCATAGCACTACATTCCATCCTCCAATAGATGAAAAGATGGAACAGACCATCCAAATGCTCTAGAATGTGTTATGTTATTGTGCTATTGAATTTGGTTGATCATGTATGAGGAATTTTTTCTTAGATGAGTTTTATGCTAAAAATGGATTCCAATTGTCTATTTTCATGGATCTATTTAGGGAATTTTATAGCCATACTTTTAGGTATACATTGTTCTATAATGAGGTTGAGAAGTTAATGTTCATTGGTCCAAATGTGGTGTAGAGTATGATAGAGAATATTTAGATTTTTTAGGGGTGGATAATGATCTACCAATTTCATCAGAAGTAGGCTATAGATCTATGTAGGATACCCCTAGAGTTTAGGTGTGTTAATAACATGATCTTGATGGTTTACCTTAAATATTGGTAGATGAGGTTAATTGTAGGTAGGCATATTTTCCGTAGTTTATAAGACCATTTTAGGTGTTGGAGAATATTGGGGAAGTTGCATATTGGATTGTGCTCCCTCTGTAGTTGGACAAAATTCATTATATATTCATTGTGCCACATCTCTGATGATATCTTCTCAATGAAACCAATATGAATAATTGAGGGATTTGGATATGAAGTATGATATGACATTCATAGAGTGACCAATGACAATCTAGGATATCTATGAGAAGGTGTTGCACATACTTGTTATCCTTTAATCTGGGTCTTATATAGGCAAGGAGGTTTGAAAGAGAGTACATGGGAGCATGATTCATAGATTCAGAAACTCTACCTTGAGTTTTCTTGCATTATTTTTTATTTTGATGATGTAATTCTTGAATAGATATTTATTTATATAGGAATTTTTTATCTTGTGTGATAATTGTGTTTTGTTGATTATTTTGGTATAAATTAATAGGTATCCCTTAGGGGGAATTTGGGGACTCTCTATAACATTTTACTTCTAGATTTAATCCTGATTCTTGAGGATGAGAATCATTTTATTGGTATCAAATGTAATTTTCTAGAACATCATAGTCCATTACATGTTTAATTTTAAGTGTAAAAAGGGAGTTTGGAGGTGTTCCTAAGGCGAGAACTATGTTTTGGCTATCTATATAATCATTAAATAGTGGTTATGGTCATGGTGATCATAGTGGTGAACCCCGTTTTGGGATTTTGGGCGTGGAGAGCGAGTTTTTTTGATATTATCCATGGAGTATATCCTTTCGGGGAGTCTAGGCACACCATGGTGTTTGAAACTCCAATGGTGAATTTTATTTATGGATTTTTTTCTACTAGCTATGACGTTTTCGGATATTTTTTGGTATAGTGTTGGGTGTAGTAAGTCATCAGTGTGGTGATTAGTAAATCATTGGGAGTGAAAATCCTAGAGTATCCATGGTGGTGGGTGTATAAACTAGTGAACTTACCCATGTAAAATGGGGAGGTGTGAAATTTCCATAGCAAAGGGTGGTCTATTTTCATAGTTTACTTAAGGGAAATGAGCACCCTATAAATTCCCATGGAAATGGGTAAGTGGCATGGTGTTAAACATTTCAGTGTTGTGTGAGGGGGAGGGGAAAACAAAGACTGTGTACTCACCAAAACATACTAAATAGCATGGTGATATAAAATGTTGATGGGATCACTCCTGCATTATATTGAGGTCCATAGTGGTGATCTGGGTGGCTGTAGTTACATCTTCTACACCTTGAGGCATTTTTTGATTCTGGTCAAATATTTAAATATTTTTTTAAAAAATTATTAGTGTTTCGTTGGGGTATATTATTTCAAGTGGGATGAAATCCACATTTTATATTGATCAATGGTTCTATGACATGGTGTAAGGTACCGACACCATAGTAGAGCCTATTCATAATTCCTCTATAAATAGATGGTTTTGTGTTCATTGGATCAATTTTTACTCTCGTAATTAGAACCATGACTGACCATAGCAATATCCTTTCTCCCCAACTACTTCTCTTGAGAGTTTAAACACACTATTTCATTGAGGTAAAACTCTATTGAATCAATGTACCCTATTTCCATATTCTCCCCTTCTCTTATAGAGTTTACAAGAAACAAAATAGAACACACACCACTGAAATTTGAAGGAAAAATTACATCCATTTCTAAGGGTTGACCATCTTTAGAGATACTCCATTATAATTTTAAATTCCAAAGAACCACAATTTGATGGAAAAAGGTATCCTTCATCCCAAAAGACCCATACCTATATCTTTTATTGTAACAATATGTACCAAAGTATTCACCTCTATATGCATCACTATCCATAAATGGAATAGAAAAACCACAATGGGATCCTTCCTTGATTTGAACCCTAGTCATATGGAGGATTATAGGGTGACTTTTCTAATGATAAAATCCAACAACATTGCTTTTCTATCATTTATTTTTCTTATTTAGGTTGTTCTTTGTGGCAATTTTATTTAATTTTAGGTTGATATTTGAGCATAGATTGATGGTACTTTGTTGTAGTAAAGTTCCCACGTGGGTTTCGTGGAGTTTAACAGTGTTTTATCCTTTATTCACGTATTCCTGTGTAATTATTCCTTGAAATAGAAAATATAGGTAATGGATTCATGAAATAACTTCCATTATGTATAAATCATGAAAATTTCATAAATTTTCTACCGTTGGGTTATTAGTAAGAGTAATATTAATAGAGATAATGAATGAAAATTAAAATAATACTAGGGTATTAGGGTGATTCATTTATGTTCTTCTTAATTATTGTTCTTTCATATTGTTGTTGATATACTTATTTTTATTGTTATTATTGCTGAAACATAATGATTATTGTTTCTATTTGAGTATTTTTGGCTGATATTGAGTTTATGAAATATTTTTTCATAAAAGGATGATCAATTAATGATAGTATTGAATTGGTTGTGTGAAACTAGCAACCTTGATGATTTTTCAAATAAAAACAATGGTGAAATAATGTGGAAACACAAATTAAAATGGGAAGCATATAGGTTCCTATTGAATAAAAACAATTTATTTCTTCAATGATGTGATCCCATTTGTTTTAATTGATTTATTTGTATCACAACATATAAAAGGTCAATTTAATAATGTTTTCAATGAAATGGTTTTGTAAAAATGAGTAGAAAATGGTATTATTTCTATGTATTCCCAGAACAATGTACAAGAGGTATGATTTAAATCTAGATGCTTATTGTGTTGTTCTATTTTTTTATGTTGGATTGATATTTTTATTGTGTGATTTTGTATTTATTAGTTAGTTGTGGTGGGAATATAGTATGAGTTGTAACATCTCAAAACCAGATTCCACTCAACAGTGTCCCTGGTTGGTTACATATTCTCAAGCACATATCCACAAATGCTAGAGGCTACCGACTAAATGTGAGAGCCTAAGTGAGTTAGTGGGGAGAATATTCCATCATTACCAGAGTATCGTAGTAGATTTCAAACATACAATAAATAGTAGAATTTTATTAAAAAACAATCAATTTAAAAGAAGACAATATTGAAATACATATCAATAACCAGAAGTGTCTCAAATACCAAAATATTGTAGATGATACAAGTATGTAGAATGAAGAAGAAAATTGCATGGAAATACAAAACAATATAGGTATACCAAAAAGAAAAAAAAGACCAAAAAGGTATCCTAACATTGAAAACCATAGCATTGTCATGCTCCCCTACTCCAAAGTCACAGTCAATAATATGTACCAAGGATCCTGCCTCTATCATCACCTACTACTGTATAATCTATTTGGGCCCCTGAGGAGGCCCACATAGGGTGTGAGATGAACATCCTAGTAGGTAACCACCCATGTCAATATAGTTCTAACATTAATATTGAATGTTCTAGAACGTTTAATGAAACTAGTAAAATAAGTTCACATGCCCATGGAATAAGTCTTCTATCATAAGTAGTACTGAAACCCCTCCCAAGCCTACATGCAAAAGCGTCATCTCAAAACAATGTAGATATAATTACGTAAACAAGTCTCACAGCCCTACCGTACATCCATCAGTACCAAGAAAGACATATCCACACTGTATAAGGAGTTCAAGAGTCTCACGACCACAATGTATAGTGAAAATTAGAACCCCACATCCACGCCGAATAAGGAAAATTAGACCCTAAGGGTCGAATCCAAGGTGTCACGTACTAGGGAATCCATATAGTATATCTAGACAATGAAGGGTTGGATCCAAGGTGTTTGTCTAAAGAATACACATCAATTACCATGGTCTCCACAGTGGAAGCTCAGTCTAGGAACTGGTTGGGGTCCTATAATCATGGAAATATCATGTCCTACGTGATCCCTAAAAATTAGGATCCATGGGTTAGAAAGGCCCCAGGTATCCCATGAAATCAAGACCCAAGAGGTAGAGTCCTCACAATGAGTCCACTACCACATTCCAAACCCATAAGTATAAGTCCATGGAATATTTCAAACCATTCATTCAAGCATTTAAAATTAAACATTCAATTTCATTTGAGTTCACCCACTCACACCAACAAGAACAAGCCATGAGTATACCCACTCATGAAATCCATTAATCATTGACCAATCATATGGGTATACCCTCCCATATAATTCTTTCAAGATTCCATAAATCATTTGTATAGGTATACCCACCCATATCAACCTATTTCAATAGTATCATCTAATCAATAATAATCATGACCTATAAAGATAACACTAATCAAGGAGATGGTACATCTCTTAAATAATTATACAAAGCTATCATGGAATTAACAACCTTCCTCTAACTAGAAAAGCACGAGAACACACCCCTTGGGTGTTTTAAATAGTTATAAACATGTTAAAATAATAAGTTGCACCCCTTGGGTGACCTTGAAATGAGAAACAAGTGACAACACACCTAAACAGAACCTACAGGCATCCTCATTAGGTCCAAAAAAGGCTATGACAAGAAACTCTCTAAAAAACAAGGCCTCGATGGAAATTTCTATGGGTGGAGAAAATGATTAATTCCCCAAAAACACCTAAAAATAAGAAATAAAATAAAGACCACCTTCCTTGGATCAGTAGTAGAGAGCTTGTCCAATATCAAGTCCCGATTCATCCTGATTAGGAAGAAATATGAAGAATAGACCAAGAATAGAAAATTAGGGAATATGAGTCTAAAATAATATAGCATAATTGATTTCTATAAGAATAGTATATGGGTAAAAAGGAATTTAGGACTCACCAATACGGAACCGATGAGATAATAAATGATCAAAATAGAGATCGAATGGTGAATCTAACTCAAAGACTATGCTAGGTTTTAAAGGGAAGCTCTATGGGAGTAGAGTTATTGTGCGTTGAAGGGAAAACCAAATGGGTTTAAAAGAAAACTAATACAATAAATTTTTTTTATTTTTTTTAAAGTCACACTGAAGAATCACTTGGTTTACCCACACAGTTCTCCAAACCACGTGGTAACCATGCGAGGCTCACTACCTACAAAAGGGCACATCACATGGTTACACAGCATGGTTTGACTAACCATGCAGTAACTTTGTGAACCCATCTATTAACAACCTAAAACATCTTTGAAATTATGCACAGTAATGCAGACTCTACCCCATGAATTCCTTAACAGTTCGGAACCTACTTCCTCCACTCATGTGGTTAGAAAAACTATGCGAAATCCATTCATAAACCATGCACCATGATATTTTCAACCCAAAGCATTGTTCTGGGATCTGAACAAGACCTGTACACCTCCAAAACACTTGTGATCACAAGTGGTGCATACCTAAGGCCATAAAAATCATTTAAACTAAGAAATAAAGGTGCATACCTCATATGAAAACCTAGGTCCTTAAAATCTCCCCCCCCCCTTATAGCAATTCGTCACCAAATGTATCACTGAAGAGTGGTTAAGATTCATTTGAAAATAGCATTGGCCATTGAGCACATATGTTGGCCTCCCAATCCCATGTATCATCATGTAAATGGATATGCTTCTATAGAATCCATACTAGAGGAACTGAACAACCTCATAAAACATTCATACTCCTATAAATGATACGAATCAGATGCTCTTTGAAGGAAACATCAACCTAATTCTCAACCTACTAGGTTTGAAAATTTTGATATGGGTCTATGTGATAGAAGTGCATCTGAGATACATGGAAATATTTGTGCACAACACAGTATCACTGAGGTAACTGAAAATGATAGGTAACTGACCTGACTCTCTCTAGAATCATTAATGGCCTACAATATCATGGTGAAAGCTTACGCTATCTCCTAAGCTCCCTGTGTCCCAACCTTGGTGAAACACGTATGAAAACCCAATCCCTAACCTACAACTCTAGAGTTCATCTACATAGATCCATGTAAGACTTATAACGAGACTATGTTGTAACCATCTGCTTTTGTATCAACTGGACTTGCTCAGAAGTATCCTGCATGAGATGGGGTCCAATTAAATCCGCCTCACCTGACTCAAACCAGTAGTGGAGTGAAAGGTATAGACTACAATATAAATTCTCATAAGGTTCCATCTGTATCATCCCCAGATAACAATGGTTGTAGGATAAATCAAAAAGGGGAATATGCCTCTCCCAAGTGCCACCAAAATCCAAGATGTATGCCTGCAACATGTCCTCTATCATCTATATCATATGCTCTGACCGGATGTCAGTATGATGGTGGTATGTTGTTATTAGAAGTAGCTATATACCCAATGCCATCCGAAAACTCTTACATAAATGAGATGTAAAGTAGGTGTCCCTATCTTAAATGATATTTTGCAGGACCCCATGTTGTTGAACCACCTCTCAGATATACAACCATCATAGATTTTCAACATTGAATGTCTCTATAATTAGAAAAAATTGATAAAACATTGTTATCCTATCAACAACAACCCACACATAATCGTTACCACATGGATACCTCGGAAAACCCGTCACGATATCCATTTCGACATCATTCCATTTCTATTCTAGGATTGGTATCTGCTGTAAAATCCCAGTCGGCCGCTTATGTTTTGTATTCACCTTCTACCCAGTGGAACAACTTGAACAAAACCAGATACTTCACACTTCATTCCTGGCCACCTGTACTAATGTCATAGGTCCGGATACATCTTCATGACTCAGGGATTCATTTACCAAGTTGAAGCATAAAACTACAACATCTAATCCTCGGGTATATCCAATGGAACCAAACACGTCCATGAATACACAAGATCTCGTCCTCACCTACCATCCAACTAGGAGGAGGTTCCTCAACTGCCACAACTCATATAAAACTAGGCCTTTAGAATCTGATAGTTTCCTCATCCTAACATTTCCCAACAGGGTATATCTGATAGCTAACGATGATAGAAAATCCTATCCCAATATATCATGAACCTCTAGATGCATCTTGGATAAAAAAATCCATGAGATATCACTTGCTACTAGCCTTATTCCTTGTCTGTATACGAGTCCTCCTACTCAATGCATAGGCCACTGCATTACCATTATTTGGAATGTATGAATGCTTAATGTCAAAGGATTGTAGGTACTCCACCCAACATCACTGCATCTAGTTCAGATCAAACTGCATAAATATATACATGAGGCTTTTATAGTCTTTTTACACCATAAATTCCTCTCCCAGAAATTAATGCCTCCAATGGCGCAACACGTGAAAAAATGCAGCTAGCATGAGATCGTGCGTAGGGTAATTCCTATCATGAGACCTTAGTTGTTGGGACCCATTTTCTAGGAATCGATCTCCCTGCATCAGTACTTCCCCCAGCCCAATACCATAATTTTGATAGTACACCATGTAACTCATTACCTACTCTATCAGTATCAGGATTTTTACTGATGTCAGCCTACCTTTTCAGCTCTTAAATGAAAGTCTCTCAAGACTCTGACCACATGATCTTCATGAACTTTTATGTCAAGCCCATCAACGGAGATGCTAAGAATAATAGGCCCTGTATGAAATTATTATATTAACCAGATATCCCTAATAAACTCAACATTACAAAAACATTCTCGGGTTGTTCCTAGGAAACTACTACTCTCACCTTCTTTGGGTCCACTGACACTCCTGTCACCGTGATGATGTGACCTATGAATTGAATATGATCCATCCAAATGCAGAACTTTCAGATCTTAGAATATAACTGATTCCCTCTCAGTGTATTCAGAACTATCTCATGATTGTTGGAAAGGTCGTGTCTATTGTGAAAACACACAAAGATATCTTCCATGAAAAACACCACAATAGAATCCATGTAAGGATGGAACCCTCGGTTCATCAGTTCCATGAAATCAACTAGTGCATTAATGATATCTAATGGCATAACTATGTACTTTTATAAAACATAGCTACTATGAATGGTTTTATGAGGTTTTTCTGGAGGTTGAACATGCACCCAATGATATCTGGACCTCAATTATATCTTTGAGAACATTTGAGCACCTCGATGCTGATCACACATATCGTCTATCCATAGAAAGGGATATTGGGTTTTAACTATTATATGGTTTAGTTTCCAATTTTCCATTCATTGATTAAGAGTTTCATCCACTTTTTTGCAAAAGGACTGACTAACCTCAAGGAAAATTACAAGTTTTGAAAAACCCCTTTTCCTCCAAATCATTTAGTTGCCTCTTGAGCTCTTACAACTCCATTGTTGCCATCCTGTAAGGTGGAATGGATACCCATGAAACACCTGGCACTATATTAATAGAGAACTCCACCATTCACTTGGAATGTAAACCAGAAAATTCTTTGGCAACGAAGTACTTGAGGTGATCAACCACTAGAGGGAAGTCTTCCTGACCCACTCCCTAATCACCCAGATATAAAATAGAAATCTGGGATGTCATCTTACCCAGTCAACGATGCTCAGGTCCATCCTTGCTCGCCTGAAAATTCTAACCACCCTTGAGCATAGAAACATCACCCTATGGTGATTTGAAATCCACCATCTAGGGAAATTAGTCAATATATACTCGATAATCTATCAGCCATTCCATTCCTAGAAAGACATAAAACCATGTCATCTCAAGGAAATATTTATCCATAACGAAGTGGCACCCTCCAACCTCAAGGGGAATCTTTTTACACTAGCACACATCACCCATTTTAACTCCCAATGGTGTGATTAGCATCAAAACTCCCTCAAAAATCCAAATAATAAGACTGAGGATTTTAACCACTCATTTATAAATAAAATTGTGAGAGACACTAGTATTGAAAAGAGAAGAAGAAATAGTAGAAGCTAATAATATCATACCTCTTACTATAGATGGTTTGGGATCCTAATACTATTTGGTGTACTACACAGCATAGGTCTAGCATGTATTGTGGCCTTGTGACACTGTTTGGATACCCTAAGTTGATCCACCCTACTGTCTCTAAGAACCAGGGGTCTGATTACCACGATCGCAACCACCACTACCTTTCCATGAATGTCTTGCACTACTCTAACTCCCATCCTGATGCAGATCTATATAACCTGTTCCTAAACCTGACGGTAGAGCTGACCCACTCCCACTGACTGTTGGAGGGAAGGTCCTACAAAAACGAGGCATCTGCCCATCCTTCATTAAGATCGGTGTTGTACTGGGTCAATGTCACAATGATTCTTCATTTAGCCTTGCCTACCACACTGAGGGAAATACACAATGCTTCCCAATCCTATAGCCTGACTAGCACTAACCTAATGAGAAGCCTCAAAATGGCACTTCCTACCAGAAGACGTAGATCCTCTAGGGCGAGAAACAACACACCCCTATTATGTACCCCCAGCATCCCTCAGATTCCGCTTTGTGATGAACACCTAATTTACAATATCAGTGATAGAATTCAACCTGAACATGTTCACTTGAGATATGATCACATGTCTGATATCATACTAAAATCATATTCCCCTTGAAAACTCATAAATAAGATATATCAGTGCAAAATACTAAAACTCTATAAAGCATACTGATTATTCAATAATCGTCATCATCCCCTACTCTAGATGCATGAACTCACAATCCTTCTCTACTCGTAGAGTCACGAGGTAAAATTAATCGTAGAAGCGGGTCTGGAAATCATTACATCCCATATCTCGCAGCCTTTCATCCTAGTTCAAAATGTCTCACCAGAACTTCACCGCCTTATGTAGCATATAAGTCGCGAGATTGACCCTCTACTCAGAAGAAATCTCCAGATACTCAAAAATCACTGACATGGTCTCTTGCCATATCACTGAAGCATGTGGACTACAATCCTTTGAAAACGTAGGAGTTTTCTACTACTGGAACACCCACATCTGCTCAACCATAGACATTACAAGTTGTGGTGATCCCTAGAATGTCTTTATATATCGAAAGAAGCCTTTGTGTAACTCTGCCTCAACACCTATGTCTGGAACATCTCCAGGTGCCACAGCTGGCACTAAATGAGGATCAACTGGTATCCCATGGACTACTTTCTCTGATGTATGGTCATTGTCTCCCCCATGAAGTACCACTGTAGGTCACAATGGTGGAATGTCTCTACAATTCCAAACGCCCACCTTGGGAAGTAATAACATAAAATCACACATCAAAAAAGAATAGTAAAGTCCAAAACCCTCCAATAAAAAAAATTCAAACACCCCGACCTACTCTTAAAACAAGGATTGTACAAAGAACAACAATCGAACAACTAAAAACTATGCCTCTTACCCACATAATATTTGGGTCTAGGTCATGACTCTATCTATCATTTCCAATATCCATTCTCATTTCACATTTATTCATCCATGAAATTACACTAAGGGTTACCAATTCTGAATCCATGAGGGCCCATGACACCTCACAAACCCAAACATGGTTCTAATTCTTCCTTACTTATATCATCTTCATTTATCATTTTCATACCACTGGTCTGTTATTTCCAAACCTAAAATTTTTATTTTAATTTGATTTTTGAAAAAATCTTTTTGGGTGAGCAGGAACCAGACAATACACGAGATACCAAATCACTAAAATCCAAAAAACATGTAGATGAAAAATCAAAATTCAAAAAGTGGACAGCAAAGAAAACCAATTTGGGACATGAATACACGAACAAAATCCTCATGTCGTGCCCCGAACTCCATCATCACTGTCAAACCATCAACAGGACACCAAACCTTGAAAACTGATGCCATCATTGCCTAATGCCTTACCTCCAAAGTTTCATGCACCATCCTGATCCTTTTGCCTCCGACACCACTATCACCTTGTTCAATCATTGTCATCATCGTCATCAAAGAGTCATCCTTATCGACCACTTCTCCAATGTTCACCGCTAGTCTCCATCTTCATCTTCCACCACATTGTCATCGATAATAAAACATCCACCCAGAATTCCAAAGCCATAAACCGAATCAATCCATCGACAGTGACTCGTCTTATCTCCACCAAAACAACACCAGATAATGAAACCACCAATGTAGAACAAATAACTAAAATCATCAAGGAAGGACCGACACCGCTCTCCATCTATGACCTCCGAAAAACAACCACTGTATTTCAATGCAACAAACCACAATTTCCAAGAAACACTAGCCAACAAGAAAGGATTCGCCCACAGGAACCCAAGGGAAGGAGTGAATCCAACAAGGATGCACCTCTTATACTCGAAATATATAATTTTGGGACCTTTTAAATCCGAAAATCATTTTATGATAAAGTAACCTTTTATAACTTTCCATGAGTGCCCCTCCTCTCCTCTTATAAAAGGCTCCCACCTATACCACCTTACCCACACCTCTAAAGCCTTTGGCTCGGCCAAACCCTGACCATTTTGTCTCTCCACATCCCAATAATACTCTTAGAAGCCTCGCTTTGTGCAGAATTCTTCCAAAGGAAGCCTTTGGATCAAATCAAAAAGGGTTACCCGATTTTAAGGCAATGTCTTCTCTAATGTTGTTTTGTTTTATTTTTCTTCTCCAACCCCCTAAAATCTTTTTATTATATTATTTTGTAACAAAAATAGTATATACAATATACTAGGATGTTGTTATGAGAAGGATTTTATTTACACTTACACACACCTTCGTCTAATGGTTAAAGAGCATATTGTTTCTGTGGGTGGCGAATTACTGCCTCACGAAACGATGGTTGTTCTATCTTCTCCTACCACCTCCAATGGTGGCCATTATGAGGACACTATTTTAATATATGATATATATTATGTTTTTGTTTTCCTTAGGATTCTGTATTTTTCATTTATGGCATACCCTTATGATTTCCATTATGGGTAAACGCGATATTTTCATTTTAGGAATTGTGGACTACCGCCCCCTCAATGTGATTTGAATCGTTAATGCCATATGTGGGATGTATAAAGGATGGATTAAATGGTATTATACATTATATTATACTGGAATCCATTAAATATGAAATAGAAATTAAAGTAGCGTTCATGTGTACGTACGGCTTCCGTCTCCATGAACGGTGCATTTCATTTCTTACCTCTAAATGTTATGTAATATTATAAATACTTGTATATAATGGATATATATGATATATATGATAACTACATCATGAATATAATTCTGGATATAATGGATATTTCACCACATGAACAACTTTTAATTATAAGAAGTTTATTTTTGACTCAAGTACCAAATATCGACAAAAAGACCATTATTAACTTAAATAATTACATAATGTTCATAACATTGTAATAAGTGATATGAAAGGAATAATGAACATGTAAAAGGTTCTTAAGAATGTAGAAATTAACTCTAGTTTATTATTCAGTAGGTTAAAGAGCGGTCGAGTCAAGTCGGACACGAGGTAAGGGAACTTCTTAACCCAATTTCAGTTCTTTGGGTCAATCTCCTACTTTCAAATTTTTTCATGATATTATTATGTCCTATCTTGTAATTTTAATTTATTTATGTGTAATTATAGTGAATACAATTAATAGATCTATTTTATTTAAAAAATGATCTTTGTAAGGACTTCGTCTCAATCTCCTTTCGTTGAGGAAAATTTTGTATTATACACAACTATCTTTTATACGGTGTAAAAACCCCTTGGACTTTTACGTTTATTCAAAAGGAATATTTTTATACGAAACGTTTTAATAAATGACAAAAAGGAATGTTTTTCTTGTCCTACGGATGCGGTGACAACGACTTCTCTGCCGTCGTGATCATTATTTGAGTTTCATCTTCCTCTACAAGCCATAACTTTTTTTAAATAAAAACTAAATACAAAGTTTTAATTTTCTTTTATTTTGGTATTGAAAATGGTTTTGAAAGTGTTTTTTATTATATCAATGTGTTTTATTGATATGTTGTGATTGAAATTTGGAAATTTTATGTTTCCTTTATGCATGTTTTATGTTATACGATTATGTTATGGTTTATGATTTGTTTAAACCTGTTCATATGAGGAATGCATTGGACTTAATAAGTGACGGGTGGAGCCCTCTACAGCTCCTCAATGCATCGACAGGTCTCATGAGACAATCTTTTGTCTTGGCACGTGGGCTTGACAAAATCTTATTTGTAGTCTTGGCATGAGGCCTTGGCTACGTGGTTATGATAGTCTTACATTATGCATTACATCATTATGAAAGTGGTTATTGATATTGAATTTGATTATTCGACCAGTAGAATATCCAAGTGAATAAGTAAATGGCATTATTTCATTTTACTTTTGACATATTATGCTAATGTTCAAGTTTAAAAGGCTTTTGTTTTAGTTATACGTTGCCTTAAATGTTTATGTTTATTTATGAAGGCTTCCTCTATATTGTTATCTTTGCTGAGCATATGAGCTCACCCCTTTCAATGTTTTAATTTTTCCAGGATGTGAAGAAGTATTTTATGAATGAACTAAAGGGTTAATATGAGGGGATATGAAGACAAGATGTTTTTGTAGTTTTTTATTACTTTATGATGTAATGTAAAACATATGAATGTATCTAGTGTTTCAAGGCTACTAAACTAATCGGTCTTTCGAGACTTGATCTTTGTGATATTGCCAATATTACACAATAATGCACTGACTCTGGGTACCTCTGAATGGGGAATTATAGTTGGTATCAGAGGAAGTTTAGTACTAACCTTAGATGCTAGATTTAGATAAACTCTGATTAGAGCACATAGCCCAATGATAGACATTGAGGATTAGTATAGAATAACTTCCTAGAATTTGGGTGTTATATAGATTTTGTGAGTTTTTCGAGAAATAAATCCCTATCTAGATACGAGCAGGTAGAGGCGGATCTGGAACAGATGTACCTAGGGGTAAAACCCGAAAACATCGCTTTGAGCTAGACTCAAACGGGAACTGGTGCACAATAATGGGCCATTCTGCACTCTTGGTTATGACACTCCCGAGGGATACGCTTAGGATAGTTCTCATTTTCTGTACTAACCATTATGAATGGTTTATGAGTATATAATTCTCAATGAAAACATTTTTATGATTATGGATTTTATCCATAAACTATCAAATTTTTGTTAAGGGTTTTACATGTATGGAATTACGTATTTTGATTTATAAACTAATATAGTTTATGCCATTTTTTAGAAATGGTGCCTAGTGGGAGGAATGGAAACTGTATTAATGCACGAACTCCATGTAGGGATTTCCCTTCTGCTCAAGATAATTATTGTGGAGCTAGAGATACAACTGGTGCTAATCAATTTATCACCATACTGGGACAACTCACTCAGGTTATGAATAATAACCATACTTGTATGGAGCACCCTAATCCGCAACGTGGAGGATCAATGTTAGATCTCTTCATGAGGCAACAAACACCAACATTTAATGGGGGTAAAAATCTATTAGTAGCTGAGCAATGGATAAATTCCCTAGAGAAATATTTCAGGCTTTAGGGAGTAGCGAAACGGAAAAAGTAGTCATGGAAGCTTACCGCCTCACTTGAGATGCTGATCAATGGTGGTCGCTGATTCAAAATACAAAGGAATATGAAGAAGTATCAAGTATGGAATGGAGAGAGTTCAAAGAGCTTTTCATAGAAAAATACTTTCTTGATGACCATCATGTAGATATGGAAAGGAAATTTCTAAGTCTGAGACAAAAGGAGGATGAGAATGTCACAAAGTATGAGGCCAACATTACAAGGTTAGAGAGGTATGCTACAGATTATATACGTAACCCAAGAAGTAAGATTGATCGTTTCTTTGATGGGTTAAAACCATTTATCGGTCGAGCTTTAGTATCACAATTGTTCTCATCGTACGAAGATATTGTCTCATGTGCTATCAAGATAGAAAAGGAATTCTCTAAGTCTTATGACAACAAAGTAAAGCCAGAGAAGAAGAGAATGGTGGAACAAGAGACAGATAATGGGAAAAAGGGAATGAAGTATTTTCCATTATGTGATAATTGTGGGAAGAGTCACCCCGGTACATGCCTAAAAGGAATGGGAATTTGTTATAAATGTGGAGAAAAAGGTCACTAGGCTCGTGATTGCAAGGGAAAGAAGGAGGCTATCAAGGTTGAATGCTAAAATTGTAGAGAAATTGGGCATTATGCAAATGAATGTCCTAAGAGTCAGGAAAACATACCTCTGAAAAGTCCAAGGGATCAAGGAAAAGCTTATGTTATTACTACAGATGAAGTTGAATAATTATTTTATTTGTGTTTTTGGACTCAAGAACTATATTATGGTTATAAGAGTAATGTGATATATATAAGGATTGTACTGTAGTACTTGTTTTTTTCATTAAGGTTTTAATATGATGAAGGTAGTCATATTTTTAGTATGTGAATATAAGAGAAAACGTAATTTGTTTGGAGAATCAGATGTTACAATTGATTTTGGAATTTAGAGAACTTTTAGAGAAAGTCTGGACAGAGGTATTTTGGATAACTATAATGGTTGGAATGGATTAATTTGAACCTTGTATAGTATTTTTTAAGGTTAAAACATTTCTGAATATTACTTTTGGAATATTACAATACTATATTTTTAAGAAAAGGACAACCTGCAGGTCGGGGGATAACCCATCGCGTCGGACAAAGCTGCAGGAATTGAACCCACAACCATAGTGAGATAGGCATTTATTACTTACCACTAGCCTACAGGAAGTCCCTGGTTATTACAAAAAAGTTTTCCTAATCTAAATGTTATGTGGTAATATTTGAAACCTTATACAATTAGAATATATAGAATATTTTTTAGTTCTGTTACCATTTGGAGTGAATGATGGGTTTGTGGAAAAACTTTAATAAAGAATTAAAGTCTACATGACAAGTAAGTATATTTCCTTACGTTCTTAGTAAATCTCTTAAATAAATTCCTCAACTTTATGAAAGGTAACTTAAAAAAACGTTGTTGGTTAACTTTTACAACTGGGGATTCAATGACCGTTTAACCAATCACAAGTTTGTGATTTTCTTGTAGTTAACTTTCTCCTAATCCTGTTTTATATGACTCTCCCTCATACCTTGATGGTTTGTTTTTTCTCCATATCCATATTTTCATAGAATCCTTGTATGGGCTATCTCGGGTGACCTTTGTACTTCTCTTTCTTTCTTTTAATGTTATATTTTTATTAACCATATTTCCGATGTGGGTTTTCCAAAAAGGTATTTTCTATTTTCAACCTTTTATTTTAAAAGAACAATTTCAAATTTCGAGGATGCAATTTATTGAATGAGGGGAGAATGTAACACCACAAGAATTCATTAAACACTTTTCTTTCAAGAATGCAATAGCTTGCATTGTACGCAAGTTTGAGATTCTAACACACCGCAACCAATCAACGTAGAAGATATGAATAGTAATACCCACTTTTTAAAATTATATAAATTTTATATTTCATAATGGACTTCATATTTTTATTCAGAATATCGAAATTATCCTACGTTGAATTTTTTGTAATTTTCTGAGAACATCCAATTTTCTATGAATAGTAAAAATACTTAAAAACAAATTTTTTAATAAAGATAATTTATAGTGATAAATTATACTATTGAGTGGTTTTAAAGTATAATTAGAATATATTTTTACGATTTTATCCAATGGTGTTCATTAGAATTAATTTCACTTTGAAATTGGACATAAACAATTGTCAATCTTTTGATATATATTGTTTCTTAAAAACATGCTATTTGTTGTGACAGTGGGAATTAATTATAAAATTAATTAATGCAACTTATATATTTTTAATTTCATAAAATAGACATCATTTTTGAATTCGGAATATCAATTATTTCTTAGGGTGAATTTTTGGCATTGTTCTGAAAAACATCAATTTTTGATGAATAGTGAAACCACTAAGTGGTAGTTAAAAACTAATTTTTCGTTTAAAAGAAACATTACCACTTCTATGATTTGATTTTCAAAAAACTGACATACATTGTTGTCATTGTGAACTAAAATGTGGTTCAATGGGATTAAAATATATTTTTGGTGAATTGTAAATTTTAAGTTTAATTAATTGAGATTAAAGGTAATCAGTGAAATTTAAGGCAAATATAATGTTATAATAATATGAAATGACCTTGAAACATGTCCTAACCCTATTTTATGAGTCATGGAAGACTAAGAAAATCTATGGGTCAGCTTGGGGACCCCATGGAGCCACGTTGGTAGGAAAATGACATTAAAAACTTTTTATTTAATGTTAAAATAAAAATGTCACAACCATGAGTTGTTTTACTAAAACAATTTTTAAATGGGGTTATAAAAGTCATATGTTTGACTATAAATATTAATTAGAAATATAAAAATATTTCGTACATCATGATATTTTTTATTTAAAATATTTAGACAATAAATAAATTAAATTATTTGTGACACCATGATGAGGCAGTGATTACCGAATTATTTAACAATTTAAATAAAATGAAAAGGCAATGTAAAATCTAAGACCTAAACATGTAAAAAACCTATTTTATCGGTTTATTTTGAAATATTATCACCTTATCCTTGAAATATATAATTTTGGGACCTTTTAAATCTGAAAAACATTTTATGAAAAAGTAACCTTTTATAACTTTCCAAGAGTGCCCCTCCTCTCCTTTTATAAAAGGCCCCCACCTCTACCACCTTACCCACACCTCTCAAGCCTTTGGATCGGAAAAACCCTGCCCATTTTGTCTCTCTATATCCCACTCTTACTCATATATGCCTCACTTTGGGCAGAAGTCTTCCCAAGGAAGCCTTTGGCTCAAATCAAAGAGTTACCCGATTTTAAGGTAATGTCTTCTCTAATGTTGTTTTGTTTTATTTTGCTTCTCGAACCCCCTAAACTCATTTTATTCTTTTATTTTATTACAACACAAGTATATTTAATATACTAGTATGTTTTTATGTGAAGGAATTTATGTACACTTACACACACCTTCGTCTAATGGTTAAAGAACATACTGTTTCTGTGGGTGGAAAATTACTGCCTCACGAAATGATGATTGTTCTGTCTTCTCCTACCACCTCTCATGGTGGACATTATGATGACAATATTTTTATATATGATATATATTATGTTTTTGTTTTACTTATTATTCTGTATTTTTCATTTATGTCATACCTTTATCATTTACATTATGGGTAAACACGGTATTTTCATTTTAGGAAGTGCGGACTACCGCCCCCTCAAAGTGATTTGAATCGTTAATGCCATATGTGGGATGTAAAATGGATGGAGTAAATGTTATTATACATTATACTATACTGGAATTATAGTATACCTTGATATAATTATAATTTCATTCCATTAAATATGAAATAGAAATTAAATTAGCGTTCATGCGTACGTACGGCTTACCGTCTCCATGAACGGTGCATTTCATTTCTTACCTCTAAATGTTATGTATTATTATAAATGCATATATATACTGGATAGATATTATATATATGATATCTTCATCATGAATATAATTATGGATATAATGGATATTTCACCACATGAACAACTTTTAATTATAAGAAGTTTATTTTTGACTCAAGTACCAAAGATCGACAAAACGACCGTTATTAACTTAAATAATTACATAATGTTCATAACATGGTAATAAGTGATATGAAAGGAATAATGAACTTGAAAAATTTTCTTAAGCAAGTAGAAATTAACTCTAGTTTATTATTCAGGAGGTTAATGAGCGGTCGAGTCAAGTCGGACACGAGGTTAGGGAACTTCTTAACCCAATTTCCGTTCTTTGGGTTAATCTCCAACTTTCAAATTATGTCATGATATTATTATGTCCTATCATGTATTTTTAATTTATTTATGTGTACTTATAGTTAATACACATAATATATCTATTTTATTTAAAAAATTATCTTTTTAAGGACTTCGTCTCAATCTCCTTTCATTGAGGCATATTTTGTTTTATACACAACTTTCTTTTATACGGTGTATAAACCCCTTGGACTTTTATGTTTATTAAAAAGTAATATTATTATACAAAATGTTTTACTAAATGACAAAAATAAATTTTTTTCTTGTCCTACGGATTCGGTGACAATGACTTCTCCGCCGTCGTGATCATTATTTGAGTTTCGGCTTCCTCTACAAGCCATAACTTTTTTAAAAATAAAAAATAAATACAAAGTTTTAATTTTATTTTATTTTGGTATTGAAAATGGTTTTGAAAGTGTTTTTTATTTTATCAATGTTTTCTATTGATATCTTGTGATTGAAATGTGGAAATGTTATGTTACCTTTATGCATGTTTTATGTTATACGATTATGTTGTGGTTTATGATATGTTTAAACCTGTTCATATGAGGAATGCATTGGACTTAATATGTGACGGGTGGAGCCCACTATATCTCCTCGATGCATCCGCAGGTCTCATGAGACAAACTAGTGTCTTGGTACGAGGCCTTGACAAAATCTTATTTGTAGTCTTGGCATGAGGCCTTGGCTACGTGGTTATGATAGTCTGGAATTATGCATTCCATCGTTATGAAAGTGGTCATTGATATTGCATGTGATTATTCGACCAGTAGAATATCAATGTGAATAAGTAAATGGCATTATTGCATTTTACTTTTTCCATATTATTCTAAAGTTCATGTTTAAAAGGCTTTTGTTTTAGTTATACATTGCCTTAAATGTTTATGTTTGTTTATGAAAGCTTCCGCTATATTGTTATCCTTACTGAGCATCTGAGCTCACCCCTTTCAATGTTTTAATTTTTCCAGGATGTGAAGAAGTATTTTATGAATGACCTGAAGGGATAATATGAGCGGATATGAAGACAAGATTTTTTTGTAGTTTTGTATTACTTTATGATGTAATGTAAAACTTATGAATGTGTCTAGTGTTTCAAGGCTACTAAACTAATCAGTCTTTCGAGACACGATCTTTGTGATCATGCCAATGTTACGCAATAATGCACCGACTCTGGGTACCTACGGTCGGGGTGTTATATCGACATCTCGAATAGAACATCCCAAAACATCCTACTAACCACCACACCATTCCGGATAGGGAGAGAAGGGGAGGAACCTGAAGCCAGAGCAGAGTAGGTGTGGATGAGGGCTTCAACCGAAAGACTAACCTTTGCTAGAGCCACAATCCCCTTCCATTGGGTCACCTCCAAATAAACAACACACTTGAAAAAACACCACCACAAACAAGGAACTAGCAGAAGAATCTGTAGCAAACAACCAAACTACAAGGAAAAGCATTTCCAGCAGGAACCCAAGGGAAGGAGAGAATCTAATGAGGATACAACTCTTTGAACACCAACAACCTCTCAAACAACACATCTTAAAACATCATAGTAACCACTGCACCAGTCCAAACAGGGAGAGAAGAGGAGGAACTTGAATCCAGTGCATAACTGGAGAAGATGAGGGATTAAATAGAGAGACATGACCTTTGACAAAACTACAATCCCCTTTCATCAGGCCACCTCCAAATGAACAGCTCACCTACAAAATCACTTCCATGTAGGGAGAACCACTAGAATACTCTACAATGAACTAACCAACATGGAAGCATTGAAGAGAAACCCAAAGAGAGCCGCAAACAGTGAGGAAAAAGAATTCGAGATGGGGGGGGACCCTGGAAATATGATTTCACCCATTATATATACTGCTCCCAGACTAACATAACAATAGGAAAAGTTATCACACCAACTATCACAACAACATGCAATAACTCTTTCATCCTAAATGGCATGACCTAATGCATGGGATTTGATTCCAACAAGTGTCTATATAATGAATGAGATTTCAAACCCTCATCTCAAAGGTTTTAATCTAAAATAGAACCCACAATTGCATCAATAGTAATAATAAAATTCAAGTGTGTCACCCAGGAGTGAAATCAAATAAACTATAACAGCGGAAATATAGAAAAGAAGAAATCCATTTGGGCCATTTTTGTTTTTACTGTACATGGTGGTAGAAACTCTTAGGCACAGTTTATTACCAAACACTATTTCCTTACTATCCGTGTATATTTTCACCAAAAAGTAAGTCAAACCATAAAAAAAACCCTTGGATACAACTTTATAACGTCCCAGACCCAGATTCCACACAACAGTGCCCCAAGCCCAGTTGGATACATGTCCTCAGGAACATGTCCACAAATTCCAGAGGCTACTTATTAGAAGTGAGGGTCAAGGTGATTTTGTGGGGAGACTATACCCTCATTATTGGGGTATCACAGTGGAATTCAGTCATACAATAAGTAGCGAAAGCAAATTAAATAGCAGTCAATTGAAAATAAGACAAGACAGAAATATATATCAATAACTATGAGTGTCTCATATACCAAAATGATGTTGATGATACATGTATCTAGAAATAAACCAAAGTACTTCGTGGTAATACATTACAATTCAAGTACTCTAAAAAGAACAAAAGACCAAAAATTTATCCCAGCATTGCAAACCTTATCTTGGTCTCATTCTTCCATGCTCTAAAGTCACAGTCAACAGTATATACTAGGGTGCTTTCCAAAATCTTCATCTACAACCATATAATCTATTTGGGTCCCCAGAGTGGCCCAAACAGGGTGTGAGATAAACAATCTAGTGGGAAGCCACCATGTTCTATATCGTTCTAACATCAATATATAATGTACTACAAAGTGTAAGGAAACTAGTAAAGTAAGTGTGTATGCCCTTGTAATATGTCTGTTATCATAAGTAATATTGAAAAACCTCTCAAGGCTACATCCAAATGAGTCAGCTCTTAAAAATGAAACTATAACAAATTAAACATGTCTCATGGGATCGTCTAACATCAATCAATGCCGAGAATTCCATTGAAACACTGTATAAATAATTCAAGAGTCCCACAACCACACCGTATTGTGAAAAGTAGAATCCCATGATCATGTTGAATAATTAAAAATAGACCCCATGTACTATATCCTAGGTTTCACAATCCAGGGAATACATATATTATGTCTAGACCACAAAGGTATGAATC
Source organism: Viscum album (assembly GCA_963277665.1). Taxonomy (NCBI): domain Eukaryota; kingdom Viridiplantae; phylum Streptophyta; class Magnoliopsida; order Santalales; family Viscaceae; genus Viscum; species Viscum album. The sequence goes on along the minus strand of OY728147.1, from coordinate 1,686,470,523 downwards.
TAAGGAGCTCATCTAAGGAATCCACATCGATTCCCATGGGTTCCCCAATAGAAACTAGGTCTAGCCATTGGTTGTGTCCGAGGAGCATGGAAATAGAATGTCCTACATGAGCCCAAGCAAGATAGATCCACAGGGTATAAAGGACTGAGGCATCCCATAGAATCAAGACCCAAAGTGTAGAGTCAACCTAAGGCATACAATACCAAATTCCAAACCCATGGAGAGAAGTCAATGGCATCTATCAAACCATTCATTCAAGCATTTAAAATAAAAAATTCAATATCCTGTGAGATCACCCGATCACATCAACAAAAACAAGCCATGAGTATACACACTCATGCAATCCATTAATCATTTACAAATAATATCGTTATACCCTTCCATAAAATCATTTTAACATTGAATTAATCATTTATATAGGTATACCCATCCATATCAATCCATTTCAAAAATACCATCTAATCAACAATAAGAATGACATAGAAAGACAACACACATAAAAGAGGTAGTACATCTCTTAAATAGTTATACAAAGCTATCAATGCATTAATAAGTTTTTTATAGTAAGGAAATCATTAAAAAAACACCACTTGGGTGGTTTAAATAAGAATAATCAAGTTAAAACCATAACTTTAACCCATTGGGTGACCTTGAAATGGGAAACGGGTGCCAATGCACCTAAACAGAACCTACAAGATTAATCAATAGGTTTTAAAAATCATATGGAAAGTAGCTCGCTCAAAAACAATACCTCACTGAAATGTCCAATTGGTGGATAAAAGGCCAAACACCCGAAAAGAACCCAAAATCTGAACGAAAGTAGAGACCACCTCCCTCAGCTCGGTAGTAGAGATATCAGCCATTATCAAGTCTTGATTCTTCCTAATTTGGATGAAATCAGAATAATGGATGAAGAATAGAAAATTATACATATGATCCTAAAATAAAATAGCACAATCGATTTCCATAATAATCAAATATGGCTAAAAACAAATGTAGTCTTCACTGTTATGGATCCTATGAGACAATGGGAGATTGAAAGGGGGTCAGATTATTAATATTGCTCAATACTTATGCTAGGAACCAATGGGATGCTCCATGGGAGGGGAGTAGAGGTGAATTGAATTAAAGACCTAATGGTTTTAAAAGAAAACATAAAATTTAAATATTTTTTTTAAAATTCATATAGAAGGATTGTAGGGTTTACCTGCACATTTTCTCAAACCATACGGAAACTGTGCAAGGATCACAACCTCTAAAAGGGAACATTTCATGGTTACCATACACAAGTTGACTAAAAATTTGGTAACCATGTGAAACCATCTATTAAAAACCTGAAACTTATCATACATTATTCACAGCCATGTGGACACTACTCTACAATTTCCTTAACCGTGCAGACCACACTACCTCTTTTCATACAGTTAGACAAACAGTGTGTAATCTGTATGCAAACCATGCACTAGGTCATTTTCTAAAGAAATATTGGATTTGAGCTCCAAACAAGACCGGAATTGATCCAAAAAAACCCGTGATCACAAGGGGTACATATGTAAGGCCATAAAAAGCATTTAAACAGAGAAGGAAAAGGTTTATACCTCGTTCAAAAACCTGAGTTCTTATATAAATGCATGATAGTATAGAATTTGACTATATATGATGGAAATGGTAAGGGGTATAGGTGAAATATGTTTTTATAATGGATGATGATAATCATAAATATTGTAAATAATTAAATTTATGGACAATGATATGAATAAAAAGGGAATGGTTTGGAATTAAATAAAATAATAATGACTTGATGTAGAATGTGGGATATTATATGGTATGGAACTAAATATTGGAAATGAAAACAATATTGAACATAGGTTGATTTTTTATCATTATATATGGAATGGATAATTTATGTATTGAAATGGGAATATGTGATAGTTTTCTCAGTTATTTTATATAGTTTTTGGGGATGATTTACATGTAGAGGTTTTTGTAGTGGTGATGTATAGAAAATACGGTGTAGTAGTTCTTACAGAAATAGAAGGGATTTTTTTTGTACATCTTCTATGATAATATTTGGTGTAGTATACATTTATCATTTATTTTCTTGTAATTTATTTACACACCCAACTCGAGTATGTCTACCATACCAATGACCAAATGTTTTGGGCTCAATGTTTTCCGCAAAATCTATATTGGGGAGTACAATGGTGAGATAAAACCTTCTCAACTCCCTATCAGTTATAAAATAATGGATGGTATTTTTGGATGAAGCGATGGGATATGTTCATAAGCATGAATCTATGTCGGAAGGACCCATTTCAATATCCTTCATGTTGATGATACCAAACATCACTAAATATTTGATGTGTGGAAATGGATGTGACATGAGGAGAATGATGTGGTTTTGGATTGTTTTATTGTTGTGGTAATAACATGTATGAAATGATTCCAAAATAGAATACTAGACCATACATAGGTTAGGGTAGGTAGGGTTATGACCTAACCCAAATTGGTGTTGGGGGAGTGAGCATAGGATATTTGATGTTTGGGTGTGAGAGTGAAGAATTATTCCAGAAGTTGTTACAGGTCACTTACATTTATATATTCATGATATGATATTACTACACATGGATAAGATACTTGGTGATTTAATCTTGGTTATTTTTTGTGGTAGATTATTTTATAGGTGTTGGTTGGTTCTACTATTAATTAACATTGGAATTATTTTTCTTCTTCCACATTTTCATAAGAGGTATTGAGTATGATCCTACTATGTATACATGCTTCTCTCACCCCTGTGTAAATAAATTATTTTTTTGGATTCTAGGGTCAGTTTTATAACTGAATTATATAGTACTAGCTAGGAGATTGGGATTGACTGTGGAGTCAATTCCTAGGACTTTGTTGGTATTTTATATTGGAATTTGTATTTCTCTGACATACTCATGCCTTGTGGGTTTATTGTGGATTTTGGATTATTTATGTTACGATGTCGACTTTTGGTTTTTTTTGTATTCTTGAGATATATGAGGAAAATACCTTCCATAAGTATGTTTTATACCCTAATTGTGGGTCTCCAATCCATGACCCATTAGGGTAGAGCCTCGACAGTCACATTCATCTTCACTATAGGCCCATGAGGGATTACTGGTTCAGTGGTTTGTTAAAATAATATTTTCTCCATATTAAATACACTTTTTACCCCCAAGAGTTGTGTCAAATCTTTCACCAAGAGGGGTGAAAGTAATGTGTTTTATGATCTCCCTTCGACATCGATTTTCTTATTATCAAAAAACATGTAGGTTGTCTCAACTTCGGGTAGATGTACTCCATTCTCATCAATTTCACGAACTTCCTATCCATGGGATGGAAAATATTTTACCATCCTCCCACTCAACAGATGAAATTCCTTTTTATCAAACATGGGGATTCCTTTTTTGTAAATGTTGTTTATAGAATCAATATTTCTAATCCATTAAATAAATAAACTCCGAAAACAGAATTAGATCCATGGTCACGCCTCAAACCACTTAAAAAATAACCACTTTTTTAAATTTTATAAATTTTATTTTTCAAAATGGACTTCATTTTTGGATTCGGAATATCGAAATTAGCCTAGGGTGAATTTTTGGTATTTTTCTGAAAACATTCAATTTTTGATGAATAGTGAAAACCCTATGTTACTATTTAAAAACCGACATTTTATTTAAATAATTATTTATTATAATTAAATTTATTTTAGGTGAAAATTGATACATAATACCTATATATGTTTAATGCAATTAATTGGAGTCATTTTATAATAATTTTAGATATATAAAAATTTTGTTGAACTTCTCTCCGTCTTTTACCCACCTCATAGGAGAATTTGAAAATTTACATAAAACATAGTTTTACCACTTCTGTGAGTGGAATTTCAAAAATCCGAGAGACATGGCTGATGTTAGTAAGTAAAATGTGGTTCAGTGAGATGAAAATAATTCTTGGTGAATAATAACTTTTTACTTTTTTTTACCACGGTTAAAAGTAAATATGGTAATTAAGGGTAAAAATTATATTATTATTACCTTAACACATGTACTAATTCTATTGGATAAGTGTAATGCGACCAAAAACAACCTTAGTAATAAAATATGACCATTTATGCCCACTTGGATTAGATTAGGACATTTATTATCAATTTATTTAAAGAATAGTTAAAATAGTTAATATCAAAGTTTAATAAGTAAATAATTTTTAATATAGGGTTATACATATGATAAATCCGACTATAAATATTAATTAGAAATCTAAAAATAGTTCCTACATTATGGTATTTTATTTTTAATTTTTAGACATTAAATAATTTAATTTATTTATGACTCAATGATGATGCAGTAATTATCATATTAATAAAATATTGACATAATTGATGTTATAAATACCCAAATAAATGTAATTTGAGACTTTTTATCAATTAAATTAATTTTATAGTTTAATATGACATGTTAATATTGATTTAATTAACTTTTTTCGAATTAATCATTCTGTTACAATTTTTACAAAAATCAATTACTAAATAGTGTCAAAATTGACATAAAATAGTTTTATTAAAAAATATTATATTATTGATTGTTATTTTATTCCTAAAGATCTGAGGTTGGGCAAATATACTTATATCATGATATTTGTATCATTAATGGACCACTTGGGGGGTCTCTGGGTTGTATATGGTAAGTTTATTAACTATATAATATAAAAATACAAAGTGACATGGTAAATGTCAATCTAATTAACTAAGAGTTAAAACTATGAGATAAGGTTAATATAATGAACTAAACTTGTCTAAATTCTATTGGATGAGATGCTTTCGACCTATACCCACCTTATATTCGAAATAAATCAATATGGAGATATTTAAAACTTAATTTGGCTTTATAATAAAATAATATTTTTACTTTTTCCTAAGGAGCCCCTCTCCTCCCTTATAAAAGGGTACCTCCTCCCCCTCTTCCTTACACCACTTTGAGCCTTCAATCTCGGCCAACCCCTACCGATTTCTCATATCAACTTCCCTAGATACATCCTAGAGGTCCTGGAATTCTTAAAAGTCCAATTTTAGTGCCCTAAAAGGAGGTCTCAAAGAAGCGCTTCAAAGAAGAGATAATGTCCGTTACTGATTCTTTCAACTTTATTTCTTCTTCAACTTATTATTCTTGATTTTTTTCATTATGAAGTAATAACATCAGTATCACTCATATACTGATATGTTATTATAAGAATGAAACTACCCTATTTCACCATCTATCCATCCTACGGAAAATGAATCACCGCGCATGCGTACATACGGAATACCGTCTCCCCGTCGTGGTGTAATCTATTTTCCACCACCACCATACATGGATGGGTATAATGGTGAAACTAAATAACTATATATGATTATTGTAAAGTGGTATTGATTTTGAAATAGTATACATACACTCCAATACAATTACACGATCATGGGAATGATATCATTGCTCGTACGTACGTGCGGAATACCGTCTCCGCGATGTGATGTGACTCGTTCTACATGATTTTCATTGCATAATGATTACATAAATGAATTGAGTGAATAAATATGATATATATTACACTAATACCATTCTGTAAATGAGGTATCTATAACCTAAAAATAATAATAAGAATTTATTCGACAAAACACGCATAAGAACAAAAAATTAACAAACACCCGAATAACAAGTAGCAATGAAATATTACTAATAATAAGCTAAGAATATGACCCTATATGATATCATAACAATAAGTATGATTATGTAATATGTCAATAACATTATTTAAATCATTATATAGGAGTTTCGGACACTTACGAAGCAAATCGGACCTATGGTAAGGGAAAATATCACAATCTCATTTTTATCCGAGATTGTTTATACTGTGGTATTTACTAGGGTGTATTTTATCATCCACATTCATGTTTCCTCAATATTTAATATTATTTAAATCCACCTATAATTTTTTAAATCCAATTTTACCCTTCCGTGAGTTTTTATTAAAAGATATGAACGAAATATTTTTTCGTTTTTCGTATGAGGTACTTTTTGACCTTTCAGACAAAAGTACGAGAAGAATGTTTTTTGATAAATTATACGACATGAATGGATTTTTAAAACATTATTTCCACAAATCTTACTTTACAAGTTTTCATGTTTATTTTTCATCAACTCCTTTTAGTTTCAAATTGTATGACATGTTAAGAAAGGAAAATGTTTTTAAAATAGAAAGGATATTTCCCAAATGAATGGAGTTCAAGTGTTTTATCAAAATTATTTTCCATCTAAGATAATATAGGGTTCTGTTTCTGTCCCTATTATTAAATTGATTTGATTATGTTGTGATGGAATTATTTTTATGAATTCCGTTATCTTATATGAATTGTTTTATGATGTCATGATGTTTAAGAATCCCATTTTTATTACATGGGTTATGCAATGATCTATGATTTATGATTTTGTGACACACATAAGAATATTATCATTATGAGATGGGTGTGACCTATATCTCCCTCCAATTCATTAGGTAAAGATTTTATATCTCATGAGATAGACATGTCTGGAATGGAAGGTTAAACTGGTTCAGTGAAATAGGACTGAAACGAGGAGTGAACTCGGTTCAGAAATGCACTTTGTCCACTAAGATAGTCTTGGATATGAGTCTTGACTACTAAGAAATGATTCTCTATGATTATGTGTGTATTCCACAAAGTTTCATGTTTTATGTTATGATCATTGCGATTACTTTACACTACTATGATTTATCCCATGTTATGAAATTATGATCTCTTTTGCAGGTTAAGATTTCCAAAAGTTATGTTCTTATGAATATGATGTGATTGATATTTCTTTTGTTTACCCTTACTGAGCATTTAAGCTCACCCTTTTGTATGTTTTCTTTCCCCAGGTCAGGAATAAGGGTATTAAATAAGATATTCCAAAAGGGAATATAGATATGTTGAAATAAATGGGAGACAGTGTATACGCTTTATGAACCAGTTGTTTATGTTTCCCAGTTTTTAAAGACACTATACCTATATGGTCCTTTCCTGGTCTTGTTATATGTTGTAATAAGTGTGCTTAAATTCTGAAGTAATAACAATGTATGTAAAGTATGGGTCATTATAATTTATAATAGAGGAAAGGTGTAGTCAACCTTTGGAAACTAGGATGTGAAAGCCTTAGTAAGAACCCTAAGGATAAGTATAAGAATAGAACACGATCTTAGTGTTTTAAAAATGGCCACGAACAACCTATGATAAGACCTTAAGTGTGAAATTTTATTCTTAATTATGTGGTTTTCCTATTATAATTAGTGTTTCTCACACTATTCTTCTTGGTTTTAGTCAATGGCTAGAATTCGAAGGAACCGTGTTAATGCGGAATGCGACAGGCAATGCAATGATTGTCCCCCTGAGCAACCAAACGTTATATGATATGGAATAAAAAATCTTATAGCCATGCTCACACAACTTTCTCAAGCTATGAATCATGCAAGACTTCCAAATGAGCAAAGTAAGGAGAAACATTATGTTGAATCCTTCATGAGGCAGCATCCACCCTCATTCAGTGGGTCTACTGATCCATTAGTTGCTGAACAACGGATCAGTACTACAGAAAATATATTTTCAGTTCTTCAATGGTCTGAACATGATAATGTCAACTTATCAGTGTATCATTAGGAAGGTGATGCAGATCAATGGTGGAATATTATCAATAATACGAGGCCAAGAGATGAAATTGAGTCCATGGAATGGGACGAGTTCAAGAACATATTTTTCAATAAGTACATCCCTCCTATTCTCTGAACAAAGATGGAGAAGGAGTTTCTTGAATTGAAGCAGTAGGATGATGAATCTATTGGTACCTATGAATCAAATTTTTCAAGACTTGCAAGGTACGCTTCTGGTATTATTATCCAACCTAAGAGTAAGATCAATCGATTCATTAGTGGCTTAAAACCAAGTCTTCGAAGGGCCTTAGCTATAAGGGACTTCAATAGCTATGAGGAAATCGTTCGATGTGCTCTCATAGTCGAGATAGAGATTGGAGTAACCCATCAGTCATATGGGTTTTATAAGAAGAGAAAAATGGAATTCAAAGGAAAATCTAAAGAGCACACTGAAAAGAAGATGAGTTTTCCCTTATGCTCAAAGTGTGGAAAGCAACATGGAGGGAGTTATCTTAAAGGGACAATTAAATGTTTCAAATGTGGAAAGGAAGGTCATCAGGCATTTGAATTCCGCAATGATGGGAAGAAGATGTCTAATGATGCAAACAAAAGAAGGGATACATAGAATGAACCTACTACAATTCAATGTTTCAAGTGCAAGGAGATGGGGAATTATGCCAATTAATGCCCAAATCCAAGGTTTGATGATGATGGTCGATGTCAACAAACATTTAAGGCTAAAGAAAAAGGAAAGTCACATGAAATTTCTATCAGCGATGTGGAGTACGATAACGATGTGGTGAAAGGTACACTTACCATCCACTCTAATGTAGCAAATGTTTTATTTGATTCTGGATCCACCCACTCTTTTATTTATGAAGAATTTTCTAAGGGTATCACTGTATTACCTCAACAATTAGATGTTGAGTTTGCTGTGACAACCCCTAATGGCACAATAGTCGCATCAAAAGTTTATAATTCTTCCCCGATTGAAGTTTGTGGGAAAGTGCTTCCTGCAAATCTTGTGATCCTTCCTATAGTGGAATTTGATGTGATTCGTGGCATGGATTGGCTTTCTTTATATGGAGCTCATATCAATTTCCAGAGAAGGTAAGTCACATTTCATATTCCAGATCAATCTATAATCATTTATCGATGCAAGGATGAACATAACCTTCCAGTGGAAATTTCTTCCATCTTATGGGTCTTGATTCCACTAAATGAAGGTTATTTATCTTAAATGATTGGTGAGAAACTCATGATTATGAATATTCACGTTGTACGGGAGTTTGATGATGTCTTTCTAGAGGAATTGCCAGGTCTTCCACCAAATCGTGAAGTTGAGTTTTCAATAGAACTTGTACTGGGTGTTTTTCCTATTTCAACGACACCTTATAAAATGGCCCCAATTGAGTTACAGGAATTGAAGAAGCAACTCCAAGAGAATCTTGATAAGGGGTTCATACGCCCTAGTGCTTCACCTTGGGGAGCACCTGTTCTGTTTGTTAAGAAGAAAGATGGATCAATGAGACTCTGCATTGATTATCGAGAACTTAACAAGATCACTATCAAGAACAAATATCCTCTCCCGCGCATTGATGACTTGTTTGACCAACTACGAGGAGCTCAATACTTTTCCAAGATTGATCTTCGTTCAAGGTATCATCAATTAAGGGTCAAAAGGGAGGATATACCAAAGACGGCTTTCCGTACAAGATATAGACACTATTAATTTACATTGATGCTGTTTGGTCTTACTAATGCCCCTGCTATCTTCATGGATCTAATGAATAGAGTATTTAGAGAATATCTTGATCAGTTTGTGGTAGTATTTATAGACGATATTCTTGTATATTCAAAGAGAAAGGATGAACATGAAGATCACTTGAGAATTATATTGAAGACCCTGAGAAAGGAGAAGCTTTATGCCAAATTTACCAAGTGTTAATTTTGGCTTCAAAATGTTTCATTTATGGGTCACATAATCTCAAAAGAGGGGATATCTGTGGATCCAGCAAAAATAGATGTTATCGAATGATGGTCGAGACAAACAACAGTAACTAAGATCCGAAGTTTTCCTGGTTTGGCTGGATATTATCAACGTTTTGTCAAAGATTTTTCATGATTATGTAATCCACTCACCAGATTGACTCGGAAAGGATTTTAGTTTGTTTGGACGGAGGAATGTGAAGAGAATTTCATGGAGTTGAAAAGAAGGTTATCCAGTGCACCTGTGATCACACTGCCTTGTAGTAGAGAACGGTTTGTGATCTACAGTGATTCATCCAAGAAGGGATTGGGGTGTGTTCTTATGAAAAATGATATGGTGATAGCTTATGCCTCACGACAATTGAAAATACATGATCAAATTTACCCAACTCATGATTTGGAGTTAGCCGCGGTAATATTTGCATTAAATATTTGGAGGCATTATCTTTATGGAGAAAGGTTTGATATTTATACTGATCATAAAATTTGAAAGTATATTTTCACACAAAAGGAGATGAATATGCGCCAAAGAAGATGGTTGGAGCTGATTAAGGATTACGACTGCTCAATCCATTACCACCCTGGGAAAGAAAATAAGGTGGAAGATGCATTAAGTCGACAAGACCATGCTAGTTTATCGATGATGAGGATCACAAATGATCCAATATTTATGGATTTACAAAGGATGGATCTTGGAATTATAATGGAAGGGGAAAATCATATCTTTCTCAAATGAATGTTCAACCATCTATACATGTGAAGATTAAAGAGGCATAGAAAGAAGATATAGAGTTACAAAAGCAGGTGAGAAATGTTCCTGAATTCAACCTTGATTGTGATGGGATAATTAAGTTCAAGAATCGGGTTTGTGTTCCTCTCATCCCTGAATTAGAGAAGGAGCTGTTGGATGAGGCTCGTAGTTCTTCATTCTCTATTCATCTTGGAAGCATGAAGATGTATAGGGACCTGAAAGAGTACTTCTAGTGGGATGGCATGAAAAGAGATGTTTCTAAATAAGTCTCTCGATGCTTGGTTTGTCAGCAAGTTAAAGCTGGGAGATAGAAGTCTAACGGGATGTTACAACCATTACCCATACCCAAATGGAAATGGGAAAACATCACTATGGACTTTGTCACAAGACTTCCTAAAACATCCAAAGGCAACAATCCTATCTGGGTCATAGTTAATCGTCTTACAAAGTCTGCACACTTCATTTCTATTAGAGATGATTTGTCTCTAGATTAGCTTGCCAGGATATATGTAAAGGAAGTGGTATGATTGCATGGAGTACCACTTTCTATTATATCTGATCGGGATCCGAGGTTTACCTCAATGTTCTGGAGAATTCTTCAGCATACTCTGGATACATAGTTCAATTTCAGCACTACTTATCATCCTCAGACAGACGGTCAGTCTGAGAGGACAATTCAAACTCTATAAGATATGTTGAGAGCTTGCTCTATATATTTAAAAGGTGTTTGAGATCAACACCTACCTATGGTGGAATTTTCTTATAATAATATCTTTCACTCCAGTATTCAGATGGATCCTTATGAAGCTCTCTATGGAAAGAAATACAGGACTCCAACTTGCTGGGATGAAGTTTGGGAAAGAAAGTTATTAAGAGCTGATCTCGTTGATGAAATGGAAGAAAAGGTCAGATCTATTCAACAACACATAAGAGTAGCTCAGAGTCGATAGAAAATTTATGCTGAAAACCAAAAAAAGACCTAGAGTTTGAAGTGGTTGATAAAGTGTTCTTGCGAATATCTCCCTGGAAGTGGGTCATGAGATTTGGAAAGAAGGGGAAGTTGAGCCCTAGATATATCGGTCCTTTAGAAATACTTGATCATGTTGGAAAGGTAGCTTACCGATTGGCGCTTCCACCGACTCTCTCTCAAGTCACGATGTGTTCCATGTATCTCTTCTGAGAAAGTACATACTTGATCCTTCACATGTACTCAGCTCAGAAGTTGTACCACTGGAGCAAGATCTTTCTTATGAAGAACAACCGATAGAGATTCTGGATCGTAGTGAAAAGGTCCTACGAAACATGACCACTCGATTGGTGAAAGTTTTATGGAGGAACCACCAATTAGAAGAAGCTACATGGGAGCTTGATGATATAATGAGGGAGAGGTATCCTCATCTATTTGTTAGAAAGTGACGAATTTTGAGGACGAAATTCATTTTAAGGGGGGTAGAATGTAACACCCGAGACATTTATAAGAAATATTATGTTTTTTGGTTATATACATCATCAATGGAATCTATCACTACACACAACACTATCTTGGCATTTCTTACATGCAATCACGACCTTCCTCTATAGCTTGCGTCGTACGCAATACCGAGTTTCACTAAACAATGATATGCTATTAAAATATTATTAAAACTAGCCGTTATTAATAGTAATAACCAATTTTTGAAATTTTATAATTTTTTTTTCAAAATGGACTTCATTTTTGGATTCGTAATATCGAAATTAGCCTGGGGTGAAATTTTGGTATTTTTCTGAAAACTTTCAATTTTTGATGAATAGTGAAAACACTTGGTTACTATTTAAAAACCGACTTTTTATTTAATTAATTATATATTTTAATTAAATTTATTTTAGGTAAAAATTGATACATAATACCTATATAAGTTCAATGCAATTCATTGGAGTCATTTTAAAAAAAAAATTAGATATATAAAAATTTTATTTGACTTTTCACCGTCTTTTACCCACCTCCTAGGAGAATTTGAAAATTTTCATAAAAATTAATTTTACCGCTTCAGTGAGTGGAATTTCAAAAATCTGAGAGACACGGTTGATGTCAGTAAGTAAAATTTGGTTCAATGAGATGAAAATAATTTTTGGTGAATAGTAACTTTTTACTTTTTTTACCACGATTAAAAGTAAATAGGGTAATTAAGGGAAAAATGATATTATTATTACCCTAACACATGTCCTAATTCTATTGGATAAGTTTAATTCGACCAAAAACAACTGTAGGAATATAATATGACCATTTAGGCCCACTTGGATTAGATTAGGACATTTATTATCAATTTATTTAAAGAAGGGATAAAATAGTTAAAATCAAAGTTTAATAAGTAAATAATTTTTAATATTGGGTTATAAATATGATAAATTAGACTATAAATATTCATTAGAAATCTCAAAATATTTCGTACATAATGGTATTTTATTTGTAATTTTTAGACATTAAATAATTTAATTTATTTATGACTCAAAGATGATGGAGTAATTATCTTATTAATGAAATATTGACATAATTGATGTTATAAATACCCAAATAAATGAAATTTGAGACTTTTTATGAATTACATTAATTTTATAGGTTAATATGACATGTTAGTATTTATTTAATTAACATTTTTCGAATTAATCATTCTATTATGATTTTCACAAAAATCAATTACTAAATAGTGTCAAAATTGACATAAAATAGTTTTTTAAACAAATATTATATTATTGATTGTTATTTTATTCTTATAAATATAAGGTTCGGCCAAGATACTTATATCATGATATATGTATCATTAATGGACCACTTTGGGGTCTCTTGGATGTATACATTATGTTTATTAACTATATAATATAAAAATACAAAGTGACATGGTAAATGTCAATCTAATTAACTAAGAGTTAAAACTAAAAGATAAGGTTACTATAATGGCCTAAACATGTATAAATTCTATTGTATGAAATTATTTCGACCCATACTCACCTTATCTACTAAATAAATCAATTTGGAGCTATTTAAAACCGAATTTGGCTTTATAATAAAATAATATTTTTAGTTTTTTCGAAGGAGCCCCTCTCCTCCCTTATAAAAGGGCACCTCCTCCCCCTCTTCCTTACACCACATTGATCCTTCAAGCTCGGCCAACCCCTGCCAATGTCTCCTCTCCACTTCCCTAGAGACATCCTAGAGGTCCTGGCCTTCTTAAAATACCAATTTTAGTGCCCTAAAAGGAGTTCTCAAAGAAGCGCTTCAAAGAAGAGGTAATGTCCGTTACCGATTCATTCAAATTTATTTCTTCTTCAACTTCTTCTTATTGAGTTGTTTCATAATGAAGTAATAAAATCTGTATCACTCATATACTGATATGTTATTATATGTATGAAACAAACCTATTTCACAATCTATCCATCCTACAGAAAATGAAATCATCGCGCGTGCGTACGTACGGAATATCGTCTCCACGCCGTGGTGTAATCTATTTTCCACCACCACATTACTTGGATGGGTATAATGGTACAAATAAATAACTATATATGATTATTGTAAAGTGGTATTTATTATTAAATTGTATACATACACTCCAATACAATTACATGATCTTGGGAACGATATCATCGCTCGTACGTACGTACGGAATACCGTCTCCACGATGTGATGCGACTCGTTATACATGATTTTCATTGAATAATGATTACATAAATGAATTGAGTGAATATATATGATATATATTACACTAATACCATTCTGGAAATTATGTATCTATAACCTCAAATTAAGAATAAGAATTTATTCGACAAAACACGCATAAGAACAAAAAAGTAATAAACACCCGAATAACAAGTAGTAATGAAATATTACTAATAATAAGCTAAGAATATGACAATATATGATATAATAACAATATTTATGATTTTTTAATAATTCATTAACATTATTTAAATAATTATATAGGTGGTTCGGACAATTACGAAGAAAATCGGATCTAAGGTAATGGAAAATATCACAATCTCATTTTTATCCGAGATTGTTTATACTGTGGTATTTACTGGGGTGTATTTTATCATCCACATAAATGTTTCCTCAATATTTAAAATTATTTACATCCAACTATAATTGTTTAAATCCAATTTTACCCTTCGGTGACTTTTTAGTAAAAGATATGAAAGGAATATTTTGTCATTTTTCGTACGTGGTACTTTTTGACTTTTTCGACAAAAGTACGAGAATAATATTTTTTTAAATGTATACGACATGAATGGAATTTTAAAACATTATTTCCAAGAAGTTTCCTTTACAAGTTTTCAAGTTTATTTTTAATCAAATTCTTTTATTTTAAAATTTTATGACATGTTAAGAAAGGAAAATGTTTTTGAAGTAGAAAGGAAATTTTCCTCAAGAATGGAGTTAAAGTTTTTTATCCAAATTATTTTCCATCTTAGATAATATAGGGTTCTGTTTCTATCCCTATTATTACATTGATTTGATTATTTTTTTATGGAATTATTTTTATGAATTTCTTTATCTTATATGAATATTTTATGATGTCATGATGTTTAAGAATCCCATTTTTATTACATGGGTTATGAAATGATGTATGATTTATGATTTTGTGGCACACATAAGAATGGTATCATTATGAGATGGGTGGGAACTATATCTCTCTCCAATTCATTGGGTAAAGATTTTATATCTCATGAGATAGACATGGCTGGAACGACAGGTTAAATCAGTTCAGTGAAATAGGACTGAAACGAGGAGTGAACTCGGTTCAGAAATGGACTTTTTCCACTAAGACAGTCTTGGCTATGAGTCTTGACTACTAAGATATGATTCTATATGATTATGTGTGTATGCCACAAAGTTTCATGTTATATGTTATGATTATTGGGATTCCATTTCCCTACTATGATTTATCCAATGTTATGAAATTATGATCTCTTTTTCCGGTTAAGATTTCCAAAAGTTATGTTCTTATGAATATGATGTGATTGCTATTTCTTTTGTTTAACCTTACTGAGAATTTGAGCTCACCCTTTTGTATGTTTTCTTTCCCCAGGTCAGGAAGAAGGTTATTAATTAAGATATGCCAAAAGGGACTATAGATATGATGAAATAAATGGGAGACAGTGTAGAGGCTTTATGAACTAGTTGTTTATGTTTCCCAGTTTCTAAAGATACTATACCTATACGGTCCCTTCCTGTTTTTGTTATATGTTGTAATAAGTCTGCTTCAATTCTGATGTAATAACAATGTATGTAAAGTATGGGTCGTTTTAAATTTACCCCTGATTTGTTCAATTAATGAGTGTAATATTTAATGAAAAATAGACATATAATTTTATATAATATCTCACATTACTCCCCCACACTTAAACTATTGAAATCTTGATCAATTTTATCGTTGAATTTCATTTGTTAAGTTGAAAATTTTGTTTATTATACTAACAAGACATAAATATACAATCTAGATGAATAAATTCATAGTTTCATCAATTTCATCAATTTTCATGATTCATATATTATTATAATTCATGCCTCACTTAAATCAAAAAAAAATTAAAGTCTTAGTGTGTATGAAATTAGATTCAAGTGAAATCTGTGCTTTAATAATAAGCACTTCCATTTTTTTACCTCCCTCTTATTTTTCCTAAAATAGAGTTCAAATTCCACTCTATTGATATAACCCAAATTAATATTTTATAATTCAATCAAAAAAATATTCATCTAGTATCAATATTATCCTCACTTGAATGCATTAAATTTTCGCTATTATGCACTTTATTAATTTTTTTGATATTTTTCACATCGATGTATGTGAAATGTATTATGAAATTGAACTTTTTCGATATTTACATAGGGGATTGATGTTGGATCGAATATGTAGATGTATATGTATATTAGATGGAACAATACAAGAGGGGGGTGAATTGTAGGTTTAAAAACTTTGAGTTTAAACGCATAAGGAGATTAGTTAAAACATCTTAAACTAATACAATTCAAAAAACCACAAATGTATCGAATATAAAGGTATGAAGTAATGTAATACTATTAGAAAAGTAAAGTAATTGTATTCAAGATGAATACAATAATCAGAGTAAAAAAATGAGAGATTATACCATAAAGCGTATAGAATCTATTAATACAAAATGTAATAGAATAATTGTAATTGAACAATTACAATTGAATGTGTAATGTTGAAAAGAAAAAATAGAAATTCCTTTATAATACAAACAGCAGCGGAAATGTAATAGTATTACAATTCTTTGGACCCAAAGAGAAGGGTTATCCTTTCACCTAGGATAAGAGGTATGTCTTACCACCACCTTGGTAAGCCCTAGATATGATGATCGGACTGTTTGTCTGCCTATCACCCGTAGCCCTCGATACGATGATCGGACCGTTTGTCTGCCTATCCCTGGCAGCCCTCGATACGATGATCAGAACATCTGTATGCCTATCCCTAGAATCCCTCGATACGATGATCGGAACATCTGTCTGCCTATCCCCGGTAGCCCTTGATTTTGTAGGTAATCAGAACCTCTATCTATCAATTACATGAAAGCCCTCGATATGATGATTGGACGCACAAAGCACACATCATGAGAGAAGTCACAGCATCTCTCTCTAGAATTTTGATAGAAGAAAAGTATCACAGTTGTATCAGCGTTGTTCACCACATTTTTTTCAGCTTCAAATGACCTCATATTTATAGGCCTCAGGTTCCAACGGTCACATTTCCTCCAATGGGAATATTTCTCTGAAAAACTCGGAGGGAATTGGACACCTAGCATATAATGGTCATATTGAAACAAAAAGCATGACATAGTTTTGATTAGTTTGTAACTAACTCAACAACATCGTATTGGTTAAAACAAAAGATTTATGAAGATGATAAACAAGATTACGATTAATATGAAACAAGTGTTTTTGACTAAGTACCAAAACAAGTTAGTAATGAAGGTATTAATTGCAGAGTCAGTATGATATGATTGAAAGAGTCAGTACGATACAATTGAGAGAGTCAGTACGATGCGATTGATAGAGTCAGTACGATATGATTGACAAAGTCAGTATGATATGATTGACAGAGTCAGTACGATAAGATTGACAGAGCCAGTACGATATGATTGATAAAATACATTACAATTAAAAGGAAAATTGTGATTTCCAAAACAAGATATAGAAGTAAAAAAGGAACTTTTGACTCAAAAATCTGCCCCTTTTTGGAAAGCAAAAAACACGATGTAAAGACAACAGGAAATAATTTTCTCCCACTGAGTTTTTGGAAACTCTTATGAATATGAATTTGAATACAACTAATCTCCCCCTTAGGTATATACTTTCCTAAGGATTGTATTCACAGATTTTCATTGGTTTCGATGTATTTGATAAAATCATTCTCCCTTTTTAAAACATTCTCCCCCATTATAAAACATTCTCCCCCTTTTTGGTTTACAAAAAGAATGGGTTAACCTTGAGTTTCTTGAAAGGGTTTGAGAAATGAATTGTAGGACAAAAGAAAGAGAAACATAAAAATTCTTTACAAATCAAACAAGTTCTACTAGATAAGAAAGACAAATACAAAAATCATTTGTTTTCTCTTTGCTTCTCCTTTTTAATCAACTCATGAAGAACCAACTTCATCTTTTTTATTTCCTTTTTGTCTTCAGATATTGAATCACCCTATGTTCAAAGAAGCTCTTGTTGGTCCGCAAAAATATGATCTTGATTCTTGATAGTCTCTTCTTGGACTCTGATTACTTCCTCAAGAGTGTAAATTCTGTCTTGCAGATTCTTGTTATCTTTGGATAACACAATGTTTTGTTTCTTCAACAGAACCATTTCACCTTTGAAAGATGAAACTTTTGAAAATTCTTACTAAAAATCATTTATTCTCTCTTGCAATTCTTTCACTGAAGGAATATCAGCGCCACGAGTTACCTGATTCAACCTTTCATCGGTTTCTTTGTAAATCTTATTGAAAGAAATCACAATATCATTTGAAAAACTTATTATATCTTCAATTTCTAACTCATGGTCATTGACTGAGCTCTCTATTTTGTAGGACCACTTGGTCATCCTGTTGGAAGCCTTCTGATGAGCAGCCGAACTTTCTGAAAGAACTTTCAAATCGGCTTCAACTGAAATAACTTTATTTCTTAATTCTCTTATAGAACCAAACTTATTCTTTTGAATGTTAGTAATAAAATCAAGTTTCCCTTCCAGCCTGGGAAAGTAAGGAATAGTCTTCTCAACCCTTCTTAAAACATGAACAATATAATCACTCTTCTTGAGAGGGATTGTGTGTTCTGAATCAGAATACTCATCAACTGATAGGATTAAAGGGAGAATTTGTTTTTAAAAAAATGTACTTGCCAGAGATCGTAAGGTAATTATTGGTTTGAGATAGTATTAAAGAAAAACACAAGGGTACGAAGTAAAAGAATACTAACAATCGTCATGCCAATTGAAAACAAACTCTTTACTATTAACTGACAAGCTGAAGGAAAATAATGTTGTAACCATGGTCATGCCGATGGAAAAGAAATTCATTACCATGATCAGTCGATACGATGGAAAATAAATTCATTACCATGATCGGTTGATACGATGGAAAAGAAATTCATTACCATGATCGGTCGATACGATGGAAAAGAAGTTCATTACCATGATCGGTTGATACAATGGAAAAGAAATTCATTACCATGATCCGTCGATACAATGGAAAAGAAATTCATTACCATGATCAGTCGATAAGATGGAAAAGAAATTCATTACCATGATCGGTCGACACGATGGACAATAAATTCATTACCATGATCGGTCGATACGATGGGAAAAAATTGATTACCATGGTCGGTCGATACGATGGAAAAGAAATTCATTACCATGATCGGTCGATACGATTTAAAAGAAATTCATTACCATGATCGGTCGATACGATGGAAAAGAAATTCATTACCATGATTGGTCGATATGATGGGAAATAAATTCATTACCATGATCGGTCGATATGATGGAAAAGAAATTCATTACCATGATTGGTCAATATGATGGAAAAGAAATTCATTACCATGATCGCTATAAATAGTTATCAATGGTATATTTTTGTCATTTTTAACTTGGGATCTAAAAGTTTAAAAAAAGGAAAAGGCTTCATATTTCTTTGTTATAAAATAGTCCAATGTAAATCGAGTAAAGTAATCAACTAAAACAAATACATAGTATTTTACTCCAATGTTTCTAGTTTTTGAAGGACCAAAAAGATCCATATGCACTAACTGTAATGCATTAGAAGTTGAAACTTAATTAATTTATTTAAAGCTAGTTTTATGTTACTTGCCAAATTGACAAGGATCAAAGACTTTTGAAGAATTATATCTAAGATCTAGTAGTCCCTTTACAAGTCTTTTCTTCGAGATTTTACAAAGGTTTCTTAGATTGCAGTGTCCTAGTCTTCTATGCCATAGAAATGAATGGTATTCTATTGCACTTAAGCAGGGTAAATTTTGTCGCCTAAGGTCTTCTCAGTTAATCGTGTATACATTATCTTGCCTATGGGCAGATAGAATGAACTCATCCTTGGAATTTTGAACTAGACAATTATCATTTCTAAAATTCACAAGGTAACCTTCATCACATAATTGACTTATGCTGATGAGATTGTGCCAAAACCATTAACAAACAAAACATTTGATATAAGAACTTTTCCAAGAATTTTTTTTACCTATACCAACAATATTTCCTTGAGCATTATCTCCGAAGGTACCTTTTCCACCTTTTGTTTTGATAAAATTTTCAAAGAAAACTTTTTTCTGGTCATGTGTTGAGAAAAACCACTATCCATGTACCAAATATTTTTGTTGGTAGACTTCTCATTTTCCTGAAAAAGAAACAATTAGTTTTTCGGAATCCAAACTTGTTCAGATCCAAAATGGTTAGATAACAGAATTTTAGGAATCCACATTTGTTTTAAAAAATGAGCTTTATGAAATCCTAAAGATTGAGTTTTGTTGAGAGAACACACTTTTTTCCAGTGTCCACCACATTGGCACATAGAACAAAAAGTGGTTTTTTGTGGAAATAAATAGTTATTACTAAAAACTGGTTTGGAAAGAGGACAACCAAGACCAGAACGACTTCTCAATGGTCTAATTTGAGAATACATCTTGTCAATGTTTTCATTTCCATAAGTACTGTTTGACAAACATTTCTTTAAAGAGAAAATTTATGACTTTAGTTTTAAAACTATGTTTTTATCGTCCAAAACATTTGATTTTAAACTAGAGTTAGGCTCTAAAACATTTCTCTTTGAAATCACATTTTCTAGATCATTAGAAAGTTTATCCTTATCAGATTTGACTTTCTCAAGGGTTTTTAAAATACTTTCAGAATCAGAAGTTTTCACATCAAGATCATTAGAAATATATGATACTTCATTAGTTAAAACTCAAATTCTAGACTTATTCTTCTCAAGCTTCTTCTTGAGTTTAGAATTTTCATTTTCAAGTAATTTAGAAAACCATGATACTACTTAAAAATAATGTATTGTATCATCTTCTAATGATGAAGATTCATCATTTAAAGATTCATAATATTTATCAGTATAATTTTAATTTAAAGAGACATTTGTAACAGCTTCATAATTGTGTACCTTAGCCATGATACAATGATCTTCAATTGGTAATATGGATATAAGTCCAATATTCCTTTGTCCCGAGGACTCATATTCTGAAGAATTGTTTGAAGAGTCACTACCACTTTCACTCCAAGTATCATTTGCCTTCAAGACTTTCTTTGTCTTATAATACATTTTCTTGTTTCTTTCAGAGTGTTTATCCTTTCTGTCTTTTCTCATTAGTAAAGGACAATCAGACCTTATATGTCCTACTTTCTTACACTCATAACAAGTTACCTATGAATCTTTCTTATCCTTCCTATCATTCATTTTGAATCTGTATTGGAAATATTTATTTCCCACAATCTTGTTCATCCTTCGAGCAAGATTGGCTAACTCATTATCCACAAGATCACAATCACTTGAATCAGATATAACTTTCTTGGATTTGGATCTTGTTATCCTTTCAGGTGTTTAAGCTTTAAATGTAAAAGATACACTACCATTTCCATTCTTATTCTTGTTGAAATCAACATCTCTTTTCATTCGTGTCTCGTGCTGTAGAAGATTTCCAAAGAGTTCATCAAGAGTAATATGGGAAACTTTTCTGTTTTCATCAATAGCTGTCCTTTTTACCCCCGTTCATTTGGAATTATATCTATAATCTTATCTACAAGAGATTCATCATCAAGGCCTTTTTCTCCCATAGATTATAGTCTGTTGACAATTGTCATAAATCTTTGTTGCACTTTACATACTGGTTCTCCATAAGGAAAAACAAATCCATGATACTCTGCTCGAAGCATTGATCTTCTTGTTTCTATAACCTTGGATGTACAAAAATGAGTGACTTCCAATTTCATCCAAATACAGTTGGCTGCTTCACATGAAGATATCTGGTTGTATATATTTCTGGTCATAGAGCATAATATAGTATTGCGCACCTTGTAATTCAGTTGATATTCTTGCTTCTCTTGGTTAGTGAAAGTACTGACTTCTATGTCAGGAATTTTGTAACCTTCATTAAGCATAATAAAATTGTCTACACCAGTATTGATGAAGAACGTCTTCATACGATCTCTCCAGTACTCATAATCATTCCAATCAAAGACTGGTGGTCTAGAAGGATTTAAATTGTCTATTGACCTATTATTCATTCCTGCCATCTAATAAAACAAAAATCTTTTCCACTCCACACGTTAGTGTAGTAAGTAGTTAAAATGAAAGTTTGAAAGAAATAAATCTAGTAATAAAAATCAGTGGAAAACTCCTCTGATACCAATTGTTGGATCGAATATTTAGATGTATATGTATATTAGATGGAACAATACAAGTGGGGGGTGAATTTTAGGTCTAAAAACATTGAGTTTAAACACTTAAAGAGATTAGTTAAAAGATCTTAAACTAATACAATTCAAACAACCACATATGTATTGAATATAAAGGTATGAAGTAATGTAATACTATTAGAAAAGTAAAGTAATTATATTCAAGATGAATACAATATTCAGAGTAAAAAATGTGAGAGATTCTACCATAAAGTGTATAGAATCTATTAATACAAAATGTAATAGAATAATTGTAATTGAGACAATTACAATTGAAAGTGTAATGAAGAAAGGAAACAATAAAAATTCATTTCTAATACAAACAGTAGTGGAAATGTTAAAGTATTACCATTATTTTGACCCAAAGAGAAGGGTTATCCTTTCACCTAGGGTAAGAGGTCTGTCTTACCAACACCTTGGTAAGCCCCCGATACGATGATCGGACCATCTGTCTGCCTATCCCCGGCAGCCCTCAAAACGATGATCGGACCATCTGTTAGGCTATCCCCAGCAGCCCTCGATACGATGATTGGAACGTCTATTTTCCTATCCCCAGCAGCCCTCAATATGATGTTTGTAACGTCTGACTGCCTATCCTCGGAAGCCCTCAATTTTGTAGGTAATCAGAACCTATGTCTTTCAATTACATGAAATCCCTCGATACGATGATCGGACGCACAAAGCACACATCATTAGAGAAGTCACATCATCTCTCTCTAGAATTTTGATAGAATCAAAGTATCACAGTCGTATTAGCATTGTTCACCACCTTTTTCAGCTTCAAATGATCTCATATTTATAGGCCTCAGGTTCAAACAGTCACATTTCCTCCAACGGTCATATTTCTCCGAAAAACTCAGAGGGACTTGGACACCTGGAATATAACGGTCATATTGAAACAGAAATCATGACATCGTTTTGATTAGTTTGTAAATAACTCAACGACATCATATTGGTTAAAAAAAGATATATGAAGATGATAAAAAATAGTATGATTAATATGAAACAAGTGTTTTTGACTAAGTACCAAAACAAGCAAGTAATGAAAGTATGAATAGCAGTGTCAATACGATATGATTGACAGAGTCACTACGATACGATTGAGAGAGTCAGTATTATACGATTGACAGAGTCAGTACGATACGATTGACAGAGTCAGTACGATATGATTGACAGAGTCAGTACGATATGATTGACAGAGTCAGTACAATACGATTGATAAAAGAAATTACAACTAAAAAGACATTTGTGATTTCCAAAAACAAGATATAGAAGTCAAAAGGGAACTTTTGACTCAACAATTGACTCTCAAAAATGGTTCCTAATGTATGATAGATTCACCATGGGATCCCAATTTCCCATTTTACTCAATGTTAAAAGGACTAATATAAATTTTTCTGAGTTAGTTCTCTATGGTTTTTTTTTCATAGTGATCATGTTTCCACATATTAAGTATAAAAATTCTAGTGTCCTTAAGTTATTATTTTAATCCCACAAAAATCACTTTACTCACACTCCATTCACTAGTCCTAAAATTTGGTGTCCATGAAACTTGTGATAAATTCACTCATAATTCATATAATTATAATCATGTTAGAACCATTGAAAGTCTAAAATCGAGAATGAAATTTATACTAGGTGGGGTCAGATTTCCCTCAAAGAATGTTTTAAAAAATTAAAAACTATAAAAAATCAAATTTTAATATTTTAAGAATATTTTATTTATATATATATAATTCTTAATTATTAGATAGATTTTATATAAAATAGAAAAAATTTATTTACGTCCTAATATACTTTGTCTTATTTCCCCACAAATAGTTCTGACACTCCCAATTTAAGTTCCACCATACCAGCATTAAAATTTAGGTGATTTTTTAGTGTAAAAGATAGGTACAACTTAGAGTTATTTATCTATTATTTTTTATTAAAGATCTTTCTGTTTTCTCTATAGATTACTTGAGTTATCCTCATAGGTTCTATCCACTTAGGTAAAACATTTAGAAAATAGAATAATATATAATTTTTTATTAAAATAAAATTATAAAAAAGTTAAGGGAGTAGATTATTGGAGTATCTCTCCCAAGAGGTGTTATTATTATACATTATATAGTTGGAATGTCGTGTGGTCATCCTCAATCCTCTATAGGATGATGTTTTTGTGATGTGACCACCACATTCAGTTCATTCCAAATCTACTAAGATTTTCTTCTTTTTTGAGGTACCCAAAACAAATTTTATCTTGGTTCAACCCCTCCTAATTGTGGGATATTTGATAATGTGGGGGTGTAAGAAGAATGTATGGGGTTTCATCAGGTTCCGCTGTAGTTGTTCTGGCCTATTCATTATCCATTATTATCTCCATTAGGACTACTTCACAGTATTCATAAATGGAGAGTAAGTAGATATTTTACAATGTATAAGATTAAATATTTTTGATATCAAATATAAAATATCAATCTCATAGGAAATAACATATAGTTATTTATCTTTATGAGTAGCTAAATATAATTCATATTCTTCTATTATTTCCCACTCATGTTCATTTTATGTGTTTTGTCAAGTGGTACTAAATTATTCATAGGTCCCAATTCTTCAATGTTTTCATTCACTTCATCGGCTGAATCACCTTTATAAGCTTCAAGAGAAGATTTTAATTTATTTCCAAACTAGTATTTATAAAGTTTTTATTTTTCATTATGGGGAACCTATTCATCAATTCCAAACTCTGGTTTTTCATTTAAGGTAGTTACCTCAGCCTCATCTTCCTTTTTATCTGTAGGGTAAATAAAAAATGATTTTGGTTAGAGAATATTAAAATTTGAGAGATGAAGTTGTAGAATATATATTGAGAAATAAGAAAATATTTAGGGTAGATTCAATACATCACATGATCCAAGTTGAGACTTTTTTTCCAATTTGACACCATTAGATGGTCATTTTTCAAGCTTATGGATTTTGGTTCTTCAATTCTGACCTCAAAGTAGAATCTCTAGAATCCTTATTCATTATCATATAAGATATGAATTATTTGGGATGAGTCTAAAAAATTAGTAATATCATGATTAGAAGATAATTAATATTTCACAACCATATAATGAATTTGATCTATCTAGTTGTATATCCCACTTCTATTTCAGCAAGTAGGTTGTTTTCTAGGTATAATATGTCTTTGAAATATTCATGTATAGGTGGCGGTAATAGTGGCTACTCTATATTTTCCTAAAATACAATATTCTTCATTTAATATTCTTTTTAGGATTACAACCAAATTTATAATCCTTTTATTTTTTTACAATACAAGGTAAATCACTAAACAATTTGTTTTCAATAAAATTAGAAAAAGAAAATTTCATCGAAGATTCTACCTCAATAGTTTAAACATTTTGTATCTTTGAAAGGTAAAACAGATCTCAATATATCTGTTCAATGGTATAAAAGATAAGGTATTTCAATTATAAAAACTCTCCCTCCTCCCATTCAATATCTTCTTCAGTGAAGACCATTAGTTTTAAATCCTCATCTTATTATTGTTCTATTAGATTTTGGGTAGTGGATGTGAATTCATCAAAAATTACTTATATCTCTTCTATATTGGGTATATTATTCAACTTTTATTTTTCCAATATGGTATATTTGTTGATCTAGGAAGGTTTATCCCTTAATTAAATAATCTCACTTCTGCTGATTTCTTCTTGTTGAATTCCTCACCAACCAAAATTGTTATTCATTGGTTGTTGTGGGTATTTCTTTCCCATGGAACCTTTGGGACCGTGAAATAGGTATTTTTTGGGGATCCACAAAAGAATTGTCATAATATGACGTTCAATCCATATTAGATGATGTAATGGAAGAGAAAAATATGAAAAAGTTGAAAATGGAAAAACACTAATCACAATTGTGTATAGATTTTGATAACCTGACTCTTATTCCTAGAAATATGACCATATTTCTCATGTGGTTGTCATGAAAATCAATAAAAAAATTATTTACTTATAACACATCCTAGTGGTAAAATAGGGTTATTCTTTAAGGATTATGGCATGGTAGTTTTATATATATGTACATTTATATAGTTTTTTATTTAATGTTTTCTATTATAATCCTAGAATCAGATGAGAGATTTTGATAATGTGTGTCTGATGTAAACAAATAAATTAAATTAAAAAATATCCTAAATAGATTTATTATGAAATGGATTAATCTAGGTATTAATCATTAATAACCTTCATTATCCAATTTTATTTTCATCATCCAATTAATAATGCAAACAATATCATTCCATCATAACCATTGAATAATAATAATTTATAAATCCTATATGAGTTTAAAAATATCATAATTGTATATAATTTTATATCCTCTAAGGTTTTAGATGATTATCATACCATAATTTGTAAAAATTCATTAGAACTTTACAAAATCCATCATTTTTTATTCATGTACTTGGCTCCCTCCACTGCATTAGATATTAGGAGAACCAAAAAAAATGAGGAATAAAAAATTATAATTGAACGGAATAAAATAAAGATGATACAGATAAAGTGTGAAATCATAACGAAAAATCTAAAATCACCCACAAATATTTATCTTAATTGAAGAAGAAATTTAAAAATTAGAAAAACGGATTTTGGAAATAAAAAATCTCCCTCATGAATTCATTCCCTATGGTCAATAATCAAATTTCCTTGAGTTTGAATAAATCTTGTTCAATAACACATAATAATAATACTATACACAAAATATAATGGAGTAAGTGAAATAATAATTCATGGTACATTAACAAAAATATAATTTGAAACTATAGTAGGGGAAATAGAGTGCTCTTAAACTATAATCCGAACAGGTAAATATTCTTGTTAAAAATGTGGAGTAGAGAGTACTTATAATAATTTAATTTTTCCTCCTCACATTTAGTGTTGAGGTGAATTCCAGTGTACCCTTATTTTCTCAAAATTACACCACATTTCATATATGTTGGTCAGAATTTATTGGGTTGTGAGAACCATCTTCCCATGATCCTACTCGTACACCAGTATCCATGGATGTAATCCACTAAATTATAGGGTATTGAAAGACATATTATATTTTCAATTCTCATATGATTATTTTAATTGGGTGATACTAGAAATTATCGCTTGAGTAAATGTTCATTCTTGTAATTGGGCCAGACAACTTGGGCATGGATGTCATCACTTAATTTAATGAATTTTGACCCATACACAACTCATCCATTAATCATTATGTGGATCATAAGGCTTAATTATTGATTTCATTTGCTTCAATAATCCTTATTGGTTCCACAATTTCATATTAATGAAACTACTTTAATTTTTTTTGGATTTCAGGAAGCACCTCATGTGAATTCTCCCGTGGAACTGTAACCATAGCCATGGGGAAGGATCCGTGGCCTCACCATTTTTAGAATAACTACATGGAGGAAAAATCATCATCGAGAAAATAAAATTTTGGATTTATATTCTCTATATAGTTGATTCAAACACCTCCTAGTAGCAGTAATTAGTGGTATCTTCAAGCTTGGGATTAGTTTCAATCTGATATTTAGGGTTCATTTTGTGGTTTAGTGTGCTTCAATAGTGGAAAGTGGAGATGAACAAGGATGATTAATTTTGGGTTCTTTTTTAGCTAGAAAGTTCATTTTCCATCATTGAAAAGTTTTTAGTTTTTCCTCACCATGTTTGAGATTCAATAGATATGCTAGCAATATTGTCTGGTCAGGTGTGGAACGATTATGGATTCTATTGATGGCACTCATCTTCTCTACATCACATCAAGGGACAACTTTTGATGGTTTAACTTTAGTTATTCGCATTTCTACGGTCATCAAACAACATGATGCTCAAGTCCCATTTTGAGATGGTGGAATGGTCTTGGTTTTCTCATTCATCCTTAGTAGGAATGAAGATATTTTATAGGTTTCTTTACATTCCATTGTGGTATGACTTGGGTGGACTTAGTAGGGAGAATTTCCTTCATCATCAAGTGGACTGTAAGGGCAACATGGATTTGGAATGATGGCATAAAAATTGTATCCCTTTCATCTTACATTAGTAAAAAAAACATTTATTTGGATATTTTAAATCATGGAAACTTTAGTGGTTCCTCATGGGTGTGAAAAGATTAGAGGCTTCATTAGTGGCTATGAATCTGGTTTGAGTTGGGAAATGCCAGCCTCAGGCTTATATTCCCCTCAAATTAAGTGGTACCCTTTAGGGTTTTAGTGATATCAGCTTTAGATATCCATCAGAATAAGTGAGGGGGACTATTCATCATTTTTTAAGAATATAATTATATTCATATAATTTTTTACATGAATATTCATTTCATCTCACAATCAATAACACCCAAGAATTCAAAGGTTTGGTGTCTTTAGTGATTAGATAAATAATTATATTATTAAAAAATGATTTCAATAACACCAATAAAAGGAATTTACATACTATAATTTAGACACATCAGATATAAAATTATTCTTTATTACTTGTGGAATGGAAAAAAGAAAATGGTGTGCTTATATTCTCTGTGAGGGTAAAAATTAGAGATAACAATCACAGATCATAAGTTAGTATAATAAAATAATGTAGGTATGGTAACATAATAGTGGTATATAAACATAACAATAGTATATCATACGCAAATATAAATGGATCTTAAGTTAATTTTTAAGGATCTAGACCAAACTTAAGACATAATCCATCATAACATGAGTACCTTGAAAAGCATAGTAATTTGGAAAAATTAAAAAAACAAAAAATGTAACACAATTGTAATGCCCCAACCCCAGTTACATACTTTCGGTGCATTATTACATAACATTGTCATGATCACAAGAAAGATCAAATCTTGAAAGACTGAATGGTTTAGTAGCCTTGGAAACACTAGATATATTCATAAATTTTTACATTACATCATAAAGTGAAAAACAATTACAACATAACAATCTCCATATTCCACACTCATATCCCCACATACTATCCCTGCAGGTCATTCATAAATTACTTCTTCACATCCTGGGAAAAATAAAACATAGAAAAGAGGTGAGATCAAATGCCCAGTAAGGATAACAATATAGCGGAAACTTTCATAAATAAGAATAAACATTTAATACAATGTATAACTTAAAACAAAAGCCTTTTAAACATGAACTTCAACATAGTATGGAAAAGATAAAATGAAATAATTCCATTTACGTATTCACATGGATATTCTACTAATCGAATAATCACATGCAATATCAATAACCACTTTCTTAATGACGTAATGCATAATGCCAGACTATCATAACCACATAGCTGAGGCCTCGTGCCAAGACTACAATTAAGATTTTTCCAAGGCCTTGTGCCAAGACACTAGTTTGTCTCATGAGACCTACCGATGCATCGAGGAGCTATAGCGGGCTCCACCAATCACATATTACATCCAATGCATTCCCATATGAAAAGGTTTAAACATAACTTAAACATTCTTATTAAAACTAGCATACGAAATGTCAATACTTTCACCATAAACCATGAATGGTATAAAAATAGCACATTCACAGTCAAAAATATCACAAAACCTTCAATAAAATATAGAAGTTTTGTATCATAATAAATCAACTTCAAATAAGCGTAAAATCTATCAAAGGATGTTGATATAGATGAAATCAAAACTATTTTTAGAGAAATATCTCTTTCTATTTTGAAATCATTTAAGAGTCATATATTTATAAAATAAAACATTTTCTTTGAAAATATTCTTATAATCTTGTAAGGAAGCTTCAAAGATTTTATAATGGCAGAAAATAGCCGCACCCACGGT
The DNA here is from genome assembly GCA_963277665.1 of Viscum album. Taxonomy (NCBI): domain Eukaryota; kingdom Viridiplantae; phylum Streptophyta; class Magnoliopsida; order Santalales; family Viscaceae; genus Viscum; species Viscum album. Next base: position 1,686,440,311 of record OY728147.1, on the reverse strand, counting down.
ATAAGTTAAAAAAACATTCTTACCTTAATTCTGTCGAAAAGGTTAAAAAGTGCCTTGTGTGGAAAACAACGGAAAGATTCCTTTATAAAATTCTTATAAAAATTCAAACAAGGGTATAAATTACTTTAACCCATATTATTTTAAATATTTAAAATGTTTTGAAATACATTTTTAAGAAACATGGATGTGGATGACAAATAGATCCCAGTAGATTATTTCGTATAAACAACCTCAGATAATGAAGAGATTGTGAAATAACACATACCTTGTACTTTTCCTTGGTTGGGGGTAGGTTAACCTCCTTTATAATGGTGAAATTATTGTTATTAAATTATTCAAGAATCATATATATTAATATGATATCATATATGATCTTTTAACATTCATTTGTTAATAATATCTTAGTATTATCGTCGTTTTGGGTGTTAACTTACTCGTTTTCTTTTATATGTTTTGTTACGTAAGCTATGTTTGTCATCGATAGGTTATATCTTAATCCTATCCAGAATTATATCAAGTCCTTAGATACTATTATTAATCATCAAATTAGAATTATACTTGAATGGATATGATGGAGAATGAATCTCATCGCGTTCGTGGAGACGGTAGTCCGTACGTACGGACGAGTGACAATATCATTCTTTTGATATTAAAATAATATATAATTGGATGGTATATCATATATAAAGAATCTTTATAATGTTACATTTATTATTTACATGAATTAATCATCATTATTATACCCATCCAAATAATAATTTATTGAATAACAATTACACTGCGACGTGGAGACGGTAAGCCATACGTACGCACCTATGGTGACATGTTATTCAAAGGATGGATAGAATACTGAATATGGTTGTAACATATTTATAATAACATCACAGTATATATATGATACTGGAGTTATTATTTTAGAATGGTAATAACAAAGTAAGAAGAAGTGGAAGAAGAAAGAAACTTGGAAAAGGGTGGTGAAATCATTACCTCTTCTTCGGGTTCTTTCGTTTGATTTGATCAAAAGGGCTCCTTAGGATGGCTTTCAGATCAAAATAAGGCCCTTACGTTGTAGTGAAGAAAGTTGATAGAGTATTTGGGCAGATTTTGCCCGAACCAAAAGTCTTTGATGGTGTGATGTAATGAGAAGGGGGAGTGCCCTTTTATAAGAGGGGGGAGGGGCACCTTTGGAAAATCTAGAAATATTAATTTATAATAAATTCATATTCGGTTTATCATGGCTCCAAAGTTTGTTATTTAAAGTTTAATTTGGGGATGGGTCGAAAAACACTTAATCAATAGAATTTATACAGGTTTGGGTTACTATATTAACCTTATCTTCATGTATTAACTCTAAGTTAATTAGTTTCACTTTTACAATGTCTCTTTGTATTTTTATATTATATGGTTACTAAACTTACCATATACATCCAAGAGACCCCCAAGTGGTCCATTAATGATACACCTATCATGATATAAGTCTCTTGGCCGACCTTGAGATTTTTAGGAATTTAATATCAATTAATAATATAATACTTGTTTTAAAACCTCTTTTTGTCAATTTTGACACTATTCAATAATTGATTTTTCTGAAACTCATAAAAGAATTATTACTTCGAACAAAGTTAACTAAATAATTCCTAATATGATATATTAACCTATAAAATTAGTTTAATTCAATAAAAGTCTCATATTATATTTATTTGGGTACTTACAATATCAATTATTTTAATTTTTCACTATTATGGTAATTACTGCATCATCATTGTGTCATAAATAAATTAAATTATTTAATGTCTAAAAATTGTAAATAAAATATCATTATGTAGGAAATCTTATTATCTTTCTAATCACTATTTAAAATCGAATTTATCTTATGTTTAACCCTGTATTAAAAATGTTTTAGTAAATAAACTTTGATTTTAACTCTTTTAACTCTTCTTTGAATTAAATAATAATAAATGTCATAATCTAATCCAAGTGGACCTAAATGACAATATTTTATTCCTAATATTGCTTTTGGTCGAGATACAATTGTCCAATAGAATTAGGACATGTGTTAATATCATTTTTACCCTTAACTACCCTATTTACTTTAACCGTGATAAATAAAAGTAAAAAGTTACTATTCAACAAAAATTATTTTCATCTCATTGAACCACATTTTACTCCTTGATATTATCTGTGTCTCTCGGATTTTCGAAATTCCAATCATAGAAGCGGTAAAATTCAGTTTTATGAAAAATTCGGTTTTTTAACTACCACTTAGTACTTTCACTATTCATCAAAAATAGATGTTTTTCAAAAATATTCCAAAATTTCCCCCTAAGCTATAATTGATATTCCAAATTCAAAAATTATGTCTATTTTACAAAATTCCAAACATATAAGTTGCTTTAATTAATTTTATAATTAATTCCCGCTGTCACAACAAATAGTGTGTTTTTAAGAAACAATATATATCAAAAGATTGACAATTATTTATGTCCAATTTCAAAGTGAAATTAATTCTAATGAACACCATTAGATAAAATGGTAAAGATATATTCTAATTATACTTTAAAAACACTCAATTATATAATTTATCACTATAAATTATTTTGACTAAAAAAGTTGTTTTTAAGTATTTTTCACTATTCATAAAAATTGGATGTTCTCAGAAAAATACCAAAAATTCAACTTAGGATAATTTTGATATTCCAAATCCAAAAAAGAAGTCCTTTTTCAAATATAATATATATATAATTTCAAAAAGTATGTATTACTATTCATAACTGCTTGTTTGATCGATTGTGGTGTGTGTTAGAACTCGATGTTGCGTACAACACACGCTATCGCATTATTCAAAGAGAAACGTGTCGTAGAAGGTTGGGGTGTTACATTCTCCCATTCTTCAAATAATTTCGTCCTAGAAATTTCTAGAATACTACCGCATGAAAAGACTCGGGTGGTTCTTCATCATAAGTTCCTCGGGTTCCCACGTTGCCTCTTCCATCTTATGGTTTCTCCAAAAAACATTTACCACACGCGTCGTCTGGTTTCTCAGTACTTGTTCTCTCGTATCAATAATCTTGACGGGTTATTCGCAATAAGACATATCGGGTTCCAGTTCTAATTCCACATAGGTGAGTACATGCGTTGGGTCAGGCATGTATTTCCTCAATAGAGATACATGGAACACATCGTGACCTTTGGAGAGACTTGGCGGCATTGCCAATCGGTAGGCTACAACCCCAATTCGTTCTAGAATTTCGAAAGGTCCGATGTACCTGGGACTCAATTTACCTTTCTTACCAAAACGTATAACTCCCTTCCATGGAGATACCTTCAGGAAACATGATCACCGACTTAAAATTCCAAATCCTTCCTTCGATTATCAGCGTAGCACTTCTGCCTACTTTGAACTGTTTTGATGTGATTTTGGATTACCTTCACCTTTTCCATCGTTACCTCCACCAGTTCTGGACCTAAATGTTTTTTTTTCACCAACGTCATCCCAATAGGTTGGTGTACGACATCTCTTTCCATATAACGCTACATATGGTGCCATCTGAATACTCGAATGGAAGCTATTGTTATAGGAAAATTCTACCAAAGGTAAATATTGATCCCACATACCCTGAAAGTCATGTGAGTAGGATCTCAACATGTCTTCTAAGGTTTGAATAGTCTGTTCTGATTGTCCGTCTATCTGAGGGTGGTAGGCAGTGCTCAAATGAAGTTGAATATCTGGGGATTTTTGAAGACTCTTCCAGAACATTGAAGTAAAACGGGGATCATTTGTAACACCCCGACCCCAGCTACCCAAAGTCGGTGCATTACTTCATAACATTGTCATGATCACAAAAGATCAAGTCTCGAAAGACCGATTAGTTTAGTAGCCTTGGAAACACAAGATACATTCATAAACATTACATTACATCATAAAAATGAAAACTACAATAACATGGTCTCCCTAGTCCACACTCATATCCTCACTGACTATTCTTGCAAGTCAGGTATAATACACTTCTTCACATCCTGGGAAAAATAAAACATTGAAAGGGATGATCTCAAATGCTCCGTAAGGATAACAATATAGCGGAAACTTTCATAAGAAAACATAAGCATTTAAGGGAATGTATAACTAAAACAAAAGCCTTATTGAACTTGAACTTCAGAATAATATGGCAAAAGTAAAATAAAATAATGCCATTACTTACTCACATGGATTTTATACTAGACGAATAATCATGTGAAATATCAATAACCACTTTCATAATAAGGGAATGTATAATGCCAGACATTCTGAAACACTTTGTCAAGGCCTCGTCCAAGACGTCTAAAATGATTAAGGCCTCGGCCAAAACCATAAATCAAATTGGGAAAGGGGCTCGGCCAACTCCACGTCTTGTTGTCTCATGAGACCTATCGATGCATCGAGGAGCTATAGCGGGCTCCACCCGTCACATATTAAGTCCAATACATTCCTCATATGAATAGGTTTAAACGTAACATAAATATTCGTATTAAAACTAGCATACGAAATGTCAAAAATTTCTCCATAAACTATGGATGGTATAAAAATAACACATCCACAGTAAAATATTTCACAAAATTTTCAATGGAAGTTTTTTATCATAAATCAATTTCAATTAAACTTAAAACCCATCAAAGGATGTTGACATGGATGAAAACAAAGCTATTTGAGAGTAATATCTCTCCTTTTTGAAATCATTTAAAAGTCCCATAATTATAAAATAATACATTTACTTTGAAGATATTCTTATAAGCTTGTTAGGGAAGCTTCGACGAAGTTATAATGGCAGAAAATAGCCGCACCCGCCGTATAAGTTAAAAAAAACATTCTTACCTTAAATTTGTCAAAGAGGTCAAAAAGTACATTGTTTGGAAAACGACGGTAAGATTCCTTTCAAAAATGTATAAGGGTATAAATGACTTTAACACATTTTCCATTTAATAGTAAAAATGTTTTGAAAGACATTTTTAAGAAACATGGATGTGGATGATAACGAGGTCCCAGTAGATAATTATGTATAAACAACCTTGGATAATGAAGAGGTTGTGAAGTAAACCCTTACCTTGTACATTTCCTTGGTTGGGGTAGGTTAACCTCCTATATAATGGTGAAATAATTGTTATTAAATTATACAAGAATCATATACATTCATATGATATCATATATGATCTTTTAACATTGCTTTGTTAACAATATCTTAGATTTATCGTTGTTTCGGGTGTTAACTTACTCGTTTTCTTTTATATGTTTTGTTACGTAAGTCGTGTTTTTCATGGATAGGTTGTATCTTACTCATATCCAGAATGATATCATCTCCTTAAAAATTATTTTTAAATCATCAAATGATAATTATACTTGAATGCATACGACGGAGAATGAATCTCATCAAGTTCGTGGAGACGGTAGTCCGTGCGTACGCACGAGCGACAATATCATTATTTTGATATTAAAATAATATATAATTGGATAGTATATCATATATACAGAATAATTATCATGTTATATTTATTATTTACATGAATTACATATCATTATTATACCCATCTAAATAATAATATATTGAATAACAATTACACCACGACGTGGAGACGGTAAGCCGTACGTACGCACGTATGGTGACATGTCATTCAAATGATGGGTAGAATACTGAATATTGTTGTTCCATATTTATAATAACATCACAGTATATAGAATATACTGGAGTTATAATTTTAGAATTGAAATAATAAACAAAGAGGGAGTGGAAGAAGAAAGAAACTTGAAAGAGGGTGATAAAAATGTTACCTCTTCTTCGGGATCTTCCTTTTGATTTGATCAAAAGGACTCCTTAGGATGGCTTTATGACTAAAGTAAAGCTTCTAGGATGAAGGGAGAGAATCTTGGAGAGTATTTGGGTAGAATTTGGCCGAACCAAAAGGCTTAAAAGTGTGAATAAGGTGGTAGAGGTGGGGGCCTTTTATAAGAGGAGAGGAGGGGCTCTTTTGGAAAGATTGAAATGTTACATTATTATACAATGCTTTTCGGATTCTAAAGGTCCCACACTTATACAATTCGTGGATAAGGTGATAAGGGTTCTAAATCTCCTCATACAATAGGCTTTGGACAAGTGTAAGCCTTGTATTTTGCATTATCTTCTCATTTTATTTAAATCTTTAAATAATGAGGTCATCGCTGCATCATCATGATGTCATAAATAATTTAATTTATTTAATGTCTAAAAATTATAAAAAAATACTATGATGTAGGAAATATTTTTATATTTCCAATGACTATTTATAGTCAAAAATATGACTTGTATAACCCCATATAAAAATTGTTTTAGTAAAACATTTCATGTTTGTGTCATTTTTTTACTTTAACATTAAATAAAAGGTATTTATGTCATTTTCCAACTAAAGTGGCTCCATGGGGTCCCCAAGTTGACCCATGGATTGTATTGGTCGGCCATGGCACATCCAATGAGGGTAGGACATATGTCAAGCTCATCTCATATTATTAAAACATTATTTTTACCTTAAACTATACTAATTACCTCTAATCGCGATTAAGAACTTAAAAGTTACTATTCACCAAAAATTATTTTAATCTCATTCAACCACATTTTACTTCTTAATGACAAAAATGTATGTCGGATTTTTGAAAATCAAATCATAGAAGTGATAATATTTCATTTAAACGAAAAATCAGTTATTTAACTACCACTTAGTGGTTTCACTATTCATCAAAAAATGATGTTTTTCAGAACAATGCCAAAATTTCACCCTAAGCTATAATTGATATTCCGAATTCAAAAATTATGTCTATTTTACAAAATTCCAAAAATATTAGTTGCATTAATTAATTTTATAATTAATTCCCGTTGTCACAACAAATAGCGTGTTTTTAAGAAACAATTTATATCAAAAGATTGGCAATTGTTTATGTCCATTTTCAATGTTAAATTAATTATAATGACCACCATTGGATAAAATGGTAAAAATATATTCTAATTATACTTTAAAACCACTAAATAGTATAATTTATCACTATAAGTTATTTTTATTAAAAAAGTTGTTTTTAAGTATTTTTCACTATTCATAAAAAATTAGAAGTTCTCAGAAAAATACCAAAAATTCAACATAGGCTAATTTCGATATTCCGAATCCAAAAATGAAGTCCATTTTGATAAATAAAATTTATAAAATTTCAAAAAGTAGGTATTACTATTCACAACGGCTAGTTTAATTAGTTGTGGTGTGTGTTAGAGCTCGAGGTTGCGTACAACACATGCTATTGCATTATTCGAAGGGAAACGTACCGTGGAAGCTTGGGGTGTTACATTCTCCCCTCCTTCAAATAATTGCGTCCTCACAATTTCTAGGGTATTACTCCATAAAAAGACTCGGGTGGTTCTTCATCATAAGTTCCTCAGGTTCCCACGTTGCCTCTTCCATTTTATGATTTCTCCACAAAACCTTTACCAGACGAGTCGTCCGGTTTCTCAGCACATGCTCCCTCACATCAAGAATTCTGATGGGCTCTTTGCAATAAGATAGACCGGGTTCCAGTTCTAATTCCTCATAGGTAAGTACATGTGTTGGGTCGGGAATGTATTTTCTCAATAGCGATATGTGGAAAACATCGTGAACTTTGGAGAGATTTGGCGGCATCGCCAAACGATAAGCTACAGCCCCAATAAGATCTAGAATTTCGAAAGGTCTGATGTACCTGGGACTCAACTTACCCTTCTTACCAAAACATATAACTCCCTTCCATAGAGATACCTTTAGGAAAACGTGATCTCCCACCTGAAATTCCAAAACCTTTCTTCTGTTATCAGCATAGCTCTTCTGCCTACTTTGAGCTGATTTGATGTGGTTTTGGATTACCTTCACCTTTTCTATTGTTTCTTCCACCAGTTCTGGTCCCACAAGTTTTCTTTCACCAACGTCATCCCAACAGGTTGGTGTATGACATCTCTTTCCGTATAACGCTTCATAAGGTGTCATCTGAATGCTTGAATGGAAGTTATTGTTATAGGAAAATTCTACCAGTGGTAAGTATTGATCCCACATACCCTGAAAGTCAAGAGAGCATGATCTCAACATGTCTTCTAAGGTTTGAATAGTCCGTTCTGATTTTCCATCTGTTTGAGGGTGATAGGCAGTGCTCAAACAAAGTTCGGTATCCAAGGCCTTTTGAAGACTTTTCCAGAATCTTGAAGTAAAACGAGGATCACGATCAGAAACAATCGATAGGGGTACTCCATGAAGTCTTACAACTTCATTAATATATAATCTTGCCAGACGTTCAAGTGGTAGATCCTCCCGTATAGCCAGAAAATGTGCTGACTTAGTAAGACGATCAACAATGACCCATATTGCATCATTCCTTCTAGGAGTCTTTGGTAGTCCCATGACAAAGTCCATCGTAATATTATCCCATTTCCACTCAGGTATGGGAAGAGGTTGCAATACTCCACCAGGATGTTGCCTTCCATCTTTCACTTGTTGACAAACCATACACCTCGACACAAAATCAGCAATCTCCCTCTTCATATTGTCCCACCAAAAATGTTCCTTCAAATCTCTATACATTTTGGTGCTCCCGGGGTGTATAGAGAAATTGGAACTATGAGCATCATCCAGCAATTCCCTTTTTAGATCAGGTATATCGGGAACACAAAGTCTCTTCCTGAATTTCAAAATTCCATCCTTATACACAAAGTCCCTCAATCTTCCATCATTCACATCTTTAATCTTCTTCTGAAATTCTTCATCATTGGTCTAAGAACTCTTAATCCTTTATAGTAATGATGGTTTGGAAACCATTTGAAAAAAGCATTGATGTTTCACCTTCCCTAGTTATTCCCATGTCCATCTTCACTAGATCCAAGAAAATTGGATTCCTTTCAATTCTCATCACATTCAAAACTCCATGGTATTTTCTACTCAAAGCATCTGCCACCTTGTTTGCCTTCCCCGGTTGGTAATGTATCGTGCAATCATAATCTTTGAGTAGTTCAATCCATCCCCATTGCCTCATGTTGAGTTCTTTTTGTGTGAAAATATACTTCAAACTCTTGTGATCAGTATAAATCTCACATTTTTCACCATAGAGGTAATGTCTCAATATCTTTAAAGCAAAGATCATAGCTGCTAACTCAAGATCATGAGTAGGATAGTTTTGCTCATGAATTTTTAGCTGTCGTGATGCATAGGCAATGACCTTATCATTCTGCATAAGGACACAACCAAGTCCTTTCTTCAATGCATCACTATAAATAACAAACCCATCATTCCCCGATGGTAGAGTCAATACAGGGGCATTGACTAATCTTCTCTTTAGTTATTCAAAACATTCTTCACACTCTTTTGTCCAGACAAATTTAATCCCTTTACGTGTGAGCTTTGTCAATGGGTTAGCCAATCTGGAAAAATTCTGGACGAAACGTCGATAATAACCTGCTAAACCAATAAAACTACGTACCTCAGTTATACTTGTCGGTGCTGGCCATTCTTGGATTGCCTTGGTTTTAGAAGGATCAATGTAAATTCCATCCTTAGAGACAATATGGCCAAGAAAATAAATCTCATGAATCCAAAATTCACACTTGCTAAATTTCCCATATAATTCATGTCTTCTAAGAGTCTTCAGGATAATGCGTAAGTGATTTTCATGATCTTCGTGGCTTTTGGAGTATACCAAGATATCATCAATAAATACCACTACAAAGTCATCAAGATATTCCTTGAACTATTCATTAGATCCATGAAAACAGAGGGTTCATTAGTCAATCCAAAAGGCATTACTGTAAACTCGTAATGCCCGTACCTTGTTCGAAATGCTGTCTTTGGAACGTCTTCCTTCTTCACACACAACTGATGGTATCCAGACTGAAGGTCAATATTTGAAAAGTATTGAGCTCCATGCAGTTGGTCAAACAAATCATCAATGCGAGGTAGCGGATACTTGTTCTTTATTGTTATAGCATTGATCTCCCTATAGTAAATGCACAACCTCATAGATCCATCTTTCTTCTTAACAAAAAGAACAAGGGCTCCCCAAGGAGAAACACTAGGGCGAATAAATCCCTTATTACTCAATTCCTCTAGTTGTTTCTTTAGTTCAACTAATTCCACAGTGGCCATTCTATAAGGGGTCTTCGATATGGGCCTTGATCTAGGAATTAAATCAATGGAAAACTCAACTTCTCGTTCTGGAGGATGTCCAGGTAAATCTTCCGGAAACACATCAACATATTCTCTCACAATAGGTACATCCTCTATTTGAATATTCCTTTCCTCACCCTCAGTAATTTCCTTCTCTTCCGCCCTAATAATTGAATTTAGTTGAGCTACTGGGGGTGGATCTAGATAAGAATTATGTGGCGACGATTTGGCTCTAAAGATAAGGTGTTCCTTATCATCATCATCAAGAATTGTAACCTCTTTCCTCTTACAATAAATTTTTGCATCATGGTCCGAAAGCCAATCCATACCGAGGATTATATCAAATTAAATCATGGGTATGACGATGAGATCAGCAGGTAAAGAACATTTAGGTGCTCTAATGGGAACTAATCGACAAAACTTTGTTGCAACAATACTTCCCTTAGGGGTTTTGACCGACAACTCCCTTGTTAAATCAAATTGGAAATATATTGTTTTCATAGAAAACTGGGAAGATATGAAACAATGTGATGATCCAGAATCAAATAATGCATTTGCTAAACTTGAGGAAACCATTACATTACCTGCCACCACGTCTTTCGGAGCTTCCACCTCAGCAGTAGTGATAGCATAAGCCTGGCCCTGATCCCTTGGCCTCTTCTGAGGTAAGTTCCCCTGACGCTTAGGAAATTCATTTGCATAATGTCCCTTCTCTCTACAATTATAGCATTCCACGTTGACAGCCGCTTTCTTTCCCTTGCATTCATGATCTTGGTGGCCTTTTTCACCACACATGTAACATACTCCTTTTCCTTTTAGACAGGCACCAGGGTGCTTCCTACCGCAATTATCACAGGGTGGAAATTCATTTCTACCCTTCTTCCCTGTTTCCTTATTTCCTTTCCCAGAGTTTTCAGCGGATCTCTTCTTATCTTGATTTGATTTAAAGTCATAAGACTTAGAGAATTCCTTTTCCGTCTTGATAGCGCACGAGACAATACCTTCGTATGAAGAGAAGGTTTGTGATACTAAAGCTCGACGGAGAAATGGTTTCAACCCATCAAAGAAACGATCAGTCTTACTTCTTGGGTTACGTATGTAATCTGCAGCATGCCTTGCTAACCTTGTAAAGTTAGCCTCATACTTTGCGACATTCTCATCCTCCTTCTGCCTCAGACTCAGAAATTGCCTTTCCATATCCGCTCGATGGTCTCGAGGAAAGTATTTTTCTAAGAACAGCTCTTTGAACTCCTGTCATTCCATGTTTGTTAATTCATCATCTTCCTTTGTGTTTTGAATTAGTGACCACCATTGACCGATATCTCCAGTGGGGAGGTAAACTTCCATGAAAACATTCTCCCTTTCACTACTCCCCAAGGCATGGAATATTTTCTCTAAGGAATTTATCCATTGCTCAGCTACTATAGGATTTTTACTCCCATTGAAGGATGGTGGTTGTTGCCTCATGAAACGGTCTAGCATTGATCCTCCACGTTACGGATCAGGGTGCTCCATACGAGTAAGGTTGTTATTCATAACCTGCGTGAGTTGTCCCAGTACGGTGAGAAGCTGATCAGCACCAGTTTTATCACTAGCTCCACCATAATTATCTTGAACAGGAGGGCAATCCCTACACAGAGTGCGTGCATTGATACGGTTTCCATTCCTTCCCCAAGGTGCCATTTCTAAATAATGGCATAAACTAGATTAGTTCATGAATAAAAATACATAATTCCATAATTGTAAAACACTTAACATAAATTGAACTAATTATGGATATAATCCATAATTATAAAAATGTTTTCTTTGAGGAAGTATATACTCGTAACCCTTCATAGTGGTTTGTAAAGAAAATGGGAATTATCCAAAGCATATCCCCCGGGAGTGTCGTAACCAAGAGTGCAGCAAGGCCCGTTGTCGTGCACCAGTTCCTGTTCGAGTCTAGCTCAAAGCGGTGTTTTCGTGTTTTACCCCTAGGTACATCTGTGCCAGAGCCGCCTCTACCTGTCGTATCCAGACAGAGATGTGTTGCTCGGAAAACTCACAACATCTCTACAATACCAAAATTCTAGGAAGTTCTTCTATACTAATCCTCAAGTTCTATCTTCGGGATATGTGCTCTAATCAGAGTTTATCTAAATCTAGCTTCCAAGGTTAGTACTAAACTGCCTCTGATACCAACTGTAACGCCCCGACCCCAGCTACCTAGAGTCGGTGCATTACTTCATAACATTGGCATGATCACAAAAGATCAAGTCTCGAAAGACCGATTCGTTTAGTAGCCTTGGAAACACTAGATACATTCATAAACATTACATTACATCATAAAAATGAAAACTACAATAACATGGTCTCCCTAGTCCACACTCATATCCTCACTGACTATTCTTGCAAGTCAGTCATAATACACTTCTTCACATCCTGGGAAAAATAAAACATTGAAAGGGGTGAGCTCAAATGCTCTGTAAGGATAACAATATAGCGGAAACTTTCATAATAAAACATAAGCATTTAAGGAAATGTATAACTAAAACAAAAGCCTTATTGAACTTGAACTTCAGCATAATATGGAAAAAGTAAAATAAAATAATGTCATTACTTACTCACATGGATATTATACTAGACGAATAATCACGTGAAATATCAATAACCACTTTCATAATGAGGGAATGTATAATGCCAGACATTCTGAAACACTTTGTCAAGGCCTCGGCCAGGACGTCTAAAATGATTAAGGCCTTGTCCAAAACCATAAATAAAATTGGGAAAGGGCCTTGTCCAATTCCACGTCTAGTTGTCTCATGAGACCTACCGATGCATCGAGGAGCTATAGCGGGCTCCACCCGTCACATATTAAGTCCAATACATTCCGCATTTGAATAGGTTTAAACATAACATAAATATTCGTATTAAAACTAGCATATGAAATGTCAACAATTTCTCCATAAACTATGGATGGTATAAAAATAACACATCCATAGTCAAATATTTCACAAAATGTTCAATGGATGTTTTGTATCATAAATCAATTTCAATTAAACTTAAAACCCATCAAAGGATGTCGACATGGATGAAAACAAAGCTATTTGAGAGTAATATCTCTCCTTTTTGAAATCATTTAAAAGTCCCATAATTATAAAATAATACATTTACTTTGAAGATATTCTTATAAGCTTGTTAGGGAAGCTTCGACGAAGTTATAATGGCGGAAAATAGCTGCACCCGCCGTATAAGTTAAAAAAACATTCTTACCTTAAATTTGTCAAAGAGGTCAAAAAGTACATTGTTTGGAAAACGACGGTAAGATTCCTTTCACAAATGTATAAGGGTATAAATGACTTTAACACATTTTCCATTTAATAGTAAAAATGTTTTGAAAGACATTTTTAAAAAACATGGATGTGGATGATAACGAGGTCCCAATAGATAATTATGTATAAACAACCTTGGATAATGAAGAGGTTGTGAAGTAAACCCTTACCTTGTACTTTTCCTTGGTTGGGGTAGGTTAACCTCCTGTATAATGGTGAAATAATTGTTATTAAATTATACAAGAATCATATACATTCATATGATATCATATATGATCTTTTAACATTGGTTTGTTAACAATATCTTAGATTTATCGTTGTTTCGGGTGTTAACTTACTCGTTTTCTTTTATATGTTTTGTTACGTAAGTCGTGTTTTTCATGGATAGGTTGTATCTTATTAATATCCAGAATTATATAATTTCCTTAAACATTATTTTTAAATCATAAAATGATAATTATACTTGAATGCATACGACGGAGAATGAATCTCATCGCGTTCGTGGAGACGGTAGTCCGTACGTACGCACGAGCGACAATATCATTATTTTGATATTAAAATAATATATAATTGGATATTATATCATATATTCAGAATCATTATCATGTTATATTTATTATTTACATGAATTACATATCATTATTATACCCATCTAAATAATAATATATTGAATAACAATTACACCACGACGTGGAGACGGTAAGCCGTACGTACGCACGTATGGTGGCATGTCATTCAAATGATGGGTAGAATACTGAATATGGTTGTTCCATATTTATAATAACATCACAGTATATATAATATACTGGAGTTATAATTTTAGAATTGAAATAATAAACAAATAGGGAGTGGAAGAAGAAAGAAACTTGAAAGAGGGTGATGAAAATGTTACCTCTTCTTCGGGTTCTTCCTTTTGATTTGATCAAAAGGACTCCTTAGGATGGCTTTCTGACTAAAGTAAAGCCTCTATGATGAAGGGAGAGAAGTTGGGAGAGTATTTGGGCAGAGTTTGGCCGAACCAAAAGGCATGAAAGTGTGAATAAGGTGGTAGAGGTGGGGGCCTTTTATAAGAGGAGAGGAGGGGCTCTTTTGGAAAGATTGAAATCTTACATTATTATACAATGATTTTCGGATTATAAAGAACCCACACATATAAAATTCGTGGATAAGGTGATAAGGGTTCGAAATCTACTCATCAAATAGGCTTTGGACAAGTGTAATCCTTGGATTTTGCATTATCTTCTCATTTTATTTAAATCGTTAAATAATGAGGTCATTGTTGCATCATCATGATGTCATAACTAATTTAATTTATTTAATGTCTAAATATTCTAAAAAAAATACTATGATGTAGGAAATATTTTTAGCTTTCCAATGACTATTTATAGTCAAAAATATGACTTGTATAAACCCATATAAACATTGTTTTAGTAAAACATTTCATGTTTGTGTCATTTTTTACTTTAACATTAAATAAAAGGTATTTATGTCATTTTCCAACTAAAGTGGCTCCATGGGGTCCCCAAGTTGACCCATGGATTGTCTTGGTCGTCCATGGCACATCCAATTAGGGTAGGACATGTGTCAAGCTCATCTCATATTATTAAAACATTATTTTTACCTTAAACTACACTAATTACCTCTAATCGCGATTAAGAACTTAAAAGTTACTATTCACCAAAAATTATTTTAATCTCATTCAACCAAATTTTACTTCTTAATGAAAACCATGTATGTCGGATTTTTGAAAATCAAATCACAAAAGTGGTAATATTTCATTTAAACGAAAAATCAGTTATTTAACTACCACTTAGTGGTTTCACTATTCATCAAAAATTGAAGTTTTTTAGAACAATGCCAAAATTTCACCCTAAGATATAATTGATATTCCGAATTCAAAAATTATGTCTATTTTACAAAATTCCAAACATATAAGTTGCATTAATTAATTTTATAATTAATTCGCGCTGTCACAACAAATAGCGTGTTTTTAAGAAACAATTTATATCAAAAGATTGGCAATTGTTTATGTCCATTTTCAATTTTAAATTATTTCTAATGACCACCATTGGATAAAATAGTAAAAATATATTCTAATTATACTTTAAAACCACTAAATAGTATAATTTATCACAATAAATTATTTTGATTAAAAAAGTTGTTTTTAAGTATTTTTCACTATTTATAAAAAATTAGAAGTTCTCAGAAAAATACCAAAAATTCAACATAGGCTAATTTCGATATTCCGAATCCAAAAATGAAGTCCATTTTGATAAATAAAATTTCTAAAATTTCAAAAAGTAAGTATTACTATTCACAACGGCTAGTTTAATTAGTTGTGGTGTGTGTTAGAGCTCGAGGTTGCGTACAACACACGCTATTGCATTATTCGAAGGGAAACGTACCGTGGAAGCTTGGGGTGTTACATCATGATCATAAACAATCGATAGGGGTACTCCATGAAGTCTCAAAACTTCATTAATATATAGTATTTCTAGACGTTCCAGTGGTAGATCTTCTCTTATAGCAAGAAAATGTGCTGAATTGGTAAGACAATCAACAATAACCCATATTGCATCATTCCTTCTAGGATTCTTTGGTAGAGGCATGAGAAATTCTATCATAATATTATCCCATTTCCACTCTGGTATGGGAAGAGGTTGCATGACTCCTCCAGGGTGTTGCCTTCCAGCTTTCACTTGTTGACAAACCATACATCTTGACAAGAAATCAGCAATCTCCCACTTCATATTGTCCCACCAAAAATGTTCCTTCAAATCTCTTTACATTTTGGTGCTCCCATGGTGTATAGAGAAATTGGAACTATGAGCATCATCCAGCAATTCCCTTTTTAGATCAGGTATATCGGGAACACAAAGTCTCTTCCTGAATTTCAATTTTCCATCTTCATAAACAAAGTCTCTCAATCTCCCATCATTCACAGCTTTAATCTTCTTTTGAAATTCTTCATCATCGGTCTGAGAACTCTTAATCCTTTCCAGTAAATATGTTTTGGAAACCATTTGAAAAAGCATTGATGTTTCACCTTCCCTGTTTATTCCCATGTCCATCTTCACTAGATCCATGAAAATTGGATCCCTTTCAATTCTAATATTGTTCAAAACACCATGGTCTTTTCTGCTCAATGTATCTGCTACCTTGTTTGCCTTCCCCGGCTGGTAGTGTATCGTGCAATCATAATCCTTGAGTAATTCAAGCCATCTCCTTTGCCTCATGTTGAGTTCCTTTTTGTGATAAAATATACTTCAAACTCGTGTGGTCAGTATAAATCTAAAAATTTTTACCATAGAGGTAGTGCCTCCATATCTTCAAAGAAAAGATCACAACTGCTAACTCGAGATCATGAGAAGGATAGTTTTGTTCATGAATTTTCAACTGTCGTGATGCATAGGCAATAACCCTATCATTCTGCATAGGGACACAACCAAGTCTTTTCTTCGATGCATCACTATAAATAAGGAACCCATCATTCCCCGATAGTAGAGTCAATAGAGTATCATTGACCAATATTCTCTTCAGTTCTTCGAAACATTCTTCACACTCGTTTGTCCAAACAAATTTATCCCCTTTACGTGCGAGCTTCGTTAATGGGTTAGCCAATCGGGCAAAATTCTGGACGAAACGTCGATAATAACCTGCCAAACCAATAAAACTACGTACCTTAGTTATACTCGTTGGTACTGGACATTCTTGGATTTCTTTGGTCATAGAAGGATCAACAGAGATTCCATCTTTAGAGACAATATGGCCAAGAAAAGTAATCTCCTGAAGCCAGAATTCACACTTGCTAAACTTCCCATATAATTCATGTCTTCTCAGAGTCTTCAGAATAATGCTCAATGATTTTCATGATCATCATATATTTTGGAGTATACCAATATATCATCAATAAATACAACCACAAATTCATCAAGATATTCCTTGAAAACTCTATTCATCAGATCCATGAATATAGAGGGTGCAATAGTCAATCCAAAAGGCATTACAGTAAACTCGTAATGCCCGCAACTGGTTCGAAATGTTGTCTTCAGAATGTCTTCCTTCTTCACACACAACTGATGGTATCCAGATCGAAGGTCAATCTTTGAAATGTATTGAGATCCATGCAGTTGGTCAAATAAATCATTAATGCGAGGTAGGGGATACTTGTTCTTTATCGTTATAGCATTGATCTCCCTGTACTCAATACATAACCTCATAGATCCATCTTTCTTTTTAACAAAAAATAACAGGGGATCCCCATGGAGAAACACTAGGGTGAATAAATCCCTTATTACTCAATTCCTCTAGTTTTTTCTTTAGTTCAACTAATTCTACAGTGGCCATTCTATAATGGGTCTTCGATATAGGCCTTGATCCAGGAATTAAAACAATGGAAAACTCAACTTCTCGTTCTGGAGGATGTCCAGGTAAATCATCCGGAAATACATCTACATATTCTTTCACAATAGGTAAATATTCTATTTGAACATTCCTCTCTTCACCCATAGTATTTTCATTTTCTTCCTCCGCAATAATTAAATTTAGTTGAGCTACTGGGGGTGGATCTAGATAAGAATTAGGTGGTGACGATTCTAATCTAAAGATAAGGTGTTCCTTATCATCATCATCAAAAATTGTAACATCCTTCTTCTTACAATAAATCTTCGCATCATATTCTGAAAGCCAATCCATTCCGAGGATTATATCAAACTCAATCGTAGGTATGATGATGAGATCAGCAGATAAAGAACATTTATGTGCTCTAATGGGGACTGATTCACAAAACTTTGTTTCAATGATACTTCCCTTAGGAGTTTTAACCGACAACTTCCTTGTTAAATCAAATTGGAAATATCTAATTTTCATAGAATACTGGGATGATATGAAATAATGTGATGTCCCAGAATCAAATAATGCATTTGCTAAACTTGAGGAAACCATTAAATTACCTTCCACCACGTCTTTCGGAGCTTCTACCTCAGCAGTAGTGATAGCATAAGCTTGGCCTTGATCCCTTTGCCTTTTCTGAGGTAAATTCCCATGACACATAGGACATTCATTTGAATAATGTCCCATATCCATGCAATTGTAGCATTGAACATTGGTAGCTTCCTTCTTCCCTTTGCAATCACGAGCTTGGTGGCCTTTTTCACCACACTTGTAACAGACGCCCATTCCCTTCAAGAAAGTACCAGGGTGTTTCTTCCAACATTTACCACAGGATGGATATTCAAACTTTCCCTTCTTCGCCTTATTTCCATTCCCATATTGATCAGCAGATGTCTTCTTCTCTTTCTTTGCTTTAAAGTCATAAGACTAAGAGAATTCCTTTTTAGTCTTGATAGCACATGAGACAATGTCTTCATACGATGAAAAGGATTGTGAGACTAATGCTCGACAGAGAAATGGTTTTAACCCATCAAAGAAATGATCAATCTTACTTCATGGGTTATTTATATAATCTCTAGCATACCTTTCTATCCTTGTAAAGTTAGCCTCATACTTTGCAACATTCTCATCTTCCTTTTGTCTCAGACTCAGAAATTTCCTTTCCATATTTGCTCAGTGGTCGCGAGGAAAGTATTTTTCCAAAAACAGATACTTGAACTCTCTCCATTCTATATTTGATACTTCATCATCTACCTTCATGTTTTGAATCAATGACCACCATTGATCAGCTTCTCCAGTGAGGCGGTAAACTGCCATGATAACTTTTTCCCTTTCACTACTCCCCAAAGCCTGAAATATTTTCTCTAGGGAATTTATCCATTGCTCAGCTACTAAGGGATTTGTACTCCCACTGAACATTGGTGGTTGTTGCCTCATGAATCGATATAACATTGATCTTCCAGGTTGCGGATCAGGGTACTCCATACAGGTAAGGTTATTATTCATAACCTGAGTGAGTTTTCCCAGTATGGTGATTAGCTGATCGGCATCAGTTGCATCACCAGCTCCACTATAATTATCTTGAGTAGGAAGGAAATCCCTACATGGAGTGCGTGTATTGATACGGTTTCCATTTCTTCCGCTAGGCACCATTTCTAAACAATGGCATAAACTAGATCAGTTTATGAATCAAAATACATAATCCCAAACACTTAACATAAATTGAACTATTTATGGATATAATCCATAATCATAAAAACGTTATCTTTGAGGAAGTATATACTCATATACCCTTAATAATGATTTGTAAAGAAAACGAGAGTTATCCTAAGCATACCCCCGGGAGTGTCGTAACCAAGAGTGCAGCAAGGCCCGTTGTCGTGCACCAGTTCCCGTTCGAGTCTAGCTCAAAGCGGTGTTTTCGGGTTTTACCCCTAGGTACATATGTGCCAGAGCCGCCTCTACCTACTCGTATCTATATAGGGATGTATTTCTCGGAAAACTCACAAAATATCTACAATACCAAAATTCTAGGAAGTTCTTCTATACTAATCCTCAAAGTTCATCTTAGGTCTACGTGCTCTAATCAATGTTTATCTAAATCTAGATTCCAAGGTTTGTACTAAAATTCTTCTGATACCAACTATAAATCCCTGACCTAGTTACCTAGAGTCGGTGCATTATTACATAACATTGGCATGATCACAAGAAAGATCAAATCTCAAAAGACTGATTGGTTTAGTAGCCTTGGAAACACTAGATATATTCCTAAAGTTTTACATTACATCATAAAGTTAAAAACTACTACAACATCATAGTCTCCATATTCCACACTCATTTCCCCACAAACTATCCCTACAGGTCATTCAAAAATTACTTCTTCACATCCTGGGAAAAATAAAACATAGAAAAGGGGTGAGCTCAAATTCCCAGTAAGGATAACAATATAGCGGAAACATTCATAAATAAGAATAAACATTTAACGCAATGTATAACTTAAAAAAAAGCCTTTTAAACATGAAATTCAACAAAGTATAGAAAAGATAAAATGAAATAATGTTATTTACTTATTCACATGGATATTCTACTAATCGAATAATCACATGCAATATCAATAACCACTTTCATAATGACGAAATGCATAATGACAGACTATCATAACCACATAGCCAAGGCCTCGTGACAAGACTAAAAATATGATTTTGCCAAGGCCTTGTGCCAAGACACTATATTGTCTCATGAGACCTACCGATGCATCGAGGAGCTATATCGGGCTCCACCCGTAACATATTAAGTTCAATGCATTCCCATATGAAAAGGTTTAAACATAACATAAACATTCGTATTAAAACTAGCATACGAAATGTCAATACATTCACCATAAACCATGAATGGTATAAAAATAGCACATTAATAGTCAAACATATCACAAAATCTTCAATACTATATAGAAGATTTTTATCATAATAAATCAACTTCAAATAAGCGAAAATCCATCAAAGGATGTTGACATAGATGAAATCAAAACTCTTTTTAGAGAAATTTCACATTCTATTTTGAAATCATTTAAGTGTCATATATTTATAAATCAAATCATTTTCTTTGAAAATATTCTTATAAGCTTGTAAGGAATCCTCAAAGATTTTATAATGACGGAAAATAGCCGCACCCGCCGTATAAGTTAAAAAACATTCTTACCTTAATTCTATCAAAAAGGTTAAAAGGCACCTTGTTTGGAAAACGACGGAAATATTCCTTTATAAAACATTTATAAAAAGTAAAACAAGGTTATAAATGACTTTAACCCATATTATTTTAAATAGTAAAAATGTTTTGAAATACATTTTTAAGAAACATGGATGTGGATGATAAAGAGATCCCAGTAGATTATTTCGTATAAACAACCTCGGATAATGATAAGACTGTGAAATAACCATTACCTTGTACTTTTCCATGGTTGAAGGTAGGTTATCCTCCTATATAATGGTGAAATAATTGTTATTAAATTATACAAGAATCATATATATTAATATGATATCATATATGATCTTTTAACATTGATTTGTTTATAATATCTTCGTATTATCGTTGTTTTGGGTGTTAACTTACTCGTTTTCTTTTATATGTTTTGTTACATAAGCTATGTTTTTCATGGATAGGTTGTATCTTAATCATATCTAGATTTATATCATGTCCTTATATACTTTTATTAATCCTCAAATGAGAATTATACTTGAATGGATACGATGGAGAATGAATATCATCGCGTTCGTGGAGACGGTAGTCCGTACGTACGCACGAGCGACAATATCATTCTTTTTATATTAAAATAATATATAATTGGATGGTATATCATATATAAAGAATCATTATCATGTTACATTTATTATTTACATGAATTACACATCATTATTATACCCATTCAAATAATAATTTATTGAATAACAATTACACCACGACGTGGAGACGGTAAGCCGTACGTACGCACGTATGGTGACATGTTATTCAAAGGATGGATAGAATAATGAATATGGTTGTACCATATTTATAATAAAATCACAGAATATATATGATACTGGAGTTATTATTTTAGAATGGTGATAACAAAGGAAGAAGAAGTGGAAGAAGAAAGGAACTTGGAAAAGGGTGGTGAAATCATTACCTCTTCTTTGGGTTCTCCCTTTTGATTTGATCAAAATGGATCCTTAGTTTGGATTTAAGATCAAAATAAGGCCTCTAGGTTGTAGTCAGGGAAGTTGAGAGAGTATTTGGGCAGTGTTCGGCCGAACCAAAAGGCTTTGAAGGTGTGAAGTAATGAGAAGGGGGAGTTCCCTTTTATAAGAGGGGTGAGGGGCACCTTTGGAAAAGCTAGAAATATTAATTTATAATAAATTCATATTCGGTTTTTAATGGCTCCAAAGTTGATTATTTAAAGTTTATGGTGGGGATGGGTCGAAAACAACTTAACCAGTAGAATTTAGACCGGTTTGGGTTACTATATTAACCTTATCTTTAAGTATTAACTCTAAGTTAATTAGTTTCACTTTTACAATGTCTCTTTGTATTTTTATAATATATGGTTAATTAACATACCATATACATAAAAGAGACCCCCAAGTGGTCCATTAATGATACACCTATCATGATATAAGTCTCTTTGCCGAGCCTTATATTTTTAGGAATTTAATATCAATTAATAATATAATACTTGTTATAAAAACTCTTTTATGTCAATTTTGAAACTATTCAATTATTGATTTTTGTGAAACTCATTACAGAATGATTAATTCTAAAAAATTTAATTAAATCATTCCTAATATGTCATATTAACCTATAAAATTAGTTTAATTCTATAAAAGTCACATATTATATTTATTTGGGTATTTATAATATCAATTATTTTAATTTTTCACTATTACGGTAATTACTGCATCATCATTGTGTCATAAATAAATTAAATTATTTAATGTATAAAAATTATAAATAAAAAATAATTATGTAGAAATATTATAAGATTTATAATGAATATTTACAATCGAATTTATCTTATGTTTAACCCTATATTAAAAAAAATTTAGTAAATCAACATTGATTTTTACTCTTTTAACTCTTATTTGAGTTAAATAATAATAATTGTCCTAATCTAATCCATGTGGACCTAAATGATAATATTTTATTCCTATGGTTGTTTTTGGTCGATATAAACTTGTCCAATACAATTAGGGCATGTGTTAGGGTAATATTAATATCATTTGTACCCTTAATTACCCTATTTACTTTTAACCGTGGTAAATAAAAGTAAAAAGTTACTATTCACCAAAAATTATTTTCATCTCATTGAACCATATTTTACTCCATGATATTAACCATGTCTCTCGTATTTTCTGAATTCCAATCACAAAAGTGGTAAAATTATGTTTTATGAAAAAATCAGTTTTTTAACTACCACTTAGTAGTTTCACTATTCATCAAAAATTGAAGTTTTTCAGAAATATGACAAAATTTCCACCTATGCTATAATTGATATTCCAAATTTAAAAATTCTGTATATTTTACAAAATTCCAAACATATATGTTTCATTAATTAATTTTATAGTTAATTCCTGTTGTCATAACAAATTGCGTGTTTTTAAGAAACAATATATATCAAAAGATTGACAATTGTTTATGTCCAATTTCAAAGTGAAATTAATTCCAATGAATACCATTCGATAAAATGGTAAAAATATATTCTAATTAGACTTTAAAGCAACTCAATAATATAATTTATCACTATAAATTATTTAGATTAAAAAATTTGTTTTTAGGTATTTTTCACTATTCATAAAAATTGGAAGTTCTCAGAAAAATACCAAAAATTCAACTTAGGATAATTTCGATATTCTGAATCCAAAAAAAGTCCATTTTGAAATATAAAATATATATAATTTCAAAAATTAGTTATTAATATTCATAACTGCTAGTTTGATCGGTTGTGGTGTGTATTAGAACTCGATGTTGCGTACAACACACGCTATCGCATTATTCAATGAGAAATGTAACGTAGAAGCATGGGGTGTTACAACAATGGTTTAGGAATCATGTTCCTACCTCCTATAACATAATAGATTAGGAATTACATTCCTTCCTCCCATCACATAGTATATTGGAAATCTTGTTCTTCCCCCCATAACATAATTGATTAATAATCATGTCCCTTCCTCCCACTATATTGTGGATTAAAAATCATGTTTTGGCCTCCCAACATGTAATAGATCTGGAATCATGTCCCTACCTCCCATTATATAATGGATTATTAATATTGATCCTACCCCCATCATAATGTTGATCCCTAATTATTTTCATGCAACCCATCACATAGTGGATCAAGAAGCATGTTCTGATATATCAATATATTGTGGATCAAGAATCATTTTTCTTTCATCCACAATTAACTCATGAGATAAAAAAATTTACACAAGGAATTATAGGTATATGTAATAATGGTCCTACCAATAACATAAATAAAATCATAAATATATGATCCAAGAGGAAATAAAAACATTTATATTTCAAACATCACATAATTAACTAATGGAATTGAGATAAGTTTAATGATAACCTCCATAGAATATTTTCTAATTCATCCATATAAATAATGTTCATTATAGTATAAATACATATCCCTAGAGTAAAAAAAGGAAGGTCAAAATTTGTTGATATAGATGAAAAACACCTTAATAATATTATTTGATAAGTCACTTTAAAGAAATAATAAAAAATTCAATTTTAAAAAAATAATTAGGATTTCATTTTATTTTTATGACCATTTTAAAATCATTTAAATTAATATTTTCAAAGAATAATGGTTGTAACAATTAAATAATGTGGCCACATAGAAAACTATTAATACATATTCTTTTTAAACTTTTTTAAAAAATGATCCTCGTGGAAAACGTTAAATGATTCATTTGAAGATATGATAACGAAATTAAAAATATTATAAAATATCTTCCTTTATTTATTGAATTATATATAAAAATATATATTAATACATTCAATCATTAGAGACATTGGGAATAAATAGTCTACACTTCAAATAAGCAGTGGGGTTAGTTTAACATACAATCATAAAAATTGTTAAATTATTTACCATGAAAATTTAAATTGAGAGTGGACATGTAAAATCAAAAGAATAACTAGATAAGAATAAAATCTATGTGTTTTTTAGAGTGATAAATTATAAAAAAAATCCATAGATGGAAATTCATTCATACAAATATTGATTTGAAAATGATATTGGAAAGAAACCCTTATGGTTTTTGTAGCACTTTAATCAAAATCATCTTAAAGAGTGAAAATTAAATATACTTTTAAATATATTTAATTTCATGAAATTATGATAATTTAAAACCATAAGGTAGTATATTCAATAAAAAAAATAAGGTATATGGTGAATATGGAATATATCTCAATGAAAAGAAAATTAATTCAAGAAACACCTAAAACATGGGTAGTATACGAATTTAAAGAACATGAAAGAGATATTATTAAATAGACATTTAAATGACATTTTTGAGGGTGAATTACGATGAAATAATATAACATTGTAGTAATTTTACCATGTTATATGATAATAGGTGAAAAATATGAAATCATTCCGTAATGAAGGTTAATTAAGATGAAAAACCTTATTTTTATTCTTTCCAATCAGAAATATGATTTATCCTTCTTTTTTGGGAGGATTACGGCATCGTGACCCCTTAATTGAGAGGATAAATTGAAGAAAAATATTTGATATATAATTGTGGAAGTGGATTTAGTAATAATAATAATTATTATTATTATTATTATTATATTATTATTATTATTATCTTTGTTTTGGTAGTATTTTATTCATACTTCCTTAAATTGGAGGACCTACAGTGGTATCATGACCTAGACATCCACAAAAGTGATTCAAGACCAATATTTTAAACATAAATCTGACTCATGGAATGGGCCTTGAGTCACAACATTTATCTTCACTTGTGTTTGATACTATGAAACAAATAATTTTCACCGAGTTCCTATTCTGGGAAATTGAATACCATTTCCCATGTTTTTTTCTTATATATCATAATGGTAAAATATATTTGGTCATATAAGACTAATATTGAAGTATGATAGATATGTTTTGAATTTATCTTTATAATATTGATGATGAAATATTCTAGTGTAGTAATTAGATCATTCTCATTCCCCATATAGGATCAGGTATCCCATCCCAAAACCAAGTGTGTGATCCCCAAACTATGGGTTGGAAAAGTTAGGTTTAGGAATTATTTCGTGGGCCTAGGGATGTGATTTCAAATATATCAGTTAATCATCCTTAATATAGAGGTTTCTTCTATAAAGGCACAAATTACCCCTCCCCCACACTCAATTCCTTTGAGGTTGTTTGAGTTGTTGTGCATAAATAAAATTAGTGGTGAAGTATTAATGGACTGAAGGGTGTGACCCTCACTCATATGATTGGTACACATCAACAATGAGAATGTTCACCTTCATTTATTATAGAGGTTGTGTGACTATTGTAAGTCTATACAAAAGATTCATTTATAGTATTTATGGTTTCCCTATACCCTATGAGTTTTCCTTGATATTTGGTTCAAATATGGATATCAAATTCAATATTTGTGGACTTTTCTATGATTTTAGATTCCATGTTTGTTTCTTGTGGATCATATTTTCATGTGGAGTGTTGGATCCCTTATTATGAACTAATGGTGTTTGATATTCTTTTTCTCTTTTCATTGATGTTTTTACCCTAATATATTGGGTAGATATTTCCTTACATAATGGTATATAGAATTGGTTATGATTTCATTGTGATTATTTATTAGGGAGGGGTATTATCCTAAGTGAGAGACTTCAATTATGGAACCCTTATTCCATGGATATGTGTGTATAATGTTTTTTCTTTAGTTGAATCTAGAGAGACTATATAGGTATCTTCATAAGTTGTTGATTGGTAGTTTCTTTCCTGAGTGTTCCCTCTCATATTTTGAGTTGTGTGTTCATGTGGTTCAAACCCATTATTTGTTGAGTCACATCTCATTTTTCCAATTTTTTCGGCATCCTACTATGTATTTTTTTAAGACTCATCTATAATTTTTCCTTTCACCCACACCTGTTTTATCTATGTAGATTATATATATGATTTAGGTCACTCAATCCTTGGGTTTTTGGAGTGGTAGATCCAAAGTACTAGTGGACATGATGCGGCTCGAGGCAGGTGGTGTTTCGGATGATGGTTGGTGTGCTATAAGGGCACTCTTTCAATATATTAAATATTAGTTTATTTTAATCATATTTTACCTTCCAATTTATTTTACATATACTATGTGACCGTGATTTCTATTTTTGGATTCATGGTTTATCTTTATTCCAAGAGGATTGTTCTAAAGACACCTATATTGTAAGCTATGGTTACATTATGCTAGTCACAAGTCACTGACCTATTGAAATTGGGCATTGAGCGACACTCTTGGCTTACCTATAGCCAAGGTAGGTCTCAGGTGGGTCTGTCTTATCAATCAATGATAATAATTTATAACATCATGGATGTTGTTAGTTAAACTGTCCCAAACAAGAACATGTTATAACCAATAGATGAGTATGAACGTGACTATAATATCATAATTATAGAAATATAATGATATTATTTAGAAGTTATGAAATTGATAAATTATAATTTATAAGATTTAGATGTATATATACCAACGCTTTTAAAAAAATATATATTACATCCTTTTATATGAATATTCAATAAATTACAGAAACACATGTCTAAGGACCATAATAGTTTAGTGTCTTTGTAGACTAGGTACAAAATATTTTCATTTGGTGAAATATCATCAAAATTTTAAATAAATATCTTCCCCTTTTGAACTCTACACAATCATACCCTACATAAGACATTTTTTTCGTAACCTAGGTAAAGGAAACATGAGAAAGGGTGAACATAGATTCTCAGTAAGGGTAAGAAAGGAATATATGTAAGCATAACATGAACATAATTTTTTGAGAACATGAGTATAACATTTTAAAACCATACCCTTAATATAAAATATCATAATATTGAGTCATGGTATAATGATTTGAGGTCCCTAATACATGGATCATAAAATAATCAAAGTATGTTCAATGAGAGAATAACATAGTAAAAAGACATAGGTTTGTGGAATACACATAATCTTATAACACTACAAACACACATAAATAGAGGCAGGTTCACTCATTACGTTAAATAAATTCATGCCGAAGAATAAACTTATGGACATGAAACTATTTACATTCATAAAAATATGAACATGAAATACGACTCCACACATAACACTATGAACATGTAATCTGATTCACACATAACATTTTGAAAATATAATCAAGTTCACACATAACATTTGGATAATGTAATCAGAATTACACATAATATAGTGAATGTGTAACTAGGTTTACTCATAACATATTTACTCATGATCTATCCATATTAACCAAACGAATTGGAGGGAGATATAGGTCCCACCCATCATTAGTTATAACGTAAACAACATCCCTGGTTATAACATAACCTCCATCCATGATTATAAAGTAACCATAATCACATAATTAAAATAATACCTATATGTTCCAAAATATAATAAAACATTCATCTTATAATAACCCATGAAATGAAATAGGTTTCATAAACATTTCATTATATAATAACTTATGGAAAAGTGATAGTTTTCATAATCATTTCATCATAGCATAACCCATGGAAAAGTAAGCAGGTTTCATAAGAATTTAATCATGGAATGACCTGTGGAAGATAAATGGGTTTCATAAACATCGTTTCATCATAAACATAAACCATTCATATAAATAATAAGAATGGTATCCTTCGATCATATCCCTAATGAAGAAATATTTATATAAAATGATATCATCTTAAATGGAAATTGATTTTGAAATATAAATCACATGGAAAATTTACTGAGTAAAATAACTTTTATTTCCAAATTAATTTAATACTATAAATTCATAAAACATTTTATGAAATTATTTTCTTTGAAAACAATCTTAAAAATTTATAAAGGGTGATTTTAAAAACATTTATATCATTTATTGAATAAAATATCATTTCCATTTTGAAAAATAGTTTTAAAAACATAATTAATTTTGAAAATAGTTTTCTTTGAAAATATCCTTAAACAGTTATAAACTACTCTCTAAATAAAAAAAAATTCATTATATTTGAAATTTTTTTTCATGATGTACACATTCAATGAAAGTTTCCTTTCACTTTTTCGATAAAATCGAAATGAGCATTATTTGGAAAATGACATGAATATTTCTTTAAAAAGCATTTGTAAAAGGTAAAAATTGGGAAACTATTTATTTAATAAATCATTTTAATAATGATAAAAATATTTTTGAAAACATTTATAAAAAATATGGCCTTGGAATAAAAGGGTTTTCGACCGAAGAGATAAATAAAGAATGTTTTCCTAAAAATGTTATTTTGAACTCATGAGTACATAAAGCGATGAAAATGAATTGAAACATTTTATTATAATGATGTAACGAATGGGTAAGAGAATTATGGAGTTTATTGAAAGATATATATTAATATATATTCATTGGTAATATAATCATAAGAAATACCTATAAATGATTAGTTTGAATCATAAAACCCTTACCAAATTGGTAACATTGAATTGTAAGCCCCATGAAATAAAAAAGTTAAATTAAACTTTTAAATTTATGGGAGTAATTAAAATCATGATATTACATGTGAATGGGTCTGTATATATAACTCATAAAATAATATTGGTACATAACATAACTTATATCTCAACAAAAGAAAATTGAGACAAAAATCTTTTACAACATTGATAACTTTTGAACTGTAAACCCCATGAAATATATATCATTAAATTGATATGAAATCTAATAAAATTTAAGGATAAGAGTCATAAAATTAATTTTTGGTGAGTACATACACCACATAAAAGAAATACATGGTGAATATGGCATGTATCTCACAAAAATATAAAAGGGAAACAGAAATACCTTACCGCTTTAGTAATCTTATGAATTGTAAGACTAAATAAATAATATCATAAAATAAAAAGGTAAATATCATGAAAATAAGGATATTGATGACATAACATTTCAAATTGTCTTCATATACATCACAAAAAAGAAATATGTAATGGAATAACATATGTCTCATTGAAATAAAAGAGAGGCTATAAATCTCCTACAACTTTTGTAATATTTTAAATTATAATTATAAATAAGGAATAAAATAATATGAAACATTAAATATCATTAAAATATGTATATTAATGATATAAAAAATCAAAGGGTAGGTATATACACCACAAAAAATTAAACAAGGGTTTAATTTTCATATGATTCCTAAAAATAAAAGAGAGGCTAGAAACCCCTTATCTTACATCTTGATTTCCATCATGCATGTTTTAACCTAAAATATATTAAATATAAGTGTATTATAAATATATTATATAGCCATCAATATATATATTAAACCATATATGATTTACTTAAGGCTTTTTGTTACCCATTTGCTAACAATTCTTTGTTAAAATCATATTTCGGGTAATAACCACATTGTTTATCTTATATGTTTTAATTTGTTATTTTTGGTAATATTAATTTGATCATAATTACATCATCTAATGAATAATAATTACAAAATAATTATCATATTTTTACATCAATTATAATTTTTAGACCAATCATTTAATATGGTCTTGATAAATGATGTTTGTTATGATCATGGAGATGGTGGGTCGTATCTATGCATGTGTAAGGTTTCCTTTTCTAACGGTCATTATAGAAATAAGGTCAGTAATGTTTTATATTTCCATAATGATAATAATAAATTAAATAAAATATTATTTATTTAAATATACTTATACATATCATCCATGTAGTTTGGTGATGAAAAGAGAGAGTTTTGTCACTTCATGAAGGCAGTAGTCGACACGTACACAAATGACATTAAAAATCATCAATGAGGGAAGAGGTAATAAATAAAATGACAAATTGTCATTTTTAGAATGATAAATATGTCATTGATATCATAATTATTTAATGAATTTTACATATATTCATTAAATTTATCCTTATTATCTTCCGTGTAAAGTGTTTCTAATAAACAAATCACATCACTTCGCAAGGTGATAGTTTGTCATACACACAAGATTCGTTATCGTATCCCCTATGAAATGGAATGTAAAAAATATATATATTATATAATGACACCAAAGGTATAATTATTTTATAAATATGACATATATATACTTTACATCTATAAACATACCCAAACATGAGAGGTGGTTATAGAAAAATGAATGACATCGATTCGCGAGGCGGTAGTCCGCCGTAAACACAAATGAAAATTTTCTAACCCATTTTATAGAAGTGGGTATGATTTAAGGTCATTACCTTAAAATGAAAACATCTCACTATATGGATTGTAATGAAGTTATTATATCATCATGGTTTAATTTTCATGTCTAAATGACTAATAAGAAGACACAAGAGGAGTTGGATTGTGTTCCCTTAAAAACATTAACAAACATTGTTGAAGTTGAAGAATCCCTCTTGATATACAGTGATTGTTCCACTTATATATTAATGAAAATTTAGTTGTCGAATTAAATAAATAAATTATCATGTCAATTTATTGTGGTTCATGTCAAAAGGATCCACTAGTAGTCTACTGCATTATCAGGGTCATTTTCACTAGTAGGCCATCTTATCTAGAGAACTATAAAATTGGGTCAAGGTAGTTGAAAATTTACAAGGATTTTACAAAGCCTTCAAGTTCATTTATTGAGAAAAAATATCCAAGGATTACATCGAGAAGCTGATACTCCACCATGGATTTTTCTGAGCAATAGATACTCTAATAAATCAATAAAAATTGATTTTATTGAGAAACAAAATCCGCTTATAGTTACACTAGAAACTAATAGATTTGTAAGATCTTCAATGATAAAAAATAGTAAAAATAAAATCTTCAACATCACGTGATTTTACATTAAATAGTGAAAGAGAAAAAGCTTGTAATATGAATAAATTTTTATGTCCCCAAAATGTAACTTTGATAAATGCATTGTTGAACTATAGAAGAATATTCCAAAATAAGATATAGTGGTAGAAACAACAGAAATTTGATCAATAAAAAAAATGAATATCTCCAAAGTGTAAATATTTGAAAACCTTTGTCAAACTACAAATGAATATTCAACGAGATGATACGACAGAAACAATAACAGTGAGTCAATCAATTTGAAAAAAACATGTATGTATCTAAAGTTTAGTTCTAAATCTAATGATATACAAATGTTTAAAAGTGAACAGATATTTATTGAGAAAAATATACATATATCTCTTTTTAATATTAATATCTTAGTATTTATCCTATTGGTCTAATTTATTTTGTTCAAACATCTCATAAAAAACCACATATTAAATCATAATTATTTGAATTTAAATCATTCAAATATAATTGTCACATCCCTTCAAAATGAAATAAAAAATATTAATACATTGTGTATGAGCCTTTGAATTAGTCATACAACAATGTTAAATAAATATGTACCTCCAGAGAGTAATCTGACGAAAAATGTGGATAATATCTTGAATTAAAATCTCTATCATTATGCAAGTCAAATTTAGGGTTTCTTCACATAACAACAAAAATTTAAAAGCATGTTTGACAACATAGAGTTGATTAAAATGGGAGGGTTAATGAAATATACATTTTATCCTCAAACATATAGTTTCTTTCGAACATAGAGTTTTTGATCCATACATTTCCAATAGAGAAATGTTCATGACTGATACATTTTCTTCCAAACATAGGGTTTTCAAACCTTACATTATACTTAAAAACATAGGGTATAAATACTATTTCTAGATTACTTTCAAAAATATCCTTAATACTTATTTTAATATCATCCCACATATTAATTATTGGTGAATGCATCTATAAAAAAAATATTCTAATCATTATCATATTTTAAATCACTTAAGAGAAACTTTATTAATAACATAAATGTTGATGTTTGTGAGCATCAAAATAAAAAAGAAATTAATGACCTTTTTTAATCAACACAAGCTCAAAAATCTCCCCCTTTTTAAGATAAAAAAACTATATAAAATATTAAAAATAAATTAAATAATAGAAAAAAATCAAATTATTAATATAAAGAAATTATTTGCACATTTTTCCCCTTAAAAATGTAATTTCTGGAGAGATTTCTTTCTTTATAAAAAAATTATCTCCCACAAAAAAATCATAAATTTATCATAAATTACCCCCCCCCCCCTTTGTGACACCAAAATGAAATTATGAAAAACAACATTTTTTAATTAAGTCCAAAGAATAATTAATAATAATAATTAATCTTAATAAAAGAAAATATAATATTGACTATAAAAAAGGTACATAGATGAAGAAAAGTAATATTTTTTAGAAGGGTTAGATGGATCATCTGAACTCTCCAAACTTCTTACTTTTTCACTCATATCATAGAATACTTTTGAAAGGTATTCTTTTCTTATTTGAATATCTGAAGATATTTGAAATAGTGAATAGGATGAAAACTGTAAGATCAAAAAAACATTTAACTCATCAAGATTTGACTTAGTAATAGATTATCTTCTTTTTGACTCCTGATGACTTATAATCTCGACTTTAAATGATTCAATGACTTCTTTATAAATCAGACTTTACATCACATTATAAAACTCCCTTTGAAGTGTAACGAAAACTATTTTTGAAATATACAATTTTTTCATATCTTAATACGCCATTATAGATGCATTTAGAACAGTATGAAACTTTATTACTACATCCTTTAAAGTATTAACCATAAATAAATTATCTTTAGAACACATTCCACCTTAAACCATTTGAGAGGATAAAACTTATAGTCCTTTAAAACCATGAATTTTCTTTTCTTTTTTAGAATATTTTTGAAAACAATTCTTAACAATGGAAACAAAATGTTCTCTAAATAGAACACAAGAAGTATTACCTTTCATTTTATTTTGAGAAATAATTTTCCTTAAATATGAATTTCTTAATCACTTAATTTTTCTTATAATTTTTTTTAATAATACATGAAAATGATATTTAAAAAAAAGTTATACAACTTAAGAGGTTCCATGAAAAATATTATATGGTTATAAATAGTATGAAGACACATTTCATTCTAATAGTTTGTTAGTGATTCTTCATATTCTCAAATAGAAAATATATATTATTCATTTCAAATATAAATTTTTGAATAGATAGTTTTATGTAAGAAAATTATTATAAAAAAATATGTTAAATAAAATAATATCATTTTAAATCAAATATAATTTAAAATATTAAAATAAATTTACATAACCTATTTTTATAATATAATAAAGTAATACAATCCCCATAGATAGTTTCAAGAGAATAAATGATTAAATAAATTTGATTATTTTAGAAATTTTTTTCCAACATCTG
Source organism: Viscum album (assembly GCA_963277665.1). NCBI lineage: Eukaryota > Viridiplantae > Streptophyta > Magnoliopsida > Santalales > Viscaceae > Viscum > Viscum album. Next base: position 1,686,405,898 of record OY728147.1, on the reverse strand, counting down.
TATTTAATTACAGAAACTTATTTTTAGAATTCTCATTCAAAGATTGGAGAAATAATTAAAAATTAGTCATAAAATATTTCTCTCCCATTATATAAAACTGTTAATTCAATAAATAAAAATGGTAATGAAATACTTCCTCAATTATTAGTAATATTTCTAAGGATTTTTCAATAATGAACTACTTCAGAGTTGACCACCTGTTTGTTAAAATAAAAATTTTCATATCCTTTTTATACAATCACCAAATGAATTAAGTATGTAGTTCAATGGTGTATACATAAAAAACATCAAATACAAGTGCTTTTTTTTACCCATATGATTTTGGTTCTATTATCAATTAATGTGTTAGGTAGCCAAATATATTTATTTTGAGTAGAGATTCTATAATTAAATTTTGATAATTATTTCAAACACTAAACATGTTTAATGAAAAGAATCATATTTTTCTAATTCAAAATTCATTTGCATTTTTTTATTAATAAAATAATAAAAATATTTGAAAAATTAAACGTTTTTTCTATTTCAACCAAGAAAAAGTAAATTCCAATATAATTTTGGATTTTCACCATTACTATGAATTTTGAGTTTTCATTTGTGAATTTTATTTCTAACAATAATTTCATTAAAATATTTGTATACATTCATAAGAATAAATGATGATTTTTTAAATTTATCAATTTCATCCAAAAATTCATTAATTTTAGATTCATGGAGATCATAATAAATTCTGGAATAATATTTTAAATCTTTAACTTGATTTGACATACATTATTTATTAAATTAAATGGTATCATATGATTTTTTACGTTTTTTATGATATTTATTTATGGATTCGAATTTATCATGAAACATAAAACAATATTTATTAAGTTCATTATAATATTTTTTTACATAATTAATGTTTTGAGAGTAATAAGATAGTACCTCATTAGTTGGAGCCATTATACATAGTTTCTCCATAACCTTTTTATGCACAACCTCATAGCTTGTATTAGATTCATCATTTAAACCAGAAGGATCACTTTATGTAGCCTTTATAATTTTCTTAACATTTATATTATAATTATATTTCTTTTAATATTTTAGAAAAGGACAGTGAGAATTTGTATAAAATTTCTCTTTTCATTCATAGAACTTATTTTATTAAATATATTTCATTTGTTTGTAGAAATTTTTTTCAAAACTTTTAGGATGATATGATAAATCATTTTTTAAATCTTAATACCTTGAATTATATGATACATCCATAGTAGTTTAAAGAGTAATTTATTCATTGTTAACATGAATTTTATCTTTATACTACATCTCAGCTTCCTACATCATCAAAGTTCTAATTAGTTATTTCGTTGATAATTATTTAAATGGTGTAGATTATCATATTGTAGTATATATGATATTCCACTTAGGTATTAAGACACAAAATAATTTCAATTCATGATATGGTTTCTTATTAGAGTTCTTAATACAAAAACACCATTAATATCTTCTGTCAGTCTCTCATTCATATGAGGGATGTTCTCATCTACATTCATTCTGAAAATATCAAATATCAACTTTGTAGTACTGTATAATAGTTTTCTAATATTATTGGTTCTTTTATAGAAAACCGAATTAGTCTACCACATCTCATATTCTAAAGAACATTGAAAAATTCGATTAAAATCATCACTCCATAAATCACAAAAAATATCATTCAATTATTTTTAATTAAGATCATATTATTTCTCTTGATTATCATCCCATTTTTTGTAGATCTTATTTAAGAATTTCATAAGGATTTAAAATTTTTAATTAAACTCATATTCCAATATTTTAGAAATAATTAAGCTTGCAATCATTCCATCATCCATTATTATCACTATAAAGTAAAGAGGATGAATCATTAACATATCTTATTTAAGATCATTCATTTTGATATTTTACTTTGTCTTGATCATAAAATAAAGTTTTTAAATAAAAAATAAACCATTCATATTGCTTAAGAGCCCAAAATTTTGATTCAATATGAATGTATCAAATAGAATAATCCATGATTTCCAAAAAGTAAAATATTAATTCAAAACCCATACTTTGATATTAGTCGATAGTATCAGATAGAAATAGTATAATATTAAAGGATTTAAAAAATTAGTAATACATTCAATGACTCCCAACCCATTGATACCACTTGTTAGATCAGAATGAATATGGTGAAGATATAAGAGGAGGGTGAATTGTGATACTTTAAAAACTTTGACAAACATTAATGAAGTCAAGTAATCCCTCTTGATATGAGGTGATTTTTTCTTTCTCTCATAATGATGAGTTGGAAATGAAATTAAATAAATAAATGGAAATAGTGATTTATAGTAGTTCTGGGCACAAAGGTCCCCAGTCCACCCCACCAACACTCTACCCCATGAGATTAGTGATTTTCACAATTATGACATCTTATCCAGACACCTCTATAACTGAGTACAGGAATTTGATACCTTACAAGTCTTTTAATGGACCTTCTGGTTCTTTTATAGGGAACTAAAATATCCATAACTTGGTCTAAGAATCCGATACTCCATCATATTTGAGTTTGAGAAAACAATACTCTAATAAATCAATAAATATTGATTTGATTGAGAAACCATATATCACTTATATTTGTAACTGTAATTTTACAGTTGTGTTTGATCTTCAATAATGCACAACAATAGCAGTCTATTTTTTGACATCACATAGTTTTACTTTAAATAGGTGCAGATAAAACACCAGGAAGATGATTAAACATATATGCCTCTAAAGGGTAAGTCTAATTAATTCTTTTTCAAACTGTAGAAGAAGAGTTGGAAATAAGATAAAGTAGTAATAGTAACAACTATGAATCGATCTATCAGAACAAAAAATTTATGTATTCAAAGTGTAACTCTGACACAGACTTTTCATAAATTCATAAGAAGATTCATTAATAAGATACAAAAGTATAAATAGAAGTGAGTTGATAGATCTGAACAAATAATCTATATCTCCAAAGTTTAGCTCTGAGGGAAATGATACACAAATATTTAAAAGTTCAAAAAAATCATGACAAGAATATATGTATCTTTTAATGATGAATATCTCAATATTTATCCTATCGGTCTAATAGATTTTGGTCAAACATATTCATAATTACCACATATTACATCGTGAATCTTTGAATTCAAATCATTCAGAGGGAGTTGTAACTTCCCTTAAAAATATGAATTATTTAATCCATTGAGTATGATCCTTCGAATATGTTGTAAAATAGTGCAAAAGAAATATTTACTTATGAAGATATCGTTACAGAAAAACATCCATAATATCATAAATTTAAATATGCATCCTTGAAAAAGTAAGACAAATGGTTTCTTGAGAACAACATAAAAAGTATGGTTGATAATGTATGGTTGATGGAAAAATTATGGTTAATGAACCATAGGTTTGATCCTCAGACATAGGGATTCTTCCAAACATAGGGTTATTAATACATAATTTTCCAACATCATAGGGTTCATGATCCATATGTTTTATTCCAAACATAGTGCTCCAAAACTATAAATTCCACTTACAAATGTTGGGTGTGAATAGTATTTCCACATTACTTTCAAACACACCTAGAATAATTAATCAAATACATTTCCATGGATTAATGACTTGTGAATTCTTCTAGAATAAAAATAAATATTATATCAAATATCATCCTCAAATTCACATAAATGAAACTTTTTTATTAAAATAAATTTTGGTGTTTTTGAGCATCAAAATAAAAAATAAAAAAATAAAAGTATTGAATCCACATATGATCAACATTAATAAGAATTTAAGGAGTTTGAGGAAGAAATAAAATAATATCTCTTGTTGATGAATGTTACCTCTTCTTCAGTTAACATCCTTAGGTTTTCACCGAAATCCTTTCTTGGATGAATTTATTCCCAAAATAAGGCATATATTATCAAAAGAGAGATGTTGGTAAGTGATTTTGATATGTATTGTTAAAAAAAGGGGTTTAATGTGTAAATAGGATAGGTGAGGTAGTGGACTTTTATATGTGAGGTGAGTGGAACACTTCTCAATTTTGAAATAAAAAGTGTACCCACGTTTTTCACATGCCACAAGGGTCCAAAAAAGTGTTTTCTTGAGACATAGAAATTACAGGGTTCAAATATGACCATAAAATATGTTTTATAAAAAACATTTTGGTCATTTATAACTTTATTTTTTTAGTTTAACCCCCGGTAAACCCATTTTTAGCTTAACTCTGATAAATAATTATTACTATTTTTACTATTAATTATTGTAAAAAATGAAGATGACATTATTAGATAAACTAATGTATTCTGATTCCAAATATATAATAAATTTTTCTAAATTCAATTTATATAAGTTGAAATTTTAATTTTAAAATCAATACCATATGCATAATGAGAAATCGTGTTTTCGTATAGAAAATATTTAAAAGTTTACACAGATTTTATATCAAAATTTAACGTGAAAATGATTGAAATGTATTAACATAGATTAATAGGTATATAATTGAACTAATTTTTTTAAACCAATTTAAAATATAGTTTTACTTTATAAATAATTTAAACTAAAAGCTGTTTTCAATTCAGAATCAATATTTTTCACTATTCATCAAAAACATTAATCTTTCTAAAAAGTTACTAAAATTTAATCCTGATATAATTTTGACATTGTGATTTAAAAAATGAATATTATTTATTCAAATAAATTTCCCCAAAATTTCAAAAGTAATTTTTGAAATAAGTGTTCAAAAAGGTGATAAAAATGATTTTTTGAAAAATAATTTTTTTAAACATAAATTTGCATTTATCATTATGTATTTCCTATAAGGAAAATAAAATAAATGCTAAAATTTTTGTTAAATATGTACTATGTAAATTTCATTAATATCATTGACCAAAAGTGTATTTTTAAATTTATTATTTTAAAACATGTTTTTTTCATAACAATAGTTTTTTCGAAAAATGATTCCCTTATTTTAAAATATGTTTCATTTTAATTTTTAATTGCTTTGGAACCAAATAATTCATTTTATATACATATTTAAATCATATATTTTGATAATATTTCTAATCTGATTCATAACCACCATTTAAACGACTATGATATGAATATCATTTTAAATAATAATATCTTAATAGTACATCACTTTTTATTTAAACTCAGTGTTGTGTGAGACAAAAGATAAACATAGTCTTCCTTGTAATGAAAAACATTGAAATGATTAAATTTATTTGAAATAAATATATCACAAAATCTTAGGGTGTTACACATTATCCCCCTTATAATGAATTTATCCCTAAAAATTTGTCACTTTGGTACCAACAAATGAAGATTCTTCTGTCTCATTATATCCTTAGGTTCTTATATAGGTTTCACAAGAAGGCGGTTTCACCCAAAAAGCATTAAGTACGTAAGTGTCCTGGTTTTATAGAAACATCTCTATCCAATCCAAAATCTATACCAATTGTTCCTCATAAAGAATATCATGCTAAATTGGTATTTACTATGAGTTAAATACATGTGATAGATTGGGTAGGTGCTTCCTCATGGGAGATACATGTAATGCATGTTGAACCTAAGAGGGGTTTAGTGGAAGAACCAATTGATAGGATACTACCCTGATATGATCAAGAGTCTCAAATGGGACTGATATACATAGGTATTAGCTTTCCATTATATAGTAATAATAATTTCATCCTTTTTTATGATTCAATCAATTTCTAATTTATCTCTTACTTCAAGAAATGAAGATAAATTTGTTATGCCAAAAGCACTAATGAACCACATTTATTCTATATTTAGTTAAAGAAAAAGGACAGCACTAATTATCCAATATTGATAACTCATCCTATGGGGAATTAATTAATTAATCTCTAAAAACAATTCCAGATCTCAAAATCATCCATTACATTAATTTTTATCTTTATAACCCTTAAAAAATTAAAAATTTAAACTTAAGGACAATAAATTTCTATTTAATCTACTTAACATTAATCCCCCATATATCATAAAGTAGTTATTGATTGTCACATATCAATCATGTGAAAACCTTTATTATTTATTCTATTAAAACATGGTAATAACCTTAATTACCATTAAACCTTATTTAAAACATAAATTCTTTCTCATTACTTACATAAATAAAAAATTATTACATGTATTCCACAAATCCAAAAATGTTGTCAACTCAATCAATTATAGTATAAACAACTATCAACAAATCATTAACCAGTTCCATGGTTATCATTACTATCTAATTTACTTATTCATATCTAACATCTATTTATACCAATGTTATTACCTCAAAATCTAGAAAATATTAATGGTTATCTTACATTAATCAATATATCACCTTTCCCTTAAATCACTTTTCTAGTCTATCAGTAACATTTAACATTTTCTTGATAATCCTTAATGAAAAACTTCTAAAAACAATCCTAATATATATTATAATTCATATATCATAAATATGAAATTCCAATACATAATCACTAAAAATATTTCACCTCATCCATAAGTCAATAATTTGGATTCACCATCTCATTACATAATACCTCGTTCCTTTCATACGACATTCTTAGTTTCTTCATCATTAATAGAAAAAATATTTACTCATATAACCATTCTAATTCTCTTCATGGGCCTTCCCATTATGACATTGATTTTTATAATGTCCATAAATTTAAAATTTAATACATTCAATAGTCAATTATAACTTTGGGATACCATTGTTTTGATCCAATATGTTGATTGAAATTTTCATTTTTCCTATTTGGTTACTTTCTTTGTGTCCTTCATTTACACACCCAAAATATCTTCTTATCCATTTAAGACATCCCCTTGAGATATTTTTCTAATATTTTTGAAATTTAAGATATTCAATCTTCTTTCCTCCAGGGTTTCCACTACCCAAACTCTTAGAAAAATCAATCCTTATCATCTTTGTTAAATTTGAGAGTGGGTTAAGGAGAAAATTATTTATGATGTTTCATGATAATTTATTATGAATAATCACAACATCTTTCACTCCATTCATCCAACCATTTATCCATTCAACAGAACATTATTCATCACAATAAATTTTAACATATTTTCTTCAAGTTCCAACCATTGACTAAAACCAAAAAAACATTGTTTAGTAGACACAAATACTTTGGGAAGATAACATAATAATGAAAAAAAATCAATTATTGGAATTATAACTCATAAAACCTTTACTAAATCTAAAACACATGATTTTTCAACTATGACATCTTATGTTTATCCTAGGTCATTGATAGTCATCTTACATTTAAATCATTCTGGATGGTTCATAAAGAGTTTGTGAATCATCAAAGAATATCTGCCAGTAGTGTCAAACTAGGTGTGTATAAAGGCTTGTAGTCATACACCGGTTGATGATGGATTCCAACTCATTGTTACTTTTTGGATTTATTTTCCATAGGTACCTCTGTTCTAGAGCCATATTCTCTTTTAGTATCCATAAAAGGATGTAATTTCTTATAAACCACTCGCCTTATCATTTTCCAAATTTCTTAGACATTTTCCGGTACTTTCACTCATCCTTATACTTATCATTAGATACATACCTTGATATATCTTTATATATATCCCTACGGATCTCACTAAATTTATCTAATCTTAGTTCTCAAATTTTTAGCGTTACCTTTCCTTTTATACCAGCTATATTGATCTAGGATTATCAATTCTAAATATTAAATCTTTTAAGATAAATATTCAATAAAGCACACAAAAACATTCCTGGGGAATTTAATACATTATTGTATATGGATACTAGGTATACAATCTTATAATTTGGTGAAATATATTAAAAATATCCCTAAAAATACTCCCTTTATAACTCATCATAAACATACACTACTTAAAAACTATCTTAATAACCTAGGAAAAAGATAAATAAGAAAGGGTGATCTCAAATTCTTAGTAAGGTTAAAATAAACATTCAAAAGCATAACATGAACATAAGAGTATCATAAAATGACCATAAAATTTTAAAACTATACCATGTATATCAAAGAATATAATATTGAGTCATGGAATAAATATTGGAAGCTCCTAATACATTAATCATAAGAGAATTAAAGAACATGGTCTATAAGAGCCTAATATTGGCATAAGACATAGGTTTATGGCCTATACATCAACTTATAACACTGTGAACAAGTATAAACAAAGACATGTTCACTCATTGAGTTAAGGACATGAAATGTTTCCCTTGAATAAACTTATGGAGGTGTAACCAGGTCAACACAAAACATTATGGGAATGAAATACATGTTAATTAATAACATTTTGAACATGTAAATGGGTTCATACATAATATTATGAACATTTAATTAGGTTCATGCATAATATTATGAACATTCAATTCGTTTCACCCATAACATTTTGAATATGTAATTAGGTTCATGCATAACAAATTTACTTGGGAGTTATTCATCTTTACCTAATACATTAGAGGGAGATATAGTGTCCACCCATAATTCGTTATAACATAACCATTATCCTTTGTTATAATGTAACAACCATCCTTGGTTATAACGTAACCCTATTCACATGAAGAAAATCCTACATATGCATTCTAAAAGAACATAAAAGTTTTTTCTTTTCAAAACCAATTAAATTAAATGGGTTTCATAAACATTCCATAATACCATAACCTATGGAAAATAAATTGGTACCATAATCATTTCATCATTTCATCATAGCATAACACATAGAAAAAGAATCAGGTTTCATAATAATTTTATCATTTTATAACCCATGGATGGGAAATGGGTTTTAAAAACATATTTTCATCATAAACATAAAACTTTATAAGAAATAAGAATAATTGTATAATTGTATCATATCCCTAGTAAATCAAAATATACATAAAAGGATTAAATCTTAGTTGGAAAATTATTTTTAATGCTAAATAACAAGGGAAATTTTTTGAGGAAAATTAATTTTCATTAAAAATACATTTTTATAACTAAAAATTCAAAAAACTTTTTGGAAATTATTTTTTTATAATAAACTTGGAAACATATAAATGACTATTTTAAATTCATTTATATCATTTCTTAAGGAAAATATTGTTTCCACATTGAAAAAAAAATTAAAACATAAAGAATTTTGATAATCCTTTTCTATGAAAATAACCTTGAAAACATATAACATAAACTTCAAATAAAATAATGTCCATGATGATGGGAAATGTTTTTCATGATATTTACATTAAAACAATGATTCCTGTTACATTTTCGGTAAAATAAAAATGGGATTTTTTTTGGAAAACGATGTGAATATACCATTCAAAAGAAAATTAAAAAATTCATACATTAGTAAAAATTCATTTAAAAAATTATTTTATTAATCTTAAAAACAGTTTTGAAAGCACTTTTTGAAAACATGTTTTTGCAAGATAATGGGTTTTTAACCAAAGAAAAAACAAATATTTCTCTTAGAAACTTGTGTATGAACTATTGAGTACATAAAGAGTTAAAAATGAAGGTAAAAATTTATTCTCATGACATAACAAAAAGATAATAAATTAAATTACTTTATTGATATATGCATCACAAGATTTTATCATTAAAAACACAATCATAAACAATCTCGATAAATGATGGGGCTGTATCATAAGACCCTTACCACTTTGGTAACATTGAATCATAATAACCATAAAATAATAAATTTAAATATAACTTAATATATTATTAGAATAAATAAATTAATGATATTAAATTTCAATGGGGTTGTATATATATCTCATAGAAGAATACAGTTTCATAATATAAAATATGACTCAAAGAAGGAAAATTGAGCCAAAAATTCATTACCTCTTTGGTAAATATTAAACAGTAAACCCCATGAAATAAATATCCTAGAAGGTATATTTATATACCATAAAATTAAAGGATAATAATCATAAAATACTTCCTTGGACATTATATACACTACATAAAAGAAAAACATGGTGAGTATGGATTGTGTCTCAAAAAAATATAAAAGTGAGCCAGAAATCACTTACCAGTTTATTAATATTTTGTATCATAATAACTAATAAATAATAAAATAAATTAAACTTTAAATATCATGAAAAAAGTATATTCATGATAAAAAATTTCAAAGTTACAGTATATACACCACATAAAAGAAACAAGTTGGGAATTTTCACATGTCTCTGAAAAATAAAAGAGACTAGAAATCCCTTACCACTTTAGTAACCTTATGTATCGTAATCCCTAATAAAGAATAACCGAAAATGAAATTTAAAATATCATTAAAATAATTATATACATGATATAACATGTTAAATTGTCTTTATGTACACCAAAAAAAGAAACAATATTTGAATTTACATTTGTCTTCCAAAAATAAAAGATAGAAAAAAAATCCCTTACCTTAAGTATCGAATTCTATTGTACACATTAAAAACTCCTTTATAAAAAATATATGTTTTTTATAAATATGTTAAAGAACCATAATTAAATATATTATACCCTATATTTTTTACATTGGACAATTTATTAGCAATTCCTTGTTAAAATCATGTTTCGGGTAACAACTACATTGTTTGTCATAAATGTTTTGATTTTTTATTTTAGTAATCTTTCTTTGATCATGGTTACATCATATACAGAATATTAATCATAATATAATTATAATATTTAAACATAAATTATAATTTTATAACCAATCATGAAATATGGTTCTGAGAAATTATTTACATTACGATCATGGAGATGGTAGGTCGTATATACGCATGAGTGACATTTAAAATTTATAATGATCATTATGGAAATGAGTTGAGTAATATTTTATATATCCAGAATTATTATAATATCATAAATAAAATAATATTTCTTTACATTTACTTATACATATCATATATGTGTTTTGGTAATGAAAAGAGAGAGTCATATTAATTTAATGAGGGCGGTAGTCCACAAGTAAATGAAATACGTTATCATGTTTTAGGGTGTAAAAAGGTAAGAAATTAAATGATATATTATATTTTAGGAATTATAAATATGTCATTAATATCATAATAACTTCATTTATATCACATATATTCCTTATATTCATCCATATTATCTTCTATGAAAAGCATTAGTGAAAAATGAATCACACCACTCTATGAGGTAGCAGTCCACCGTACACACGAGCAACGTTATTGTATCGCCTACTGAAGAGAAATTCAAATTATGTATATAATATAATTACTCTAGTGGTATAATAATGTTATAAATATCATATATATAAATATATAATTTATATATATCATCATACACAACCCTTAGAGTTAGTAATGGAAAAATGAATGACATCGGTTCACAAGAATTTAGATCACCATACATATATATGATAATTTTCATAACTCATTTGATATAATTGAAGATGGTTTTAGGTTATTACCTTAAAATTAAAACATCTATATATATATAAGATAATGATTTCATTATATCATCATATTTTAAGCATAAAATTTGATTTATTCTTATCTATTGTCTATAAAACACACCAGATGAATATTAAATAGTTTATTGAATATATAATTTATAAATTTATGAAATATAATTCAACCAATTTTTTTTAATTTATTAAGAGAAAACGTGTTTTTTTTGCATAGAAATTGTTTTTCAAAAAAACATTTCCTTTATTTTAAAATTGTTTTCATTTTTAATTTTAATTAAATTGTAAACAAATAATTAATTTTACATACTTGTTTATACTATATATTTTCATAATTTAGTTAATAATATTCTTACCCATCATTCCAATTGCTAGAAGATAAATATAATTTTAAATAATAATTCTTTAATAGTATGTCTCACTTCATTTAAACTCAATATTGTGTGTAATAAAAGATAGAGTTAGTATTTAGTGTAACTAAAAATATCAAAAAGTTTAAATTTATTTGAATAAAATATTTTATAAAAATATTATGTTTTTACATGATGAATAATGTAGGATAAGAAGCAATTATCTATAACGAAAAAAAATCAATTTTCTTCTTGGAAAACTCTTTCAATGGAGTAAAATTATCTTTCATCACTTATTTTTAATTTTATTAATAGAATGACTAGTTTTTATTTATATAATATTAATAATTTTATAAATGTTGTATTTAGTCACTAAATGAATTTTTAAAACCGTCCATGAATTATGGTGATGAGAAATAAAATAAGTCATTCATAGATTTAGTGGTCTGCATGTAGCACGAGAGATATTTTTTTTTTAGAACAGCTGGGATGAAGATAGATATTGTTTTTTACATTAAAATAATAACATTTAAGTGTACTAATTATACTGACGTCCCTCTATTATAATGTTTATAATAATATTATAGTATAAATATATTAATTAAGTTGTTAGGGATAAGATAATAATAATGTTGAGGACTAGATTCTTCTCTTGAAATATTTCAAATAAATAGAGGAATTGGGAAACATTAATTTAACAAAGTTATATAAAAAATTGGATTGGGATCTTAGAGAAATGTTTAAAAATGATTTATAAGGATATATGTGGTTGTAATTGCATGTGATTTTTCTCCTTTTTTGGTGAAAATGTGGGACTTTTCCTTTGAAACATAAGTTAGGTGAGTGGTAAACGTGAAATGAAATGGTAGTTAAGTGTGCTAGGTGAGGAAATTTTAGCAAGACATATGTTTTTAACTTTTAATCCTAACATATGTATTGTATAAGGTATAAGTTTAAATTTATTTTATAAAAAATAGATCCACATTAAGATAACATTTTTTACCCTTATTAACCTTATTTTAATTTTTAACATGGTAATTATTCTTTCACGAAAAATATGAGTTGAACATTCTTGCCTAATGTTTAAATTTTGATTCCAAATATTGAATACAATTATTCTAATAAAATTTATTAATAAGATAAAATTTACATTTAATTTAAAATAGAGGATATAGAAAAAAATTAGTAGAAACTTTTCTTTTTATACATTAAATGTTTTTATTCATATTTCCTATCAAAAATAAATTAATTGAGTTTTTATATATATTTTTATGTTATTATAAGAAATATTATAAACATTATTTTAAGATAATAAAATTAATTTATTTATATATAAATTACACAATTTTTGTTAAATCAGTTCTTTGAAAATAACTATTTTATCATTACTATGGAAATTTACATTAACATTGGTAACTTGTTTTTATGAATCAAAATTTAATTATCTTTATTACCGAATTAAACATGATGATTCCATATATGAAAAAAATTTATCATATTAATCTTCTAAAGGTGATAACGAATAATTTTAATATAGGGGTAAACAACATAAAAAAACAATTATGAAGAAAATGTATTTATAAGAATACAACGGATATGATATTATTACATGCATGAAATTGAAAATTTGATGAAAGTTAATTTATTTTCCCATATATATTATAAAAAAATTTAATTAAAAATCATTCTTCCTTATTGATTGATATTATGAAGATAATGATACTCAACACATAAAAAATTATTTAAAAAATATCACTTTTAAATAATTATTACCAAATACCATTAAAATTAATTATCTATGTGATAAAAATTTAATTTTATCAATCCATTGATATTAAATTATTTTTTTAGTCTTATAAATATATAATATAATACTATTATAATAATAATATGTAATCTTTAAGAATATTATTACTATTAAAATTTAATTAAAATATTATTCTTTTCTTTTATTATTTATTATTTAGGAATTATAATATGAATAATTTGATTCAAATAATACAAAAATTAAATATACCTATCAGATACATGAATATCCAATGACAATATTTCTAATGACCTTTTTCCAGTGACTATATTCTCCTTTATAAAAGTTATATTTATTTCATTAAATATTATAAATTCATTCCATTCTCACATATTAAATCACAATTCTCATTCTATAAATTTTTATTTATAATTTTTTATAATTATTTATCCAATAATTGCAGTTTGTTTTTATTTTAGGTTTAGTTATACTAATGGTGATCCTCAAGGGTGAAGATGATCCATTGGACCTCTTACTTCTGAAGATATAATTATTTTATATTTATTTTCCTAATTTAATTTATCCCTTTTAAAGGATGTAATTGTCCATAGTATTTAATATCCTATAGTATTTAATATATGGTTTCATATACCATTTTTTAATTCCATTGTGAATGAATAAAGTGTTGTTATATTGATTCATATCTAATATGACACATTTTTAAATTGAGTATTAATTTTGTTGAAATGATAAAAAAATTATTTTAAAATTATATACATATAGTTTAAGGAAATAAAATTTTCCCTTAAGTTCGGGGTGTTATAACTCGGGTTGTTATATCCTTGACTATTTAAAAAATGGTTCTTGTTTTTTAATGGTGTGGACCTTCAAGCCCATTAATTTTTAGAAAATATACTGATTAATGTGTCTAGGGAATGTCCGGAGGTGTTTGGTAAAGGAAAGGAATAGGTTTTAGGTGTTTTAGTGGAAGAGGTGTGGTTTTAGAGTGTGATGGTACATCTATAGTAGTATATCACCAATACTATATCATTCTGATGGTATATCAACAATGGTTGGTCTTCTGTAGTAGATCACCAATTGTATGTCATTTTGGGGGTAGATCACCAAAGGTTGATCTATGGATTTATCAAACCAATGGTAAATCGTTCTAGTGGAAGATCACCAATTATAGATCCCTCATGGTAGATCCCCAATGGTAGATCATTATGTATTTAGATCACCAATTGTAGATATCAAGCAGTAGATCACCAATGTTAGAAAATTATTATTGTAGATCACCAATGGTTGATCTCTGGAGGTATATCACTAATGGTAGATCATCTAAGTTGTTGATAAACAATATTAGATCGTCCCAATAGTTGATCCATAGTGAATCCAATTTTCAAGAAATTTCTAATTTCCCCTTTTGACATTTTCTTTAACAAAAAATGTTTTCAATGCCTTAATTAATGGATTTAAATCCATTTTAATGGAATTTAATTATATCCTCTATTTATAAACAAAGTATAGATCTAACTTAATGGTCATGCCATGTGATTTTGATGAGATTATTCATAAATAGTCAATTAAAATATTATCAAATCCCACTGGTTTGGAATCTATTTTTCTAATGGGAAAATTATTAACCAGTTCCTTGAGGATTACTTTCTCTTGATACGAGAGGTTCCCAATCCTTTTTTAATTGGGGTCATGGAGCCTTGTTTCTAGTTATAATGAACCAAAATTTTATCAATGTAAATTCATCCTTATTTTTATTTCGTATAGTATAAACCGCCTAAATTCTCTTTGAGAAAACAATAGAAATTTTATAAATTACTGAAGAATGAAAAAAGAGCTATTTTTAAGAATTAGCGAACCCATCCTGATAGAATAGTAACCTGTCCCTTGAAATAGTAACATGATCATTAGGAATAATAATTCATCCAATATAATTGCAACCTCATCTAGAAAAGTAAAATTAATATTTTTGCATCTGATAAATGATAATATTATATAATTATATAATAGTATAAGTAAATAAATATTTTAAAAATTATTATTTAAGTGTTGGTATTTTTATAAATTATAAATATTTATTTAAATTTTATAATTAATATAATTATTTAAAATATATTTTATTTCCATAAAAAAGATTCATAAATTAATTTTTTTGTATTATGATTAGATGGTAATTTTACATGACATTAATTAATTTTTCAAAATGTTATTAAATCAGTTATAATTTTAAAATCGGTATTTTTTTAATTAATAATGATTTCAAATAAGAATTTAAATTTTAATATTCAAAAAATTATTTTCATAAAATTAATTTCAATCAATTCTCCATATCAAAAAATATTATGGTTCATTTTTATGAATTTTCCAAATGAATTTATTTTTTTGTAAATATTAAACAACGATAATTTATGATAAAAGATAAATACGTGAATTATTGAGTAATAGATGATTTATGGTTGATTTAAGCCAAAACTATTGAACTTTAATTCATTATTATTATATATTTAGTGAAAATATTCAAACTATTTATAGTCCTGGTCCAAAATAATAAACTAATGAATAAAATAATGAGAAAACACCCTACTCCTCCCCTATAAATACCACATATTCTCCTCAAAACTTACAATCCATTAAGATTGTCCATGTTATACAAAATACTATTAAAAATACTCACCCCACATCTTGGATCCCCTGGTCTCATCAAAATACGAAACCATTTTCCCTAAGGAGGTTCTCAAGGAGGACAAATTCTAGAGGTAAAATCCTCTTTCTTTTTCTTTTAATTTATTTTCAATTTAATTTACATTATTATCCACTTCTTAAATAATTATATAATAGTGGAATAAAAACAATATTATATTTTATATACAATGATACTATTTTTAAGGGAATATTTCATCTTCAAATCTAATCCATTTTCCTTTTATTCTAACAATGAAAATATCATTCATTGTTTTTCGATTTACCACCACCGTGGATGATGCATTTTCAATTTTCACTACCACTTTCAAGGATGGTAATAAAACCAAATTTGGGGTTGAATAATATTTTATTATACCAATAATATGTTATATAATATTATGCAATCAATATATAAACATGATATTAAATAAAATGATAGAAGTTCCTGATGGTCTTAAATCTTCCAAATAAATTAAAACATTTTCATTAACTATTTATATAATGAATCAACTTCATACCATATAAAAAAATGATAGATAATATGCTTTAATATTCTATAATTTAATTAATAAAATATATTTTTGATTCTTGATAACTATTCCAATTTTATATGAACTTCTGCACTCATATACAAGCCAACCAGTCCTGAAAACTAAGAATATAGACACCCCTGAATGGTAAAATTAATCTCTATAACTCATCGAAAATACCATAAATTTACATAATAAATATATTATAAATAAAATTCATGTATAAAAGGTTCTATATATTTTTATTAATAAATTTATATTTATTATTGAATATATTAAAGTGAATAAATCATTCGAACAAGAGGTATGGGAATTCTCGAACCCAACTCTCTTTCTTTGGGTTTTCCCTCCTTCGCTCAATTTTTTGTATGTATGTTCCATTAATGTTCCTTAAATATAATTTTTCTTTTCCTTGACTTTTAATTTTTTGTATATACAAGATTTTGATCTTTTTTAATGATCAATGAAATGACTTTTCACAAATAACTCTTCTTTCCAAAAATACATCTTTCACTTCTAATGAGATTGTTTCTTCATCACCCAAGATTGATGAATCATATACAATGTATGTTAGTCCCTACTGAATTTGAGAACCCCAATTTTTATTAATGAATGTATACTTTGTGAAATTAAAATTATTTCATTCCATGGGTTATTTTATGTCAAATATTGATATATGTTCTACGTGGCGTGAAAGATAATATAAATGTTATGATGTAATGTCTGATCTTAGAATTATATAGAAGATGAATGTGTTATGATGTGACTGGTGCACATGAAATTATATATCTCTCCAATTCATTGGGTAATGTGAAGTATCTCATCATATAAAGTGAAATATGTGTAAACATGATTCTATATTTGTTCACAACTATGTGTGGTATTTGACCACTGAGACATGATTTTACATTTATATGCATTTCCACATTACCTAACTTTATTTAATGCTTCCTATCATTATTATGATTATGGTCCTTTTCTTATGTTCTGATAATGATGATTATGCCTGCCCTTATTTCATGTATCTTATTCATCCTCTTATTTGGGATTTTAGATGACCACTTCTTTTGATTTATATCCATAAGAGAATAATTATACTATGGTGAACATGTGGTCCAATAAGAATCTAGAAAAAAAAGGAATTACAAAAATGTGTATGTTTTATTATGTAAAAGTTATGCATGGTTCTAATTATCTAAAGACACTAAAACATTAGATCCTAGATTTGTATCATAATTATGTTATTTATCTTTAAAATGATTTAATAGTCATGTAATAAAAAGTTGAGATACAATAGTTGGTATTAGAGAATGCTTACGTTAATTTGGGAATTAAGATTAGAGAACATTAGGGAAAAATCATAGTATGAGACTAATTATAACTAAGCACCGAAAAAGATTGTTTTTAGAAAAATTCTAAACATAGGGATCCTACAAGATATGAATTTAGATTTAATTGCACAAAGGACTAAATTATTTATTCCTGAATTATTAACTTATGTTTTGTTCTAAACTTTTATATTTTAGAAGATGGTGGGAACTATTTTAAACCAGACTAGAAACCAGTGTGAGGGATAATGCAGTGATTGCTCAAATGAAATCCCAAATTCCTTGGGATGTGAATTTCTAAATTTCAGGGAAATTCTTAACCAGTCGTCTTAGGCTATGAAACATATTCTAATAAATATGGAACATCCACATTTACCAAATAGAGAACACTAGGATATCGAGTCTTTATATAGAACCAATGACTGACATTTAGTGGATCGTCGGATACATTAGTCAAGAAATAGTTGGTCAAATATTTGGAGAAGTTAATTTCTATAATTTGTTCTTCTGATATGGAAAAAAGTGACTCTATCCATTTATCATCTAGATTTAGTGGCTGACCAATGGTAGGAATTGATTAAGAACAACGTCTGAATGAATAAATTGATGAGATGGAGTGGGAAGACATTGAGATAATGTTTATTAACAAGTATTTCCTTCAAAATATTTGTATATATATGAAGAGAGAATTAAAATATATAGTGAAAAAGAAGGAAAGTATGTCACATACTATAAAGTAAAATTCATAAGGATTTCCATGTATGCATTGTGTTTTGTTATAAAAAATGTTAGAAAATTAGATAGATTATTTATTGGTCTGTAACCTCACCTTCAAATGGATCTATAAATTTAAGACATTATGTGTTATGAAGAAGTTGTTTGATGAGATCTCAAAGTATAGATGGAGTTTTTAAAATGGTACCTTGGATATGGGGATAATAAATGAAATATGGAGTTTCATTCTAGGGGGTCTAATAAGAAATGTAGAACAAAATTTAGACCACTCACATGTCAATAATGTGGGAATAAGCATCCTAGGAATTGCCTCAGAGGGATATAGCAATTCTATATATGTGGGAGAGAAGTCCACCGAACTCTTGAATATCAAAGAGACATGTGGATGTTGGAAAATCTGGTTGAAGAAAGGGGAGCACCACCCATGGTCCAATGTTTCAACTGTAGGGAGAAAGGGAACTATTCAATCTAGAGCACAAATCCTCGATCCCACAAGGGTATTTAGAATCATCATCCACCAAATACAAAGAATAAAGGGAAGGATTATTCAATAACTACAATTATGGAGGATCTCAAAAATGATGTGGTGAAAGGTATGATCCTTATTCATTCAACAATAGTGAATGTACTATTTGATTCTGGTTCTATGAATTCTTTCATATCCATCATGTTTTGTAGAACTATTCAAATACCCCATCAAAATATGGCGGTTGATTTATCTATGAGAACATAAAATGGGGAAATTATTGAATCCAATCTATATAACTCATGCCTGGTAAATATTTGTGGACTGAACCTCCTAGAAAATATTTTCTTACTTCTTTTAGTGAAGTTTGAGGCTAAATTTGGAATGGATTGACAATCTTTATACAAATAGAACACCAACTATCTAGAAAGGGATGTCACTCTTCACATCCTGAGGCATCCTTCAATTTTATACAAGTGTTAGTAGGTGGATGAATCCTCTTTGGATCCATCATCTCAAGTGTGGATATTATTGCCTTATGACCAATGATATATTGCTCAAAATATTGAGACAAAGGAGAGAATCATACTCTAAGACATTCCATTATGAGGGAATACATTGATGTGTTCCTCAAAGAATTTTTCGGTCCTCCTTTTGGTCGATATATTGAGTGTTTAATTGAAATTATTCCCGGATCTCTTCCTATATCAAAGAAACCATATAGAATGGCCACAGTTTAGTTGTATGAACTTAAGAAGCGGTTATAAGAGAATCAATAAAAGGTTTTTATACAACCAAGTGCTTCACCATGGGGTGCACTAGTCCTCTTCATCAAAAAGAAGGATGGACCAGTGCTCCTTTACAATGAATATCATGAGCTCAAAAGTATTAAAATAAATAACATGTATCCCCTTCAATGGATATATGACTTTTTCTATCAACTATGTGGGTCCAATTATTTCTCTATAGGGTACCTTTAGTTGAGATATCTCAAATTAAATTTGAAAAAGGAAGATATTCCCATGCCTACCTTTTGAACATGGTATGGGCACTATCGGTTCGTAGTGATTATTTTTAGACTCTCTAATGCTCATGAAATATTCATGGAATTGATTAATATAGTATTTAGATATTACCTCAAAAATTTGTGGAAGTATTTATTGATGATATTATAATGTAATCCAAGAGAAATTAGGAACATGATGAGCATTTGAATACTAGGATAAAGACTTTAAAAAGGGGGAAACATTATGAAAATAACAGTAAATGTGAGTTCTTTATTGGGAAAGTATCATTCTTGCTGAATGTTATCACCAATAAAGAAATATATGTGGACCCTTTTAAGATAAAGGCAGTCGAAGAGTGGCCCAAACCATTATCTATAAGAGATATCGGTAGTTTTCATAGTCCAGCTGGTTATTAATATAAATTTTTGAAGAACTTATAAAAATTTTAAAACCCACTATCTAAGATAACTCATAAGGGAGAAAAGTTTCTTTGGACCAATGAATGTGAAGATTGCTTCAAATAATTAAAAAAGTGGCTTATCATTGCACAAGTACTCACATTTACGACAAGTGGGGAACTATTTGTGGTATACAGTAATTATTCAATGAAGGGTTTAGGTTTTTTACTAACAAAAAATGATAAATTGATATTCTATGTATCAAGGTAGTTAAAAATACATGATAAAAACTATCCCATGGATAATCTCAAGTTGGAAGATGTGGTCTTTGCATTGAAAATTTTGCGGTATTATCTCTATGGGGAGAAGTGTGATATATATACTGATCATAATATCCTAAAATATATATATTCACATAAAAGGTTTTTAATATTCACCAGCTAATATAGTTATATCTCATCAAGTATTATGAATGGTTAATCCACTACCATCCTAGCAAAGAGAATAATGTTGAAGATGATCTAAGTAGAATAGATCCTACAACATTATCAATAATGAGAATTGAGAAGGACTCAATATTATTATATTTGAAAAGGATGGACATGGGAATCATTATGGAAGGAACATCACCAATCCTTCCTCAAATGATTGCTCAACCTTCCCTCTTGGATAAAATAAAGGATCCTCAAAGAAAGTATGTGGAAATTCAGAAAAAGGTTGATGTTATGAGAAATTGGAAATCCTCAGAGTATAAAATTGATGATAAAGGAATTGTAAGATTTTGTCCACAACTATGTGTACCATACATTATAGAGATATAGAAGGGGATTCTGAATCATGCACATATCTCAACCTTTTTTATTCACTCAAGGAGTACAAGATGTATCCAAATATCTGAGAGAACTATTGTTGGTGAAATATGAAGATGGAGATCACTGAATATACATCAAAGTGTCTGGTATGTCAACAAGTGAAGTCAGAATGAAAAAATTATAAGGGTATGATGCAACCATTACCCATACCAACATGGAAATGGGAAAACATTACTATAGATTTTTTCACCAGGATTCTGAAGAAATCCATATGAAGATATGCAATATGTGTTGTGGTGGATAATCTTACAAAGAATGTTAAATTTATTGGAATTTGAGAGGTGTTCTCATTGGATCAACTTGAAAGGATATACATCTGAGAAATGGTAAGGTCATATTGAGTACGACTATCAATTGTATCTAATCGAGATATGAGAATCACCTCCAAGTTCTGTAAAATTATACAACATGCTATAAACACTTATTTGAACATTAGTACTAATTATCATCCTCAAACTTATGGATAATTTGAGTGGACTATTCAAACACAAGAGGAAATGTTGAGGACATGTTCTAGAGACTTAAAATGAATATTGGACCAACATCTTCTCTAGTTTAGTTCTCTTACAAAAATAGTTTTCACTATTGCATCCAAACTCCTCTATATGAAACCCTTTAGGGGAAAATATGCAGAGCACTAGTATACTGGGATGATATCGGTGAAAATAAGCAAATAAGACCTAAAATGGTCTAGAAATGATAGAAAGGTGAAAACTATTCAGCAACACATCAAGGCATCCCAAAGATGGCATAAAATCTATGTAGACAAGAATTTACGAGGCCTATAGTTTAAGGCTAGAGACATAGAATTCCTCCACATATCTCTATGGAAGTGGATCATGAGATTTGGGAGGAAAGTCAAGTTGAGTCCCTTGTATATCACCTGTTCAATAATTTTTATCATGTTGGATCAGTGGCCTATCGACTGGTACTTCCACCAACAATGTCTCAAGTAAATGATGTATTAAATGTATCTATCTTAATAAAGTACATACCATATCCCTCACATGTAATGAATATAAATGTGGAACTATTGAAAAATGATGTCTCTTGTGAGGATACACTATTGAAGATCTTGGACCATAGAAACAATGTCCTACGCAAAAAGACTACTCACCTAGTCAAAGTACTATGATGGAACCATAAGTATAAAGAGGCAACATAAGAACTAGAGGAAGTGATAAAGGAGAAGTACCCTCACTTGTTCTCACCGTAGAATGTAAAAGTAAGTTTTGATGGTGAAATTTATTAAGGGTGGAAGAATTTAATGACCCAAACTTTTAACAATTTAAATTCCTTCTTATAATTATGTCATATAGTATAAACCACATGAAATCACATCGAGAACACAATAAAAACATTATAAATGATGAATGCATGAAATAAAAGGTATTTCTAGGAATTAAAGAACCTATCCTGATGTAATAGTAACCTAACATGTGGAATAGTAACATGACCATTAGGAATAGTGATTAATCTAATAGAATAGTAACCTTGTTGGGAAAAAATCCATCAAGGTAAAATTTCAGAATTTTGGGGTTGATTGTGATTGTTGAAGAAATGAGTTTCTAAGGTATTTTGTGGATCCATGGAGATTTTTGACTAGGTATGTTGAAAAAGATCCAAGAATGAGGAATGGATTCCTTGGAAGTGGTGTAGAAAATTTCATACACAAGATGATGACATTTCCTAGTGTTTTCCATATTTTTGGTGTCCAAAATATGGAGTTTGGGTTGCATTGTCCAAAGTGTATTTCCTTGACGGCCTTATAAAAATATTTAAAAGTCATGAGTTTAATGAATATGGGCTTCATGAATCTTATTTCGTGAAGGATCAACTAATGTTGAAGGTGATCTACCCAAAAATTACAAGCATTTCCAAAAACAATGGTGCTGAGCATCGTGAGTTGAGTATCACGGTGGCATGAAGGTTTTAACAGAATTCTTTGTGATTTTGACAAGAATTATGAACGATAAATTTACATCGAACTTCCAAAAAATGGTAGCATTGCTGTAGGAAAGTGGGCGAATCATGAAATGGTGATGACTTTGCCAAGAGGTTATAGAATTGGTGGAAAATCTAATAAATATTCCTCTACCCACTTCCAAAAAGTAGTGAGACTTAATGGAGATGTTAAGTCTATAGATTCACGAAGGTGGTCCCCAATGAGGGTTCATGAAGTTTGTTTATGTGAAGACAGTTTAGAATGCTATAAAAGACAACCAAAATTTATGTGCATCGCGAAATAAAGGTAGTTTGTGAAGGTTGTGAAATCCAACATAATGTTTTGAGATTTAGAATCGAAAATGTAAGGAAATTTGTGATGGCCATGTGAGCTTTGTGAAAGGAATGGGCATTGCAAAGGGTAGTTTAGTTGTTTGAAAGAGATTTGATTCGTGAAGGATACGTGATCTTCTCATATGGTAAAAGATTCATGAAGTCTATTTTAGCTTTGCGAAAGAGGAGCTTCACGAAGGTAGTGAGCTTCACGAAAGTGGTCCAAAAGGCATTGCCTAGTAAATATTTGGAAAAGTGGTATTCATCAATTAGATGAAAGTGAAACCTTAAAAGAGTATCCCTATATAACTGATGATGTATTCATTGTTGATAATGAATGGAACTAGAAGTCTATAAACTATGAGTGGATCCCTTTCAAGAGCAATGAGAAAAGAAAGAGGACGATGGGGATCCCTTCCACCATCCGTGAGCCAGAGAAAGAGACATAGGGAGTGACCGTTGGAAATGCAGTGAGAAGACCCTAAACCATGTAAAGGCAGTGAGCCTGGGTGTATATTAGATCTATCCCAAACCATCATTATTGGTAGCGTGACTTAGTGAATTTGGAACAATCGACACATCACCGTTGTATGCTCCTTGGATGTAACCTAGTGAGGGTGAACCAAGAAAAAATTATTATGTACTTGTGCTTTATTTCATACATTACATTCAATTCAACGTCAAGATATAATTAAGAAAATAATAAAATCAATATTAACACTTATGTGCAAACAAATTGACCCCTATAATAAAGAATTTATGATCTAGTGGGGCAGGAAAAATTTAGATAAGAATATCTATACCCTCATTCCCCCATTCTTATGGTAACTAGGGTTCTTTTGGGGCTAACAAACATCATCTTTGAAATTAAGTATCTTATAAATGATAACATGATATTATTATATCATACTATAAGTAAATATATATTTTAAAAATTATTAGTTATGTGTAGGTATATTTATAAAACATAAATGTATATTTATAATTTTTTAGTTAATATAATTATTTAAAAGAATTTTTTTTCATAAAATAGATTCATAAATTAACAATTTTTTCTTATTATTTTATGAAAATTGTTTGATACCTTAATTAATATTTCAATGTGATTTTAAATCAATTAAAATATTAAAATTGGTATTTTTCAAATAAATAAATATTATAAATAAAAATTAAATATCTTATATTTAGAAAAAAATCAAAAAATGGAGTTCATTTATGAATTTTTCATGTTGGAAAATAATAAAAGTGAATATTTGGGATTTTTCTAAAATACTTGATGTTTGGGTGAATAGTAAAATATGATAGTTTATGATAACAGCTAAATACATGAATTATTTATTCGTATATGATGTATGGTAGATGTAAGACAAAAATATAGAACTATCCTTCATTATTTTAATGTATTTACTGATAAGGTTAAAACTATTTAGAGTCTAGAGCCAAAATATTAAAACTAGTGAATAAAATAATGAGAAAACACCTCATTCCTCCCCTATAAATACCACCTCTCATCACCACTTATCCTCAAACCAACCAAGACTTGAATATTTTCCATGATTATCCCAATACTCTTCCCAATCCCCAACACCATTTCTAGGATCTCCTCGTCTTATCAAAATACCAAACCTCTTTCCTTAAGGAGGTTCTCAAGGAGGATAAATTTAAGAGGAAAAACCCTCTTTCTTTTTCTATAAATTTATTTTCATTCTCATTAATTTTTTTATCCTCACCACACCTAAACTTATAAAACTGGAATGAAACTATAGTATCTTCTATATACTAGAATTTTATTTTGTTAATGGAATAATTCATCTTCAAATATCATCCATTCTCCAATTATTCTAAAAATAAAAATATCGTTTGTGGTGTTTCGATTTACTACCAACATGGAAGATATGTTTTCATGTTGCATTACACCCTTCAACGATGGTCATAAAACCATCATTATGGTAAAATAGTATTTTATTATACATATCATAAAATATATAATGTTTTGGAATCAATAAATAAACATGATATTAAATAAAATGATATGAGTATGTGATGGTCGTAAAATCCACAAAATTAATTAAATCATTTTCAATAACTATTTATCTAATGATTTATCATCATAACATATAATAAAATTATATATAATATCATTTAATTTTATTTAATTTTATTACTAAAATATAATTTTCTATTCTGGATAAATATTCCAATTTTACATGAATATCCAAACTCATTTACATGTGAACTAATCATGAAAACCAATAAAATGAACACTTATGATTGATGAAACTAAACACTATAACTAATAGAAATGTATATAAATGAACTCAATAAATCTATAATGAATAAAAATAATTTATAAAAGGTTTTTAATTATTTAATTAATGATATTAATTTGATTGTCCAAGACATTAAATTGAATAAGTAAATAAGATATAAGGTAAGGGGATTCTCAAACCCAACTCTCATTCTTTGGGGTTCCCCCCTTTTAATAAATTTTCAGTATGTATTTTCATTTAATGTTAATTAAATATCATTTCATTTTCCTTACCATTTAATTTTCTATGATATTGATGATTATAATCTTGTTTTTTGACAAATGAGAAGATTTTCCAAAAAACCCTTCTTTCTAAAAATACATCTTTCACTCCTCATGTGATTATTTCTTCTTAACTCAAAATTGATTATTCTTATACCATTTATGCTAGTCCCTCTTTAATTTGGGAAACCAAAATTTTATTCATTAATTTTTGATTTGTGAAATTTAACCCATTTCTTTCCTTAGGTTATTTTATGTCCAAGATTTATATAAATTTTATGTGTAATGCATGATAATGTAAATGTTATGATGTGATGGGTGTGTTCAGAATTATATAGGGCATGAAAATGTTATGATGTGATGTGTGTACCTAGAATTCTAAAACTCTCCAATGCATTTGGTAATATAAAGTATCTCGTGAGAAAAAGTGAAATATGCATGAATGTGATTCCATCTTTGTTCATAACTATGTGTGGTATTTGACCACTAAGAGATGATGTTTAATATTTTATGCATTTCCAAATTGCATGACCTTATCTAATTCTCCCTATCATGATTTTGACTTTGATCAATTTTTTATGTTATGATGATTATTATTATTCCCATCCATGTTTCATGTCCCTTATTCATCCTTTTACTGGTCTTTTAGCTCACCCCTACTTTTCAGGTATTTCCTCAGGTGAATAATTGTACTAAGGAGAACAAGATGGATAATAAGAAGCTATAAAATAAGTAATTAAATAATTTTTTTCTTATGTAAAAAATAGGTATGGTCCTAATTTTCACAAGATAGTAAACCTTTGGATCTTGGATTTGTAACACTATTATTTTATTTACCTTTAAAAGGATGTAATTTTCATGTAACAAAAAGTAAGGTCTCTAAAGATAGTATCAGAGTATATTTTAGTTAATTTGGGAATAAGGATTAGATAACCATTGTGAAAAACCCTTGTATGAGACTATGTATAATTAGTCACCCATGAATCTTTGTTTTGGAAAAATGAAAAATATATGTATCCCACAAAATATATATTTATATTTAATTACATAAAAGAATAAAATATTTATTCATCACTTGTTGAATTATGTTTTGTTCTGCCATTTCTATTTTAGAAAATGATGGGAACCAGGAGAAATCATGCCAATGACCTGTTCAAGGGATAATTCTGCAATTTATCGAACAACATCCTCAGTGCCTTGGGAGGTGGAGTTAATAATTTCATTGAGATTATTACCCAGCTATCCCAAGCTATAAACAATAACCTAAGCAGTATGGAACATCCGCCTTCACCTAATATGGAGTAGCAGGATATCGATTCGTTTATTTGGCAATGACCATTGACATTTAGTGGATATTTCAATCCACTAGTCATAGAATAGTGGGTCAACTCAATGGAGAAGATCATTTCTTTACTTTTATATACTCAGATAGAGAAGTTGACTCTGGTTATTTATCATCTATATGAAGTGGTCGACCAATGATGGGCATTTATTAATCACACTAATCCAAAGGAGTAAATTTAAGAGATTGAGAGGATGTTAACATTAAGTTAATGTTTCTTAACAAGTATTTCCATCTAATTTTTTCTACCAATATAAAGAGATAATTCATAGAGATAAAGAAAGAGGAAGGTGAATCTGTCACGGCCTACAAAATTTTTTTTACAAGGCTTTCTATTTATGATTTGGTTTTTGTTATTAGTAATGATAGAAAATTAGATAGATTATTTAGTGGTTTAAAACCACACCTTCGAAATTATTTATCAAATTGATAATTTTGGAGTTGTGAAGAAGTTTTTTGATGTTCTATCAAATTGAAGATGGATTTTTGAGAATGGTCCCTTAGCAATGGATATATGAAATGAAAGATAGAGTTTCAAGATGGTAGATATAATGAGAATGGTGGAAATAGATATCAACCACTCACAAGACAAAATTTTGGGAAGAGGCATCATGGGAACTACCTCAAAGGGGAAGGAAAATGATGTAAGTGTGGTATAGAAGGACACCAAGATCGTGAATGTTAACAAGACATGAGGATGTTTAACAATGTGGTGGAGGAAAGGAGATCAACACCCATGGTCCAATGTTTCTACTATAGGGAGCAAGAGAACTATGCAAGTCAGTGCATTAATCCTCTAGTCCCTGAGGATGATCAACTTCATCCACCACCAAATCCAAAGGATAAAGGTAATGCTTATTCCATCACTACCACCGAGGTGGAGCCTGACAATGTTGTGGTAAAAGGTACTCTAGTTATTATTTCATGAATAGAGAATGTAATATTTGATTTCTATTCTACACATTCTTTCACATCCTGCAAGTGTAGTAGAACTATTCAAATACCGCCTCAAAAATATGTAGGTTGGTTTTTCTATAAGAACATAAAATGGGGAAATTATTTAATCTAAATTATATAACTCCTCTTTGATTAATGTTTGTGGAATAAACCTCCCACAAAATCATATATAACATCCTTTGGTGGATATTGACTATATATTGGTCCTTTTTTGGTTATCTTTATATAAATCTAAAATCAACTGTCGGGAAAGGGATATCACTCTTCACATACCAAGGCATCATTCAATTATATACAAGTGTAAGGAGGGGGATGAATCCTCTTCAGATCCATCATCTCAAGTGTGGATATTATTTCCTTACAACCAAGAATATCTAACTCAAATGATTGTGGAAAAAGATAGAATCATACTTGAAGAAATTCACATTTTTAGGGACTATACTGATGTGTTCCCTAATTAATTTCCAGAACATCATCCTGATTGAGAGGCTGAGTTCTCAACTAAACTTATTCCTAGATATCTTCTTATATCAAAGAAACCTTTTATATTGGCCACCATTGAGTTTGATAAACTGAAGAAACCATTACCAGAGAATCTCGAAAAGGGTTTTATATGCCTGAGTGTCTCACCATGGGGAGCACCAGACATCTTCATCCAGAAGAATGTTATATAAAAGTGCCTCTAAATTGATTATCATGATCTCAACAAAATCATGATAAAGAAAAATTATCCAATTTAAAGGATAGATGACTTGTTTGATCAAATATGCGAGGATAATAATATCTTTAATGTGGACCTTTGGTCAGGATATGAAAAATTAAATGTTGGGAAAGAAGATATTTCCAAGACATCGTATAAAATATGGTATGGATACTATGAGTTCAAAGTTATTCATTTAGGACTCACTAATTCTCCATCTATATTCATGGACATAATGAATAGAGTCTTTAGATATTAATTTGATAGATTTTTAGTAGTCTTTATTAATTATATTCTAACATAATAAAAGAGAAAGGAGGAACATGAGGATCATATGAATATTGTGCTTAAGACATTGAGATGGATGAAAATTTATATATGTACAATAAATTTGAATTATAGATGGAGGAAGTATCATTATTGTGGCATGTTATCACCAACAAATTAATATTTATGGACCCTTCTAAGATAAAGGAAATCAAGGAGTGGCCCAAGACAACATCTGTAATAGAGATCAATAGTTCCCTTGGTCTAGATGGTATTACCAAAAACATTGTGAAGAACTTATCATGATTTTAAAACCCACTAACCAAGATGAATTTAAAGGGATAAAATATTATCTAGACCATTGAATGTGAGTATTTCTTCAAAGAGTTTAAAATTAGGCTTATCACCACACTAGTACCCACACTTCTAATAAATGGGGAACTGTTTTTTGTATAAATCTATGGTTCAAAGAAGGGAATAAGATATGTAGTAATGAAAAATAATAAATTAATATATTATGAATCATGGATGTTGAAACTTCAAGAGAAAACTATTCAACACGTGATCTAGATTTGGTGGCTATATTAATTGTCTTGAGAATTTAGTGGAATTATCTCAATGGGGAGAAGTATGAAATATATACTGACCATAAGATCCTCAAATATATATTCACAAAGAAGGATCTTAAAA
This sequence comes from Viscum album, assembly GCA_963277665.1. Taxonomy (NCBI): domain Eukaryota; kingdom Viridiplantae; phylum Streptophyta; class Magnoliopsida; order Santalales; family Viscaceae; genus Viscum; species Viscum album. Next base: position 1,686,375,560 of record OY728147.1, on the reverse strand, counting down.
TGAACCAAAAAAATATGGTTATATATCATCAAGGATTAGACTTCTCAATACACTATTGTCCTAAAAAAGTTAATAAACTGAAGGATGCTCTATGTCGAAAGGATCCAGCCACATTATCATTGATGAGAATTGGTAAGGATCTGATCTTCTTATATTTGAAAAGGATGGACATGGGAATCATTATTTAAGTAACATAACTAATCCTTTTTCAAAATATTTCACAATAATCCCTTATAGTAAAAATAAAGGACTCTCAAATAAACTATGTGAAAATTCAGAAGAAGGTTGAAACTATGAGAAAGGGAAAATCATCATAGCTTAAAATTGATGAAAAATGAATTGGTTGATTTAGGTAAAAAATATGTGAACTATCCAATCCAGAGATAAAGAAAGATATTCTAAATGATTCACATAGTTGAACATTCTCTATTCACCATGGGAGCACAAATATTGAATGATATCTCTATGAGAACTAAGGGGATGATGTAACCATTACCCATACTAACATGGAAATGGGAAAACATCATCGGGGACTTTATCACTGGACTACTGAATACATCCAGGGGAAATAATGCTATATGGGTTGTTGTGGATGGACTTACAAAGATAGGTCTCTTTATTTGAATTTGAGAGTACTTATCACTCGATCAACTTTCATGGATACACATCATAGAAAAAGTATGGCTACATGGAGTACCACTATAGATTGTATCTTATTGAGATTTGAGATTCACCTCCATGTTCTAGAAAAGACCCCAACATGATCTAACCACCAAGAATAAATTCACTACAGCTTACCACCCCAAAACTAATGTCCAATTAGAGTGTACTATTCATACACTAGATGTCATGTTGGGGGTATCTTTTATGGAGTTCCAAGGATGATGAAACCAAAATCTACATCTATTTGAGTTCACTGACAACAAAAATTTCCACAATAGAATATAAATGGATCCATATGAATCCAATTATGGGAAAAGATATAGAATGTTAAAATTATATAATGAAGTTAGTAACCAGAGGCTTCTACGAACTGAAATGGTCGAACAGAAGGTGTAAAAGATTAAAACCTTTCAGCATCACATGAAGGAATCCTAAAGTCAACAGAAGAGTTATGCAGACAATGGTCAAAAATACCTTGATTTTATGGCTGGGACATGGTATTCCTCCATTTATATCCATAAAAGAGGATAAGGAGATTTGGGAATAAATGAATATTGAGTCTCGGGTATATCATACCCTTCGATAATATTGGTCACTTTGGAGTTGTGTCATATCGATTGGCACATCCACCTATTGAGTATCAAGTACATGATGCATCCCATGTATCCCTCTTGAGGGAGTACATACCAGATCCATCACATGTACTGAATCTAAAGGTGGTACTGATTGAAAATTATCTCTCTTATGAGGAGTAATCCATGAAGATCTTGGACCATAGAGATAAATCTCAACACAACAAGGCTACTTACCTATTCAATGTATTATGGCCGAACCACAAGTATGCATAAGAAACAAGGGAACCAAAGAAAGAAATGAATGTAAATTACCCTCACTTGTTTTTACTATAGTATGTAAAATGAAATTTGGAAGGAAAAATTTCATAAGGGGTGAAAAATGTAACAACCCAAAAAGTTTATAAATGGAAATTCCCTTCTTATAATTATTTCACATAGTATAAACCACATAAAATCACTTTGAGAACACAATAAAAATTATATAAATGACGAATGAGCTAAATAAGAGGTTATTCTTAGGAATTAAGGAATCTATACTGAGGGAATAGTGACCTGTCCCTTGGAATTGTAACATGACCATTAGGAATAGTAATTATGCCAATATAATAGTAACCACAACTATGAATATATAATTAAAATTTATTCATTTTATAAATGAAAATATGATTTAATTAATCATAGTATAAGTAAATAAATATTTTAAAAAAAATTAGTAAATATTGTTATTTTTAAAAAAAATGTTTATTTATATTTTTTAATTAACATAATTATTTAAAATGAAATATATTTTCATAAAATCAATTCAAAAATTAATATTTTCTTCTTATTATTATACTATAATTTTATGTGACTTTAATTAATGTTTCCACGTGTTATTAAATCAGTTATAATTTAAACATGAATAAATGATTTTTTAAATTAAAAATTAATTTTCACATATTTAAAAAATTATTTTCATAAAACAGAGTTCATTTTTGAATTATACATTATGAAAATGATTAGGATTTATTTTTCACATTTTTGAAAATACATGAATTTTGTGAATAGTAAAATACGATAATTTATGTTAAAATCTAAATACATGAATTGTTGTGTCATAATTGATGTATGGATGATGTATGAATAAAATATAGAACTCTCCATCATTATTTTAATATATTTACTATTAATTTTAAAACTATTCATAGTCTAGATCCAAAATAATAAACTAATGTGTAAAATAATGAGAAAAAGCTCCTCTTATCCCCTATAAATACCACCCATCAACACCTCTTCTCCTCTCACCATCAAAGACATTATGTTTGTCCATGTTTTCCCAATACTCTTCCCAATACTGTCTCCATGTCAAATATCCATTGGTCGCATCAAAATAAAAAACCCTTTCCCCTAAGGAGGTTCTCAAGGAGGAGAAATTAAAGAGGAAATATCCTTTATTTTTCTATTAAATATTCTCAATATAGTTTTTTTTTCATATCATATACTCAACTCCACTTATCCAAGTGGAATGATAAATTCAGTATCTTTTATATACTATAATTTTATTATGTTAATGGAATAATTCATCTTCATATATCTTCCATTTTCATTTTATTCTAAAAATAATAATATAGTTAGTGGTGTGTCGATTTACCACCACCATGGATGATGAATTTTCATTTTCCACAATTTCCATAAATTGTGGTAATAAATCTATCATTATGATTAAATATTATTTTATTCTACATGTTATAAGTTATACAATTTTCTGGAAGCAATATGTAAACTAGATATTAAATAGAATTATATGAGTTTGTGATGTTTGTAAACCCAATAATTAAATAATTTTCATTAAAAATTAAACTAATGATTTATCCTCATACCATATATCCAAATGATATATAATTTCATTTAATATTCTATAATTACATTAATATCATATAATTTTAATTCTTAATAACTATTCCAATTTTACATGAACTTACATTCTCATATGCAAACAAACCGATCATGAAAACCAAGAAAATGGATACTCATGAATGATGAAACTAAAATATATAACTCATCTAAAATCGCATAAATGAACATAATAAATATATAATGAATCATATTCTTTTATAAAAGGCTCTTTATTTTATAATTAATGAATTTCACATGATTATCTAGGATACTAAAGTGAAAAAATTATTCAAACATAAGGTAAATGGATTCTCAAAACCGACTCTCTTTGTTTGGGATTTCCCTCTTTCACTCCATTTTAAGTATAGAAGTTACATTAATATTCCTTAAATATCATTTATTTTTCATTAATTCTTTATTTGTTTGGATATACATGTTTCCAATATGGTTTTATGAAAAATATAAATATTTTTCCAAAATTACTCTTCTTTCCAAAAATATATATTTCACTTATTACGATATTGTTTCTTATAAAGACATGATTTATGATTATTATACCATTTATGTTATTCCCTCATTAATTTGGGAACCCAAAATTTTATTCATGAATGTGTTCATTATGAAATGAAACCATTTCTTTCGATGGGTTATTTCATGTCTATGATTGATATACTTTCTATGTAGAATGCATGATAATGTAAATGTTATGATGTGACGGGTTCTCCCTGAATTATATAGTGAAAGAAAATTTTACAAATTTATGGGTGATCTTAGAATTATATAGCTCTCCAATGAATTGGGTAATCGTAGGACACGTCCCCTAGGGCCCGGGACATGACTCCCCAAGCCCACCTCCCAAAGGCCATGGGTTGGTGACTTGTGCCAAAGGCGTCAACCTACAAGTGGGGGGCGTTTTCCTGGGTACTTGTAATCATACACACCTAACCACATCCCATAAACTGGAAAGGAATACATGCAAGCTACTAAAAACCACTGAGTAAAGGTACACATTGTTGGTCAAATGGGCCAAAATACACACCCAAAAAAAGATAAGGTGAAAACCAGATAATTACAAATGATATTAGGAAATCCATATACTAAAAACCTCACCTGATGGCTAAGTATATAGTAGATATCATAATCTATAAATGTAGTCCCTACCTTTCTGATATCATTGGGAACCACCGGGTCCTAGGCCACCACGTACTCTGTCAAGGCAATGGTCGTCTGCACCAGACACAACACATGTGGGAAAAGCCTTTGTAAGTGTGAGTAACAAAATACTCAATAGGGACCCCAAACCAAATAGGAAAGAACATAATGAAAAATAATCTAACATAAAGCATGATCATGAAGCAAGATATCTCACAAAAGTATAATCTAAAGGACCGAAGCAAGACTATCAGTTATGACACTGAACACCTTGGACTGATGAGTATCGTGGGTCTTCTAGGATGCACGGAGCCACTACCCACTATGTCCTTTATAGCTGGTCCACATAGGGCCACTTGTATCTGATCCACATAGGGTTTCATGGAGTTGATCCAAACATGGTCGCTTTGAGTGGATTCACACATGGTCGTTAGAAATGGATCCACATAGGGTCGTTGGGATAAAATCCATGTAGGGTCGCTCGTAGCTGATCCACACAGGGTTGCTCATAGCTAATACACATAGGGTCTCTTGGATCTGATCAACATAGAATTGTTTGTTTTCTAGGTCTATAAGGTCACTTGGTACCACTCATTAGTAGACTATGGGTCTTAGCCAGTCGTAGGATTCCTACACGTAGCATTCTTGATTATGGAAAAATCCACTCCTCAAGCCATCTATTGCATGTGAAATTTAGTTAAAGCCTCTTTAATGCATACCAAAAGAAAGGCCTCGTCACGAGGGTTCCAATGTCTCAAATGGATCATCAATTTGATGCTCGTCCTGAAGGATATTATTGTTTTAGTAAACAGGGGATGATTGTGTCGGGGCGCGGTCGGACACAGTCGGGTCGACCCGACCAACCCGGCACGGGGGTCTCGCTTGACCCGACCAAGTTCAGATGACCTGAGCTAACCTGATTAGGTATGGGTTGGCCCTATCTGGCCTGGATACAGGTTTAATCCCATGGGTCTTGCTGGACTCGGCTTGGTTCTGTCGTGGATCCAGTCTGCGGGGTCCCCAAGCAACCTGAATTTATTCGGCCCGACCCGCACTGGTGGGTAGGTTTTCCTTCACAATCCAGGCTGCCCAGTGGCCCTGATATATCCCACCATCCTGACCCAAAAAGTGAGATGATGTAATTATTTCATGGGCCGCTCAGCAGCCCAGTTCGCACCCCCCATCCCAGCCCACATGGAGAGCTAGTCTTCTCCATCCCAGATGCCCGCAGAGCATCTGATTCAGCTACACGCGGATGGCAGGAGTGATCCACCCCCAATTACCACACTTATTCCCCACTAGACCGCATGCCAGCTTGAAGTCACAGCCCACGCCATGATGGCTTCTCTACCTGATGCGGCCAGTTGGTCATGTCCCTATCCTCTAGCTTCCATCCTGTTGACGATAACTCTTTCCACACCGCCACAGCCTATGCCAGTTGTGTCCCACCTCGACGTGCTGTCGCAGTGCACCGTCATTGGTCTAAGGCATCGGTGCTCCAGAGGGATGTTCTGTGGACCACTTATTCTGATTCGGTGGTCCGTTCATCATACCATCATTTCCTCTAGCCTCTATGGTGTTCCATATTTCTTGCTAGATCCTCAAAAGTTCCTTTTCGTCAATCCGGAGTTTCAGCAACAAAGAACATGCAAGAATGCACAGGGCAGAGGGGCTCATTCCCTATTTGTGTCGTCAGGCACCCTCTGTGTTATAGTTTCTTTAAAAGATAGAGGGATAGGATTACATATCTATAAATATTAATATCGATTCAAAAACCTAGGAATATAATCCCTCCCATAAGAAAAAGTGGTCCGTGGATCAACATGTTTTTTGGTTGATCTGCATTCAGTTTTTTAGAATGAATAGTAGTGAATTCAAATTATGAAAATAACACTTACCTTGGATTTATTATTTGGTCATTGAAGACAGGTGTCATGTGGCTTCATTCTCTATTCAATATTTTCCACCAATGTTGCTAGTGATCCATAAAAGGGTGGAAGGAGAATGTGTTCGTCATTCATCGGTCTCATTCTTCAAGGTATGTCATTTCCTCTAGCGATTCATCAGTGTTCATTGTTAGAGAGAGTTTCCTCACCATTTGTCATATAAATTAGAGCTCTAATTCTCCAACCCATTATCCCATTAATGGAAAAATGCGCTGAATTTTTTCGGTTATGTTGTGTTGTTGGATTGTTACGATGTTTCATTAGTGAAACAACATATCTCTTACTCTTCAACTAATGAGTCATTTTGTTGCATATTTAAGAGCCTCATTAATGGGATTCATTTAATGAGACTCTTAATCACCTCACCATCGCAGTGCTAACAAGCCACCACTCAACGGTGGATAGAAACAAATAAAATAAAATTTTAAATTATTTTATTTGTCATCTGAAAATTTTGAAAATTATCTTTTTCAGTTGACCCTTAATGGTCAAAGTATGGTTTTTTATAGGAAAATCTGGTTGTTTTGGGTTCAACAGTGCCATCATATTTTTGATCTGAGCACTGGTTTAAAAGTTAAGAAAAACCGGCTCACACATATTTTAAATGAACTAAAAAAAGTTCAAAATTACATTCCGGCCTCACCGGGCCTAGGAATCATGTGCCATCTCAGCGTATAGTCTCAAAATAACCCAATATAATTTTAAAAAAACATAAATGGAATTTATGGGATATTAAATTACCCAAACCATTAAGGCTTTACATCCCTGTAAGCCAAAATAATGTTAAACAAACAAATGGGGGTATTGAGCACAAATCTATACCTCCCGTTCCCATGTGCCTTTTGGGAGATTACTGTGATGCCACCAAACGTGCACTAGAAGAATCAACCATCCCCGAAGGACCCACTCATGTAAATCCTCTATCTCTACCAGGAACTCCGAAAATGTTTCTCCATCATCAATGTCCATATCTCCCTAGTTGATGAAATGTGATGGATCATATACGTACCTCCTCAACTATGACAAGTGAAAAAAATTATGCACCCGGTTCATCTGTGGGGGGAGAGCTAGGTGGTACACCAGCTCACAAACTCTGTTCAAAATCTATAATGGTCTGATGATCCTAGGAGATAAATTTCTGCCCTGGCCAAATCTCTACAATCTTCCTCGTGGTGAGACCAAAATGAACACATGGTATCCCTACACAAACTCCAAGGGCCTCTATATCCTATCAGTATAATATTTTTTCCTTCTATTTATGGTTCTCATCCTATCTTGGATGATTTGAACATACTCAATGGTAGTCTATATCAGCTCTGGACCCATGAGTTCTAACTCCCCTAGATCTATCCAGCATAGTGGTGATCTGTAAGGCCACCCATACAAATTTTTTAAGGCTTCCATGAAAATGGTGATGTGATATTTTTTGTTGTATGAAAACACTACAAATGGAAGGTGGCCCTCCAAACTATGACCATAATCAACGATGCAATCATGAAGCATGTCCTCCAAGGTCTGTGTGTTCCACTCTGTTTGACCATCCCCCTATGGGAGAAAGGATATGCTCATGTGCAGTTGAGTCCCAAACACCTGAAGTAATTACTTCCATGGCTGGCATGTTGAGTAAGAATTTCGGTCTAAGACGATTTTCGAGGGAACCATGTGAATCTGCACTATCTCTTGCAGTGTAGAGGAGTCTCAATCCCTCTACCGATCCCTACACCCATATGGATACGAAGTAATCTGACATGGTGTGTCTGTCAATGTTCACCTAAAGAGAATTGTGGTCATTGGACATGAATGTTAATCCATTCACGAAGTCCATTGAGATACCATCCCACTTCCAATAAGGTACCTCAAGTGTTTGTGCCAAGGCTGTTGGAACCTAGTGCTCAATTGAACGTGCTGTCATGACACATCAAATTGATCATGATTTTAAGGTTTATTTATAGTCTAGGGAAGACCCTAGGTCATCTCTCAAGGAGATTTTCTGGGTTTATAGTGTGTGTTTTTAATAATAAGTACTAAAATAGAGGTTGTTTTGAAAATAGTTTTAGGATGAAATGACTTAATTGAAAGCTTAAAAGTTGAGAAACCAAATGGATTTTAAAAAATATGAGATAAAAGGGTTCATTGTGATTTTACTACCCACATTTCAAGTTCATTTTTCATAGATATTCATTTGTGTTTGGTGTAATTCCTTGGTTGAAATTAATTGGAATCTCGATTAATTCCTAAGCTATTTTCTCAACGGCTAAAGAACCAAACCATGACCTAACAATTGTATTGTCAAGGTCCATAAATTATTAATGGAATAATATCTTCCAATGAATATTGAATTCTCAATAAGGTGGGTATAAAAAGGATTCTTGTGCTTCCCAATCGGAACAACATAGGTCACGCACTCAGAACCTCACACTGATCGGTTAGAAATTACGAGTATCTCAATCACATGCATCAAAAAAAGAATTAAAATATGTAATTATGTAAGATACATGGAACTAAATGTTTTCACACACGATTTACCCAAAACAAGTAGCTAAAATAATAATCATAACTCCCTTGAAATTTCTGTAGCTCCCTCACAACGAACGCCCATCGTTTAGCTCGACATAGGGAGGAGAAGGATGTTCGGGTGGAACTCCTTCTTCATTGTTGATCCTCCAATAAAGATAGGTCCTCTGGAACTTCGTGTATGGGTATGAGACTTATATAGGATTTCCAAATTGAAGAGTTTCACTTCTGTTTCAAACTTACAAATGAGGAGCCCAAGTTTCCATTATATTGGCAAAGTGGAAGGTTGTTTTGGGAACACAGATTGCGTAAAACCACTTAAACCTTGGTTTTAGACAACTTGACTGTCAAATATCACTTTTAAAAAAACTGTAACCATGTTTCACCACCTCTTTAATGTATCCACTAAATTGTTTTCACCATTTGGACAACTACATCTCGAGATATTGAATACATAAAAAACACTGCATTTGACTTTCTGTAGATTTAATTCTTCAGACATATCAGTTCGGATGGGAATTTTAGAGGCAAAATTAAGCTTATATTTCTTTATATGTAATAAATCCCATTAAAATTTGGACCAGAACATCGAATTTCATCCCATTCAGATGCGTTTTTTAGTAGAAATATGAGGTTGAGTTCACTGGTGTGTATGGATCCTACACAATTTGGCCCATTTTTCTTGGACATCATCACAGGCCCTCTAAATCTCCTCCACCTTCATTGAGATTATCCAAACAATTATCATTTTCCTTTTTAAATTTAATAAATACAAATTTATTGAATAAAACATGAAGTTCAATTTGTTATTATTTTTATAATCTTCAACACATTACAAGTTTAACACAGTGGTGTAGGGGTGAAAATGAAACATTGAATCCTAGTGCGATCACAAACCCACACCTAAAAATTTTCACTCCTGGGAAATGTTAAATTTTTAGAAAATATTCATGTAGATATTTCCAACATCATAATGATTTTACATTGAATGAAAATTTATTTCCTGATAATAATGTGATCAAAGCAAAATAAACACACCATGGAGTTATTCTCAATGATCACTGAAAAAGACATCTCAAACATTGTATCCAAATGAAATTCCAAGAGATGCATGATACCAATAAAAGAAAATAATTTAAAAGTTAATCATGTCACTATTTCTCCACGTGTGTGTGAAAACCATTTCATAATATTCTTTCAACTTTCTATTGAGTAAATTTAAGTTTTTTTAATAATTGTCTACTTATAAGATTCTTTCCACTGAACTTGTCCCATATCCTTTAAAATAAAATTTCGAGACCCACTCACATAAGTATTCCAAGAATTCAAACCATAAGCTTCCGGCCTAGATATACTCATACAGTGTAAATTTCATCACTCCACACATTTATTAATTTTTCAAATGTTTTACTTGGAACAAATCTCACACTCTTCTCCCAACCCATATTTGATTTTCTCACAACACTAATTGTAATAGTTGTAACAAGATCAAAGGTCATGGATGGGTTGTTTTTGACCTGCCCAATATACAACCTTTTTTTTGTTTTTTTGGGCATGAAATAGTCATATAATTGGTACACACTCATAGGTCAATATGTTATAGTAATGAAATATATCTGATAAAAAACAAATGTATAAAAAAATTATTTTGGAATGTAGAGAAAAATCAACCTAACTTATATTTACCTTCCATTATGTAAGAAATTTTCACACATCATGGTTGGGTGAAAAAATGTGTGGAGAGATTATGTGACACAATTTTACCATATTCTATTCACAAAAATGGGTACCATTCTTCTCAAAATTTCAAAATGATACAACAATTTATATCATCGACAACAAACTAGATTTTGAATGAATTTCACACCATATTATTTAATTCTTTCAGAAATTCACATTTCATCAGATTTTTTGAATGTTAAAAAAATGAAATATAGATATTCCACATGAATTTTCAATAACTTCCATTATTAAATGGGAATAATTTTCCATTATAAAGTGGTCATAAAAAATTAGTATTCTAGAACAAATGTGAGGGGAAGGGAAGGGAGAAAACTATTAATATAATTCAGAAAGCAAAAAAAAGATGATGAAAATTCTTCCTAACTAACCCAAGAATATACCCATCCCCCCCCCCCCGCACTTAAAGTGTGCAGTGTCCTCACTGTAATAAAATAGAATGTGGGAAGGATATAACCTGGTATGTTTCATTCATAGAATGCTTCCTAAACTTGGATTTCCTCCATCGTTGAATCCAGAATGGATTCATGGAAGTGCTTCAGCCACTGTACATTCACAGTGACGGTTTGATTGGTTTATTTATTTTGAACATCGACAACACCAAATGGAGGGACGTTAGTAACAGTGTATGGTCCAAACTAGCGGGAACGAACATACCTGGGTGAAATTTTAGCCTTTAATTGTAATGGATGACCTTCTACCCAATGTAGAACTGGTGATGAAGGATAACACGGTCGTGGGAAGCCTTTGTTCTCTCTTTATAAATCCAAGAGTTCTTATATGAATCTCTTATCATTTCTTCTAGCTCCTGAATCTACAGATTTCTTTGAGAACCTGTAGCAGAAGTATTATAATTTCATTATTTGATGGCCCAGTAGGCTCGGTGCTTAATCTCAACAGGCAGGTGACAACTCTTTCCAAACACAAGCCGACATGGTGACATTCCAATGGGAGCTTCGAAAGTTGTATGGTAAGCCCATAAGGAATCATCAAGTCTAAGACTCCAATATTTTCTATTAGGTTGAATAGTTTGTCTAAGAGTTTGTTTTACTTTCTTATTTGATACATCGGCTTGACCATCGGTCTGTAGTTGATATGAAGTAGACACTTTTTGACTGACCCCATACTGATGTAAAAGTGATAGCATTTTTCGGTTGTAGAAATGAGAACCCTGGTCACTGATGATGAACCTAGGTAATCCAAACCTACAAAATATTTTGGTTTTAAAAAATTATACAACTTCTTTAGAATCATCATTCCTTGTGGCTCATGAATCTACCCATTTTGACACGTAATCAACTACTAGTAGAATGTACATGTTCCCAAAGGAATTGGTAAATGTCCCCATAAATTCAATACCCAAAACATCAAAAATGTCATGAAAGAGATATGGTTGTTTTGGAATATCATTTCTTTTAGAGACATTACCCATTATTTGACAATGAGAACAAGATTTAAAAAAGTCCTGGGATTCCCAAAAAATTGTTGTCCAAAGGAGACCAGAATCAAGGACATTAAGAGTAGTCCATTGGGGACTAAAGTGGCTCTGACAAGAAAGAGTGTAGAAAAATCTAAGAACATCATAAACTCGCTATATGGAATAGAAATCATAAGGAAATGATCTCTACATGTGCTTCATAGGTAGGGGTCATCCCAAATGTACCAACCAGACTCATTTTTTAGATGACTAGATTGGTTTTATTTTGAAATCAGCGGGAATACAAGATGCTAGCAAATAATTTACAATTTCAGCATACCAAGGAACAACATATTTCACTCAGTAAAATTGCTCATCGGGAAACAAATCATTTATAGGAATATAGGGGGATGAGTCAATGTCCAAGGATTGGGGAATCCAACAAATATGGCCAGCCACTACATTCTATGCTCTTTTTATCTCGAATTTATAAATTGAATTCCTGAAGGAGGAGCATTTAGCGAATGAGACGTATTTTGGCTTCTAGTTTCTTAAGGAGATACTGGAGGGATTCATGGTTTGAGAACACAATGACCTTGGATCCCAAAACGTATGACAATAATTAGTCCAAGGTAATCTCAATGGAAAAAAATTCTTTTTTAGTTGTGGTTTAGTTTTCTTGGGAAGGGTCCAAAGTATGTGAGGCATAGGCAATGATAATTGGTGCTCGATCGACCCTTTGTGAAAAAACTTCACCAACAGCATAGTTAGAGGCATCACCCATGATCTCAAATGGTAAATCCCACTGAGGTGGTCAGATTAGTAGGGGTGGGTGAGACTACATTGTACCTTATTAAAAGTTTACATACATTCATTATAAACAAATTCCTTTTCTTTTTGGAGTAACTGGGATAAGGGGAGTGAAATATTACTAAATTCACGAATGAAACGACAGTAAAATCCAACATGACCCGGGAAAGACCGCATATCCTGTACATTTTTGGGGAATGGTAGCGAAGAAATTACATCCCCTTTTGATTTATCTACTTGAATAGCATCCCCAGAAATGACATGTCCCAAAAAAATTCCTTATTGCACTATGAAATAGAATTTCACATAATTTAATATGAGATTCTTCTCAATACAGATATGTAGGACTAAATCAAGGCTACTCAAACATTCATCAAGAGAAGATCCATAAATAGTTCAATCATCCATGAATATTTCCGTGCAATTCTCTTGGTAATCCAAAAAAATACTAACAATGCATCACTGGAAAGTACCTGGAGCATTTCATAGACCAAATGGTATCCACCTATATGAAAATGTGCCAAAGGGGCAAGTGAAGGTTGTCTTTTCCAGATCCTAGGGGGAAGTATGAGTCTGAAAGTATCTATAATAACCATTAAGGAAACAGTAGTGGGACTTAACTGCTATCCTCTCTAGCATTCGGTCAATGAATGGAAAAGGGAAATGGAACATCCTAGTGTGTTGGTTTAGTCGGCGATAGTCTATGCAGATACACCAACTATTCTACACATGAGTTGGAACCAATTCATTTTTTTAATTTTTGATTACTATAAGGACAATATTTTTAGGAACTACATGAATAGGATTGACCATTGGCTATCAGAAATGGGGTAAATGATTCTAGTAGCCAGTAATTTTGATACCTCCTCTTTCAAAACTTCTAGGAGGTTTTGGATCAGTCGACATTGTGCATGCCTCACTGGTTTAGCCTCATAATTTAATAAAATATTATGTGTACAAATTGATAGGCTAATACCATGAATTTCAGCTAGTGTCCATCCCAATGCTTGTTTATACTCCCTCAAAAGTTCAAGCAGTCACAATTTATTTTTAGGAGGGTGTGAACTAGTAATGATGATGGGAAACTTGATTCCATTCTCAATATATGAATATTTTAAATCTTGAGGTAGTTTTTTTACTTCCAATTCAGGTGGATTTTTGGATTTATCAGAGTTTTTGTAAAAGTGAAAGGTCACTGATCTCATCTAACTACTCAATAGTATCACCCTCAAATGAGGAATGAGCTTTTTCAAGCATAGTAGTATCATCGATGGTCATTGGATCCTCAGTGCTCAAGAAATTATCAATTAATAAACATGCATGACACTTTTATATACTAATACAAAAATCAATGCACAATTAATTACCTAGAATTTCAATAAATTAATAAAAATTCGAAAGGGGATCAAGGTAATGAAATGTTGTTTTTCATGTGAAGGGAGTACATCAATTGAATTAACAGTGTGAGAGGAATGTTCTTCTAAGGGGTGCTTTAGGGCATCAAGGATGTTGAAGTGGACTATGCCACCACCAAATTCCATAGATAATGTACCATTATGGACATTAATTATGGATTTGGAAGTTTTCAAGAATGGTATCCCCAATATAATTGGGGAATGTCCATTCATCATATCTTATTCCATTTTTAGTACATAAAAATATGCAGGAAAAATTAAATTTTGCACCATCGAAAGAACATACTCTAACACACCAGAAGGGTGTGCAGTACTTCGGATGTCCAATTGAACAAAAATTCCAATGGTCTTCAGTTCCCCGACCTGCAATGAAGATTAAATGGAGTGAGTCATCACATTTATAGAAACACCTAAATCAAGCAAGGAATTGGAAAATGAATACTCCCCTATGGTGCATGGAATCGAGAATGTTCCAGGATTGTTGAACTTTTTGAGAAGTGATGGATCTATCAATGCTGATACATTCCTCCCCAATATCACCTTTTTACCTCCACAAAGTTTCCTTCGGTGTGTACACATCTCCTTTAAAAATTTTTTCATATCTTGGAATTTGTTTCACAACATAAATCAAGGGGATGTTTACCAGTAGTTTTTTGAATGTTTCAAATATTTCATTATATAGATCATTTTCCTTTTACTTCCTAGGATGGGTGGAACTTTGGGGAAATGGAAGGGTTATGGGTTGTCTAAGAGACTCATTGACATACAGACTCTTTCCTTTGAAGGGATTCTCTCAAGACATGGTTTTCAACATTTGGAACATTTTCAATTGTTGGGATGGAGGTTTCCTTAGGAGGGGATGACTCTAATGGGGGATTCATTTGGTTTTTATGTTTTGTTCCACTCCTATGGGTGATGGAACTAACATTTCCCTTTATCCCTAGGGTTAAATACTAGTTGAGAAGGTATTTTACCCGACCTGTGACATTGAATTTCCCCCACCGAGTTAGCTAGTTAGCCTAACTGGGGTTGGAGGTCTTGTATAACTTCCTGGGTGGTGTGTTGGAAGTGGAGATTGTTGGTAGCCATTTTTTTCATCATATCTTCTAGGATAGGCTCAGGTTTTAGAGGGGCAGTTGGAAAGGCCATGGGGTGGTTTAGAATTTCTGGGTGGTCGTGGTGGATGACTACTCTGACCTTGTTGATACCATGGTTGATGGGGCTGTTTTGAATACCCCCTTGAATATAAACTTGGGTTTAATTCACCCTAGAGATGGATGGATAGTATGGTTCATACCTAAAGGGTTGGTTATAGAGGTGTCCTGGGAATATTACCTCACAACTCTCAGAAGATTTTCTCAATTGGGGGTATTGGTCAGAATAATTGGTGTCAAAAACGCAGATTCCATAATGGAAGGGAGGAGGAGATTGAGGTTTCCCTTGGGAGAGGAAAAGTAGTCGTAGAAGGGTACATACCTCCTCAAACATCGTGTCCACCTTCTTCTCGAATTCAGTACTTTTCACCTCATGGACACCTTGAATGGGTACATTGGACCTTGAACATAATTGTTCAGGGTTTTGCGCCATGTGTGGAAAACTTGAACATAAACTTTTAAAGTGATCCCAATATTCATGTAATGTTTCCCCTTGTGATTTCCTTATACCACATATTTCTTTCCTTATAGTTGCAATTCGAGAGGTTGGGAAATATTTTTCAAGAAAAAGGAGTTTCATGTCTGTCCGGCCTCTAATTTTTGAGTTAACATAGTAAAGCCAGTATTTTACAGTGTATTCTAATGAAAATGGAAATGCTCGGAGCTTTACCTGTTCTTCATCCACATTGCAGGTTTTAATGTAGAACACACCATTTGAAATTATTTTAAGTTTTTATGATGATCTTCTCCAGAAAGACCGTGGAATCTTGGCAATAAGTGAATTATAATGGATTTCAGTTCAAAATTGGGTGCCTCGCCTTGTATTTGAACATATGTATGTTGTATATCAACATATGGAGAGGTTAGTTCTTTTAGTGTACGATTGTTTTAATGAATTTTATACTCATTAATTTAAATTTAAAATTTTGTTCCACAATAAGAGGGGTTTAGAAATGTATCATGTTGTGGTATATCCTCCTTCAATGAGTTTTCTTATGCGTCTTAGGGCCGCTGAAGTAAGATCATATCAGATCGGGTTTGAAAGGAGATAAATGTCCCAGATTAAAATGCATCATGCACAAAACCAACACATTAAATAAATTAGAACATCAATATATAGGTAATGGTATAATATAAAATAAAATAATATTCACAAAATTTATAAAAACCATATAAAAAACATGCACTAAATACCAAATTTCTTCCCGACAATGGCGCCAAAATTTGAATGCATTGTCATGGAATGTAAAATAGATTAAGATTTTAAGGTTTATTTATAGTTTAGGGAAGACCCTAGGTTGTCCCTCACGGAGAATTGGTTGGTTTAGATTGTGCTTTGTTAATAATAAGTACTGAAATAGGGGTGATTTTGGAATTTTTTTTAGGATGAAATTACTTAATTAAAAGCTTTAAAGATAAGAATCCAAATGGATTTTGAAAAAATGAGATAAAAGGGTTCATTGTGATTTAACTACACACATTTAATGTACATTTTCATAGATATTAATTTATTTTTTGGATTAATTCCTTAGTTGAAATTCATTGGAATCCGGATTAATTCATAAGCTTTAATTTCAATGCTTAAAGAACGAAACCTTGATGTAACAATCGTATTTTCAAGGTCCAAAACTTATGCATGGAATAAAAGCTTCCAAATCATATTTGAATCTCAAGAAGGTGGTAATGAAAAGGATTCTTGTGCTTCCCAATTGGAACAACACAATTCACACACTCAAAACCTTACACCGATCAGTTAGAAATTAAGAGTATCTCAATCACATGCATCAAAATGAGAATTAAAATATGGAATTATGTATGATATATGGAAATAAATGTTTTCACATCTAAAACAATCCAAACCAATTGTAAAAATAATAATAGGAACTCCCTTGACATGTGTATGGTATCCCATTAATGTTTGGACAATACCCCAATTTTTCAGATCATTTGGATGCATGGTTTAGTAGAAATATGCAGTTGAGTCCACTCGGGTGCATGGATCAGGGAAGTTTGGCCCATTTTTATTGCACATCATCATGGGTCCTCCAAATCACCTCCACCTTCAATGATTTTATCAAAAAAAGTATCATTTACCTTTTTAAAAGTAATAAATACAAAAATTATTAAATAAAACATGATGTCATATTTTTTATTATTTTTTAAATTTTCAATAGAAAACTAGTTTAGAATAGTGGTGTGAGGGTGAAAATGAAAGAGTGAATCATAGGGTGATCATCAGCCTTTACATTCTAATAAGTGAGGCACCATGAAACGAACTCAGCCACAACTTTCTTCATCCCTGACCACCAATACTGATGGTGGAGATCTTGTTACATCTTCACCACACCTGGATGTACCACCAAAGGGGATGTATGGAACTCCATCAAAATCTTCTCTCACAATGCCACTAGTACTACTGTGCGTCTTCTAAAAATGATGACATGCACCCCATTTCTAGAAAATCCATCAAGAGTTTTCCTTGAGGATAACTGAGCATATAGGGCCTCGCAGTCAATATCCATAAGTTTTTCCTACCTAACCTACTGTAAGAGTGTGGGATTGACCGTTATCTACTGATGGTAAGATGCTCCATCATCATCCATGAAAGATATTTGCATCGCAGATAGATGCTTCATCACCTCACTCAGAAGTTGTAAACCAGATATTCTATTGAGCATGCCTGCCACCATGTTCCCCTTCTGAGAGGTATAGACCATCTCAAATTCATAGTCCTAGAGGAACTCTAACCATATTCAATACCTCTACTTCAGGTCCTTTTGGGTGAATATATACTTGAGACTTTTTTGGTCGGAGTATATTTTAAACTACTCTCCCATCAAGTAGTGTCCACACATTTTCAAATAAAATAACACTACTACTAGCTCCAGGTCATGGGTCACATAGTTTTGTTCATACTGACTCAACTTCCAGGAATCGTAGGTGATCATGTTTTTCTCCAGCATCTAGACACAATAATGTCCATTCCCTGAGGTGTCATAGAGATGTACATACCCAATGCCCTCCTCTGGTAATCTCCAGATGAGGGTGCTATTCAGTCTCCGCCTCAGCTCTTAGAAACTCTTATCTAACTTCCCCATCTACAAAAGGGTTTCCCCTTCTGTGTCAATGCTGATAAGTGTGTTGCTACTTTGGAAATGTCAGGCACGGTCCTTCGATGGTATCCAGCCAACCCCAAGGAACTCTACACCTCAGTTACTCTCTTAGATGGATCCCAAGCAAGCACTACCTCTATCTTCATCAGATCCACTAAAACTCTATCCTCCATGATCATGTGTTTTTGAAAGTGGACCTCCGGAATCCAGAATTATCACGTACAGAGCTTCCTAAAAAGGTGGTGCTCTCAGAGTGTATCCAAGTCTATCCGAAAGTGTGTAGTGTGGTACTATTCTGACGCCGAGTACACCAAGAATTCATCAATGAATACCACCATGAAATGATCAAGGTGAGGTTAGAAGATCCTATTAATGAGTCCCACAAACACTTTTGTGGAATTGTTCACGCTGATGGGAATCTCCAAGAACATGTAGTGGCCATACCTACATTTGAAGGTTGTATTCGGTACATCCTCATCGCGCACCCGAAGCTGGTGATATCCTGACCCGAGGTCTATTTTTGAGAACCATATTTCTCCATTTAGTTGATCAAATAGGTCATCCATCCTCATCAGTGGAAACTTTTTCTTCACGGTCACCTGGTTCAATCACCGTAAGTCCACACATATCCTCAAGAATCCATCTTCCTTCTTGGCAAACAACATTGGGGATGCCCATGGTTAAACGATGGGCCTCATGAATCCCTTTTCCTGTAAGTCCTCCAGTTGCATCCTCAACTCATGAAGCTCCATGGGGGTCATCCAATATGCCAGTGTGGATATTGGTATCATCTCGAGGTATAGGTAGATTAATGTGGCAGTGTTTTCACAATCTTTATCACATCCCTTTTGTAATTTTTATTTACTTTTTTATACCAAAGTTTTTTTTATTAAATAGTTTCTAATTGTGTGCTTTTGTAAATTCCGGTATAAAATAATAATTTTTTAATTTAAATCATGTGTTTTATTGTGTGTTATTGTCATTTTAAATAATTCTTAAATCAAATAAATTCATGTGAGTTTGAATTTTATTTTCCACCCTTATATATTTATAATTTTTCATTCTAGTTAGTTTATTAATTCATTAATTTATTTAATTCTTTATTTTTAATTTCTAAATAAATAACTCACTTTACTTTAAATAAATAAATTGGTTTTTATCAATGTAATTTTTTTGAATTATTTAATCTAAATAATTATTTTTTTAACTCATTGGTTAATTAATTGGTTAAAAATTTTAATAAATTAACATTAATTACTTTAAATTTTTCTTAAATTTATTTGTTTATAATATTTAATACAAATATATTCATTATTTTAAATAATGGATAATTAATTTTATCATTTAACTTTGTGTCATTTTTATTTACTTTTTAATTCTATTTGTTAATTTAATTGATTTAGTTATTCATTTACTTTTTTGTAAATTGTTGATTTATTTAAATTTATTGATTTATTTTTTTCAATTGTTATGGTGTCACCACATTCTCTATTACAGTGGTACATCTCACAGTTCCAAATACATCATACGGTGCCACCGCCTCCACCCCTTTCTTCACGGTGCATGTGCCACTGTTTCACTCATGATGCCACAACAATCCCCCGCCACCGTATCCCCCACCTCATTGTGCCACCATTCCAGCACTCATGGAGTCATTGTATTCCTGCAACAGCAAACCCATTCATTGTAACCTGTTTTTGTCTCACTGTATCCTTAAAACTGTTGCATCGTTTCATCACAGAACTAATGTCACTATATTGCTTCCATACATTGTCCCCCACTTTACCACCATTCCATCATGGTGCCTTTGCTACCAGTCCACTGTCTTTCTTCCATCCTAACACTAGGAACACAAAAAAACCCCACAGGAATCGCACATCAGCACAACACGAACCACCACAACATATCAAAATAAAATCCAAATCAGATGAATACATGAAACATTGAAAATCTCAAACCATTTTAAATCATATTTTAATATCAGGAAACCCAAATAAATTTCCTTACTAGCTCTTCTTCAACACAAGCATCCTGAACCCCCTAGCCCGCACCACCGGTGAGTCATCAGACCGCTACTACCCAAATATGTGTGCAGTAACCGCACCTCACCGCCTCTGCTCTCCATCTGTGGTTGCGCCATCCCTGAGAGAATACTCTCACTTACATTCTCCTCCTCAAGCCAAGCCACCCGAATCACTTGCACCCTACCACCATTGCTTCTCCATCCCTCTGAAATCTTCCAAGTTGAAACCTCACCTCAGATCCTTATGAACAGACTGAAACCCCCTTATCTTCACCACAACCATCCATATCTCCAGCACTACATACCCACACTCGACCAACACTCTTCCATCAGGTGCTACCTAATGATGTCGCCACATTCTTTCTTCCTCAAAGTCCCATGTCTTCATTCTGTCCACGCCGAACTTACCCCCCCCCCCTCTTTTCGTTTCTTCCTTCTTCTTTTTTAGTTTTTATTCTATTTTATTATATCATATAATATAACATATATATATTATATATTATATATCATATGAAATACTATAATAATTATAAGGTATATTAATAAAAGTATAAAATCATATATATAATATTAATATGCCATAATAATATATGTTATTAAATATATATAATAATCAATAAATATATTATAATTATTATTATATATTATAAAATATAAATAAATTAATAAGTACTTTTGTTAACTAATTTAAGTAATAATATTAATATATTGTTATTTAATTTTTGGTTCATTTTATTTGTATTACTTGTTTTGTTTTGTTTTTTGTTATTTAGTGTAGGGGAAGCTACTCATGGAGGGGGTGATAACAGGAAGATGTTTGTGTGAAAAATGAAATGAATATGGTGTGCATTAAAAAAGGCAAAGTACACTCACTGAGAGTTCACTAAAAAGATGGTGACATTCTTATAATAGCACGCCACGTGGAACCTGCTACCTATTAGGAATTGATAGAGGGAGAGTTGTGGCTGAGTGTGCATGCCCCAATAATCTCTTAGGAGCAACAGCTCCAGTGACCAACGTGGAAGGAGTGGAACTGTGAAATAACCATGTGGAGGTTGGGGAACACATCAGACAATATTACAAATACATCAATTACTGGTTCATCAAAATTCATCATGGGTATTAGATCATTCATTCACCCTAGGGTAGGACGCAGGAGAGGGATTCATCTATCCAGACAAGGAGAGTGGAGGAGGAGGAATATAGAGCATCACAGAGGCCTACATATTGGGGGCATCAGAACATACGATCGACATTTCATACCTCAACTCACAGGGCCAGACATCATGCACATTCCATCATCTCATCCACCATCATGTAGCAGGATTTTGAGTTCTTTGGATTCCAAGCAGGGAGATAAATATTTTTCTCCTTGCTCGGTTTTGTGAATATACTTTCATTATAAACATACTTGTGTTTAACTCTATTAATTTTTTTAAGTCGATCATGATTCCATTCTAATATTTGTTAGAAGAATAGGATGGTCGACTAGAGTTTTTGATTTATTGTTTATGCATTCATTTTCTACAGGATAATTCTCTCTCTTTCCCACATCTTCTGGACAACTATTTTATTTTTAATGTCTTGTAATAGTGGTAACTAGTCTCGATTGGAACCAATTTCTAACTATTTTCAACATGAGGATTTAACTAAAAAGTTATTCAAACTTAAGAGAGAAGAAGATTTACTGAGTTCAACTGACAAGTTGAACCCAGTGAAATCTGATTTTTAACCATTGATTGATTGAATGATTTCTACAGTTGAGATAACTGTAGAGTCTATTAGTCAAATGTTGACCTAATAAAAAATTTGTCCAACTGATCTCAATCGGATCCAGATCCTTCGAATTAAATGTGTAAATAAGGAAAAAACTATATTGAATCTGGCCAATTGAATTCCCTTTCTCTATCATATTTACTTTTTGATATTTTTCTCACTACACACTTTCTGCCTATTGTGTGTACTGCCCCCTTTACACTCACCAGTTCACCTTCACTTCCTTAAACTGATTTTCACTCACTCCACCTCATCACCACAATCATTTTTTGATTGTTTTTGTATGTGTTTTTTTATTATATTTTTTAGATCACCAAGCACTACATTAGACCCCCCTATGTTTTGACACTATCTTTCTAGTGTTCTAAGTAGTAAGTCGGTTATAAATTTTAGTTTGTCTCTCATGACCCATGACACGCGTGAATGAAAATTTTGGCATCATTTCTAGGGATGCCACGTGTGATATAGAAAAAACAAAACAAAAATTCACACAAGAAAAAAATAAAAAAATCATAAGAAAAAGCAATAAAAAATGTGCGAAAAGAAAATTGTAATTCAAAAAATTGTGAACCTGCTGCATGAAAACCAAGTCTATGTTTGAATACACAGTACCTGGAAGTCCTAAATTGATAATCAACTCACGGATGTGAGAAAGAGCAAAGACAAGATAAAAATGAAAGATAACAGAAATGAGAACATGAGCAATCCACTTTCAAAGAATTTGAACCAACCTAGAATGATGAACCCACCTGAATATGAGATATCTGAGAGGCAAAATTTGAGAGAGTTATTGCTCCCATCAGTTTCTAGTAACCCTTCATGAATTAGACTCTATCCTAGGTCTTGAAATTACAAAATCATGCAATCCATTCTTAGTCAGTTGCCTACCTTCAATTGAATTTCTAGTGAAGACTCTCTTGTCTTCATTAGAGACTTTCAATGTAGTGTATATCAGTAACCACTTAGGGTTCTCACTAGGGAAGAGCGTAAACTGAGAGTGTTCCCCTTCTACCTCAAGGGAAATGCTAGGTCTTGGATTCAATAGTTTGAAAAAGAAATCCTTGTCACCTGGGATCATGTTTATAATGCATTCACAATGTAAATCTATCCTAAGAGTTTGACATCTGAAATTAGGCACAAAATAAATATATTCCTTTTGGATGAAGGAGAATTATTTCATGAATCATGGGATAGGTTTAGAGGTTTGGGTAGACAGTTTAGAAACCATCAATGTACACCCCTATTTATCATGGACACCTTCTATAATTGTCTCACCCCTTACCACCAAACCTTGGAGGATCAGTCTTCTGGAGAAGACATTAGTGATAGGACATCTAAAGAGCTCAAACAAATCTTCAATACCATAGCTCAAAACTCCCAGCACA
The DNA here is from genome assembly GCA_963277665.1 of Viscum album. NCBI lineage: Eukaryota > Viridiplantae > Streptophyta > Magnoliopsida > Santalales > Viscaceae > Viscum > Viscum album. The sequence continues at coordinate 1,686,352,002 of OY728147.1, read as the reverse complement.
AATTCTCTATGAGGAGAACCATTGTGAGAAAGGAAACTACCCCTGCTCCTCATGCTAAAGCCCAAGCTGTTTGGTTATTTAATGAGAACCCACATCATTCCCTTAAGGGGTAGTGACACCACTGTGGCATGTATGTCTTTTCTCAAACCTGCAGTCCAAATTTCATTATGCTTGTCCCGCCTCATGTGAGTGCTTCCATTGCAGGCTATGGACCTCAGATGCATCCTAGGGATGGTCTTTTTTCCAACTCCTACAATCAAGGGTATAGGAACCATCCGAACATGTCATGGAAGGAGTAGGGATTCCTCTGACCTACTGCCCCTCCAGGATTCCAGCAACCTCCTAGCCAGAAATTCCAAACCAAAACCAACCTTAGGCTATGTCATCCAACTCAAAAGATGAGGTGAGAGACATGTTCCATCAGTTTATAGGGAGGTTTGATGAAAAAAGATAAAAAATGATTATGATAAAGTTCAAATGGATTCGAGAATGATGAACTTGGTAATTCCAATGGGAAAATGAGAAACTTGATGAAGCTAGAAACTCAAATCTAAAAAAAACCCGAATCTAGAAAACTGGACAGCACCACTAGAATCCCTCCAGTTCCAGTTTTTCTAGCTCAAAAAAGCAAAAAAAATGGCTTGAAAAATGAAGACAATAAAGTGGAAAATATTTTTGAAGAGGAAGCGGTAGAGATGACCCCAATTTTGAGGAATTATTCTCTTGCAATCCCCTTCCCACAAAGAATTAATAAACCAATTCATGATTCTAAACTGTTGAACATTTTTAAAGAGGTTAAAAAATTGAACATTGATATCCCATTCTTGGAAGCCTTGATTCAAAGCTCGTCATATCTGAAATCACTCAAGAAAATATGTTCAAACAAAAAGGCATTGGATGAATTTTCCACCTATATCTTAACAGAGGAGTGTAGTGCATTCTTGAAGAATTGGATACCTCCTAAACATTACGACCCATGATGATTTTTCATCCATTAAACACTTTCAGATAGAAGTTGTAAGTTCAATTGTTTGTGTGATTTGGGTGCTAGTATTAACTTGATTCCCATGTCCCTTTTTCAGCTCCTGAGATTAGAAGTTCCCAAACCCACCATTGTTGTGCTACAGCTAGCTGATAGGTCCATTACTCATCCAGTGGGTAGTGTCGATGATCTATTGGTGGGAAGAGGAAAACTTTTTTTCCTTACTGACTTTCTTATCCTTGATATAGAGTGTTTACAAGAGGTTCCAATCATTATCATTAGGCCCTTCCTTACCATAGGGGGAGCTATGATAGATGTGTTTAGGGGAAAACTAATTTTCAATATTGGTGAACAAAAAGAATAAATCAACGTTTTTAAGAAAATATAAGAACCCACCAACCCAATTTTCCCCAAAGATGATATGTTAGTTGTTGAGAGTAGTGTTGATAAGGAGGAAGGGGATTTTCTAAGAATGGTAATTGAAATCAACAGTGAACCTGAAATCCCAGCTTCTTCTTGCATGGGGATCAGCTCAAGTATAGAGAGAGAATTGGTAGATGAGTACGAGGGAGAATTCTTGGAGAACATAGATGAGTTTTTTTGGAGGTCTTTCTTACCCTGAGAGAGGTTTCTATGTTTAAAGATTTTGTTTTGATGATCTCGTAATGAGGGAGAATCCTTCTCTACTACCTTCTTCAAGAGGCAGCATAAAGACCTTGGGCCACCCATGCCCAAGTGTCTTCCCTCAAGAATGTCACCACCCACCCTTGAACTCATGCCTCTCCCTGTCCATATCAAATATTCCTTTTTAGGAGAGAGTTCCTCCATTCCTGTTATCTTATCATCAACCTGGAGGTGAGTCAATAGAAAAATCTGCTTAGTGTTTTAAAGAAGTACAAGTCTGTCATTGGGTGGTCGATAGCTGATATCAAGGGGATAAGTCCAACCTTCTGTATTCATAAAATTCCCAGGGAACCTGAGTGTAATCCTAGAGTAGAATCCCAAATAATAATCAACCCAAACATGAAGGAAGTTATTAGAGAATAAGTGATTAGGATTCTTGATGCTGGAATAATTTTTCCCATTTATGATAGCCCCTAGGTAAGTCCTGTCTAAAGTGGTACCCAAAATGAGTGGAGTGATTGTGGTCACTAATGAAAAGAATGAGAAAATAAAAACAAGAGTAGTGAATAAATGGAGTGTCTATATAGACTACAGAATGTTGAATGTTTCCATAAGAAAAGATCACATTCCCATACCATTTTTGGATCAAATGTTAGAGAGACGGGTAGGCAATGAATTATTATTCTTTCTTGATGGTTATTCTAGTTAAAACCAGATTTCCATTTCACTTGGGGACCAAGATAAAACCACCTTCAGCTGTTCATTTGGGACATTTTTCTACAGGTGGATGCATATTGGCTTATTGGGTGCTCCTGCCACTTTTCAAAGGTGTATGATGCCAATTTTTTCAGACATGATGGAAAAGATAATTGACGTGTTCAGGGATTATTTTTCTGTTGTGGGACATAACATTAAGAACTCTTTGAAAAATTTGGAACTAGTGTTAGAAATGTGCCAAGAGACCAACATAGTCTTAAACCAGGAGAAGTGCCAATTCATGGCCACTGAAGATATAGTTTTAGGACAAAAAGTTTCTAATAAGGGGATGGAGGTCGATAATTCTAATGTTGAGGTCATAATAATGTTTCCCCCACATGAAAATGTCAAAGGAATCAGATGTTTTTTGGGTCATGTAGGGTTCTATAAGAGGTTCATCAAGGACTTTTCTAAGATTACTAGACCATTGTGGTCCCTACTAGTTAAGGACTCACCCTTTTTATTCAATGATAAATGTCTAGATGATTTTAATCTGCTTAAGGAGAAGTTGACTACATCACCTGTAATCCCTTCTCCTAACTTGAAACTTCCCTTTGAGGTGATGTGTGATGCTAGTGACTTTTTAGTAGGAGTTGTGTTAGGCCAGAGGAAGGATAGGAAAATACATATTATTTACTATGAAATCAATCGACTAGACGGTACCCAGAAGAATATTTCTACCACTGAAAAGGAGTTGGTTGTAGTGTTGTTTTCTTTTGAAAAGTTCAAGCAGAACATTATAGGATCAAGGATCAAAGTTTTCCTAGATCATTCAATCATAAAGTATTTACTGGATAAAAATGACTCAAAGCCCGAACTCATTATGTGGACCTTGTAGTTATTGAAGTTTGATTTAGTTATTAAGGATAATAAAGGGGTTGAGAATTTAGTTGTAGATCACTTCTCCCAATTAACTAATACCCCAAGTTAGGAACCAAGAAAGATCAAAACTTATTTCCCTGATGAACAATTGTTTTCAGCATCTGTGCACCAGTCTTCCTAGTTCGCAGACTATGCCAACATTCTGGTAGTTGGAGTCATGCCCAAGGATCTCTCACACAAACAGAGGAAGTGGTTTATATGTAATCTGAAATATTATATTTGGGATGACCATCTTCTATTTAGGAGATGTTCTTATGGGATTTTGAAAAGATGTCTAGTTGAGGATGAGATTTTCTCCATACTTGATAGATTCTATTCATAACCTTGGGGTGGCCACCATAGAGGATAATGGACTACTCAAAAGGCCTTACAGGCTGGTTTCAACTGGCCAACATTGTTTAATGATGTTTGGAGTCTGGTTATTGGGTGTTAGAAAATTCAAATGTTGGTAAATGTTGGAAGAAGGTAGAAACTACCCCAAAAAGAAATTATGGAGGATGAAATCATTGATGTGTAGGGATTGGAATTTATGGGACCATTCCTATCCTCTTATGGGAAGGAGTACATTTTAATTGTTGTGGAATACGTTTCCATGTGGTATGAGGTAGTATCTTTGTCCAAAAATTCAGCTACTAGTGTTGTGAAATTCATCAAGATAAACATCTTTTCTAGGTTCGGTGTGCCTCAAGAATTAATCACTAATAATGGGACTCACTTCAAGAATTATAAGTTCAAGGGTTTGATGGAGAAGTATGGGTGCTCACATAGGACAATCACCACTTACCAACCATAGTCCAGTGGGAAAGAAGAAGTTTAAAATAGAGATATCAAACTGATTTTAGAGAAAATGGTTTCTAGATCTAGGAAGGACTGGTCAAGGATGTTGGATGAGGCCCTTTGGTCCTATATAACTTCTTATAAAACTCATATAGGGATGTCACCTTATAGGATACTATTTGGTAAAACATGTCATCTTGTTATTGAGTTACAGTAGAGATCCTATATGGTGGTGAAGGCTCTTAACTTTGATTTCAAGACTGCTGGTGCGAGATGTCTGTTAGAGTTGAGTGAGCTAGAGGAGATTAGATGATATTTCTATGAGAATAAAGAAATTTACAAATAGATAAAAAAATGAATTTCATGACTCAATCATTCAACATATGAATTTCAAGCTTGGTGAGAGAGTCCTGCTTTTCAATTCTAGAATGAATCTATTTCTAGGAAAGTTGATGACCATGTGGTCAGGACCCTTTACCATTGTTAGAGATTAGTTAAATGAGATGTTGATTTTGTCGGAGAAGATAATCGAACTTCCTTAGTCAATGGTCAAAGAATAAATCACTTCATTTAAGGGAAACCGAAGGGCTTGGTTTCCATATCTCTATTGGAAGAATGAGTTATTTCAAGTCTAACTGAGGACTATAAACTAAGTGTTTCATGGGAACTAACCCATGATACCTTAGTTATTTTACTTTTATTTTTATTCTTAAATAATGTTAACCCCTTCTACTTGTTCTCTAGTTAACCTCTTTACTGCTTGATGGTGCCTCATGATCTATTTTTGTTTCAGAGAGAGAGTTGTTGCTGCTAGAAACATGGAAAAGAAAACCCAAGGTAGAAATCCACTACATCATATGGATAACATTTCTTTCCACTCACTCCCTTGGGTTATATATCTTGAACATAAAACTCTGCAATCTTATTTTACTTATTTTAAATTATAGGTTAATGAAGAGTAGTAAACACCCAGTGATACTGATGAGGATCTATCTATCGAAGTCCGTGTTAAAGATCCAATAATTCAGGGAAGTGTTGTTTTTACCCTTTTCACTTTTAATTACCTTCTTAATCTTCACTTTGAATTAAGTGTGTGGGACTTCCCCCTGGCCTATGAAAAGTGTACCATGCATCATGCTTGGTTGTTTCCTTGATAATATCAAATTAGTTGAAAATGTATTTTGAGCTGCATTTTGAAACTTGCTACACCCACTGTTTTCCTTCACATTAAGTTGTTGCTGCACATCATTATTAATTTTTCTACTATTTAAATGTCACTAATTAAATCATTTGTCTTCTCATAATGAATCAACACATGAACATTTTAAGAATACAACTGAGCTTGTTACTGGTGATGATTGGTGGGGTTTGGTTCTTCTATTAAGTTTATGTTTCTAATTTGTTTTTCTTTTTTGTGTGGAAAATAAATTTTTTGAACCTCATTGATATCCCATAACACCCTTTTTAAGCTAACATGTCCATATGTTTTGAACGTAAACTTTCTTCCACCTTATACTTCAACATTGAGGACAATGTTGGGTTTTATGTGTGGGGGAGAGGGGTCATTTTAGTGTCATTTCCAATTCCCCCTTCTTGAACCTGAGTTTGTAAAAAAATGGTCAATTTTTATCAAAACATTTTTCAATATCTTTCAAAAGTTTTCAAATTCATTCATCACTTGATGACCATTCGAGGATCAGTGGTACTTCAATTTTGTCCTGTTAGATAATAACTACTTGCTGGATATTGACAGTGGCACTTAGTCAGAAATGGTTAATCATGAATGATTGTTGAGTGAAATTGTTCATTATCTTTATGGATCTATCTATTTAAGAACTGAGGATGAGAGTGTGACAGTATAGGTTTTGTGTGATGATGATCATGACAAAGGGTAACTAGAATCTCTCACTGGAACCTAGGAGACTCACATTTTTATTAGATAATATTCAATCACTTTTAGAATTCAACTTGATTGATTATTAACTAAGTCATTTGTAATTGAAGTAAAATGAAAAAATTGGTTCCCATGGGGATTATCTAAAACAAGGCATACTGAATGCATTTCTATGAATAAAAAATTTCAATTTCACTATTAATAAGTTTTATGTACAGTTCATTACACATGGAATATGGCAAGGAAAAATTAAAATAAATGTGCCCTTGTAAAAAATGAATTCATTAAGTTGAGGGGAATTTTGAACCTAGGTGAATAAGGGTGAAATTGAATTGGTTATAATTCATTTTAGTTGAACCAGTAAAGTGATAAAAATAAAGGACTTTAATTTTTTGAACATGGGGGAAGGTGAAAATGGGAGGTGCCCTTGGTTATGTTTTTAGTTCCACTTCATCTAACCATTCATCAGTCCTTGAATTAGAACTTGAATTGGATGGTGAAGTAGGACAGTTAATGAGTACATATAGAAGGCATGACATACTTGAAAACATATGAATTTGTGATGATCTTGACATCCAATGGGTTTTTGAAGCTAGGAACGATATTATTTTTGAACACCTTTGAAAATCTTAACTCAATATTTGGTCTTGCTCCTCTAGGTATTAAAGTGTAATCATCCCCCATTTGAATTGAATCTCACAAATCATCATTCTGTTTAAAGTAAAAGGCATGTACTTGTTTGAGGAGAAACAATGTTTTAAGTGTGGGGTGTTTGATGTGGAAATGTTTTTACACTCTTTACAGCATCCTTTTTGTATTTTTATTGACTTTTTTATAACAAAATGCTGTTTTTTTAAATAGTTGATAATTGTGTGATTTTGTACCTTGCTGTGTACAATAATCGTTTTTAGTTTAAATCATGTGTTTCATTATTCATTATTATCATTTTAAATAATTCTTAAATCAAATGAATTCTTTTGAATTTGACTTTTATTTTTTATTCTTTTATTTTAATAATTTTTCATTTTAGATAGATTATCAATTCATTAATTTCAGTAATTATTTATTTTTAATTTGTAAATAAATAACTCACTTTACTTTAAATAATTAAATTTATATTTAAAAATGTAATTTTATTCAATTCTTTAATCTACTTAATTCTTTAATTGATTAATTGGTTAATTAATTTGTTAAATAATTTAATAAAGTAATTGTAATTAAATTTAATTTTTCATAAATTAATTAATTTATAATATATAATATAAATAAATTCATTCTTTTAAATAATACATAATTAATATTTTCATTTATCTTTCATTCATTTTTTTTTGTTTTTAATTCAATTTGTTAATTTAATTGATTTAGTTTTTAATTTATTTTTTAGAAAATTTTTGATTTATTTAAATTCATTTATTTACTTATTTTAGATGTAACAGTGGAACTGCTTCCTCTATTACAGTGGCATGTCTCACCATTCCACACATATCATACAGTGCCATCTCCTCCACCCCTTTCATCATGGTGCTTGTGCCACCGTTTCACTCACGGTGCCGCAACAAACCCCTGCCACTGTATCCCCTCCCTCACCATGCCAATGTTCTAGCACTCATGGAATCACCATATTCCTGCCATAACAAACCCATGCACCGTAACCAGTTGTTATCTCACAATATCCTTAAAACTGTGGCACTGTTTCATAACATAACCGGTGCCACCGTCTTGCTTCCATCCACCGTCCCCCTCTTTACCATTGTTCCATCATGATTCCTTTGCTAACATTCCACCGTCTTGCCTCCAACCCAACTCCATAAAAAAACAAATCCCCACAACAATCACACAACAAAACAACAAGAAAACACAACAGCATATCAAAATAAATTCCATAGAAGCTGAATTCATCAATCATTGCAAATCTCAAACCAGTATAAATCAAAATTTCAGATCCAGAAACCCAAATCAATTTCCTTACCAACTCTTGTTCAAACTGAGCCACCTGAACCCCCTAGCTTGCACCATTACTGATTCACCTGACCACAACTACCCTAAAACATACATAGCAACCACACCTCGCCACCTCTTCTCCGGATCCGCAGTCATGTCGTCCATGCGATAAGACTCCCGAAAACATTCTCCTCGAGCCAAGATACCCGAATCACCTACGCCCTACCACCACTGCTTCTCCATCCCGCTGAAATACCCCAAGCCGTGACCTCGCCCCTACTCCTTGTACACTGACCAGAACCCCCTTCTCTCTGCTGCAGCCATCCGCATCTCCAGCACTGCACACCCACACTCAACCCCCGCTCTATAATCCCATGTTACCCATCGCCGCTGCCGCATTTATTCTTCCCTAAAGTCCCTTGCCTTTTTTCTGTCTGCGCCGAACAGACCCCCCTCTCTTCGTTTTTTCATTCTATTTATAGTTTTTATTCTATTATATTCTATTATATAATAATATATATATATATTATGTATTATATATCATATACCATACTATAATAATTATATGTATATTAGTAATAGTATAAAAGCGTATATATAATATTAATATGCAAAATAATATATTTTATTAAATAAATATAATAGTCATTAAACATATATTAGTATTAATAATATTATATATTATAAATTATAAAAATTAATAAGTATTTTTGTTAATTAATTTAATTAAAAATATTAATATATAGTTATTTTAACTTAGTTTCATTTAATTTGTTTGACCTGTTTTGTTTTTTGTTTTTGTTATTCAGTCCAAACGAGCTACTCATGGAAGGCGTGACAGAAGGAAGCTGTTTATGGAAAAAATGCGGTGAATATGTTGTTCGATTAAAAAGAAGGAGTACACTCACTGAGAGTTAACAAAAAAGTTGGTGACATGATCATAAAAGTGCACAACGTGCAACCTGCTGCCTATTAGGAATTGTTAGAGGGAGGGTTGTGGCTCAGCGCACGTGCCCCATTATTTAGTTAGATGAAACTGCTCTAGTGACCAGCACGGAAGGAGTGTAACTGTGAAAGCACCACATGGAGGTTGGGGAACACTTTAGATGAGTTCCAGGTAATTCGATTACTGGGTCATTAGCAATCATCATGAGTACTAGATCATTCATTCACCCTAGGGTAGGATGAGTGATAGGGATTCATCTATCCAGATGGGGATAGTGGAGGAGGAATATACAACATCACATAAGATAGCAGATTGGAGGCATCCGAATAGTAGATCATCATTTCATACCTGGATTCCCAGGGTGGGACATCGAGCACATTCCAGCATGTCATCCACCATCATGTAGCAGGAATTAGAGTTTTCTGGAGCTCAAGCAGGGAGATGAATATATTTCTCATTGCTCAGTTTTGTAATCATTTTTCACTATGAACATACTTGTGTATAACTCTTTTAATTTGGTTGATGTCGATCATGATTCTAGGCTAATGTTCTTTGGGGGAATAGGCTGGCCAACTAGAGTTGTTGATCTATTTTTTAGGAATTCATTTTATACTAGATAACTCTTCCTCTCATTCTGACATCGTCTGGGCAGTTATCACTACAACATAAATTGACTTTAGTGGCGTTTTTGTAGCGGCAATTCACAAAACCGCTGCTAAACCTTTTTTTAAAATGGTTTTGCAGAGTTTTTTAATAAACCCCCATGAAACCATCTCTTTTTTTACACTCCCAACCCTTCCCCCCCGACCCCAACCACAATTCTCCCCCCAACCCCCCGTGGCCCCGCGACCCCCCTTTTCCTAGGAACCCCCCACGACCCCCCTTCTCCCAAAAAACCACCCGACAACCCCCCGACGACCCCCCCCCCCCCCGGCGACCCCCCAACGACCCCCCGACGACCCCCCAGCAACCCCCCTTCTCCCTGTGACCCCCCTTCTCCCTGAGACACCCTTATCCCCCATGACCCCGCGACCCCGTGACCCCACAACCCCCTTCTCCCAGCGACCCCATGACCCCCTTCTCCCAGTGAGTTTACTATGAGCAAGTATTGTTTAGGATAATTTTTCATGTTTACATTGAACTCATATTTGTATGTTCTATTTATGAATAAAACAAATCAGTTCAATTTATCTTGGGTAAATATGGTTTAGTTTAGTTCAATCTAGTTTTGTTCAAATCAATTTGGATTGGTCTATTTTGTTTTTTTTAGTTTATAGTTTTTTAGTATTTTTTAGGTAGTGTTTGGAAATATTGAATATATATGATTTGGTTCATTTCAATTCAATTTTTTTACATTTATTTAATTTTATTCAGTTGAATTTGGTGTAGTTGAATGAAATAAAAAAAATATTTATATTATTTTCATAACTATTGTAACACTTTAATTCATTTAAGGTTTGATTATATTCAGTTTGATTCAATTTAATTTTACTCTCGATATGTTGGTTCATAATTTTTATGGTTTGTTTGATCACTTTTTATTTAATTTGAAAAAAATTTATACATTTTAATGTAGTGATTTTCAATATGAATATTTATATGATATAAAATTAGACAATTTAAATGTTTTATAATGGTTTTGTTAATTTTATACGAGGGTTTATTTTTTAAAATTGAATGATTCAAGTGTAATTATTTAGGTTAATATCGTCCAATGAAATAGTTTTTAATATAAAATGATTTTTGAAATTATAACCCATTGGAATAAATTTATGCAACCAGTGTATATGAGTGGAGCTTTAATGGTCTTAAAATCATTAGTTCTAGTAAATACCCTTGTAATTGATTGGTTAGACTATGAAATGATCTTACATGCAATGGGTTTCTAAATTATTGATTTCTAATGGTTTGAAATAAATGTGTATATGTTATAAATAGTTTTTTTAGAAATTTTGTAAAGGTTAGGGTTAGTTGGTTTTAATATTTTTTAGATCAATTTATTACAGATATTTCATATTTATTTCCTATTTTTGGACAAGTGACTGTATTTTAGTTTGGTAAAATAGGTCTGAGGGGACACCGAATATTGAATACATAGATTTAGATCTATTGTTTTGGATCAATACATGTCATTCTAGTTTTTTGTGTTTAATTTTGACTAAATTAATTTTGATTTGGTTTTGTTAGGTTTAGTTTTGTATGGGTGAATTGTGTTCACTTCAATTAAATTCAATTAATTATTTTTTTCCAATTCTAATTATATTGGATTTGGAATGTTAAATATTTTTTGAGACATTTCTTTTGCATCTATTTTTATCCAGTCTTGTATTATTTAGATATATTAAACGAGTCTTACATGTATTCAGTTATATATGATTTTGTTCATTTATATTTTTTTCCTTTAAATATGGTTTAATAAAATTAATTATCTAGAATTTTAAATCTAATCAGTGTAGAAATCATTGTATTTTAAGCGCATATGATAGAAACAATAGTGTGGGGGTGAATTTCTAATTAAAAAACTAATCTAACATAAAACCCAAACCACATTTATTAAAGTAATAAGACTCGGATATTGTCTAATGATTAGAGTATTGGTATCATACATATAAGTCATCCAATAAATAAGTGTTTCAAAACATACTTACAAACAATCTGATTAAAAAAATATTAAAAATTGAGAAACATAAACTTTTTAATCTAAATTTCACATAGGAATATAAAACTTGTTAAAACAAGTAATATGAAACCTATGGATAATGAATCTATTAATTCAAGTTGGTAAGGATCAGGTTGGTTGTGGAAATAATTATTTGGGGCTACCTGAGTCTATTCTTGGTTTCTAAAGGATTTTATCAATTTCTATGGATGTAGTTTCCCCTTGTGTTTCTGATGATAAAAATACTTTTGATTCTATATATGTGTGATCTAGGGTTATAGAAGAATTTAAATATTGATGTTTGTGGTTTTGATGGAAAAAAGTGGGGGATAGTGTTTGTTAAGAGAGGGGATATCTTTTTTCCATTTTTTGTCATATGGTTAATAGGAATAGATGCCTCAGGTTGAGAGTTGTATTCTCATGTTTGTGGGGTTATTGTGTGAAGCTTTTTTATGGGATGTGTATGTCTCAATTTAAAGATGGGTATTCCCATCTTTCTTATTCACTGTCAAATGATTTGATTTATTGTTATCAAATGGATGATTGTTTTGGTGCCCAACTACTTGTTCTAGTTTCTATATTCCCTATTGAGTTTGTCACATTGTGGTAGCTTATGATTGATCATTGAATTCCATGATTATGAAATTGATAATGTAACTGACATTGAACTCATGGGATGAGTATTGATGTTGGTTTATAGGATAATGGAAACTATGGGATGATTAGATTAATGCCCAGAGGAGTATTTGATGGAAATCTAAGAATTGTAATGGAAAATAATAAATCCAGCTGGATCTAATTAACTAAATTTATTAAATAATAATTTTTATTTAATTTAAAAAATGAGTGGATAGTAATATCTCTTTACTATGTCAAAATGTTTAATGGTGATGAATCATGATAGTTAGGTTCATGCATTAAATCTAGTATCTACTGGTGTAGTAAAAAATTAAATGGATACCAAGAAACCTAAACCAAAAGTGCATAGGTAACACAAAATTACATCCATGCAAACCTGAGTTCATGCAAGGCCTACTCTACTAGAACAAATTACATACCAAGCCTAGTTTGGAAGCACATATCAAATATTATAGGCCCAATAATGACCTTAGAATACTTAATTCCAAGAATCTAAGAACTAATATAGCTCCAACATGTGCAGTTTCTAGTGTGAGAACATCAAAAATAGTATGTATTTCACTACATCATAGAACATAAACCTGAGAATATTCTCCTCAAATAAGTACAATTATATTACAGCTACTTTATGATCAATGGATCATCTTTATTATATTATGTTTCTGTAATCTTACACTATCGTATATATGAATCCATTTCTATATTTTGTGGTAATTATAAGTTTTAACTTTTTTTTATATTGTGTAGGCACATTGTGATATAAATGGATAAAAGCTGGATCACATTATTGAGAAACACACCTCAGTATGTTAAGGGTTTGAATGAGTTTTTAGATTTTTCAAGTTCTAATCAATCCATTGAAGGGAGAGTAAGATGTTCATGTCCTAAATGTAAATTTAGAAGATGGTTGAGGAGAGATGAAGTTTATAAACATTTAATACTGAAGTAATTCCCTGATCAATATTTGTGTTGGATTTGGAATGGAGAATCGAACATTATATAACGATTGAGAACTGATGTTAATCCACAGAATGAGGTCCCAACATCATCGAAAATGGAAAATGATATGAAAAACCTCATAAATGATGCATTCGACACTACAAGACACCACTATCAACCTCAAAACATAACAGAAAAACCAGATGATGGTGCAAAAAATTGCAACGTGAAAAGTGAAGTTTTTTAGACTGTAACACAACCAGATCAAGATTGTAATATATCATTGGATCCTCCTCTTGATTCTATGGAGCCAAATGTAAGATAAAACTTCAATGAGAAAAATGCATTTCATGATTTAGTTGACTGTGGAAATCAAGGGTTGTATAGTGGGTGTATGAAATGTTCAAATATTTCTTTTACGCTGAAGTTGAACCATATCAAATATCTATGTGGAATTAAAAAAAAGGAAATGTCCATGAAATTGGAATTGATTGGTGATGCATTTCCAGAAGCAAAAAATCCCGAGTCTTTTTATGATATGAAAAAAGTTAGTAACGGGCTTCGTCTAAATTACACAAAAATACATGTGTGTCCCAATGATTGTATGCTTTATTGGAGAGAGGATTCAAATAGACAGAATTGAAAAAAAAAATCTTCTTCTAGATGACATTCAAAGGGTGATGATGGAAGTCTGAATCGACATAATTTCACGGAGAAGAAGAAAATGAACACCCCTGTAAATATTTTGTGTACATTCCTTTGAAACCTCGATTGCAAAGATTTTTCATGTCATTGAAAACCTCCGAACACATGAAGTTGAATTCTGTACATAATAATAATGATGGGTTAATGATACATCCACAAGATTTAAAATCATGGAATACATTTGATTCATTACATCCATATTTCTCAGCTAATTCTATGAATTAGCGATTGGGATTGGGTGCCGATGGATTCAACCCATTTGGGACTTTGAGTACTAGTTATAACATTTGGCTAGTTGTTTTGATCCCTTAAAATCTTCCCCTGTGGATGTGTATGCAAAAAAATTATTTTATCATTTTGATTATTATTCATAGAAAAAAAATTCCTGGAAATTATATTGATGTATACTTGCTGCCTTTGATTGAAAAATTATAGGATTTATGGTCCAACGATGTTGACACATTTGATTCTTCTTCTAATACAATGTTCAAAATGCATGCTGCTTTAATGTGGACCATTAGTGACTTCCATGGGATTGGGAATTTATCTGGTTGGAACACTTACATGGGTTTGTCTTGTCACATTTGTAACTTTTATTTTGAGCCCAAACAGATACCTCATAGTAAAAAGTGGTGCATCTTGTTCCATCGATGATTTCTTGATGCATCTCATATATTTCATCTGAACAGATCAAAATTTAATGGCTTCATTGATCATATACCACCTCCAAAGATGTTAACAGGTTCTGAAATATTGAAAAAACATGAAAATGTTGAAACAGAATTTGGGAAGGTTCATCATTTTAATGATAGCGGAAAAAGGGTGTGAAGTGCATCGTCAAGTGAAATTAGAATGCAACAATGGAAGAAAAAAAGTATATTCTTCAAACTTCTATATTATAAATTTAATTTCTTCCGGCATAAACATGATGGGATGCATATTTAGAAGAATGTCTGTGACAATTTAATTTTCACATTACTTAATGAGAATGGAAATTCGAAGGGTCATCTCAATGCTCACAAAGTCTTACAACTAATGAACATAAAACGTGATATCTGGCCAGATTAGAATCAAAAGTATGCTCTGACAATTTTTGCAAAGAAAAATAGAGATAAGGATACATTCCATCGAATTTTAAAGAATTTGATGGTATCTTATGGGTATTCAAGTAAAATCTCAAGTTGTGTTGACTTGAATAATCGTATGTTACATGGATTGAAAAGTCATGATTCACATATTTTGTTACAATAGTTACTACCATTGGCATTGCATACATTATTACCTGAAAAAGTTAATGTTGTTGTAATCTAATCATGCGCATTTTTCAGGCAACTATATGAGAAATCTCTACATCCATTTCAGCTTGACAACCTCCGGGAGAGGTTTGTATTGACCCTTTGTGCAATGAAGATGATCTTTCCTCCATCGTTTTTTATTGTCATGATGCATTTAACTGTGCATTAGGTTGAGGAAGATAAATTAGGAGGACCCATTCATTATCAATGGATGTATCCAATTGAAAGGTATATTATGTATATGTTTTTAAGTTAAGTAAATTTGTTTGGAATTTAAGAAAATGCATAATTGTGATTATTTTATTTCATAGATATCTTGGGAATTTGAAAGCATACGTGAGAAATAATGCTCAACCAGAAGGCTCTATTGCAAAAGGATATTTGGATGAGGAGTGTCTTACCTTTTGTTCTAGATACTTGGATGATATTGAGACAAGATTTAATCAATTTGGATGTGTTGATGACACATTTACTCAATCTCAAATACAACAAAAATCAAAAAAAAATCCTGCTATTGGTCGATCAGTTGGGAGAACATCAAATGTGATACTGACAAAATTGTAATTATAGGCACATAGACATCTGCTACTGAATAGTGAAATTACATATCCATTTATTGAAGAGTTGAGGATACAAACAAAGTGATAAATGAGAGTCCAAACACGAAATGAGAATGATATAATGAAATCTGTGGATAAAGAGATTTTAGAATGGTTTGCATGATGTGTATGTTCATAAATATTGAAATAAATAAGAATATTAGTTTGACACATACATTTTGTAAATATAATAATTTATATTTCCTTTTTAGATATTGAATACCAATACTCGAGCAAAGTTGATAGAATATTTGAAGTTTATTTCTATAGGTACTATAAAACAAGTTAGAAAGTTCGACGCTTACAATGTGAATGACTTTAGATTTCATACAGTCGATTAAAAAGTGGGTTTGAAAACACATAATAGTGGTATATTTACATTTTCTAAAGTGGGATACTATGGAGAGCTGCCTGATATTATTGAATTAAACTACCATGTTTTTTTCTGTTGTTTTATTCAAATGAAATTGGGTCAATATTATTAAAGGAGTTAAAAGAGATTCTTTGCAATTTACTTCAGGGAACTTCTCTTTCTTGATGGATGTTGGTGATCGTGAACTACATGATACATATATATTATCATCACAAGAAAAAAAATTTATTATGTGAATGATGTTGTGGATGAAGGGTAGAGTGTATTTTTTTCATGTAATTAAAAGAGATTTTAATGATACAGGTGATTGATTGGATCATTTGACCTCTGAAATTTAATCTCACCAACAACAAGAAGCAGAATTATTTGTCCATAATGATATTTAAAATATCAGTCTAGCAAGGATGAATTAATTGGATAAATTAATGGAGCAGAAAATTGACATGATTGAAGGGGAGAATGATTGTATGTACAATTATATATTCATTCAGCAACCACTTATTTCATTTGTGCAGTCATTCATTTTCATTGTTATATATATATTTTTTGTTAGTAATGGGCATCTATTATCATTTTTAAATATTTTTTTTCTGCATAATTTTTTTGAAATATATATTCTAAACATAATTTTATTTTAATAAATGATAGGAATTCCAAGGAGGAAGCGTTACACTATTTCATCTACTACTGGGATAGATGGCGATCCATCTATATCCCTCCCCACGGCATCTGAGCCACGAGCTTCCTACACCCCTCCACCATCTTCCCCTACACCATCTCTCACACCCTATGTGGGTGTCCCATTAGAGGCTGAGTCATCAAATCTCCCGTTAGGAGCCTCAGTTGTGGGGTTATAGCATGCCCCTTCTAGTTCGTCACGGGCTTACTGGAGGGTCACTGTCATATGTACAAATTTTAATTTAAATAAATTTATTGCATTTTTTTTTATACTAATTGTTTTCTCCTTGAATATGATAAAAATTAAATAGTGGAGAAAAACATAAAATGTTCAGATGTTTGGAATATTAATGGAGAGAATATAGTCATTCCATTTGATTCATTTGCGGTCCCTACGGATGACACCACGGGGTTACTTGGCCAGATTCTAAGCCAAATGGCAACGGAGCCTATTTCCCTACCTATTTCTTATGATGATTGGATATATATGTATCCATGTTGGAAAAATGAATTTTTTGATTCCCAAATAAAGGTAATTTAAATACGTTATGGTTTAATTGAATGTCATGTTACTAATATGTTCAAAATGAATTTATGTATACAGATGTTCTTCCACATTACAGTTGCTGGTGTGATAGCATGAAAGTGGGCATTGAAAATCTTGGTAAGAAATTGAAAGACTTCAAATGGATATTGTGGTGCGATGTCAATGATTCTTCATTGATCGTGCAACAAATGTATGAGAATCTACTCAGTGGGGTACCAAAAGAACAGTGGAAATTTTTTGTTGACAGACATCGTGATGTGAAGAGGATGGTATTGAAATATATATTATTATATTATCCTCATTTTACATTTTTACATGTATATGAATAGGAGATGACATTTAATATATTACTATTAAATTGAATTTTATTTATTTTAGGATCATTCAATACAGAATGCATAAAACTGGGCTAAGAAGGTCATCCCTCACACTACGAGGACAAAAGGATTTTCTAGAAGTCGAATGACTATTGTAATCTTTTCATTAGTTTAAAAATTTATAAAACAATATTATCTATTTTATATATTAAATAATTTATTTATCTTTTCTTAATGCTATCATAGAGTTTAGGGCACGAAGCATCCCGAACTGAAGTGTGGTTGGATGTTGACAAAAAATTAGATAGAAGTTATGTTAATGGGCCAGCAATAGAAGTTGGGGTATGAAGTCAATTTTTTATTATAATAACTTATTATCAGTTTTTACTATGTTAATATATATTTATATTTTATTTATAGGTAAAAATTAAAGAACTAAGGGATTTCAATCCTAGACAGTCCTACTATGTCTCCTTGGATGACCTGGTTGCTAAATTCCTTGGGATGGTGCATCCTGGTAGAGTGTGCGGGATGGGTTTCAGACCCGTACCATCAAAGGTCTTTGAAAGGCCACCAGGGATTCTAGCTGAATCTACTCCTAATTATAGTCAGTCCATACCTAAAGATGATGAGAGGTAAATTACTTCTCTATGAATCACAGTTCAAGACTAGGGGGCTCAGATATTCTCTTTGTAGAAATCGATGACTGATATATATCAGCAGATGAGAAAATATGCCCCTTGTGGTAGTGCATCGACTAGTGGTAAGTAGGTAAATCACAAAAAATAAAAATTATTTAGGTTTAAAACTTTTATTGGTTTTAATTTTAAATATAAATATGCAACATAATTTAACTATCAATATAATGTTCTTACAAGTGATAGCAGGAAGTGGAGACGGAGGTGGAGAGGGTGATGATACATGTTCATCATCGAACCATGAGTAGTTATATCATTGATGTGCTTGAAAAATATGGGAACAATTAGTTTGTATATGTATCATGTGTGGTACATAGTTTCCACCAAACATTTTCATGACCTAACTTTTTCTTGATTTCTCATGTTTCCTTTTATGAATTTTATTGATTTTTAATGTTTCCTTTCATGTCTTGATTTCTCGAGTGCGGTATGCTCCATATATGTGTATTATTTATTGGGATGATTCATTTTGTATGATTCTTTTTTATGAGTATTTTTTCCATAGAATTTTAATACTGAAAGGGAAATAGATTTTATGCATTTAGAGTAGGGTTCTATGTTTGTTATGGAGTGTTTGACTCACATTACGAGCTTTTAGGTTTTGTGCATATTTGCCTTATGGATGATCCATCTAGGGTGATATGATTCACGTTCGGGCAAAATCATGTTTCATAATCATAGGTGAATGTATTTTGGTTGTCCACCATATCAAAAATAAATAGGTTTATATTATATAACATAACTCGAGGTATGGTTTGGGAAAAAAGCAGTGTAGTTCAGTTTATTGACCCAATGGAAAAGTGTTTAGTGGAAGGAAGTGAAACTTTGTGACCAGTCATTATGTGACTAATTTCTAGATAATTGGTGTTGGTAATTATATATTCTATCATTGGTGTGGGAGGCTGGGATACATGGGGAGACTGTGTGATAGTAATGAAGCTGAGTGTCCAGATTTCAGTAGGATGATCCATCTACAAATTTTTTGTAGATATTTTCCTATAGTATACAGTGAATGACTATCTGCAATAATTCCACGTTTAGGAGTGGGGAAATCAGCTCCATGTTAGGATGGGAGATATTGTTTGGCCAATCGATCAGTCTGAAGTGGTGGTCATGGTCAAAGCATCCAGACACAAGACTTACATCACTGGCCTAGAGGACTTGCTCAAGGTATCTAGGCTATATATTAGGGCCACATATCAATATAATTGTATAAAGTGAGACCAATATGTGAGGAATAGAGTGTTGGACCTTCTATAGTGAGAGGTACTATTTTGGTAGTTTCCACTTTAGTATCTAATTTTTTTGATATAGGTGCTTCTCATTCCATCATATTTGTTCATTTTGTGGAGATCCTTGGGCTCAAAATTCTGTTTTTCTATGAAGTGATGACACTACAAACCTTATTGGGGATTTTATTAGAGAATTTATGTTAGTTTAGGGAGTAGACCTTGATATAGGTTGGTGTCACCCCGTATAGGACCTCGTTTTCATCGAGATGATGTTTTTGACATCATTCATAGGATGGAATGGTTGTTCCCCTACTATGATTACATTGTTTTTTATTGCCAATGGGTGTCATTCACATCACCATCGGGTGAATTTTTTATTCAAAAGGGTGAATAGGATGTATGATAAAGGTGAGATGGACTCAAGAATCATGGGTTGGGTGTGATGATAAACATAATTTATTGATTATATCTGAATCATAATGAAGGCATTGGAAAAATTTACATGCCAACAAGGCTCATAGAATCTAAACCTTCTCATGGGAATCCCTGTTGTAGAGTTACCAAAAAATTCATTTCCTATATTCTCATAATAGAGGTAGAGGCAAGATGATGTTGAATAATTAATGATGATACAATCACACAAAATTAACTTTGTAACATAAGTTCATACATGATTATATGATTGTAGTTTCTCTTTGTGAAATTTGGATTTATATTACTAAAGGATGTGCTTCATTATTATACATGGAATCTCTTTTTATTCTCTATATATATTAATTATTTTATTTTTTCTATTATACATATTCATATATGTTTTTTTTCTGGTATACATTACTAGTTTTCAATTATATAGAAAGTAATTGTGACATGACTACTGTATGCACAGTTTTTCCACTATGCATTACTAGTACTCACTTTTATAGAATATAAGTCCATTCTTGTATGCACTTATTTTCAAAGAATTTATTTTGTAAAAAATTCCAATTATTTTTATGTGAGCGTGTAATTGATTGATCATGTAATGGTAATTCATAGTTTGTGTAGTACTTCTTTATAACCTAGTGGTTAGGGAAACAAAATAATGTGTCAAATCAGATGTTCATTAAGGGTAAACACGAGAGATATCAATTGATAATAATATGAAAGCATAAGATAAGAATAATGATGTGAGAGAATTACCATAAATTATGAATATCATACACAATTAATCATATATTACAATTGGGATGTATGTTGAAATGAATTGTTATGTCAGGGTTGGAACTGGTATGGATGGAATTGGATGAACCTAGGATTGGCGTTGTTTTCATGAAATATGACAAACATTCTTGTTTATTATTTTTTTAAAGGTAAAATGGCCATGTGATATGTTTATCTTCATTCCATTACTAAAATATGAATTTGATTGTTCTTAGTTAAGCATCTCTTTTCATATTGACTAGTACGTATTCTGTTAGACTATTTGTATTCCTGTAATGGTTTGTTTTTCAGGGAACTAGTGCAGGGGATGTAGAGATGCTATTTTTTTCCCGGATTAGCTTTCAGTGGAGTTTAAAACCACCACTAAATGAAACTGGTAAAATTGAAGCTGCGGTTTTAACCGCCCCTAAATAAAGATATTTTTCTCGTAGTGGTGGTTAAAACCGCCGCTATAGGGTCCCACCATCTGTGGGTATTTCACGGAGGTTTTGATTATTTTAGTGGAAATTTTCTGATAAGGGGGTGTCTTTTTTCACAGCGGTTATAATCGCCAAAAATAAATGAGATCCACCGGCCGTAAAACCACCACTAAAAAAACCAGAACCACAGCGAAATGAGGCAACTACGACGATTCATTTAAACCGCCGCGAAATGGATATAACCGCCGCTAATAGTTTCCTGACGCACAATTTAGAGGTGGTTTCTTAAAACTGCCACGAAATCATAGATTGGAGGTTTAAAATACCGATAATAGGTTATTTTCCTATAGTGTATTTTTTTTTTGATTCCATGTAACAGTGAAAATTGGCCTTTATTGGAACAAATTTCTAACTATATTCAACAAGAGGATTTAAATGAAAATTTATTCATGCTCAAGAGAGAGGAAGATTTACGGAGTTTAACTAAATTGTTGAACCCAGTGAATTCTAATTTTTAACCATTGCCTGATCAAATGATTTCTACATTTGAGATAAATATAGAGGTAGTTAGTCAGATGTTGACTAGATGACAAATCTGGCCAGCATCTCTCAATGAGATCCAGATCCTATGATTTAAATGTGTAAATAAGGAAAAATAATATTGAATATGACCAGTTGAATTCCCCTTCTCTATCATATTGACTTTTCAAGATTGTTCCCACTACATGCTGTCTTCATGTTGTTTGTACTGCCCCCTTTGCACTCACTAGTTCATCTTCACTTCCTCACACACTGATTTTCAGTCACTCCACTTCACCACCACCAACTATTTTTGTTTTTGTGTGTGTTTTTTTTTTGTTTTTTTAGATCACAAAGCACAAAATTAGGCCTCCCCGTGGTTTGACCAGTGTTTCAACTATTTTAAGTAGTATTTATGTTATAAATTTTAGTTTGTCGCTCGTTCCAAATTATACACGTGTGTGCATCGATGCAGAAGTCTACCTCCCTGTGAGGAGGTATCCTCTGAACATCCTCAGGAACTATGTCTACATTGTCTTTCACCGATACAGTAATGTGGGGACTCCTATTTTCCACCACAATAAGGGCGAGACTAGCCTAATGGTGAGTGATCGATTTCACCCCCCTATGATAACGTTCGTCATATTCTACAAGAGTTCCCTTCTTACATGAGATGGAAACCTAGTCCCATCCTCGCGGACACACCACACTCTATTCCAAAGGTAATCAATCTGATGTTGAACTATGGATAACCATTCCATACCCAAAATGACATCGTATGGATCGACACCGCTACTAAGAGATCCCAGGTGAGGATCTCACCTCCAAGAGTAAACTCATACTACCGGCACTAGTGTGTAATTGTTGAATTCCTTCCTGCAGGAGTCTCTAACCATAAAGATCGAGCCAAAAACACCACTATAATATCTGAACCCCGAACAAGGTCCATGGAAAGGAATGAGTGACTAACACCTGTGTCTATAAGAACTAAAGCTAGGGTGGCGAATGTTAGGGGTGGTGTCCTTAGAACCAACTGTTTTGTACTTTGATTACATGAATGTTCACTTATTATGTATTTTTCATTGTTCTACCTCACTATAATATAATAATGTCCTAGAATATTTGTTGCATTGATAAGGTCATGGTAGATCCATGCTATGATGAGAACCTTTAAATTCTATAACAATATTCTTAAATAATGTTCAACGATTGGATGAAATAATATGATAGGACACATAGTATACAGACTATCATGTGCGAGTACACGTAAGAAGACAAGACTCTCTCTCATGGAGTTCGCACTTGGTAATCTCCAAGATGGGATATTATGAGAACAGACCCGCCAGTAGTAATTCTTCATGTTTTGGTGTCATCAGACATTACTATCTATGAGCATGTGTAATGGTACTTAGATTGGAATATTATCATTAACTCATGTCATGACTCACACACATAGATTTGCTGACGAAAACCACCATGAAGATAGTTGGCAGGAAGTAAGGTATGTTGGGTGATTCATGAATGACATGTTGTTAATGCATAAGTAGAAGAAGGATTTGTCCCTTCAATATTTATGGAAGTAGATATCTCGGGCCCTTTTATTGAAATAGAACTGTCAAACAAATCCCATGGCCATGGTGTCATGATGAGTTTATTTCTGGAAGTCAAAGAATGAAAGATCAAGCATATAGGTTTATGACCTACCATGAAACCTGCTTGATGAGATATTGAGACAAAGGGATTAAATTACACAGTACACAATCGTATGTGGTGATACGTTAATGCGGCGTCAACTTCTTTTTCTTGGGTGCCTTGACCTGTTTCTAGACAGTAATCTTGAACTTTAGGCAAGCCCGCCTAATGCCAATGAGAAGGAGGCCTAGAGGGTCACACACTAAGTGTATTCAAGTATATCAAGTAGAATAAAATTATTCTCATATGTGGTTTAATAATTATTCAAGGAAGCCTAAATTGTTTTAATATTGGAGGGAGAATAAAATGAAAACAAGTACATGCTGTGTATTAATTATTACACGCCAGGTAGTTTTTATTTCGAAAACAAGTACACTCCATGTATTATTAAATGTACACACCATGTAGTTTTCATTTTGGAAAGGAAATGAATAAATGGAAACAATATATACACGCCGTGTACATTGAATTTACACCCCATGTATTTTTCAATGAAAAACAAGTACACGCCGTGAATTTATTATTACACGCCGTGTAGTTTTTTTGTCGGGATTTTGAGGAAATATCGTTTTATTAAATGATATTTGTTATAATTAGGGTGGGTTCATGTCAAGGAATTAATGACTCGACATGGGGTTCTCAAAACAGTTAATGAAATAAATAAAATACGTAACATGTTTATTTATTGTCATAACTCTATAGCCTCAAACCCAATTATAAATATCCTCACAACCCCAAATCTTTTCCAATAGAATCATTGTGCACAAAATTTTTGGATAATTCTCTCAAGGCCGATAGAACTCCTTCATCCAAGAACACTCTCAAGACCGAGATTGATCCTCTTCATCGGATCAAGATGATCTAAGGAGGGAAAAACAAGAAAAGGTTTCTCCACGCTAGCACTCGGAGACACCTTTGGTGATGTCCAGAGATACGTGGTGCATGTGTGGATCACCTCTAGAGGAACTCTACCCTTGGATTCGGCGATGCAACAACGAATAACATCAGAACTTGATCAATAATATCAACGAAGAAAGAACACCCAAAAGGTACTTCTTATAAATTAATTAAATTAATTATAATCAACCTGTGACGATCCACTTTTTTTGTTCCGGGACCTTTCATCTTCTTTGTCTATTTTTGTGAATTGGTCTGTGGAGACTGGCATTTATTGTCATATTGATCCCGGATTGATCATTGCTAATGAAAAATGAAAAGTGGGCACATACACCCACGCGCTTCTACTATGCTCGGAACCTTCAATTGGCATCAGAGGGAGGATACAACATTGATTAGAGTTATTTAATTTTCTTTGATAATTTACGCTTTTATATTTGATTCAATTCGTGATATATCATTCTATTAAAATAAATGAATGAGATCTGTTCTTCCTCCTTTGTTTCTCAATTCACATTATAGAAATGACCTTTTAATTTTAATTTTGATTAATATAAAAATGATGAACTCATCCGGAGGAGCCACTCTTTCTGCCTGTTCAACACGGGAATACACGGCGTGTAATTAAAACAACATGCTGTGTACATAGGTTCAATGAACCGGTACTGGTCCACCAAACCACATCTTGTGAATTGAGTATTCCTGAGTTTTATTACACCATGTTGACAAAAAATGAACGATGCGTGGAACTGAAATACATGACGTGTATGTTGAATCAACACACCATGTAGTCCGATCTGGCCCAAGTGAAACCAAGTACAAGGAGAAGTTGTTTTCCACATACATAGGATTTCCAGGCTGGTAACCGCGTTACAAGGAAGTACCCGTAGTGTTAGATTGATCTACATGACATGTACTCCAAAATTTCCCATGTATAGAAAACACGCCGAAGCCCCCTATGTGTACTTTGGATAAAGGGTGAAAAGAAATATACACTATGTAAATATAAACTACATGCCGTGTACTTTCCAGAAATGGAATTTCACCTGGATTCCTCCAAAAATACAAAGACATGTACAAGGTGTATGGATGAGAGGAATCTCAAGGAAATTTAAAAAGGAATTTAAGATAAAGAATAGATTATTTATAAGATCATAATTAGTTAAATTCAAGTGCGTCTTATCATAAATAATAGAACAATTAAAATAATTTTATTTCTAAATATGTGTAATTGTTGTTGCATGCTATTGATGATCATGAGATAGACCAATGACCCTTTGTATGTGTGTTTGGATTGATTTAAATTTGTTTAATTTAAATTTGTTGGCTTGCGAGCCTTCTTCCAATAAAATGTAGGGCCTACGTGCCCATAGTTTCTTTAATGTAAACCCCATGTAATGGAGGATCTCCCATGCTAGAGGAGATGGTTCAAAACCCGATGCTGAGGTGAAACCAACCCAAGAAGATACAAAGGTGGACAGGTGGGAGCTGCAAAAGACGAACAATCGGTTCAAGGTGTTCTTCCCTAGGCCAGGGATAGCTTATCAAACTGCTAGATAAGCTAACCAGAAAAAGATCATGAACATGCCATATTATTTTATTTTTGTCTGATTTCATGGTTTATTTATTATGAATGTGTTGTCGCGATCACATAGTTAATAAAATGAACAAGCATGCAAAGATGGAATAAAATAAAAACCAGTCTATGCGTAAAAATTATCGGGACATGGTTAATCACTTAAGCAAGCATCACTTAATATTAACAAGCATGAGATAATGAGAAACTACGCATAAAAGATTAAAATACCTCAATACCATATTAAGTCATAACAAGACTTCTATTACTTGATTAAGGGAAATACTCAATAAAACTATGTGTTTGACTAACCCTTAGTGGGACACATACTTTTATAAAGGAAGACCTTATGAAAGGTTTCGG
The DNA here is from genome assembly GCA_963277665.1 of Viscum album. Taxonomy (NCBI): domain Eukaryota; kingdom Viridiplantae; phylum Streptophyta; class Magnoliopsida; order Santalales; family Viscaceae; genus Viscum; species Viscum album. The sequence goes on along the minus strand of OY728147.1, from coordinate 1,686,325,853 downwards.
GTTGACTTAACCATATTACATCAAGAGAAGTATCCCTAGCTAGACATGATGTAATATTGGAGGCAAGAGTTGAGGAAATAAAAGTTATGATTTTATAATTGGGGAGTCTACTCAACAGATCAAGGAACTTTAAGCTCACAGTTGGCAATGACGTGCCTACCTAAATACCTTCAAATAGCCCGACCAACCCTTTTTGGGGTTATGTGAAGGGGAATATGGATCCTTGCAACTAGAATGTCAAAGTAACTGGACATTCTGAGTTCAATGGTGAGGGCCATTGGGACATGATAATATAGTGGGAGAATTAATAAATTCATTTATTATTCTTCAATAAATGTAATCAAGAAAGTACTGAAAAATATGCTCTTTTAATTTGTAGAATCGATATGGAAAAATCATCAACCACATTTTCTCTGCGATCAATTTTGGATAAATACAACATCCTAACTGGTAGTAACTTTTTAGGATGGTTTAGGTGCCTTCGTGTTACCCTACGCGATGAACAAAAGTTTTACGTGCTGGAGTCCTCACTTATGGATTATCCTGCCCCAAGGGCCAGTGATGAAGATTTCCTTGTCTATGATCATCATTTGAGTGATTCACTCGACATTCAATGTTTGATTATGTCATCTATTCCTAGTGAGCTCATGAAGTCTCATCAAGACATGGATACCTACAACATGCTCGAGAACCTCCATGGTCTATAACAGGAGAGATCAGGATAGGAAATTTTTTAGATCTCCAAGGCTCTATTTCAGAGCAAGCATGGAGAAGGTGCCCCAAATAGGCCTAATGTAGTCAAGAACATTGGACACATTGAGAGATTGGATGTTCTAGGGTTTAAACTCCTCGAATAACTGAGTATCGATCTCATTCTTGCATCACTCCCCAAGAGCTTCTCCAACTTTGTTGTAAATTTCAACATGAACAACATTGAGAAGTCTCTATCTGATATTATTATCCTCATTCTCCAAGTGTAAAATGATATGAAGCGTGAAAATACTTCTATCCTCATGGTGAATAAAAGAATAGGGAAGTCAAAGAGCTTTAATCCCAAAGATTCTTCAAGGCCTTCCAAGAAAAGGGAGATCAAAGGGGAGGCAAGAGAATAGTATGTTGTTTGTTTCTCATGTGGCAAGAAGGGAAACTGGAAGAAAAATTTCACCCATCCAAGGAAGCAAGGGGAAGCTTCATATGCGTTTGTTATTGAATGAAATCTATCTATTTATACCAATTGGGTATTAGATACTGCTTGTGGTTCTTACATCTATATCCATATATAGAAACCAAGTAGATTCAGAAATATTGAACTAGGTGAGGTGGATCTACGAGCAGCCAATGGAACCAGACACGCTGTTGTAGCTATCGGAGACTACAATCTCACATTGTCTACTGGGATGGTATTGGTTTTGAAAGGATTCTATTATGTACCCTCTGTAACAAAAAACATTATTTCAGTATCCATATTAGATACTAATGCATTCCTCTACATTTTTGGAGGTGGATGTTGTTAATTTAATAATGATATCATTTGTTTTGGTAGGGCACATTTATATAACGGCCTTTATGTGTTAGACTACAGAAACCAAGTAATGGAAGTCGATGACAAAGTTAATTCACATGAATCATACCACAACAAACTTTGGCATCACCTGCTAGGTCATGACAATGAGAAACATTTGACAAAATTACATCAAGATGGGTATTTAGATTCTTTCAAACTAAAACCACTTGGTGTATGTCATGCATGTCTACAAGGAAAAATTACCAAAACCCCATTTAGTTGGAAAGGTGGAAGGGCTAAAGAGATTCTATAATTAGTTCACACATATGTTTGTAGACCATTTACAGTTGAAGCAAGGGGTGGGTTCTCGTACTTCATAACTTTTACTGATGATTTTAGTAGATATGGATATATTTACTTAATGAGGTATAAGTTAGATTATTTTGATCGGTTAAAAGAATACAAGAATGAAGTTGAGAACCAGCTTGGAAAAAAGATTAAGAAACTCCGCTCAGATATAGGAGGAGAATATCTTAATCGGGACTTCATTGATTTCTTATGGGATTTTGGGATTCTATATCAACTCACTCCTCCTTATACACCTCAGTGGAATGGTGTATGTGAAAGGAGGAACCACACCCTCTTGGAAATGGTGAGATCAATGATGAGTCATGTGAGTCTTCCATTATCCTTCTGGGGATATTCATTACAAACAACAACACACATACTATACCAAGTACCAACTAAATCGATTAATGGTATTCTATACGAGTTATGGAATGGGCGCAAATCCATGTTATCTAATTTACATGTGTGGGGTAGAGAAGCATTTGTTAAGGCATCTTCAGGTAACAAACTTTCACCCCGAGGAACATAGTGTACCTTTATAGGATATCCCAAGGAAACAAGGGGATATTTCCGGTACAACCCCTTAGAAAAAAAGGTTACAGTGGAAATACATTCCATATTCCTTGAGAGGGAGAACATCTCCAAAACAGATAGTGGGAGCGAGATAGACTTCGATGAAGTTGAGGCTCAAGATACACAGGAATTGGTACAAGAATAGATTCCCCAAAGTCCTGTGGAAGAAAAATCTGTTCTAGAGATACAAGAACTGTGTAGGAGCGCGAGAGAGGTGATATAACCATAAATATATGGTTTTCTTGTCACTGAGGATGGTGACTCATTATGGTTGACAATGATGATCTCTCACCTACAAGGAAGCAATTGAAGGCACATACGTTGCCATGTGGCAAGAAGCCATGAATTCTGAAATGGATTCCATGTACCAAAACCAAGTCTGGATTTTGGTAGATCCTCTAGTTGATGTAAAGCCTATTGTTAATAAATTGGTATTAAAGAAGAAACTGGACATGGATGGGAAAATCAGCACCTATAAGGCATGTCTGGTTGCCAAAGGTTTTAGACAACGTCAAGGAATTGACTATGATGAAAACTTTTCACAGGATGTGATGCTGAAATCCATCAGAATCTTATTGGCCCTTTGCACATACCATGACTATGAAATTTATCAAATGAAGGTCAAAACGACATTCCTTAACGGGAACCTTCAGGATGATGTCAACATGACACAATCTGAAGGGTTGTGACTCCAAAGGATGCAAACTGGGTATGAATGCTACAGAAATACATTTATGGATTAAAGAAAGAATCAAGGTCGTAGAACATTCTTTTTGATGAAGCTGTAATGGAATTTGGATTTGTTAAGAACGAATGTGAGCCTTGTGTCTACAAGTGTTTTAGTGGAAGTGCAGTTGTTTTTCTTATAGTATATGTTGATGACATATTACTAATTGGAAACAAAGTACCTATCTTACAGTCAGTTAAGGCATGGTTAGATAAATGCTTCTCCATGAAATACTTGGGCGAGGCAACATATATTCTTGGTATCAAGATCCATCGTGATAGATACAAGAGATTGCTGGGCTGAGTCCAAGTACATTGATTGATATGATACTGAAGAGATTCGTTATAGAACAATACAATAGGGGATTATTTCTAGTGTCACATGGCATTCATCTTTCCAAGAAATGTTTCCTTAGACGCATGAGGAAAGAAAGAAAATGGAAAGGATCTCCTACAAATCTACGATTGGGTCAGTCATGTATGATATGCTATGTACAAGGCTAGATGTTGCTTACGCATTAAGTGTGGTAGGTAGATATCAAGCTGATCCAGGAGACCGCCATTGGATGGTAGTCATGACTATTCTTATGTATCAGAGGTTTACTAAGGATATGTTCCTATTTTATTTAGAAGATGTGGAACTAGTCATCAAAGGACATGTAGATGCTAGTTTCTAGACTAATCAAGATTACATGAAGTCACAGACTAGATACATCTTCAGTTTGAATGGAGGTTCATGGAGCTGGAAGAGCTCAAAGCAAAGTGTGGTGGTAGATTATACAGTAGAGTCTAATTATATCACAGCTTCCGAGGCATCTAAAGAAGCATTATTGATGTGAAGCTTCATCTAAGAGCTGGATGTAGTACCTAGCAATAAAGATCCTATCACACTTTATTGTGATAATACTGCAGCGGTGGCACTAGCAAAATATCAAATGTCACATCAGTGGACAAAGAACATACTTCTCAAGTATCATATCTTGAGGGATTTTTCTCAGAGAGGTGAAGTTACAATGAGCAGTATTTCTACGGAACACAAAGTAGCAGACCCCTTGACTAAAGCCTTGACTCAACAGAAATATGATCATGATGTGGGGTCTTGCAGACTAAATGTCATAGGCACTAGGCTCTAGTCCAAGTGGGAGTTTGTTATGGTGGGTGTCGTGAGAGCCAACTATTTTGTACCTTGATTACATGAATGTTCACTTATTATATATTATTCATTGTTCTGCATGACTATAGTATAATAATGTCCTGGAATATTTGTTTCATTGATAAAGCCAAGGCAGATCCCCACTATGATGAGAACCTTGAAATTATATAACAATATTCATAAATAATTTTCTATGGATGGATGTCTACTATGATATGACACATAGTATACAGAACGTCATGTGTGAGTAATCATAAGAAGATGATACTCTCTCTCATGGAGTTCGCACATGGTAATCACCAAGATGGGAGATTATGAAAACAAACCCACCAGTAGTAATTTTGAATGTTTTGGTGTCATCAAACATTACTATCTACGAGCGTGTGTAATGGTCCTTTAACTGGAATAGTATCATTAACTCATGTCGTGACCCACACACTTAGATTTGGTGACAAAAACCGTCACAAAGATAGTTGTCAGGAAGCAGGGTATGTTGGGTGCATCATGAATGATATGTTGTTAATGGATAAGTTGGGGAAGGATTTGTCTCTTTCATATTTATGGAAGTAGATATATCGGGCCCTTTGATTGAAACAGATCTGCCAAACAAATTCCATGGCCATGGTGACACGACGAATTTATTTCTTGAAGTCAAAGAATGACTGATCAGGCATATAGGTTTATGAAACTACAATGAAACCCGCTTGATGTGATATTGAGACAAAGGGATTAAATTACACAGTAATTGTTTTTATGATGTGATATGTCAAAGCGGTGTCAACTGATTTCTCTTGGGTGCCTTGACCCATTGCTAGACAGTAATCTTGGACTTTAGGCAAGCCCGCCTAATGCCAATGAGAAAGAGGCCTAGAGGGTCACACACTGAGTGTATTCAAGAATCTCAAGTAGAATAATGATTATTCCCATACATGGTTTAACAATTATTCAAGGAATCCTAAATCATTTGAATGTTGGAGGAAGAATAAAATGAAAACAATTACACATCATGTATTAATGATTACACACTGTGTAGTTTTTATTTTGAAAACAAGTACACACCGTGTATTATTAAATGTACATGCCATGTAGTTTTCATTTTGGAAAAGAAATGAATAAATGAAAACAAGATATACATGCAGTGTACTTTGAATGTACACACCATGTAGTTTTCAATGAAAAACAAATACGCACTGTGTATTTATTATTACATGCCTTGTAGTTTTTCTATTCGGGATTTTGAGGAATGATCATTTTATTAAATGATATTTATTATAATTAGTGTGGGTGCATGTCAAGGAATTAATGACTTGACATGGGGTTTTAAAAAGAGTTGATGAAATAAATAAAACATGTAACAAGTTTATTTATTGTCACAAATCTACAACCTCAATCCCTATTATAAATATCCTCACAACCCCAACTATTTTCCAAGAGAATCGTTGTGTACAAAAATTCTAGATAATTCTCTAAAGACCGAATGAAATCCTTCTTCGAAGAATGCCCTCAAGATCAAGAGAGATCCTCTTCATCGGATCAAGATGATCTATGTCGGGCAACACAAGCAATTTTTTCTCCACGTTAGCACCTGGAGACACCTTTGGTGACATCCAAAGATACGTGGTGCACGTGTGGATCACCGCTAGAGGAAGTCTACCCTTGGCTTCTACTACGCAACAACGGATAACATCAAAATGTGATCAAGAATATCAACGAAGAAAGAACACACAAAAGGTACTTCTTATCAATTAATTAAATTAATTATAATCAACCTATGACGATCCACATTTGTGGTTCTGGGACCTTTCTTATTCTTTGTCTATTTCTGTGAATTGATCTGTGGAGATTGGAGTTTATCGTCATATTGATGCCGGATTTATCATTGATAATAAAAAAATCCAAGTTGGAACATCCATCCACGAACTTCTGCTACTCCCAAAACCTTCATAGAATACATAGATTATACCTCTAATCATCTTTGGAGAGACGGGTTCATAGGCCTCCACTGCCTGAATGTGAGCTCTCCCCTATCTTCCGACTCGCTGAGATCGTGGTGGACCACCAGGGGCGGTGGTGGTAGTACCTTGAACCATCGCACACCGCTTGTTTCTCATTCTTCTCTTATTCCACATATTTTGCCATGTGTACCTCCTCACTTTAACCTCTTCCTCGGTAGTCCCTAGATCATCCTTTGAACTTCTATGTAGAAGGTTGGGTAGTTATGAGCCATATGACCTTGCCCATCGCATGAGTAGAAGGCCCTACTCTTATACTGACCCCCGCTTCCCCAATGGCCTCGCACCACTGACCATGTGTCCTTAGGTTTCCCTCTAGATTTTCTGGCCCACTTAGACATCTACTTAATTTTTCGGCTTCCACCATGGATGACTTGGCCACTAGTCTCCGTATGGTAGATCCCAAAGTTGGTTCCTACTCTACAAGGAAGCTATATACTAGTAGATCTCTCTCTAGCACTGCAGCCTGAGTGGGGATGCTGAGGGAAATCATCGACGTCGTGATCTTCCATTAGAGTCTCTAATCAAAGGTCTGTGCCTTGAAGAAAGGGTCTCGTACCATATCAGTAGAGTTACAAGAGAGGTTAGAAACCCTCATATAGTACTCATCCACTAACATGTTTCCTTGATGCCGGTGAAGCAGCTTATGTATTCACACTTATCATAAGGTCTCATGGAAGAAATCATCCCAGAAAAGAGGCTTGAAGTTAGCATAGGAGAGGGTCTCCACATCATGAGTCTGAATCATCATGCTACACTAGCTCACTACCGAACCATTAATAAAGATTGTGGATTGGATCTCCATATGGTCAACTGGCATCCTCACTAGGAGAAAGACCCACATCACCATCTCCAGCCAGTCCTCAGCAACCTGAGGATCTGTCTCTCCCCAAAACATGGGAGGCCACTTTCTTAGGAAGTCATGGATGGTGCATATACTATGTGCATCCTATATCAGTACCATCAATAGTAACTACTATTAAATGGGTGGTGGTAACAATGGTGCACCTCCCGGTAGGGGCATCTTTGGAATGTATCCCTGAACCGACACCTCATTGCTAGGTAGGATGTACTCAAAGTCACATAGCAGAATCCTAGATGTCTGCCTATATGGAGGCATCATGAAATAGATCAATATGTACCATAGTCAATAGATTATACCCAGTGAGAATACTATATTTCAAAAATAACATGAGGAAACACTCAATTCCTATATTTTTCATAAAACCAGTGTTTTTATGTGAAGAGCTGAAAAAAAGAATTCGAGGTCCTGGTGTATGGATATGTTAGTCACCCCACCAACACCAGACTCCCCTTATCTATAATTCAAACTCGAAACTTTTAACACTATTTCTCAAGAACAGAATAATAGACTCTCTGTCTTTGATGTAGAACTGACCACCTCTGATACCACTTTGTCACAACTCGTCCCCCAAGGCCCATGTCATGACACCCCCATGCCCACCTCCCAAAGGTAAGAGGTTGGAGACTAGCACTAAAGGCATTAACCTACAAGTGGGAGGCATTTTAATGAGTATCTATACGCGCACACAAACAACCACTTCCCAAATCTGGAATGGAAAATATACATGCCACTAAACAACCATTGAGTAAAGGTATAAGATATTGGTCAAATGGGCCAGATTAAAAACCCAACAAAAGATGTGATTAATGCTAGAAAAGTACAAATAATATATAGACTGACATCTGCTGAAAACTCCACATGATTGGTATGTATATATTAGCTTTCAGAAGCCATAAAAGTAAACACTGCCTGCATGATTTCACTAGTCACCACTAGGTCCTAGGCCATCCAGTCCTCCATCAAGGTGGCCTTCATTTTCACCAGACACAACATGTATGGGCAAAGACCATGCAGGAGTGAGTAAAAAAATAATCAATAGGTACCCAAAACACAAAGGAATGACCACAAATCAATCCACAAAGCAAACCACAAAGCATAATCCCTAAGGAAGACAACTCAAGCAGTTATAATTTAAAGTACTGAAGAAAGACTTTCGGTCTTGACACTGAAGAACTTGGACTATCGAGGTACTCATCACTGATGAGTACTGTGGGTCTGTTGGGTCCCACAAAGACACATCGCACTTAGTCCATCATAGCTGGTCCACACAAGGCCATTTGTAGCATATCCATTCAGGGACGCTTAGAACTGATCCATACAAGGTTGCTCGTAGCTGATCCACATAGGGTCTCTTAGAGATGATCCACATAGGGCCATTGGTAGATGATCTAGACAAGGTCACTTGGAGATGATTTACATGGGGACACTTTTTTTAGGACTACAGGGTCACTAGGACTCACTCGTCAGTAGTCTTCTTTTCTTATCTATCCACAATATTCAAGCATGTATCACTCTTGATTTTGGTACAATCCAATCCTCATGCCATACATCACATCTAAACTTCATGAATTCCTTGTTAGAGTATTTCAAAATAACCTCCTCATCTTGGATATTCCAATGCCACAAACGGATTGTCAATCGGATGCCCGGTCTGATAGAAATTGGCATTTTAGTAAATTAGGGTCGGTTGTGTCTAGGCCCGGTCCGACCTGGTCAGGCCGACCTGACCAACCCGACTCGGGGGGTCTCACAAGAACTGACCCAGTTCGGCCGACCTAACTCAACCCAGTCGGGTCTGGGTTGGCCAGATCCATTGGGTCTTGCTGGACCATGCCCTGTTTAGCCTTGGGTCTAGTCCCTTGGGTTTCCCAATGACCCAGAATTATCTAGCATGACCTGCACTGGTGGGCCGATTTTCCTTCCCAGCCCATGCCACCCAGTGGCCCAACTATATCTCTCCATCCCGGGTCGTTCAGTGGCCCATTTCGCACCCCCAGCTGGACCCTCACGGCGGGCTAGTCTTCTGAAACCCAGGTGCCCGATGGACGTCCGAGTTGGCTACACATGGACGGTAGGACCTTGCCACCCCTCTGTCCTGCACACAGTCTCCACTGGATTCCATGCAAGTGTGAAGCTGTGCCTCGCATCACGCGTGCCGCTCCACATAATGTGGTCATTTGGCCACGTCCCTGTCTGCCAGCTGCCGACCTATTGTCGGTGTCTCCCAAACACTGCCATGACTTGAGCTAGCCACATCCCACCTCGACGCACCATTGTTGGGCTCCACCACTCACCCACAATCGCAGTCACCTGCCTGGGGACGTTGTTGCAGGTCACCACTGCCGATCTCGATCCGAATGTTCCGCGGACCACCGGGTTCTCTCTAGTGGTTCATTCATCAAACTGTATATTCCATCAGCATTCATGGGGTGCCATCTTACCTACTACAACCTTGAATGTTCCTTCCCGTAAATCCAGAGTTGTGGCCATAAAGAACATGACAGAATGTACAAGGTGGAGGAGCTTGGGCCTTGTTCATGTCACCCCACACCCTTCGCATTAGAGTTTCTGTAAAACATGGGGGGACAGTATCATGATTCTATCGAAGTTAATCCTGATGAAAAACCACAATAATAAACTCCATCCACTAAAAACAAGTGATCTGTGGATCAACCTGCTCGTGGGTTGATCAACATTCACTCTTTTAGAATGAATAATAGGATTTCAAATTATGAAAATAACCCCTACATGGGATATATTTGTTATTTGGGGAAGAGCGGTGTCATGTTCCTTCATTATTAGTTATTGATTCACCACCCATGTTGCTAGTGATATTTCAAAAGGTTGAAGGAGAATGTGTTCATCGTTCTTCAATCTTGTTCTTCGAAGTGTTTCATTTTCAATTGCAATTCTCTGGTGTTCTTCATTGGAGAGAATTTCATTGCTATCCATCAGATAAATTCTATATTTGATTCTCCAACACTTTTTCCCATTAAACGAGAAATGTGTCATGACGTTTCTGTTATGCTGTGTCATTGTGTCGTTACACTATTTCATTAGTGAAATAGTGTATCTATAATGCTTCTATTAATGATCCATTACACTGCACATTTAAAAGTCTCATCAATGGTATTAATTTAATGTGACTCATAATTGCCTTACTACTGGAGTGCTAATGTTCCACCGCTCAATGGTGGAGAGAAACAAATAAAATAACATTTTTAGTTTTTTTAATTTTCTTAGTAAAAGTCCAAAAATTATCTTTTCCAGTCGACCCTCACCTGTCAAAGTTAGGTCCTTTCTAGGAAAATCTCATCATTTTGAGTACAACTATTCCCTCAAATTTTTTGATCCTAGAACCAATTTAAATGTTATAAAAACCCATTCACACATATTTTAAATGAACTAAAAAGAGATCGAAATTCCTTTTATGTCTCACCGGGCCTCAAAATTAGGTGCCTTCTAAGAATCTGCTCCCAAAATAATCCCACATAATTTTAAAAAAACATGTAATTTCTGGGATATTAAAGGTAATTTGAAGTATCTCATGTGATATAGTGAAATATGGATGAACATTATGCTATATTTTTTCACAACTATGTGAGGTATTTGATCACAAAGACATGATGATTCATTTTTTATCCACTTCCTAATTCCGTGAATTTAACTAATTATTCTTCAAATTATAATGATTATGAAACTTTTCTTATGTTATGATGTTGATGATTATAGTCACCCATGTTTCATGTATCTTATTCATCCTATTACTGAGCTTTTATCTCACTCATTATTTTGGTGTATATCCTCAGGTGAATACTTGTACTAGTGTTATCATGAGGGCCAATAATAATCTAGAGGGGAAGGAATTAAATAAAAGTTTTTTAGTGTATGAAAGTTATTTATGGTCTGAATTTTCCCAATAAACTAAACCTTTGGATCCTGAATTTATAGAACTATTATTTTACATATATTTAAATTTATGTAATATTCATTCTAGAAAAATTAGGGTTACTATACCAGGGTTGATTCAAATTCTTCTTTTAAGGTTTTTTCCTCATCTTCATGCACCCCCTTTTTTTTGGTGCATTGTTTTGTGTAATTATTCTTTATTTTAAGTAGGGAATTCCCTTTCATTTCATTATGTGTATCATGCAGGGTTTCTTTTTTCATCTATGTGGAGTCAGTTTCATCCAAATTATGGAAGATAAATTAACCGAGTCAATGAATTTAAAATGGTTAAGGTGAATGGGGATCAAATGTATTTATATGTTTGATTATTATTATTTATATTTTTATAGTACATGCATAATGACTTAATGAAAATCATGGTTATTGGTGTCTTTTTTAGGCTATAGTGTTTATGTTATGGAACCCCTATTTTTGTAATTTTTTGAAATCACTCTAATGGAATTGGATAATCATATATATTTGGTTAATTAATTTGATTCTCCACGATCTTATGGCTTGTCAGACAACATCCTTTGATAATGAAGTGGATTCTAATGATATCCCCTATGAAAAAATTTGAAAATGTTATGAGTTTTGTGTGTGATATGATTGTAAAATAGGTTATGTATTATGGCATGGTAGTGTGGGTGATATTCATGGGGAGTGGCTATGTTTTGATTTTTGTGTAGATGGGTTGTGATGGTGGTCGTGGTGTGGTTTTTCTGCGGGAAAAAAAGGTGGATGTTTCCCTATTGGTATGTGGAAGTTGGGATATCTATTATTGTGATATAATGAGTTACAGTAGTATCCCAAGTAGTAGTGGAATTAAATTCCTACCAATGACTTTTAAATGGTCATGTACAATAAATATATTGATGATGAGATGTGTGATTTATAGGGTTAATGTTTATTTATAAACTAATGGGATGGAAATATGAAACATTGTTTGTGTCTCAACAATAGTGGTTGGTAATGGAAAATATGGAAAATTGATAAATGAGAATTAATGAATGAAATAGTATTTATGTCTTTTTTTTCTTTTGAGGGATTTTATGTTTAGTTTTGTAAGTGGTTATGGAGGATCTTTTTAAATGGATAATGCCTTGGTTTTGAATCCTTAAGATGGATCTTCTGTATTGTTACTCTATATGTATATACATTGTATATTTTTTATGATTTCTATACGTTCCCCATCCACATCGAGCATCATGTTCTGATATCAATATCCATATATATATATATATATGGGGATGTTTTATGCAACATCCTGGTATGAGGATGGATAACTAGCTACCTGCTCTTCCTCACCCCCTCTTTTATTCGTTGATGACATGCATGAGTTTTGACAGAAAAAAGTATAAAAAGTGATTTTTATAGGTGATATGGGATATTATATGATGGTATAGATGTCTTTGAGGGAGATATGATGATATAAGTAATAGGTGGGAGCACTATGACATTTTCTATTGGGGTGTGAGAGTAGAAAATTAGCGGGAAAGTGGTACAGGGTAACCTTTATTCACATGCTCCGTACGATGTTATTATACTTGGATGTGTTAATTGGTGATTAATACAGGTTTAGGATGGTTTTGGTTGGTATACATGTATAGGTGCTGTTTGGTTCTAGTGTTTATTCATGAGTGAATTAGTATATACCTTTCACATGTACATGAGAAACATTGGTTTTTATGGTGAGTATAACTGTATGATCACCCTATGTATATACATTAATGTTCCGGTTACCAGGAGAACTATGTAGATTGTTTTGTACATTTCTAGATCGGTTCATTGGATAGTTTTTATGTCCCTACATTGGATTTAATTTTTTTTATTTACTTTAGAGACTTCTTTCTGTATCAATTTTAATTATAAATGTATTGTGGGATAGCTTTTTATTTTATTCATATTATTTCAGGGTTTGATTGATCAATGATATCTTGTATTTTGATCCTATATATTATAGAGGTAAATGCCTCATTTTTATGATACATTATATACTCTCTCTTCTAGTCACCAACATAGGGTTTACTGAAGGTGGGACTCAAGGGTCTTTATCTCTCTTCATTCATTGTAAAATATTTGGAGGGATGGGGTCATGAAAGAGTTGTATTAGAGGATGATGGTTGAGAGATAAGATATTTTTTAGATTACGGCATAGTGAGTTTTTCCTTGGTTAGTAAGACAACAATTCCAGATGACCTTAGTGAATGACATTGTCCAGGGAGACTAACTAGGACATGAGAATTTAGGGTCCCCCACGATTCAGTGCATGGGATCTTTGCTTATTGAATGACCAAGTGAGGTGGACCTATTTACAGGGTACAGACATAGGGGAGTTACATGTATCATGATAACTTGTATTCAAGTTTGAGTTAGGTTTTTTTGGAGGTTAAAAATGAATAAAATAAATTAAAATGAATCTATATAAAATTCCATACTACCAAGCTTATTAAATATTAGTTTCCCTTTTTAGTTATGGCCCTTGTTCATCACACGTAGGTGGATTCATTAGTGGATGTTCCATAGCCTATTCATTTTTATCATCAGATGGTGGATCCAGTTGATTATCATTATCTATGGAATAGTATATTACAATAATTTCAGTGGTATGTTTTGGGGAAGTATGAGGGTAGTGTTTCTAATGTGGATATAATGAGCTAGCTAGATGAGTAGTAGATCACTTTCAGTTTGATCTGGGCCTTAACAGAGTATTAGGTCTCCTTGGAAGATAGTCATATGTGAGGAGCTTCATTTTAGTGGTGTCCATTGTACCTTTTTGAGTGGAAGGAGGCGTATTTTTAATGGTTTTACTTCCCGAATGAGTTCTAGGAAGAGTTTCATTCATCAACCATGAAAGAATTGAAGACACAATGGCTATTATCCCTTAAATAGGAAATCATGGTTGTGCAGGAGATTCGGATAAAGTTCAAGAACCTTATAAATATTTTCTTGGATATTTTTCCTGATGAGGAGTCTCTTGTTAGATTTCTTGAGGAGGGACTCTATCCTTTGATCTTGTATGCAGTTACTCCTTTTACTTTTCTAACTTATATTGAGGTCTAAAAGAAGGTGAAAGTGATCAATTATATGCACTTGTGAGGAGTTTACCATTTGAGGGGAACCAGTAAGATCCCTTGGGGAGTAGAGTTTTTAGTTATATATATCAATAACAAGGACCTTTGTGGTTTTGACTAGTTGGGAGTCGACCATAGTAGTTTTCCTTCCATCATTTCTGGGCCAGTGATCTCCATACTCTTCTTAGGGACACCAAACCAGTGTGTTTCATATATGGGGCTTATAGCATCCTTAGGAGCAGTTCCCAATTACTGGTCGAGATCAGTTTGGTAGGGGTGGATAGGTTTTTTCATAATACATAGTATTAATTACTACACAATTCATTCTTGTATAAGGGGAAACATGCTTATTATCCATCCAAAGAAGATGGGGTTGGTAAAGGTCGACATCAGGATGTTTCTCATGTTTAGTGACATCGACCTTTGTGTGGTGATAATGGAAGCCATTATCATAGAGGTATATGATTTGGGTGTGGTCAATTAGAGAAATTAAAGGCAGTAGCAGCATAGTTTCTAGAGATTGTTTTAGGTATTATATGTTTTTCATGTACCCTAGTTTATGCCTTTTTTATTTAGGATTTTTGCACTCTTTTGTTGCACCTACACTAGTTGATGCTTGGAGACTAGATGAAGAGAGGCTTTCTATACCCCTAGTGTTGACTACACCAGTCAGAGTCTATACCATCTTGTTTGATTTGTATCGTGGGTGTAGACTAGTGATGGACCAACATAAATCTCATGGAGACCTTTTCTTTCATTGGATAAAGTTGTATGATGTCATCCTCAGCATCAATCAGTTGTATTCTATGCATTATTTTATCAACTGGTTCTAGAGGAGTGAAATGTTATTGGAAATGGATGGCCAACATATGGTTTTCATTGGTGATAGGGTCCCTCAGTTGGTAAATAGTCATGTCAAAACCCTTCTTTCTAGGATAGAGGATATTTCAATGGATTCAATGGATGATGTGATAGTGGAGGTCCCCATGGTCATTATAGATTTTCTCGATGTTTTCCATGAGGAGGTTGTGACATTACCCCCCTCAACATTATGTTGAGTTTAGGATTGACTTTCATCCTAGTGTTTCTTTTATTTTTATGGCCCCTTATCAGATGAAACCTTCTAAGTTGTGGGGGTTGAGGATTCATATAGATGATCTGATGAAAAAGAGTTTTATATGGCCAAGTGTGTCATCATGGGTTTCTTCAGTGTTATTCGTAAAATGGTGGATGTTAGTCTGAGGTTGTTCGTAGACTACAGGAGGTTGAACTCGGTTAATATCAAGAATAATTATACTCTTTTGAGGATCGATGATCTTTTCAACCAGTTGAGGGGAGTTTATTGGTTCTACAAGATCGATATGTGGTATAGATATCACTAGTTGAGGGTAAAGGATGGGGATATATAGAATACTAACTTTAGATGTAGGTACAATAACATTGAGATCATGTTCATGCCCTTTAATGTCACTACCTCTATAGTTGTGTACACATGGCTCATGATATCTATGTTCCATGAATTAATGGACCAGTTTGTATGTGTGTTCATCGATGACATATTGATCATCCAAAATTCAAATGAGGATCATTCCAAGCGTCATAGATTTTATTTACATGATCTTAGATTCCACCATCTCTATGGAAAGTTATCCATGTGAATGTTTTGGACATGAGAGTTGCATTTATTCAGGCATGTGGTCTCTCTGTAGGGTGTGGCAGTATACCATTCAATGTTCAAGGTATTTTTTTCATGGGTAGAACCCAAGAACATGGCAGAGGTTTTTAGTTTTCCTATTATTACAGGATATTATCAAAGGTTAGTTCCTGATTTCTCTCTAGTTCCATCCTTGTTCAATGTGTTAACAAGGAAGGACACTGATTTTTTTGTAGACTGATCAGTTCCAGATAGTGTTTGGTTACCTAAAGGAGAAGTTAGTTAGTGCTCCAGTGATTTATTTTTCTAAGGAGGGTGTTATGTTTGTGCTGTTTTTGATGCTTCCCATATAGTTTTTGAGTGATTGTTGATGGAGAATAAGGAAATAAACTCTTATGGGTTTTGAAAATTGCACCCCCATGAGCATAACTATGGTACCCATGATCTAGATCTAGTAGTTGTTGTGTTTATGCTAACGTTTGGTGTGGAATTACCTCATTGGGGATCATTTTTTGGTCTTCACATATCATACTATATTGTGGTATATCTTTTATTAGCATGATCTGAATATGTAATAGTGAAGGTTTATGTGGTTTATTCATGATTATAATTATAATTTCTCCTACACCATATGAAAAAATAAATGTTGTGGAAGATGTTTTGAGTATAAATTCATGGAAGGATGTTTTTTAGGAGTCTGGGGATTCATGGATATTAATGGAGGAATTAGAATCCATAGGCATAGATGTAAGGGTAGAAAAATGTAGATGCTTTCTGTTTCAGATGATAGTGATGTCTTCTCTAATGTGGTGGGTGGCGGAGTCTCAGGGGGTGACTGATAGGCATAGGTGATGCATGATGATGTTGTCCATGGTGATGCACCAAAGGTATGATCATAGGATACTTGAAACCAGATTATGTTTCAAGGGATTTAGTTTTTTGGTGGAAATGCACTAAGTGGTCCTTTAGGATTTTCATATATCACCTTTAGTAGAATGCCCAGAAGTTAAAAAATGAAGCATGTCTTAAGGGCACATTTTTTGAGGCATGGGATGGAACTATATGTGGTGAAGATTGTGGATCAGTGTCTTGTTTTCCAATAGGCAATGAATGAGTACCATGTTCCTAGTGGTTTTTTCCCTTTGGATATTCTCAAGTTGAAAGGGTATGAAATATCTATGGATTTTTTTCACTAGGTTACCGTGATATTAGATAGTTTGTGACGATATCTAGGAAATTTCAGATTGATTGATGAAATCAACTCACTTCCTTGCGATCAAGGTGTTGAACGTAGTGGATTGTTAGGAAAAAAGGTATGTGGGTGAGGTGGTGTGGTTTCATGGATTCCCAAGGGAAATTGTATCAAATAAGGAAGCACATTTTACCTCACAAGTGTAATTCCTTGACCCTAGTCACCCAGAGTCGGTGAATTATTACATAACATTGGCATGATCACCATAGATCGTGTATCAAAAGACCAATTAGTGTAGTATCCTTGGAAGTACTAGATACATACATAATTTTTACATCACATTATGAAATGGAAAAACAACAACATTTTATCGCCTTTGAACACACTCATATCCCTTAGCATATCCATGTATGTCAGTCATAATATACTTTTTTGCATCTTAGGAAAAATAAAACACAGAAAGGTGTGAGATCAGATGTTCAGTAAGGATTAAAATATAGCGGAAACTTTCATAAATAAGCATAAACATTTAAGGCAATATATAAGACTAAAACACAATACTTTTAAACTTAAATAGTATCATAATAAAGAAAATATAAATCAAATAATTCCATTTAGTTATTCACATGGATATTCTACTAGTTGAATAATCACATGTAATACCAATAGCTAATTTCACAATGATAGAATGCAAAATTCCGGAGATCATAACCACATAGTCAAGGCCTCGTTCCAAGACTACAAATAAAAATTTTATCAAGGCCTTGTGCCAAGACACAATTTTGTCTCATGAGACCTACTAATTCATTGATAGGTCTCATTAGACAAACTAGTGTCTTGGCAGAAGGCCTTGACCAAATTTTTATTTTTAGTATTGGCACAAGGCCTTGACGATGTCGTTATGATGTCTGATTTTATGAATTCTATCATTATGAAAATAGATATTGATATTACACATGATTATTCAACTATTAGAATATCCATGTGAATAGGTAAATGGAATTATTTGAGTTATATTTTCCATACTATTCTAAAGTTTAAGTTTAAAAGGTTTTTGGTTTAGTCATATACATTTCCTTAAATATTTGTGCATATTTATGAATGTTCTCGCTATATTCTTATCCTTACTGACCATCTGAGCTCACCCCTTTCTATGTTTTATTTTTCTCAGGATTTAAAGAAGTATATTATGACTAACTTGCAGGGATAAGCTAAGGGATGTGTGTGTGTTAAAAGGGAACACAATGTTGTTGTTTTTACATTTCATAATATAATGTAAGACATATGTATGTATCTAGTACTTTCAAGGGTACTAAACTAATTGGTCTTTCGAGGCATGATATCTAGTGATCATGCTAACGTTATGTAATAATCCACTATCTCTAGGTAACTAGGGTATGGGAATTATAGTTGGTATCAGAGGAAGTTTAGTACAAACCTTGGAAACTAGATTTAGGAAAACACTGATTAGAAAACATTACCCTAAGATAGACTTTGGGGATTAGTATAGAAGTACATCCCAAAAAATTTGTGATGTAGATATTATGTTGGTTTTCCTAGTAATACATCCATGTATGGATACTACAAGTGGACATGGCTCTGGCACAAATGTACCTAGAAGTGAAAACTATGACAAGGACTTTCAGGCTTGACCCGGGGTATCATGGTACACAACAATGAGCCTTACTGCGCACTTGGTTTGACACTCCCAGGGGATATACATAGGATAATTCACATTTTATTTGAAAAACATTATGAAGGATTTATGAGTAAATACTTCCCCAATTTTTTTTATTATTACGGATTATATGCATATTTTTTTTAATTTATGTTATGTCTTTTAAATGTTTACAATTATGTATTGCAATTCATAGACATATCTTGTGTATTCCATTGTTTAGAAATGGATCCTAGTGGAAGGAATCGAAACTGTATAATTTCACATAATCAATGTAGGGATTTTGATTATACTAAAGGTAATTATAGTGGAGATGGTGATGCAACTGTTGTTGAACAACTTATAACCATACCGGGATACCTCACCCAGGTTATGAATAATAACCTTACTCATATGAAGTACCCTGATCCACAACATGTGGTATCAATGATAGACCTCTTTTTTAGGCCGAAACCACAAAAATTCAATGGGAATACAAATCCATTTGTTGCTGAGAAATGGATATGTTCCTTAGAAAAAATAATTCTTGCTTTGTGGAGTAGTGAAAGCGAAAAAGTTTCCATGGTATTTAATCACCTTACCGAAGAAGCAGATCAATGGTGGTAATTAGTTAAAACACAAAGGAGGATGAAGAAGTATCAAATATGGAATGGAGGGAGTTTAAAGATATTTTCTTAGAAAATTACATTCCTCCGGAACATCTAGTAGATATTGAAAGGAAATTACCGAGTCAGATGAAAAAGGATGATGAGAATGTCACAAAGTAAGATTCTATCATTACGAGGTTAGCAAGGAATGATACAGATTATATACATAACCCAATAATTAATATTTATTAATTATTTTTTGGTTTAAAACCATTTCTCCATCGAGAATTAGTCTCACAATTATTTTCATCATATGAATATATAGTTTCATGTACTATCAAGATAGAAAATAAATTCGTTAATTCTTACGACTTTAAAGAAAAGAAAGAGAAGAAGAGATCTTTTGAACACTTTGAAAAAGGAAATTAGTGGAAGAAGGGAAATGTTGAATTTCCACCATATAGTAAATTCAGGAATAAACACCACGATACATTCCAAAAGGAGATGAGAGTTTTTTACAAGTATGGAGAAAAAGTCCACAAAACTCGTGATTGCAAGAGGAAGAAAAAGGCTATTGATGTTGAATGCTATAGTTTTAATGAAATGGGGCATTATGAAAATGAATGTCCTATGAGTCAAGGAAACCTACCACAGAAAAGGCAATGGGATCGAGGCCAATCTTATGTGATCACAAATAATGAGGTTGATGTTCCTAATGACATGGTGGCACATACTTTAATCATTTCCTAAAAATTAAGAAATGCTTTATTTGATTCTGGATCACCGCATTCTTACAATTCTTCCCAGTTTTCCAAGAAAATTAGATATTTCAAATTTGACATAACAAGGGTGTTGTTAGTAAAAATCCAATAGGGAAGTATCATTGATTCAAAATTTTGTCAATCAGTTACTATAATGGAATATAAACGTGCTTTATCTATAGATCATATTGTCATACCCATGATTGAATATAATATAATCCTCTAAATAGATTGGATTTCATACCATGATTTGAAAATTTATTATAAGAAGAGGGAGGTTACAATTTTTGATGATGATAAGAAATCCCTCTTCTTTAGAGCAGAAACATCACCATCTGATTCTCATCTAGATCCACCCCTAGTAGCTCTACTAAATTTAATTATTGGGATGAAGGGAGTGAAATAACTATGGGTGAGGATGGTAATGTTCAAATAGAGTATGTACTTATTTTTCAAGAATATGTTGATGTGTTTCCATAATATTTACCTAGACATACTACAAAATGAGAAATTGAATTTTAGATTGACTTACTTCCTGGTTCAAGGCCCACATCGAAGACCCCAAATAGAATGGACACTGTGGAAATAGTGGAACTAATAAAAAAACAGGAGGAATTGAGTAATAACAGATTTATTCTCTCTAGTGTTTCTCCATTGTGATCCCCTGTACTTTTTATTAAGAAGAAAAATGCATCTATGTGGTTGTGCATTAACTACAGGGAGATCAATGCTATAACAATAAAGAACATATATCCCCTACCTAGCATTAATGATTTATTCGATCAAATTCATGGATCTAAATATTTTTCATAGATTGAGATTCGATCTAGATACCATCAGTTGTGCATGAAAAAGGAAGGCATTCCAAAGGAAACATTTCAAACAAGGTACAGGCATTACATGTTTATAGTAATTCCATTTGGAAAGACTAACACACCATCTATTTTCACTGATCTAATGAATAGAGCTTTCAAGGAATATCTTGATGAATTTATTGTGGTATTTATTGATCATATCTTGGTATACTCCAAACTCTACTAATATCATAAAAATCACTTTCTCACTATTCTAAAGACTCTTATATGAAATAAATTATATGGGATGTTTAGAACGTATAAATTCTGGATTTAATAGATTTCTTTTCTTGTCCTTATTGTCTCTATGTATCGAATCTATATTGATCTTTCAAAGAAAAGGCAAATCAAATAATGTCATGTACTGATGAGTATAACTTAGTTATGCAATTTTATTGGTTTAGCAGGTTATTATCGGCGTTTCGCCCAGAATTTTTCCCGATTGGCTAACCCATTAACCAAAATCACACATAAAGGGGTTAAATATTTTTGGACAAAAGAGTGTGAATAATGTTTCAAATAATTGAAGAAAATATTACTCAATAATCCTATCGTGTCTCTACTATAGAGGAATGATGGGTTTTTTATTTATAGTGGTGTTTTAAAGAAAAGACTTGGTTATGTCCTTATGCAGAATGAAAGATTTATAGACTATGCGTCATGGAAGCTAAAAATTCGTGAAAAATACTACACTACTCATGATATTGAGTTAGAAGATGTAATATTTTCTCTGACGATATGGAGACACTATCTCTATGGTAAATAATATGAGATATATATTTATCACAATACCTTGAAGTATATTTTCTCATAGAAAGAACTCAATAGGATGCAAATGAGATGGCTTGAACTACACAAGTATTATGATTGCACAATACACTACCACCCGTGGAAGAAAAATTCGGTGGTAGATACTTTGAGCAGAAAGCATCATGGAGTTATTAAGAAGATAAGAGTTTAAATGAATCCAATTTTCATTGATCTAGTAAAGATGGATATGGTAATTATTATGGAACGTGAAACATCAATAATTTTTCAAATGATTCCCAAAAAATATTTAATATAAAAGATAAAAATTTCGCAGATTGATGATGAGGAATTTCAATAGAAAATTAATGCTGTGAATTTTGGGAGATTGAGTGACTTCGTATATGAAGATGGAATTCGGAAATTTTGGAGGCTTTGTGTTCCAGATAAACCTAATCTAAAAAGGGACTTGTTGGATGATTCTCATAGCTCCAATTTCTCTATACACCCAAATACCACTAAGATGTATAGAGATTTGAATGAACATCTTTGGTGGGACAACATGAAGAGGGAGATTGCTGGTTATGTGTTAATATGTATAGTTTTTCAATAGGTGAAGGCTAGATGACAACATTATGGATAGGTCATACGACCTCTTCCCATACCTGAGTGGAAATGGGATGATATTATGATGGAATTTTCCAAGGGGCTACCAAATAATCCTATAAGGAATGATGCAATATGGGTCATTGTTGATCATCTAACCAATTCAACATACTTTTTTGATATAAGAGAAGATTTATCACTTGAATGTTTAGCGAAACTATATTTTAAAGAACTTGTAAGATTTCATGGTGCACCCTTATTGATTGTTTCTGATCGTGATCCCTATTTCACATCAAGATTCAGGAAAAGTCTTCAGAAATCTCAAGATACTATACTTCATTTGAGCACTTCCTACCACCCTCAAACTGATGGACAATCAGAATGGACTATTAAAACCATATAAGACATGTTGAGATCATTCTCCCTTAACTTTTACGGTATATGATGTCAATATTTTCCTTTGGTATAATTTTTTTACAACAATAGCTTCCATTCTAGTATTCAGATGACACCATATGAAGCATTATTGGGAAATAGATGTTGCACACCAACTTGTTGGGATGATGTTGGTGAATGAAAACTCGTAGGCCAAGAACATGTTGAGGAAACTATGGAAAAGGTAAATATTATACAATCCTACATCAAAGCACCTCAAATTATTAAAAAGAGCTATTCCGATAACCGAAGGAAGTATTTGTAATTTCAAGTAGGAGATCTTGTTTTCTTGAAAGTATCTCTATGGAAGGTTGTTATATGAGTCAGTAAAAAGGGTAAATTAAGTCCCAAGTACATCAGACCATTTGATATTCTAGAATGAATTGGAGTTGTAGCTTACAATTTGGAAATGCCATTGATTCTCTCCAAAGATCATGATGTGTTCCACGTGTCACTGTTGATAAAATACATACTTAACCCAACACTTGTACTCACCTATGAAGAAATATAACTGGAACCCGATCTGTCTTATTGTGAAGATCCTATCAGGATTCTTTTTACCAAAGAACAAGTGTTGAGAAACTGGATGACTTGTCTGGTAAAATTTCATTGAAGAAACCATAAAATGGAAGAGGTAACATGGTTACCTGAGGAATTTATGATGAAGAACCACACTAATATTTTTATGCAGTATTATTCTAGAAATTTTGAGGAGGAAATTATTTTAGGTAAGAATTTAACACCCCGAACTTCTACGATATGCTTCTCTTTGAATAATAAAATAGCTTGTGTTGTACACAACTTCAAGTTCTAGTACACCACAACTGATCCAAATAGCCATTTAATAATTAGTTATGAATAGTAATAACCACTTTTTGAAATTTTATAAATTTTATTTTTCAAAATGTACTTCTTTTTTGGATTCATAATATCAAAATTAGCTTACGGTAATTTTTTTTATTTTTATGAAAACTTTCAATTTTTGATGAATAGTGAAAACCACTACGTTATTGTTTAAAACCAACTTTTTATTTCAATAATTTTTTTATTTAAATTTATATTAAAGTAAAATAAACACATAATACCTATATTAATCCAATGTAATTCATTAGAAACATTTTATAATAATATTAGATATATAAAATTTTATTGAACTTTTTAACGTCTTTTACCCACCTTCTAAGAACATTTGAAAATATTCATAAAATGTAATTTTACCACTTATATGAATTAAATATCAAAAATTTTCCAGATAAGGTTTAGATCAGAAGTTTAATTTTTTTCAGTAGGATGAAAATAATTTTTGGTGAAAAGAAACTTTTGAATATTATTTATCACGGATAAAAGTAAATATGGGAATTAATGGTAAAAATGATATTATAATTATACCAAAACATGTCCTAATTCTATTGGATAATTTTATTTCAAATAAAATCAATCTTAGGAATAATATATGATCCTTTTGATACACTTGGATAGTAGTTGGACATTTATTATAATTTATTTAAAGAAGAGTTAAAAGTGTTAAATTCAAAGTTTAATAACTAAAACATTTTTAATATAGGGTTACACATAAGATAAATTAGACTATAATTATTAATTATATAGATAAAAATATTTCATACATTTTGGTATTTTATTTATAATTTTTAGATACTAAATAATTAATGTTATTTTTTTCACAATGATGATACAATAATAACCTTATTAATGAAAGATTAAAATAATTGATATTATAAATATTAAAATAAATGTAAATTGAAACTTTTGATTCCATAAAAGAATTTTATAGGTGAATATGAAAGTTTAGGGTTAATTAAATGTATTTTATTTAAGTAATAAAGTTTTTATGGCTTTAATAAAAAACAAATACTAAATAGTGTCAAAATTGACATAAAAGGGTTTTTAGAAACAAACACTATTTTATTAAATGATATAAAATTCCATAAAATATAAGGTTAAGAAAAACGACTTATATGAGGTTTGATATGTCATTAATGAACCAATTTAGGTTTTATTGGATTTTATAGTAATTTTATTAAACATGTATTATAAAAATACGAGAAGACATGGTAAATGTTAAACTATTTAACCTATAGTTAAATCTAAAAGACAAGGTTAATATGGTGACCTAAACATGTATAAAACCAATTAGATGAAGGGATTTATACCCATACCCACCTTATACTCTAAATAAATCCTTTTGGATCCATTATAAACAAAAAAAATTATATTATAATAAAATAATATTTCCAGCTTTTCCTAAAGTGACCCTCACCTCCCTTATAAATGGGTACTTCCCATTCTCTCAAATTCACACCTCCAAAGCCATTTGGATCAGCCAAAACCTGCTAAAATATTCTCCCAAATACCCCCACTTCATACTATTGGACTTAATTTGGTCAGAAATTCAACATAAAGAGCCTTTTTTAAATCAAAAGGATGCACCTGAAGAAGAGGTAATTATTTCATCACCTCTTTCAATATTATTTTTTCTTCCACTTCCTCTTTATTTGTTGATTTCATTCCATAATAATAACTCCAATAACTTATACATAAAGTGATATTATTATAAATATGGGACAACTGTATTCAATATTATATCCATCATATGAATGATAAAGTCACCATACGTGCGTACGTATGGATTACCATCTTCACGTAGTGGTGTAGTTTGTTATTCAAAACATCATTATTTTGATGTCTATAATAATGAGTATAATTGAATTAAATAATAATTATAACATGTTAATGATTATGTATATTTAATATACATCCCAACTACATAGGATTTCACCATCAATAGAATGATATTGTCACTCATGCGTACATACAGCTTACCGTCTCCACGATGCAATAAGATTTCATTCTTCATCATAACCATTCATGAATAATTTTCATTTGATGATTAAAAATAATGTTTAAATAAAATAATATCATTTTAGATATTAATCATATAAATCTTTTCAAAAACAAACAGGAAATACATAATATAACATATAAAGGAAAACAAATCAGTTAACACCCGAAACAATGATACTACTGATATATTATTAACAATATAATATTAGAAGATCATATATGATATGATATTTATGTATGTGGTTATTTTTTATTTTCATAATAATTATTTAACCATTATACAGGAGGTTAACGTAACCTTTACTAAGGAAAAGTTCAAGGTAAGGGTTAATTTTACAATCTCTTTATCATCCGAGAATGTTTTTATGTAAGTATCTACTGGGAATTCTTTTTCATCCAAATATGTGTTTCATAAAATGTATTTAAAAACATTTTTAATATTTCCATGACTATGGGTTAATGTTATTTGTAACCTTTTTTGAATTTTTATAAAATATTTAGAAAGGAATCTTTCCGTCTCTTTTTAAACAAGGCACTTTAGGAAATTTTTGAAAAATTAAGGAAAGAATGTTTTTTAACTTTTATGGTGGGTGTGGCTATTTTCTACCATTATAACACCTTAGAATATTTCCTAATTATATTATAAAAATATTTTCAAAATAAAATTTTTCATTACTTTTGAATAATTTCAAATTAGAAATATATATTTCACTCAAATAATTTTTGGATTGATTTCATCTATGTCAACATTCTTTGTTGGACATTACTTTTTTTTAAGTTGATTTACTATAATAAAATATTCCACATTTTATTGAAGGTTTTTTGATATGTTTGACTACAGATGTACTATTTTTATACCAGTCATGGTTTATGGTTAATGTATTAACATTTCTTATGCTATTTTTAAATAAAAATGTTTGTGTTATGTTTCATCCTTTTCATATGAGGAATGAATTGGATATAGTATGTTATGGGTGGGGCCCATTATAACCCCTCGATGTATCAGTAGGTCTCATGAGACAAACTAGTGACCTGGGATAAGGCCTTGACAAAATCTATATTTGTAGTCATGGCACGAGTCCTTGACTATGTTGTTATGTTGTCTGACATCATGAATTCCATCATTATGAAATTAGATATTGATATTACATGTGATTATTCAACTATTAGAATATCCATTTGAATAATTAAATGGATTTATTTGATTTATATTTTCAATAATATGCTGAATTTTACACTTAAAAGGCTTGTTTTTTAGTCTTATACATTGCCTTAAATTTTTATGATTGTTTATGAATGTTTTTTCTATATTGTTATCCTTACTGAGCATCTGACCTCACCTCTTTATATGTTTATTTTTTCCAGGATGCAAAGAAGTGTATTATGACTGACTTGTAGGGATATTCTAAGGGATATGAGTTTGTTCAAAGGAGACACAATGGTTTTTTTTCATTTCATAATGTAATGTAAAACATATGTATGTATCTAATACATCCAAGGCTACTAAACTAATCTATCTTTCGAGACTTTATCTCCTATGATCAAGTCAATGTTATGTAATAATGAACCGACTCTGGGTAACTAGGGTCAGGTAATTACAACAATTCTGGTGAGTATTTTAGCATTCTTTTGAATCTTTGTTATTTCGTAGTACTAATTTCCACACTTATATGAATGGGTGGGAAAAGTGGACTATCAAGATGATGGAGGACATGTTGCAGGTGTGTTTCTTGGAATTTAATAGATCATGGTCATGACACCTTCCCTTGTTTGATTTTAATTATTACAATATTTATCACTCATCCAATGGTGTGGCCTCATTTGAGGCTTTGTATGGGTTCCCATGTCATTCTTCTTTATGTTGTCAAGAGGTTATGGAGGTAGTTGTTAATGGTTCTGATACGGTACATGGCACAATAGGGATGTTTTTTCTTGTTCAAAAGAGGATGAAAGAAACAAATGAATGAAATAATTCTTATTTTTTTTCACACGAGGAAGCCCATGGAGTTTAGGTAGGAGACCATGTGTTATTGAAGGATTCTCCTCAATGTGGGTAATGGAGTTTCGACAAAGGGAGTAACCTCTTACCCTAGTTTTTTGGTCCATTTAAGGTGTTGGGGTGTGTTGGTAATGTGTCTTACCAGTTGGAACTTCCACCTCAACAGGACCATATCCATGACATCATGTTTTTCTATTGCCTCATTCGGTATCTTCAGAGTGACTCCAATGTCATTGACTGGGGAGAGTTAGATATCAAGGATGGTTCGGTGTTCGTGGAGCAGCTAGTGGAGATCCAAGACCATCGAGAGAAGGTATTTTTAGTATGTAACGTTACTTTAGTTCAGGTATTATAGATTCATAATGGTCTATATGATAGTATATGAGAGAGTGATATGTGGATTCATACACAGTACTTGAAATTTTTTTGAGTTTTTCTTTTCTATGTTTATTTATATGATGTGATGTTTGGATCCTTCTATTTTTAAATATATATATTTTTCATGATTTATGATGTGTGATAAATTTCTATCATATGAAAAGGGGATGAACTGATTCATAATCAAGGCACGTTATACTATGATGTGATTAAACCCATGTGGTTGAGTCTGTGTCATTTAGAGCGGATAGTTTCTTGATATGGAGGATGGAATTTCCCTATTTCTTTATTTAGGGTAGTATATTTTTGGGATATTTCAGGCTCTTGGGTTGGAATTTTCAATCAATGGTGGTATTTTGGTTATTACTATATCCTTGAGAGCTGTCTCGATGGATTGTTTTTTAGACCATTTCTCTCTCTTTCCTTCTGGTTGGGTCTTGAATTCCTGATGGTAGAATAGTTTGAGAGGTATCTGATGTAATGATCTAGACCTTATGGACATTGAATTATAGTAAATATGGTGATTGAGGTGTAAAGGGTAGGTTTGGAGTTGTTGGGTGATGGAAGGGAGGTGTTTTGAGGTGTTTCAGAGGGAAAATGGGTGTTTTAGAGGATAACAGTAGATCTATGGTAGTAGAAAACCAATTGTATGTCATTCTAGTCATAGATCGCCAAAAATATATCTTTTGTGGAAGATCATCAAAGTTATAGCATTTTGGAGGTAGATTGCTAATGGTAGATCTATGGTGGTAGATCACTAATGTTAAATCATTTTGGCAGTAGATAACCAATGGTAGATATCTTGTAGTAGATCAACAACAGTAGATAATTATGGTGGTAGATCACTAGGGTTATACCTCTAGTTTAATATCACATATGATAGATGATTTTGGTGGTAGATTTCCAATGGTAGACCTCTGACTGTAGATCACCAACAATGGATCATCCTAGTGGTAGATCACCAATAGTAGATCTATAGTGAATCTATTTCCCCCTAAATTTCCAATTTTTCCCTTTTGGTGTTTTATTTGATGAAAAATTGTTCCAATGCCTTAATAAATGGATTTTAAATCCATTTTATAGAAGGTTAATTATTTCCTCTATTTATAAAATATCTAGATCCGTTTTAATGGTCATACCGAATGGATTTGATGAGATCCTCCATAAATGGTCAATTAAAACCATATCAAATCCCACGAGTTTCAAATCTATTCGTTGTATAGTGAAACCCGTCCATCTATTCCTCTGATATTACTTTCACTTAATATGGGAGGTTCTCGAACATTTTTTCATTAGAGTTGTGGAGCCCTTTTTTAATGTTGGTTCAAATTCTCCTCTAAAGTTCATTTCCTCTTACATGCATACCCCTATTTCTGGTGTTAAGTGTTGGACTGTGTTATATGAAATATACAATAAAATATACCCAAGAGGGTGGTAAATTATGTATTTCAAAACCTCACCAGAAATATTGATGATAATCAATTCTGTCCTTTTATCATTATCACATTGTTTATGCAGCAGAAATAAACAGATATCAGGATGCAAAAACATATAGTGGGTCAGGGTAAAAAAATACCATATTCCACTCAACTTATGCTCTTCTCCACGAGCTTGATGATTTTAACTAGTTGGCCCTCTTTTCATGAGACCATCCACAACTGAGTGTAGGCAGTTGATACCATTACAGTTTAAGGATAAAATAGAGGATTATGGTTCTAAATACTGAACCGATCAAACAACTTAGTATGAGAAGCCGATACTCAAAATAAAAGATTATTATTTTCACAAATACATTCCGATTAATCTTCACAGTTGCAGTAGTATGAAACTGATAGTAAATGGTTCATTGTCTTCAAAAAGGTTTTTCTTCAGATAAGAGAAATTTTGAATTGATCTGGTTGCAATTGATCTTTAAATATATTTATCCACATATTAGTAGTACATTCATGATAGATATCCAATTTAGAACAAGTAAATCTTTAATGTTTCACTTTCTGATATAAAATTGAATCTGGCCATTCTTTGAAGCAACAGATCTGTAAAACATATTTTTAAAAATCAATATATCTCAATTTTTATGAAACTCGAATATCTCCATATTTGAATTTTGTAATCACCATGAATTCAATAGATATATTGTCACCCGTTTCATCTATAGAATTCATATACACAAGTTATATAGAATAAATACGAGTGCCTTATTCTTAAATTCATATCTATAAAAGTCTCCTAACAGATCACAATATTCAAAAATATTGAATGATAGAGAGGTCGTAACTTCCCTTAATAATCAACATGAAATCCTCCTCCTAAATAGATCCTTTTAATTACGTATAAATGGAATTAAATCATTCAAAGATGGGCTTTAAAAATTTTATTTGATTCAAGCATGAAATCAACCTGATATTTCGCAAAGGAATTCTTTATGATATAGTTGCAAATTCAAATCACGGAAGTTTGAAGTAGTCAGAAATTGGGTTCCAAATGTAAGGTTGATTACAAACATAAGGATGATGTTTCATACTTTTTTCATAGAATTTCAAATATATTGTATATGAACCAGAATTTTCTTTTCTTTAAAATTTAAGTTATATGATCCATACTTTTTTATAAAACTTAAGGTTCATTAGCAAAGTAGGGTTGATGGTCTATACTTTTGTAAAGAAAACATAAGGTTCTGTACTTATGTAATGTTATTCATCCATACTTTTCTCATATAACAAACGTAAGGTACCTTCCAAGTGTAATGTTCTCTTAAAATACTTTTATGAACTTCTGTAAAATAAACGTTGGATACAATCCTTACACTATGATCTCTGATGTATGGTATGAACATTGTTTCCAGAACACACTAAATAGCTTTCCAAACACTTTGAAAAATATTTCACTTGAATCATATTCTTTAATATTATTCCAAAATTGGGAATATAATGAATATTAATTTTTTGAAATATAATTAATGTAAATTCATTATAATAACATGTAAGGGTATTTGTGAGCATCCAAATCATCATAAAAATATAGAGTATTGTTGAAAAAATACATTACCAACAATATCCAGATTTTTTATGATCATAAAATAAATTAAATTATTAACATATAATTTATAATTTTTCAAGGATAAAAACAATATTTAATTTTTTACTTTCAAATACTTGTTTGAAAATATGAAATACTATTTTATCCAAATTTATCTTCAAGGGTTCTCTAAATTTTCATCCCAAAAGTCTATTTAAAAAAAAATTAAAATGTTTTTTTATCTAAATTTCTCTTCAATGGTTAGCTAATATTTTTTCCAAAAATCTATTTTAAAAAAGTAAAATGTTGTGTTTATCCAAATTTCACCCTCTTTTTGTGATGTCCAAAGAAATGATAGAATAAGGTATATAACATATTTAATGTAGTATTGAACTTCTAAGAAAATGTTATGATAAACTATTTATCAATAAAGGAATCTAGATTTTTCATGGCATTCTAACATAGACATAAACAAATTAAAAAAGACATAAAATATGATAAACAAGAAATTTTATTGATAAAACAACATACAAGTACATGAATGAGCTGGAATCAAGGTCATTTGGAAAGTGTTTGGAAAAGGGTATCTCAGTGATTCTGAATAACATCCTTCAACCCAGCCAACCTTAACGTTAATCTCTTTAGAATATAATCTCTTAGATGAATTAGAATATCTCTTCCATCTTGAGTCAAATGAATATTTTCAATGATGTCCACTCTGAAAAACTAATGCATACCTCTTCCTTCTCCATAAACCGATTGAGATTCTCAGTGAATCTGATCAGTAATTCTCTAATATCCAGTTCACTTGAGTAAGATGATCAAAAATATGTCTAATATTATCCAAAAAAAAGAAAAAGGAGTGTTATAACATTATAAATCCTGAAACCTATCATTCATGTTTCCCATTATAGTGGTAATTGTTTGGAATCTATTGATCAAGTCAAGCGATGTACCTGATGTACATTCATGACTTCCTTTGATAGTGGAAAACTGTTGCTCCATTAATATTTTTAGTTATTCCAAATCATATTTCAATACAACTTTAGATTATAATTTTTCAACCTCTTTGAGAAATTCCTTTTTAGAAACATCAACCTTTTACTTTGAAATAGAACTATCTTTCAAATTTTAAATTTCTATTTTTCTTTCTCTAACATTCTTCCTAAAGAACCATTCAATACTTTGGCTCTGTTAAATTTTCTAACAAGTTCCTCACCATGATCAGACATAGAATCAGAGGAACCCTGTGTTGATTCACAACTAGATTTAACAAGATCAGTGGTAAAGATTAAGCATCTGATTTTTCTTCTTCATCCTGCTCCACTGGTTGCTCAACTGATTTTTCTACATAAATATAAATTGAAAAAGATTCATGTAGAGCTTCATTATTAATTTCAAATAAAATTTCTTGAACAGGTTGATCTTCAATCTCAATATCCATAGACAGGTGCTCTTCCCGAGAAATTTCATCTGGAATATTTTCTTTAATATGATTTATAGAGTTAATATGATCCACAGATTGATCAATAATTTCCATTTCTTGATATTTTTCAACATGTGGTTCCTCCTCAGTTCTTGTCTCTGCCTCAACCTATGGAAAAACTTACACTTATTGAGAAAAACATTCCTCTTATCTTTCTTCTTGAATAGATTCTCGCAAAAACTTATAACTTAAAAGTTATCTTATTTCAATAATTTTCTTTGTAGTGGGTTTTTGACCAAATATTCTCTTCCATGAACCAAGAAGTCCTCCCTAACATTATTTATCATCTTGTTCATCTCTTATTTTAAATCTGATTCCCCTTGATGTCTTTGAAAATTCCCCTATTCTAGATTCCGCCATACCTTCTTTAGATTTTACAGGTTGCTCCCCCTAAGCAGATTCCTAATCCTCTTTAGCTCCAATAGTCTTGATTTTATATTTTATAAAACTCTAGAAAAATATATGTTCTCTCAATGTTCCATCATTTAACACATTACTATGATGGAATCTAAATATCTCATCAGTCAGTCTTACCATATCTTTCTTAAAAAACAACTTTGAAATAAATATTTCATAATGACATAAATTCAATCAAACTTCAGGATGACAACAATAATTCAAATATCTAATCATGTATCTTGGAAAATTCTGCTTTATGTCACCTAAAAAAAAGAGACATTATATACAGATCTGGAAAAATAATATTCTCCATCACAAACATCCTTGTGTCTATCCTGATCTAAATAAACAAAACCATGATTTTTTGATTTGTTTTGAAATATTTTATCAAAATTTTCCTTATGATAGTAGAACCAAATAGAAAAGACATAATATCATCAGATTTATGATTGTTATCCCTGATAGACATCAGATCAAAATGAAAATCTCCCTCATGTGGGAAGTTCAAGATCTGTTCTTTTTCAATAGAAGAGAACGATAACTCCTTTTCTTCGATCATCACAACTATTGAATCTTCATTATCTCCCAAACAAAATTGAATAGTTTTAAAGAACATTCTCAACTCAACTTCATATATAAATTAATTGTAGTCCTCAATTAATGTCATTTCAATACCTTGAAAGGATAATGCTTTCTTAAATATCATATTCGTTTGATACAACCATTACAGATCAATGACTTTTCTCTAAAAGATTTTCCATCCAGTTGAACGATGAAACTTCACATCACTTGGTCCACCTTCTTCGATTATATTTTTTTATTCCATTTATGTCAAAAATCTTGGAAGGTTTGAGGTTCTAGTGCTTAAAAGGTGTGAGTAAAGGAAGAAGAAATAGGTGAAGGGTTTTGGTAGTTTGAATGGTTTTGAGAAAATAAGTGGGTTTGGAATTCGAAACGGGATCTAATGGAGCCTTGATTCCCATTCCATTATGTACATAATAATCATTACAGAATATAAATTAATTTAAACCATAGGTGGTTTATTTTACATTTATTACAAAATAAAACTAAAATCATAACTTATTTAAAAGATAAGTAACTAAATTATTTTAAATAGTGAAAATTTTAAAATAAAAAATTGATCAAATAAAATTAAGATTAGGATTAAATAAAATTTATTTAAAAATAATTAAAAAATCGTATTTAAAATAATATCTATTTAAACTTAAATAAAACTAACTCCCCCCTTAATAAAAAAACATATAGTGGGAAGTGGATTATTAAAAATATCAGTTAATTGAAAATCAGTATTATTAATTATAAAAATATATCATTTTTAAGATGATAATATCATTGAAAATGATGTCTAATATCAATATTGTTTGTTCTAGAAAGAATTATAGGATTTTTTCAAATATTTATATCACAAGTATTATCACATAAAATTGGTGTATTATCAAAATTTAGTTCAAAGTCCATAAGAGTGTTTTCCATCCACAAGACTTGTGCACAACAACTTCCTCTAGATACATATTTTACCATGGTTGTTGACAAAGAAACTGAGTGTTGTTCCTTACTAGAGCATTACACAAAATATTTTCCTAAAAAGTGATAGGTTCCTGAGGTTATTTTTTTATGTAATATATGACATCCAAAATCAGTATCCGATTATGAACATAAATTAAAATCATAAGTTTTTGGAAAAATAAGAGATTGAAAAACAGTTCCTTTTAAATATCAAAAAATTCTTTTGACAGATGTAAGATGAGATTCCTTAGGATTTTATTGAAATCTTTCACAAAGACACACTAAGTACATAATATCTGGACTACTAGCAATAAGTTATAATAACCTACCAATCAAACCTCTATATAACTTTTTGTCTACTTGTTTTCCAGTTTCATCCAAATCAAGTATTATATTTGTACACATAAGATTTTTATAAGTCTTGTTGATTTCAAGTCTGAATTTCATTAGCAAATCAGTAATGTATTTTCACTGATTCAAAATATTTCCATTATCTTTTTGACTGATTAGAAGTCCTAAAAATAAATTTAGTTTCTCCATCATAATCATTTCAAATTCTTTTTGTATTAAATTTGAAAATTGAAGACAAAGTTCTTTATGTGTTGATCCAAGAATTACTTCATCAACATAAAATTAAACCTAATGAATATTAGAATTTATAGTTCTTATAAAAACTGTTAGATCTACCATACCAACAATAAAATCGTTTTTCAAAAGAAAAGAACATAATATTTCATACGAAGCTCTAGGTGCTTGTTTAAGGTCATAAGGAGATTTAGTAAGTTCAAAAACAAAATTTGGTTTTTGAGTATTTTCAAAACCAGGAGGTTGCTCTACATAGACTTCTTCCAATAAATAACCGTTTAAAATAGTAGACTTAACTTCCATCTGAAATAATTTAAATTATATATGAGATGCATAGGCTAAAATAATTCAAATGGCTTCTAATCTACCCAAAGGGACAAAGGTCTCATCGTAATCTATACCTTATCAATGATTATACATTTATCTACTAGCCTTTTTTATTAATATTTATAACTCCTTGGTCATCTTGTTTATTTCTAAAGACCCATTTGGTTCCAATAATAGAATAGTTATTATGTCTTTCAACTAATTTCTTAACATCATTTCTTTTGAATTGGATTAGTTCTTAAATCCATACTATCATCCAAAATTCATCATCTAAGGCTTATTCTATTGACTTAGTTTCTAATTGGGATATAAAGCCCGAAAACTCAACTACATTTCCTATATTTTTTCTAGTTTTTATTAGTGTGTATGGGTCTCCTATAACAGTTTATAAAGGGAGATTATTTAGATTTATTGAATGTCTAGGTACAAAACTATATGGTTTATCAGTGTCATGTTATTATGAACTGGACAGAATATTTTTATTTCATTTTCAATATCATATTTTAGGTATTCAAGTCTCATGTTTTCATTAGGTCCAGATTCATCAATTTGATCGTTCCTTTTTGTAAAAAGGCCTAGATTAATAAAATTTCACATTAACTGATTCATTAACGATCCCTTACTTTTTATTAAAAAGATCTTTCAACTTTGGAAGTAGCATAATATCCGAAAAAAATATAGTCATCATATTTTGGATCAAAATTTCCATGATCGTCTTTGATGTTCAAGATATAAACCTTGCATCCAAAAACATTAGAGTGTTTTACATTAGGTTTTCTATCATTCCAATGTTCATAGGGAGTATTTTTGAAATTTGGTCTGATTTAAACTCTATTCATTATAGTAGGTCATGCTTACAGATTCTTCCTAGAAATAAGTAGGAAGACTGTATTCATTTAGTATAGTCCTAGACATTTCCAAAATAGTTTATTTATTCTTTTAACAGTTACATTCTGTTGAGGTGTTCTTGGTTCAGAGAAGGTGTGTTTAATACCTAGATTTGAGAAAAAGTAATTGAATTCATGAATCTCAAATTCTCCACCATGATCACTTCTTAATGAAATTATTTTAAAATCTTTTTCATTTTGAATAGATTGGAAAAAACTTTCAAATATAGTAAAATATTCAATTTTATATTTTAGAAAATATAACCAAGTAAATCTAGAAAAGTCATCAACTGAAACATATACATATAATTTACCAGCCAAACTTGCTACTCATGAAGGTCCAAACAGATCCATATGGATAAGTTCTAAAGGTTTAGATATAGAATTTGTTTAATTAATTTGAATGATGATTTATATTACATTCCAATTTGACATGCATCATAGATTCTTTCACTATAAAATTTAAGACTAGGTAAATCAGAAACTAATTATATTTTAGAAAACTTATGTAAAGAATAAATATTGGAATGTAAAAGTCTTTTATTCTAGATCTAGGATTCATTTATTTTAATAGTTAAACAATTCACCTTTTGTTTACAAAAGGAAATTAAGTCCATGGTATAAACATTGTCAGTTCTATGTGCTATAAATATAAGAAATTAATCTCTAAAATAGAACATCTGTTTTTATAAAAATCAACCAAATAACCATCATCCCATAGTTGAGAAATACTTATCAGGTTATGTTTAAATCTTTGTACATAAAGTACTTTATTGATTTGGATAGCTTTTGGATCTCCAATATTTCTAATACCAATGATTTTTTCCTTTGGCATTGTCACCAAAGGTGACTAATCCACCATCCTTTTTAGTTTAGGTTTTAAAGTTCAATGATTTTACACTCATATGCCTATAGTAGCAACTATCCATGTACCATATTTATTTTATGCATTTGTGACCTGCTTTCTGAAAATAGGCATTTAAAAAATGGTTTGTTTTGGTACCCATATTCTCATGGGTCTAGTAGTGTTCGCTAGTGGTGATCTAATAATCCTTATTTTCATTGTTTTTCTATAATAATTTGATTCAAATACAATATTTTAAATAAATTCCATTTTAATTCCACTAATTTGGGGTATTCTTAAATTATATTCTTTAGTTATATTGCCATTTTTTCATAGTAATTTCAAATTACACTTTATGAATTTGGAACAAAATAGTTCTTGTATAGTTTAGGTTTCTCACCTTTACTTCCTATTACATATCATTCTTTATTAATCACATTCATACCAAGAATTCCATTTAAAGTATTTTATGCTTTTTTAAAAATTGATATGCACTTTTGTAGGTTTCTACTTCAGCATGAAGTGTTTTGATATTAGTTTAATGATCTTCACTGTTTGTGTTAGATATGTTATATTTCTCAATTAATTATTAATGACGTTCTATCAAAGTGTCACTTTCTCCAAGAATTTCATTGGTAATATTTTTTAGTGATTTATGATTCTTTAATAATGAATCATATCTTTCTTCTAGAATATTATAGTAGACTTCTAATATGTCATTTGAGAATCTAGGGACAAAATCAAAATTGGAAGAGTAATAAGATTTTACCTCATTGTCTTCATCCGTGAAGCACATGTTTTCTTTTAGATTTAATTCTTATTTTTTGAGTCATACATAGATGAGATTATGGAGTCTTTAGAAACACTCCATGTGGCTTTTATTTCTCTTTTATCTTTCTGCTCATAATCAGTATTTTTGAGAAACCACTTTATCTTTTCACTTTTTAGCAGAAGACAACTAGGTCTTATGTGACCCATTTTCTTTCATTAAAAGAATTTGACTTCCTTTGTTTCTTTATCATATTTCATGAAGGATTTTATGAATTTTTTATTGTTCTAAAAAAATTTGCTGAATTTTTTTGCCATCTCTTCCAGTTCCATTTCTGAATCAGATGAGTCCTAACATTCTTACTTTTTTATCTCTTTTTTATATTTATTTTCATCTTATGAGATGTAACTTTTAGAGAAGTATTTTCTCTTTTTATCAATAATTTACTCTCATTGTATTCATCTTCCATATCAGCTTTATATATCATTAGGTTTACAATCAATTATCTCATAGTTATATTTTTAATAGGTGATGATTTCCTAATGGCTACTGATATCCCATTCCATTGTGCTAATAGTACTCTCAGTACATTCAAGGCTTGATCTACTTGGGTGATAGGATCTACCAAGGTAGTAATGTTGTTGACTATATATGTAAGCCTTCCATTCATATGATTAATTAGATCACAATCAATCATTCTAAATGTATCAATATTCATATTTACTATAGCATACCTCATTTGTCTGATATTATTAGCTCCTTCACCAGATACTATAATTGTCTACCACATATCATAAGCAGTCGGGCATTGAGATACTCAATTGAATTCATCTGGTCCTAGACCATAGATGATAGCATTCATAGCTTTTGAATTTATTTCATACTCTGCTTCAGTAGTTTCACTCCACGTTTCAGGTTTCATAAAAATTTCATATGGAGTACAAATTTTTTAGTAGACTTTGTATCCATGATTCATTAGGTAGATGATCATCCTTGATTTCCAACATCCATAGTTTTATCCATTGAAGTATGGATCTCAAACCATTGACATTCCCTCTTGTGTATCATCCATTTATATTTAATGTATAATCATTTACATTCAGCTTTGGTATAAATTTAAAAAAATAACCTCCCATTTATACCAATTGTAGTATAGTGTTATACGAAATATACAACGAAATATACACAATAAGAGGGTGAGTTGTGTCTTTCAAAACTTCTCAAAAAATATTTATGATAATAAATTTTTTCCTTTTATCTTTATCATATTGTTTATTCAGATGAAATAAATAGATTTCAAGATGAAAATATTTATAGTGGTTCAAGGAAAAAAAATCCCCTAGTCCACTCCACCAATTCTCTTCTCCCCGTGCTTGGTGATTTTCACTAGTTGGTCCTCTTTTCACGAG
This sequence comes from Viscum album, assembly GCA_963277665.1. NCBI lineage: Eukaryota > Viridiplantae > Streptophyta > Magnoliopsida > Santalales > Viscaceae > Viscum > Viscum album. The sequence goes on along the minus strand of OY728147.1, from coordinate 1,686,286,646 downwards.
ACCATCCACAAATGAGTGTAGGCAGTTGACACCTTTATAGTCTAATGATAATATAGATCCCTCTGGTTCTAATAACAGGACCAATAAATTACCTTAGTATGAGAAGTGGATACTCAAAATAAAAGAGTATTATTTTAACAAATACCTTCCGATTAATCTTCATAGTTTCAGTAGTATGTAATTGACAATAAATGGATCATCATCTTTAGAAAGGTTATTCTTTATGTAAGAGATTTTATGAATCGATCTGGTTTCAATTGATCTTGAAATATATTCAGAAACATATCATTAGTAAATTCATGATAGATATCCAATTTAGAAGAAGTAAATATTTAACATTTCTCTTTTAGATTTAAAACCAAATCAGTTCGAATTTTGAATCAGCATATCTGTAAGATAACTTTTCTAAAGATTTAGCATAGATCAATTTTTGTAAAAATCGAATATCATCATATTTGAATATTGAAATCACCGTGAATTCAATATATATCGTGTCCCCCATTTCCTCTACAGAATTCAGATACACAGAATATATAGAATAAATACAAGCACCTTATTCATAAATTCATATCCACAAAATTTGCATGATAGATCGCAATATTAAAAATGTTTGAATGACATAGTGGTCATGACTTCCCTTAATAATCGACATGAAATCCTTCTCGTAAATTGATCCTTTGAATTATGTATAAATAGATTTTAATCATTAAAAGATGTGCTTTTAAAAACGGCTTTGAATGAAGCTTTAAATCATCTTGATATTTCACAAAATATCATTGTATGATAAAGTCTCAAATTCAAATATCTGATATTTGATGAAGTCAAATGCTGGGTTCCATGCATAAGGATGATTGCAAACTTAATTTTTATGATCTATAATTTTTTCATCGACTTTCAAATGTATGGTATATGATCCATAATTTTCTTTGCTTCAGAATGTAAGGATTATGATCCATACTTTTTGATAAAAACTAAGGTTCATTACAAAAGTAGGGTTGATGATCCATACTTTTGTGAATCAAACATAAGTTTCCATACTTATGTAATGTTCTTCATCCATACATTTCTCAAAAAAAAATATAAGGATCTTTCCAAACATAAGGTTATTTTAACATACATTTATGAACTCCCATAAAATAAACATAAGATATAATCCTTATGCTATGCTCTCCAATGTACGGTATAAAAATTGTTTCCAGAACACACTGAATAGCTTTCCGAACACTTTGAAAAATATTTCACATGAATCATATGCTAAAATATTATTTAAAAATTAGGAATAAAAATAATATTAATTTATTTAAATATACATAAATTAAAATCATTAGAGTAACAAGTAAGTGTATTTTTGAGCATCATACTCATCATATAAATATAGAGTATTGTTAAAACAATACATGCTCAACACAATGTTCTGTGTAGAGCATATTTATTCCAAATAGGGAATTCTCCCTCATTTGTATTTATGTGTATCATTAGGGGGGATTTATTTTGTTCATCTATTTGGATATGATTTCATCAAAATTAAAGAAGATTATTTAATTGGGTAAATGAATTTAAAACGAGAAAGTGGAATGTGAATCCCATGTTTTTTCGATATTTATTATTATTATTTATATTTTGATTATATAAGAATAATGTATTTATGAAAATCATGGTCATTGGTGAATTTTTTGGGTGGTAGTGGTGACGTTATGTAACCAATTTTTGTATGATTGTTTTATATCACCCTTATGGAATTGGATAATCACATATAGTCGGTTAAGGAATTGGACGTCGCGAGATCATATGCCTTGTGTGATAACTACATTTAATAAAGTATTGGAATTAAATGAAATACCCAATGACTAAAATATAAAACATTATGCATGTGGTGTGTGATGTTATTTTGAAATCAGTTGTGTGGTGTGTATTTTTATGTTTGTGTAATGCACTGGTAGTGGATATGTTGTGATGTTTTTGTAGAGGTTTTGTGATGGTGGTTGGTGTGAAATTTTATAATGGGGCTATAAAAGTGGATATAAGTCTATTGGTATGTGTAATCCTGGCTATCAATTATTTTAATGTGTTGTTTTATTCTATTATCCTAATTAGAAATGGAATTAAATGTGATGTAATGATTTTTAAATAGTCATTTTAATGAATGAATTGACAATGGGATATGTGACATAAATAGTTAATGTATATATATTAAATAATATGCTGGAAATATGAAACAAGGTGTCTATCTTAAAGAAAAGTGTTGGTAACAGAAAATATGGTAAATGGATTTATAATAATTAAAGATAGAAATATTAACTTTTGATTGCGTTTTTCTCATGGGGTTGTGCATTTAGTTTTAGAATTAGTAATGGAGGGTCTTGTGATATGGATTCTTCTATGGTTGTGAATCCTTAGGTTAGGGCATGTGTATTGTGACTCAATATGTATATACATTGTATATTATTTGTGATTTAAATATGCTCACACCCACATTGAGAACCATGTGATGATACCCATATATATATATATATATTTGGGTGGTGTTTCTTCTAACATCCTAGTGGGAGGATGGATGGCTGGCTACCCACTCTTCCCCTCTCCCTCTACCATGCGTCAATGACATGCAGAAGCTGTGATGACCATAAGTCAAAAGTGACACTATCTAGATGATTTGTGATGTGACATGACGTTCAAGGTGTATATGGGTGAGATGTGATGAGATGGGATGTGGTGGAGGCCATGCATGGTAAGAGGAGGGCATAAGGTTGATTTCCTTCATGTTCATGATACCCTACTACACTGGTTATGAGATGTGATATGGTGTGATGGACCAGGTGTCTGTGGGAGAGATGCAATGTTATGTGATGTGAAAGAGGTGGGAGCTCCATGATGTTTTTCATTGGGGTGTGAGAGTTGAAAATTAGTGGGAAAGAGGTGTGGGGTACCATTTATCGATATTCTTCATATTATGTTATTATACTTGTATGCATTATTTGGAGACTGAGCCATGGTGAGTATGGGTTTGGTTAGTATACATTTATAAGTTTGGTTTGGTCTTATTATATTCTCATGAGTTTATAAGTATGCTCTTCTCACATGTGCATGAGAGACTTTGATTATTCTCTTATGTATACCTATATGCTCACCCCATGTATAAAAAAACCTGAACCATGTTGGACATTACTAGGCTAAACCTTTGGACAGTTACTGTGTATCTACTTTATCTTTAATTTTTGGGTATTTACATAGGATACTTTTATCTGTACTGATTTTATTTGTACATGAATTGTGGGATGGTTTCTGGATATATTTTATATTATTTAATAGAGTTGATTGATTAATGATATCGTGTCTCCTGATCTTGTTTATTATAGAGGGTAATGCATCCAATTTATGATATTTTTTATACCCTCGATGCTAGTTGCTAACCTGGGGCCTACTTAAGGTAGGAATCTGGGATAATTATCTCTATTCCTTCATTATGGTATCTTTGGAGGGACGGGGTCATGAAATTTTTTCTCTAATCCTACCAGGACAAGTCCATATATATAGATACATTCAATACTTAGAGAGTTAAGCGATAATCAGTGTAAGTAGTGTAAATTTGGGTGAAATTTTGATAAGTTATTGTGCTATATATAAAAATATTAAAACATGTAGAAAATAAATAAAAAATGAGAAATAAAATTTTTAAATTTTTTTTTAAATAACTATGATTTATGTATATTTTAATATTGTGTTGTCACGACCCGCCCTCGGGGTCCGTGCCGTGACTACCCCAAGCCCGCCTTCCATAGGCCAGGGGCTGGCGACTAGCACCAAGGCGTAAATCCCGGTAAAAAGGGAAGGCATTGCCTTTGAAAAGTAAACACACACCACAGAGTAAACAAGCGGAAAGTAAACACTAAGCAAGCAGAGTACGACTGAAAGTGCGGAAAGGTAAATGGGCCAGAATACAAACCCAAACTGAAAGTAAAGTACAACTCAAAAAGGGGAAAACATCAACTGTAAAGTAAAAGCCGCTACTCCGAGCTGTCCACCGGAAATCCCACCTGAAGGGTGGGTACAGATAGCTCCTCGGCTCCACGGGTCCCGCCGTCCGCTCCGTGCACGTCCCGCCCAGTGGTCCACCTCCGGGTACCGTCCCGCTCTACAAGCCTCAGCTAAGGTCAACGCTGTCCGTCGTCTGCAACCAACACAACGTAGTGCGGGCGAAGCCCGTGCAGGGGTGAGTATAAGCTACTCAGTAGGGACCCCGAGACCCCTGAAGGTCTCTCAAATCCACAAATGATAAACCACGAAGAAAAGTACAATTACGAAGTAACAACTGACACAGCTTAGGTATATGCCCATACATATACCTAAGTCATCAATTCAAAATAGGCTCCAACCTCCGAGCCCAAGTACAACTCAGTCCACGCAGGAAAGTATACGTATTCCACATAGGAAAGCAAAACATAATCCACACAGGATTGCACAACACAATCCACACAGGAAAGCAACAGGATTCAGCTCACACAGGTATACTTCTTCAAGGACGATAAAGATGATCACTGATCCATCTAAGTCGTCGGACCCACGAAGAATCGATAGGTAACTAACCCCCGCAAAGACCCACACAGGATCGGGCCCACACAGGACCTGTAGGCGCTGGCTCACACAGAACCGCTGAGCGCAAGGACCCACACAGGATCGGGCCCACACAGGACCTGTAGCACTGATCCACGTAGGATCGCTGAGTGCTGTAGTCGTCGTCGTCGAATCCACACAGGATCTCTGTACTGTCGTCGTCGAATCCACACAGGATCTCTGTACTGTCGTCGTCGCAGTCACAGTAGCAGTCGTAGCAGTAGTAGCAGTCGCAGCAGTAGTAGCAGTCGCAGCCAGCACTAGGGTTCCCGCACATAGCAAGCTCGTCCGGAGGGTCCGCTCCACGAGCCGAGAGGCTGATACATCAACTGTCACGAAGACCAGAGTTGATGTATCCAAAAGTTCCATATCGTCAACAGGAACTCAACGCAACAGACGGCGCGTCGATCGGACGCCCGGTCTGAGAGTTATTGGCATTTTCGTCTCCGGGGCCCGGTTTGTTTTTAAGGAAAAACCAACCCGACCGTACTCCACCTGCGTCCAAACCTCGGGCGGAGTATGCCAAAAGATTCGTCTCACTAAGAGGGATACAACACAGCTGACGGCACGTCAATCGGACGTCCGTAGCTCAAGATATGAGCGTTTCCGCTCCGAAGGCCCGGTTGGTTTCGTGAACGAACCAACCCGGCCGAACTCAAAGTAAACCGAAACCTTGAGTGCGATATACCGAAACGACCGTCTCGATCCAAGGATCGCGTTGCCGCTGACGGTTCGTCGATCGGAGGTCCGAGGCTCAAGTTATGGGCCAAAAACCAAATCGGGTTCGAAACGGGGGGCTCCGGGTCCGGGCCGACCCGGCCCGACCCCCCCTGGAGCGCCGGCGGCGGCGCGGCGGCCGGCAGCGGCCCGGCGGCGCGGCGGCGCGGCGGCGCGGCGGCGCGGCGGCGCGGCGGCGGGCCGCGGTGGCTTGGCGGCTGGCGCCGCAAGGAGGCTGCGCACGCGGGGGCAATCAAGCCCCCATTTCTTGGATGGCGGCGCGGCTTTGCCGCGCCGTTTTTGTAAAACAACGGCCCCCCTCTTGGGGGCCCGCTTTGAAGGGGATCCGGGGGAGCCGCCTGCCCCCCCCCCCCCCCCGTGGAAACCGCTCCCCCCTCATAAAGAGGGGGGGTTTAAGTGAAGGCCGGGGGATTAATTCCCCCGGTTTTTAAGACATCTGGCCGGCCAGCTGGCCGGCCGGTTTTCTCAAACGGGACCGGAATTTCCGGTCCCCTCCTTCGGCTTCCGACGCCGGTGGCCCGGCCGCCGGTCTTCTCTTCCGCCGCGGCCCGGAACCGGCCGCGGTCTCCTCGTCCCGCCGCGGCCCGGAACCGGCCGCGGCGTTCGTCATCCGGCGCGGTGCGACGGCACCGCGCCCCTTTTTCCGTGCCTTGATTCTTTTCAACGCGGCGCGACGGCGTCGCGTTCTTGAAGATTCTACCCCGGCGTGGCGTGACGGCGCCTCGTAAAATATTTGCACGATCAACCGCGTGGTGCGACGGCACCACACCACTTGCTTTCTTCCGCAAAATAATTAAACAAGAACGATGGAGGGGGGTTCGGCCGTGTTCGTGCGGTCCGGCCCCCCTCACGTTAAAATAATAACACAACTTTTAAGAATCAACATCCTCACGTTAGTCATATAAACCACGAGCAAGAATGAAATAATTAAATATTAAATCAACAACCCCTACCTTGGGTACAAGTTCGAGGATTTGTCTATGTCCGCGGAAGTCGACGTCGCGGAGATCGGGCGTCGCGGTCGTCGTTCGTCAAATCCGTTGACGAAGAGATATGCCCGAAGAGATACTTCGTTGGCGAATCTTCGTATGCCGACGAAGAAGGTCCGAGGAGGAAGCGGCGTTCCCTCTTGTTGACACCGAGGACGAAGAAGAGAGGCGTCATTCTTCGTCAGAGTTTGAGCGTTCTTCGTTCTTCGTCAGAGCTTGAAGATGAAGAAGAAGCTCTCCAAAAGCTCTCAAGGAGACAAACAAACAACCCATAATAAAATAAGATAACATCTTATTTTATTATTACAAAACATATTAGAATTTCAAAAGTTTGAAATTCAAAAAGGGTTTAACTCCCACAATTAATTAAGTAACTCAAGTTATTAAATTAGGGGTTAAGCAAGTTGAGAGAATTTGAAAGGATTAGGGGTTCGTGTGGGCCCCACCACACTTAATCCTCCCAAGGGAGGTTAAGTGGGTGTGGGTCCCACTTCCAACCCCCTTTGGTAGGTTTTCAACAAGTTAAAATAAAATTTGTTCTATACAAATTTTATTTAACTCAAACTAAAAACCCCTAAAATTAACTTTCAACCCGCAACAAACGCAACTCCCGAAAAGGTCTCTTTAAGCGAATATCGGCGCTGCGAGTTCATCGGTGCCCTCGGATTTCAATTCCGAGCACCGGATCAAAAGTTAGGAATTCCCGCTCGTTCGTTCACTGAACGTACCCGAGCCAAACTTCGGAAATTGATTCCGGGCACTCCGTGCCTCGGAATCAGGTGTCGTCTGAAACCGCGCTCTTGTAAAATTCTAAAGAAAATTAAGAAAAAATTTTCCTTGAATTTTACGGGTCTTTACATTACTCCCACCTCAGGGCTTTACGTCCCCGTAAAGATACATCAAAAACTAGGGAAACAAATGAGGGTACTGAGCACGCATCTGAGCCTCCCGCTCCCATGTGCTCTCCTGGAGATTCCCGTGCTGCCATCTGATGCGCACAAGAGGAATCGATCGCCCACGCAGGACCCGCTTCTGTCGATCCTCTATCTCCACCGGGACCTCCGTAAAAGACGCCCCATCGTCAACGTCAAGCTCCCCATGGTCAATGATGTGCGTCGGGTCGTGCACGTATCTCCTCAGCTGGGATACGTGGAAGACGTCGTGCACCCGGTGCAACTGAGGTGGTAGAGCCAGGCGATAAGCCACCTCACCAATCCTGCTGAGAATCTGGAAGGGTCCGATGAAGCGCGGAGATAACTTGCCGCCTCGGCCAAATCTCCGAATACCACGTCGAGGTGAGACCCGCAAGAAGACGTGGTCGCCATCCTCGAACTCCAGTGGCCTCCGCCTCCTGTCAGCGTATGACTTCTGCCGGCTCTGAGCTGTCCTCATCCGCTCCTGGATGACCTGGACCTTCTCTGTCGTGGCCTGGACCATCTCTGGTCCCACCAGTGCTGACTCCCCAGGGTCTGTCCAACACAAAGGAGATCTACATGGTTGGCCGTACAACGCCTCGTACGGTGCCATCCCGATGGTGGAGTGGTAGCTGTTGTTGTACGCGAACTCCACCAAGGGTAGGTGGTCCTCCCAGCTACGACCAAAGTCGAGGACACATGCGCGGAGCATGTCCTCGAGAGTCTGAATGGTCCTCTCCGTCTGACCATCCGTCTGAGGGTGAAAAGTTGTGCTAAGACGTAGCTGCGTACCGAACGCCTCCTGCAACCCCTTCCAAAGCCGGGAAGTAAAGCGGGCATCTCGATCGGAGACGATAGATGATGGCACGCCGTGGAGCCGCACAATCTCCTGAACATAGAGACGTCCCAAGCTCTCCACTGAGCCCTGCTCTCTGATGGGTAAGAAGTGTGCCGACTTGGTGAGTCGGTCAACAATCACCCAGATGGAGTCGTGACCTCTGGAAGTGCGTGGAAGTCCAGTCACGAAGTCCATAGATATGTCGTCCCACTTCCACTCCGGAACCTCCAAGGGTTGTACCAAGCCTGCTGGTACCTGATGCTCAGCCTTCACCTGCTGGCAGGTGAGGCATCGAGAAACGAACTCTGCTACTGCCTTCTTCATGCCCGGCCACCAGTGTTGTCGTCTGAGGTCCTGGTACATCTTCGCCACTCCAGGATGTACCGCCAAAGGATAAGTGTGAAACTCTCTCAGTACTTCCTCTCGCAGAGTGACAGGTACTATGATACGTCCTCTGAAAAGGACATCGTGCTCTGCTCCAAGGGAGAAACCATCAGGTGCCTGTCCCGAGGATATCTGTGCACGCCGTGTCTCACAGTCAGCGTCCCCGCGCTGTGCCTCTCTGACTCGCTGTAGTAGTGGAGGAGTGACTGTGAGAGACTGAAGAAAGACTGCTCCATCTCTATCCACGAAGGATATCTGCAAAGAGGCTAGCTGCTCCGTCGCCTCCTCGAGTAGCTGAATGCCCGTCCTCCTGCTGAGGGCATCGGCTACTACGTTCCCCTTCCCAGGAGTATAGACTATCTCAAAGTCATAGTCCTGGAGGAACTCGAGCCATCGTCGCTGTCTCAGGTTCAGGTCCTTCTGCGAGAAGATATACCTGAGACTCTGATGATCGGAAAAGACTGTAAAGCGCTCGCCCATCAGATAATGTCGCCATGTCTTCAGAGCGAAGACCACTGCTGCTAACTCCAGGTCATGGGTAGCGTAGTTCTGCTCATGCGGCCTCAACTGACGTGATCCATAGGCGATCACTGCCTGCTCCTGCATTAGAACACATCCGAGTCCGGTCCCTAATGCATCGGAGTAGACTACGTACCCTACTCCCTCCTCAGGCAACCTCAAGATAGGTGCGCTAGTCAATCTCTGTCTCAGCTCCTGGAAGCTCTGCTGACATCTGTCTGACCACACGAAGGGTTTACCCTTCTTCGTCAAAGCTGTGAGTGATGCCGCAACTCTGGAGAAGTTCGGCACAAATCTCCGATAGTATCCAGCTAGTCCCAAGAAACTCCGAACCTCAGTCACGCTCCTAGGTGGCTCCCATGCTAACACAGCCTCAATCTTCGCGGGATCCACTGCAACTCCCGCCTCAGAGATAACGTGTCCCAAAAAGTGGACCTCACGTATCCAGAACTGGCACTTCGAGAGCTTACCATAAAGCTGGTGCTCTCGGAGTGTGTCAAGAACAACTCGCAAGTGATAGGCGTGCTCCTCCTCTGTCGTAGAGTAAATCAGAATGTCGTCGATGAAGACCACGACAAACCGATCGAGGTATGGCTGAAAGATCCTGTTCATGAGAGCCATGAACACTGCTGGAGCATTGGTTACACCTGAAAGGCATAACCAAGAACTCATAGTGGCCATACCGACATCTGAAGGCCGTCTTCTGCACATCCTCGTCTCTGACTCTGAGCTGATGATAGCCTGACCTGAGGTCTATCTTCGAGAACCACCGTGCTCCCTTGAGCTGATCAGAGAGGTCATCAATCCTCGGTAGCGGATACTTGTTCCTCACTGTCACCTGGTTCAGGCGACGATAGTCAACACAAAGTCGCAAGCTCCCGTCCGCCTTCTTGGCGAACAATATCGGGGAAGCCCAGGGTGAAACACTGGGTCGGATGAACCCCTTGCCCTGCAAGTCCTCCAACTGTACCCGTAGCTCTCGAAGCTCGGCGGGGGCCATCCGATATGCTGGAGTGGATATCGGGGCTGTCCCGGGGTACAAGTCAATATAAAAGTCTACCTCTCTGCGAGGAGGTATCCCTGGAACGTCGTCGGGAAAAACGTCCGCAAACTGATCCACCACTGCAGGAAAACTAGGACTCCGCACGTCAACTGCTCCAAGGATAAGGCTAGCCAACTGATGAGTGATGGGTTGTCCTCTCCTCCGCGGAAGTCTATCCTGTGCTGCTAAGGCTCCATTCTCGCCGGTGAAGGTGAACCTGCTCCCGTCGGTGCGTACACAACGCACCTTGCGCCTAAAACAGTCAATTTGTGCATGGACCGTAGATAGCCAATCCATGCCCAAGATGACGTCGTAAGGCCTCGACGCTGCTACAAGAAGATCCCAGCCGAAGCTCTCGCCTCCTAGAGTGAGATCACACTGCCGGCACCAGTGCGTAATCGTCGAGTCTGCTCCCGTAGGAGTCTCTAGCCGTAAGGATCGAGCCAACGGCTCTGTCGGAATCTCCGAGCTCCGAACAAGGGCAGCGGCTATGAAAGAATGACTCGCTCCTGTGTTTATAAGAACTGCAGCAAGGGTGGAGTAGACACAGATAGTACCTCGAATCATCTCAGGTGCGTCGTGGTCGTAGGCCTCTGCTGCCTGGAGCTGTGTCTGTCGCTGCCCGCCAGCTCCCTGTGGTCGGGGTGGACCTCCTGGTGGTGGTGGTGGTAGAGCCTCAAAGCGTCGGCCACCACCAGCTGCTCGTCCAGCTCCTCTGCCTCGTCCGCCTCCTCCCTGCGGACCGCCACGGTCGATCCTCTGCCTCTGCCTCGGTGGTCCATCAACTGTCTGCTGCTCCTCGGCACGACGGGTCGGGCAGTCACGAGCCATGTGGCCCTGCCCGCCGCACGAGTAGCACTGTCTGCCTCTCGTAAGACTGGCTCCGCGCTGTGTGCCCCGCACCGCTGAGCCAGTGCCCTGAGATCATCTGCCTGAAGGCCTGGTCTGTCTGGACCCCTGAGTCATCCGTCGACTGCCTGCTGCAGATGACTCTGCCACGTGCCGCCCTGCGGTGGGTTGTTGTGCTGGTGTAGACTCAGCAAGGAAGCTCTCGATCAGAAGAGCCCGCTCCAGTACTCCTGTCTGAGTCGGTATGCTGAGGGAGATCAGCGATGCCCTGATCTCGTGTCTCAAACCCTGCTCGAAGGTCCGGGCCCGGAAGAATGGGTCTTGTACCATGTCGGTCGAGTAGCGCGAGAGATCGGTAAATCTCGCCGAGTACTGAGCGACCGTCATGCTGCCCTGCCGCAGCTGTAGAAGCTCCTGGATACGCACCGCACGAAGGGTGGCTGGGACGAACTCCGAGCGGAAGAGGCTCTCAAAGTCTGTCCAAAGAAGAGATGCCTCATCGTGCACCTGGAGCATCAAGCTCCACCATCGTCCTGCTGCTGCATGTAGTAGGCTCGCAGCGAGGATCACCATGAGGTCTGCTGGTGTCCTCACTAGCCTAAACACTCGAACCACTACCTACAGCCAGTCCTCTGCTGCCTGGGGATCCGTCTCCCCGCGAAACCTGGGTGGTCGCTGGCGCTGAAACTCATGCAGTGCGCTGAGGCGACGTGCATCGTCAGCGGCTGCTGCTGGAAGCATCGGGGGATCGGCGGGTAAAGCTACCGCCGGTGCCACTACTGGAAAAGGGCCCTGCACCGAGGCCTCGTCGCTCGGTGGGCTGTCGTCTCGCTCGACTCTCGGAACCCTAGATGGCTGCCGTCGTGGGGCCATCCTGAAAAGGAAACAGGTGCGCCACGGTTAGAACAGTATACCTGGTGAGCTGTTATAAGTAATCACAAAGAAAACTTTGAAACACACACGCAATCAATGTTTTCGTGCATTAAGTCGGAAATCAGAAGTCAGGGTCCTGGTGTACGGATACGTCGGCCGCCGCACCAACACTGGACTCCCTGGACTGATATCCACACTCAATACGCTAAACATTATTGCTTCACATAGAAAAGATCAGAGTTCGCGGTAGAACCGAACTCCTCTGATACCAATTTGTCACGACCCGCCCTCGGGGTCCGTGCCGTGACTACCCCAAGCCCGCCTTCCATAGGCCAGGGGCTGGCGACTAGCACCAAGGCGTAAATCCCGGTAAAAAGGGAAGGCATTGCCTTTGAAAAGTAAACACACACCACAGAGTAAACAAGCGGAAAGTAAACACTAAGCAAGCAGAGTACGACTGAAAGTGCGGAAAGGTAAATGGGCCAGAATACAAACCCAAACTGAAAGTAAAGTACAACTCAAAAAGGGGAAAACAACAACTGTAAAGTAAAAGACGCTACTCCGAGCTGTCCACCGGAAATCCCACCTGAAGGGTGGGTACAGATAGCTCCTCGGCTCCACGGGTCCCGCCGTCCGCTCCGTGCACGTCCTGCCCAGTGGTCCACCTCCGGGTACCGTCCCGCTCTACAAGCCTCAGCTAAGGTCAACGCTGTCCGTCGTCTGCAACCAACACAACATAGTGTGGGCGAAGCCCGTGCAGGGGTGAGTATAAGCTACTCAGTAGGGACCCCGAGACCCCTGAAGGTCTCTCAAATCCACAAAGGATAAACCACAAAGAAAAGTACAATTACGAAGTAACAACTGACACAGCTTAGGTATATGCCCATACATATACCTAAGTCATCAATTCAAAATACGCTCCAACCTCCGAGCCCAAGTACAACTCAGTCCACGCAGGAAAGTATACGTATTCCACATAGGAAAGCAAAACATAATCCACACAGGATTGCACAACACAATCCACACAGGAAAGCAACAGGATTCAGCTCACACAGGTATACTTCTTCAAGGACGATAAAGATGATCACTGATCCATCTAAGTCGTCGGACCCACGAAGGATCGATAGGTAACTAACCCCCGCAAAGACCCACACAGGATCGGGCCCACACAGGACCTGTAGGCGCTGGCTCACACAGAACCGCTGAGCGCAAGGACCCACACAGGATCGGGCCCACACAGGACCTGTAGCACTGATCCACGTAGGATCGCTGAGTGCTGTAGTCGTCGTCGTCGAATCCACACAGGATCTCTGTACTGTCGTCGTCGAATCCACACAGGATCTCTGTACTGTCGTCGTCGCAGTCACAGTAGCAGTCGTAGCAGTAGTAGCAGTCGCAGCAGTAGTAGCAGTCGCAGCCAGCACTAGGGTTCCCGCACATAGCAAGCTCGTCCGGAGGGTCCGCTCCACGAGCCGAGAGGCTGATACATCAACTGTCACGAAGACCAGAGTTGATGTATCCAAAAGTTCCGTATCGTCAACAGGAACTCAACGCAACAGACGGCGCGTCGATCGGACGCCCGGTCTGAGAGTTATTGGCATTTTCGTCTCCGGGGCCCGGTTGGTTTTTAAGGCAAAACCAACCCGACCGTACTCCACCTGCGTCCAAACCTTGGGCGGAGTATGCCAAAAAATTCGTCTCACTAAGAGGGATACAACACAGCTGACGGCACGTCAATCGGACGTCCGTAGCTCAAGATATGAGCGTTTCCGCTCCGAAGGCCCGGTTGGTTTCGTGAACGAACCAACCCGGCCGAACTCAAAGTAAACCGAAACCTTGAGTGCGATATACCGAAACGACCGTCTCAATCCAAGGATCGCGTTGCCGCTGACGGTTCGTCGATCGGAGGTCCGAGGCTCAAGTTATGGGCCAAAAACCAAATCTGGTTCGAAACGGGGGGTCCGGGTCCGGGCCGACCCGGCCCGACCCCCCCCCCTGGGGCGGCGGCGGCCGGCGGCGGCGGCCGGCAGTGGCGCGGCGGCCTGGCGGCACGGCGGCGCGGCGGCGCGGCGGCGCGGCGGGCCGCGGCGCGGCGGGCCGCGGCCGGCCGCGGTGGCTTGGCGGCTGGCGCCGCAAGGAGGCTGCGCACGCGGGGGCAATCAAGCCCCCGTTTCTTGGATGGCGGCGGGGCTTTGCCGCGCCGTTTTTGTAAAACAACGGCCCCCCTCCTGGGGGCCCGCTTTGAAGGGGATCCGGGGGAGCCGCCTGCCCCCCCCGTGGAAACCGCTCCCCCCTCATAAAGAGGGGGGTTTTAAGTGAAGGCCGGGGGATTAATTCCCCCGGTTTTTAAGACATCCGGCCGGCCAGCTGGCCGGCCGGTTTTCTCAAACGGGACCGGAATTTCCGGTCCCCTCCTTCGGCTTCCGACGCCGGCGGCCCGGCCACCGGTCTTCTCTTCCGCCGCGGCCCGGAACCGGCCGTGGTCTCCTCGTCCCGCCGCGGCCCGGAACCGGCCGCGGCGTTCGTCATCCGGCGCGGTGCGACGACACCGCGCCCCTTTTGCCGTGCCTTGATTCTTTTCAACGCGGCGCGACGGCGTCGCGTTATTGAAGATTCTACCCCGGCGTGGCGTGACGGCGCCGCGTAAAATATTTTCACGATCAACCGCGTGGTGCGACGGCACCACGCCACTTGCTTTCTTCCGCAAAATAATTAAACAAGAACGATGGATGGGGGTTCGGCCGTGTTCGTGCGGTCCGGCCCCCCTCACGTTAAAATAATAACACAACTTTTAAGAATCAACATCCTCACGTTAGTCATACAAACCACGAGAAAGAATGAAATAATTAAATATTAAATCAACAACCCCTACCTTGGGTACAAGTTCGAGGATTTGTCTATGTCCGCGGAAGTCGACGTCGCGGAGATCGGGCGTCGCGGTCGTCGTTCGTCAAATCCGTTGACGAAGAGATATGCCCGAAGAGATACGTCGTTGGAGAATCTTCGTATGCCGATGAAGAAGGTCCGAGGAGGAAGCGGCGTTCCCTCTTGTTGACACCGAGGACGAAGAAGAGAGGCGTCGTTCTTCGTCGGAGTTTGAGCGTTCTTCGTTCTTCGTCAGAGCTTGAAGATGAAGAAGAAGCTCTCCAAAAGCTCTCAAGGAGACAAACAAACAACCCATAATAAAATAAGATAACATCTTATTTTATTATTACAAAACATATTAGAATTTCAAAAGTTTGAAATTCAAAAAGGGTTTAACTCCCACAATTAATTAAGTAACTCAAGTTATTAAATTAGGGGTTAAGCAAGTTGAGGGAATTTGAAAGGATTAGGGGTTCGTGTGGGCCCCACCACACTTAATCCTCCCAAGGGAGGTTAAGTGGGTGTGGGTCCCACTTCCAACCCCCTTTGGTTGGTTTTCAACAAGTTAAAATAAAATTTGTTCTATACAAATTTTATTTAACTCAAACTAAAAACCCCTAAAATTAACTTTCAACCCGCAACAAACGCAACTCCCGAAAAGGTCTCCTTAAGCGAATATCGGCGCTGCGAGTTCATCGGTGCCCTCGGATTTCAATTCCGAGCACCGGATCAAAAGTTAGGAATTCCCGCTCGTTCGTTCACTGAACGTACCCGAGCCAAACTTCGGAAATTGATTCCGGGCACTCCGGGCCTCGGAATCAGGTGCCGTCTGAAACTGCGCTCTTGTAAAATTCTAAAGAAAATTAAGAAAAAAATTTCCTTGAATTTTACGGGTCTTTACAGTGTTTTTAATAAAAATAAAAAATATTTATTATTATTTTTTAAAAATACTTTAATAAATAACCAACATTAAATGACTCACATTGGTTTTACAACCTATCATGAAATGATTCCCATTGCCTAAATCTATGGTTTTTTTAGAAAGTGTCATTAATCATTTAGAAATCATTTAAGCCGTCTCTATATACCATTTTTCTTATACTAACTATATAATCCATAATTTTTGACATTTTTATTCTTATTACCCACATTTATATTTATCTTTTAATTAGAATAAGGGAAGGAGTATGGGGTGGACATAAACATCCATGTATAAGAAAAAATGAAAAGCATACAAAGGTTCATAGATCTATGCTACTCCTTACCTCAAGTTCCACATAGAATTTGGGTTGTGTTTGCATCCTTATTATTCAACTCAAATATCATACAAATCATCCATGGAAATATTCCTAAAATGAATGGTAGGATAAATTTATGTATCATCACAATAATTCACTACGTGATTTAGGATAGATATCCCTCTATTTATATAGGATAACTGTGTCATGGTGTGGGTGGTTTTCTTATATCATGATGCCCATATAGGGTCAGATATCCCATCCCATTACCAAGTGTGTGATCCCCAACCTTTAATTTATTAAAATAAGGTTCAGGTATTCTCTCATGGGTATGGGGTCTTGATTCCAAATCTTTTAGTTAAACTTCCTTGACATAGGTTTCTTATAGAAATGAATGAATTACCCATGTTTTTTAATTCATTTGATTCTGTGTGGGTTTTTATCATGAATATAATGGGTTACACAATATTAATGGATTGAAAGTGGTGGCCCCCACTCTTTTGATGAGTAAACATTAGTGATGAGTGGGATCCCTTTCATGGATTATGGAGGTGGTGTGACCATTGTAAGTTTGTTCAATAGAGTTTCCTATGGGATTTATGGTTTCTTGGAACTCCTAGGGGTTTCCATCGATATGTGGCTCATATCAAGATATTAACTCCATGATTCTTGGAATTTCATTTTATTTTAGCTTCATTATTTTATTCTTGTGGTGTATATTTTCATATCGATATTCAATTCCCCTCTAAAAGAATGATGAAGTTGTATCTTCTTTTTGTATCATGTCGTGGAGATTTTTACCCTTAAGATGTTTTTTAGAGTTATATTTTCTAATGGGTATATTGACCGGGTTGTATTTCATTTGTGATTATGTGATAGAGATGGGTTTTATCTTAGGTAGGAGACTTCGATTATGGAACACTTATTCCATAGATATGTGTGTAGAATGGGTTTTATTTGTCTAACTTTAGAAATATTTTCGAGGGTTCTCCATGTGTGGTAGAGTGGTAGTTCCACCCCTGAGTGTTCCCTCACTTTTATTGAGTCGGGCAGTGGTGTGGTTCAACCTCATTGGTCTGCGGAGCCTCATCCCATTCTACTCTATTATAATGGGTCCATCATACAAGTTATTTTTTATAATTACCATTATGTAGAACTTTTACCAACACATGTTGTGTCTATATTGATTATATATTGGTTAAATATCTATTATACCTTGTATAGCATAGAGATAGAGCCAATGTATTGGTGGACCCTATGTTGTTGAATACAGGTTGTGTTCGGGATGATGTTTGGGGTGGATTGAGAATCAATTTCCTGATATTCAAGGTTAGTTTCCTATATGTATATTTTATATTTTAGTTGTTTTAAAATGTATTTTGTGGTAGTTATATATATTATTTTATTGGGATTGCATCTTTATTTCAGGATGATAAGTCCATAGACCCCCATATTGTGATTTATTTCTACATGGTGGCAGTCACTTGCCCCTTGAATATTTCAAGTGATATTTTAGTGGTACTATATGATTAACTCCATATTAGGTTGGTCCATACTTTGTTGGGTCTTGTCAATCCATGATAAAAAAATTATAGCATCATTATGTAGGTGGTTAAACTAACCAAAAATGAACACGTTATAACCAATAAATGAGTAAGAAAGTGATAATAATATCATAATTCTAGAAGATTTATGTTTGGTGATCTCTAAAGACAAAATGAACATGCCTCACATGCCTTCCACTTTTTAAAATATTCCAACTATTTCTACCACCATGTCCATCGTGGAGCCACTGTTGGTGGGAAAAATTTGACAGCAGAGATTTTTGTATTTTTTTATTTTTATTGGTGTAGGGAAACATTAATCAGGGAAGAGGGGTGATCCATCGCCAATTAAAGTGGTACTGGATAATTCAGATGGAATGCTCCACTTTAAGTTATGCTTTTCCTTCCTTACACCCAACCCCCTCCCACGTAATATATTTAGATTATATATATATATATATATATATTAACCTTTTAAAATAAAATAATACAAAATTAAAAATATATTTATAAATTTTTATTTAAAAAAGTGAAATTATTTGTAATTATATTTAAAAATATATTTATAATTATATAATTATAAATCTATATTTATAAATTTATAAATAAACCTTATAGAATTATAAAATAAAATTAATAAATAAACCTTATATATAATTATTTAAATCAATTCATATAATTATATATAATTTTTTATATAAACAAACCCTATTAAATTTATAATATAAGGTTTATTTATATATATAAAATTATATATAAGTATGTAAATTTAAAATATATAATTATATTTATAATTATATTTATTTATAATTTTAAATTTAAATTTATTTAAATAAATGTATATTTATAAACATATATTTAATAAATATATAAATATACATAAAATAAATATATAATTATAAATAAAACAAATATATAATCATAAATATATAAAATATATATAAAATATAAATAAACAATATAATTAAAAATATATCTCTATAAATTAATATTTATAATTATATAATATAAATATATATATGTGTATAAATATATATACTTCTATAATTATATTTATTAATAATTTTTAATTTATAAATATCTATATATTTATCTATAATTGTTAATATATAAATATGGATATATATTTTTTAAATATATATGTATATATATAATTATACAATTGTATGAAGAGATTGAGGAATGAGAGAAGTACATCCCGGCGTGTAAAGAACCAAATTTTTCATGTAATTTTTTTAATTATATAAAATTATTACAAGTCTGTGAAATTTGACGGTGCATGATTCTGAGGCCCGATATGCCGATAATGAATTTCATAACTTTTTTTAGGTATGTTCATTGCTCGGAATTAAAATTTGAAGGAACCATTGAACTCGTAGTGCTGGGATTTACTTAAGGGAGCCTTAACATCGACCGCAGTTGGTTGAAAGAGGAAGTTGGTTTTTGCGGTTTCCATGGAGGATTAATAAAATTAATTTAATTTTTTTTAAAACACCATCCACCCTTCATTAGGTTTGGTGGCGGGGACCACAAGATTTGGTTGGGCATTTAATGCAGGACATTAAATGCCCAGTTACACAAAAATGTCTAACTGTCCTATATGCTATTAAAAAGGTTTGTTAATTGCACCAATTAATTAACCTCTCTTAATTATGTGTTTTGAATATAACACCCATCTCCTCTCTCTCTTTAGAGTTTTTTTTCGTTGGAAAAGGAGATAAGGATTTTGGAGGAGCCCCTTGATGATGAATGGATCCATAAAACAAGAACCGAAGAACGTTATTTGAGCAGCATCGTTGGAGGTTTGATTTGGGATCGACGAACACCGACCCACCTTCAAACATAGGGCGCTCTCCCACAACTCACAGGGTATGATTTTTTCATTTCTTAAATTTCAAGAGTTTTTGAATCATATATCTTATCCCTTGATATGATGCTAATGTGGAGGCCACGGGCCAAAGGCCTGGTCCATCCACCAATTGTTTATCATTGCGTTCTTCACTGGTAGATTTTTGAGTTGGATAAAACCCAAATCTGAGGGTCAAGAAGTGAAGGAGACAACCCGGGAAGCCCATAGGTGTAGTCGTATGGACAAACAGACAACCAAAGCTCACCCAGTGGCCCATTGAAGACTGCCAGTGCAGCACCGGTGCGGCAGCACCGGGGCGGAGGCACCAGTGACTGGCGATGGTAGGTGATGGTGGTGGCCGGTACATGCTGGATGGGGTGGAGGCAGCGGTCGACACCAACCGTGTGTGGTGGAGGCAGCGCACCTTCACATGCCGCAGGAGGAGGCCCCAACACTATGCCATGGCGGTCGAGCTCGGTGAACAACACCAGCCGGCCGCGCGGGCGGTGCGTCGCACCATCTCATATGGCAGAATGTTTCCATGGCTCGAAGCTTCGGCGGAGGATGAACATCTCCCTGTGGGTCCTGAAGTGACCAGGCAGCGCCACATGGCGTCGCCTCTCAGATTCCCCAATGACTTAGCTATTCAGGAGAAAGGGGGAGCATTAACCCCCCCCCCCATGACAGTTAGGGCAGACCCTATTCCATCCTGTGGTCTATGACGCGCGCGCCCTGCGGGCTGGGCTACACCCTCCTACAGGCTGGGCGGCCCCATCTTACAACCCGGGTTGTGCCCCCTTGCGGGACGAGTGATGGCCTGTACGGGCCAGGCCGCACCCCCTGTGGGCCGGGCCAGGTCCGCCGCAGACCAGCACTACCAAGATAGACCTGGTCGGTTCAGTCCATGCTTGGTCAAACCCAGACTAGGTCAGGTCAGCCCAGACTTGGTGGGGCCGGGTCGGTCTGACCGTGTCGGACCGCACCAGGTACCATCGAGGCACTATTTCTCTTAAAATGCCATAAAATGAAATCCAGAAGTCCATTTTATGAATATTATATGGTGTTGGGATCCCTAGAACGAGACATTAATTTTAGAATACTCCACTCAAATTTAAGAGAAATTTGGAGTTCACCCGGGTTGGATCGAACCTGAATCCAATCGGGCCCTAACTACTAAAACAATTATAACTCACAGACCAAGCATCTGATTGATGCTCTGTCTATTGAGTTGGAACCCTTAAAATAAGGAAATATTTTTGGTTACTCTTTATTAGATATTATTGGAAGTTTATGAATTACTCATATCTCGAGGAGATGATTTGGTAGAACATGAGTGCACCAGGTGCAAGGAATCATGTGGCTGGCTATCTTAAAGAATCGACCATGTGTGGACCAACATCATAGAGACCCTATGTGGATCAAAATCTAGAGACCATGTGTGGATCAACACTCAGCAATCCTGTGTCAATCAGCATTCAACGATCATGTGCGGATCAGCATTCGAGTGACCCTTTGTAGATCAGCATTCTAGTGACCCTGTGTGGATCAGCAGTAGCATGACCCAAAGTGGACCAGACATATTGTGTCCCATCATGGAATTGCAACTTACGTCCAAGAGTGGATCGATAATAGAAAAACTTCTTTTTAGATCTGTTGTGGAACTTCTTAATGTAATAAAATGATATAGATTAAGACTCTTGAACTCTGAGTTATATACCTGGTGTCAGCTGACTATTGCTTTGTGCTTTCTAATTGAGGTCTTTATTTGTGGGTTTTCATTTTTTGAACTCTGGGAGACCATCGGGGGTCTTAGGGTCCCTAATGAGTATTGTTATACTCACCCCTACATGGGCTTCACCATCACCTTGTTCTGTCATGTGAAGACAACAAACAGTTTTGACAGGGGTATGGGATCCAGGACTGGATGGTGCTCGGAGGTGGACCTTTAAACGTGACGTGCCACAATGATGAATGACCATGTCCTATACCTACCCTTCAGGTAGGAACCATGGAAGATGATTCCAAGAGTTTTTTTCTATTTTTGTTGTACTTTTCAGTTGGGCTTGTATTCCGGCCCCCTTTACTTATAGTACTCAACATTTTTGCTTTCATTACCCACCTTTTTACTAATGTAGTTTTACTACCTGGGTTGTGCGTGTTGTATTCTTGGATTGTGTGTTTATAGGTTTAAAGGAAACGACTACCTATTTTTCCAAAATATGCCTTTTGATGAAAGTGGACAACCCCTAGTCTATGGAAGGCAGGCTTAGGGTAGTCACGACATGGGCCCCGGGGGACGGGTTGTGACAAAGTGGTATCAGATGAGTCATTTCTACCAAAGAACTGCGACTCTGATCTTTCAAATGGAGCTATTGATTTCAGTGTTTTGAGTTTGGTTTTTAGTTTGTTGAGTCCAGTGTTTGTGTGGTGGCTGACATTTCCATACACCAGAACACTGAATTATAATTTCTCACTCAGTGCACAAAAACACTGATTGCGTGTGTTTTGGAAATGTTTTTTACTTTGATATCTTTTGAGTCAGCACACCGGGTAAGATATTTTACCATGGCGCACCTGTTTCATTCTAGATTCCACCACGTAGATATCAATCTAGGGTTTCAGAGAGTGTACATGATTATGGCCCACTGAGCGATGAGGCTTTAGTGCAGGTACCTCTTACGGGCGATAGTACCATCGGGTGGTGTACCAGCAGCACCACTACTCGTTGTGCAGCTGTTTCCACCAGCCCCACCAGAATATGGTGCATGCCGACTGAGCATGTTGCACAAGTTTCAGTAGTCGAGGAATCTTAGGTTCCTAGGTGAGATGGATTTATAGGTGGTTGATGACTGGCTGAAGGCTACAGATAGAGTTTTTCACCTAGTTGGGACACCAACCGACCAGATGGTGATTCTAGCTACTAGCCTCTTCTAGGGAACAGCCGGGAGATGGTGGAGTCTGATGCTCTTGATGAATTTTGTGTGGACACTCTCCTGGTTGGACTTCGAGACCCTCTTCATGGTAGAGTTTGTACCACCGAAATTATGCTTAGTTCCTAACCAGGAGCAGTTTCACTTATAGTAGGGCAGCCTAACCGTGGGCCAGTACTCTGCGAGGTTCACCGACCTCTTGTGCTACACTACAGACATGGTGTGGGACCCTTTCTTCAGGGCCTGGACCTTTTATCAGGGACTTTGATGGTATATCAGAGCTTTGATGGTATCTCTCAGCATTATGACGCATGTTGTAGTACTAGAAAGTGAACTCTTGGTGGACAGTTTCCTTACATAGAGGACACCGACAACGAGACCCACCAATAGGCAACATGTAGCAGAGTCATTTGTGGTTGGTAGTTGGTTTATGAGACAGATTTCCATGAAGACTAGACCTTATGGTGGAAAACCCTGTGATGTAGGGTCGGAGGTGTGAGGATCACAAGGTAGAGTATGACAAAAAAAGGAGCAGACTATGCTTCAAGTGTGGTGGCCAAGGTCAAATGGCTCATGACTACACGACCAGCCACACTGACGATCAACAGATGGTTGACATATTTCCAAGGCAGAGGCAGAGATTCAATTGTGGAGGTCCGCAGGCAGTAGGTGGACGTTGCAGTGGAGCTATCCTTACAGTAGGTGGTGGGTAGCGATTCGAGGTTCTTCCACCACAACCTCTAGGTGGTCCACCCCGACCATAGGGATAAGGTGTATAGGGATGATCTTAGCTCTAGGTAGTTGAGGCCTACAACAATGAAACTTAAGATATGATTCAAGATATGGTCTGTGTCTACTCCACCTTAGTTACATCACTTATAGACACAAGTGCCAGTCACTCTTTCATTTCCCCATCCCTCGTTCAGGTCTTAGAGATTCTGATGGAGCTATTGGACTAATCCTTATGTCTAAAGACTCTTATGGGAGGGTATTCGATGATTAGACACTGGTTCCAGCAATGTTAGTTTACTCTTGGAGCCGAGATATTCAGTTGGGATCTTCTAGTAGCAGCATCGAGGCCTTACGATGTCATCTTGGGTATGGACTATCTATCCACAGTCCATGCTCAGATTGATTGTATTAGGCACAAAGTACGGTGTGTCTGTGAGGATGTGACGATGATTTCATTCACTAGAGAGAAGAGAACCTTTACAGAACAGGATGGACTTACCCAGAGGAGGGTACAACCGATCACATATCAGTGGGCTAGCCTTACCCTCAGAGCTGTTGATGTTGAGAGTACGATCAATCCTATAATGGTGGACCAGTTTGCTGACGTCTTCCCTGGTGATGTTCCAAGACTACCTCCTCACTAAGACGTGGACTTATACATCGACTTGTACCCATATACAACATTGATATCTACACCAACATATAGTATGGCTCCCGCGGAGCATTGTGAGTTATGGTTATAAGTGGAGGACTTATAGAGGAAGGGTTTCATAAGGATCAGTGTTTCTCCATGGGAATCCCCGATTTTTTTTCCAAGAAGGCATATGTGAGTTTCAGGCTCTGTGTGGATTATTGGCACCTGAACTAGGTGACCGTGAAGAACAAGTTTCCTCTTTTAAGGATTTATAATCTCATTGATTAGGTGAAGGGAGGTCATTAGTTTTCGAAGATGGACCTCCGATCAGGCTATAATCTGCTCAGGGTACGAGATGAGGATGTGCAGAAGATGACCTTCAGATGTCAGTATGGCCACTATGAGTTCTTGGTTATGCCATTTGGCATGACCAAAACACCTAAAATGTTCATTGTACCCATGAACAATATCTTTTATCCATACCTTGATCTCTTTGTGGAGGTATTCATCGGCGACAACATGATATACTTGGCGTCAGAGGTGGATCAGGCCTATTATCTGTAGATAGATCTAGATACACTCTAAGAGAACTAAATTTATGGTATTCTCTTGAAGTTTCAGTTCTGGATATGGGTGTTCCACCTTTTGGGACACGTTATCTCAGAGGTTGGGGTTGCGGTGGATATGGGGTAGATAGAGGTTGTGCTTTCTTTGGATCCATCCAAGAGTGTGAATTAGGTGTGGAGTTTCCGGGGGTTATCTGGGTACAACAATAGATTCGTACCTGAATTTTATAGGGTTGTGACACCCTTGTCAGCATTTACGAAGAAGGGACAACCCTTCATGTGGATGGAGAGATTCCATTAGAGTTTTTAGGAGTTGAGGCAGAGACTGAAGAGTTCCCCCATATTGAGGCTACCAAAATACGGCGTTGGGTATGTAGTCTAGTGTGACGCATCAAGAACTGGACTTGAATGTGTATTGATGAAGGAGCATGTACTGATCACTTATAGTTCACGATAGTTGGACAACATGAGCAGAACTATGCTACTCATGACCTTGTGTTAGCAGTAGTGGTCTTCACCTTGAATATGTGGTGACACTACTTAATGGGTGAATAGTTTACAGTTTACTCTGATCACAAGAGTCTCAGGTATATCTTTTCATAGAATGACTTGAACCAGAGATAGCGATTAGGGCTAGAGTTTCTTCAGGACTATGACTTTGAGATAATTTATACTCCTGGAAAGGGGAACGTAGTGGCAGATGTACTCAGTAAGAGGTCTGGTCTACAACTGCTGAGTTAAGTGACAGAGCAGCTAGAAGAGTTGTAGATATCCTTTGTGGATAGATATGGAGCATCATACCTTCAGTTAATGACTATCTCTCCCAAACATCTACAGGTATTTTGGGAGGCACAACATGGGGGCATTGACTGTGAGGCTTGACGTGCTTAGATATCCTCAGGATAAGAACATGATGGATTTCTTGAATGTGGGGAGCACGTCATAATTTTTAGAGGAATCACTATGGTTCCAGAGGTACTGCAAAATTAGGTGTTGAGGGAGTTCCATACATCCCATTTGGTGTTACATCTTGGTGTGGTGAAGATATACCAAGACCTTCGACATCTGCATTGGTGGCCATGGATGAAGAAAGCAGTGTCAGAGTTTATTTCAAGATGTGGCACTTGTCAACAAGTGAAGGTCGGACAACAGTGTCCAATAGGCTTATCACATCCACTAGAGGTGCCGAAGTGGATGTGTAATGACATTTCCATGGATTTCATGAAAAAACTACCACGTACATCTAGGATCCATGATTCCATCTGGGTGAATGTTGATCGACTCACCAATTCATCCCATTTTCTACCCATCCAAGAGCAGGGATCAGTATTGGGCTTAAGACACCTCTACATATAGGGCATTATATAGATTTATGGGGTGACATATATGATCGTCTCTGATCATGACAAACGTTTTACATCTTGGTTTTGGGAGGAATTACAAGAGGCCTTCTAGAATCATCTACATTTGAGAACCACCTTTCATCCATAGAAAGATGGTCGGATGAAGCGGGCCATTCAGACACTATAGGACATGCTTCATGCTTGCATCCTAGATTTTGGCCGTAGTTGGGAGAATCACTTTCCCTTGGTAGAGTTAGCGTAAAAAATGTCTATCACTCCACCATTGGTATGGAACAATTTGTGGCCTTGTACGGACGACCGTTCTGATCACCTCTATGTTGGACAGACTAAGGTGAGTCCACACTTATTGGTCTAGAAATGGTACTGTCTACTACTGAGATGGTGCAGATCATCCAGGAGCGAATGAAGACTGTGTAAAAGAGGTAGAGGTTATATGATAAAAGGATAAGGAGACCCTTGTAGTTTGATTAAGCATAACATGTCTTCCTATGGGTCTCACATCGAAAAGGTTTGTAGAGATTTTTCCAGGGCGGCTAAATATATCTGAGGACCATCAGACCCTTTCAGATTCTCAGTAGAGTTGGCAAGGTGGCATATCACCTAGATTTTCCCCCATAAATACAGCAGGTTCATGATGTTTTCCACATGTCACAGCTGAGGAAGTACGTGCATGGTCTATGGCAGGTTATTGACTGGGGCGAGCTGGACATTGATGATGTGGTGACATTTAAGGAGGTTCCAGTGGTGATTGAAGATTTCTAGTACTGGGTCCTTCGTGTAAGATTGACACCTCTGGTGCACGTTCATTGGAATCATGAGGACCACCAAGAGAGAATATGGGAGTGGGAGGCTCATATTTTTGCTCATTACCCACATATTTTTCCTTAGTCCATGTTGTGGCTTTTAGGGATGAAAATCCCTAAGGTGGGAGAATGTAAAGACCCTGATTTTCAATGATTTTTTTTTTAATTATATGAAATTAATACGAGTCTACGAAATTTGATGGCGCTTGATTCTGAGGCCCGGTGAACCTGGAATGAATTTATGAACATTGTCTAGGTACGTTTAGTAAACTTGCGAGCAGAAAATACTAACTTTTAAACCAGTGATAGGAATGGAAATCCAAGGGAACCATTGAACACATAACATCAGGATTTTCTTAAGGGAGCCTTAACATTGACTATAGTGTGTTGAGAGAGGAAGTTGGAATTTTACGGTTTCTGTGGATGATTAATAAAATAAATTTATTTTATTTAAAAACACCCTCCACCTTTCTTTAGGTTTGGTGGGGGGAAAAAGTTGTGGTAGGGAATTTAATGCAGGACATTAAATGCTAGGTCAATCAAAAATGGGTAACCATCTTACATGAAATTAAGGAGCTTCATTAATTTCACCAATTAATGAAACCTCTCTTAATTGTGTGTTGGGAATATAACTCCCCTCCCCTCTATATCATTGGAGTTTGTTTTCATTGGCAAAGGAATGGAGGATTTTAGAGGATCCCCTTGACAAAGAACGGATCCATCAAAAAAGATCCAAAGAACGTCTTTTGAGTGGAATTTTTGGTGGTTTTCTTCGTCATCAACGAACACTAACCAACCATCAAACCCGAGTCACTCTCTAACAACTCACGAGGTAGAGTTTTTTCCTTTCTTAAGTTTCAAGAGTTATTGAATCATATTTATTCTACCTTGATAATATTCAAACGTAGAGGGTGCGGGACAAACAAACAAGGCCTAGCATTGACCCATGCAGGCCTGGTTGTGCCCCCTACAGGACGGGTCGCGCCACCAGTGGGTCTGCCGAAAAGTGGCCCAACAGGCCAAGCCCACCGTGGCCCATCCCAATCGGGTCGGCCCGGGTCAGACCGGACCCGGACACATCCAGGAACAGTTTTCCTTAAAACGCCATTACTAGAAATCCAGAAATCCTTTTGAAAAACTATCTAAAGTGATGAGATCCTTTGATCAAGATAGTCCTTTTGGTATACTCCACACAAATTTTGGAGAATGATTTAGTATGGTTGGGCTGGATCGAATCTAAATCCAACCGGAGCCTCGAAACTAAAATGCTTATAACTCACAGATCAGACATCTGATTGATGTGTTGTCAATTGTGTTGGAAACCTTACAGCATGGTAGTCCTTTGGGATAGACCTTTGTGGAGTTTAATGGTAGTCGAGGTATGACTGATATCTCAAGGAGAAGATTCGGCAGAACTTGAGTGCACAGGGTGCGAGGAATCCTTTTGCTGGCTGTCTAGAAGAAGCGACCAGGGTGGATTAGCGTCATAGCTACCCTGTGTGGGTCAAAATCATATCTACCTAACAAGGAATAGATTTAGAGCATCCCATCGAGGATCAGCATCTAGCGACCCTGTGTGGATCAACACTTGGAGATCCTGTGTGGATCAGCATTCTGCGACCCTATGTGGATCAGCATTCCAGCGACCCTTTGTGGATCATCATTTTGGAGACCCTATGTGGATCAGGAGTAGCATGACCCAATAAGGACCAGCCATATAGTAGCCCATTTTGGAATTGTGACTTACGTATAATAGTGGATCGGGAATAGATTAACTTCTTTGTAGATTAGTTGTGGAACTTTTAAATGGAAAATGATGATATAGCTTAAGACTAATAATTTATATTCCTGAAATCTAAGTTGTATACATGGTGTGAGATGAATACTCCTTCGTGATTTGTGATTGAGGTCTTACTTTGTGGTTTTTCTTTTTTTGAACTCTGGGAGACCTTTGGGGGTCTCAGGGTCCCTACTGAGTATTATTATTTTTACCCCTACACAGGCTTCGCCCGCACCTTGTTGTGTCTTGTGTAGATCACATGCAACATTGTCCAAGGATTGGGATCCTGGACTGGATGGTTCTTGGAGGTGTAACTTTAGATGTGACGTTCCATAGTGACGACTGACCGTGAACTGTACCTACCCTTCAGGTAGGAACCTTGGTAGATGATTTCGGGAGATTTTTTTCTATTGTAGTTTTATTTTTTAGTTGGCCTTATATTCCATCCCCCTTTAATTACAGTACTCACCCTTTTTTTACTTTTAGTACACACTATTTTACTATTGCAGTTATATTGTTATGGTTGTGATCATTGTATTCTTGGAATCTGTGTTTGCAGGTTTAAAGGAAATGTATTCCCATTTTTTCGGGATATTTCTTTTTGTGCTAGTCTTCAACCCCTGGCCAATGAAAGGCATGCTTGAGATGGTCACGACATGGGCCTCAAGGTATGGGTTGTGACACGACATCCTCCAATTATTAGGCTAACCTAAATCACCCACGGAGTCTGAATCTCTTCACATACTCTATGATTATCTAGGATGCTTGAATAATATAGACTAATATAAAGAAGAAGCAATGAGTCAATGAAGAATCTAGGTTTTCTTCATTTTCTGATTATTTGAGAGGGTCTTTTGACTTCCCTAACAATCGGACCGCACAACGTATCATCAAGAATGGTTCTACAGTGCATGTATCAACTTCTAATGGTGCAATCATAGAACGATTATATCTTTGTAATAATTATTAAATTTCATGAGTTTCATTTCCAAATGGTATGAAAGCCTAGAAATAAGTGGATATAGTATTATTTTACAATAAATATGGGGGGTTTTTTGATTTTAAATGTTTATCTTTGGGTAGAGTATTTTCTCATATACTCTTTCCCTTTTTAGATCTAAAGGGAGGAGCATAGAGCTTTGGCTGAGTAAACCTATGGCCTGTAACCCTTAGGATTCGTGAGTGGATATTAAATTTCAAACATAATGGATTAAAAGAAGATTTTTCTCATGTTTGGATCAAAATATACGGTTTAATCATGGTATTGTGGCACCCATAGATACTGCTTGATATTGCCTCAACTATCAGCATCCCAATCCAAATGGATTTGGAAACATAAAAAGTGAGTTTTGGTCACTATTCTAGAGTCTTGGTCGTGGTTTATTTAATTTATTCTTTGGTTGAAAAGGTTGTTCTATCTACCCCTCATGATGAGATCAGTCTTAGAATTTTTTATGATAAAATGCTAGTTTTTTGTGATTATTGTTTTTTTGTTGGGAATTCGATGTCCAATTGTAGGAAGAGAATGTTTTGTGCTAGATATCAATTAAAGGGACATGATACACTAAAATGTATTAAGATAAAAAATAATGGGTATGACAAAGATACTGATTTTAATGCTGGGAATCAGAATATAAATGAGGTTTCATGTAACTCTATTCATAGTCATCTAATTTAATAACTACCTATTAGCATTGAATCCTTGGGTTGAGAAACATTGCATGGTGATTAAGATACACAGAATGTGATAGCCATGGATAGTCTGGAATTGGGAGCCTCCTCTTCACAATGTATTATTGATGGACTTTCTCCCCCTTAGATGAATGTTAGGAATACAATATCTTCAGCTGATATGGTTGATAAAACCAATGTGGCTGCTGAAGGAACCTCATTCATGGAAATTTTAATCAGAATCATGAGAGAAGATAATAGTGGCCATGAATTAGATGATAATAAAGTGGACAGGGAATTATCTGCTCAGGATGAGGGGGATTTAAAGCTTTGGAAAGAGGAAGTTGATACCTATTCGTATTTCAGAAAAGGGATGCCCAAGCTTGTGGATAAAACTTCAAAAAAATAAATGATTAGGAGGACTCATACCTCAACTCTTCCAAATTAGGCTAAATATGCTCTTGTGAAATTAATGGATATGGATTTGGCTTATTCTTCCAGTGCTTCTTGCGATCCTATTACTCCCGTTGTGTGTGATTTGATGGGTGTAAATTCATTTCCACCAATGGGTTCTTCAGGTCCCAAATGTTGCTGATAAATCGAAAGTTCAATATTATATGAAGATGGATAGAGCACCATGTGATGTAGGTGTTGTACCTAGAATATGTGGAATGAAAAATGATCATATCGACATTGATTATGATACTCAGCAGGTTCAAGATTTTGCTTCAATGCATGTTATGTGAACGTAGAGACTTAATGTTACTTTAGCTCCTATGATATCCCCTGCTGAAAGGGATTGAAAATCCACAGATGACCTTTGAAAGCAGCAGGTTGGATTGACCCCTAGACATCAAGATGCTTCCTTATCTCCCCCGGATAACCATGCTGAAGGTGATGGAACTAGTTATGTGGGTGCAATCTTCCAGCAACATCTTCTCTTGTATAAGAGCCTTGAGGCACCACTCTCAAAGCATGATACTACTATGGTTGATAAAGTATGTATTGCCTCTTATTTTGCAGGTATTGTGACTTCACATCATAGGAAATATAAATAATCATTGATGGTCAACACACATAATTCATTCCATTTACTTTCTTTCGGATATAGTTGACGATGATGGACATAATACTCCTTATGTAGCGGATACAGGAGCAACGATGGGTGGTGTTGAAGATGAACTATCTGATTACAATGGTGGGCCATGGTAACATGCTAAATCATTGTGAAGGGGATTCCATTTGTGCAGACAAGGTGGATGTATCACCCTCTATAACATGATTACTCTTTCTCGAGTGTCTTGAGTTTTATCTAGCCTTTTTTTTACTGTCTGTGGAACATTATGTTTAGTATTTCCTCTGTTGGGATTTTTTATGTCAATAAAGAGGCCTTTGTGCATCAATATTTTAAAAAATATATAAATGTGTACCAAATTAATTATAAATCATTTTTTATGTAATTATACATATATTTGAAGAATTTTAAATATGTATTTGTAAATTTAATATTAAATAAATATATATATATATATATAACTATAAATATAATAAATTTATTTATTATATATATATAAATATATATATATAGAATAATTTCATTATATATAAATTTATAAATATAATAAATATATTTAATAAATTTTATAAATATATAAATATATTACACATTTAATAAATACATTTTACATATAATTAATATATTACAAATATAATCAATTTATAAAAAATAAAAAATATAAAAAATATAAAATTAAAAATATAATAAATATAAATATAATAAAAAAATATATAATAAGAATTATAAATAAATATTATATATAATTATATATATTTATTTTCAAAGATAGATTTATAATATATATATATATATATATTAATAAGAATTATGAATAAATATAATAGACAAAAGATGGTGCAAACCATGGGTTATCATCCCATTACCTCAAAATTTATTAGAAGAAAATAAAAGTATCATTAAAGATGGAGGCATCATAAAACACCAGTGAACAGACACTGTTACAATAGATAGACACATCCAAGAAACATTTGAAAATCAATGGAAGCGATGACCACGACCCTTACCTCGAGGATGTCATCCACTCATCCATGTGTTAGTCTGCTATCATGGATCCTCATCCACCTAAGATTCAACACTTCGTGGCGGTACCTTAAGGGTTAGAGGATCCAAATATATATCCAGATCAGAGTGCTTTGGTGGTCCCTTCATTGTAGATCTCCCAGCAATGATTGTTTCAGATCTATGTAAACTCCCAAAATCATCATGGAAGACTTCCATTCTTCTTGATCTATTAAGAATGTCAATAATACTAAGAGAATTTTTCCTAGATTATGACACCTCATTTATATGTCTATCTAACCTATGTTATATTGGAAGGACTGGAACCACATTCCGAACCAGCGGTTCATCCCCAATTGCATCTGCTCCATCCTTGATCAATTGGAGGGTATATTCAACGTGTTTCCATTCCCTATATTTAGAGGATCATCGCTCCTTCCAGAATAGAGCATCATCATTCATTTTTGCATCATTCTCTTTATCAAACTCATCATGATGATACTCAACATTATATTGAATTCTTACCACAAGAACATCACGAATATAAGCAATTTCATTTCCCTTAATAATGTTGCAACCCTTTTTGTGTGTAGAGATAGGTGGATAGCTAACCCTTCCAATTGAAATGAAGTCAGTTGGTGCATCAGCACTTGCAGATTTATGTGGTGCCCCATCCCACATCTCCCCTTGATAAGAAGTAGCTATGTGGTAATGCACTTTGGAATGCTTCTGGTCAAGGGGATTAAGTATTTCTTCCTTAGAGACATCCAGCTAAGTCCCACTAGGTTTAGTCACGTTGGAGGAGACATGAGACTTTTTCCCATTGGCAGAATATCCCACGTTCAACTTATTTTTCCTCACATTCGTACACTCACGAACATAATTCCCCCCATCTTGCAATATTTATAATATTTGGGGACTCATATACAAATTCTACCTCAAATATATCACCATTGACTACTAATGTGGCACAATTAGTTAAATTGTTTTGCAAGTTCACATTGACTAAAACTCTAGAAAAGTAACCAAATTTCCTATGCACAGTATTCTCATCCATATTCATCAAGACACCAATGTATGTATGAGACTATGTTATTAAAGATTATAGGATACCAAAACACCCAACATAAACAATGAACATTAACCCAAATATGAGTATTGGAAGGCTTATGCATGTAAGGGTTAAAACTTAAATCTCACATAGATAATCAAAAACCTCTTGGGTTAAGAGAGTAGAACCCAGTGCTCCATTCCATCGATCTGTCATTTTATGATGAAAAATAAGGATAAATTATCCTCTTCCCATAAGTATAATCGTCTTGGTTGCGAAACCCCAAATTTGTGATAGTCTGATCATTAAATCCTCAAAGACATCCGGTTGAGTCCCGCCAGGTTTAGTCACCATTGATGAGCCATGGAAATTTTTCCCATCAGAAGAATATCCCTCTTTCAAATGAATTTTCTTCACATTTTTACACTCATAAACATCATTCCCCCCATCCTACAATAGTTGAAAAAATGTGGCGATATACTCATATACAAATTCAACCTCAAATTTCACAACATTTACAACTAATATGGAAAAATTAGGTAAATTTTTTTCAAGTCCACATCATGTAAAACTCTGAAAAAGTAACAAAATTTTCCATTTACAATATTCACATCTATCTTCATGGGGACACCAATGTAGGAGACTACGTTATTCAAGATTATAGGATGCTAAAAAAACCCAGACTAAACCATGAATTTTAACCCAAATATGAGTATTGAAATGCTTTTATAGGTAAGGGTTAAAATGTAAATCCCACATAGGCAATCAATAACTTCCTAGGTTCAAAGAGTAAAACTCATTTCTCCTCACCTTTAATCTATCATTTTCCAATTCAAAAATAAGTTGAACGTATCCTCTACCAATAGAGACCATCCTCCAATCCTATAAACCAAAAATTAGCAATAGTTTGTTCTTTAAATCTTTAGAGCTCATCGGTTTAAATCCTCATAGCTCATCGGTTTATAAATATAAATTGAAAAATATGAATTTATTTACATAAATATATATAAATATATAATAAAAATAATTAAAAATCAATCTCTATAAATAAATATTTATAATTATGTCATGTATATATATATATATAATTATATATTAATAATTATAAATAAGTATATATATGTTCAAGATATAATAAATTTATAATATTTTAAAGATATAATATTATATATATTTATTATATATTTATTATATTATAATTTATTTATTCTAATTATAATATATTTATTATATTTATTACATATATATTAATCATTATATATAAATATAATAAATACAATAAAATCTTTCCATTATATATTTATTATATTTATTATTATATTTTCAAGGACATCCCTCTTTTGTATGTAGTATCATGGGCATGGTGAGATGGTTTTTCTAAATGAAATTCTTTAGCATTTTCATCTTCTTCCATTCAGTTTGAAAAGGTCTCTAAGAATGTTTCGCCTTGTCGCTTTTCCTTGTCCTCTATCCCAGTCCCCCATTCCTCACCCCTCTACCATATTGATGTCTTTCTCTCTTTTTCTTCCTATTCCTTTTCCCACTTCTGCTGGACTGGAAGTGTTCCTTCCCAACTCTTCCTCTCTTTCCTGACTTCTAACTTCTCCAATGGAGGATCATTGCAAGAATTTAGTTTTTTTACACCTTCAGTTCTCACTAAGGATGTTTTGTCCCCTCAAGGTAGTTTTTGTCTTTACATAGGCTAGGAAATGTCCATTCAACTCTGTTGGATTTTTTATTCCACATCGGACTTGTGGTCCGATGTGGTTCTTTTCTTTCATTATAAAAGCATGCATATGCCTCACATTGAGGTAAGGTAGGCAAGGGGGTTTCTCAAAATACATGGTATTAGAGTGAAATTAATCCCAACCCTCCTCCTCTCATTTATTTTTTTCCTGTTGGCCTCGTGAGCCTCTCCCCGTAAGGGGCGGCGGCCCCCCATCATGTAGAGCTGGGTTTACTTTATTCTTCCGCCCCTTCGGGCTCTCTATTTTTTATCCTTGTCGACAGCTCTGTCCGGTGAATCTCCCATCTACCTTTTCCCATACCGGCGGGCCTCCCTCATCTGATCTCGGCAGCCTGATGTCTCCTCCCAGGGGCCCATTCCCCCTTAGGTGGGGCCCCTCTCCTGTGCAGCTCCCTTCATGGTGCCCTAGACCAGACCGTCGTCGTAGCTTCCCCTCAGTGCGCCTTCCATCACGACGCCTGCTCCTCCTGCGCGAAAACCCTCCCCGTCGCGGCTCCCCCTCTGGTGGTCCTCCTGTGCGCACATCACCTCCCACGGCTCCCCCTGGTGAACCTCCTCCTGACAGCCCGCCTCTTCCCTGCCAGCTCCCAGCGCACGCTCCTCCTGCACATGATCCCTCCCCATCACGGATTCCCCAGTGCGCCTTCCCTCCCAGTACGGCTCCTCCCGAGCGTGACCCTCCCAGTATCTTTCCAGTGCTTCTTGCATCCCCTTGGTGCTCCTCCTAGACTCGCAACCCCTGATCGTGGCCTTCCTCCCGGCCCTTCCTGGCAGTTGTGGCTCCCAAGCCTCCCATCATCCCCATCGTTGTCATTCCGACGAGGCTCCACCTGTGCGGGCACCTCAATGGATCCCGCATTTTCCAGCGGTATTTTCAAATCCCACAACTAGATGCACCAGCTCCCGATTCTCTAGGAGACCGTAACGGATGGCTCCGTCTCTCATGTTACGCACAAACCTCCCTCTCCGGTGGTCCTCTTGTGCACGCAGCACTCCCGGCGGCCCTCCCTTCTGCCTGTGCCGCTCCATCGAGCACCGACCCCACCCTCCTCTACGCGCAGCACTCCCGGCATCCTCCATGCACGCGGCTCCTATCCTCCATATGCGCGAATTCCCTCCTACAGCAACCGGCCTCCACCCCTTCCTAGTGCCTCCAACAGCTGGTCTCCCTCCTCTGCGCACAGCATCCCCGATGATTCCCCTCAGTGCGGCTCTCCTACGTGGCTCCCCTCACCTACCAGCTCACGTAACTTCCGGATTTCGCTTCTCTAGGAAACCGCTCTCACTCCACGTGGCACCCCGGATTTTTCCGGAGACTCTCGGCATGCACTGCTTCCTCACGCACTGGCCCAAACCTCCCAGCGCGCTCGCCTGGTGACCTCATCTGACCTCCCATTGTATTCCGCCCGGTGACTTACTCTCAGCGCCCACATGTCTGGTTACTTCTATTCTAGTCGTGGCTCCAGGAAACCCGGCTCCCTCCCGGAAAACCTGTCCCGACGGCTCCTTCCAGGTAGACCCAATTTCTCCCAGCGAACCAGTTCAGGCGGCTCCCTCCCATTGACCCGTCTCTTCTTGCACTCTCCCGACTTCCACCTCCTCCTGAATCTCCCAGCCCACTGCCATCGAAGTGACACTTTACCGGTATTCTTCTCCTTCCATGAAGGACACCTCTTGCACGACGCATCAACAACTGAGGCCTACTCCCGCTTCTAATAGAATCCCCGCCTTCTTTCCTGGTGCGTCCTACAGAATCCCCACATTTCTGCCCGGTGCCTCCTGCGGAATCCCCGCCTTCCTACATGGAGCCTCCTGCGGAATCCCCGCCTCACTGCCTAGTGCCTCCTGCAGAATCACCGTATCCCATCACTAGTGCATCCTGCGGATTTCTCGGTGCTTTGACGATAGGCACGACATTACGGATTTCTCAGCGCTCTGACGACCGGCCGAAAGTGCGGATTTTCCCGATGGTCTAATGACCGACCCACCAGTGTGGATTTACCAGCACCCTGTTGTCCAACCCCGCACTTTTCTGGTGATGACCCATCCTTTTTTTTCTTCCAGTGACATCACATTACCAAATTGAGTGGGAGCAGCATCCACAACGATTTTATTATTTCCATTTCTTCGGTTTTTGACTTGTATTTGTCATCAATCTGGGCATGTCAAGCTTGAGGGGGAGTGTTAGAGTCTGTTTTTTTACTTTCTTTTCATTATGTGTCCAAGATAGGTACACCTACCTTGAGGGGGAGTGTTGGAGTTTGTATCCCACATCGGACTTGTGTTCCGATGTGGTTCTTTTAATTCATTATAAAAGCTTTCCCCCACCTCACTTTGAGGTAAGGGAGGCAAGGGGGTTTCTCAACCTACAAACTATTAGTGCCACCATCCCCTTCAGATGCTTTTGTGTCTTCTGGTTCATCTCATTATTTTCTTTCCTATAGTCCTATACATCTCTCTATATCCTCTCCCTTAACCGCAAATTCATCCATTCTAGGTTCTTCATCTTTTATCCACTCCTACCAACCTAGCACATAGTACGTTTACCAAGTCCCAATTGAGACATCTAGCTTCTGTGAACATCTACCTCAGTTCTCTCCATTTGGAAAGTTCAAAACCCACCTCCCCCTTCATCAATGATGTCATTTATTGTATGGAATTATCATGGACATGGTGCTTGGTATAAAACTGGTATCATTTCCAAGGATATCATCATCTCTAACTCCTCATTAGTGTTATTTCTTCTTGGATATTGAATCCAAAAAAACAAGAGGAATAAAAATGGAACACCATAAAATAGTCAGCTTTCAAGCTTTCATTTCACATATTTTCAATGGAATGCACATGCACCCATTTATAGGATATTCCCAAAAAAATGAAATGATAGCAATACAATTTATCATTAATTTACAAAACAAAAAAACAAATTAGCATAAATGATTTGCAAAGGAAATGATACAGACTCTTTGGGGAAGAGGAAAAAACACATGGGAAATACGTGCTGCTTGGGGAAAACGACGCTTAGCGAAGAGGCACTGTATAGGGAAGGAAGCAAACTACTTGAAAAAAACTTTTATTGGTTTATATTTCCAACACTCTTCTTCAAAACAAATATAAGATTTATTCCTGGCATCGTTATTAATTATTTGAATACGTCTATCATTAGTACCTTTCTGAAAATATCATCCACCTATTTCGTAGTATGATAATATTTCAATTTTATCATTTTCTTCGTTATATTATCTCTTTGATATTTATTATGGGTATCAATGTTTTCTCTTCTTCCATGCTGTATCAGATTTTTGGAATGTTCAATTGTCTACTTATTATTCTCATATATGATTATGGATCCATCATGTGGATGCTTCTACTCTTTTAACAGGTTTATCAACCAAATTATTTCACAAACAGTGGATGATGTTTCTATGTACTCTGATTCACATGTGAATATGGTGACCACACTCTCCTTCCTCAAATTCTATGTTAAATCAATCACTCCAAAAAATAATGCATATATTGTG
Organism: Viscum album; assembly: GCA_963277665.1. NCBI lineage: Eukaryota > Viridiplantae > Streptophyta > Magnoliopsida > Santalales > Viscaceae > Viscum > Viscum album. Next base: position 1,686,248,517 of record OY728147.1, on the reverse strand, counting down.
GTGCTTTTTATTTCATCTTGGTCACCTTTCCAATAACTGTCTGAGTACCCATATAACTTTATTTCATCATTATATGGATAGAAAAGACCAAATTCCATTGTTCCTTTGACATACCTGAGGATTATTTTTATGGCTAGCTAGTGTGACTCTTTTGGTTCTTTCATATACTTTCTTAGAAGTCCAACACTATAGACAATATCTAGCCTTGTAATTGTGAGGTACCTTAGTCTTCCAATCATACTCTTGAACAAATTTGAGTTAACACTTCCTCTTTCCCTGTCTTTTTTAAATTTTAAACTCGTTGTTACACGTGTGTTTATTGGATTTCCATTGGCCATACTAAATATTTCATGAATCTCATTGTAAACTTTTTCTGAGATATACAAATTTTTTCATGTTGTTTCTTTACTTTTATTGAAAAAAAATGACATGATACCTTGTCACAAACCGAACTAGGTCAACTCTGAATCAGTCACTAGGGTCGATCTAAGACAAGGCCTGAGAGGTGTTCTTGATCCTCCCAGGTTAGTTCCAAGCGCAATGGGAATCAATAGAGATAGAGGTAACATTTTTTCCAATATAAATAAACGAGGCAACTCAAAAAATAATAGTGCAAACCAAACTCAATATAATTTAAAAACTTCACATTATTTACATTTACAATTAAAGAATCAATAAACAAAACAAAAAACAAAACCAGAAAGACAAAACTGAACCTGACCCCCAATATAGAACCTCTATGTGACCCCAAGGGTCTCTCTCCAATCCAATACCAACTATCACACAAGGAAATAGAACTGAGTATGGAACCTAAATTAGAAACTAAAAACAAGAAAACACTATATGTATGAGTATTAAAACATTGTTGGTATGCCCGAATAATTCTATTCTCAATTCACATCCTTTAAAAAAAGAAACATTGATTTCACATTTTAAGTATAATTTATAAAAATAAGTTTTCCACACTTTTCATTTTAATGTAATCAAATCACAATCACAACCCATTGCACAAAAACATTAAAACAAGGTCTAAAGTGATTAGGGAAAAGGGGGACCAAGGTGGAAATGCTCAGTTTTTAAAAAAGTTTCAAGGGGTTGAGTGTTTGATCATTATAAAACATTTTTATTGAAATCCTTTTTAGAAACCATGCATTCACAAATTTATAAACAAACACCCAAATCTTTGTACTAATAATAATACCCTATAAAACAAGGGAAATGTCAATAACCATACTAGTATCATAGGAACACAGGAAAACAGAGGAACTCAGAGGAGAAATTTGACATACTAATACATGAGACCCCATCCCTAGTAGCATGCCACACATGATGAAATCAAAACACCTAAATGCTCATCCATCCAATCTCAGGACAGACTGGTGGTGTCACAACCCATCCTAGAGGGGCTCATGCGGTGACTACCCCAAGCCTACCTCTAATAGGCCAGGGGATGGAGACTTGCACTAAGTAGGAATATCCCACAAATGGGCTATACTTTACATAGTACATGCACACATGCACACATCACCAAACCCAAAAATCTAAAATGTAAAAACACTATGTAAATAATCATGCATGACACTATGATACCAAAACAAATAGTAGTCTAGTAAAAAACTAGAATGTAAATAGGGTCAAAATACAAGACCACCCAAAATTGAGTCTAGAAAATTGAATGAAAAAGTTCGTGAAACTCATCTAAACAAAACCCAACCTAAAAGAAATGGTACTAGACAACTGTCTGAATCTGTAGGAGCACACCTTGATTGTCTTGTATCACTATGAACCACCTTTTTTTAGTCCACCTAGGACTCTGTCTATGCATCTATCTTCTTAACAAGAGACGACTCGTGCGGGAAAAGATTTTGTAGGGGTGAGTAAAACAATACTTATAAGGATTCCCTGAAACCAAAAATAAAATATACTACATTGGAAATTACAACGGAATACCATAAAGGAATACCACTAAAGGACACCATGAAGGAACACCATAAATGAAAACCACTATAGATCACCACTAAGGAATACCCCTAAGGAACTCCGTGAAAGAACACTACTAAGGAACACCACCAAGGAACACCACTAAGGAACACCACAAAGGAACACCACAAAGGAACACCCTAAAGGGACATCTTGAAGGAACACCACAAAGGAACACCACAAAGGATCAACACTAAGGAATACCATGAAAGAATTATATGAAGGAACACTATGAAGGAACACCATAAAGGAACACCACTAAAGAACATCTTAAATTAACCACACTAAGGAAGACCACAAAGGAACACCATGAAAGAACACCATGAAAGAACATCACTAAGGAACACCATGAAGGAACACTATGAAGGAACACCACTAAGGAACACTAGGAATGAACACCACTAATGAAAACCGTGATGGAACATCATGAAGGAACACCATTAAGGAACACCATGAAGGAACACTACTAAAGAACACCATGAAGGAACACCATGAAGGAACAACACAAAGGAACACCATGAAGGAAAACCACTAAGGAAGACCACTATGGAACACATGAAGTATACCACACAGAAATACACAAAGTATACCACATTGAAATACATGAAGTATACCACATATAAATACATGAAGTATACCACACAAAAATTGTATTGTCACCTCACACAGCTATTAGTCTATAGAATGGAATGCTTTATTATCAGAAGTAGTCCACAAAACACCTAGTATCAGTAACACATGGAGTGTTGATAACACACTGAGTGTTGCTAACATGGGGATTGTCGATAACACACGGAGTGTCGATAACACACGGAGTGTCGATAACACACAGAGTGTGGATGACACACGGTGTGTCAATATCAAAAAGAGTGTCAATAATAAACTAATATTTTATAACACACGAAGTGTCGATTAGTCAGGAATACCCCTAGTCATATAGTCACAATTCCATAGCCATACACATGATTCTTCTAATAGTATAGTCATTCAGGGAGAACTCATGCCACAAATCCTTAGGTTGTGTTCATACTTCCATAAAAACTCATTTAGAGTTTCACAAAAGGACCTTCTCATCTCAAGGGTCCCAATGCTGCAAAAGGCTCGTTAAACAGACAAACAATTTAAAAGTTACAAATATTTTTGTAAAAAAGTATGACTCGAGGAAGACTCACGCCGGTCTACCTAATTCAACCCAATCTGTCCAACCAGACTCGAACCCGTCCAGCTTACCCAACCCAGACTGGTCCGGTCAGGTCTGGCTCAGATTGACCTGCCCTGCTGGGACAGATGGCCCCAACCCACTAGAGAGGCCCAACTCCCTCTAGTCTGGCCCGCGTTGTGGGATGGGTTGGTGAAAAACACATGGTTTCATTGACCTTGTGCCTATTGTGTGACATGGTTTTGTTCCTCATTTCTTGTGGTCAGGCAGCCTTCTCCGCCTGGTCTTGCGGCCTCACTGCTACATGTTCCTCTGACTCAACATCGAGCTTCATCCCCATGTCAATGTCATGGCCTCCTACCACAATGAGTCTCCCACATGACCACATTGGGTCACGTCCTTGCTCCTTCAGTAGGCCACCAGGGGTTTGCCACACCTGCATGTGACCATCATTACATGCAACAAAGAACCACCGGTGGCCTTGGTTCCACAGGCTGTCCATATTACTCTGGTGCTCTATTTTTCAAAACAAAGCCACATCCATGATCCTTGGGACATGATCTTCACTATTGTGGGCTTTGATCTGGTATTTCATCGCTCTGGTGGTCTGATCATGCTTGGAACCACCCAAAAACATCAATCCAGGAACCGTAGGGTTCCAACGGTGAAGAGAAAGTAGAACAGAGGGAGAAATGCACATAGAAAAGATTTAACATCATTTTCCAAATGTTCTTGTACAATTATTGAGATCTATAGAAACTTTGGTTTGAAATAGATCTATTTGAATCCTACTAACCCACATCAAATCTCTCTAGAAACATATGATTGATCCATAGGAAATTATTTTCTTGGATTAGTTCTGGTTTGTTGTATATATCAAGAATTGGGAAATCACAAAAAACCACATCCTACCTCAAATTTGGATGAACCTTTGACGTGGAATGGTTGCACCATAATCATTGAAGAGATCCTCTAACTCCATTGGCATAATGATTGATAGATACCATACTAGCCACATGGTTCAGTTAGAAGAGAGAGAAATGTGGTCGGAGAATATATAGAATAAGCCTTTGGGGCCCATGGAATATCCTAGGAATATTTTTATTTGTTAGGGGAGGGGTTTAATATAAATAAAGGGATGAGGTTGAGGGGAGGGGCATCGAGAAAAGAGGGAATGTAATGCGATGCCTTGAGCAGATCGACCATGTGTCTTGGGTAGGAGTCTCTCCCGATTTTATTCTTCCTCCTCGTCTTCTTGTATTTTCTACTTTTTCACCTTTATTATAAAAGTAGCAGGTGTTGGTTCTTAACAATTGATATGATTTGCTGGATTTAACAATTGGTCTGGACTGCCGCTGCTCCCTACAGTCGGAGAACCCTCACCCTCTCGTCTCTTTCTCTCTGTTGTTTCTCCATTTTTATCAATTCTAGTTTCCCTATAGCTTAATCATACACTATCTCTATGCCTCCTTTCTCAATAGAGGTGCACTGCTGGATAACCTTTCACACAGGAGCCTGCACTCACCACAATCGAATATGGTTGCTGATTCATCGTGTTTTTGTCATTCCATGATTTTCCCTAGTTGATAGAGTTCTGTCAGAGTTATTTCTCATTTTGGAGGAGGCACAATGAGGGGGATACCTTCTCAGGAGGCGCGCTGCTATTTTGGGATGAGAAGACTTGTGTGTCCCATTTGCTTCAGCTTGCATGTGCACTCTCCATCTTCATCACACACCACCACGACTTCGACTTCTCTAGAGAGTACCACTACAGACGAAGACTCTTGAGCTCGATGCTCTCAGCCGCGACGATGATGAACCCTTCCTCGTCTTGATCGGATGATTCGTAACTGGTGTCGACCAAACAAGTAGTTGCGAGTTTGCGGTTTGAGCAGCGCACCTTCAGCTTTCGGGTTTCCTCGTGTAGGAGGTGCCACATGAGCGCCGACGTCCTACTTTACATGGAGTACAGCGCTATAGTGATCGGCCCAGATGATCGATTTTAGAATGTGGAAAAATAAACGAAAAGGGGGTGGCCCACGTTTCATCCTCGGGAGGGGAAAAACCAGAAACGAAAAGGGGCGGCCCATTTTTCTGCATCGGTAGGGGAAATCAGGGAAAAAAGAACAGAGGAGGCGAGCTGCACCCAGTTTTTGAAGCAGGAGGCGTGACAAATGATGTTTCCACTAGAGGGGAAGGCCACTTGATTTTCTTTTGAAGGAGGGTAAACACATCAACTGGAGGCGCATTTGGACATCACCGAACAACGTATGGGACAGGTGGAAGTTGTGTTTGAAAACATGACTTCATCGGTTGGGGTGATAGCCATGATGGTTGACTCTATCAGGCAGTGCCAACACTGCTGGGAGAAAGAAGCACTAGAGAAGGCGACATTCCGTAATTATTTCACTGCAGCTATCTGTCACTCAGGGAAGAAACCACTTTTGAATGACGACCAGTTGTACCTGTTCCTAGAGAAGCTACTTGTGTTCGATGGGAGGGATCCTATGGGATGGATCACATGATCAGAATGGTATTTATTTATCCACCGGACTCCGGAGGCATCAATGATTTTCCTTACTTAGGTATCTATGGCAGGAGTCACGACATACTGGTGTGACATGGTGTTGGAAGTCTACCCTTAGGCCTCATGTTCCATGTTCAAAGATGAATTATATGAAATATTATTTGAAATGGAGTTTCAAATCCCTTTTGCAGATCCGACGATTCCCACAAGTGACATGATGCCATCTGACTCAGCCTCGGTGCCAATCGGAGTCAAACAAACACGGAACCAAAATCAGACAACGATAAGTTTAGAAGCATATTCATCAACTTCAGGATTTGAAAAAGAAGAGAATCATGAGAAACCGCTTGGTCAAGCATCAGTGTGTCTTGTGGCACATTCCATAGTGCATGACGAAATGTCAACGCAAGGGTACATCGTGAGGGCTTCATCTGGACTCGTGGTGAGTGTAGATTCTTCTCTCACCTATGGCCCGAAACATGCGCTCATTGGGGAGCTATGTCATCAGGAGGCAAGGACGCTACATGGGGACGATTTGACCATAAAGGGATGTTCCAAGAGGGTGGCGGCACACTCGCTCGACCACAATGATAGTATGGTGATTTTGGTGGGGACCATTAAGAGCTGCAAGAAGAACATGATGACTCAGGAACCATCTCACTGAAAGGAGCAACATCGCAAACCGTTGATAGACCTTCTGTTGGTCAATCACCATCCGGGAAGGACTATATGGGAAATTGACTGAAAAGATTCTATGCTCGAGCTGAATCACACACGATGGGTCTATAGTGTTGTAAGGTCAATCTTGGATATTTACTGGGGAATATGTGGAGTCAAGTTACATGTAGCTCGACTGATATGGGATATTTCTTGGCATCTGGAAAGACCCACCACCTTGAGGACAAGGTGGTTTTTTGGGATGGTGGTAGTGATAGATACCATGTTGGCCACTTGGTGCAGTTAGAAGAGAGAGGAATGTGCTGGGGGAATATATGGAATATGCCTTTGGGGACCACGGAATATCCTGGTAATATTATTAGTTGTTAGGGGAGGGGTTTAGTATAAATAAAGGGATGAGGTTTAGGGGAGGGGCATCGAGAAAAGTGGGAATGTAATGGGATGCCTTGAGCAGATCGGCCATGTGGCTTGGGTGGTAGTCTCTCCCGATTTTATTCCTCCTCCTCTTCATCATGTATTTTCTGCTGGTTCACCTTTATTATATAAGTAGCCGATGTTGGTTCCTAACAATGATCCATGATCTGATCTTCAATCGTTCATCGTTAGCTTGAGAGGATTCTTTCTCCTGACTCACCATAGCAATTCTCTAATGTTCTTTGAATTATACGGCTTACCTTGGTATTTCCACATAATGATGTTTTTAAAAGAAATCATTGAGGCGTCTACAAAATAATTTATCTTTAAATTATTTAACGATGATTACGTCATCTTTGTGTTTTTTCCTAGAAGACCATCGTCGACTAAAGTTATGTCACATCTTGGGAAAACAAAACATGACGAACTCCATGGTGGTCTCAAATATAGAATCTATGTCTCTGTTCTTGAGTTATTAGTATTTTATAATAAAATAATTTTTATTGAATAAAATTATTTATGATTACGTTAAAAAACTATCTGTCATTTCTGGACCACACCGACCAATTCTAGGCCTATGCTATGGTAAAGACGCTTCTATGAACACAATGAATCCCTTGTATTTCTGATCCAAGAACCCATTTAATAGTCATTCCACTTTTCCCAGAAACCCACGCGCACATGCTATTAAACACTCAAAAATTTTGAATGAACTATTATGGGAACACTGAGCCTTAGATTCAAATTATGTCTCAGCACCTCATCTCAGAATTTTCCATAATATTTTCTAAAAATAAATTCTGGAAAATATGAGTCATTACATTCTTTCTACCTTAGGTCTTTACATCCTTGAAATCCAAACCAAGTGATAGCCAAATAGATTAGAGTACTGAGCATGAATATGAGCCCATGGTCCCATGTTATTTCATATATATTCTTGTGGCACCATCAAATGCATACTCAATGAATCAATCTCCCATGAAGAAGGTGGTGTTTCCATAGTGGTGGAATCAAGTTTTCCATATTTGTGAAATGGAAACACTAGCAGCACAGAATGCACTCACACAAAGAAGGGTACAATTGGTTCCTCATCAACTGGATGGCCTAACCCTTGATGCAGTGGGCATTATGACTCCTTAGTCTCTTCTAGGATTATTAATTTGTGATTTTTTCTACTCTTGAGAAGGAGAATGTGGTGACATATTCTATTTGTACGAGATATAATTTGTAGTTGCTGAATGAGGTGCTGAAGTAGTTGGCCTCATTACAGTTATAATTTGTGGATGGAGATGGAGAAGCTTACCTCCAGTCCCTGGTTTTCACCCCTCTACTCATATAACTTTTTAGGGAGGAACAACTTATAGATACTAACTGTGAGAGTTTACGTGCTTATATTTCTATAGGGCATGCCCCAGATGGATATTATAAATGTTGGGAGCACGTCGTTCTTTTAATAGGACGCAGAGTGGTACCGATGGCGTTACGGGAGGAGGTATTGAGAGATTTGAATAGGTCCCCTTAGTTGGTACATATGGGATGGGTCTGTGTCATGTCTACCCCAAGAACTCCTCCAATAGGCTAGGGGCATAAGACTAGCCCTAAGTAAACATATCCCATAAATGGGAAGCATTTTTCTAAGTACCTGTGCACAGACATGCTTATCCAAGACAAAAATGCTGAAATGTAAAAACAATAAGTAAACAATAATTCATACCACTAAGATACCAACAAAAGATTATGATAGTAGAAAATAGGAAAGTAAATTGGACCAGAATACACACCCACCAAAATTGAATTTTGGGAAAGTGAGTGTACAATATACAGAAACTCATTTGATAAAACCCTACCTAAAGGGAAAGGTATTGGATAGCTGTCTGAAGCCGTAGGAGCCCACATTAGCTGTCTGGTCTCACTAAGAACCACTTGGTTCTGGTATACCTAGGACTCACTCAAATCATTGATCATATGCACAATACATGACATGTGTGGGAAAATCCCGTGAAAGTGTGAGTAAAACAATACTCATTAGGACACCCTGAAACCACAATGGAAATATATTACATAGAAAATTAAAAAGTAATACCATGAAGGAAGACAATAAAGGAAGACCACTAAATGAAATCAAGAAGGAACACCCTGAAGGAGAACCACTAAGGAACACCACTAAGGAACACCATGAAGGAACACCACTAAGGAAAACCATGAGGAACACCACTACGGAACTCCACTAAGTAAGACCATGGAGGAATGCCAGGAAGGAACAACATGGAGGAACAATACTAAAAAGCACCATGATGGAAAACTAGAAAGAATACCACTAAGGAACACCACGAAAGAACACCACTAAGGAAGATCACGAAGGAACACCACAAAGGAACACAACAATGGAACATCATGAAGGAACACCATGAAGGAACACCGCTAGGGAACACCACGAAGGAACACCACTAACAAAGACCATGAAAGAACAATACTATGTAACAAAACTAAGTAACACCACTAAAGAACACCATGATTATAGCGTCCTGTCTTTTTATAACACAAACTTTCATTACATTACACAAAACTGAGGATCTTTAAGGTTTAGTGTCTTGGAAACCAGGAACATAATACATAAAAACAACATAAAGCGTTATTCTTAAACACATGAAAGGCTTCTCCTTTAGTTCATCCTAGGTTCATTACTGCATCTCATAACCTGGGGACATACATCAAAAGAAAGGGTGAGCAGAAGGGCCAGTAAGGGAAACAATAGAAACATTTTACATGTGAATTTGATATACTTCAATAAGGACATCAAAAGAACTTTAAGGCATGAGAAAGAAATCATGAGGCATTTCATAATAAAAATAACATTTTTCATAACTTGAAGATGTGACCACATCATTTAACATAGAAAATCATGAACATATCACCACGGTCGATCCCCAATGTGTCATTTGAAAATTACCAAGGTTATTCACCAAGGTATCGTGAAAATTGTAATCTCTAGTGGTTACATCATTACCCAATGCATTGGAGCGCTATCAGGGCGCACCATTAAATTTGCCTTTATTATCATGTGAGCCACATATATCATTATCAAAAATTTCATAAATAACCCATATAGCATAAAATAAATGGGTTTCATTTCATAATCATAACGTTTTAAAAACTGCTTTAAAGACATGATCTTTACGTCACTTTAAACCCACGGAAAGGGAAAGAGGATCTCATGTAGGTAAATCCCAGAATTCAAAATAGAACATTTTGATATATATGTGAATACCCTTGTATAAATAAGAGCTTTGAGTATTCACTTTATAACATAAAATAATTTTGAGAAAAGAGAGAGGCATTTTGAGACGAAAATTCTGCAGCATAACGGCTATGTTACAAGGTTTTAGAAAACATTGAAAAGAGAGGGGACATGGGTCACCCACTCATAAATGATCCATAAAAGAGTAGGGGGAAAGAATATAAGGGATTTAAGAACATGGTAATGAAATTTGAAAGATATACCATATGAAATGAGAAACATGGAAGTGAGACAAAAAGTGAGATTTCTCTAATGAAAATTCGGCAGCCTAATGGCGTCACTTAACTTCAATAAAAAAAATGATTTGACAAGATCATATAGGGTCTCTCATAATATGATCATAAGAGATCAGTATGATAGATATAGAGATCATACCCCAACATAATAAAAAGGAACTTGAAAGATTTTACATGAAAATCGAACTTGAAAAATGAGAAGGGTGAAAGAATCACTTAAAAATTCGGCAGCCTAACGACGTCACTTAAACTTTCATAAAACGAAATGATGAGAGTAATAGGGAATATCTCATCATATGAACATGAAGAGGGCAGTAAGAGGAATATAAAAGAACATCCTCTCACATAAGAACATGGAGCTTAAAAGGAATGACATAAAAGAGATTACATGAAAAGAAAGAGAGAGGTCGGATCCCTTACCTTAAAACGTGACTCTTGAAACTCAAAGGTTTGGACCTTGAGGGCTTGGGGGCACCTTGGGAGGACTCCTTGGGAGGTAAGGAGACCAGAACTTTGTTGGGGGAGAGTTAGGAGTGAAAAATAAAGGATTAAAGGGTGGGTATTTATAGGGAAAGTGAGGGGACAAGGCATTAATGGCCAAGGGACACCTTATTAGTGGTTTTGGAAAAACCATGGGCTTGCCCATGGTATTTGCCCATGGTATTGGCCACTTGGGACACCTCATACCTTATATTACTATTCATAAGTCGACCATATTGATTTCATACTTAATACATCATTTAATGATGTCATTAAACACCCGTAACCTAAAAACTATACTTTCACTATTCATCGAAAATTCAACTTTCTCAGAATAATCCCAAAATTTTACCTTAACCAAATATCATCGCTCTGATTTCAAAAATGAAATCCATTTTATAAAAATAATTTTCAAAATATTTTTAATTTAATTTTTAATTAAAAACACTATTCATCAAGAATTCATTTTTTTCAGGAAAATCCCCAAAAATTACCATAACATAATATCGATGCTCTGAGTTCAAAAATAAAGTTATTTTTATAAAAATAATTTTCTAATCATTTTTAATTAAAAAACACTATTCACCTGAAAAAACTAATACTTGACTAATAACTTATGAAACCTTTATTTACCCATTTTATTGAATCACATTACTTAATCTAGGTGTCTAAATAATATTAAAACTTTATTTGAGTGAAATTACTAATCAATTTGGTCACATAACTAATCCTAAGCGTAAATCACTATTCATAATTTATTATTCATCAAAAATTAAGTTGATCTTATTAGACTCCAAATTCATTACTGAACACTTTTGTAGAAGACCTTTTTTTGAAAATCATTACACATCATTAATTATTTAGGGTTTACATAAATGTTTTAAAATATCCCTTTTTCAAATATTCATCAATAAAATATATCCTACAATTATCCGGACAAAAGAAAATCCAAAAACATCTCTAAAGGAAGAGATCTCAATTTATTCACCCGAAAGGATTACACAAGGAAGCTAGGGTCTCGTCACATATCCCCTTATAACACCGGCATAAGACCTAAGTGTAAGGTGTTCTATGGTGAGAGAATATGAGGGAGGCTTAGATAACATTGACCTAGTAGTAATCTCTACTAACTTGAACTTCTCCCGTAGGTGTTTCTGTTCAAGCTTGACACGCTGGAGTTCGGCTTAGGCTTGGTCCAAAGCGAAGCCCACAGATGCTACCTCCTTCCCAAGCTTTGATAAGTGGGCTTCATAAGGGTCGAGTCTACTGGATGAAGCCATCGACTCCTCTTTCTACATTAACCATTAACATTTTATTAAATCGTTAAGATTAAGTTAATATACTACTCAAAAATTTTGGGTCGTTACATTCTTCCCCCCTTAAGAAATTTCGTCCCCAAAATTTATACTTGGGGCCTAGTCGAAAAGGTGAGGGTACTTTTGCTTCATTGTTTCCTCAGGCTCCCAATTCCCTTCTTCATATTTATGATTCCTCTACAACACTTTCACAAGGTGGGTAGTCTTGTTTCGTAGGAACTTGTCTCTACGGTCCAAGATCTCCACTGGCTGCTCCTCATAAGAGAGGTCATGTTCTAGTTGTACCACCTCTGGGTTTAGTACATGCGAAGGGTCGGGTATGTACTTACTCAAAAGAGATTCATAGAAGACATTATGAACTTGATCTAGGTTCCGTGGAAGTGCTAGACAATAGGCCACTGCTCCTATGCGATCAAGGATTTCATAGGGGACAATGTACCTAGTGCTGAGTTTCCCTTTCTTCCCTAACCGCATGACTCTCTTCCATGGAGAAATTCGAAGGAAGACTTTGTCACCAACACCAAACTCCAAGTCCCTTCGGCGATTGTCAGCATAGCTCTTCTGCCGACTCTGAGCAGCCTTTATGTGTTTTTGAATGGAATGAACCTGTTCTGTCATCTCTTGCACAAGATCAAGCCCAAGAAGCTTTCTCTCACCAGTTTCACCCCAACAAGTGGGAGTTCTACATCTATTTCCATACAGAGCTTCATCAGGTGCCATCTGAATACTCGAATGGAAGCTGTTGTTATAGGAGAACTCAACTAATGGGAGGTGTTGATCCCATCCACCTTTAAATTCCATTGCGCATAATCCCAACATGTCTTCGAGAATCTGAATAGTCTTTTCAGATTAGCCATCAGTTTGAGGATGATAGGCCGTACTAAAATTCAATTCAGTATTCAGAGCATGTTGAAGAATTCTCCAGAATTTTGATGTGAATCTTAGGTCACGATCAGATACGATGGATAGTGGTACCCCATGCAGCCTTACCACTTCCTTCACATATATCTTGGAAATCTGATCCAAAGAGAAATCTTCCCGAATAGAGATAAAATGGGCTGTCTTGGTGAGACAGTCCACAATAACCCATATCGCATTATTTCCTTTGGATGTTTTCGGGAGACCAGTTACAAAGTCCATAGTGATATTATCCCACTTCCATACTGGTATTGGTAGCGGTTGTAATACCCCCTTAGGAAGTTGTCGTTCTGCCTTTACTTGATAACACACCAGGAACCTTGTAGTGTAATCAGCAATCTCCCTCTTCATGTTATCCCACCAATAATGATCACGAAGGTCTCTATACATCTTAGTGCTTCCCGGATGTATAGAGAAAGTAGAGCTATGAGATTCATCCATCAGTTCTTTCTTTATCTCCAGATTAGATGGAACACATAGTCTTGTACGAAATTTCAATACACCTTCTTGATCAATATTTAAATCAGGGAACATCCCATCCTTTACAGCCTCAAACTTCCCCTGCAGCAAAGGATCTTTTTTTTGAGCCTTCTTGATCTTCTCTAGTAATTAAGGTTGAGAAATCATTTGGGATAGGGTTGATGATGTCCCTTTCCTTATAATTCCCATGTCCAGTTTTACTAGATCTTTAATGAAAGGGATCTCCTAAGATCCTCATTGTTTCCAGAACAACAGGATCTTTCCTACTTAATGCATCTGCGACTTTGTTCGCTCTTCCAGGGTGATAATTTATTGAAAAGTCATAGTCTTTAATAAGCTCCATCCATCTCCTTTGTGTCATGTTCAATTCTTTCTCTGTGAAAATATACTTTAGACTTTGGTGGTCAGTGTATATATCACATTTCTCCCCATAAAGATAGTGCCTCCATATCTTTAGAGCAAAAACAACTGCCGCCAGCTCTAGATCATGCGTAGGATAATTCTACTCATGAATCTTTAACAGTCGAGATGCATAAGCAATTACCTTGTCATTTTTCATGAGGACGCACCCAAGCCCTTTCAGAGATGCATCGCTAAAAATAATGAATCCTTCTCTGATAGAGGGTAGTGTTAACACAGGTGCAGTAACCAATCTCTTCTTCAGCTCTTGGAAACTTTCCTCGCATTCCTTTGTCCAGATGAACTTAACCCCTTTTCGAGTCAACTTGGTTAGTGGATTAGAAATCCGTGATAAGTTTTTCACAAACCTCCTATAATATCCTGCTAAACCAAGGAAACTACGAATCTCAGTTACTGTTGTGGGTTGAGGCCACTCCTCCAGAACCATTATCTTTGCAGGGTCAACCGAGATTCCTTCATTGGTTGCGATGTGCCCCAAGAAATCCACTTGTTGTAACCAAAACTCACACTTGCTGAACTTTCCAAAGAGCCTCTCCTTCTGCAGAGTTTTCAAAATAACCCTCAGATGATCTTCATGCTCCTCATGACTTTTTGAATATATCAAAATATCATCAGTAAAAACTACCACAATGTTATCAAGGTAGTCCTTAAAGACTCTATTCATCAAATCCATGAAAATAGTCGGAGCATTAGTCAAGCCGAAGGGCATAACAGTAAACTCATAATGCCCCTATCTTGATCGGAAGGCAGTCTTTGGAATATCTTCCTTCTTCACCCTCAGTTGATGATAACCAGATCGAAGGTCAATCTTAGAGAAGAATTGAGGCCCGCAAAGTTGGTCAAATAAATCATAAATTCTTGGAAGAGGATATCTGTTCTTCACTGTGATCCCATCCAGTTCTCTATAATCAATGCATAGCCGCATTGATCCATCATTCTTCTTTACAAAGAGAACTGGTGCTCCCCAAGGAGTCACACTTGGTCGGATAAACCCCTTCTCCAACAAGTCTTGGAGTTGTTTCTTTAACTCTTCTAGCTCCACATTTTCCATTCTATACGGAGTCTTTGATATCGGTTGAGACCCAGGTACGAGTTCAATGGAGAACTCTAACTCTCTTTCTAGGGGAGGTCCAGGTAACCCCTCAGGAAATACATCCATGTATTCCTGAACAATCGAAACATCTTCTATTTGTATGCTCCCTTTTCCTTCTTCATCATCACCGATTAACTCCATAAAGAAAGATATAGGAGGTGATACTAGATAGGGATCCGTTCGGGATATCTCTCCTTGGAAGATAATTGTAGGTCGTTCATTAAAGACTGCTGAGATTTCCTTACTTCTGTATTTGATCTTAGCATTATACTTTGAGAGCCAGTCCATCCCTAGTATAATGTCGAATTCCAACATGGGAATGACTACTAGATTTGCGATAATATTGTGCTCACTAAAGTAAACACTAGAGTCTCTAAAAACTGTTCATGCATGGATAATCCCACTTGGATTCTTGACTGACAACTCTACCTCAAGCAATTCGGGGATTGATTCTATATTCCTTGAAAACTTGGAGGAAATAAAGGAATGCGTAGAACCAGAATCAAATAAAGTACTTGATAGTTTTGAGAGGATGAAAAGAGTACCTGCTACCACATCATTTGGAACTTCAACTTCAGTTGTTGTGATAGCGAAAGCACGACCTTGATCCCTTGGCCTCTGCTGAGGTTGATGGTGATTCCCCTCCACCGCCCTCGGATTTGGACATTGATTAGAAAAGTGACCAAGCTGTCCACACTTGAAGCATGTGACTTCAGGTAGGGCCAGAACCATCTTTCCTCTGTCGTTAGTGTTGGGAAGTTGAGGCTTCACATCACTACGACAATTCCGAGAAATATGGCCTCCTCTTCCACACCTGTAGCACTTACCACTTCCGATCAAGCAGTTCCCCGAATGCTTCTTCCCACACTTATTGGATGTGGCATGTTGCATATGATTTCCACCTCTTTCCTGATCAAAATTTCTTCCCAGGCTTGGTTCTAGAGTTCTCTTCTTTTCATTAGATTTGTGAGACCACTGTGTCTCCCCAAACTCTAGTTCAACATTCATAGCACTTCGAACTATTTATTCATAGCTATCATAGTCCCTGTTGGCTAGATTCTTCCGCAGATGAGGTCGTAGTCCACCAAAGAATCTATCAACCTTCCCATTAGGGTCCATGACAAAGCTTGAGGTATAACTGGAAAGCCTTGTGAAGTTCATATCATAGGATCGAACTGATTCATTCTCCTTTTTCTTCAGCTCGAGAAATTCTTTCTCCATTATCGTTCTCATCGAACGAGGGAAATACTTATTAAAGAATATTCCCCGGAACTCTTCCCACTCCATAGATTCCATCTCTCCTTGTGGCTTCGTGTTTTTGATCAGTGACCACCACTGATCAGCTTCTCCCTCTAGACGGTAAATAGAAAGGGTGACTTTTTCTTGTTCCGAACAATGAAGTACATAAAAGATCTTTTCAATGGAGCTTATCCATTGTTCCGCAACCAATGGGTCAGTAGATCCACTGAATGTGGGTGGTCGTTGATGCATAAAGGACTCAACAGAAAGTTGTTCCCTTCGTGGTGAGATCGGCCTCTCATCTTGATTCGAGTTATTACTCATAACTTGAGTCAGTTGGTTCATCATTTGCATGAATGTTTCCATTCCGGATTCCATCAGAGGTCCGTCAGCACATGGTGTATTGCGGTCACCATCGGCACGGTTTCTCTTATTGCCCGCCATTTTCTAAAATAATAAAACCTTAGTGAGAAACTTATTTCATTTATGAATCTTTTAACTAAGACTTCATGCTTAGAAAATTATACTTCTCTATAATTCCTTCATAATGATTCATAAAAAGCTTGTGATTAACCAAACATATCCCCCGGGAGTGTCGTAACCAAGAGTGCAGCAAGGCCCGTTATCGTGCACCAGTTCCCGTTCGAGTCTAGCTCAAAGCGGTGTTTTCGGGTTTTACCCCTATGTACATCTGTGCGAGAGCCACCTCTACCTGCTCGTATCTAGACAGGGATGTATTTTTTTTGATAAACCACTCACTCAATACTTATCAAAATACCATGAATTTTTCCTATATTTAAACTTTTCTATAGGTTTCTTCCTAAAGTTTTTATATACTAATTTCCACAAATAACTAAACAATCTTTTGATACAAACTATTGCATCCTGTCTTTTTATAACATTAACTTTCATTACATTACACAAAACTGAGGATCTTTATGCTTTAGTGTCTTGGAAACTAGGAACATAATATATAAAAACAACATAAAGTGTTATTATTAAACACTTGAAAGGCTTCTCCTTTAGTTCATCCTAGGTTCATTACTGCATCTCATAACCTGGGGACATACATCAAATGAAAGGGTGAGCAGAAGGCCCTATAAGGGAAACAAGAGAAACATTTTACATGTGAACTTGATATACTTCAATAAGGACATGAAAAGAACTTTAAGGCATGAGAAAGAAATCATGAGGCATTTCATAATAAAAATAACATTTTTCATAACTTGAAGATGTGGCCACATCATTTAACATAGAAAATCATGAACATATCACCAAGGTCGATCCCCAATGTGTCATTTGAAAATTACCAAGGTTATTCACCAAGGTATCGTGAAAATTGTAATCTCTAGTGGTTACATCATTACCCAATGCATTGGAGCGCTATTAGGGAGCACCCTTAAATTTGCCTTTATTATCATGTGAGCCACATATATCATTATCAAAAATTTCATAAATAACCCATATAGCATAAAATAAATGGGTTTCATTTCATAATCATAACGTTTTAAAAACTGCTTTAAAGACATGATCTTTACGTCACTTTAAACCCACGGAAAGGGAAAGAGGGTATCATGTAGGTAAATACCAGAATTAAAAATAGAACATTTTGATATATATGTGAATACCCTTGTATAAATAATAGCTTTGAGTATTCACTTTATAACATAAAATAATTTTGAGAAAAGAGAGAGGCATTTTGAGACGAAAATTCTGCAGCATAACAGCTATGTTACAAGGTTTTAGAAAACATTGAAAAGAGAGGGGACATGGGTCACCCACTCATAAATGACCCATAAAAGAGTATGGGGAAAGAATATAAGTGATTTAAGAACATGGTAATTAAATTTGAAAGATATACCATATGAAATGAGAAACATGGAAGTGGGACAAAAAGTAAGATTTCTCTAATGAAAATTCGGCAGCCTAATGGCATCACTTAACTTCAATAAAAAAAATGATTTGACAAGATCAAATAGGTTCTCTCATAATATGATCATAAGAGATCAGTATGATAGATATAGAGATAATAACCCAACATAATAAAAAGTAACTTGAAAGATTTAACATGAAAATCAAACTTGAAAAATGAGAAGGGTGAAAGAATCACTTAAAAATTCAGCAGCCTAACGACGTCACTTAAACTTTCATAAAACGAAATGATGAGAGTAAGAGGGAATATCTCATCATATGAACATGAAGAGGGCAGTAAGAGGAATATAAAAGAACATCCTCTCACATAAGAACATGGAGCTTAAAAGGAATGACATAAAAGAGATTACATGAAAAGAAAGAGAGAGGTCGGATCCCTTACCTTAAAACGTGACTCTTGAAACTCAATGTTTTGGACCTTGAGGGCTTGGGGGAACCTTGGGAGGAATCCTTGGGAGGTAAGGAGACCATAAAATCGTTGGGGGAGAGTTAGGAGTGAAAACTAAAGTAGTAAAGGGTGGGTATTTATAGGGAAAGTGATGGGACAAGGCAATAATGGCCAAGGGACACCTCATTAGTGGTTTTGGCAAAACCATGGGCTTGCCCATGGTATTTGCCAATGGTATTGGCCACTTGGGACACCTCATACCTTATCTTACTATTCATAAGTCGACCATATTGATTTCATACTTAATACATCATTTAATGATGTCATTAAACACCCGTAACCTAAAAACTATACTTTCACTATTCATCGAAAATTCAACTTTCTCAGAATAATCCCAAAATTTCACCTTAACCAAATATCAATGTTCTGATTTAAAAAATGAAATTTATTTTATAAAAATAATTTTCTAAATATTTTTAATTTAATTTTTCATTAAAAACACTATTCATCAAGAATTCATTTTTTTCAGAAAAATCCCCAAAAATTACCATAACATAATATCGATGCTCTGAGTTCAAAAATAAAGTCATTTTGATAAAAATAATTTTCTAGTAATTTTTAATTAAATTTTTAATTAAAAAACACTATTCACCTGAAAAAACTAATACTTGACTAATAACTTATGAAACCTTTATTTACCCATTTTATTGAATCACATTACTTAATCTAGGTGTCTAAATTATATTAAAACTTTCTTTGAGTGAAATTACTAATCCATTTGGTCAGATTACTAATCCTAAGCGTAAAATTACTATTCATAATTTACTATGTATCAAAAATTAAGTTGATCTTATTAGACTCCAAATTTCTTACTGAACACTTTTGTTGAAGACCTTTTTTTTGAAAATCATTACACATTATTAATTATTTAGGGTTTACATAAATTTTTTAAAATATCCCTTTTTCAAAAATTCATCAATAAAATATATCCTAAAATTATCCGGACAAAAGAAAATCCACAAACATAACTAAAGGAAGAGAACTCAATTTATTCACCTGAAAGGATTACACAAGGAAGCTAGGGTCTCGTCACATAGCCCCTTATAACACCGGCATAAGACCTAAGTATAAGGTGTGCTATGGTGAGAGAATCTGAGGGAGGCTCATATAACATTGCCCTAGTAGTAATCTCTACTAACTTGAACTTCTCCCGTAGGTGTTTCCGTTCAAGCTTGAAACGCTGGAGTTCGGCTTGGGCTTGGTCCAAAGCGAGGCCCACAGATGCTACCTCCTTCCCAAGCTCTGATAAGTGGGCTTCAGAAGGGTTGAATCTACTAGATGAAGCCATCGACTCCTCTTTCTCCATTAACCATTAACATCTTATTAAATCATTAAGAGTAAGTTAATATACTACTCAAAAAGATTGGGTCGTTACAATGAAAGAACACCAAGAAGGAACACCATGAAGGAACACCATGAAAGAACACCATGAAGGAACACCATGAAGGAACACCACTAAGGAACGTTGTGAAGGAACACCATAAAGGAGCACCACTATGGAACACAACTAAGGAACACCATTAAGGAAGAACACTACAAAACAAATGAAGTATACCATTCCAAAATACAAAAAGTATACCATAGAGTAATAGGTGAATTATAATATTCATAAATACAAAAATTATACTAGATAGAAATAGTACATCTGGATCATAGATGTATTAGTCTATAGAATAGAAAGCAGAATTATCAAATGTAGTCTACAAAAAACACAGTATCAGTAAAAAATGAAGTTTCAATATCACACAGAGTGTCAATAACACACAACGTGTTTATAACATAGTAAGTGTCGATAACACAAAGAATGTTGATATTTCATGCAACCCCCATGTCATGTAGTCAATAAGTCACATCAATCTACAAGATTCCTCTCATAATATTCTCATTTCAAGATAACTCACTCCTCAATCCATTAGGATGTGTGCACAATTACACAAAAAACTCAATTATAGTATCACAAAAGTACCGTATCATCACAAGGGTCCCAACACCACAAATGAATCATCAAACAGACACATGGTTTGAAATATAATGATGATTTTTTAAAAATGTCCATCCCGGGTCTAACCTGACCGACTCGCTAGTCAACCGTACCCGACCCGACCCTGTCAACCCAACCCGACCCACTTCGGCCGACCCTACCTGGACCGGTTTGGACAAGCCTGGATCGAATCCAAATGGACTACTGGGCTATAGGTTCTAGCCAGCTGGACCACTATAGTGGCCCGTTTCCCTATGGTCTGGTCGGCACTACGGGCCAGCTCGGTGCGCCACAAACAGTTTTCTCCGACCTTATGGCTACCATGTGATATAGTGATGCATCGCATTTCAGGTGCCTGACCCGATTTCGTCACCTAGTCCAGGGCCTCAGCACTGCAGGATAATCCATCTTGCATCAAGTTGTGTCCCTCGGTTAACATCACGGCCCATCTCCCACATAGACCCACTGGGTTGTATCCTTGCTCTGTTGGAAGCCCATCGGTGGCTTTCCCACTCCAACACACATGCACAAGACCGTTATCATGTTCCATCGGGCAATGTATTGCACCTCCGCCACCGGCCCTGGTTCCACAAGTCTCTCTTATTTATTTGGTGATCTATTTTTTGAAACGGAGCCACATCTGTGATCCTTGAGTCGTGATCTTCACTACTTTGGGCTTCATCCATATTTTCATCGCTCTAGGGTTCCGATCGTGCTCGAAAACACCTGAAAACATCGATCGGGGAACCATAGGGTTCCAATGGTGAAGATCATGTATAATGGAGGGAGAAATGCACATTATTATTTTTTAACATCATATGCCAAGTGTGATTGACCAATGATCATGATCTGGGGAAATTTGGGTGAGAAACAGATCAAGATGAATCCTGATAACTTGCAACAAATCCCTCCTAAAACATATGATCAATTCATGGTCTAATATGTTCATGGATTAGTTCACGTTCATCATATATATCAAGATTCAGGGAATATCACAAAGAAACAACATCTGAACTCATGTTTGGATCCATCGTTGATGTGGAACAGTTGTGTCACCAACATTAAAGAGATCCTCCATGTTCATTGGTGTGAAGATCAATGATCCGATCTCCAATCCATAATTGTATACTCAAGTTGAATTTTTATCCTGGCTCTCCCTATTGATTATTTGGTTTTCTCCAGTTTATACAAATTGCCATGTGATTTCTATATAAGGTTTTTTTTAAATGAAATTATCACTTCATCAAAAAAAATAATTTATTTTTTAATTATTTTTTATGATCATAACATTTTTAGATTTTTTCACAGAAGAAATACACTGTCTAAAGTTAAGTCATACCAAGGGAAAATACCACATTACAAACTCAACAGTTGCCTCAGATTTCCAATCCATGTCTCTGTTCATTAGTTATTAGGATATGAAAATAAAATAATTTTTATTTAATTATTTTTTTATGGTTAATTCCAAAAAATATCTTTCATATTCAGCCCATGTTGGTCGACATTATGCCTTTTCTAAGGGAAAGCCTCAACTCTAAACATAACGGTGACCCCAAATTTTTTATCTAGGAACCCAATTAATAGTTATTCCCCTTTTTTCGGAAAACTATGCACATGTGCTATTAAAAACCTAATATTTTTCAATAAACTATATTGGGCACACTAGGCATCAAAATCACATTCCGTCTTAGCATCTGGTCTCAAAAGTTTCCCAAATAATTAATAAAAATAAATTGGGTAAAATTTGAGTCATTATAGAGGGATCTAATCCCATAGCAGTAAACACAGATGTCCACCTACAATGGGGCACTCGTAAGTGCATAAAGTACTAGTGGAATAATCATTCTTAGTAATCCTTGTAGCCATTCTAGGTTTTCATGCTATGTTCATAAAGGGGTGCTCAAAACAAGATCAAGTAGTAAGAAATATGTACACCATCAGACATAACACACCCAAACCAGCACCACCCCAATCACCTTTAGGATTAGTCCTTACCATTAAACAATAATCATACAAGGGAGATCCCATACCAAGGAAACTCCCATACCATGGTCAAAAAAAAATTCAAGGCTCACTTCTCAAAGGGTTTTCCAAATAAACCATTTCAAAGATTCCAAATGGGTCTCCCAATATTTCCCCATTTCATACCCTTTTATGAATAACCATTCCAAAATCCTTTCTAAAACCAAAAAAATTACAAACCCAATTGTTTAAAAGCAAACACCTTTTTAGATCTCACAAATACATTTACAAAATCAAATATGCTTTTAATAATCACAAACCACTAGTGAAATCCAACCAGGCCATTTGAACAACATGTGGTGTGCACAACTCAACACAAACACACCACATGTCCAAAATCCATTTTTAAAATCATACGCACACACAAAAATTCTCCAAACATACTTCTAACCTTTTTTATAAATTAATAAACAAATAAAAAAATTTATAACGAATTTTAAATAATCATCCCAAGTTTTTTACAAAAAAATACACCCAAACCCTATGTAACAACCAAAAATACACCCAAACCATTTCCTAACATGATTCTCAACACCTATATATTTCAATAAATCATTTAAACTATTTACAAAAACATTTCAAGATACACAATAAGGTTTTACACCAAAAATACACCAACAGTCCTCTCTTTAATTTTAGAAGAACATCAAAGCTATCTCAAATTATTATTCACACCATCTACACAATTTAATATATCATTTAAATTGTTTATAAAATTTTGGTAAGATACACAACAATATTTTTATACCAATTATACCCAATTTCTCAAGGAAAAACTCGTTTTCTATCCAATTGCACATGAAACATTTATTCTAATGAAATAGATCTCTAATTACCTATTAATGAAAGGAAAAAACAATGAATCAAATAAATCAGAAATTTAAAGGCTAAGTGCAAAAGGATCTTACCTCAAATCCATTGTGGAACAAAAAATGCATGCCTGAAATCGCTCCACAAGAATTTCAAAACCCTAAATCTATAAATAACAACCCAATAAAACCAAAACCAGAATTATAATAAATGTTAAAAATGAAACCCTAGTAATGGATGAAAATCCACACCAAGGGAATAATTAAAATATAGAAGGGGGAGAAGGTTGGTCACCGTTGGAGAGGGGTGAGCCGGTGAGGCTACGATTCAGGGAAGGGTTAATTGTTGGGCGGTGTGCACCAAAGAGGGGTGGCTAGTAGGGGTTTTTCATTGAAAGGGTAGGATTATATAGAGGGAGGCCACATTATGGGAGGTGTGACATTGATATGAGAGGTCACCAGAGGAAGGGCGGCAACAGAATGTCACACTGACAGAGGGGAGGTTGCTGAAGCAGGGGGTGTGCACCAAGGAGGGTCACACTGTATAGGGGGTGTGCACCAGGTGGGTAGTGTGGTAGAGTGGTGGAGGGGAGAGATATGGAACCCAAAATAAAATAAAATAAAAATATTAACTACCTAATAATAATTATTATTATAACAACAACAATAATAATAATATAATAATAATAACAATGATGTTACAATAATAACAATAATATGATAATAGTTATAATAAACGTTATGATAATAATAATAATATAATGATAAAAATAATAATAGTATTCATAACAATTTGGGTAATACTAATGATATAAATAATTATAAAAATAATAATAACAAATCAATTTTAATAAAAATAAGTTTATTACTAATTTTAAAAACAATAATGTAATTTTATTAATAATAATAATATTATCATTGTTATTATTATAAAAAAAAGACATTTAATTTAATTTTATTATTTATTATGTTATCTTAACATTTATTTAATCTTTTTTTCATTATTCTTTTAAATATTTTAATTCCTTCAATATATCGGACATGTCGCATGGTGACTAGGGCGTAGCCACACGGCCTCCCAAATTTTCTTTGCCCATGCGATTGAGGAATCAAATCCGAATGAAATCATCTTTATATAAAAACTCGAATATTTAAATTGATATTCAACCCGAACCCTGACACGAGTCAAAATCAAGGAAACATTAAAACCCGGGTGTGACAAATTCTCCCCAACAAAACACTTTACATACCCAAAAATCCATAACAATACTGAACCCCAAAAAATAAATTGATATTAATTTATTGGTCAAGGAGATTTCCAATGAATTAGAAATTAAAAGATCACAAAAAACACCACTAATGATACAAAGGCCGACACGATGAACTCATGAGACCGAAACAGAATCTCTGCTAAATGCCACACACTCTTTAAAGCATAGACACCTATAGTGTTGGAGATAGTGTCCTAGAACCTACTATTTTTACATTGATTACATGAATGTTTAATGTATTTAAATATTAAACATCTTATTACATATTGTTTAATGTTCTGTAGGACTATAATATAATAATATCCATGAGATATTGTTGCATTAATAAGGTTATAGTCATTTCCCTCTATGATGAGAACTTTTAAGTGCTATGAAAAAAATTATTAAATATAGATCTACGATTGGATGACATACTATGATGGGAAACATAGTACACCGACCATCAGGTGTGACTTCTTCTCATTATGTTCACACTTGGTAATCTTCATGATGGGATATTATGAGAAAAGACCCGCCAGTAGAAATTTTTCATGTTTTGGTGTCATTAGATATCGCACTCTACGAGTGTGTGTAATGGTACTTAGACTTTAATATTATAATTAATACATTTCATGACTTGGAAACATAGATTTTTTCACGAAAACCATCCCACCATATATTGGTGGGATGTAGGGTATACTGAGTGTGTCACGAATGACATGTTATTAATGGATAAGTCGAGGAAAAAAATTCTCTTACATTTATAGAAGCTGATATCTCATCCCTTTGAATGAAATAGAACTATCACCCTAAATTACATGACCATGTTGTAATGGGGAGTTTATTTTATGTAGTCAAGGAATGACATATCAAGAATATAGGTTGATGATACTATCATGAATCCTGTTTGACGAGATATTATGACAGAGGGATTATATTACACATTGAGTGTTCATATGTGGATGTCATCATTATGACTTTAAGTTCTATCCCTTGGGTTTTTTGACCCATTTCTAGAAAGTTATATTGTACTTTTGGTAATCCTGCGTAGTTCCGATGAGAAAGAATCCTAGAGGGCCACACCCTTTGTGTTTCTGGTGTTCTTCAATAAATTCTATTAGAATTTACTTAACATAATAAATATTATTCTCAGGACTGAGGAATAACTGTACACAAGTTAAAATGATTGTATTAATTAAAAAAATAATTATTCACCAGTTTGTGAATAAAATATATATATTTAATTTATTGAACATTTAATAAATATATATTTACTAATTTACAAGTAAATGTATTTATTTAAGAGAATAAAATATTTTATTCAAGTGTTCAATAAATAGAAGAGGAGTTTGAACGGACCATGACTGTGTCTATTAATAAATTAATTATTTAGAAGTCAGTAAATAATGTTTATCTAGTTGGAAAAAATAATAATAATAATAATATTGTTATCATTATGTGGCATAAGATTTCATTTATGGATCTATTTTGTGCTATTTGGAACATCATGAATAATGGTTTTGTTATTGTTATTATGTGGCATGAGATTTCTGTAATAGTTATAATTACATTTAATAGTGGTTTCTCAATTAAATATTGTAACTGAAACCCCATGTTGGTTAATTGGAAGGTAGGTATGTTGTTCCAAACCCAAGTGAATTGAGAATTATTTATCCAAACATTTTTTCTCTCGACTCCTCTCATATCTCCCTCTCAATAATGAGATAAGTTATTTATGAGTGAAGAACGATCAACACAATACATTCATTCTGCTACACTAGCACCCATAGAATGAGTGGCTATGATCGGAGACCATTAGAGCATGCGTGGATCACCTATAGAGGGATTCGACGTTGGATCCTCACAAGGGAAACGAAGGAAATACAGATGGGTCATTTCGGACGATCCACGATCATCAACGAAGAAAGTACCATAGACATAAGAATTTAATTTCTTAAAAAATTATTAAATTAATTATAAAATTTTTGCGTAGGATCCTCTTTATCTGATTCTGCGCTATTATTCTCTTTGTCTAAATCATTGATTTAAATCCACGAATAATATTATTCATCGTTGTATTGATCCTAGATTGGTCATTGATTACTACAAAAGAAAAGTTGGGCCCTCCCAACCACCACACTTCTGCTATGTCTAGATCCCACAAGTGGTATTAGAGCAGTCGCATCATCATTGATAATTATGTAAATAATTAATTTATGATTGATTATTTAATAATTTATTTTGTCAATTCAAGGTTAATTGTTCTTCTAATATGGATTTTGTGATCTATTATTCCTATTATGTTTTTCACAGATCTAATAGAACGAATAATTTTCAGATTAAAATTAAAATGAGGAACTCATCAAGAGGAACCAAGAATTCTGTCCAGGTGACATGAAGGTACACATCATGTGTTCAGACAAGCACATCATGTTCTCTACAATACACACCATGTAATCCTGATTAAACATTGTGTTGTTCTGTTTAGTGCATTTGGATTAATTCGAAAATTACTCAAGCCATGTGAATTAATGACGCTTGGTGTAGTTAATTCTCACTCCACATGTTAAACAAGATAGAATGGAAATGGTCTGCCAGATTACATGCTATGTGGCCCACTGGACCCGTCATGTTGTCCATTCAGTTCAAGGGACAAACTGTGTATCCCATACATGGATAAGATGACTAGTAACTGAGTAACCCAGAGTCAACATGGTATGTGGCCCAATGGACTTTTTTTGTACTCCATGATTTATAAAGTACACATCACATGCCGAGTCCCTGACATGTACTTCGGATAATATAGTGAAGGTAGTACACACCGTGTAGTAAAAACTACATGCTATGTAATTTACAGAATTACACATAATTAAAACATTAATGATTGTGTAATGTTCAGAATTACATAACATATAGACTCAGACAGGTGTTCAATTTGTTACCTCCATGGTTATGGATGAGAATCTTAGGAAAATTCAAAAACAGGATTTAGAAAAAAGGATTGATTAATTAAATATAATAATTATTCGATTTAAGTAAGTTGTATCTTAATAATAATGATTAATGAATGGAATGAAAGTTTTATTAAATGTTTAATTCTTTCCATGTATGGATGATCATGAGCTAGACCAAAATGTTGTATGTGATTGGTTTCCTTTTAATTTATTTTAAATTAATGTGTTGGTCTTCATGCCATCTTTCCTCATAAATATATAGGGCATGTGTGCACATAGTTTCTTTTATGTAAACCCCCTTTTTTACCCCTCACCTATAAGTTAGTTAAAAATAATATGTAATGGATGGATCTCCCAAGATAGTGGAGTCAGTTCAAGAAGAAGCAGGGATGAAACCAATCCTAGGAGATACAATGGTGGACATGTTGAAAGCTGTAAACATGAACCCAAAATGATCAAGGTGTTTCTCCCCTAGGTCAAGGTCAGTTCATCAATATCTAGATAAAATTACCATTAGAAAATCTCATTATCATGTCCATTAAATTATTATATTTCTACCGGTTTCATGGTTTATCATTATGGATGTGTTGTCACAATCACATAATTAATGAATTAAACAAGCATGCAAGATGGAACTAAATCAAAGTAGGCTTATGAATAAATATTAACCAGACATGGTTAATCAGTTAAGTAAGTTACACATAATATTAACAAGCATGTGATAAAGATAATAATCAATTTATGCATAATAAATAAAAATCCCTCAATAAAATATTAAGTCAGACTAAGCCATCCATTACTTCATTAAGGGAAAGACTCAATGAAACTATGTTTCTGGCCAACCCTTGTTGGGACACTTATTTTTATTCAGGAATCCCTTTATGAAAGTTTCAGGTTGAATTAACCATATTACATCAAAAGGAGTAGCCCTTTATATACTTGGTGTAATATTGGAGGCAAGTGTTGAGAAAATCCAAGTCATGATTTCAGAATTTGGGAGTCCACTAAATGGATCAAGTAGATTCAAGCCCGCAGTTAGAAAAGAAATTCCTACCTAAATAACTTCAAATAGCTTGAACAACCCATGTTGGGGTTATGGGAATAAAAATATGTATCCTTAACGCATGAATTTACAAGAAACTGGACATTTTGAGTTCAATAGTGGGGATCATTGGGACATCATAAAATTGTGGTAGACTTAATAAAATTAATTTATTATTTCTCATAAAATATAATCAAGATTGTACTAATTATATTCTCTTTTAATTTTATAATAAAAATGATATACATTTCAACCACATTATCTATGTGATCAGTACTAGATAAATACAACATCTTCACATGAAGTTACTTCTAAGAATGGTTTATATGCCTTCAAGAAATTCTACTCCCTGAACAGAAAACATACATTCTAGAGTCCTCATTACTTAATCTTCCTACCCAGGAGGCAAGTGATGATGAGTTTCTGGTCTACAAAAAAAATTATTGGCATAATCGAAGTTCAATGTTTGATGTCATCATTAATGTATAGTAGACTGATGAAGTCTCATGAAAACATGGATACCTATAGTATGCTTGGGCACCTTTATGTTCTATACTAGAAGAGAGAAAGATATGAATGTTTTGTGATTTTGAAGGAACTCTTTCTGTGTAATCTTGTAGAAGGTTCCCTAGATGGGCCTCATGTAGTCAAGCTCATTGGCTATGTTGAGAGTCTAGAGGTTCTAGGGTTTATAGTCCCTAAATAAAAAGGTACCAATCTCATTCTTGCATCACTCCCTCAGAGCTTCTCGAGTTTTGTTGTAAATATCAATATGAATAGAATTGATAATTCTCTACCAAATCATTTTATCCTCCTTCACCAAGTGGAAAAAGACATGAATCACGAAAATCCTTATATCCTAATGGTGAATTAGAGGAAAGGGAATGAGAAGATATTTATTCCCAAATCTTCATCACACCCTTCCATGAAAATGAAGATCAAGGGGCATTGATGGGTATAAGAAGATATTTGTTTCGCATGTGGAAAGAAGGTCCACAAGAAGAAAAATTCCCCCAACTAATGAATTAAGGGGAAGCTTTATGTGCATTTTTTATTGAGTGCAATTTATCTATTTCTAAAAATTGGGTATTAGATATAGACCTTGGTGCTAACATATGTATCCAAATATAGGAACCATGTAGATTGAAGAAAATTGATCGAGGGGAGGTAGATCTACAAGAATCCAAAAGAGCTAGACTTGTTTCTATATATTTCAGGGACTACCACATCCTGTTTCCGAATTGGTTGATATCAGAATTAAAAGGTTGTTATTATGTGCCCAATGTGACCAAGTAATGGAAATCTATAACGAAACTGCTTCACATGACTCATACCACACCCAACTTTGGAATCACCATCTAGGTTCAGTAAATGATAAATGCTTGAAAAGTTACATCAAGATGGATATTTATGTTTACAAAGCAAAATGACTAAATCCCCATTTAGTGGGAATAGTGAAAGAGCCAAAGATGTTCTTGAGCGGATTTATACCGATGTTTGTGGACCATTTCTAGTTGAAGAAAGGGGTGGGTAATCATACTTTGTAACTTTTACTGATGATTTTTTTAGATATGGATATATCTACTTAATGTGGTATAAGCTTAATTCTTTTCATAAGTTCATGGAATACAATAACGAAGTTGATAACCATCATGGTATGAAGATTAAGGAACTACTCTCCAACCGAGGGGGATAATATCATCATCATGACTTCATTGATTACTTACGGGAGTTTGGGATCCTATCCCATCTCACTCCTCCTTACACACCCTAGTGTAATAGTGTATGTGAAAGGAGTAACCACACCTTGTTTGAAATGATGAGATCAATGATGAGTTATTCCAGTCTTCCATTATCCTTTTGGGGATATGCATTACAAACAGTGGAACACATACTAAACCAAGTACCATCTAAATCGATAAATGGTATCCATATGTATTTTATAGTGGAAGAAAATCCATGTTAACAAATTTACATGTGTGGGGAAGCAAAGAAAATGTTAAAAAATATTCTGGTAATAAACTCCCTCATCGGGGTACAATGTGTACCTTTATAAGATACCCAATGGAAATAAGGGGATATTACCTATATGACCCCCCATAACAAAAGGTTATAGTGGAATGACATGTCTTATTGTTTGAGAGGGAGAAAGTCTCCAAAAGATATAATGGGAGATAGATATAATTCAATGAAGTTGAGGCTCAAGTTACACAAGAGTTGGTATAGGAGAATATTCCACAAAGCCTTGTGGAATAAAAATATTTTCCAGAGACACAAGTACTGTGTAAGAGTACAAGAGAGGTTATAGAATTTAAATGGAATAGTTTTTTAGTGACCGAGTATTGTTAATCATTATTAGTTTATAATAATGATCATCTAACCTACATGGAAGCAGTATGTTGCATAGACATTGCTTATTGTTAATAATACATGAATTCTAAAATGGATTCCATGCAACAAAAGGAGGTTCTTGCCAGTGTCACATGTCATTCATCTTTCCAAGAAAATGTTTCCTCAGATGAATGAGGAATGAAATAGAATGGTAATGATTCTATATACGTCAGCGATTAGGTCAGTCATGTGTGATATGTTATGTAATAGGATACATGCTGCCTATGCATTGAGTGTAGTAGGGAGATATCAAGCTGATCTATGTGACCACCTTCAGAAGGAATTCAATACTATACCTATGTATCTATGGAGTACAAAGGATATGATCCTAGTTTATAGAGTATTTGAGGAACTTGTCATCATAGGACATGCATATGCTAGTTTCCAGACTGATTAAGATGACATGAAGAAGCAAACGAGATATATCTTCACTTTCAATAGAGGTTATTTGAGTTGAAATATCTTATAGAATGGTGTGTTCATAGATTCTATAGCATATTCCGATTATATCATAACTTTTAAGGAAGATAAAGAAGCAGTTTGGATGAGGAGCTTCATCCAAGAGTGAGATTTGGAACCTAGATGTAAACATCATATCACAATTTATTACGATAATACTATAGTGGTGGCTACTGCTAAAGAGAAAAGGTCACATCAGTGGATGAAGCACAGACTACAAAAGTATCAACTCTTGATGGATTTTTATTATAGAGGTGGAGTTGTAGTGAATAGTATTTCAATGGAAGACAATATTGAAGACCCCTTAACTAATGCCTTGACTGAGTAGAAGCATGGTCATTATGTGAGGTCTAGCCGAGTAAAAGTCATATGAATATGGCTTTAGTCTAAGTGGGAGTTATTTGGAGTGGGTTTCGTAGAACAAAATTTTTGTACATTGATTACATTAATATTTAATGTATTTAAATATTAAACATCTTATAACATATTGTTCATTGTTCTGTAGGACTATAATATAATAATGTCCTAGCGTATTTGTCACATTAATAACTTTATAGTAGTTACCCTCTATGATGAGATCCTTAAAGGGATATGACATTATTCATAAATATTTTTCTATAGTTGGATGACATACTATGATGGGACACATAGTATACAGCCTTCAGGTGCGAGTACTCCTAAGCAGATGAGACTTATTCTCATGAAGTTTGCACTTTTTAATCTCCACAATGGGAGATTATGAGAACATACCCTCTAGTTTGAATTATGCATATTTTTTTCTCATCTGATATTCCTATCTATGAGTGTGCGAAATCATCCATAAACTTTATGATTATAATTAATACGTGTTATGAACCGCACAATTAGATTTGTTCACAAAATCCATCAAGAAATATGTTGGCGGGAAGTAGGGTATGTTGGGTGTGTCATGAATAACATGTTATTGATGGATAATTTGTGGAAGGATTGGTCCCTACAATTTATTGAAATTGATATCTTAGTCCTTCGATTGAAAAGGAACATTTTCCCTAAATTACATTACCATGGTGTAATGAAGAGTTTATTTCAAGTAGTCTAAGAATGACGCATCATGAATATAGGTTGACGACATTATCCTGAAAAATTCTTGATGAGATATTTTGACAAAGGGATTATATTACTCAGTGAGCATTCACCGGTGGAATTCATCTTTGCGACATTAGGTTTTCCCTATTGGGTGACTTTAACCGTTGATAGATAGTAATCTTGGACTTTATGATAGCCCACCTAATTCCAATGAAAAAGAATTCTATAGGATCACAAACTAAGTGTTTCTAGTAGTCTCTATTAAATTCTATATGAATTTAATTAATGGAATAAATATTATTCTCAAGACCAAGGGAAAATTTTATTCAAGTTAAAATGATCGCATAAATTAATTAAATATTTATTCACTAGAATGTGAATAAAATATATTTATTTATTTTATTAAAAATTTAATAAATATTTGTTTACTAGTTTATAAATAAAATTATTTATTTAAGAGAATAAAAATATTTATTCGGGTGTTCAATAAATGGTAGAGGAGTTCAAGTGGACCGGGACTGTGTCCATTGGTAAATTAATTATTTACAAGTCAGTAAATAATGTTTATCTAGTTGGAATAAGAAATAATAATAATACTGTTATCATTATGTGGCACATGATTTCATTTATGGTTCTATTTTTTACATTTTGTCTCACAACAAATAATGGTGATGTTATATTTATTATGTGGCATGGTTTTTTTATAATAGTTATAATTGCATTTAATTGCTATTTCACAATTAAATATTGTAACTGAAACCCCATGTCAATTAATAGGTAGGTACGTTGATTGTGATAAACCCTGGTGAATTGAGAATTTTTGAGAAAAACATTTTCTCTCTCAACTTCTCTCATCTCTCCCTCTCAAGAATGGAGGAAGTTATTCAATACCGAAGAATGAGCGATCAGTAATGATTGACTCTAGACATCTGTTCAGCCACAGTAGCACACAAAGAATGAGTGGTGTTGATCAAGGATTATTGTAGCATGTGTGGATCACCTCTATAGGGATTCTACTTTGTATCCTCTCATGAAAAATGAAGCAAATCTGTAATGGTTATTTCAGATGATCAATGATTTTCAAAAATGAAAGTACCAATGACCTATGTATTTAATTTATTCTGAAATTATTAAATTATTTATAAATATTATTTAAAAGATCCTCTTTCTCAGATTAGGTTCTATTATTATCATTGTTTAAATAAATGATTTAAATCTGTGAATACTAGCAATCATTGTCTTATTGATTTAAGATTGATCATCAATTACAACAATAGAAAAAGTGGGGACCCCCCAACTACCATGATACCAATGCATCTAGATCCCAAATCTAGTTGATCAATACAAAAACGCACATAATTTTACTGATGTTAAATACGTCCTTAAAATACATACACCTTAAACATCATTGAATAGAACTCAACCATTCCCCCAAAACACCCAAACAAATTCAAACCACATCTGGAGAATACCTTTATACACTTACTCTGATAAAACCACTAGGGACACACCCGTACCAACATTTACTCAAATGAATGACATAGAATTAGGTGTTTTTTCTTGAGATCATCCACCAAAAAATAGATACTAGGAATGAAACTGTGATACTAACATGGGGAGGCCCAAAAAGACACCCCACGTTTAGAAACAAACCAAAGTCAAATTCTGCGAGGCCCATGATGGGTCTTCCCACCATAAGAACTAACGTAAACAAACTTGAAACATCCCAGAAATGACCAAAAACCCTAACCACAAGGGGAGTGGAGGGGAGGGACCAACTAATGGGAAATCAAAACCACATCTTATAAGATACCAACAACTTCACACTGCCTGAAGATCACACACCATGCCACACTAAGGAAAGAAATTAAACCCAGACCTTTTTACACCATTCTGTTCTCTTGACTGCACACCAGCTTTAATCCGGGACCAATGAATAGATCTATGATGTTTGAATAATCAACTACCTCATAGTTAGTCATTAAAAAGTCACAAACATAACACACAAATCAAAATTTCACATTACACACTTCCATTGAAATAAAAGTTCTAAACGTTTCGACAACAACCATCCATAAAATTGAAAAAGAAATAAACACCCAAAAACACCACCAGGAATGACTATTACACCCAAAAAAATTAAAATGAGAAAGAAACTCAAATCACTACAAAAAATTCCCTTACTCATGCAAATGGGATGGGGTTTTCTTCAATGGGTTTGGTCTATCTTTATGTGGCTTCTTAGAAACACCCCGACAGAACTGCTACAAGTGACCCATACATCCATAGGCGTGGTAGATTCTTAGAGCATTTAGGCATGATGAACTCTTTTGACCCTACTTACTACACTAATGAACAATCATGACATTTCATTCTAAAGGAGTTTACTGGAGATCTGAAGGCCTCAAAATTCCCCTACCAGCACCATCTTAATCCGGCCTCTTCCCGTTCTTCTTACTGACATCCTCTCCACCACTTCCAAAAACCATAGAAGGATTCACCATCTCAAGTACTCCTATTAACATAGATTAAACATGAAAGTCTTTCCTCACCACATTATAGAAAGTGGTTAGGTTGAGCTCTACCACATTCTATTGTAGTTTATAATGAAGCCCAAACTCGAAATGTTGAGATTTCATGTGGTCATTTGGGGCATACCCTAGGTCATATAGAACTGGTTCCAAGAAGCATTCATATAATTCAAATACTGATCAAACACCTTGCTGAATACCACATAACTTAATTCTCTTCCTCACCTTCTTCATCTCATAAAAGTACTGTTGGTTGACTGAAAACTTGATAAACTCCCAGGTAAGATCTCTATTGGGCTTACTTCGAGACACAAACTTCAACCATGTTCATGATGGACCTTTGAGCATAAAGGTATATAAATTTACCATTAATTTATCAGGAATCATGAGGAAACTAAAATCCTTCTCAATTCTATGCATCTTCTCCTTCTCTTTGAGAGGATCAACTTCACCATAATAGAGTGGAGGGTTCAACTTTTGAAATAGAAGGACATATTCTATGGGATGAGCAACTGGAGAGTTTACTAATGATGCACCACCCGAAGCTTCAACTTGGGGATCCATAAAATCATTGTGGGGGTAGACACTAAGGAATATGGAAATAAATAACTTGATCGATTCATGGTCATTACCATTTTAAATTCAACTTTTCACAATTTCAAAACAAAACATTACAAAGAAATTTTTAGAATTAAGGAGGACCCATTATAGTTAACAAGGTGAAACTAGTTTCAATGAGTGACTTGACGATTTGTTTGGTGGCCTTATTCCCATAATTCCACATCCATAGAGAGTTTTGTAGGAAAATTAACCCATATCCACATGGATTTGAAGGCCCTTCAAGCTCACAGAGACCACTTTCCAACTCTTTTTTTATTTACCAACACCAAAAAACCACAAGAACAAAAAGACACCAATAAATGTGAACATCCCATAATAACCTGAGGTTCATAATGAGATTGGTTTCATGAAATCCTTCCTATTACTATATTTTGATTCCTGACAATCCTAATACTTCTACCTTTAAATCCCCACATAATAATTTGTGCTCTAATAAGCAAGGTCCTTTGAAGAGACGACATGCTCTGAGACCATTTTGTCACAAACCTAACTAGGTCCGCCCTAAACCGGTCACCAGATCTGATCTGTGGTAAAGCCTGAGAGGAATACCCAATCCTCCTGGTCTAGCAAAAATTTCCAAGGGAATTAATATAGAGAGAGGGAATAGTTTATCCCAATAAAAATAATCGAGGAAACTAAATAACTAACGAGGAAAATCTAACTCAATATGATTTCCACACATCACATTCTTTACAATTTCAATTAAAGAATCAAAAAATAGAACAAAAAAAACCAGAAAGGCAGAACTGAACCTGAACCCCAAGATAGAACCTCCATATGACCTCAAGGGTCACACTCTAATCTACAACAATCTATCACCTACGATAATTGAACCGATACTGGATCCTCCCGCAGAAACTGAATACAAGAAAACACTATAAGCATGAGAATTAAAAGTTAGTAGGTTAGACCGATTAATTTTTATATCAATGAACATCTTTTAAAAAAAGAAACATTGATTTTATGATTGTAGTACAATATATAAAAATAATATTTCCTCACTTTTCATTTTATGTTAAAAAAATGACAATCACAACTCGTTGCCCTCATTATTTAAAATAAAGACCAATGAGGGAAGGGAAAAGGAAACCAAGTATGAAATTCTTAGTTTTCATAAAGGTTTCAGGGGTGAGTGTTTTATTTGTCTAAAACATTTATCTTTAAATCCTTTCTAGCATACACACATTCACCAATTTCCAAACAAACACAACATGTCGAGTACTATGAATAAGACCCGATAAAACAAGGGTAACGAAACTAACCATACTAGTATCAAAGGAACACAGGAAAATCTTGGAACATAGAGGAGAACAAGAACATAATAATACATGAGAACCCATCCCTAGAACCATACCATAAATAATGAAATCAAAACGCCCAAATGCTCGGTCACCCTAACTTAGGATAGATCATGGAGCCCAATCCCATAGCAATAAACCCAGATGTCTACCTACTATGGGGAATTGTTTAGTGCGTAAACTACCATTATAGTAAAGTAATTCTCATAGATATTCTAGGTTCCCATGCTATTTTTTTTAAGGGGTGTTCCAAACTAGATCATGAAATGTGCCATATATACACCATTACACAAAACACACACAAACTGACACCACACCGACCGCCTCGAGGAGTAGTCTTTGACTTTAAAAATTAATAATACAAGGTTGATCTCATACTGAGGACACTCCCATCACATGGTCAACAAACAATGAATGAATCACCGCTCGTAGGGTTTCCCAAATAAACCATTTCAAAGATGCTAAATTGGCCTCCCAAAATTTCCACATTTCAAACATTTTAATGAATAACCATGCACAAATCCTTTATAAAACCAAACAATTTAGAAACCCATTTGTGAAACAGTAAATAAAATTTTTATATTACCAATATGTTCACAAAATCAAACTTGCTTCTAATAATCATAATCAACTAGAAATATCTAATCGTGTCATTTGACCAACATATGGGTTGTACAAATCATCCAAAAACATACCACAGGTTCTAAATATAACCTTAAAATCATACACACCCCAAAACATTTTCCAAACATATTTCAGACATTTTTTATAATTTAACAACACATTAAAAAAATTTATAAAATATTTTTAATAAACATCCCAAGGCTTTTACATAAAAAATAACCCCAAAACCATATTTAAAAACCAAACACAGACCCAAACCATTTCAGAACATGCTTTTCACCACCTATATAATTCAATAAATCATTTATACTATTTTTAAAATCATTTCAAGAAACACCATAAGGTTTTACCCTAAAAATACACA
This sequence comes from Viscum album, assembly GCA_963277665.1. Taxonomy (NCBI): domain Eukaryota; kingdom Viridiplantae; phylum Streptophyta; class Magnoliopsida; order Santalales; family Viscaceae; genus Viscum; species Viscum album. The sequence continues at coordinate 1,686,210,488 of OY728147.1, read as the reverse complement.
CCAAATCCTCTCTTTAAGTTCAAATTCACATAAAAAATATCTAAAATTAGGATTCGCAACATCTATATAAATTTAATAAATAATTTAAACCATTTATAAACTATTTTTAAGAAATAAAACAAGATATGTATACAAAATATACCCAATTTCATTGGGAATAACTCATTTTCAATCCAACTACACATGAAACGTTTATTTTAAAAAACATAGATTGCTAATTAATTATCAAGGAAGGGGTGAAAATAATAAATCAATGAAATATAAAATTTAAAGTCTAATTAAAAAGGGGTCATACTAAAATCCCCAGTGGAACAAAAATTGCCTTCCCAAAATTTCTCCATGAGGGTTTCATAACCCTAAAACTATGAAGAACAATCATAAATAAGGAAAAAACACATCCTAATCAAAGTTAAAAATGAAACCCTATCCATGGAAGAAAATAAAAACCAGGGGAAGAATGAAAATACTTGAGGGTGATAAGGGAAGTCGCTACTGGAGAGGGGTGAGATGACGAAGCCGCATGTAGGGAGAAGCAGCCGAGTAGGTGGTATGCGCCAGAGAGGGGTGGCCAGTAAGGGTTGTGCGCCGAAAGGGGAGGCTGCTAGACAAGGAGGTTGCACTGGGGGAGGTGCGGCGCCAGCAGGGGAGGTTTCCACTGGAAGGGCCGCGATGGTAGGTCATGCTGGTAGAAGGGAGGTAACCAGAGTAAAGGGTGCACACCAATGAGGGTCGCGTTGTACTGGGGGGGTACACACTTGGTTGGTAGAGTGGGAGAAGGGGGGAAGAGGAGAGAAGGGGAAACCGAAAAAAAATTACGACATAATAAAAATAATAATTGTTATAACAAAAACAACAATAATATAATCACACCAATAATAAAACAATAGTTTTAAAAAAACATGATGATGATAACAATAATATAATGATAAAAATAATAATAGTATTCATATCAATTTTTGTAATACTAATGATAAAAATAGTTTTAATAGTAATAATAATAATAATAATTTAATAAAAATAATTATAATAATAATTATAATAACAATAATTTCAATTTTTTAATAATATTAATATTATCCTCCAAAATAATAATAATAATAATAATAATAATAATAATAATAATATTGTCAAATCTCTCTTTTTTGAATTTTTCTAATTTTATTTATTTGAATATTTCTACCACGTGGTTCACGCATGGATCAAGTGACATTGAAATAGCTTCTATCCACTACAAAAGTTGCTGCATGGGTACTTGGGCTGACCGCAAGGTCTCTGCTCACTGTGTGGTTCCTGCAGACGGGCCTAAAACACACGAAAACTCCAAATAATATTAACAATAATAATTAATAATAATCTTGAAAATAATAATAATATAATAATAATAATAATAACAATTTTTATAATAATAATATAAATATATTCCTTATAATAATATTATCATCATCATTATTATTATCAAAACAATATTTTTATTTTATTCTACATGTTATTATTTTATCTTAACATACATTTAATTGTCATTTCATTATTCTTTTAAATTTTCTAATTCATTCTGTTTACTGGGTAGGCTCCATGGTGACTAGGGCATATTCTTACAGCCTCCCTTCTATGCATTTCCCATGTGTCAGATGATTCTAAGCCCAAAACACTCATCTTTAAATAAAAAATCATAAATTTAAACCGTGATAGCACTTCGTTAGTCATCTCAAACTCTTTAAACATGGCCATCATGAATTCATCGAACATCGGTTGACAATTTCTTATTAAAAAAATCATCAACGTACAATAATACTATAATCATATCACCAAGATAATTATTCTTGATATAAACCACATGCCCATATGGACATTGGAAGAAGTCTTTCTCCTAAAGATAGTTGTATATGCATACATTCCAAGCACATGGAGCTTCATTAAACCCATAGAGAGATTTCTTCAGTCGATACACCTTTTCTTCCACCCCTTTCATAACAAAGCCTTCATGCTAGTCAACATACACCTCTTCTTCTAGAATTCTCTTTAGGAATAAAGATTTCACATCCAGTTGGTATATCATCCAACTGAGATGGACTGCAAGGGAGATAATCATTTTGACAGTGTCAAGTTTATCAATTGGAGTGAAGAATTCTTCATATTCCCCCCGTACATCTGTGAATATCCATTTTTTATGAGCCTTGATTTGTATGGATCATTATCGCCATCATCATTTCACTGGATCATGCACACTCATTTGAAAATAATGGTCTTATAGATTTTATGCTGTGTAGTCAGCTCCCTTATGTCAATTTTCTTGATAGCATGAATTTATTATTTCATAGCGATTCTCCAGCATTCTTCTATTATGGATTTCTGAAACATCTGAGGCCCATGATTTTCTTAGAGTCAGAAAATATTTACCTCTTCAGTTTTCTTATATATGTTTCTTAACCTCTTATTTTTTATACACTCCATGGGTGAGGATGATCTGGCTAAAAATTGACTTTCTCGAGTGCTTTTAGGAGTGAAGGAATGTACTCTTGGACTTCTATGTACTGATGACGTGCTTGAGGAAGGTGTTATAGGTATTTTCTCTAGATGATCAATACTTTCTTCAGGATCTTCTATTCCGATTGAAACATCTTGGTTCAATTCTTCATCATCCCATTTCAAGATTCTTCCTCACTAAAGATCACCTCTCTACACACCACTATTTTATTTTTTAGTGAATACTAGAGCTTTTAGGATTTAGAGGCTTCACTATTTCTGATGAAGAAGCACTTTTAACCATGATCATCAAGATTCTATCTTATTTCTTCTAGAATATGAGTGTAGGCGACACACCCAAAGATTCTCAGGTGTGCTGCACTCAGTTTGTAGCCACTCCACACCTCTTTTGGTTTATAATTATAGATGATCTTGGTTGGAAAACGATTAAGTAGGTAGGAAGTAAATGAAACTACCTCATCCCAGAAGATCTTTGGAATGCCATTCTCCTTCAGCAAGATCCTCATCATATAATGGATTGTACATTTATTTCATTCTAAATTCCATTATACTATGGCGTATAGGATTTTGGGTATTGTTTCTTGATTCCTTGTTCCCTACAAAAATCTTGAAATACATTTACAGTGTATTCTCCAACTCTTTCATATCTGAGTACTTTGATTTAGTGACCACTTTATGCTACAACACAGGATATAAAAATTTATAAGATTGTAAAAGTGGAATATTTTTCTTTTATACAATACACCCAATGATTTTTTCTGAAATCAGTAATAAGGGTGTTAAAATACTTATTAACTAAAATTGAAAGAGTTTCAAGTGGTCCACTAATATCTGTGTGAACCAACTGATGTGGTTTTTTTCACTTCTAGACACTACACATTGGAATTAATTCCTTTGTTTCTTACCGAGTGTACGCACCTCACACACAAGATTTCGAACTTCAATTACCATCAAGACACGCATCATACTTGATGAGGATAAAAGTTTAATGTCTTAAAAAAGGATATGCCCAAAGAGCAGATGTCATCTCCATGAGTCATTTTATCATGAGTCAAAAGAGACATTTCTCAACTTTTTTGTTAATATGCAGCAGAAAACTGTGATTCTTCACCATTTTTAATTGAGAAATAAGTCTCATGTGAGCATCTCTTAAAGAAAAAATAATATTTCCACAAGTGTGTGAAATACCCGTTCTAAAGGAGTTGGCCAATACTGGTGATATTATTTTTCATGTTTGAAACATAATACAAATTATAGATGTTATTCGACTCACCATTTTTCTGATAAATTTTAATTTTAAATTTTCTAATTACGGGTACCTTTGAGGATTCTCCAGAACACACATAACCACAAACATCTTCTGTGAGTTCCTCAAACAGTTATTTATTGTTGCTCATATGGTTGCTTGCACTTGTGTAGAGATACCACACATCTGGCCGTTCACGTGTCTTTTCTTGTGTGACTAAGAGTGTGGTGACTTCTTCTTCATGGTGGCATGCTTCAGCATAGTTGGAAAGTTCATCATTATCCATTTTTTCTCTAAAACTGTGAAGAATAATGATTGAGTTTCTTGAAATTTTGGCATTGAATGTTCTTTGTGTTTCCATGACCACGTGTAAATTGTCCTCCACCATTTCCTCTTCCATAGAAGCTGGTAGAATTATGTTTCTTTTTTTGATGGATTAGAAAATATCCATGCCATCTGACTCTGGCATGATTACTAGTTCCATGAAATCCTCATTGTGTATGACCATTATTTTGTTCTTGTAGATTCAACTTTGACCCTATGGAAAGATCTAGCATTGAACCATCATTCATTTGCATTTTTTTCTCATGAACTTGCAATGATACCATCAATTCTTCAATGGATAGTTTTTTCAAATCCTTTGATTCTTAAATTTCCACAACCACATGCTCAAATGTGATTTTGAGAGATTGAAGTGCTTTTTGAATTGCATGAATGTTCTCAACTTTTTTACCATTTCTTTTTAAATTTTTATTAATTTCAATTAAAATGAGAAGTACTCAGAGATACTCTCACCATCCTTCATGTGTGCCGCTTCGAACTCTGCTCTTAGTATTTAAAGATTAACCCTCTTAACTCGATCAACACCTTTGAATATGGTTCCAAGGGTATCCCATGTATTATTGCTTGGTGTTTCTTAAGTAATCTTTTCAAAGGATGATTTATACAACCCTTGATATAGGAGGAACATCACCTTATTGTCTTTATTCATTTTAATTTTTGAGAGTTTTCTTTTCTTCATTTGTGAAGGAGGCTTATTCTTCCATAGTGGGTACTATATACCCATCAGTGATGATCTCCCATAATTCTTGTAACCCGAACAACACCTTCATTTCGAGGCACCACCTTTCATAGTTGTCCTTAGACAACTTATAATCTTGGGGTTGGATTACAGTTTCCATCGATGGTAATTGGAGGATGCCCTTGTTGCTAGCTGTGATACCAATTTGTTGTCTATAAAAGCTATGTAATTAGAGGAAGGAAAATGGAACACTACAAAACAATCGGCTTTCAATAATTCATTTATAATATTTTCAACAGACTACACTTGCACCCATTTATAGGCTATTCTCATAAAATCAATATACCCCAATACAACATAGCATTAATTGACGAAACCAAAAAAACAAAGTAGCATAAATGAATCGTATAGGAAATGAAACAGACACTATGGGGAAGAAGAAAAAAACTCATGGGTAGTACGATCCACTTGGGAAAGATACACTACATGGGGAAGGAAATAACCTGCTTGGGGAAAAAAATTAAAGCAACACTTTTATGTGGTTGTATTTCCAACAGCGCTGAAGCAAAAGAAATAAGTTTCAAATTTAGTTGACCCTACTCATAGAATTAAGGTATGAATGAACACCAAACCCACTAACCTGTATATATGGAACTACCATAAATCGGCACAAGGGCAGCACTAAAATTTATCAGTGCTAAAAAAATGGTCTTACAAAAGGGGGAACATTATCAATGCTAGCTAAAAGCGCTAATAAATCTACTCTTTATCAGCACTAAAAACTCTGATAATTTTGTACCCTTTATCAATGATTTTTTAGCACTCATAAAATGTATATTTATTAGTGATATTATTAGCGATGATTAAAGTTTCTAATAAAAAATGTTATTAATTTATATAAAATTATTTTATTTATATTGAAAAATAATGTTTATTTATAATTAATATATATTTTTAATAATTAAAATATATATATATAATGTTTGAAAAAAAATATTTATAAGATTATAAATATATACATACATAATTATGAGATTATAATAAATTATATTAATTAATAAATATATTTATTATATTAGTAATTATATATTAATAATTATATATAAATACATTATAAATATATTTAATTATAAATATAAATATAAATATAAATAAATATATATATTTATTTATTTAAATAAATATATGTTTCCAATGAATTTCATCAATAAATATATTGTTGCGTGGGTATAATTTATGTGCATATGTTATGCATTTATTTTTAATTAATGTTCATTTATAACGTACACCATTATCATTATTATTCATTTTTTCCATATGCGATGACTCATTTTTATTATCTATATACTATACAATGTATATGATTCATTGGTATTATATCAATGAATATATTCTCCTAAATACTTATAAAATTACAATAAAAATATTTATTATATATATAATTATGTTTTTTTAATTATATATAAATATATTTAAAATATATTTATTTATAATTATAATTATAACTATATATATATATATATATATTTAAATAATTATAAAAATAAAATATATACATCTATTATAATTTTATTAATATAAATATATATAAATATATAAATATATATAATTATACAAAAATATTTATAGATATATTTACTTATACTTATAATTATAAATATACATATATATGTAAATAATTATAAAATTATAATAAATATATTTATTATAACTAAAATGGTATAAATATATACATTTAAAAAAAGTATTTATAAATATATAAAAACATTTATAAATAAATGAAAATATATATAATTATAATTTTAAATAAATATAGATATATTTAAATAATTATAAATTTTATTAAATATATTAATTATATATATTTATGAAATTATAAATATAATAAATATATTTGTAAAAATTTTATAATTTTTTTTAATATATATATATATATTATAACTATAAATAAATATATTTTTATTATATTTTTTCATTACAAAGAAATATATATTTATTTATAGTTATTATTATAAATAAATATAAATTTATTTAAATATTTATAAAAATATAAATATATATTTATTCTTCTTATAATGTTATAAATATATATAATTAAATTAATATATTTATAAATTAATACAATTTTTTACAAATAAATAAAAATATTTAGTATTATAATTATAAATAAATACATACAACTAAATACAAATATAGATAATGTTATAATGTTAATTATTATTATAATTATAAATAAATACAAATATTTATAATTATAAATAATTTTAAATAAATTATTAACATTATAGCTTTATCAGTGCTTTTTTAGAACTGATAAAGATACACATTTATTAGTGATAACAAAGAACTAATAAATAGTGTCTTTATCAATGCTATAATTTTAGCAATGATAAAGACCCCTTTTAACATCGATTTTTTGTGCAGATAAAGTCTTATCTTTATCAGTTCTAAAAAAACACTGATAAAGGCATGTTTTATTAGAACATTCCATTTTAGCGCTGATAAACCATGCCTTTATCAGCATGTTTTAACTAGCGCTGATTAAAACATTACCTGATTTTATAAATGGACCCTAATAGTCTTATTCTTCTCTCGCACACCTCAAACTCTCATGGAATCAAACCACTACTGCCGTTGACACCTCCTATGCGGCCACTAACCCTTCCTCTACCATCGACCCCTCCTCTGCCCTAACCCCTTCTCCGCCACTACAAATCCCTCCTCCGCTGCCATGAATCCCACCTCTACTGTGAATACCACCTCCACTATTAAACCCCACCTACACCATGAACCCCTCCTCCATCGCGAACCCACCTCCTCCACAAACCCCTCCTCCTCCATGAACTCCTCCATGGCCTTCACTACCATCGCCTACCTCGACTCCACCGCTGTTAGACCATACTGCTTCCCCAAAACCTCCAAATCTAAGGTATGTTCCTATTTAATTTGAAATTCTTATATAGTGAAAGATTAATTATAGTGTTTTACGGTTTGAAATATTTTTAATGTATGAATTATGTGTTTGGTTTGATTAATTAGTGTGAGACAATGGTTTTTTTTATTGGTACAATGTTTGATTGCTTTTTGGGAATATTCTATAAAATGTTTTCAAATTTTCTATGTATAGTTGTATAGGACTTTGGTAAAATTAAAATTTTTGAATTTTGATTGATTTAAATGTCATAACATGTTTGGAATAGGTAGTTTGAGATATTAGAAACATTATAAGGATTTTTTAGGAGAAAACTATCAATATTGGTATTGTAATGAACAGATTCTGGTGAATAGTTTGGATAAAATTTATTTTTTCCAGTGGATAAATGTAACGTCTCGGTTCTGGGTTCCACCCAAAGGTGCTCTATACCCGATTGGTCACATGGACTCAAGTGCATTTCCCTGAATGCCAGGGGCTATCAACTAGCAGTGAGGTCCTTTAGTGTGATTGTGGGGAAATATGGCCTCATAGGCAGAGTAACAGAGTGAAAAAAATAGTAGCCAATAGTGGAAGTAGGAATGCCATACAATAACGTAAACAACGGAATACTGATAGTAAATAAACAAATCGATCATATATATATATATGTAATGATTCATGTCAGAAGTATCTAATAAAATAGCTAAACAAGTCACAATGCTGGAAATACAGTACTGAAACCAAAGTAGAGAAAATAGTAAACTCCAACAGCATCAGAAGCCTCAGCTTGGTCCCATTCTCTCCAGCTCCAATAGAACTCATGAACCAGATGAAGAAGTCCACTTTCCCTTATCTATACCTGTAACCATTTAATCTATTTGGGTCTAAAATCATGACCCAAACAGGGTGTGAGACAAATCCCTGTAGGCAACCACCAAAAGATATGTGCGTATTTGTCAGTGAATATATATATATATATGGTAATAAGTAGAAATGAAGAAATAAACTTGGAATTACTCAAAAGTAAATAATCGTACAATTTTCATTTACATTCATTTAGCATTTAATTTTCATCATTTAAATCGAGGGAGTACAAAAAATAGGTATCTCAAAAGACTACCTCAATAAGACAGAATCCAAGCTTGTGTTTTATCTTGGATGATGCGTCACCAACACTCAAAATATTACATTGAACCTCTGGGTGTCTCACACAGTCTAACCCCTATGATCAAGTGTTCCAACAAAAAAACAAAGAATCTTTAAGGAAGCACTCACCGTCAATTCCCCCTGTGGTGTTTTAAAGATAAACTACAGACTCTCTGAGGAACCACTCAATGTCTATTACCCATGTGGTCTCATAACGGTATACTATAGACACTCCGAGGAATCACTCACTGTCAATTCCCCCTATGGTCTCAAAAAGTAAACATAACATACACTATGGGGAATCCCTCTACATCAATTCCCCCTATGGTCTAACTACACCAGGTTTACACATCCCTATGTAAAAAAAATCGTGCACAAATGATATCCAGCATCCCAAAGTAATCTCAACTAATTCAAGGCTAAGAAGCTAAAATTCATAACACAAACATTTAACAATTAGTAATTAAGTAATAAATTCCTACCTATCAAGCAAGGAAAGGAAACAAGGTCTACCTCATAGGAAACCTGGACCAAACGGTCATACAAATTAAATAAAAAAAATGAACCCATGGGGTGTCCCCTAAACCTGAAAGTTAGCATAATATATCATCCAAAACCCTTAACCTATTAATCAATCTAATAGAGATGATATTAGAGTTCAACTCCTTAATACAAAATACCCTAATCATGGGTAATCAACACTTAGGAATATATAACCCAAAGATAAACTCCAAAAGTCAAAAAATCACCTACCTCAACATTGTACATTGAAAAATCATGAACGTCGGCCCATGAATCGTCCAATAACTTCATATATATACAAAAATGTCAAAAAATTAAACCTTGAAAAATTAAAGAGAAAAAATGACGAATTGAGGCTCTAGGGAAAAATAGAACTCACTAGTGGGAATACTACGCCCCTAGAGGTGCCACATTTAGATCTTGGATGGAGGAATGGGAGGCACCTGAATATTCTTGGTTGTATTTTGCACACCTGTACGAGACACGGAGAGAAGAAACAAGTTCTGGAGATTAGATGTGACTGAGGTCCGATTAATCAAATAAAAAAGAAAACTACACATCGTGTTCATTTAAAGTACATGCCGTGTACATGCCTCAATCGACCCCCACTTTAGGATATCCACATGGCCATGTAATCAGCTGTTACACAGTCAGTACACAACTACATGTGGAAACCAGTTACACACCATGTACTCAATAGTACACGGTGTGTACATAGAAAATTATTAATTTTTTTTCTTTTTCCTCAAAACAACCTACATTAAGATTTATACCTGTAATGAAGAGCCGAGTTCTTACAAACATTCCCCCTTAAGAAAATTTTTCCCTAAATTTCCCTTCCAAGGGTGGCGAAGATGAAATTTCAAACAAATCTGGACACTTTGATTGTACATCAGACTCCCTCTCCAAAGTCTCATCCTGAAATCACTCGTGCTGCCATAGAACCCATACCAGATGAATAAACCAACTATGGAGAACCTTCATGACGCGATCCAGAATCTGTATAGGGTGATCCTCAAAGGATGCATCCACCTCCAAATCAAACTTCTCGGGCTGAAAAACATGTGACGGTTCTGAAAAGTAACACCATAGCTGAGAAACATGAACGATGTCATGCATAGCTCGGTACCACTAAGGTAACTGCAACATATCGGCTACTGTCCTGACTCTCTCCAAAACCTCAAACAATCTGACGTATCTCAGTGAAAGCATCTCTTGTCTCATAATCCTCCCATGTCCCAACCTCAGTGTGACATGTATGAATACTTGATCCCTAACCTCAAACTCTCAAGTTTTTCCTTATTGATCATCATATGATTTATGTTAAGACTGTGCATTATCCATCCTCTTTTGATTCTACTTCACCAGCTCAATGGTCTACTGGACAAGAAGATGTCCCAACATAGCTGCCTCTACTAACTCCATCCAACATAAGGGTGATCTTAATGGACTACCATAAAAATCCTCATAATCTCCATTTGAATCGTCACCTAAAAACTAATGTTATAGGAAAATTCCACTAGGGGTATGTGTCTCTCCCAATAACCCCTAAAAATACAAGATTCATGCTCAAAACATTTTCTCCAAAACCTGAATCGTGTGCTTAGACTAGCCATCATCATAGGGATGGTAAGTTGTACTCAGAAGTACCTGTTTACCCAAATCCCTTTGTAGTCCCTACCAAACACGAGAAGTAAACCAGGAATCCTTGTCACAAATGATAGAGTTCAGAACCCCATGTAAACATACAATCTCTCGGATTTAAAGCCTTCAAAGCTCATCAAAACTAAAGGTTTCTTTGATTGGTAAGAATTGTGAAACCTTCATGAGTCTGTCAACAACAACCCATACTGCATCATTCCCTCGAGGCGGCCTCGGTAAACAAGTCACAAAATCCATCGCGACATCATTCAACTTCCACTTGGGAATGGGTAACTTTTGCAAAAGACCTTCTTGTCTCTGGTGTTCCGACTTCACCTGCTGATAGGTGTAACATCTCTGAACAAAACCAACAACATCCCTCTTCAAACCTATTCACCAATATTGACATTGTATATCTCAATACATATTGGTGACACTAGGATGAACCTCCCAAACTGCGGAATGAAAATCCCACAACAACTCCTCCATTATGTCTGCTAACACCCATAACGTCCATGAAAACTCAAGACCACATCCTCTCCTACAATCCACCCAGGAGTTGAGTCCTCTCCTGACACACTCTCCCATAGGATTAGGCCTTTGGAATCTGATATCTTCCACAATCACACTTGATCCAGAAGGGTATAGGTAACAGATACAAAAGAAAGAAACTTGTACCCATGTCTGTCCTTCACCTCCAAATTCATCTTAGAGAACAGAGACATAAGCTTCCAGTCACTAATGGCCTCCTGAACTACTTGTATATGAGTCCTCCTACTCAAATCATCAGCCACTGTTTTGTCTTTCCCAGGCATGTTGGCATGCTCAAAGTCAAAAATACTAAAGGTACTCAACCCACCTTTACTATCTTAAATTCAGATCATGAAGAGTAAGAATATACTTGAGACTTTTTTGGTTAGTGAAAACCACAAAATTCTCTCCCAACAGATAATGTCTCCAATAACGTAAAGCATGTGCAATTACAGCTAACTCATGATCATTCATCGGTTAATTCTTCTATTGTGGCCTCAACTGCTGATACACATACACAATGACACCTTCCCCCTGCATAAGTACTGCTCCCAACCCGATACCTGACACATCACAATATACAATGTAACTCTTTCCTAGCTTCGGAAAAATCAGTATCGGTGATAATGTCAACCTACCTTTCATCTCTAAAAATGATGAATCACATGAATATTTCCATAATTACTTCACACCCTTCTTAGTCAGGCCCATCAATGGTGCTTCTAAGTGTGAAAAGTCCGGTATAAATCATCTTTAGTGACCAGCCAGTCGTATAAAACTCTGTACCGAAAAGACATTCTTCAGATGCCCCCAAGAAACTACTTCTCTCAATTTCTCTAGGTCTACTAATACTCCTATATATGATATAACATGACTCATGAAGTTAATAAGATCCATCAAAAAGTTTCATTTTGAGAGCTTAGCATATAACTAAGGCTCTCTTAGTGTACTCAAAACAATCTCATGACGGCTGGCAAGGTCATGTAGAGTGTGAGATTACACCAAAATATCTTCCACAAAGACTACCAAAAAATAATCCATGTAAGGATGGAACACTAAATTAATCAGTTCCATGAAAATTTTGGGAACGTTCATGATACCGAACATCATAACTACATACTCATATATACCATACCTGCTCCAAAAGGTTGTAAGAGGTATATGTGATGGTATAACACACAACTGATGATAACCAGATCTGAGGTCAATCTTCGAGAACACCTGGTCTCCTCGAAGCTAATCAAAAAGATCCTCAATCCTTAGTAAGGGATATCGGTTCTTGACTATCAACTGCTTCATCTTCCCATAATCCACACAATGTTTGTGGGTACCTTCCACCTTCTTCACAAGACATACATGTGAACCCCAAGGAGAAGTATTGGTTCAGATGAAAACCATTTCCTATAACTCCTCTAACTGCTTCTTGAGCTCTTGTAACTCTGGTGTAGCCATCCTATAAGGAGGTGTGGATACAAGTGCTACTCCTGACACAAGCTTTATAGAGAAATATACCTCTCTCTATTGAGGTAAACCTGAAATTTCATTTGGAAAGACATCTCTAAAATGATCCACCACTGGAGGAAATTCTATCTTTGAAGTCCTCTTGTCATCCAGATATAAAATAGAAATTTGGGTTGTAACTCCTCCTAACTCATGATGCTCATTCCAACTCTGCTTGACTGGAAATCCCAGTCAACTTTGTGTATAAAATACCTGCCCTTTGGGGATATAAAGCTCAACCTACGACGAAAGAAATCAATAAAGACCTAGAAAGAGGCCAACCAGTACATTCCAAGAATGACATCAAAGTCTATCATCTCCATGAAATATGGGTCTCACAAGAAGTGAAACCCATCAACCTCAAGAGGTAACTCCATGCACTGACTTAGAAAAGCCGTCCTAATCCCCAATAGAGTGTCTAACATCATAACGTCCTCATAAGTAAATATAAAGAGCCCAAAGATCTCCTCAATGGAAACAAAATAAAACTATGGGAAACCCCTATATCAAAAAGCACATAAGCTAAAACTAAGTCGACTATAATCAAAGATCTAACCATAGAGGGACCGTAATCTTTCTCTAGATGGATCTGCTCTATCACAAAATTCTGACCTTTGCTACAACCCTATGAAGCTGTCTGATATCCCTAAGCTGATCTACCTTACAGTTGTCAAAAACCCTATGTCTGACCAATGCGGCCACAACCACCACCTAATCTTGAATGGCCTGATGTACTCCAGCCCCCAGTATGATTTGGAACTGGTAGTCTTGCTCCGGTATGAGGAGTCGAAACAGATCCTCCTTCACTAGCTGCAGGAAGGAAGACCTTGTTGAAATGCTAAAGATGTACCATATTTCCATAGTATTGGTACTCAAGTGGGTCTCTCGGATAATGTATTCTTGTATGCTTGCTCTTCCCGGAATGGTATCACACCACCTAGCTACTTGAAGGAGTATCCCACCTACTTGTATATCTATGTGTAGACTCCCAGCGATGCGTCCTACTACCAGTCAGAGGAGTACCAACTCTGGATGCTGAACCTCCCTTGCTCACAATTACAGAATACCTTAGATTAAGCTCAGTGATTAGTGCCTGGTTGACAATATAATATATGGAATCAAAACTAAATAAGTTCACTTGGGATCATATATCACGTCTGATACCATCCTCAATCTTCCTGGCATGAAATAAATCATCACCCCTAGAATGGGTGTGAAACACTACAACTCTGTGAAGTGAGAAGAATACACCATGACTAAAATAGTACCCTATTCTAGACCCATGAACTCTCAGGATCTGTTTTCCTCCATGGCCTTTGGGTAGAAATATTCAATAGAAGGTCTTTTGGAACCCATCCCAAGAAATAACTCATTGGCATCTTGCTTTTGAAATCATATCCTACCATCTCTTGGAAAAATATTGAAGCATATACATTGTGAGCTTTAACCTCCTCTAAAGTGGTGTCTTGAGATTCTAAAATATAGAAAACAAGGGTTCTAACCATGACTCTATAGCTTGAGGTCCTCCATCCCCTGAGAAAGTGTGAGGATGCTGCTGCTGAAAACCCCGCGTCAATTCTTCCATAGACAGGGCAGGATGCAGTGCTCCATAGTTGGTCATCATGAAACTAATGAAGCCTTCTCATAACTATAAATCAACACCTATGTATGGTATAACAACTAGTTCCAAGACATACATGATGGGAGGATCTGTTGATAGTCCCTGATCTACCATTTTCAATGTCTGGTCGTTGCCATGTATCGAATGTATAACCGGTGGACGTCTCAGTGGAATGACTCTACAAGGTCAAGCACACACCTCAGTTCAATATTATCAATTAAGAAAACATATAAGTTCAATAGAGTAACATAAAAGGAAAAAATTCAAATTTTTACAAAAGAAGGATACACGACGTATAAAACGAGTACACGACACGTTCCCTTAAGTTTCAACATGTGCATATACCACTTCCAAACCAGGTCATGTAACACCCTTACACATGGTCTGTTTTTCTTAGTACATGGCATGTAACTTAATTTCCCCCCTTCCCATGTAAATATACATTGCTCAAACCACACAATTCTCTCCTAGGTAACACTACACATCGTGTTCACCCTAGACATGGAGTGTAACACTTATGTTCTAACCACCTATTTCATTAGTCACACAGCCAGATACATGGCCTCTTTGGCATGGTGTGTACTCCTAGTACATGTCGTATTCTAACAAACATTTATCAACCTGTGTATCTGCTCACACAGTCAGTCACATAGTTAATCTCTACACGTTGTGTACTCACAGTACACGGCGTGTACTTATAAAATGTAGTTTCTACAGAACAGAATAACACATATCATGTGTTTATAACACAAAATGATATGTTGTCTGGGTTTCTGGACATTAAGCCTCCAAAACAACTCTATAACCCTTAAAACATAAAATTTTGTCCAAGGAATGAAAAATAACGACCCGTGAGAGCACATACTCCCATGAATAAATTTTTTTCATCCTATTCCACTTTAAAACTTGACAAAATTCTACTAAATTTTCTACAAGATCCACCAAATTCAGATCCAAGATAGCCCATAACTCCTCAGGGACCAAATTTCGGTGTCCATATAAATGAAACATTACATATTATAAATACCCTATCAAACAGTAGGTATTCTATCAAGGCATCTATCACAACAACATGCATATCTAGCATAAAATCTATCACAAAAACACTATAGTTGGCATGATAAGAATGCATGACATGTGATCTATAAAAAGTGCATATATGATGCATGATATGGAATACCCTCGTCTCATTAGGTTTCAATAGAAATAGAACATCAATAACATCAATGACAACAACACACTACAAGTGAATCACCCAACAGTGAAATAAAATAAACTATAACAATTGAAAAAATATAAAAATTTAAATATTCGATGTAAAATGGATTTTCCCAATACAAGGGATAGATACTCCTGGGCACAACTTATTAACAACTACCTATTCATTCATATCCTTATCTATAGGATCCAAACAGTAAGACAAAGCAAAAAAGAACTTTCCCTTTGATAAATCTTTGTAACGTCCCGGTTCCAGGTGTCGCCAAATGGTGCCTCATGCCCAATTTGTCACATGGAATCAAGCGTATTTCCCCAAACACCAGAGGCTATCAAATAGTAGCGAGGGACTTCGGTGTGATTGTGGGGAAACTATTCCCCCATAGGCATAGTAACACATCATATACAAATAGTAACCAGTAGCAGAAGTAGAAATTCTATACAACAAAGTAAACAACAAAAGACTAATATTAAATAAAAAACATGAGCATATATATATATATGTAATGATGAATGTCACAAGTATCTAGGAAAATATCCAAATAAGTCAAAATGCTGAAAACACAGTACTGAAACCAAAGTAAATAAAACAATAAACACCAACAACATCGAAAGCCTCAGCTTGGTCTTGTGATCTCTAGATCCAACAACACTCAAGTACCCAATGAATAAGGGAACATTCCCTTATCAATACCTGCAACCATGTAATTTGTTTGGGTCCAAAATCAGGACCCAAATATGTTGTGAGACGAATACCATTAGGCACCCACCAAAATATCTGTTCCAAATTGTCAGATAATATATATAGCAGGTAATAAGCAGAAATAATGCAATGAACTAGGAAGTACTCAAACGAAATCAATCCTTAAATATTCATGTAAATTCATTTAGCATTTAAATTTCGTAATTTAAATCAAGAGAGTAAAAGAAACTAGTATCTCAGAAGACTACCTCAACAAGATTGAATCCAAGCTTGTGTTTTTTCTTGTAAGACCCATCACCAATACTCAAAATATCACATTGATCCTCTTGTTGGATCACACGGTCTACCCACTTTGATTAAGTGTTCAAAAAAACAAAGACATTATAAGGAAGCACTCACCATCAATTCCCCCTATGGTCTTTTGAGGATAAACTACAGACTCTCTCAAGAAGCACCCAACGTCTATTCCCCTTGAGGTCTCTTAATGGTATACTATAAACTCTATGAGGAAGCACTAACTGTCAATTCCCCCTATGGTCGTATAACGTAAACATAACATACACTATGGGGAATACCTAAAT
Organism: Viscum album; assembly: GCA_963277665.1. NCBI lineage: Eukaryota > Viridiplantae > Streptophyta > Magnoliopsida > Santalales > Viscaceae > Viscum > Viscum album. The sequence continues at coordinate 1,686,193,363 of OY728147.1, read as the reverse complement.
GTCAATTCCCCATATGGTCTAACCACACCAGGTTCTCACAGCCCTATGTAATATAATCTTGCACAATCGATATCGAGAAGGCCAAAGTAATCTCAACTACTACAAGGATAAGCAGATATAATGCATAACACATGAATTTATCAAGAAATAATTAAGCAATCAATTCCAACCTAGAAAGAAAGGCACGTAAACAAGGTCTGCCTCCTAGGAAACATAGACCAAATGGTTGTAAAAATTCCACAAGGAAAATGCATGAATGGGGTGCCTCTAAACATGAAATTTAGTATAATATATCAACAAATATCCTTAACCTATCAATCAATCTAAGACATATGATATCATTTCTCAACTCCTTAACATGAAATACCTAAATCATGGGTAATCAATACTTAGGCATATATAACTCAAATAAAAACTCTCAATGGAAAAAAACCACATACCTCAACCTTGTACGGTGAACACTCTTGAACATTGGAACTTTATTGGCATAGAATTTCGTTGATCTACAAAAATGTCGAAAACATTCAACCTTGAATAATTAGAGAGAGATGAAAAATCTAGAAGAGAGGCTTTAGGGAAAAAGTGAACTCACTGGTGGGAATCCAACACACCTGGGGGTGCCTCAATCAAAGCTAGAATGGAGGAATGGGAGGTTCCCGAATATTCTCAGTTGTATTTCACTCACCTGTATGAGACACAGTTAAAAAAAATGTTCTGGAGATGAGACGTGACCCCGGTCCAATTAATCAAATAAAAAGAAAAGTACAGAGCATGTTCATTTAATGTACACGCTCTTTACATGCCTCAATATACCCCCACATTAGGTGGTCCACATGGCCATGTACTTGGAAACTACACAGTCAGTACACGGCCACACACGACAACCATATATGCAGCGTGTACTCAAGAGTACACTGTGTGAACTTAGAAAATTTCTAAAAAAAACTTTTTTTTTCAAAAATCACCCAATATTAAGATCTATACCTGTAATGAATATCCAAGTTATTACAATAAATAAGATGAAACAATTTTTATTTGGAAATTATAGTGAATGTGGGATCTGTGTTTGGGTTTTGATTTAGCATTTTTGATGATTGATTTGGGATGAATCGTGATGTTTTCTATGTATTATTTTCAAATATATAATTTAAATTTTATCATGTTCAATTATGGGTTTTGTTGTATGAGTGTATGGTTAAATGGATGTTATAACATGTTGACATGATAGTTTTATAAATGTGTTTCATCTATTATTAGTGATGGGATTTTTGAAAAACATCATGGTAATATTTAGGTAGAGATATAGAGATTTTAGTGTAATGATTTATAATGTTATGTTCACACATTTATAGTGCCCCTATCTTAGGTCTCACACCAGCTACTGGAATTTACTTCTCAATGATTCCATTAATAATGAGTTGATTGTGTTTAATTTTTATTTAAATAATATTCTATTGTGATGACTCCCATAATTTTTCAACGTAGATTATCTCCATATGAATTTGGTATGTATCCCTTAATGGTTGATGCATGATATTTTATTAGTATTTTTTCTTATGGTTGTATCAAGGTAAATTATATTTTCATTAAAATAAAAATATATGTTTCCTTAGTATTATTTACTCAACTCTATTTAATAAAATTATTCTCTTTATTTTCCCTAAAACTAGAATTTTATAGGTATTCTTAAAAAACGAATGTTATAAAATCATTCACAATATCATACTAATCTCTTTTATTTCACCATACATATACACATTGGTCTATATATAGAAATAGTTATCTATGATATAGGTAAAAGTAAAGGGTCTCACTTTTATAGTGGTGTTCCATAGTAACTTGTTAAAGATATAATGATAATGGGATGTAGAGGTCACCAATGGGCATAAAGAGACAATATTCATTTTGTGTTTTTTCAATATATTTAATATAAAGTTCCTCCCTAGAAAATAAATTTATTTTTCGTTTACCTTTATATTTTGGATCATGTGTATACCTTTTATAGCTTTATATTTTATAAAATGATGGCTATTTTTTATTCATGTATCTTTTATAAAGTTTTTATTTGGGGATTTATATCTCCGTGAAAATGCCTAAGTGACTCTTTTAAAACTATTCAAGTGTTTTTAAATGTTTCCTAAAAAATTATATGTGTTAAACATACCCTATTTTGGTTTTAAATTTCATTATAATGATTTAAACACTTGGAATGGACTTAGGTTTCATGCCAAGTGTCTGTCAACTCACCCGATTGGATTTCATCAAGGGATGTGAATGCTTTGAAAGTGTATTTAATGCTTGTTTCTTTTTAACAAGGGGTATTTGAAGCTTTAAATGAAAAATATAAAATGTAGAGGGTTGTATCTCATTTTAAGTGATTAAGATTGTTTGTTCATGATGTTTCCCCGAATACTTTAGAAAAATGAATTATGGTTTTGTGAATGAGTGCTTGGAATTGATTGGTTTATTTTAAAAAAGGGTGTGTTATTTTAAAGAGGAATTTTTGTAGATTGTTGGTTTTCATAATGGTATTTAATGCATGATTTTAAATTTTTTTTTTGAAAGTACATCTAAAATGTAGTTTTTCCATAATATTTTATGTTTATATTTTTATGTAATTAGGAAAACCATTACATTATATAGGAAAGATAAGTAGATTGATAATAACACCATGAAATGGTCATGTCACTAACTCTATCCAACCCATATGATATCCATCAGGACATCACTCTAGCAAATGGTCAATTAATGTTTAACCCCATTTCAACTCATAAACCTAGATTTCATCTAACATCACCTATATGGTTTAAATTATGGTATCCATCTACAATTACATCTTCTTTCTGGTTTGGTGTTCATTTCTAAGGGGATGAGTGTCACGCAACAAAATGAAATAATAACTACCATTCAAATGTTGATTTCACATATTTGAAAGACCCATTTTGTGTATTTATTTTGTTATATACTAGTATTAACAAATCAAATAGGATGTATATGAATAAAGAATGGAAGGATTCCAGTATTCTAACAAAAGAGTATGAAGTTGGAGTGAAATAGTTCATCATGTTTTTAAAATATCATGCATATGACCCTTCTCAAATAAAATTTCCATGTATATATTATTGTTATTTAAGAGTAATTAGTCCATAAGATTTGGAAGAACAATTGATCAGTCACAAAATAGATCAATGTTAAAAAATTTGGAATAGACATGGGGGGAAAAGAATGTAGCTAGTGGATGAGATAACACAATGTTTTATGGATCATCTGATATGATTACAAGTTTGGAAAATGAAGAAAAATGTTTTGAGGATGTGATTATAGATGTGAATGATAATGCATATCTTGTTTAGAAAATGACAAGGACAGTTAAAAATGAACTTCGTGATTGCCCAAAATAGTTGGAAAAGGTAATGAGTTGTAAAAATATTCCATTGTATACTATTTTCACTAAATATATATCATTTTCAGTCATACTGAATCTATGTAATTTGAAAGAAGGCAATGGATGGAGTGATGCCAGTTTTACAGAAGTACTTTCTCTCTTGAATGACACGATCCAGAAGATAATGGGATCCTTATCTGAACATACGATGACAAATGAATGCTACAATCAATTGGTATGATATCTGATAGAATATAGGTCTACCCGAATGGCTGTATACTATTTCTCAAGGACCAAAAATCACATATAGAATTCTCAAAGTGTGGTGATTCTTTTTACAATAATGATTAATATGGGCCTGCCAAATTTTTATGGTACTTTTAAATCATTCCTAGATATAAGTGCCTATATGTAAGTGATGAGACTATAGAGAAATTGATATGACACATAAATAAAATAATGAAAGATAGTAAACTTCTTCACCCAATAGAATCACCCCAGTGGAAGAGAATTGATCATGAGTATCCTGAATTTGGAAACGAGATGAGAAACTTTGTCTCGCATTATCTATAGATAGAGTGAATCCTTTTGGTTTTCAAAGCAGCACACACAGTACATGGTTGGTTAGGTTGGTAAATCATAACTTTCATTCAAGGTTATGCATGAAATGAAAGTACATCATGTTATATATGCTTATATAATGACCAAAACAACTGAGTAAGGATATTGATGTTTATTTGGATCCATTGATTGAGGATTTAAAATTATTGTGGGATTCATGTGTTATGTTATATGATGCTTATAAAAATTAAGATTTCATGTTTAGAGCCATGTTGTAAGGGATGATAAATGACTTTCTTACTAATGTAAATTAGTTAAGGAATAGAATTATATGAACTCAAGGTTTTCCCTCCTATGAACAAGGTACATAGTCAATTAGGTTGAAACATTCATCAAACATAATGTTTCCAGGAAATCATAGATTTCTACCACGACGACATTAATACTGATCTTGGATGACATCATTTTATGGAAGTTCAAAAGAATTTAAAATTTTTTCTCCACTAATAGATGATTGACTATTTGAGAAAGTAAAATATGTGAACACTACTTTTGGTAAACTATTTTCGAAAAACCTTACGAAAACTGAATGGAAAAAGGGATTAGATTTTCTTGAATTACCATACATGAATTTTCAATACATTACGCATTTTCTTGATGTTAATAATGATGAAAAAATGTATGTGATAGTGCCATCGAAGCATTGCTAAACGCACCCAAAAGAACATCGGATGGAATTAAGGCTAGGCTGGACATCATTGACATTGTAATACGAGAATTGTTGGTGCCAGTGAAGGGTGAAAAAAAACATTTCTTCCTCCAGATGTATACACTCTTTCCAGTTAGGAGAGATACTAGTTTTTACACATATTGAATGATTTGAAGGTTCCAAAGGGGTTTTCATCAAATTTCATGAACATCATGTCAATGACCAATCTAAAGTTAAAGGGTCTGAAATTACATGAATGCCATGCTTGGATGTAAGATCTAATTCCTATTTCTTTATGTTTCATTTTTTCCAAGAATTTCCATCACACATTTACCAACCTATGTTTCCTCTACAAAGCTATAAGCATTAAATTTATACACCCATTTTGACTATGGAAAGAGAAATTGCATTCATATTATTTTAATTGGAAATGTTCTTCCCACCCACATTCATTGATATGATGGTTCATTTAATGGTTTATTTTGTGAGAGTGATTCAATTATGTGGTCTTTTACATTATAGATGGATGTACCCCATTGAACGGTATATGATGATTTTTAATGGGTATGTCAAAAATAGAAGTTGTTCAAAGGGTTGTATTGAAGAGTGATATATTATTGAGGAAGACATTGAATTATATAATGAATACTTCTCAGGTGTGGAAATCATTGGTTTACCGAAATCTCATCACACTCAGTGTATTTCGGGTAAAGGAATTTCTATAAGATATGTAGTCATAATCCATATTACATATGATAAGTAGACCTACCTTTAAATTCTTTATAATAGTTTTTAGGTTTAAACATATATTGAAACTCACAAATAAATTCGTAGGCAGTTTGAATTTATCAAGGGATAAATAATGGATATTAAATGAACATAATCAATAGTTTAAAGGATGGTTTTAGGACCATATTATTAAGGAGTTAGATGAAAATATAGATTCAATTTCAAAATGACTTCGATGGATAGCCAAACGACCAAGTGTGTATGTATTATATTATAATGGTTATGTAATTAATGGTTATATGATATATAAAAATGAACAAGATGAAGACAGTACCATGAAAAATACTGGAGTTACACTTGGGCTGAAGCGATGCATATTTATAGTACTAAGGACATAAATCTAATTTATACATATATTTGATACTTTGGAATCATCAAACAAATATGGGAGTTGGATTATTCAACATTCCAATTGTCAAATTTTCAATGTAAGTGGGTTGATAATAGGAGTGTTGTTAAAATATATTAATTGGGATTTATGAAAGTTGATTTTAGTAAGGAAGGGTACAAAGACGAACTGTTTACAATGGAATAATAGGCAAAACAAATATTTTATATTCTAGATAATGTAAACCAAGAGTGTTCAATTGTTCTATTATCTACCAAAACCACTAAATAGTCAAATAAAAATTCAATTGAGGACGAACCTTTCATTGGGATGTTGTAATCATTTTGTAGTTGTCCCAATGTAGGTGGTGTTTTTTGTCATAGGAGACCTTAATGATGGGATTTAGATAGTTGAAAGAGTGATCAAATCCCTTTGATATTAAAAAAAGAATCTTCAATAATCAGTTTATATATTTTTTGTAATATAAATCATGTTACATCATGTTTTTATCCATTCACTATTGAATTTATGTAATATATATTAAATGTCATACCAATTCTACTCATAATTAATTTTTCATGTGTTGGTGCTCTTAATCATGAGAAATAATCGGTTTTTAAACCTGATGCAACTCACAGTGTAGAAGAACAACAACCTTCTTCATGTGCTGGTGCTACCAATCCTAAGGCACAATATATCTCCCAGCTTGTGTTTTCTCGCAATACAAAGGAACAACAACCTTATTCACATGCTGATTCTACTACTCTAGAGGTACATATTGATGATGTTGATGTTAGGTACCTGGACGGGAAGCAGAAACCGATGGGATGGGAATTGGAAATTTTTCGCATTGCCAGAGCAATGTTACAACTTCGAATCTCATGAACTATCCCGGTATGGTCCGAGGACCATGTGTGGATTTAATAGAGCACAAAAATAAAAATGAACAAGTACCTTCTTCATCATCAATATCTCAATAAAGCGGATTGCACAATTGTGTTATCTTCTTTTATCTTGATTTATTTTATTTGTTGATATGTCTGGATTGTCTTACCTTCCACTACCATGACCATGGATTTAATAAAGGTGAAATAATCCTAGTCAACTAGGACCGAGATATATATTCTTCAACTCGGAAGCAAAAAATCCTATCCCGATCATTCAATCAATGTATTATCCCCAATGATGTACCCAATACAAACTACCTCACCATGACTTAATTTACTTGGTTTTCACCTTGAATCTATGTAAGCAATTAAATGACAAACATTGATAATGATATCATGTAAAGAGACCATTACACATTCCTATAGATAGGAATCACCAATGACACTTGAAACATGTGGTGTTCCTATTATATGGGTCTGTCCTCGTGATCTCAATAACTAGAGATCATCATGTGATAACTTCATGAGAAGAAGTCTCAATGCTTATGAGTTCCCCATACCTGATGGTCACACATCATATGTGTTATTTTAGAATGATGTAACTGGACCATATGAAATTACTTTAAGATTACTGTCATTGCATCTTAGGGTTCCCATTATAGCATTGGATCTTCTATAAACCTTTGTTATGACATGAAATTTAAGAACATTTCCATAAACAAAGTGGATGCAGAAGTATCTAAACTATTATGTAATGATAAAAACATGTATATATAATAAACTATATACATTTAGTGGTAAAAAAAGTACAACAGAATTTGGGTCTAGGGAACCCACATTAAAAACTCCCAATTTCACTATAGCCAACTGCTGATAGGTTTCAATTTTCTAGATCTGACATTAGAATCATGCTTCTACTAAGAAATGACTTTAGTCAGGGGGTCTACCAAGTTGTCATATGTGGTTACTATGCAAACTATGAATCCACCTATTTGAGTAAATCCCTCAAGAGATGAAACTTCGGAAGAATATACTCTGTTCTCTAGTGAGATCTGGGATCCTTAGCAAGAACCTATGCAGTAGTATTATCACTATATACTGGAACAAGGTCTACAATGTTTGGAACAACACCAATGTCTGAGATAAAGCTATGTATCTAGACTTATTCCTTTGCTACATCAGAAGTTTCAATATATTCAGACTCTTTTGTAGAATCGACAACCACAACTTCCTTCGAGCTTCTCCAGCTCACTACACCACCATTCTAGAAAAGGATGTATCCCAACTAAGATTTCGGATCATCATGATTTATCTAGAAGCTAACATCATTTTATCCTCTCATTACTTGTTCCTCATATCCTCCATACACTAGAAACTTATCCTAAGTACATCTCATGTAATTTAGGATAGTTTTTACAACTTCCCAATGCAGATCTCCTAGATTGGCTTGATATATACCCACCATGCTTAAATAAAATGCAACATCAAACCTAGTACATAGCATGAAATACATGATATAACCCACTGTCGAGGCATAAGGGATTCTACTCGTTGTGTCAATCTCCTCTTGTGTTTGTGGACACATTTTTTTAGAGAGATTTATACCATGTGACATAGTTAACAATCCTCTCTTAGATTGTCCCATATTTTACTTTTTGAGTACCTTGTCAATATATGTACATTTACATAGCCAAAGAAGCCTTTGAGATGTATTTCGATAGATCTTGATCCCTAGAATGCAGGAAGCCTCACCTAATTTTTTTAGGGAGAAGCATTTATTTAACTAAGTCATAACTGACAGTAAGACTTGTACCTCATTTACCATAATTAATGTGTCGTAAACATATAACACTAGGAAAACAATGGAACTCCCTTCAACCTTTTTATAGACACAAGTCCCTGTTTCATTTTTGACAAAAACCAATTCTCTTATGGCCTCATCAAAATGAACATATGATGACTGTAATGCCTGTTTCACTCCATGAATGGATCTCTCCAACATGCATACTTTATTGGAATTATTTGACTCTATAAACCTTTTGGGTTGAGTCATATAGACGTCTTCAACTAACTTCCCATTTTGAATAGTAGTTTTGATATCCATTTTCTAAATTTCATGATCATGAAAGGATGCTATTGCAAGCAATATTTTGATGGAATTATGCATTGCTACTGGTGAGATGGTTTCATCATAGCCGATGCCTTGACATTACCTAAAACCCTTTGCAGCTAGTATTTCTTTAAAGGTATTAACCTCACCATCCATACCCATCTTCTTCTTGAATGCCCATTTGCAACCAATGGGCATTACATCGGCTAGAGGGTCTACTGAAATCCAAGAATGATTTTGGTACATGGACTCCATCTCAGAATTCATGGCTTCTAGCCATTTTGTAGCTTATTTTCCTTCTATTACATCCTTGTAGGTTAAAGGTTCCTCATCCTCAAGGACTAATGTGTCACCTGGCTCGGTGACGAGAAATCCAAAATTCTCTAGTTCTCTAATCTCTAGAGTATACCTACGTAGTATTTTTGTATCAGGTACAACTTCTTCTCCCACATACTCTTATGGAGATAATTCCTCTACCAACTCTGGTGCATCTGGAGAATTAACTTCTTCAAAGTTAATCTTGTTCCCACTATTTCCAATATAAATGTGTTCCCTTTATAGAAATATGGTGTATCTTTCCATAATGACTTTTCTATCTAAATGTTTTTATAGTCAATATCATCTAGTTTCTTTAAGATAACCTATAAAGATTCACTTGGTGCTTCTGGATTCTAATTTTTCACTTAGTAAAGTCTTGAAAAGTTCATCGCACCCCCATACACGTATGTGGGTTAGACTAGGATTCTTTCCACACCATAACTCATATGGAATCTCATTTGTAGCTTTAATTGGTACTCGGTTAAGGGCATATGCTACTGTCTATAAAAACATATCCCCAAAAGGATAATGTAAGAGTTTCACGATTCATCATTGATTTGACCATGTCATGCAGGGTCCTATTTCTCATTTCATTAACACCATTCCATTTTGGCATATAAGGAGGATTGAATTGGAATACTATCTCACACTCCTTCAAGTGATCAATGAAATCTTGGTTAAGATATTATCTGCCTTGGTCTGAGCAGAGTTCATTTATCTTCTTACCAAGTTGGTTTTACACTTCATTTTGGTATTCCATTAAAATTCGAAATGAATCAAACTAATACCGCATTAAGTAGATATATCCATACCTACTATAGTCATCAGTGAAATTAATGAAGTATGAAAAACCACCCATTTCCTCTACTAGAAATGGACCACAAACATCAGTCTGTATTTATTAAAACATTGCATTGGATCTTTCTCCCTTTCTTGATAGATATGCTTTGGTCATCTTTCCATGTAAACAAGATTTTCATACATTCAAGGGTTCTAACTGTACCGAGTATAAATACCCTTCTTGATGTAATATTTGTAATCTATTATTGTTTATGTGACCAATCCTGAAGTGCCATAGGTGGGTGATATATGAGTCATGTTGGCTATTGTTTGTCATTTATTACCATTACAAGGTTCTTGAGTTCCAGAATGTATAAACCATTGTTATGATGTTCCATACCATAACATATGTTATCCCTGTAAAAGAAAAAACATTTATTTCCAAACTTGAAATAAAAACCCACAGTGTCTAAACTCTACACATAGATGATGTTCATGGTAAAATATGGTACATAATAAAAATTGTTTAAAACTAGAACCAAACCACATGGAAAGATTAAGTGATAGTCTCCAACTTCCATGGCTACCAGACATGCACCATTGATAGCTCAGAGATCCACTTCACCTATTTCAATCTTCTTGAACTTACTTGGTTTCTGTATTTGAATACAAATGTTTGAGCCACATACCATATCTAATACCCAACTTTTAGATAAAGATAGATTGTATTCAATGAAAAAAATACATGAAGTTGAAGCATCATTCCGCTTCTTCTTCCTAGCTCTTCAATTCTTCTTCAAAAGGAATTTCTTGCCACATCCAAAGGAGATAGCTTCCTACTCATTTATTTGCCTCTGAATCTTTTTCCTTTTTATAGGATGATGAATTGGTGTATTTTTCCTTCACATGGCCTTAGACCCCTTTGCCTTTCCCTTGTTTTTCTTGTTCACTACAAGGACTGGTGAATTGGTATTTTTCATATCATTGTCAGCTTGGAGAACTAAATCCAAAATTTCTAGGAGTGACTTTTTCATATCATTCATGATATAATTGACAATAAAAGTCAAGAACCTTGACGGTAATGAGGCAAGAATTAGATCCACTACTAGTTCTCTATTTAACATGAACCCAATGCCTTCAAGCCTCTCAATATACCCTATCATCTTGAGTATGTGAGGTCTAGCTTGGTTCCATTCAACTAGCCTGAACTTATAAAGGTAACTTGAGAACTCATACATTTACTTCTTGGATATCTCCTAATATAATTCTTAGAGATGTGAAATTATATTGTAGGCATCCTCATCCTCATGCATTTTTTGAAATTGGATGGACATGGATGAAAAATGATGCATTGAACATCAAGATCATCTTCTACATTCTTTTTCCATTTATCTTTTTCCGCCTTACTTTCTCCCTAAGGAGTCTCAGTAAGAACTGGGGATTCTTGCACATATAAATTCCTTTATTGGTGCAGTACTATGACCAAGTGCATGTACCACTCCTAGAAGTTATTACCGGTTAGGATATTTTATTTATCCAGAATTGACCAGAGTGATATAGTACTTGTGGTTTTGGTGATTTCCATTTTAAATCTACATAAGATAAACATTTAGCAGTAAGTACTTTGTCTGGATTACCTTTTGAAATTTTTGATTAATAAATTATTATATCATTTTAATGTCTCCCACTATTTTTAAGAACCTTAATAACCCTCATTATTAGATTCGGAATACTTTGTCGCTTGAGTACTCTAGTGGCAAGGATCCTCAAAACCTCCCTCATAGTCTACAAGCTATAGACACGCCACTACTCAGAGGGTTTCAAAGTAGGCTCTAGCTTTTCTAACCACTTGACTTGTGGTTCCCTGTTTTGTTGAGTAATGTCCCAAATTTTAAAATCCAAACTTGATTACCTCAACTTCTTGCCTCTAATGTGATAACAAGTTAGCTATGGATAATCCTTGACTACTCAATTTAGTTACGTCGACCCAATTCTTTCATAAAAACACCCTGGTAGTAAGAGGCACTCTCAACTATGGCTGATGAGAACCCCAAACTCTCAGTTTTGTTTAAATGTAAGAAATGGAATGATTTTGGACATTATATATATTTGATGGATTTTTATATTTATTGATGAAAATAATCATTTTCTAGTTATATGTTCAAACTATATTGTTGAACTCACAACTGAACAAGAAAATAGAAATATATTTGTCACATTTTTATGCATTTTTTATAATGATTACTATTGTATGTGATCAATCAATAATCATGAACTCACATAAAATAATAAACAATGCATAAAGTTAAATCATGCAATCTGACAGGTCTTGAGAATTCTATTATGATCGATCCATAAATAGATCAATCTTGACCTAGGGGCATCGATACTTAAGTCGACACTTGACTCACCTCGCATCTAGCCCTAGTGCAATGCACTTGTCTCCCATCTGGATTACCACCTCGACTTGGTGGGGTCTCCATCTCGCATCATCATGATTGAATTACAAGTATACTCACACGCAGGCGAGGGTTCTAGGGGTAAAAAATACAACTTGGGTAATGGACACACAAGCCCTTATACATATTTGAATTAAAAGATGATTCGAAGAACGTAATTTATCTAATTAATTATGACAATCATTGCGTGCATTGAATAAATAATTAAGTAAATAAATAGACCAGACATGCACGACATGGTCACTTGCTCAAGACCAGTCGGTATAAATAAAGCCCAATTAAAATTAAACTGTTATAAAATTTAAATAGTACGAGGGCGCTCTAATAAATTAAATGAATTTAAATAAATTCAAATAATTTATTTTTATTAGTTCCAACTGTTTAATTTAATTTTAACTCCAAAAATAAAATTAACCCATTAATTTAATTTTAATTCTAAAATTTAAATTAAACCATTAATTTAATTTAGACATTATTAAATTAATGTTTCATATTTTTAGTTAAACTTAATCCCAAAAATAATTCTAATTAATCTAATTAAAAAAACCTAAATTAATTAAAACTAAATAATGGGATTACCTCAAGCTGTGAATTACTATGGTTGTACTATGAACCGTCGTGGGGTGTCATCCTAGAGTAGGGCCAAATCGCAGAGTGACCGCGGCATGACTGCGGTGTGAATGGGGAATTACTGTAGCGTAACCGTGGTGTGATGGCGGTGTGACTGTGGCATGACTACGATGTGACCGCAGCATGACCGTGGCGTGACCGAGGCATGATCGCAGCATGACCGAGATGTGACCGCGGCGTGAGCGCGGCGTGACCTCGGCGTGACCGCGGAGTGACCGCGGCCTGACCGTGGCATGACCTCGGCGTGACCGCGGTGATACCGCGGCCTGACCATGGACTAACTGCGGCCTGATTGCGGCGATACCCCGGCGTGACTGTGGCGTGACAACGACGTGACCACGTTGTAACAACGGCATGAAATCAGTGTGTCTGCTTAGTCCAGCACAACCATGTGGTGGCAGCATCTTCTTGTGAGATTCGAATGCAGCAACACGTCGCTCTGGCCATCCGTAAGGGTAGAACCTCATGGATTCAGCTAGCCGCAAGGGCGGTAGCCTGCTACTCCGACTTGCCGCAAGGGCAGCGACCCGCTGCTCCAGCCAGCTTCAAGGGAGGCGGATTAGTCTGGCGCGACACCGAAGGAGGCAGGGCAAGCCGAACTGGTCCAGCAGTGGCACGGTCGGGCTGTAGCGAACGACACAGGGCGAGGAGGGTGGCACGATTCGACAGTAGTGAGCAGCACGGGTGAGCAGGGTGTGGTCCGGTAGTGGGGAGCAGTACAGGTGAGCGAGGCGGCGTGGTCCGGCTGTTGTGAGCTGCATGGGTGAGCAGGGCGGCAGTCTGGCAGTGGGGAGGAGGTTGGCTGGCTAGGATTCGTCCGGCGTGGGCTGCTAGGGTTTCATGGGGGGGGGGGGGGGCGGAGCCCCTATTACACATGGAAGAAAACCTGTCGGTCTTCTTCCCCTTTCCCCATTATTTTAATTTTTTTCATTAGACAAAATAAACACCCCTTTCCTTTTTTTTATTTTATAAAAAAGGAAAGGAGATCCAAAAATTGGTGTCTTATTATCTAATGTCTAAAGATCTTTTTTTTATTTTAACTTTAATGTCTAAATAAATTAAATAATTAATTAAAACAAGGCTTGAAACCAAAAAAACTTCTATGACCACCTTTCAATTTTATTTATAATTTTTAATTTCATTTGAGAAAGATAAAATAATATTATTGTGTAATATATATTATTTATCTCCTAAAAATAAACCCACCGAATTAATTCTGGAAACCGGATTCCTGCCAAAGCATGGATGGATTTCATTATTTTGATGAATGCATAAATAAAATTAAAACTTATACTTCATAAAATTTTAATCTGAAGAATTTTAAACCGATGAAATCGATCAAATTAAAATTTTCAAATGGCCGTAACTTGGCCATTCAAAAAGGTATTGACGTACAATCAAATGCATAGAAACCGATTTTATTCCCCATACTTAGAAAAATGAAATTTAATTTTTTACTTTGACGTAGAGAAATCACGCATCCCTCAAATACCACGTTAGGTACCGGGACGGGCTGCAGAAGACGATGGGCCAGGGAATTTGAAAATTTTTACATCACTGGAGCAACATTACAGCATCGACTTTGGTGAACTACCTCGGAACAGTCCGAGGACCACACGTGGATTTAATTGAGCAAAAAAATAAAAACAAACAAGTACTTTGTTTGAATCTGACATGTGAAAACCTGTCGCAGGATGCTATTGAGCGTTGCTCGAACACTTCGACGTCGAATCCCTCAAGATCATCCACACATGCCTCTTGAATATGCTTTTGCATCATTCATTGGAATTCGGGTGCAAGTGTGGTACACCAACGATCTCTTCGATGTTTCAGTGATCACTACAAGGCAGGAGACTTTGATGCAAAAAGGATAATCTATAAGTTCTTACTTGCTTGAGATAATATCTCTATAAAATACAGAAGGAGAGATATGCACTCAATTCTGACACATGAAATGTTACATGGGGAGAGCCACTCTCTTACTTATATAGATTATAGATAGAAAACCCGGTATGGGTTCCCAGCACCCGTGTAATAGATATTCACACTAAAAGTTTAATAAATATTTATTTATGTAAAATAAAATTATTCCGTAAATAATATTTATAATTTTATCAGTAACTACAATATATATAAAATATATATTGTGTGATAAACATTAGTCTATAACTCGACTTACTTCTCCATAAAATATTTAACAAACCCTAGATATTTAAATATGTTCGAATAATATTTCATCTTTTTATTTACTAATCACTTGTAAATACTGGTTATAAATAAATTCAACCAATTATTCCAAACATGAATAATTAAAGAATTTATTTATTAATTGGTGATCTATATACCTTGGATAAAACTCTGAACTCTTAGGGGGACCCACCAAGATCTATATTTCTATTCCCAGAATAGGGCAGATTCTCAAAGTGCTATTGTGTGTAACCCTCTAGGACCTTATCTCAATTGCCGTGAATCATATTCACTGACCAAGAGATCGGTCTAGAAACTCATTGAGGTCCCTATAGAGATAGTGTAAAGTCAAAGCAACCAATACCTTCCTATGAAAAATGTATGTGTAATATAATCTATTCATCATTGATATCTGAATAAAGCAGAATGTAAACTAGTGTCATCATCTTTTATCTTTCATTATTTTATTTGTTGATATGTCTGGATGGTCTTACCTTCCACAACCATGTCCATGGTTTTAATTAAGGTGCAACCATCCTGATCAACCAGGCCCAAGATATCTCTTCCTCAACTCAGAAGTGAAAAATCTTATATTGATCATTCAATCAATGTCATGTCACCAATGATGTACCGAATACAAACTACCTCACCACAACATAATTTCCATGGTTTTCTCATTTAATAAAAGTATGAAATTAAATTAAATACATTGATAATGATCTCATGTCTGGATACCATTACACAACTTCGTAGATAGGAATGACCAATGACACTTGAAGCATGTTGTGTTCATATTATGTGGGTCAGTCCTCATGATCTCAATACATGGAGATCATCAAATGTGAAATTCATGAGAAGAAGTCTCAATGCTTATGAGCCGCCAACACCAGATGGTCATACATCGTCTGTGTATTTCTTAAGGATGTAACTATAGAATAAGAAATTACTTTAATATTACTATCATGTCATCTCAGGGTTCTCATTATAGTTTGGGATCTGCTATAACCCTTTAATATGACATATAATCTAAGTACATTACCATAAACAAAGTGGATGAAAACTTTTGTACACTATAATAGAAAGATAAACACATGTATATATAATAAACTGCATACATGTAGTGGTAATCAATGTGCAACAGATGTTGTGTCTATGGCACCGAATTTCAATAGTTGAATTTGAGGAAATGTTAGGCGATGAAGCACTGTTGATGTAGTAAAAATCATAGCACCATAGTTTGAAGGTCTTAGAAAAAATCATTTAGGTGAAAATAAAAGGAATCAAATACGACGTCAGATAGAATACATGGGGCTATTATGTTAACCCCAAAAAAGGCCATGTTCAATAGTTACATTGGAATCATTACTCTAAAACGTGTGCCGATTGATGTAGATTTTCAGCACCATGTTTTGTTCAGGCATACGATATTGATGTGGGAAGAGATTAAGGTAACATTATGATATCATTAATTAATTTTATGAAAAATTAAATAATGAAACACTGACTTACTCTTCTTCGTCCCTTACAGAGTGAATTTATAGGAGATAACTCCCACAAGAAATATTTATTAATTCTTGTAGGTAGCATTCACATAGGATTTTTCAAAATTATAACGAGATATTATCATAAAGACACTGAAGGGAAAGTAAAACCCCACCATCACTTATCTATGTATACCTAATAACCTAATATGTATGGGATAAATTTTCTAGTCATCATGGAGATGTGTCTTTTTAGGTACATTGTGGCTAGTAATATGTTGTTTGATGATACATGGATTTCTTCACTTTGATTGAAATTTTTTATTTATTAAATAGAAACTGAGTGCTAGAAATAAAGAACGGGTAGCAAAACCAGTGTACCACAACCGTAAATCAAGGATGGGGTACGATTCACTTGAAAAAAATTGGTACATATTTTAAATATACTATAATAATTTTATGTGACATGAAACAATAACATAATTGTGTTCCTCTTTTTATATGTAGATTTATGACACCAAATCCAAAGCCACTTCCATCCCAGAACATGTTCTATGGAAGGATGCAAGTGTAAATAAAGATGGGATACTAATAAAAGAAAACACACAAAAAGTGTGGGAAACATGTGTAAGTACGAAATTATAAAACAAATTCATTAAATTGGTATTAAATAACAATGATTAATTATTTTCATATATTTTCTATCTAAAATATTCATAGGAATCAAAAACACTGATACCATATTAACACCTACTATTAGTGGCCTTGATGCGGCCCAAACAATGTGGTCACATCAGCGGTACGGGTTTTGGGTTGACACCCTGAACACATTTTGAGAAAAAAATAGAAGGAACAAAGTGAAGAAATGAAATAGATTATTTAAAGAATAGCTACCATTGAAGAACAATTCCAATAAAAGAAAAAGTCTCTAGAAACTTTAATGGGGGGAAGAAAAGTGAAGAAATAACTCAAGAATAATCATCACGTGAATATCCCACCCCACCCCCACCAGCTTTGAGACAATTCATTCCCCTAAAAAACTATCTTAACCAAGTTAATAAATGTTCTAATAATTTATTTTGTGAAATTTGAATCTAATATGAACTGATACCTTTCCGGTATTGATATTCTCTAGGGTTATAATGATTATGAATTATATCTATCAACACCAACCCATGACCTAGTAGCGAGGGATATGGTGTTAAATATCCAAAATGAAATACTTCACAATAGACCACTTTAGAGAGTTCATGTGATAGTTTCTATTATCATATCCCATGAGTCGAGCACCAAGCTACCTATTAAAATTTACGAGGTAGATATTAATAAGTTTGAACAAGCTATTGAAGTATTCATCGCATGGCCATAAAATCTTGTAAAAAAAATTGTCGACAAGGAGTTATTAATTTACAATTTATTTTTCAATATTAACCTTTATCAATTATAGAAAAAAGTTTTGAACCAATGAATTTTATTACATTAATACAAAGGGAATGGGTGAAATGATATATCAGCTCAAAAACATCTAAAGGATTGACCAAACAATCAAAAATATCTACCGAAATCACCTTTACCCCACCTTTTCTATATCCACATTTACTATCATTTAAATTTAATGTGGATACAAAGTTAAAAAATGGTTGTAGTCACAAAGTTGATTTTGAATAAAATATGTGTGGAGAGGAAGTTCAAGTCTTCATTGGTTTTGAGAATTAAAGTGAAATCCTCGACTATTATTGGCTAGGTGGATAATTTGTAAATGTATACATGGGGTATGTTTTCATGATTGTATTTTGAAAAATATGATATAATATGTTAATTATAACTAAATAGATTTCAAATTTTTAGCATTCATATATATAAAAAACAATTAAGGGATTTACCCATGTTTTTTTGGACTCGTTAGTCCTCAAATATCCACGATAGAATAACCAAAAATAGATTAAAAAAAGGATGAAATTGTGGAAGTCCTAGTCAAATTGTTTGAAAGAAGACTTTCAGATGACAGAATATTATTAATACCAATGATGTAGGGGTAAAACTCTAATTTAATCATAGAAAATATATTTTCATTTATTTAAATACTTATTCCTTTTTGTGATTTTAGAAAACATTGGATGATCATTGAGGCATGTTTGGATACTCAAAAGATTTATTTCCAAGATTCAATGAATAGACATCCAACAAAATAATGAGACATTATGGTTTTTTTCAATTTGTAATACACTATGTCGAATGTTCTAGAACTAAACATCAAGTTATATTATTTAGATTATATTTTAATGAGGATTCTGTTATGATAGGGCGGTTCATCTATAACCTAAAAAACAAGGAATAAGGCTAAGGGCTAAAAATAAGGACCATAATAAAATCTAAAAATAGTAAATTATCAGGGTATATATAATAATATTTCACTATCCAAACACATATCAAAACAAATTACATATTCTCCTAAATGATTCTGCAGTGTCTGAATAAAAAAATGGAAAAGATCATGGTTATTATATTTGTATATTTATTAGAGAGATCATATTCCATGGGAAGACTTGCATCAAAAAAAGGTATTTTCGAAGATAATTACTATTACATTTATAATATTTATTAATCGATTTTGTATTATATTTTTTCAGTAATACTAGGAATTCCAAAAAGATTCATATTCACAAGATAATATAGATTTTATTAGAAATGAATGGGAAGAATCCCCGATGGAATACTGTACAGACCTAGAATGAATATGCGACTTCATTAGGATTAGGGGATTATTTCATATTTATGTTTAATTTTCTTTATTTAGTATTAATCATATAAGAATTATTTTCTTATATAGGTGGATTCCTTTGTTTGAGTTGGGGTGGTTTGTTTTAATATGCTCTTACGCATTAATGATAGGAATTCGAGGTTGCAACTCAAAATTAAATTTGTAGGTAAAGTATTTTTTAATATACTATGCTTTTACTCATAATATTATTTGTTCTCTGCTGCATTAAGATAATCTAATTTCTTATTTTTATTTAAAATTGAAATTTATTTTAATAAAAAAGACAACTGACATACTCAAAACGATGAAAAAAATTCAGATTATTTTGATACTTTTGTTAAATTATATATTAGTCACTTTTGATGTTTAAGAATCAACCAGACCACAATATTATGCACAATGTAGATGGTATAACTCAAACTGTTTATTTTTATTTAAAATTGACATTAATTTTAGTAAAATGAACAAGTGAAAAACTAAAAACCAAGAAAATGCATTTTGATTGTTTTGATACTTTACAAAAACAATCCATGTGTCCTTTGTGACATGTTGGAGTTAAATAAACCTCAATACGACACACGGTGTGGCCGGTATGACTACAAGTGTATCATTTTATTTAAAATTGACATTAATTTTTGTAAAAAGAACATGTTATGCACTGAAAACTAAGAAAATGCAATCGAATTGTTTTGATACTTTAGGAAAATTATCCATGAGTCATTTATGATGTTTTGGAATAAAACTCACCTCAATCTAACACACAATGTGACTAGTATGACCAAAAGTGTTCATTATCAGTTTAACATTGACATTTTATTTTGAAAACATGTCAGTCACTAGAAACCAAGAAAATACACTCTGATTGTCTTGATAATTTTGTGCAGTTTTTTATAAGTCATTTTTGACATGTATGAACCAGTATCATGTATAAATAATTCATCATGTGATCGATATGACTCAGAATATTTTTTTCCAGCTTGAAATGAAGTTTCAGTAAAAAACCAAACTTGCATACTGAAAACCAAGAAACCACATTGAGATTTTTTTGATAATTTGAAAAAATGATCCATGAGTCATTTTTTACATGTAAGATTAAACCAAACCAAAATACAATTCACGGTGTGACTGGTATAACTCCAACTACGAATTTTTATTTAAAAATGACATTAATTTTAGTAAAAATAATAAGTGACATACTAAAAAAGTGTGTAAAAGAACTAAAATGTTTTGATACTTTTGAAAAATGATCCATGAGTTATTTTTTTGTGTATAAATAAAAATCACCTCCATTTGATTCATAGTCTGACCTATATGACTAAAAGTATCTATTATCAGTTTAATGTTTACATTTTTGTTCAAAATGTGTCACTCAATAAAAACCCAGAAAACATTGTCCGATTGTCTTGATAAATTAGGACACTGATTCACAAGTCATTTTTAATGTATTAAAGAATTCTCACATAAAAATTATTCATGATTCGACCAATATGACTCAAAATCGATGTTTCTAATTTGGAATGACATTTTAACAAAAAAACACAGCTGGTATACTAAAAACCAAGAAAACACATTCAGATTATTTTGATACTTTATTAAAATGATTCATAAATTATTTTTGATGTGTAGGATGAAACCTAACCTCAATATGATTCACAGTGTGACCGGTATGACTCCAAGTGTGTCTTTTTGTTTAAAATTGATGGTAGTTTTAGTAAAAAGAACAAGCGACTTACCAAAAATTGACTAACCAAGTTCAGATTATTTTGATATATTTGAAAAATGATTCATGAGACATTTTTGACATGTATGAATCAACCACACCTTAATCCAATGCAAGGTGTTACCATTATGACTAATAGTGTCCATTATCAGTTTAAAATTTATATTTTAGTTCAAAATGTGTCACTCCCTACAAACCAAGAAAACAAACTTTAATTATCTTGATGATTTAGGAAAGTGATTCATAAGTCATTTGTGATGTGTATAAAGTAGTATCATGTCAAAATGATGCACGATGTGACTGGTATGACTCAAAATATGTGTTTCCAGTTTGAAATGAAATTCTAGTTAAAAACAAAAGTGGTATAATAAAAACCAAGAAAACAAATTCTGATTACTTTTATACTTTAGAAGAATTATCCATTACCCATTTGTGATGTGTAAGATTTAACCATACTTCAATACTATGCACTATGTGAGCAGTATAACTCTAAGTGTTTCTTTTTTATTTAAAATTGACATTAATTTTAGAAAAAAAACAAGTGACATACTAAAAACTAAGAAGACACATTCACATTATTCTTATACTTTATTATAATGACACATTAGTCATTTTTTATGTGCATGAATCAACAAAAAATTAATCTGATTCATGGTGGGACCAATATGATTGAAAGTATCCGTTATTAGTTTAAAATTGACAGTTTAGTTTAAAACATGTCACTCACTAAAAACTAAGCAAACACACTTTTATTTCCTTGATAAATTTGGAAAGCGATTCATAAGTAATTTTGGACATGTATGAAGTAGTATCATGCCAAACTGATGCACGATGTGACTGGTATGTCTCAAAATGCTTGTTTTTAGTTTGAAATGACATTTTAGTAAAAAAAGACAACAAAAAAACTATAAACTGAGAAAACACATTTGGAATATTTTGATACTTTATGAAAAAAAATTCGTGATTAATTGTTGATGAGAAAGAGTAAACATAACCCCAATAATACGTATAGTGTGATCAGTATGACTCCAAGGGTGTCTTTTTATTTAAAATTGAAATTAATTTTAGTAAAAAGAACAATGGACATACTAAAAACCAAAAAAACACATTAAGATTATTTTTATACTTTAGTAAAAATATTAATGAGTCATTTGAGACATGTAAGAATCAATAACACCTCAATTAAATGCATGATGTGACCTATATGGCTAAAACTACAGTTATCAGTTTAGAATTGACATTTTAGTTCAGAACATGTCACTCAATGAAAATGAAGAGAAAATTATACGATTGTATTTATATTTTAATATTGCAATTAATAAGTCATTTTTGAAATGTACAAAGCAGTATCACATCAAATCAATGCATGATGCAACTGGTATAACTCAAAATGCATGTTTCATATTTGAAATTATATTTTTGTAAAAAAACCCAACTAGAATATTAAAAACCAAGAAATAACATGAGGATTGTATCAATACATTTGTAAAATTATCCATGAGTCATTTGTGACATATAAGATTCAACCTCACCTCAATACAATTCAAAGTGTGACCGATATGACTCTAAGTATGTATTTGTTTTAAATTGACATTAATTTTTTGTAAACAAAACAAGTTAAATACTAAAAACTAAGAAAACACATTCATATTTTTTTGATACTTTAGGAAAATGATCCATGAGTCATTTTTTATGTTTAGGAATCATCCCCAACATAATCTAATGCAATGTGTGACCGGTATGACTAAACATGTCCATTATTAGTTTAAAATTGATAGTTTAGTTCAAAATGTGTCACTCATAGAGAACCAATAAAATGCAATATGATTTCCATGATAATTTATTTCAGCGATTCATAAGTCATTTCTAACATGTATGATGCATTCTCACATCAAACTGACCCATGATGCGATCAGTATGAGTCAAAATTCATGATCTAGTTTGAAATAAAATTTTAGTAAAAAACACAATTGCCATAGTAAAATCCAAGAAAATGAATTTCTATTGTTTTGAAACTTGAAGAAAACTATTCATGAGTCATTTGTGATGTTTAGGTGTCAACCTAACTGATGAAGCTTAAATTTTCCTATATTTTATACTATAAATCATTTTTTATAATCCCACCATAGTGTTATTGAATGGTTAATTGTCATGTTTTTAGATTTTAGTGTTATTTTGAGCATAAATGTGAAAAATGACAAATTCTGGATTTTTGACAGATTTTTACATCAAGGGTATTTTGGTCATTTAATGAAAAATATAATTCCAAATTTTCTGATTCAAATTTTTTTAGAATCCATATTTTATTTCCTTCATTTTTTTCTTCTGGACCAGGAGCTGATTCGATCCTCTAGTAGCCGTAAAAATTCAATGAAGTTGAAGGGTTTTTTGGGCGGACAGAACGGACCCCACTTCCATAACGGACACCCAATTCGGTCTAAACAACTCCAACATAGATGATTCCACTTGGAGATGTACTAGGACTCATAGGATAGTATATAAAATAATTTTCAAGTCGTTTGGAATCCATTATGAGGGATATTGAATGACATACATTTGAAGGAAGCTGCCTGGAAGCTGCCTCCAAAAAAAGAAACTGGCAATATTAAATTCATAACTCCTTCTAGGCGCGTCCGATGAATCTACAATTTTGGGATCAAATGTATAAGTAATTCTGGAACAACATTTATGAAGACACCTATTACAGATTCGGTCATTTAAGTGCATCTCTACGCGGAAAAGTTAGGATTAATTGTTTTGTGTGTGAATCTGTCACCCCTTCTCCCTATAAATATGTGTCCCTTCTCCTAGTTTACAATATATCCATTCTAGGGGGGCTAAGTTGGAGCTTATTTCTGTAATTTTTATTCATATTTTTAATATACATTATTTTATTCTTCTTCTTCATACCTCATTCTTCCATTTTTACTTTTATGTGTTTCTCCCACTGTATTCTCTTCTAACTCCATGAAAATGGAGAACTAACCTCGATGTTTGTTTGAGGAGGAGAATGGTGGTTGTTTGAGTTTCATTGCGCTACAATTTAAATATCTTTATTTAATTCTGAGAATTTTGGTGGTGGTTAAATTGATTATGATGTGTGATTTCCCCATTTTCTCTATCACCAAGTTCTTCTTCTCATTTATCATTTATCCTTCCCTTCACTATATAAGTCATGCATACGATGGAGTATGGCTTGTATAGAAATGGTGGCAAAGAGATCTCCTAGCCAACTTTAGGAAGATTATTTCCCCACATGCAAAGATCTCGGTGTTGGGGAAATAACATTTCAAATAAGAGGGTGTAGTGTGATAGATTTTGATCACTACATTGAATTGATATTGAGAATATTTTAATAAACAATGATATCAACCATTATGATCCTCCAAGAACAAATTTCTTCTTTCTTCTTTTTAACATCAAATTTTTTTCATTACATATATATATATATTCATATTTTATGCATATTTCAAACTCATCTTTATATTATATATTATTTAGAAAATAAATAGTGACAATAGAATTTTGGTGTTGTGTAAGTTGCCTCCTTGAGACCGACCCTGGGAGTGCACTATATTGCATTCTTAGGTAAATAATATTTTGATCGGGGATCTGTGACAAATCCCCGCTTAGTCAAATTGGCGCCGTTGCCGGGGAGGCACAACACTTGCACACACCGTTATTCATAAAAAAAACCAAAAAAAATCATAAATTTCAAAAACTAAAAAAAAACTTTTTGTTCATGATGTATTTCAGTGGTGATTATTCTACATGGACTGACCAATCTCAGGTGCCAGAAAATGTTTGAAATGAAATTGATGCTCAATTTCATAGGATTAGTGATAAAGTTCAAAAACTAGAGAGCCAAATTGAATGGATTTTTGAATATGTACGCACATCTCAAGAGCAATCCAAACCTGAGCCTAAACCTGAACCAGAACGAGTGGTGAAATTAATTTCACCAATCACATTTTATGTTAAAGAACCTAAGGAGAGTGAGAAAGAACTCATAAAGGAACTTATCACATCATCCCGCACTCAACCATTGCTCAAGGAGGTCCCAGAAGTACGCATTCCAACTGATGCACTGATGGGAGGTCAACATTTTTTGGAAGAATCATGGAATAACTTTGTTGAAGATAACTTGAAACATGATCTTCCCATACTTGATAATGAAACATCAGACACTTTCTACCTCTCTCTTTCTTTGGAACATAAAGAAGAAGACACACCTGCTGAGATTGAGTTTCCAATGGTCATGCCTGAAGAGATCAATTACCTAACTGAATTACTTGAAAGGGAAGATTTCTTTATTGATTCATCATGTTTTAATTTTATTCAAACTGAATTGTTTTCTGACTTCTCCTTTCCTGAAATTTCAGATACAACACAAATGGACCAGGCCTTGGATTTTGATGATGATACCACCAAAGTGGTGGTAATCGAGGAAGAAGAGCCGAAGAAGCTGTTGGTGGTGCGACCACCTCCTCAACAAAAATTTGCATACCATATGGAGGAGGACACCGCCGAAGTTAACAAGGAGAATCCTTATCTTTTATTCCCTCCCACTTTGAACCTCAAATTTCTTATTTATTCTTTCTAGGTGGTTGAGAACATTCTTATCTTATTTGGGGTTCTCTACTTTCAGTGTTTAATCATGGACATCAGGAAAACTCACATGTGGTGGTTCATCTCAAAGAAACCACACCCACCTTCTGATTGGGGATAATCTACTGAAACTGCCTGACTAGGGGCAGTAAAAACCTAGCACCCGCTTGGGGGTCTAAACCAAGCATTATCTCTTTTCTTTTCCCTTTATCATTCTTTTTATTTATTTTTCTTATGTATTTTCATTACTTTCTTGTATTTTTAAAGTGGCTGCTTCTAGGAGCTTAACACAAGGCATCCACCTCTAAAATAATGTCAGGTTGTATCTTTCCTTCCCTTTGATTTTCTACCTTTATATTTATATTTTTTTGAGTTGAAATATGGGGTAGTTAAATTTAAGTGTGGGGGAGTGTCAACCTACTTAGTTCTTCTTGTGTGCTTTTCATTTTTTTTTTATATTTTTAGGATTTTTGAGCTTTAATTAATATTATTTTCACTTTTCACACATCAATTTATTTTTAAAGAGTTGAAATGATTTTTGAAATAATGGATTTTAAATGATTGTTGATGTGAATTTTTTTTTCTTGAATTGGATTATCAATAATTTTTATGAGTTTGACTAATTTTTGAAATCCATGACCATGAAACACTGACTCAAAATATTTTTCCAATCCTGTGAGGTATTCTAAACCACTTTTACATATTCTTCCTAATACCCACACTTTCTTAAGGGAAACTTGAATTTTGTGTGAGAACCAGAATTTGTGAATAATTCTCTTTCGATGCTTTGGATTTCATGGATTGTTTTTAAAATTATTGAGGCATCTCTTTGGCTAGCAACATTTTATCTTGAGACCCACCTTAACATTTATCCTTCGTAAGCCCTTAGATGCCATGAATTGCCTTATAGGTTTAAGTCACATTACAAGCCAATTTTTCCTCACCTACACGCACTTTTAGTATTTTTGCATGGATATTTCAAGTTTGAGTATGGGGGAAGGGCCTTTCGTGTGTGTTCATTGGGATGTGTATCATTTATGGGTAGTGCGAAGTGTGTGTAAATATTTTGGTCTATGGATAACAAGATAATTGGGAAGGTGTTATTATTTTATTGTGCTTTATTTGTTTCATCCATTCTCCTTCAAAAAAAAAGAAATGAAAAAAATGAAGATGAGCTTGAATTACTCATTGTAAATTATTTTATGACTCATGTCCCTCTCAAAAACCAAGGGCATGAATTTTCATTCATTCATTGTATTGAATTTTCAGCTCATCCTCCATGAAAAAAAAAGAAAATTAAGCTGTGCCTTTCTGGAGCTTTGAAAAAGAGAGAGGAGAACATAGATGATATCATTCATTATAATCACTTATTGGCTCATGTACCATGTCATAAAAAGGGGGTGGTGTTGTTTTTCACATTTTCAAGTGGGATTGAGAGAGGAATTACCTGTGTTTTCCCTTGATTTTATCATGCATTGTGCTTACACTACTGAAAATCCAGCCATTAGCGACCGCCATTGGCGGTCGCTAAAGGCCTTTCGAGGCCGCTCAGCGACCGCCATTGGCGGTCGCTGTTGCCTCGTCGCTAGAGGCTTTCAGCGACCGCCAATGGCGGTCGCTATAGAAGGCCGGCAGATCGGCCTTCAGCGACCGCCAAGCGGTCGAGGCAATCGGACGTGCCGCGCGCACCGCAGGTCCGATGGACGTGCGGCCTCCTCCTGCATCTCAGGAATAATATTTCTATCGTTCCCGTGCGGTTTCAGGTCGTTCGGAGCACGTTTGATCCAAATTGCACCGCCGCACGCCGTTTTGGTGTTTTATGGCGCCAGAAACATGTTTCCAGCCGCCGCGGTCAAACGGCACCTCCGAATGAGGTTCCGTCTGGCCGACCATTTCACAATTCACGCCCCGGATGTTGTCATACGGTTTCGTGGCATTCGGAGGTCGTTCGGGTGGTTTTGACCCCCCAACGCGCCATTTTAGCGCGCGACGCACTGCTTAAAAGGACACAATCGGACGTGCCGCGCGCAACGCACATCCGATGGACGTGCGGCCTCCTCCTGCATCTCAGGAATAATATTTCTATCGTTCCCGTGCGATTTCAGGTCGTTCGGAGCACGTTTTCTCCGAATGGGACCGCCGCACGCCGTTTTGGTGTTTAATGGCGCCGGAAACGCGTTTCCGGCCGCCGCGGTCACACGGAACCTCCGAATGAGGTGTCGTCTGGCCGAACATTTCAAAATTCACGCCCTGGATGTTTTCGTACGGTTTCGTGGCATTCGGAGGTCGTTCGGGTGGTTTTGACCCCCCAACGCGCCATTTCAGCGCGCGCCGCGCTGCTGAAAAGGACATAATCGGACGTGCCGCGCGCACCGCACGTCCGCTGGACGTGCGGCCTCCTCTTGCATCTCAGTAATAATATTTCTATCGTTCCCGTGCAGTTTCAGGTCGTTCGGAGCACGTTTGCTCCGAATGGGACCGCCGCACGCCGTTTTGGTGTTTTATGGCGCCGGAAACGCGTTTCCGGCCGCCGCGGTCACACGGAACCTCCGAATGAGGTTCCGTCTGGCCGACCATTTCACAATTCACGCCCCGGATGTTTTCGTACGGTTTCGTGGCATTCGGAGGTCTTTCGGGTGGTTTTGACCCCCCAACGCGCCATTTCAGCGCGCGCCGCGCTGCTGAAAAGGACACAATCGGACGTGCCGCGCGCACCGCACGTCCGCTGGACGTGCGGCCTCCTCCTGCATCTCAGTAATAATATTTCTATCGTTCCCGTGCGGTTTCAGGTCGTTCGGAGCACGTTTGCTCCGAATGGGACCGCCGCACGCCGTTTTGGTGTTTTATGGCGCCGGAAACGTGTAACAGCCCAAGATTTTATAAAAAAATATTCTTTTTAATTTTATTAAAGTCTTGTGTTGTACGCTACACCAAAAGGAGCTTGCACAACACGCATCCTTGTCTTGCCTTGCATTACACGCAATCGCGACCTTCCTCAATAGCGTGTGTAATACGCAATACCGAGTTTCACTAAACAACGATGTGCTATTAAAATATTATTAAAACTAGCCGTTATGAATAGTAATAACCACTTTTTAAAATTCTGTAAATCTTATTTTTCAAAATGAACTTCATTCTTGGATTCGGAGTATCGAATTTAGCCTAAGGTGAAATTTTGGTACTTTTCGGATAACTTTCATATTCTGATGAATAGTGAAAAATTACTAAATTATAATTAAAAACAACTTTTTTAATCGAAATAATTAATAGTGATAAATTATTAATTTGAGTGGTTTTAAAGTATATTTAGAATATATTTTTACAATTTAATACAATGTTGGTCATTGGTTGTAATTTCACATTTAAACAAGACATAATCAAGTGTCAATCTTTTGATATATATTGTTTCCTAAAAACACGCTATTTATTTTAACAGCGGGATTTAATTATAAAATTAATTAATGCAACTTCTATGTTATGAATTTGGTAAAATAGATTTCATTTTTGAATTCGGAATATGAAATATAGCTTAGGATGAAATTTTGGCATTGTTCTGAAAAACATCAATTTTTGATGAATAGTGAAACTACTAAGTGGTAGTTAAAAAAACTGAATTTTTCATAAAACTTAATTTTGCCGCTTCTGTGAATGGAATTTCGAAAATCCGAGAGACACGGTTAATATCAAGGACTAAAATGTGGTTCAATGAGATGAAAATAATTTTTTGGTGAAGAGTAACTTTTTACTTTTTTACCGCGGTTAATAGTAAATAGGGTAACTAAGGGTAAATATGATATTACTATTATCCTAACACATGTCCTAATTCTATTGGACAAGTTTAATTCGACCAAAAACAAACTTAGGAATAAAATATGACCATTTAGGCCCACTTGGATTAGATTAGGACATTTATTATTAATTTATTTAAAGAAAGGTTAAAATAGTTAAAATCAAAGTTTAATAAGTAAATCATTTTTAATATGGGGTTATACATAAGATAAATTCGATTGTAAATATTCATTAGAAAGCTAAAAAGATTTCCTACATGATGGTATTTTATTTGTAATTTTTAGACATAAAATAATTTATTTTATTTATGACACAACGATGATGCAGTAATTATCTTATTAATGAAATATTGACATAATTGATGTTATAAACACCAAAATAAATGTAATTTGAGATTTTTTATGAATTCCACTAATTTTCTAGGTTACTATGATATATTAATGTTGATTTAATCAACTTGGTTCGAACATTTAATTCTGTTATGACTTTCACAAAAATCATATATCAAATAGTGTCAAAATTGACACAAAATAGTTTTTAAATAAAATATTATATTATTAATTGTTATTGTATTCCTAAAAATCTAAGATTCGGCCAGATGACATAGATAAGGATATATATATTAATAATAAACAATTTGGGGTTCTTTTGGCATGTTATAGTAAGTTTATTAACCATATAGTGAAAGAAAACAAAAAGACATGGCAAAAGTTAAATTATTTAACTTAGAGTTAAATTTAATTGATAAGGTTAAAATAATATCCTAAACTTGTCTAAATTCTATTGGTTGATAGTATTTCGACCCCTCCCCACCTTATCTTCGAAATAAGACCCTTTGGAACCATTATAAACCGATTTTGACTTTAATATAAAATAATATTTTGAGATATTCCTAAGGTGCCCCTCTCCTCCCTTATAAAAGGACACCTCCTCCCCCTCCTCCTCACACCAATTTGAGCACTCAAGCTCGGCCAACCCCTGCAAAAATCTCTTCTCCACTTCCCTAGAAACATCCTAGAGGTTCTGGTCTTCCTCAAAGACCAATTTTAGTGCCCTAAGAGGAGGTCTTAAAGAGGCGCTTCAAAGAAGAGGTAATTACCGTTACCAATTCTTTCATATTTATTTCTTCTTCCACTTCTTATTCTTAGGTTGTTTCATTATGAAGTAATAACATCAGTATCACTCATATACTAATATGTTATTATAAGTATGAAACAACCCTATTTCACCATCTATCTATCCTACGGAAAAAGAAATCACCGCGCGTGCGTACGTACGGAATACCGTCTCCACGCCGTGGTGTAATCTATTTTCCACCACCACCTTACATGGATGGGTATAATGGTGTAAAGAATAACTATACATAGTTATTAAAACATCATATTGATTCTGATATATTTTATAATCCACTCCAATTCAATTCAATATTTATGGAAATGATATCATCGCTCGTGCGTACGTACGGACTACCGTCTCCACGACGCGATGAGATTCATTCTCCATGTTAACCATTTAAGAATGATTATAAAGTATATATAAGAAATAATAATGAAATATATGACATTATAAAGCTACTGGATTTATGTATATATATATATATGTATGTCATCTACTTACTTCCATTCAAGATAATAGGGAAAGGAAAACAGCGTTCATGCGTACGTACGGACTACCGTCTCCATGAACGGTGTTTTTCATTTTATTTATCTATCTATTATATATATATATATACTGAATATATATGATATATAAATCTTGTTTTATATTCTGGAAGTAAGTAAATCATGATATAAGTAATAATGATGTCAAGAACAACAAGTCAAAACACCTACGATAAAAGAAACGATTTTACCCAAAACGCTTCTTTAACATGGAATTTACAAAAGAACGGGTAATATAATATCATAACAATGAATATGATTCTGTAATAAGTCAATCACATTATTTAAATCATTATACAGGAGGTTCGGACACATACGAAGCAAATTGGACCTAAGGTAAGGGAAATATCACAATCTCATTTTTATTCGAGATTGTTTATACTTTGAAATTTACTGGGGTGTATTTTATCATCCACATCCATGTTTCCTCAACATGTAATATTATTTTCATCCACCTACAATTGTTTAAAACCTATTTTACCCTTTGTTGAGTTTTTAGTAAAAGACATGAAAGGAATCTTTTATTGTTTTTCATATGAGGTACTTTTTGACTTTTCCGACAAAAGTACGAAGAATGTTTTTTTTAACTTATACGGCATGAATGGATTTTTAAAACATTATTTCCAAGAAGCTTCCTTTACAAGTTTTCAAGTTTATTTTTAATCAACTTATTTTATTTTAAAGTTGTATGACATGTTATGAAAGGAAAAATGTTTTTTAAGAAGAAAGGATATTTTCCTCAAGAATGGAGTTCAAGTGTTTTATCAAAATGATTTTCCATCTAAGATAATAAAGGGTTCTGTTTTTATCCCTATTATTAAATTGATTTTTTTTTCATGTTGTGATGAAATTATTTTTATGAATTCCTTTATCTTATATGAATTGATTTATGATGTCATGATGTTTCAAGAATCTCATTTTTCTTACAAGTGTATTGCGATGATGTATGTTTTATCATTATGTGGTACACATAAGAAAGGATTCATTATAAGATGGGTGGGACCTATATCTCCCTCCAATGCATTGGGTAATGATTTTATATCTCATGAGATAGACAGGGCTGGAATGGTAGGTTATACCGGTTCAGTGAAACAGGACTGAAACGAGGGTTACTCGATTCAGAAAGGGACTTTGTCCACTAAGATAGTCTTGGCAATTAGTCTTGACTAACAAGAAATGATTATCTATGATTATTGTGTGTATTCCAAAAAGTTTCATGTTTTAAGTTATGATTATTGGGATTACTTTTTCACTGCCATGATTTATCCCATGATTATGAAATTATGCTCTCTTTTGCAGGTTATGATTTCCAAAATGTTATGTTCTTATGAAAATGATGTGATTGATATTTATTTTGTTTACCCTTACTAAGAATTTGAGCTCACCCTTTTATGTTTTCTTTTCCCCAGGATATAAAGAAAGGTTTTAGGTAAAAAAAAGGGAATATCTTTAGGGGAGATATTGAAGATCTTTCACCATGATTAGAAGATTACCTTCCGAGTTTCCAAAGACACTAAACTATTACGATCCTTGTGTGTGTGTGTTTTTTGTTATGTACTAAGTATTCCGCAAAAGTAATGTAAAGTCTATGTACGTCAGGCTTCGGGTCTCTACAGTTGGTATCAGAGGAAAGGTTTAGTCAACCTTTGGAAACTAGGATGCGAGAACTTTAGTGAGATCCCTAGAGATATATCTAAGGTATGTCTAGGGATGTCTCTAAGGTTAAGTATGCGTATAGGTTATAGTACTAGAATTACGCTAATGATCATAGAATTAAACCTAAGATGTTAGATATTGAAGTTACTCCCCCTTTATTATGATTTTTTCCTCTCACACTATTCTTTTGGGTTTTAGAAAATGGCTGGAAACAAGATGATTCACGATAATGGAGGATATGATGGACAATGGAATGATATTCTTCATAATGAAATGGGATTTGGAAGTCCAAACATCATTATTATGCCGAATCAGCAATCTCATAATATGATCAATAAAGTAAAATTTGGTAAGTTTCCTGACTCGGCTAATAAGAGAAATATGGAGTTTCATGATGATCATAGAGGAAAGAAAGTTCAATTTCCCCTATGTAAATCATGTGGGAAGAGGCATCAAGGAGAATGTTTCAAAGGAACTGGAAGATGCTTTGGGTGTGGAAAAGAAGGACACAAAGCAAGTAAATGCAAAGGAAAAGGTTCAGTTAACAACATGGATGAGGATAATGGTATTGCTACGACATCAACAATGGTTAAATGTTTTAAATGTCGAATGTACGGGCATTATGCAAACCAATGCCCTAAGGGAAAGTCTCATGAAGATAATCAGTATGGTCGTATGGGAAGTATTTATGTGGATGATGATGAAGAGACTACAAATGATATGTGAGATGAAAGAATTGTTGAAGCTCGGTCAATGGTTTAAGAATGTAGTGGAATGATTACATGTTTATCATGTGTAGTGTTGTATAAGTAATCTCATGGCACTATGGAATAAAGAGACATGTAAGGATTGTTACATTGTTTTCTGATTAATGTTACCAGTATCCATGAAAGGTTATTCAGATATTTTTGGAATGTAGATGATATGTGCATAATGAAGGGATAAGGAGAAAATAAAATGTTTGATAGTATTCATGAGCTCATGACTGATATAAGGAGAAGGTTATATCATGGTTTGAGTATATTGAATTTTTGGATTTTGGTATGGGGAAAGAGTTAACTTTTGACAGCATTCATGTTTTCACTAAGGTTTAATGGGTATTCATATTTTTCAAGAGAATACATCATTAAAATATTCACATGATTGGAATGTGACCAACAAGATATATGGGGGATAAATGATGGTATTCACATGCTTGGTTGGAAACATTTCAAGTAATCATTTTCTTTATACTATGAGCATGGATCGAAGTATTTTAGATAAGCCTAAAGATTGTAATGGATTATGTTAACCATAAGTTAGTATTGTTTAAGTATATAACTTTTTTTTGATATTATTTATGTGATGTTATAGTAATGTAGTTTTAGAAAAAGGACAACCTGCAGGACGGGTGACAGACCATCGCTTCGGACAAGGCTGTGGGAATCGAACCCACAACCGAAGTGCGACTGGCCTTTATCTCCTACCACTGACCTACAGGAAGTCCCTGTTTAGTAGAAAACTAGTTTTATTATATTAAGCAGTATGATATGTGAAGTATAAGTTCATTTTAGGAACCATATATGATTAATATCACTATAGATCGACTTATGTATATAATTTTTGCAAACCTTTTGTTTGAGACAGATGGAATGACCCGTCATTCTATCACATGATCTGCTAACACTTCACGAATAACAAATTCAACTTCATTTATTTAAGAGATGAAGTGGAAATTGTTCAAGGCACGAACAACAGTGAGATTGTACCAAAATAAAGTAAGTATTTATTCTAATTCAAATTTTCAACTTTAGGGAAATGATCTTGAAAACCAAAAATGTTGTCCTAGTGATCTTATACCTGATGAATCAGATGGTACCTTATATCATCACAAATCTATGGATTTGTGATTACTGGCTTTTCCATAGCCATGTTCTCTACCACTCTCCATCAGAACATGATGGTTAGATTTCTCTTCCATATCCATATTTTCACCTATGTGGAAACCCAATGATTAGTTTATTTGGGTAACAGTTACGTTTCATACTTTTGTTTTTAAAGATTGGTTTTGATATTCCTTTTTACGATGTGGGTTTCTATTAAAGAAACTTTCGAATAGTAAACCATTTATAACCCCGACGAATTTCGAGGGCGAAATTCATTTTAAGGGGGGTAGAATGTAACAGCCCAAGATTTTATAAAAAAATATTCTTTTTAATTTTATTAAAGTCTTGTGTTGTACGCTACACCAAAAGGAGCTTGCACAACACGCATCCTTGTCTTGCCTTGCATTACACGCAATCGCGACCTTCCTCAATAGCGTGTGTAATACGCAATACCGAGTTTCACTAAACAACGATGTGCTATTAAAATATTATTAAAACTAGCCGTTATGAATAGTAATAACCACTTTTTAAAATTCTGTAAATCTTATTTTTCAAAATGAACTTCATTCTTGGATTCGGAGTATCGAATTTAGCCTAAGGTGAAATTTTGGTACTTTTCGGATAACTTTCATATTCTGATGAATAGTGAAAAATTACTAAATTATAATTAAAAACAACTTTTTTAATCGAAATAATTAATAGTGATAAATTATTAATTTGAGTGGTTTTAAAGTATATTTAGAATATATTTTTACAATTTAATACAATGTTGGTCATTGGTTGTAATTTCACATTTAAACAAGACATAATCAAGTGTCAATCTTTTGATATATATTGTTTCCTAAAAACACGCTATTTATTTTAACAACGGGATTTAATTATAAAATTAATTAATGCAACTTCTATGTTATGAATTTGGTAAAATAGATTTCATTTTTGAATTCGGAATATGAAATATAGCTTAGGATGAAATTTTGGCATTGTTCTGAAAAACATCAATTTTTGATGAATAGTGAAACTACTAAGTGGTAGTTAAAAAAACTGAATTTTTCATAAAACTTAATTTTGCCGCTTCTGTGAATGGAATTTCGAAAATCCGAGAAACACGGTTAATATCAAGGACTAAAATGTGGTTCAATGAGATGAAAATAATTTTTTGGTGAAGAGTAACTTTTTACTTTTTTACCGCGGTTAATAGTAAATAGGGTAACTAAGGGTAAATATGATATTACTATTACCCTAAAACATGTCATAATTCTATTGGACAAGTGTAATTCGACCAAAAACAAACTTAGGAATAAAATATGACCATTTAGGCCCACTTGGATTAGATTAGGACATTTATTATTAATTTATTTAAAGAAAGGTTAAAATAGTTAAAATCAAAGTTTAATAAGTAAATCATTTTTAATATGGGGTTATACATAAGATAAATTCGATTGTAAATATTCATTAGAAATATAAAAAGATTTCCTACATGATGGTATTTTATTTGTAATTTTTAGACATAAAATAATTTATTTTATTTATGACACAACGATGATGCAGTAATTATCTTATTAATGAAATATTGACATAATTGATGTTATAAACACCAAAATAAATGTAATTTGAGAGTTTTTATGAATTAAACTAATTTTATAGGTTACTATGATATATTAATGTTGATTTAATAAACTTTGTTCGAACATTTAATTCTGTTATGACTTTCACAAAAATCATATATCAAATAGTGTCAAAATTGACACAAAATAGTTTTTAAATCAAATATTATATTATTAATTGTTATTGTATTCCTAAAAATCTAAGGTTCGGCCAAATGACATAGATAAAGATATATATATTAATAATAAACAATTTGGGGTTCGTTTGGCATGTTATAGTAAGTTTATTAACCATATAGTGAAAGAAAACAAAAAGACATGGTAAAAGTTAAATTATTTAACTTAGAGTTAAATTTAATTGATAAGGTTAAAATAATATCCTAAACTTGTCTAAATTATATTGGTTGATAGGATTTCGACCCCTCCCCACCTTATCTTCGAAATAAGACCCTTTGGAACCATTATAAACCGATTTTGACTTTAATATAAAATAATATTTTGAGATATTCCTAAGGTGCCCCTCTCCTCCCTTATAAAAGGACACCTCCTCCCCCTCCTCCTCACACCAATTTGAGCACTCAATCTCGGCCAACCCCTGCAAAAATCTCTTCTCCACTTCCCTAGAAACATCCTAGAGGTTCTGGTCTTCCTCAAAGACCAATTTTAGTGCCCTAAGAGGAGGTCTCAAAGAGGCGCTTCAAAGAAGAGGTAATTACCGTTACCAATTCTTTCATCTTTATTTCTTCTTCCACTTATTATTCTTAGGTTGTTTCATTATGAAGTAATAACATCAGTATCACTCATATACTGATATGTTATTATAAGTATGAAACAACCCTATTTCACCATCTATCTATCCTACGGAAAAAGAAATCACCGCGCGTGCGTACGTACGGAATACCGTCTCCACGCCGTGGTGTAATCTATTTTCCACCACCACCTTACATGGATGGGTATAATGGTGTAAAGAATAACTATAAATAGTTATTAAAACATCATATTGATTCTGATATATTGTATAATCCACTCCAATTCAATTCAATATTTATGGAAATGATATCATCGCTCGTGCGTACGTACGGACTACCGTCTCCACGACGCGATGAGATTCATTCTCCATGTTAACCATTTAAGAATGATTATAAAGTATATATAAGAAATAATAATGAAATATATGACATTATAAAGCTACTGGATTTATGTATATATATATATATGTATGTCATCTACTTACTTCCATTCAAGACAATAGGGAAAGGAAAACAGCGTTCATGCGTACGTACGGACTACCGTCTCCATGAACGGTGTTTTTCATTTTATTTATCTATCTATTATATATATATATACTGAATATATATGATATATAAATCTTGTTTTATATTCTGGAAGTAAGTAAATCATGATATAAGTAATAATGATGTCAAGAACAACAAGTCAAAACACCTACGATAAAAGAAACGATTTTACCCAAAACGCTTCTTTAACATGGAATTTACAAAAGAACGGGTAATATAATATCATAACAATGAATATGATTCTGTAATAAGTCAATGACATTATTTAAATCATTATACAGGAGGTTCAGACACATACGAAGCAAATTGGACCTAAGGTAAGGGAAATATCACAATCTCATTTTTATTCGAGATTGTTTATACTTTGAAATTTACTGGGGTGTATTTTATCATCCACATCCATGTTTCCTCAACATGTAATATTATTTTCATCCACCTACAATTGTTTAAAACCTATTTTACCCTTTGGTGAGTTTTTAGTAAAAGATATGAAAGGAATCTTTTATCGTTTTTCATACGAGGTACTTTTTGACTTTTCCGACAAAAGTACGAAGAATGTTTTTTTTAACTTATACGGCATGAATGGATTTTTAAAACATTATTTCCAAGAAGCTTCCTTTACAAGTTTTCAAGTTTATTTTTAATCAACTTATTTTATTTTAAAGTTGTATGACATGTTATGAAAGGGAAAATGTTTTTTAAGAAGAAAGGATATTTTCCTCAAGAATGGAGTTCAAGTGTTTTATCAAAATGATTTTCCATCTAAGATAATAAAGGGTTCTGTTTTTATCCCTATTATTAAATTGATTTTTTTTTCATGTTGTGATGAAATTATTTTTATGAATTCTTTTATCTTATATGAATTGATTTATGATGTCATGATGTTTCAAGAATCCCATTTTTGTTACAAGTGTATTGCGATGATGTATGTTTTATGATTATGTGGCACACATAAGAAAGGATTCATTATAAGATGGGTGGGACCTATATCTCCCTCCAATGCATTGGGTAATGATTTTATATCTCATGAGATAGACAGGGCTGGAACGGTAGGTTATACCGGTTCAGTGAAACAGGACTGAAACGAGGGTTACTCGATTCAGAAAGGGACTTTGTCCACTAAGATAGTCTTGGCAATTAGTCTTGACTAACAAGAAATGATTATCTATGATTATGTGTGTATGCCACAAAGTTTCATGTTTTAAGTTATGATTATTGGGATTACTTTTTCACTGCCATGATTTATCCCATGATTATGAAATTATGCTCTCTTTTGCAGGTTATGATTTCCAAAATGTTATGTTCTTATGAAAATGATGTGATTGATATTTATTTTGTTTACCCTTACTGAGCATTTGAGCTCACCCTTTTATGTTTTCTTTTCCCCAGGATATAAAGAAAGGTTTTAGGTAAAAAAAAAAGGGAATATCTTTAGGGGAGATATTGAAGATCTTTCACCATGATTAGAAGATTACCTTCCGAGTTTCCAAAGACACTAAACTATTACGATCCTTGTGTGTGTGTGTATTTTGTTATGTACTAAGTATTCTGCAAAAGTAATGTAAAGTCTATGTACGTCAGGCTTCGGGTCTCTACAAAACGCGTTTCTGGCCGCCGCAGTCACACGGCACCTCCGAATGAGGTTCCGTCTAGCCGACCATTTCACAATTCACGCCCCGGATGTTGTCGTACGGTTTCATGGCATTCGGAGGTCATTCGGGTGGATTTGACCCCCCAACGCGCCATTTCAGCGCGCGCCGCGCTGCAGAAAAGGACACAATCGGACGTGCCGCGGGCACCGCACGTCCGATGGACGTGCAGCCTCTTCCTACATCTCAAGAATAATATTTCTATCGTTCCCGTGCGGTTTTAGGTCGTTCGGAGCACGTTTGCTCCGAATTGGACCGCCGCACGCCGTTTTGGTGTTTTATGGCGCCGGAAACGCGTTTCCGGCCGCCGCGGTCACACGTCACCTCCGAATGAGGTGCCGTCTGGCCGAACATTTCAAAATTCACGCCCCGGATGTTGTCGTACGATTTTGTGGCATTCGGAGGTCGTTCGGGTGGTTTTGACCCCCCAACGCGCCATTTCGGCGCGCGCCGCACTGCTGAAAAGGACACAATCGGACGTGCCGCGCGCACCGCACGCCCGCTGGACGTGCGGCCTTCTCCTGCATCTCAGGAATAATATTTCTATCGTTTCCGTGCGGTTTCAGGTCGTTCGGAGCACGTTTCCTCCGAATTGGACCGCCACACGCCGTTTTGGTGTTTTATGGCGCCGGAAACGCGTTTCCGGCCGCCGCGGTCACACGTCACCTCCGAATGAGGTGCCGTCTGGCCGACCATTTCAAAATTCACGCCCCGGATGTTGTCGTACGGTTTCGTGGCATTCGGAGGTCGTTCGAGTGGTTTTGACCCCCCAACGCGCCATTTCGGCGCGCGCCGCGCTGCTGAAAAGGACACAATCGGACGTGCCGCGCGCACCGCACGCCCGCTGGACGTGCGGCCTCCTCCTGCATCTCAGGAATAATATTTCTATCGTTCTCGTGCGGTTTCAGGTCGTTCGGAGCACGTTTCCTCCGAATGGGACCGCCACATGCCGTTTTGGTGTTTAATGGCGCCGGAAACGCGTTTCTGGCCGCCGCGGTCACACGGCACCTCCGAATGAGGTGCCATCTGACAAAAATTTCACAATTCACGCCCCGGATGTTTTTGTACGGTTTCGTGGCATTCGGAGGTCGTTCGGGTGGTTTTGACCCCCCCAACGCGCCATATCAGAGCGCGCCGCACTGCTGAAAAGGACACAATCGGACGTGCCGCACGCACCGCACGCCCGCTGGACGTGCGGCCTCCTCCTGCATCTCAGGAATAATATTTCTATCGTTCCCGTGCGGTTTCAGGTCGTTCGGAGCACGTTTGCTCCGAATTGGACCGTCGCACGCCGTTTTGGTGTTTTTTGGCGCCGGAAACGCGTTTCCGGCCGCCGCGGTCACACGGCACCTCCGAATGAGGTGCCGTCTGGCCGACCATTTCACAATTCATGCCCTGGATGTTGTCGTACGGTTTCGCGGCATTCGGAGGTCGTTCGGGTTGTTTTGACCCCCCAACGCGCCATTTCAGCGCGCGCCGCGCTGCTGAAAAGGACACAATCGGACGTGCCGCGCGCACCGCACGTCCGATGGACATGCGGTCTCCTCCTGCATCTCAGGAATAATATTTCTATCGTTCCCGTGCAGTTTCAGGTCGTTCGGAGCACGTTTGCTCCGAATGGGACCGCCGCACGCCGTTTTGGTGTTTAATGGCACCGAAAATGCGTTTTCGGCCGCCGCGGTCACACGGAACCTCCGAATGAGGTGCCGTCTGGCCGACCATTTCAAAATTCACGCCCCGGATGTTGTCGTACGGTTTTGTGGCATTCGGAGGTCATTCGGGTGGTTTTGACCCCCCAACGCGCCATTTCAGCGCGAGCCGCGCTGCTGAAAAGGACACAATCGGACGTGTCGCGCGCACCGCACGTCCACTGGATGTGCGGCCTCCTCTTGCATCTCAGGAATAATATTTCTATCGTTCCCGTGCGGTTTCAGGTCGTTCGGAGCACGTTTGCTCCGAATTGGACTGCCGCACGCCGTTTTGGTGTTTTATGGCGCCAGAAACGCATTTCTAGCCGCCGCGGTCACACGGCACCTCCGAATGAGGTGCCGTCTGGCTGACCATTTCACAATTCACGCCCCGGATGTTTTCGTACGGTTTTGTGGAATTTGGAAGTCGTTCGGGTGGTTTTGACCCCCCAACGCGTCATTTCAGCGTGCGCCGCGCTGCTGAAAAGGACACAATCGGACGTGCCGCGCGCACCGCACATCCGATAGACGTGCGACCTCCTCCTGCATCTCAGGAATAATATTTCTATCGTTCACGTGCGGTTTCAGGTCGTTCGGAGCACGTTTGCTCCGAATTGGACCGCCGCACGCCGTTTTGGTGTTTTATAGCGCCGGAAACGCGTTTCCGGCCGCCGCGATCACACGGCACTTCCGAATGAGGTCCCGTCTTGCTGACCATTTCACAATTCACATCCCGGATGTTGTCGTACGGTTTCGTGGTATTCGGAGGTCGTTCGGGTGGTTTTGACCCCCCCAACGCGCCATTTCAGCGTGCGCCGCGCTGCTGAAAAGGACACAATCGGACGTACCCCGCGCACTGCATGTCCGATGGACGTGCGGCCTCCTCCTGCATCTCAGGAATAATATTTCTGTCGTTCCTGTGTGGTTTCAGGTCGTTCGGAGGACGTTTGCTCCGATTTGGACCGCCGCACGCCGTTTTGGTGTTTTATGGCGCCGGAAACGCGTTTCCGGCCGCCGCGGTCACACGACACCTCCGAATGAGGTCCCGTCTGGCTGACCATTTCACAATTCACGCCCCGGATGTTGTCGTACGGTTTTGTGGAATTTGGAAGTCGTTCGGGTGGTTTTGACCCCCCAACGCGTCATTTCAGCGCGCGCCGCGCTGCTGAAAAAAACACAATCGGATGTGCCGCGCGCACCGCATGTCCGATAGACGTGCGGCCTCCTCCTGCATCTCAGGAATAATATTTCTATCTTTCCCGTTTGGTTTCAGGTCGTTCGGAGCACGTTTGCTTCGAATGGGACCGCCGCACGCCGTTTTGGTGTTTAATGGCGCCGGAAACGCGTTTTCCAGCCACCGCGGTCACACGGCACCTCCGAATGAGGTGTCGTCTGGCCGACCATTTCACAATTCACGCCCCGGATGTTGTCGTACGGTTTCGTGGCATTCGGAGATCGTTTAGGTGGTTTTGACCCCCCAACGCGCCATGTCAGCGCGCGCCGCGCTGCTGAAAAGGACACAATCGGACGTGCCGCGCGCACCGCACGTCCGATGGACGTGCGGCCTCCTCCTGAATCTCAGGAATAGTATTTCTATCGTTCCCGTGCGGTTTCAGGTCGTTCGGAGCACGTTTGCTCCGAATGGGACCGCCGCACGCCGTTTTGGTGTTTAATGGCGCCGGAAACGCGTTTCCGGCCGCCGCGGTCACACGGAACCTCCGAATGAGGTTCCGTCTAGCCGACCATTTCACAATTCACGCCCCGGATGTTGTCGTACGGTTTCGTGGCATTCAGAGGTCGTTCGGGTGGTTTTGACCCCCCCAATGCGTCATTTCAGCGCGCGCCGCGCTGCTGAAAAGGACACAATCGGACTTGCCGCGCGCACCACACGTCCGCTGGACGTGCGGCCTCCTCCTGCATCTTAGGAATAATATTTCTATCGTTCCCGTGCAGTTTCAGGTCGTTCGGAGCACGTTGGCTCCGAATGGGACCACCGCACGCCGTTTTGGTGTTTTATGGCGCCAGAAACGCGTTTCCGGCCGCCGCGGTCACATGGCACCTACGAATGAGGTGCCGTCTGGCCGACCATTTCACAATTCACGCCCCGAATGTTGTCGTACGGTTTCGTGGCATTCAGAGGTCGTTTGGGTGGTTTTGACCCCCCAACGTGGCATTTCAGCGCGCGCCGCGCTGCTTAAAAGGACACAATCAAACGTGCCGCGCGCACCGCAGGTCCGATGGACGTGCGACCTCCTCCTGCATCTCAGGAACAATATTTCTATCGTTCTCGTGCGGTTTCAGGTCGTTCGGAGCACGTTTGCTTTGAATTGGACCGCCGCACGCCGTTTTGGTGTTTTATGGCGCCGGAAACGCGTTTCCAGCAGCCGCGGTCACACGGCACCTCCGAATGAGGTGCCGTCTGGCCGACCATTTTACAATTCACGCCCCGGATGTTGTCGTACGGTTTCGTGGCATTCGGAGGTCGTTCAGGTGGTTTTGGCCCCCCAACGCGCCATTTCAGCGCCCGACGCGCTGCTGAAAAGGACACAATCGGACGTGCCGCGCGCACCGCACGTCCGATGGACGTGCGGCCTCCTCCTGCATCTCAGGAATAATATTTCTATCGTTCCCGTGCGGTTTCAGGTCGTTCGGAGCACGTTTTCTCCGAATTGGACCGCCGCACGCCGTTTTGGTGTTTTATGGCGCCGGAAACGCGTTTCCGGCCGCTGCGGTCACACGGCACCTCCGAATGAGGTGCCGTCTGACCGACCATTTCAAAATTCACGCCCCGGATGTTGTCGTATGGTTTCGTGGCATTCGGAGGTCGTTCGGGTGGTTTTGACCCCCCCAACGCGTCATTTCAGCGCGCGCCGCGCTGCTGAAAAGGACATAATCGGACGTGCCGCGCGCACCGCACGTCCGATGGACGTGCGGTCTCCTCCTGCATCTCAGGAATAATATTTCTATCATTCCCGTGCGGTTTCAGGTCGTTCGGAGCACGTTTGATCCGAATTGGACCGCCGCACGCCGTTTTGGTGTTTTATGGCGCCGGAAACGCGTTTCCTGCCGCCGCGGTCACACGGCACCTCCGAATGAGGTGCCGTATGGCCGACCATTTCAAAATTCACGCCCCGGATGTTGTCGTACGGTTTCGTGGAATTCGGAGGTCGTTCGGGTGGTTTTGACCCCCCAACGCGCCATTTTAGCGCGCGCCGCGCTGCTGAAAAGGACACAATCGGACGTACCCCGCGCACCGCATGTCCGATGGACGTGCGGCCTCCTCCTGCATCTCAGGAATAATATTTCTGTCGTTCATGTGCGGTTTCAGGTCGTTCGGAGGACGTTTGCTCCGATTTGGACCGCCGCACGCCGTTTTGGTGTTTTATGGCGCCGGAAACGCGTTTCGGCCGCCGCGGTCACACGACACCTGCAAATGAGGTGCCGTCTGGCCGACCATTTCACAATTCACGCCCCAGATGTACGGGGGTGCGGGGGGGCTGTACGGGGGTGCGGGGGGCTGTACGGGGGTGCGGGGGGGGGGGGGGGGGGCTGTACGGGGGTGCGGGGGGGGGGGGGGGGGCTGTACGGGGGTGAGGGGGGGCTGTACGGGGGTGCGGGGGGGCTGTACGGGGGTGCAGGGGGCTGTAGAGGGGTGCAGGGGGGGGGGAAGTACGGGGGTGCGGGGGGCTGTACGGGGGTGGCGGGGGGCTGTACGGGGGTGCAGGGGGCTGTACGGGGGTGCGGGGGGGGGGGGGAGGGTGGGGGGGCTGTACGGGGGTGCGAGGGGGCTGTACGGGGGTGCAGGGGGCTGTACGGGGGTGCGGGGGGCTGTACGGGGGTGCGGGGGGCTGTACGGGGGTGCGGGGGGGGGGGGGGGGGGGCTGTACGGGGGTGCGGGGTGGGGGGGGGGGGGGGGGGCTGTACGGGGGTGCGGGGGGCTGTACGGGGGTGGCGGGGGGCTGTACGGGGGTA
The DNA here is from genome assembly GCA_963277665.1 of Viscum album. NCBI lineage: Eukaryota > Viridiplantae > Streptophyta > Magnoliopsida > Santalales > Viscaceae > Viscum > Viscum album. Next base: position 1,686,148,471 of record OY728147.1, on the reverse strand, counting down.
CGGGGGGCGGTACGGGGGTGCTGGGGGTTGTACGGGGGTGCGGGGGGGCTGTACGGGGGTGCGGGGGGGGGGGGGGGGGGCTGTACGGGGGTGCGGGGGGCTGTACGGGGGTGCGGGGGGCTCTCCGGGGGTGCAATGGCCATCCCATTGATTACAAAAGTGAAAAATAAAAGTGATAACATCTAATTAATACATATTTCTTTTATCGATACCATACAGAAATTTATAAAAAATATATTGGATAATACATAATCTATAATATCAGATTTATTGATCTGTTTGAATTAGTTCGACTTTTTCAAATGTAGAATCATTCAAGATTATCTGATCAAAAAATCAATATTTGTATAAAATATTTAAAATACCACCATGGATGGTAATAATGCATTACTTAAATGAATAAATACAGTACATCAATGTCAACCCTACCAGTAAAAACAAAAAACATATCTCGTGAATATATGGTGCGTGCGTTGTCATCACTGCTACCTCCTTCTGGTGGGCCAGGTGCCTACAAAAAATAAACATTATAAATATTTTAATAACAAAAATAATTTAAATTAAATAAATAAATACAGTATATACCTGCGTCGTATGATCCCCTGTACCATCGGCTCGACACACATATTCCCGCAGTGCTCTAACCTCAGCTGTCAATTGCGCATTTGTCTCCTCGGAAGCGCGCAGCCGTGCCTAAAAATCTGACATCTGCTTTGTCATATGAGCAACAGCAGGACCGACAACCACAGCGCGTGACACTACAGAACGAGGAATCCCTACTCCATAGGTCAAACTATAGCCATGCCCATCCCGACCAGTAATGCGATGAAAGATCTCATCCCGTCGCATGGGAAGCTGTCGCTGGTCCTCTGGCAGATGTTCTAACTCAGCTTCAAATTGAGCCTGTGAAATATTTAAATATATATAAATATATATATGTTAATATATAGATTTATGTAATTATTGGTAAGTACAGACACTTACTATCAATGCTGCAACCTCTGGATCATTGCGATCACGAGTCCTTATCCACACCGACATTTTATCAGTTGCTGCACCTTGCCCTCGCAACTGTATATTAAAAGAATATAAACACAAAACCATATTAATTAATAAATTAAAAAATGAATAATATATACCTCATGTCGGATCTGAGACACGTGACGAGTCCCGAGCCTGTGAGCTGGTCCCTGCAACGCTCGATTTTCCGAATGGCGTGTTGACACCTCCTACATTCAATTCATTCAAATTTCAAACAAATCACATATTCTTGAAAATATATATACAACAAAATAATTAATATACAAACCGAAACACCCTCAGTAGACCAATATGCAACCAAGTCACGCCACTGAGCCGGGAGGACACCTCTCGGGACTTTTTCCAAAATGTCAAGGGCACCCACATTTGGTACCCAGTGGTCCCTCTTCACTTTGCCTTTATAATCTTTCTACATCTTACGACATTTGCTCATACACACGGGCCGAAACTCTTCAGGTAATACTTTCAAATTTTGCTATAAAGAAAATAATCAAACATATTAGTATTCTTTATAAATAGAAAATAAAGTAAAATTATTTTCTTACCTAAACCTCCCTCCATAGACGATCTAATGTGTCCTGAGGGATAGAAGCCCAATCACGCGTGGTCAATGGAAATCGATGTGGGTCACGTATGATATGACCCAGCTGACGAATAAATTCCGGGGCATTCGGTCCCACGGGATGAAATACCTCATCAAATGAAACATCTATCGTCGTGTCAGAATTCCATGATAATATGCCACGACCAGGGCCTCTCCTGTGAGAGGAAGAAGCAGCCGAGTCTGATCCTATTGAAAACAATTTTATATATAAATTGACAAATGTTATATATATATATATATGTCAATTACATAAAAAATATAGACAATGACATTCAAACATACCTCGACCCTGAGACGTAGATGCCTCAGATGGATGATGTGGATCTTCTGCCTCTTCCCCTGACATGTCTGCAGTCATAGAAAATATCAGTAATGAGTCCAAAGTGTTTAAAAGATAAATTGGATTGTTCTTAATAAATCAAACTTGTACAACTGTTAATCAAACAAAAAATGGATTGAATAATTAGTGGTGAATGAATTTTAAAAAATCAGAAAGTTATTCAACCTAAATATTTATGACTGAATTAACTTACAAAAGTGAGGATTAAAAATTTTAAGGATTTATAAATGATTAGATAATTTATGATATCCTAGGACATTCTACTGAATAGCGGGAAAACAATTATACCTTTCATTAAGCATGCAAATCGACCGTTTCTCCTTCAACAGCCGCTCTGACCCAATAAATATCTTCTTCATGTTGAACTACGGTATGTTGATCAAGTTGTTGGTAAACAAATGGAACAGTCTCGGGTTCATCTTCTTCAAATAAAAACACTCCTCGCCGAGACATTTTGACAACAACTTGCCAACTTGGATCCGAAGGCAAAGTAACGAAGAATACTTGTTCCGCTTGTGATGTCAAAATGAAAGGTTCATTCTCAACTCGTTCATTATTTCTGTATAACATATAGTTAAAATTAACCAATGAAAACTGATATTGATCGACTTTACATCCACGCACTGGATCAACCCAATTACACTTTAACAATATGTACTTCAAACCGTGTGTGTATACAACTTCAATGATGTCTATCAATTGACCATAGTAATAACCAGAATCGACAAAGGGACAACCTATGCCACTGTTTTGTGTTGCTCGTTTGTCGTCAAAATCTTTAATGCGAAATAGAAAACCATTAGCATCAATAGCTTTATAACGACGAGCCGTTATAGATGGACCCTCAGCTAGTTGGATAAATACTTCAGGTAGCGTGGGGTCCCCTAACTCCCTCAGCTTACGAACCTACATAATTTATAAAAATCAATACTGATATATGCAGAAAGAATTAGTTTAATACTTCACTCATAATGAAAATCAATTTATACATACATAATCCTTGAACCAATCATGAAATGCCGCATAATGAGATTGTTGAATTTGCAACTCAGTCGCACGATGCATCTCTTCTTTTATCTCATTAATGTGTTTCCTGCTAATGATTACGCGATTTTTAAAAGATCAACTTATGCAAACAAAACATGTAAAAGTTATACAAGCACATTGATAAGATACTTACTGCATTAATGGTGCAACTGATGGAGTATTGAACAAGATATATCGATGTGCTTGTATCCACTCGATGTTGTCCATATCAAATGTGGTTCCTTCTCCAACTGGACCATCATGAATCCGAGAGGGCTTATCTAATTTTGTTTCAACATCCGTAAGATATTCTGCACAAAAGGTAGTACACTCATCCATCAAATAACCATTGGCTATTGATGCCTCTGGACGAGCTCTGTTGCGTACAAATCTTTTCAATGTACTGAAATACCGTTCAATAGGATACATCCACCTGAATTGCACTGGACCAGCAGCCATTACTTCATCAGTTAGGTGCACTGTCAAGTGGACCATAACATCGAAAAATGAGGGGGGGAATAGTTTCTCAAAGTGACAAAGCATAAGTACAATTCGGTCCTGCAAACTTTTTAAATCACTCATTCGTTGATTTCTTAAACAAAGCTGTCTAAAAAAATTACTCATATCAATCAAGGGCTGAACAACATTGGGGGATAAACAATCACAAATTGCGATTGGAATCAACTGATGAAGTAATATGTGATTGTCATGACTTTTCAACCCTTGCAATGTCTTGCTCGTCAGATTCACACACTTTGAAATATTAGAAGAGTAACCATCAGGCACCTTGACCATCTTCAAAATGGAAAGAAATGTCTCTTTCTCCTCTGTAGTCATCGAATACTGTGCAGTAGGCATATATTCCTTGTTTCCCTTAGCTAACTGTAAATGAAACTGTTTCCTTAAACCCATTTCTTCCAAATCACGGCGTGCATTAACATGGTCCTTTGACTTTCCACTGACACCTAAAATGGCCCACAATATGTTATCACAAACATTTTTTTCAATGTGCATGACATCCAAATTATGCCTCAACATGTTAGTTTTCCAATACGGAAGACTATAAAAAATACTTTTCTTTTTCCAATTGTGACTGCGCTGCCTACCCACAGCACGAATATTACGTACTGGAGGAGCCACCAAATCCTGAATTTCATATACTGTGCGGATGTTTTCTTCCTCAATATGCGATAACATTTCGACTCCTGTCATGATCTTTGGTGCTGGGCTGAACTCTCTAGAACCATCAAATGCCACTCTGTCCTTTCTGAACCTGTGCTGGGGAGGGAGAAAATGTCTGTGACCCATGTATGCCCATTTTTTGGAATGTTTAAGCCATACAGATTTTTTACTTTTATTGCAACAAGGGCAAGCAAATTCCCCTTTCGTACTCCAGCCTGATAAATTTTCATAAGCTGGGAAGTCATTGATTGTCCACAATAAAGCAGCATGCAGTTTGAACATTTCATTCATTTCACAGTCATAAGTCATCACACCATCGCCCCAAAATTCATTCAACTCATCAATCAATGGCTGAAGGTAAACATCAATCTTATCCCCCGGACTTTTAGGTCCATCAATAAGAGTGGAAAGTAATATAAATTGTTGCTTCATACAAAGCCACAGAGGAAGATTATATGGAACCAACACCACGGTCCATGTGCTATGAGTTGCACCAACCATAGACTTGAATGGATTGAAACCATCTACTGCCAATCCCAATCGGACATTACGAACATCTTTAGCAAAGTCGGGATGTCTGTTATCAAAATCCTTCCATGCATGAGAGTCTGCCGGGTGGGTTAACATGTCACTTTCATGAACTCTTTCTGCATGCTATCTCATTAAATTAGAAACTTTAGATGAAATAAAAAATCTTTTCAACCTCGGTTTAAGGGGAAAGTAACACATTTGCTTTACGGCAATCAGTTTCCCTTGTATCGCAATCTGACTTTGATGAGTCTTATTTCCCATGTTCTCTTTCCACCTGGAAGCGCCACAAACCGTACAAATATCCAAATGAGCAGTTTCATTTCTAAACAAAATACAGTTGTTTGCACATGCATCTATAGTCTCATATGTAAAACCTAAGTTCTCTGTCAACTTACGAGCATAGTAATATGACTCAGGAATCTTAGCGTCGATAGGAAGAACTTTTTTCAATAAAACCAAAAGCATGTCGAATGATGTGTCTGACCAATTATTCAAAGTCTTCAAATGAAACAACTCCACGATAAACGACAGTTTATTGTAAGAAGTACATCCATGATATAATTCTGTTTTCGCATCATCAAGTACTTCATAAAACCTCCTCGAATCACGATCTGCACCAGTGCGAAGATTTATCTCACCGGTCTCAAGATTCTGGATGTCAATGCCTTCAGGATCAAACCCACGTACCATTTCAGTAAGCATTTCATGCATTGGATCAGTCATCCTTGCATCAACATCCATCTGAGCTGCATCTGTATTTTGACAACGAACATATTCTTCTCCATGACGAGTCCAACTCTTATAATTTTTCAGAAATCCATTAAAGAAAAGGTGCTCCCTCACAGTATCTCATGTGAATTGATATCTGTTAGCACATTTTCTACATGGACAACTAATATAGTCACTTTCAAATCCTCTCGTGAAGTTAATAAACTGCATAATACCATTGAAATATTCTCTAGACGTTCGATTTGGAAGATCAATCCAACTCTTATCCATAATAACATCTGTATAACAAACATTTACACAATACTTATTACATTTACATTTTTCAAATCAACTATATTCAAAATAAATATTAACCATTTGTTTATGAACCATTGATAAAATAATAATGTAACTGAAAGCTCATGTTACCTGATTGAGCTACAAACCTGAAAGGGAGGGGAGCCGAAGGCGGTGCTGCGAGGGAGAGGAGGCAGCGAAGGGGAGCCGGAGCCAAAGGCGGTGCGGCAAGGGAGGGGACGGGCAGCGGCGGTGGCGGGGAGTTGGAGGAGAGGAGGCGGTGAGGGGACGGGGGACGGGCAGTGAGGGGGGGGGGGGGTGTCCGGGGTCGGGGGGGGGGGGGGGGGGCTGTCCGAGGTGCGGGGAGGGGTGTCCGGGGTGTCGAGGGCCTGTCAGGGGTGCGGGCAGGGGTGTTCGGGGTGCGGGGGTGTCCGGGGTGCGGGGGGGGGGGGGGGGGGGGCTGTCTGGGGTGCAAGGGGATTGTCGGGGGTGTGGTGTGGGGTGTCCGGGGTGCGGGGGGCCTGTTCGGGGTGCGGGGGGGCTGTCCGGGTTCGGAGGGGGGGTGTCTGAGTGCGGGGGGGGGGGGGGGGGGTGGGGGGGCTGTCCGGGTTCGGAGGGGGGTGTCCGAGTGCAGGGGGGGGGGGGCTGTCCGGGGTGCGAGGAGGCGTCCGGGGTGCGGGGGGTGGTCCGGAGTGCGCGAGGGGGGGGGGGGGGGCTGTCCGGGGTGCGGGGAGGCGTCCGGGGTGTGGGGGGCGGTCCAGAGTGCGTGGTGGGGGGGGGGGGGGGATGTACGGGGTGCGGGGAGGCGTCCGGGGTGCGGGGGGCGGTCCGGAGTGCGCGGCGGGGGCTGTTCGGGGTGCGGTTGCCGTCTGGGGTGGGGGGGAGGGCCGAGAGGCCGGAGGGCGGCGGCCGGAGGCCCGAGGGCGGAGGGCGGCGACCGGAGGGCAGGCGGCGGGGGAGGGCGGGCGGCGGGGGAGGCCGGGAAGCGGGGGAGGCCGGGCAGCGGGGGAGGGGAGGGCGGCGAGGGAGGGCGGCGAGGGAGGGAGGGGGTTAGGGCGGCGATCGGAAGGGAGGGGTCGAGGGGGCGCGGGGGGGGGGGGGGTGGGGCGCAGAAGCCCCCTGTTTTTTTATGTAGGTTAGCGACCGCCATTGGCGGTCGCTATTGGTTAGCTATAGCGACCGCCAATGGTGGTCGCCCGAGTCTGGGGGGCTTCAATGCCCCCTTTTCTAGTAGTGTTAAAAGTCCAACCTCCTCTTTCTATCCTGGAACATTTTTTTAATAATTTTCCCACCAACCCTAAGCCAAAGAATCATTTGAACCATTAATTAAATCCCTCATGATTAAATTTATTTTCATATTTCACGCTATGGAGAAATGAGATTTTTCACAAACCTATGGTGATACATGCAATTTTCAAGTATGAGTGTAACTCTAGATTCAATTTGACATAAAATTCAATGTGAGGTAGGTTGTGATTGGGCCATGGATTGATTTATGAGTTTGAATAAATTTTAATGATTGATATGGAAATGAGAGAGTCTTGTTTTTCATATATGAGACATGATGGAATTCTATTTTGGATAAAATCATTGATATTTTCTCATTTTTGATTGTTGTGTGGAAATTGATTTGGATGTATGATGATTGCCCAGGAGTACAATGTTTAAGTATGGGGGAGTGATGAAGCTCACATTTTCCTATATTTTATACTGTAAATCATTGTTTATAATCCCACCATAGTGTTATTGAATGGTTAATTTTCACGTTTTTATATTTTAGTGTTATTTTGAGCATAAATGTGAAAAATGACAAATTCTGGATTTTTGACAGATTTTTACAACAAGGGTATTTTGGTCATTTAATGAAAAATATAATTCCAAATTTTCTGATTATAATTTTTTTAGAATACATATTTTATTTCCTTCATTTTTGTCTTCCAGACCAGGAGCTGATTCGATCCTCTAGTAGCCGTAAAAATTCAATGAAGTTGAAGGGTTTTCCAGGCGGACAGAACGGACCCCACTTCCATAAAGGACACCCAATTCGGTCTACACAACTCCAACATAGATGATTCCACTTGGAGATGTACGAGGACCATAGGAGCGTTTATAAAATAATTTTCAAGTCGTTTGGAATCCATTATGAGGGATATTGAATGACATACATTTGGAGGAAGCTGCCTGGAAGCTGCCTCCAAAAACAGAAACCGCCAATATTAAATTCATAACTCCTTCTAGGCGCGTCCAATGAAGCTACAATTTGGGGATCAAACGGAGAAGGCATTCTGGAACAACATTTATGAAGAAACCTATTACAGATTTGGTCATTTAAGGGCATCTCTACGCGGAAACGTTAGGATTAATTGTTTTGTGTGTGAATCTGTCACCCCTTCTCCCTATAAATATGTGTCCATTCTCCTAGTTTACAATATATCCATTCTAGGGGGGATAAGGTGGAGCTTATTTCTGTAATTTTTATTCATATTTTTAATATAAATTATTTTATTCTTCTTATTCATACCTCATTCTTCCATTTTTACTTTTATGTGTTTCTCCCACCGTATTCTCTTCTAACTCCATGAAAATGGAGAACTAACCTCGATGTTTGTTTGAGGAGGAGAATGGTGGTTGTTTGAGTTTCATTGTTCTTCAATTTAAATATCTTTATTTAATTCTGATAATTTTGGTGGTGGTTAAATTGATTATGATGTGTGATTTCCCCATTTTCTCTATCACTAAGTTCTTCTTCTCATTCATCATTTATCCTTCCCTTCACTATATAAGTCATGCATACGATGGAGTATGGATTGTATAGCGATGGTCGGAAAAGAGATATCCTAGCTGACTTTAGGAAGAGTATTTCCCCACATGTAGAGATCTCAGTGTTGGGGAAATAACATTTCAAATAAGAGGGTGTAGTGTGATAGATTTTGATCACTACATTGAATTGATATTGAGAATATTTTAATAAACAATGATATCAACCATTATGATCCTCCAAGAACAAATTTCTTCTTTCTTCTTTTTAACATCAAATTGTTTGAATTAAATATATATATATATATATATATTCATATTTTATGAATATTTAAAGCTCATATTTATATTATATATTAGTTAGAAAATAAATAGTGACAATAGAATTTTGGTGTTGTGTAAGTTGCCTCCTTGAGACCTACCCTGGGAGTGCACTATATTGCATTCTTAGGTAAATAATATTTTGATCGGGGATCTACGACAAATCCCCGCTTAGTCACTAACCTCAATAAGACACACAATGTGATGATTATGACTTCATGTGTGTCTTTTAATTTAGAATTGACATTAATTTTAGTAAAAAGAACAAGTGACATACTTAAAACCAAGAATTTTTTTTAGATTATTTAGATAATTTATTAAAAATACACATGAGTCATTTGGGAATTGTAGTAATCAACCACACCTCAATCCTATGCATGGTGTGACCGATATGACTAAAAATATCCGTTATCAGTTTAAAACTGACATTTTAGTTCAAAACATGTCACTCCCTGGAAACCAAGAGTACATTCTATGATTTTCTTGATATTTTAGGACTACAATTCATAAGTCATTTTTGAAATGTACAAAGATTTATCACATCAAATCAATGCATGATTCGACTGGTATGACTCAAAATTCATGTTTTTAGTTTGAAATGAAATTTTATTAAAAAAACAGAATTGGAATATTAAAAAACCAAGAAAAAACATGGTGATTTTTTAATACATTATTAAAATTATCCATGATTCATTTTTTAATATAGGATTCAACCTCACGTCAATACAATTCACTGTTTCACTATTATGACTCTAAGGGCATCTTTTTGTATAAAATTGACATTAATTTTAGTAAACTGAAAAAGTGACATTCTGAAAACTAATAAAACACATTCATATTTTTTTTGATACTTTAGGAAAACAATCCAGGAATAATTTGTGACGTTTTGGAATCAACCCCACTTTAATCTGATGCATATTGTGACTGATATGACTAAACATGATCATTATCAGTTTAAAATCGATATTTTAGTTCAAAATGTGGCACTAACTAAAAACCAATCAAATTCAATATGATTGCCTTGATAATATAGTATAATGATTCATAAGTCATTTTTTACATGTATGAAGAATCCTCATATCAAACTGACACACGATATGATTAGTATGAATCAAAATGCATGTTTTTAGTTTGAAATAAAATTTTAGTAGAAAATATTACTCTCATACTGAAAACCATGAAAATGTATTCAGAATGTTTGGATATTTTATGAAAATTATTCATGGGTCATTTTTGATGTGTAGGAGTCAACCTCACCTCAATATGACACATAGTCTGACCGGTATGACTTCAAGTGTCTCTTTTTATTTAAAACTGAAATGAATTTTAGTAAAAAGAACTAGTGGCAAATTGAAAACCAATAAAACACATTTAAATTAGTTTGATACATTATAAAAAATAACCATTAGTCATTTGGGAGATGTAGGAATCAACCATACCTCAATCTGATGCACAGTGTGACTGATATGACTAAAAATGTACTTTATCAGTTTAAAATGGACAATTTAGTTCAAACATGTCACTCATTGAAAACCAAGAGAACATTATGTGATTGTCTTGATATTTTTGAAATGTGATTAACAAGTCATTTTGGAAATATACCAAGTAGTTTCACATCAAATCAATACATGATGTGATCGGTATGACCCAAAATTAATGTTTCTATTTTAAAATGATATTTTAGTAAAAAACACAACTGGAATATTAAAAACCAAAACCAACATGTGAATTGTTTTGATACATTAGTAAAATTATCCATGGGTCATTTGTGAAATATAGAAGTGAAACTCACCTCAATACAATTCATGGTTATACTAGTATGACTCTAAGGGTGTCTTTTTTTTTAAATTGACATTAATTTTAATAAACATAACAAGGGACAAACTAAAAACTAAGAAAACACATTCAATTTTTTTTTGATACTTTAGGAAAATCATCCATGAGTAATTTTTTATGTTTAGGAATCAACCCCACCTTAATTTTATGTATAGTGTGACCGGTATGACTAAACGTGTCTATTTTCCGTTTAAAATTGACATTTTAGTTCAAAATGTGTCACTCACTAAAAACCAATAAAATGAAATATGATTTTATTAATAATTTAGTACATTGATTCATAAGTCATTTTTGACATGTGTGATGAATTCTCACATCAAATCGATAGATGATGTAATAAGTATGAATCAAAATGCATGTTTCTAGTTTGAAATGACATTTTAGTAAAAAACACGACTCATATACTGAAAATCAACAAAACACATTTTGATTATTTTGATACTTTAATAAAATTGTTCATGAGTCATTTGTGATGTGTTGGAGTCAACTTCCCCTAAATATGATGTACAATGTGACCGGTACACTTTAAGTGTGTCTTTTTATTTAAAATTGACATTAATTTTACTAAAATGAAAAAGTGACATACTGAAAACAATGAAAAATCATTCAGATTATTTTTATACTTTAGGAAAATGATCTATAATTCATTATTGACATGTAAGTATCAACCCTAGCTCAATATGATGTATAGTGTGACCGGTATGACAAAAAGGTTCCATTTTTAGTTTAAATTTTACATTTTATTTCAAAGCATTTCACTCACTGAAAACCAATAAAATTCTCTCTAATTGTCTTGATAATTTTTTACAGCAATTCATAAGTCCTTTTTGATGTGTATTAAGTAGTCCCACATCAACTTGATGCACTATGTGATTGGTAAGACTCAAATTTCATGTTTCCAATATCAAATGAAATTTTAGTAAAAAACAGAAGTTGCATACTGAAAAATGAGCATAATGTTTAGGATTATTTTGATACATTAGGAAAATGATCCATGTGCTGTTTTTGATGTGTAAGAGCCAACAAAACCTCAATAAGATTCATAGTGTGACTGGTATGACTCCAAGTGTGTTTTTTATTTAAAATTGACAACAATTTTAGTAAAAAGTACAAGTGACATATTGAAAAATTATCGAATGCATTCATATTGTTTTGATACATTAGTAAAATTGTCCATGAGTCATTTTTGATGTGTAGGAATAAACCAAACCTCAATTTGATGCATAGAATAAAAGTGTCCATAACCAGTTTAAAATTTACATTTTTGTTCAAAATGGGTCACTTATTAAAAACTGAGAAAATATGCTTTGATCATCTTGATAATTTAGAACATAGATTCATAAGTCACTTTTTATGTGTATGAAGAAATATCATGTCAAACCAATTAATGATACGACTGTTATAACTAAATATTCATGTTTCCAGTTTGAAATGACATTTCAGTAAAAAACCCAACATACATATTGAAAACTATGAAAAAACATTTGGATTGTTTTTATACTTTAGGAAAACGATTCATGAGTCATTTCTGATGTGTAGGAATCAACTTTACCTCAATATGATGCACAATATGATTGGTATGACTCCACATGTGTATTTTTATTTTAAACTGACATTAATTTTAGTAAAAAGCACAAGTGACATACTGAAAACCAAGAAAACACATTCATATTTTTTTTAAAACTCTAGGAAAATGATTTAGGAGTCATTTATAACTCCAAATGTGTCTTTTTAATTAAATATTTACATTTTATTAATGTATTCTTTTATATTAATGTTTAACTTATTTCTTTATAGTATAACTAACAAAATATTTATTTTCTTATATAAGTAGAACTTTTTTCTCAGGTTGAGATGATTTGTTAGAAAATTTATACTATGGGAGAACATTTTTGATAGGGGATCACATGCATCAAATGATGAAACATTAATGTTTTTAAATGTTATTTGGACAATTTTAAATGTAATTATAATTTTTTTTGAAATATATATAAAAGTTTTCTTTTTTATATACAATGGGAAAACATTTTATTATTCATGGTGTCACATTACATGTATATAGAATTGTTTGAAATTATTGATATTTTCTCGGTGTGCTGTTATATTAACAACACATTATAGACAGCTAGGCCTTTATCAGTGCTATTTCGAGTGCTGATAAAGGGTCCCCCCCTATTAGTGTTGTGATTAAAATCTCTTTTTAGTACTATGAAAATCCATTTTTTTGTTGTTAAAGGGAATATGTTTAGAAGTGTGACTATTAAACAAATCATGAGTCTCAATGAATTTCATGGAAGCTTCAAATCAGTTTTTATGGTTGGAATCATTACCATAGATCACTATTTCCTCTCAACATTCATGTATTCAAAATGTGATCCTCTAGAAAGCGTCTCTAGGTGGGAATATCTCGTGTCCTTTGAACATAGTGATTTCTATTGATCATATGTATAGAATTTAATGTTATATTGGACTCCTTAGAAAATAAGTGACATGGTTTTTTTCTAGATAAGGAGATCCATGATTTTTAATGTTTTATTTCAAATAAGGGACTTATCTACCTAGAATATATGTGGGATCGTTTTACTAGGTGAAAAAAATAAAAAAGGAGTTTTCACATTTGGTGTAGGCTTGAGTATTTTCTAGATAAATTTCATGACATATCCTCCATTGTGGATTTAAGGGATTTCCATATTGTTTTGGATCCCTCTTATCATTTCCCCATTCTTGTGAAGTTGTCCACTAGCCAAGAAAGAGCTAGTCACTTCTTTTTCTTTACTATTTAGTCCTCCTTCATACTTTTTCATCAAGTGGTGGAATCATCATAGAATAAAATAGCTTACGGAATTTTATTGATTAATTCTCATAATAGTTTGTGGCATCTCAAGGGTGATCTACAATCATGTACAAGTAGCCATCCTCATAACCATCAAAATCTAGAATTACTCATGGATGAGATTGAGACTTTGGGATCTGGGCTTGAGGATAATTAGAATGATGATATTTTCATTGATCTGGTTCTAAATAAAACCTTAGATAATAAGTTTTTGGAACTCCAACATTCATCTCATGGAAAATCAAAGGTGAAATGGATTTAGGATGTAATAAAAAAATGGATTATTTCCACACTTGTATAAAAAAAAGTGATGGATCATGCAGCCAAATATATATCGGGAGGAAGATTCCTTCTCCAAAGATCATTATGAGGTGGGGACATGTTGAAATCCCATTTCAAGTCACTTATATCTAGGTTAAACTCTCACATGAAAGGAATCTATCCATGTAGACAAGTAGTGTTGCTTGATTCCATCCCTCTCATGGTTTTGGCCAGTGAAAATTTTACATTTAAATTGGTGTCGAATGAATATGAAATTCACTAGGAGGTTCTTGGTCTTGATCTAGATAGTGCACTAGGTCCTGACAGTTTTCTAGGTTCCTTCTAGATCACTTTTTTGGAGCTAGTTAATTGTAATATAGTGGAAGTGGTTCAAGAATTCATCCATGGTGGCACCATTCCCTATGTGGTGAGTGAAACCTTGCTGGTTCTCATTTCTAAAATAAATGATCTATCTTTGTTGAAGCATTATAGACCAATTAGTTTGTGTGATTTTACTTATAAGGTATTTTAAAGTGTCCTTAATAGGATTTTTTACAATCATGTCTCTCAATGGAACTCAGACGATCACCATGGATTTTTCAAGGGAAGAAATATATAGGGTTTCATCATCTTGGAATAAGAGATGGTTAGTGTTTTAAAAGAAATAGTGATTGACTCAAAAATGTCCATAAAATTGGATATGAATAAGCCATATGATTGTAATTAATGGTCCATTATTATTAAAGTATTAAATAGTATGGTTTTCTCTATACATAGCAGTAATAATTTTTTCAGATGCATCTACTCATCATGGATTTCCATTTATTTCATAAAAAAGACATTTTTATTCTTAAAATCTATTTGAGGTATCTAGAAAGGAGACCCACTTTCCCATATCTTGTTCATCTTAATGAAATACACTCGGAGTAGGTTCATTTAAAATTCTCTTGCTAAAGGATCTTCCATTCCATTAATGTGGATGATATATTTTCATGGCATCTCCCACCTTATGTTTGCGGATGATACTATCATTTTTATCTATGGAATCAAAGTTCAATTCATGGAATAAATAAGGTCTTAAAAATGTATTTCACATTGAGTGGATATATCATGAACCTTGAAAAATGATATTTTTACATTTCATATTGGTGTTCAGATGAAAGGGTAGGAGATTTGGAGTACATCATTGGAATTTGTAGGAATAACATCCCCATGGATGACCTTTGTGATCTAATCTTCACTAATAGTTTCTGTATCCACCACTTTGGAATGGAGGTTGATAGAGTTGTTATCCACATCACAAAGTAGAATAGTCATTTTCTATCCTTTAAAGGAAGGATAACTCTAGTAAAATATGCGGTTTCATCCATTCTCATTCATGTTCTTTTAGTTATCAAATATCCTAAATTCGTCATTCTATACATTAAAAAAGGAATTGAAACTTTCATTTGGAACACACACTTTGAGTGTAGACACTATTAGATATCATGGGATAGGAGGGATAAACTAGAAAACGATAGAGGCATCACGTTCGTGATATTATTCGATAACATGTAAGGCCCACATGCAAAAATGTTGGGCCGACAGCATGAGTGACATCATATTTTGGCACAAGAACTGTGTAGGAAAACATGTTGGGTTTTCTAGGTTGTCCAACCCTATAAATGACCTTTAGGCGAGAATATAGGTACTCGACCTTCATCCAAGCCATCCTCAGCAAGGATCAATGTGACATTTTTCACCTCATTGATATTTATTCTAAACTAGATATCTTTTTCTTCAATAGGTCCAATTTTTTTTGTTCTTCATGAAATAATACCACATATTATTTTATGCTCCATGTGTTCTTGATTGATTGGGGGGATGCTGTGGTTAAAGGACAACCATTCCAAGTAAAACATTCTAGTTTGGTATGTTTGAAACCAATATCTTCCCTCCGATGATAATTTCATGAATAAAATAATTCATATGGTGTCTAAATTCTAATGATTCAGGGAACCTAGTGTCGAAACAATGCGACACCTATTCATTTATGTTCACTAGGAGTCTTGCGTGTGGTGATATTTTGGTATCTTCACAAGTATTTTCTCCTATAAAGGAACTGATATAAACTTATTGTATTTTCTTTTCTTTGGTGTGAGGACCACTAATATCAAAATTAAGGAAATAATTATAATTCTCAATGTGAGATGTACAAACATATGGTTAGTGAGGAACAAAGCTTAGATCAAGGGAAACATTAGAATGAGAACAACCGTTGTGCTTAAAACTAGGACCCGACTGATCGGTCTCTTTCATCATCTCAAGAACAGAGTTTATCCACTTCCCATAGACTACTAAAGGCATATGTGCCTCAAATTACCTTTTTTAATTATCCCTATACTAGTCAGTGGATATGATAGAAACTACCTATTTGAGGCCTCTAGCCTAATATTGATTGTTCGTGCAACATGGTCTTTCTGAGGGTTATGGATTAGTGAGGGATACCAGAGGATCTGTTATTTTTACATTCATGGATTCCTTTGGGAGTTGCAACTCTATTAAAGATGAAGACATTGAAATTTTAATAGTGATGAAGTTATGAAGTAGTAAGAGAATCAAGATAATAGTGGTGGAAACAGATTCCCTGATTGGGAATCAATCATTTCTAAGACAATATGCAACTCCTTGGTCCATTTCCTATCAAATTCACTAATACAAGAGCCTTGCCAATAATGGAACAACTATATTCCACATAAGTTGTGAGGGAAACAAGGTGTATGATTTTCATGCTTATGAGGCTCCCTTGGATGGTTTGATCACTTTCTTCTCTATTATAGGATCACTTTCTTAGGAAGTGGTTCTAATTGTAAGGGAGAATGTTCTCAGACTGCATCACTTTAGACTGCCAAACACTATATGTCACTTTCAAGGTTCCTTTATCATTTTAATCAAATTTAATTATTAATGGAAGATGAAATTATTTTGAAGTTATAAAAGAGATAAATTAGAATTTAGAATAGGTGGATGGATAATATAAAATAAGAAGTTATTATTTACAATGAAGAAATCGTTTTCCCTCTTTGTACGCTCTTTTAATGTTTTTAAATTCTCATTGATCTTTTATTATTAATGTTATTAGTATAACTATTAATTTATTGTTAGAGAATATTAATAATGTATTGAATATTTAATTTTTTCAATATATCTATTTTTACAACTAGATATGAGAGGTAGTGTTGAAAAATGAAATACACCACACATGGTAGCGATAGTTTACACGTCATAGAAGCCACATTTTAATTTTATGAAGGAATGAGTTGAAGATAGAAAATGGTTTTTCCATTAAAATAATAAAATTTTAGTATAGTAATTTTACTAATTTATTATATTAGTATTTTTATAATAACTTTTTAATATAAATTTAATTAATAAAGGGTTACGGTGTGGATATTACTCATCTTGGGGATACGATTATTCTTTTGAATGACTTAATGGATATTGAGGTCATGTGTCATAAAATAAACCACTAGGGACTGAATATCTGATGGTAAGATGAATGAGAAAACATAATCAAACCACAAATAGTCTAGTATTTGGCGACTAATTTTGAGTTGGAATATCACACACATGGGAGGCCTTAGCCTAAGGTTCATGTCGACACACACACCTTTCCAAACACCAACATGATATTGAATGCTAAAATATTACTTATAATATAATTCATGTATACATATATATCCCACATCAGATTATGGAAGAAGTACTATAAAGCACAGGGACAAAATAAAATCCCACCAAAACTATAAGTGTCGAACCTGTTAGAAGGAGGGAACTACTATCAAATGAAACAACTGGAATGAACCACGGTGTATCTAGATCACTATTATCCTCCTTCTCATGGTCCACTTAGGAATATAACAAAATTCGTTTCATCTATATAATACATGATATGCATGATCATATACCATGCATGAGTGAGTGTATAAATACCTAGTAGAACACCATGAAATCATGAAACATAGATCACTAAGAGAGTATTCATAACATTATAAAAAACTATGTCAATTATAAAATGATACATGAAAATAATGAAAACCCATACACAATAAAGATAAACATCAAGTCTTAAGGTAATGTTAAAACCATATCTTTAGTTGAGGATTCTTGATTGAGGCTTCAAGATAACGCCCTTCTATGAGAACTCACTGCACAAGAGTGATAACACTAATGGAACTCATCTGAGAGGTCTTTCCTATTGGGTCACATGATGAAGTAGTACACATTTGATCTCATTATATAGAAATAAATAGGTAGAGGATATCACCTAGGTACTATATTGGATTATATACCCTACCTAAAGTAAACACGCTAGCAAGGAGATCACAAAACCTGGAAGTCAGTATGGGATTATTAGAAAAACATAGGGAAGAAAGTTGATTCTGGATCACACCCCGAGCCACATGGAGGTATTCTGAAACTATATCTGAGATAGATATCATATAAGGGAACAAATAATATAATCATTACATGATGCCTTACTCCCCCTCATATTAATGGACTAAGGGGACACACCCTAGAGATAGTGGTCCACATTGAAGAGAACAAGGGCCTCAAACTACCCTAGAAAATGTCCATGGATTGTATAAGGTATACATGAAATGTATTTTACACTATGGGTCTACCTGTGTAGTATAGATCATTCCTATGTACTATGACCTATACCTATTTACTTTGGATGTGTCAGTGTATCTAGTTATGTCTTTGTACCCTAGTTGTGTCTGAGTACCCTATCACACCCATGGAATTTGGTCATGCCTGTGTACCTTGTCATGTACATATATATGGCATATCCATGCAAACATACCACTAGGAAACAGGATGAGTCTCCAAGAATGGGTCATATGATGTGTGGTAGGTCCCACATAGTGTGTGATATTTTATTTTTCTGGAACCCTAGCCTCCACAACCATGGGACCACACAATGTGAGTTGTTCAGACTATGCACCAAGTATGTTAGGTTTTCCTAGAACAAGCTAGATTTTTATATGGCTCAAATAATGAATTTACCACCTTTGATTCCACCATAATATATTATGATTAATATTTATCTGGTATTGATTGATCTAGGTCATCACTAGTGGCTGGATTCTAGGCACTGATTATCTTGGGAATCATCTATCATCACTATACATTGGAAAACACTAAACATAAAAAATGAACTCAACTGATCCATCACTAGTTCATCCATCATAGTAACTATACCTTGATTTTGTAATCAATATAGAACCTATACCCACGTACAATGATCTATTTTACCAAATATTTAATGCACAATGATCACTCACTAGGTATTTTTTGAACCACCTAGAAAACAAGATATTGGTGATGAAGGTAAGCATAATATAGGGAGAAATGCACAAAACAAAAAGAGTGATAAAAAAATTAGTCCATTCTTTGGTTTGTATTCTATTAATTAATTTGGGGAATTATTCACATATAATAGTAATGTTGTATGAACAGAGCAATTTCAATTCCTAATTATTGGAAGTTAAAAACATCTACTTTAATCTAACATCAATCCAAAATAAATTCATGTTATGTTAGTTAACTTTTGATTGATATGAGATAATAAAATGAAATTAATTAAATGATACAAATGACCTTACATGAGTTTTGATCAATAAAATTGAAGTATAGTTCCACGTCATTGGTCATTGGCGAGATCTAGGAAATCCTTTGGCACATCGATAACCAAACATTGATCTGTTGTCATTCATCCAAGAACTCTACTCCCAATAGATTCTCCCTAAATACCTAGTGTTTTATATATAAACCTATGGATTTTGTTAACATTGAATAAATATAGGAGGTTAGATTTGGAAAATTAATTAATTAATTAATTAGTTTATTAGTACTCCCATGAAAACTCATTAACAAAAAACTCGATGCCAATAAAGGTCATGTTACACCTAGGGTAAAACCTACATTCTAAATTAAAGGGAATTAATAGATTTCCCATATGATACACTATTGTAAAATTATTTCATTATTTTAGAAAAAAAATTTATATGTGATATAATATATTTAATATTTTTATTTCATCAATACTAATCCTCCCGGGATCTGGAATCCCATGCTAACTTTGCACCTATACTCAAAAAGATTGTTTAAAATATCCCAAAGTTTTCAATAGAAAAAAAATATTCATTAAATTCTATCAACCTCAAATACTTTCATCCCAAAAATAAATAACCCACTCAAACATGTGAGCATGTCGAGCTCGCATCTTTGTTCTCCTTCTCTTAGGTTCTCACTTGAAGTATCCATTTCTACCACCAAATGTGTGCTAAGAAAACCACTCACCCACATAGGATCTTTTCCTCTTGATACTTAATCTCTACTTGGTGATTTTTGAAGGTCAATCCATACTTGATTTCCATATTTCTCTATTCGATAACTTGTCATGGGCATGTGCATATCTTATTAGCTGGAAAAAATGTATTTCATTGTGTACCTGATCTAATTGTGGTGGTGGGGCCAAGTCGTATGACACTCTACCGGCCCTATGTAGTATCTGAAAGGGGATATTAATCTCATTGATAACATTACACCTCAAAAAAATCTTCATAATATATGATAATTTTGGGCCATGAGGAACATGTGGTCTCCCTTTTAGATCTCTAAATATCTCATTTTTTGGTCTGAATAAGACTTCTTAAGGCTCTGGTTAATCATCAAACACTCCTAGGTGATTTTCCCCTTCTATATTATTTCTCACAACAATCTAGTTCCATGAGTCAGGTCTCCCCTAGATTAGTTCAACATAGTGGTGACCTTTAGGGTCTCTAATACAAGGCCTTGAGTGGTGGAATACCAATGGTGGAGTGGTAATTATGTTTATAGGAAAACACCAACCATGGTAGGTGATCCTCCCAAAAATGGAAAAAGTCCATCATGCAAGCCTGAATCGTGTCCTTCAGAACATGAATGGTCTTCTCACTATGTCCATGAGTATATGGTATAATTGTCATGCTCAATTGCAACTAAGTCCCAATGTCCTCTAAAAATCTTCTCTATAATCATGATGTGAAGTTATAAACACAATTTGGAACGATCACAGAAGGAACCCCATGAAGATGAAATATCTCTTATACATAATGGATTCCCAATATCAACACTAAAATCATCTTTTATATTTCTATGAATTGGGATAATTTGGTGAGTTGGTCTAGAATCACCCAGGTATTATTATGTCCTTTAGACGATTATGGAAGCCCCATTTTAACATCACAGGTAATTATAGAATAATACTATTTAATATTTTTTAATATTTATTAATTATATTTTACCTTAAATGGACTCTATGTTCAATATCATACCCAACATGAAATAATGGGTTTCTCGAAAATCTTACATTGCACACATGACTAAGTTATATCAAAAAATAATATATTATTAATATTATAATTTTAAGTTGTAGTTATCGCAAAGCTGTTAGAATTTCGGGAATGAATTATATTAACTAAATTATGAAAATGAGGTGTACACATGTTTATATAATTATTCATTGGTTACCAAATTAACTTTAAATGAAACTAAAAACCAATCGAATATAAAGGATATATTTTCTCTTATGAAAGACTATTTAAATGTGAAAAATTGTGTTTATAAAATAATAAAATCACACTAGTTAGATTATATTAATTAAATATTAATTCTATATAATTTTTAAAATTCATATTATCTGTTTTCTAGACAATATACAAGAAGAAATACAATTTTACGAATAAAATGAGTGTTTTTCTAAAAATACAGTTTTATCGCCTTTTTATGGTGAACCCTTTCTAAATATAGTTTTTGTCACTTTTATATGTTATATTTTAAAAAATAGAATTCTTATTTTTAATTCGGTAATTAAAATTTACTTTGGTTAATTTTTGGTAATTTTTTAATTAAATTCATATTTTAATGAATAGTGGAAATTACTTCATTTTTAATTCAAACAGCATTTTCATCTAATTTATTTATATTATTATATTATAATTTTACTTAGTATTAAGGTATAATTAGATAATTTTTTTTACCATTTAATCAAATTTTTTCCATTTTTAGTAATTTCACATTTCAATTGGATATTAACACTTGTCAATCTTTTTATGGTTTTTACATTAAAAAAACCTATTTCCACAATCCGTCAATGAGATTAACATTAAATTAAATTTATTAAATTTTGTGAATTGGATTTTAAAAAATGAAAAAAATGGATATAATCAGTATGAAAAATTTGATCTAATGTGATCAAGTTGGAGTCATTTGGATTAAAAAAATTATTTATATCAATTTAATATTTTAAGAGTCTCCAAGGGTGCCCCTCACCTCTCCTATAAAAAGGTACCCACACTTCTATAATACTCACACTTCAAGAACCATTTGGTTTGGAAAATATCTGACAAATGTCATTCCTATAGTCCCTCCCTACTTTTTTGAGGTCTTATTCTAGTAAGAACACCCTTCTTAGAGGTGTAAAGTTGTTCTTCAATGATAATCAACCAAAGAAGAGGTATCATTTTTTAATTGTTTAGGTATTATTTATTCATTAATTACATTAAATATTGTTATTATAAGATCAAATTATAATTATATTATCCTCAATATACTGAAATATTATTATGTCAATATCATCACCTAAATCCATCTCCAATTTTATTAAATGGGAAATGAACATTTTGTTCGTGAGTATGGTGGACTACCGCCTCTTGAACCGATATAGTTCATTTTTCATTAGTATTTCTAAATAATAGCTGTAATGATGGAATAAATGTTTATATATGATATTAATGACATATTTATCAATTTAAAAGAATAATATTTCAATTATTTTTTTAACATCCAGGCACATAAAAATGATAATGTCGTTCCTTCGTACAAGTGAACTGTCACCTCCATGAAGTGATGTGAATTGTTTATATTCACCAAATAACTTCTATGATATATATTAATATATTTAAATAATAATTATTAGTTTAATAATATTATGATCCTTTTATATATATAAAATAATAATTACATAATTTCTATGACGATCAATGAAAAATGGAAAACGTTACTAATGTGTATGTACGGACTACCGTCTTTATGATTATAACGTTATTAATTTCTAACAACCATAATTAATAGTTTGATTTAAAATTTAAGATTGATATATAAAAGTTATTATTATGTCATGAAAACCATTGTGTATATGATAGACTTATGACCACATGGACTATTGACATCGTACCCTGTTTATTTTCGTCTCAAGTACCGAATATCGGCAAAACTTCAAATATGAACTTAAATAATTTTAAAATTATTATAACATGATAATAAGTTATATAAAAGGAATAATGAACACGAAAAATGTTCTTAGGAAATTGTAAATTAACTTATTTTTATTATTCAGGATGATAAATAACTAATAAGATGATTCAGACTCGAGGTAAGGGACTTCGTCTCAATCTCTTTACATTGAGACATTTTTGATAATATGCACCTTTATAGTTTTATAAGGTATATATATAGTCACTAAGATAATTAATAACAATATTATTCAATATACTAGAGTAATTTAATGTTTTGGTAAATTTATTAATTCATGGAGATTAAGATATAAATGTTCAAAGTGATATGTAACACCTTGAATGTTTAAAGATTTAATTATAAAATCATTTTCTTAAGGATATTAATTTAAATATTTATTTATATATATATATATAAAATGATTATACATGACATTTTATGTCTATATTTAATTTCATTTAGAGTATTCAAAAGGAATATTTTTATATGAAGCATTTTACTTTCATTACAAGATGATATTAGGAATGTTTTTTTGATTTAAAATATACGATGAAATTGACTTCTCTACCAATTTAACTTTTATTTGATATTTGTATTCCTCTATAAGCCTTAATGTCTTTTAAAAGGAAAATAAATCCCTTATTCCTTTTTTTTGGAATCTTGGTATTACAAATTTGTTCTAAAATTAAAATGGTATTTTATATGAAAATGCTACTCAAATGGGATTAGAAGAGTTTTTCAAAAGGGTTTTGTTATGACTGTGTTTTATTCATGAAATGGTACATGAGCATTATATGAAACAGGTGACCCCGATATAGCTTATTCTAAGGGTGGATCCCCATTATAGTTCATGGGTGAGCCCAACACATCTTATATGAATGGTTGAGCCCTATTACGACTCACAAGTGAGCCCATTATGGCTTATATGAATGGATGACCCCCATTATATCTCAAAGGTGAGTTCGATATATCTCATATGAATGGTAATTCCCATTGTAGATCTATAATTCATTAACTAATAATAATATTGGAAGTTGGACATATTGTTTTTCTAGTTGAAAGGGGTTGGAATGATTTTTATGTATATGACTCTCTAAGTCACCTAAATGAGTTTTAATTGTTTTCTATTAGTTTTAGTGTTTTTAATTCAGAAAAAAGTATGAGTGTTATTCATGTTAAAATATTTTGTTTCATATACTAAAAAACATTAAATAGGTTACCATGATTTATCTAGACTAATGGTTTTAAGTTTCTAAGTACCTTACAGATTTTTTTGTGCTCATCCAAAGTTTTTAAATGTTTTCACATGAGTTAAGGGAGAGTAGAGTCAAGGATGGAATCAAGGAAAAGTTGTGATGATTAAACATGAAAATAAACAATGTTTCTTATTAAAAGTTTTTGTATTATGGAATAATTTGATACTATTGGATGTGATCACTTTATATTTCTATGGTTTTGTAATGTAATAGTTATGGAATAATTCTTTAAAGATCTAAATAGGAAAATATCCTCAATGTTGAATTCCTGGCTTAACTCAAGATTACGCAATGTTTAATTCTAGGGCCTTATAGTTGTTATCAAAGGTCAGTTTACATAACATTGGAGATTTGGATGTGTTAATTTATTTCCTTTAGAGTATTTTTCTTTATAGATAATTTGAAATGATGTAGAATTTTAATATTACCTTATTTATTCATCAAGACTATGTGTGTTTAGAATGGTTTTCTACAGATGAAATAGAAAATAAGTAATGGGAAGGCATAGAGAGGAAAACAACCTTTCAAATAAAAACCATGAGGTGGTTGGAATTAGAACTGAATGGTTTGTTGCAGTAATGACACAATTGAATTGGGCTATAAATGATGGTTGTATCCATGCATGAGATCATCCAGATCAACTATAGAAGAATATGTCAGTAGCATAACATTTTATGAGGCAACATCCCCCATAATTCAATCGATCATCTAAAATAGTGGGAGATGGTGGATGTAAAAAAACCTGGGAGAATATATTTGAAGTCATGGGATGTTCGGAATGTCAAAAATTAACTCTTTCAATATATAATTTTGATGTTGAAGCTAATCAATGGTGGTCATTAGGTAAGAAAACTGGAGAGAAAAATGATCTTGATTCCATGGAATGAGAATAATTTAAGGATATTTCCTTCTGAAATATTTCCTAATGTTGGTTCGACTTAGTATTGAGAAACACTCATGGAATTAAAGAAAAGTAATAATGATTTAGTTTCTGCATTGGTTGAAAAATTCAGAATATTTCTAGGTGTGCTCCAGATTTTATTCAAGACATTTACAGTAAAATTAATATATTTTAATCAAGATTGAAATAATGCCTAAGGGGAGCTTTGGCCTCCTAAGAATTTAAAAGTTATGAAAAAGTGGTTTGTTTTTCTAAGAATGTTGAAATAGATTTTGCTGACACTTACCTACCATGAGAAGAAAAAAGTAAGAAATGGTAAAGGTGGTAGGAAATAGAGAAGCAACTGACTAAAATTTTTAGAGGTAACCCTAATACTTGTTCAATGCATGTTAAAATAAAATTTAGGGATTTTATGTTATGATATGGAATGTTTTAATAGTATGGTATGTTTTTTCACAAGGTTTGTGGCTCAAAACACTTATTATTATTATTTTCCTTACACTTTTAGGAAAAGGGAGAAACCCAAATTCACTTTCAAGCCCACAAAACACATCCAAAACCGACCAATAAAACAAACACCCAATGAAACCAAAAAAAACTGAAAACCATAATCTCCATACCCATCATAGAAACCAACACAGGAGTACTCCTCCACGGTGGTCATTCCCCATTCAAAATCCAGATTAAAACACCTCATGAAATCACCATTATAGTCTCGCCTCACATAATCCAATGTGATTCACCCAAGACCAACTTTATTGGATTGGTTGAAATTTTTAAAATCCAGGGTCACCCCATGATCTCGCTTAAAGGAGACTTTGGTGCAAAAAAATTGAGGTAGATATGAGTAATCCTTCATGCCTTTTCTTTTTGGAGTAGCAGATCCCACTCCTCCATCCTCAGTCCTGGTTCTATCTCCACATTGCACTATATCACTGAAGGAGAGATTGACCATACCACCTCTATTATCCTTGTAATTCCTGGAAAGCATCCCCTTAATTAAAAGAATTCTATCCCAGGTTGATTCCTTTCCCTCTTCATCTCTTCCTCTCCTCTAATCAGGTGTATTGTAGTCAATCCCAAATAGATAGTTGCCCGCGGTGCCATCATCTCTAAAGAATCCCTTTCCTTTCCCCTCAACAACATTTCCCAAGTCGGCCGATTTTCACTACTGATAAACGGTATTCACCATAGTGGGTTTCTCTATAATCCTATAGGAATCCTCATGTTCAACTTCTCCTACCACTAAATCCCTCATATTGACCTCAAAGGATTCATCCTGCTCCGCTGGAACAGAATTCAAAACCCTCCTTAGCAAGTCCCTGAAACCTGTTACTCAAATAAATAAAAGGATTAGGGGAGATACCTAGTCCCCCACTATCCTGGTATCTCTTAGTTCTTCTCCATTCCACTAATGATGTACTTTTTCACTTTCTTCCCTCTGTTCCCTCATCTCCAAAGTATCAATCATATGATGATCCCCCAAATTCTCCTCAACAGATGGGTCACCATTCTTTTGAGAGCTCTAATTGTTAGAATTCTCCTATCTTTGACTCTTGACTACATCTGGCACATCCAGATTGAGTTGAGTCATCATAACATCCATCAAGTTATGATTAACCTCTTTATTCCACTTGTATTAGTTTAGTACACTAATTATTATTTTATTTAAAGAAGAGTTAAAAGAGTTAAAATCAAATCTTAATAACAAAAACATTTTTAACATAGGGTTATACAAAATATAAATTTGACTATAAATATTCATTATAAAGATAAAAAGATTTCCTGCATAATAGTATTTTATTTATATTTGTTATACATTAAATAATTTAATTAATTTATGACACAATTATGATGTAGTAATTACCAAATTAATGAAATATTAAAATAATTGATAATATAAATATCCAAATAAATGTAATTTTAAACTTTTTATGAATTAAAATAATTTTATAGGTTAATATTACATATTAGGATTGGTTAGGTTAATTTTTTGTGATGTAATAATGTGGTTATAAATTTAGAAAAAAACAAATACCAAATAGTGTCAAAATTGACATAAAAGAGTTTTTAAAACAAATATTATATTATTAATTGATATTCAATTTATAAAAATGTAAGGTATGGCCAAAAGACTTATATAAGGATAGGTGTATCATTAATAAACCATTTGGGGTTCTCTTAGAAGTATATAGTATGTTTATTAACCATATAATATAAAAATAGAAAGAGACATGGTAAATGTCAAACTATTTAACTCAGAGATAAATCTAAAAGATAAAGTTAATATAGTCACCCAAACCTGTCTAAAACCTATTGGTTGGGTGGTCTTTGAACCATCTCTACCTTATCATTTAAATAATCCATTTTTTGAGCCATTATAAACCGAAAACGATATTATTATAAAATAATATTTCTAGCTTTTCCTAAGGTTCCCCTGACCCCTCTTATAAAAGGTCACTCCCCATTCTCTCTAATTCATATATTAAAATCCTTTTGGCTCCACCAAAGCCTTCCCAATTATCCTCTAAAATTCCCAAAAATCATCTTATAGTCCCTCCTTTGGTCAGAAATCCAACTTAAGTAGCCCTTTTGATCAAATCAAAAGGAAGAACCTGAAGAAGAGGTAAATATTTCATCACCTCTTTCAAGTTCCTTTCTTCTTCCACTTCATTTTTATTTGTTGTTTCCATTATAAAATAATAACTCCAGTACATTATATATAATGTGATGTTATTATAAATATTGTACAAGAAAATTCATTATTCTATCTATCCTTTGAATGACATGTCACCATACGTGCGTACGTAAGGCTTACCGTCTCCACGTCGTAGTGTAATTATTATTCAATACATTATTACTAGGATTGGTATAATAATGATGTGTAATTGATTAAAATAATAAATATAACATGCTAATTATTCTTTATATATGATATACCATCCAATTATATATTATTTTAATATCAAAAGAATGATACTTTCGTTCGTTGGTACGTACATGTTACCGTCTCCACGAACGCGATGAGATTCATTCCCCATCATATCCATTCAAGACTAATTTTCATTATAAGAATAATTTTGTTAAATACTTGATATAATTCTGGATATGAATAAGATACATCCCATCCATAAAAAATATGACTCACATAATGAATAATATAAAGGAAAATGAATCCGTTAACACCCGAAACAACAATAATACTAAGATATTATTAACAAAGTAATGTTAAAAGATCATAGATGATATCATATTAATGTATATGATTCCTGTATAATTTAATAAAAACTATTTCACCATTATACAGAAGGTTAACCTACCCTTGACCAAGGAAAAGTACAAGGTAAGGGTTAATTCTATAATCTCTTCATTATCTGAGGTTGTTTATACATAATTATCTACTGAGACCACTTTATCATCCACATCCATGTTTCTTAAAAATGCATTTAAAAACATTCTTATTATTTACTAGACTATGGGTTAAAGTCATTTATACCCTTCTTTGAATTTTATAAGATATTTATAAAGTAATATTTACGTCTTTTCCAAACAAGGTCATTTATAACCTTTTTGAATAAATTAAGGTAAGAATGTCTTTTTTTAACTTTTATGGTAAGTGTGGCTATTTTCCGCCATTATAACATCGTCAAAGATTCCCTTATAATCTTATAAGAATATTTTCAAAATAAATTTTTTCTTAAATGATTTCAAAATAGAAAGAGATATTTCTTAAAAAAAGTTTTCGAGTATTTATTATTCAAATGTCTCTCTTTTGGTTAGGAACTCTAAATAATATATAATTTTAAATGTTTTAATGATTTATTATTCTAAATATTTCTTAGTAATGTACATGTTTTTAAAATGGTTTTAAGGATTTATTTATATAGACATTAAAGTTTTAAAATTAAAATTCCTTTTAAAAGTTTCAAAGTGGCATGGGACACTTGGATTCCAAAATATATTTTAAACAACTTCTTGATAAATAGTGAGAATTTTAAATGTTTTCAATAAAAGGGGGATAATTATCTCAAATAGTTTGATGATTTTTTTCATCTATGTCAATATCATTCGTTATTCTCTATTGAGGTTGATATATTATAATAAAATATTCCATATTGTATTGAATGAGTTATGTTTGACTATGGATGTGCTATTTTTATACCATTCATGGTTTGTGATTTAAATATTGACATTTTTTATGCTAGTTTTAATACGAATGTTCATATTATGTTTCAAACTTTTTATATGAGGAATGAATTGGACTTAATAAGTGACGAGTGGAGCCCGCTATAGCTTTTTGATGCATCAGTAGGTCTCATGAGACAAACTAGTGTCATGGTAGAAGGCCGTGACAAAATATTATTTGTAGTCTTGGCACAAGGCCTTGACTACGTGGTTATGAAAGTCTAGCATAATGTATTCCATTATTATAAAAGTGGTTATTGATATTGCATGTGATTATTCGACTAGTATAATATCCATGTGAATAAGTAAATGGAATTATTTGATTTTATCTTTCCTATATTATGCTGAAGTTCAAGTTTAAAAGGCTTTTGTTTCAGTCTTATAAAGTACCTTAAATGTTTATGATTATTTTTTAAAGTTTCCACTATATTTTTATCCTTACTGAGCTTCTGAGATCACCCCTTTCTATGTTTGATTTTTCCCAGAATGCAAAGAAGTATATTATGATTGACCTATAAGGATAGTCTGTGGGATTTCCATGTTCTCTATGGAAACAATGTTGTTGTAGTTTTACATTTTACAATTTAATGTAAACCTTATGAATGTATCTGGTACTTCCAAGGCTACTAAACTAACCCGTCTTTTGAGACTTGATCTTTTGTGATCATGCCAATGATACGTAATAATGCACCAACTATGGGTAACTAGGGTTGAGTCGTTACACCTGAGATAATGATATTTTTTGAAGGATAACCATATGTTCAAGTTTTTAGACACACCTTTTGATGTTTTATGTGATTCGATAATAAGTTATTAAGGACCTTTCTAGGATATGTTTTGTAGTGTTTTGTTTATGTAAGGATTTTGATTAATATTTAAGAATGCCATTAATTTTGGACATTATTTTTTTAGATATTGATATATTTAATGGTTTGTGTGTTCTTTGATGCTTAAGGTTATCCTTAGGGTTCTACATCAAAATTCTAGTAATATTATGAGGACAAAATAGTTCTTATAAAACAGAAATACATCAAATAAATATTTGTTCTTATGTTCTTGTTCTGAGGAAGTAAATGAATTAGTCAACTCAATCAAAAGGGTATTAAAACAAAATAAATATCCCTTAACTTTTCTCAATGGTATTTTGAACCATCATATATTTATGGATTTTTGATGTATAACATTTCAACGACTATGATCTCTATCACTCTTTATTAGTCATTGAGACTTATTTTTATCATCCATGTCCATGTTTTTCTACATGGATCCCTATTATATTATATCTTAGATGACCTTTGTACTTATCTTTATTTCATTAAAATTATAGGTTTTATGGACTCTTTTTACAATGTGGGATTTCAATGAAGTTATTTTGAAAGTTAAAACATTAGTTTCTAAAATCAAATTTAAAATTGCGATGATGGAATTTCCTAAAGGAGGGATGTATGTAACATCCCAATAAATTATAGAATAATAATTTTTCATATTTATTAATATTTTTGAATTATATTTTACCAGAAAGGGACACTATTTTCAGTATCTTACCTGACACACAACAATCAGTTTCTCCAAAGTCTTATGTTGCACACAAGATTGAGTTATACCGAAAAATAATATATTATTAATTTTATTATTTGAAGTTATAGTTATCAAATAACCATTAGAATAGAGGTAATGAATGGTATTAAGTAAACTATTAAATTAGGGTTTAGAAATGTTTATATAATGATTCATTGGGTACCAAATTAACTTTAAATGAAACTAAAAACCAATCGAATATAAATGATGTATTTTTTTGTGAATAACTTTTTAAATGTGAATAATTATGTTTATAAAATACAAAAATAACTCTTGTTTAAATATATTAATGAAATATTAATTCAATATAAATTTTAAAATACACCTTATGTGATTTTTAGAAATAATATAATAACAAATATAATTTTAGGGATAAAATGAGGTTTTTAAAAAAAATACTATTTTACCACCTTTTGATGGAGAACCCTTTCTAAATATAGAGTTTCTTCACTTTTATATGTTATATTTGAATCAATAAACTTCTTATTTTAAATATTAACATTAAAATTTACTTTGGTTGAATTTTTGGCATTTTTCTAATTAAATTCATATTTTAGCGAATAGTAAAAAATAAAGCATTTTTAATTAAAACTTCCTTATCATAAAATTTATTTATATTATTATATTATGATTTATATGGTTTTTTTTAATTTAATACAATTTTGGACATTATAACTAATTTCACATTTAAATTGCATATAAACACATGTCAATCTTTTGATGGTTTTTACATTTAAAAAGTCATTTCCTCAATTTGTCATGAAGATGAAAATTAAATTAATTTCACTCATTTTGGTGAATTTAATTTTTAAAAATGTAAATACAGGGTTATAATTAGTATATAAAATTAAATCTAATAGGATCAAAATAATTTTTTGTGAATACTAGCTTTAGTATTTTATTTACCACGGTTTAAGGTAAATCAGATAATTAATGGTAAAAATAATATTATAATAACATAAAACTACTCTAACATATGTCCTAATATTATTGGATGAGTTATGGATGACCAAAAAATCCATCTATTGAAATTGGGGGCTTTTTAAGCCACATGGGTGTGATTATGACATTTATAACATTTAATTTAAAATAAAGGCAAAAATGTCATAATCATGTCTCTTCTTACAAAAAACAATTTTTATATGGGGTTATATAAGTGATATCTTAAACAATAAATATTATTTAGAATGATAAAAATATTACATACTTCATGGAAATTTATTAATTTTTTTTATATATTAATTAATTAAATTTAATTATGATACAATGATGAAACAATAATAGATTCGTTAATTAAAGAATCAAATAAATGATATTATAAACATTAAAATAAATATTATTTGACATTATATAATCCATAAAATAATTATATATGAGACTATGCCATGTTATTACTCTATTTAATGGTTTTTTAAAGTTATATATCTTTTGGATTTTATTTAAATTTAATGAAATGAATAGTGTAAAAATTGACATAATTCATATTTTATAAAAATAATAATTTATAAAATTATTTAAAAATCCTAAAAATATTTTAACATAAAAAAGTTTCTATGATAAGGTATTAAATTTCATTAAGTTCCCAAATATGTTAAATTTACACCATATAAGTAAAACATTATAGCCTTTAATATTTAAAATGTTGTTAGGACAATTAAAATTAAAAGTAAAAAATTAATGGTAAACTGTAAATATAAGGTTTAAAATAAAATAAATACATGTATAAAATTTTTTATATGAGAGTATTTAGAACTATAAATTTCTTATCTTCTACATAACTCATGTTTTATTCATTTTTATTAAATCTTTAATTTATTATTTTGAGAGTTTCCAAAGGTGCACCTCCCCTCTCCTATAAAAAGGTACCCACTCTTCTCTAATACTGACACTTAATAAACCATTTGGTTCGGCCAAAATCTACCCAAATCCATTAATATAATCCCTCCCCACTTTCATGAGCCCGTTGTTTAGGCATAACACCCTTCTTAGAGGTGTTAAGGTGTTCTTTAATGGTGATCAAATAATGAAGATGTATCATTTTTTAAGTGTTTTTGTTTTATTTATTCTTCAACTTCCTTTAATTATTCTTTTTCTAATATGAAATAATAAATCCTTTAACTTCAATATAATTATATTTTACTATGTAAATATCATCACCTAAATCCATCTCTAATTTTATAAAATCGGAAATGAACATTTTGTTTGTGTATACAGTGTACTACTGCCTCCCAAACCGATATAGTTCGTTTTTCATTACAGTTTATCAAGAATGGTCATAATGATGGAATAAATGTTTATATATTATTTTCATGACATATTTATCATTTAAAATAATAAAATTTCAATTATTTTTTTACCTTCTATTCATATAAAAATGATAACGTTGTTCATGTGTACGTGTGAACTATCACCTCAACGAAGCCATGTGAATCATTTTTATTCACTATATAACTTGTATGATATATATAAGTATATTTAAATTATTATCATGATGCTAATAATATTATGGTGATTATTTAAACATAAAATAATAATTACAATATTTCCATAATGGTTAAATAAAAATAGAAAACATTACTCATGCGTACGTATGACCTACTATCTCCATGATTATAACGTTCTTCATTTTTCATAACCATAATTAATGTTTTGATTTAAAAATTATTAATAATGTATAAAATTGATTATTATGTCATGAATATGATTATAGAGATGATGTATTGATGACCACATTTACTGTTTACATCATACCAAGTTCATTTTCAACTCAAGTACCAAATATCGACAAAACGTCCGATATGATCATAAATAATTATGTAATTGTTATAACATGATAATAAATGACAGAAAAAGTATAATGAGAATGAAAAAGGTTATAAATAAATTATATATCAACCTATTTTTATTATTCAATAATATAAATAACATACGAGATGATTTGGACTCGAGGTAAGGGACTTCGTCTCTATATCCTTTCATTGAGACATTTCTTGATAATATGCACATTTATTATTTTATAAGCTATATATATTTCCAATATGAAATTTCCTACCAATATTTTTATTTATACTAATGTTATTTAATGTTTTGGTAAATATATTAATTCATTAAGATTAATATTTAAATGTTCAAAGTGGTATAGGGCACCTTGAACGTTTAAAGATTTAATTATAATTTCTTTCTTCATGATATTAATTTACACATTTATTTATATAGATATAAAAGGAGTATACATGACATTTTATGTATATCTTGAATTTAATTCAATGTATTCAAAAGTAATAATTTTATATGAAGAATTTTAATTTCTTTACAAAACTACTAAAGGAATGTTTTTTGTTTTAATGTATATGACGACAATGACTTCTCCGCCTCCGTAACTGTTATTTGATATTTGGAATCCACTATAAGATGTAATGTCATTTAAAAGGAAAAGAATCCATTTATTATTTTTTTGGTATCTTCTTATTGTAAATGAGTTCATAAAAAATTCTATTTTTATTTTTAAATACTGTTAATATGGGATTAGAGGAGTTTTTCAAAAGGGTTTTGTGATGAACGTGTTTTATTCATGAAATTATACATGAGCATTATATGAAATAGATGATCCTGATATAGATTATATGAAGGTTTCAGCTCCATTGAAACTCACAGGGGAGACCTTTATTGCTTATATGAAGGGAAAAACCCCATTATATGTCACGGGTGAGCCTAAGGGTGATCCCCATTATAGATCTCCAATTCATTGGGTAATAATAATATAGAAAGTCAGACATATAGTTATTCCAATTTAAAGGAGTTTGAATGGGTTATATATATATATATATATATGAATCACTAAGTCACCTAAAGGAGTTTTAATAGTATACATTTGGTTTTAGTGCTGTTCTTTATGAAAAAGTATGTGTGTTATTCATGTGAAAATGTTTTGTTTCATCCACTCAAAGAACATTAAATGTGATAGCATGATTTAACTAGACTAATGGTTTTCATTATTTCTACATCCCTTACTGAGATTTTTGTTCTCATCCAATGTTTTTAAATATTTTTACATCATTTATTGGAGAATAGAGTCAATGATAGAATTAAGGAAAAGTTATGATGATTAAACATGAAATGAAACCATTTTTATTTTTAAAAGTTTTTGTGTTATAGAATAAATGGATAGTATTAGAAGTGTCCACATTGTATTTCTAGGGATTTTTTATATAATATTTATCACCTAATTCTCAAAATCCCTAAACATGAAAATATCCTCAATATGAATTCTAGACATAACTCATGATTGTGTAATGTTTAAGGCTAGTGCATTATAGCATCACAAATTCTATAGAGAAAACATCCCACTTCCACTCTAGAACCTTAATGTGTTAATCAAAACCCACTAGAACCTGGTTCTTATCCTTTACATACTAAAAATTGAGGCATCAATAGACAAAATCTTCTACGCACTTATTCATACATAGCCACCATAACTGATGCTAAAGGTCATGGTATATCTTTTACATTCCTGTGTGTAACACCCTGAGTTTTTTTGATTTTTTTTCAAATTTACTTAATATTTTTTTTATTTTTCATTTCACAAAACACTTAACATAGCTTTTGTTATTTTAAAGAACTATATTTGGCATCGATTACACACAACACCGAGTTAATCTTTCAGTATATTCCACACATAGATTAGCTTCTGATATATGAAATGTTATGTCTGTATTCTATTACACATAATGTTGAGTCCCTTCAAAAGTTTTCATTACACATAAGATCGAGTTTTACCGAACTATAATATATTATTAATACTATTAAAAAAATAATTTTAGTTATCACCTAGAAATTGTAATGGAAGTTAAAAATAAAATTATCTAAATCATTAAAATATTTTTTACACATGTATATTAAATTAGTCCTTTGGTTATAAATTAGTTAAAAATGAAAGTAAGAACTATTTTAAAATAAAGAAATTCTATTTATATGAAAACTATTTTTCTATATAAAAACATGTTTTTTCTAAATTAATTAAAAAAACCAATTTTAGAAAATGTTTTTCATGAAAATTATATAGTATATATTCAGTCAATTTTTTTTACTGTCATCCAAAAGATTTCATAGGAACAAGATAATAATAAATCTAATTTTGTGAATAAGAAAAGTATTTTTCTAAAAGGTAGTTTTACAACATTTTAATGGTGCACCTATTTCAAAAATAAATTTTTAAACTTTTATAAATAATATTTGACTAAATAAAATTCATTTTTCAAATCTTAACATCATATTAGGTTGAATTTTTAGTATTTTTCTAAGAAGTCTCAGTTTTTGATGAATAGTGAAAAATATTGAATTATAATTGAAAACATACTTTTGGTATAATTTATTTATATTTTTAAATTATATTTTTATTTGGTTTAAAATTATATTTAGATAAATTATACATATTATCATTCAATTTATATTAATAGAATCAATTTCACATTGAAATTGGATATAAAAATATTTCAATCTTTTGATCATTTTCACTTAAAAACATTGTTGTTTTATCATATCTATGGATTAATTTTAAATTAATATCATCCACATATAAAAATGGAAATTGTAAAAAATAGATTACATATTTTTAATAAGAATAATTTATAATTTATAATAATTGTAACTAAATTTTTGACCAAAATGATTAGTGAAAACAATTAAAATTAATTATAGTGACTAATAAAAAAACAAGTTTACCAAGGGATGAAACATTAAGATAAGGGTAACATGACCTAAAAACATGACTAAAACACATTTTATGTACATATTTAGACCACAATTCCTATTTTATAGAATCAATTTCATTATTTTTGGCACATGATGTTAGGGATACCTCCCAATAGTGTTTACCTTTTTATATTAACAAGAATGTCACTCTTCCTCCACTATAAAAGGGAACACCCCCCTCTTTTCTTAAAAAATATAAATAATTTTTCATCACAAAACCCCTTATAAAATAAACTATCAATATTCCTACTTTTATCATAGAAGCATCAATTTTTGAATAAAGTAAACCAAGGAAATATTTTGGTGAAAACCAGAAGGAGTTACCCAAATAAGAAGTAACGTTCTTCAATTTGCACTTTTGTTTTGTTTCTTTATCTAACACTTAAATTATTATTATTACCTGATTATATAATAAAATAAGTATCATAAACATACTAATATGTTTTTATATAAATTTTATGACTTAAAACTTCACAGACATCCATCAAATGGGATACACAATCATTATTCTTGTGTACGACGGACTACCGCCTTGCGAATCTATGATGCTTGTTCTTCAATTACTACCTATCATGGTTGGGAATAATTATTTACTTACTTATTAATATATATATATATATATATATTATATTTATGATTTATTTATGCTTCTTTAATTTTTATATAACACATACTTTCACACTCTCTATTCTATGGGATTACAATAACATCATTTGTGGATGAGTGGACTACTGCCACCACAAAGCAATGTGATTCGTTCATGATTTACATATAATGTAATAAATATGTTTTAAACAAGAATATATTATATATATGACCTAATTATGTTATTGGAATGATAATATATATATAAGTCATTTATTTCATTCTTTTAATAAAAAAACTGAAACAACATTCTTGCGTACCTATGGCTTATCGTCTCCATAAATGGTTTATTTCATTTCCTATCACTAAATTTTATTGGTTACTCTAAATAAATATTTAATGAATTTATATGATATTTATATAGTGTTTTTAATTATTGATAATATTAAATAATTATCTAATTAACAGGACCAAGAATAACAAGCCAAAACATGTATGAAAAACAAAGCAGTTATTACGTGAAAGATAACATTAACATGGAATTGGTTATAAATGGGTACTATAAATTCATAATAAAATCATATATAGTATTATATATTCTAATTTGGTTATATTTAAGATTAATAATAAACTTATATTTATTATATAGTAGTCTTGAATGTGTATGAAGAATGTCAAGACATAAAGTAAGGGTATTTCTAATCTCACTTCTATTTCATTGTGAATTATACACATATTCACCATGTGTTTCTTTTTGGTGGTGTGTATAATTACTTATTAAATGTTATATAATTAATTTTATTTATTTAATGATATTATAATTTTCAATTCATGTTATTCTATTATGGGGCTTATGATTCAAAAGTTACTCAAGTAGTAAGGGATTTCCATCACAATTTTATTTTTTGTGAGACCCAAGCCAT
Source organism: Viscum album (assembly GCA_963277665.1). Taxonomy (NCBI): domain Eukaryota; kingdom Viridiplantae; phylum Streptophyta; class Magnoliopsida; order Santalales; family Viscaceae; genus Viscum; species Viscum album. Next base: position 1,686,110,234 of record OY728147.1, on the reverse strand, counting down.
GCTCACCACATACTTCTTATTTGTGGTGTGTATAATTTCCATGGATGTATTTTATTATTATTCTTCTCCTAATTATTTTTACTTAAATATCAATTTGAGAATATCTCATTAATGTGGTTCATGGTTAAAACATTACCAAAACTGGAGGGGGATTTTTATCAATTTTCCTTCTTTGAGACACAAGTTATGTTATGAACCTATATTAATTTACAAGCTCTATATAAATTACATTATAAATATTATATCAATAATATACATATTTTAGTGATATTTTAAGCTTCATGTAATTCTATTATCTCATGGTGGGTTATGATTAAAAGTTACCAAAGTCGTAAGAGTTCATCGCTACAATCTCATTGTTTATTGGGATTATTTATAATTATGATTACATTGATGAAATATTAGGTTATATCAATCAATAAATCTCATTAAAAGTTATGAAAATCTATTCATTAATGATATATGAACGTAATGGTACCATTTTACACTCTTTGGTACTTAAGATAATTAATAATTTTTTAAGAGAATATAACATTTTCTCTCTTCATTCAGAAATTTTTTTTCTTACAAAACCATGTTTTCTAAAAATGATTTAAAAAATATTATACCATGATTTTTAAAAATAAATTTATACCCATGTTTTAAATTTTCACAAAAATGGTTATAAAATGAATCTTATTATAATCTTCTTATAAACTCTCTTTTTTTACTTCTACCAACAATATAAAAGAAAGAATCTTTTAACATGTATGACATAGATAGAATTATCTGCCGCTATGACCAATAATTTCCTCAAATATTCATTTATAAATTATCAAGGATATTTTTGTAGAAAAATATTTTCAAAATATTTTCATGCTTCAATTATAAATTTTCAAATAAAATGTTTTAAAAATATTTTTCTGTTTTAAAAATTGTTTTTCAAAGAGGAAATGATATTTTCCACAAATAAATGTTTTGAATGAACATTAAATTTTTTATATATCAAATGATATTTTTGGTGTTTAATATTCCTTACATGGGATATGATCCATTAATTACATTCATATTCCTTCTCTTAATGGTTCATGTTTTGATGGTATGATGTTTATTAAAAACTATTTCTCTTCCATTAGTCATACCATGATAAAATGCTTAGGGAAATATCATACCTTCACAAGTTATTATTTGATGAAATGATTTCAAAACCTGCATCTTTTAATATATTATAATATAATGAAATTATTATGATATCTAATTCATTCCATGGGTTATGATATGATGTCCATGAAACCCATATCTTTTTATGGATTAGGATATAATGAACGTTTTATTATCTTATAGAAAAAAGTTGTATAATTTCATTATGTGATGGGTGGGAAATATATCTCCCCATAATGCATTGGGTAAATATTTATATCTCATGATATAGATAGGAAAGTAACAGGAAGAGAACCTAGTTTACTAATATAGTGTTGGAATGAGGAGTGAACTGGGTTTAGTAATATAGGGCTGTAACGAGTAGTGATCTCAGTTTAGTAATATAAGGAAGGAATGGGAAGTGAACCCAGTTCGGTAAAATAGGTATAGAATGGGGAGTTAATCCAGTTCAGTAATTTTTTTCCCAATAAGATGGTTATGGGAGTGAACCTTTACTACAAGTATAGTTTGGCCAGTTAACCCATTCAACCAAGATATCCTTGGTAGTATTCATTGACTACTATAGTTATAATTTTTTATGTTTATATGTACACCACAATTACATGCCTTATTGACATGTTTTGATTTCATTAATGTCTTATTAACAACCAATATTTTTTCCATGAATCATGTATATTCTATTTTATATTAATTTTATTTTATTCAATTTTGATGATCATTTTCTCATACCATTATGATTATGTTATGCTTACATATCTCTTTTATTTTCCCTTATTGATCATTTGAGGTCACACTTTATTATGTTTCCTTTCCCCATGTTTTGTAGAAAGGTTTTAATTAGGATTTCTAAAGTGGAATATCTTTATAGGATATATTTAAGATTTATTCACCATGTTATAAGATTTTTTCCAAGTTTCCAAAGAAACTAAACTATTACTATCCTCATGTATGAACTTTTGGAATGTTCTGAATATTCATAAAAAATGATTTAATATCCATTTATGTTAATCTTGGTTCACTGTAGTCAGTATCAAATAAAAGGTTTAGTAATACTTTAAAAAGTATGATGAAAAACATTTAGTGATATTACAATTAATATTTCTAAATATATGTCTAGGTATTTCTCTAAGGATAAGTATAAAATGATTCAAAGTATAGGAAAATGTCATGGAATTTTGGGAAAGGGTAGAGATAGTGGTTTCATAGCAATACATTCATATTTGGATACTACAAATGGATGTGTCTCTATAAAAGATGTACATAGGGGTTACAACCCCAAAAACACCGTATTGAGATAGAATCAAACAGGAACTGGTGTAGGACAAAAGGTCTTCTTAGACCCATGGTTTGACACTCCCTAGGGATATGATTTGGAAATTGAAAAACTATTCATGAACTATTATGAAGTATTTAAATATAATATTACTATGAATGATATAGGGTGAACCTATGGTTTCATATATTAAATAAGGTGTCATGAATTAGACATCATATGACTGATATGTCATGATTATGTGGTTTTAATCTATAAAAAGTGTTTCTAAAACTATACATTCTTGATTTTGTTAATGCAATGAACTAAAAGGAATAGGGTTAACATTGAATGTGATAAGAAAATTTTGGATAAGAAATAAAATGGGATGATGGATAGAGTAAAGGACATTCTCATTATTCCAAATCTATTTTCATGAGAAATGTATAACAATGTGTATCTTAACCAAATCTCAGACTCACCAAAGAGGAGAAGGAAATATTTTTCTAATATTATTGGTAATGGATACCATGGAGGAATGAAGATTAAGTTTCATTTGTATTGATAATGTGTTAAGAAACACCCAAGTGGATTTCCTATAGGGAAAAGAATATGTTTTGACTATGGAAAACAAGGACCTAAATCATGTATCTTTAAGGGGATGATGAAAAGTTCAGTTAACACAATGTATGGGAATATTGGCCTCTCAACGTTTTTATCAATAGTTGAATGTTTTATTTTTGTATATTATGGAAATTATAAAAATAAATGTCTTAGGGGGAAATATCCCGAAGGAAGTCGACAAGGTTGTATGAGTGATGGTTTTGTTGTTCATGAGGAAGAGACCATGAATGACTTATGAAAGGTATGTGATGTTCTAATTGAACTGCTTATAAGAATAATTAATTTTTTTCTGAATGTTAAGACATGATTCATATTTCATATTTTAGTAAATGGGTATTAATGAATAAGATGATGATTCTTAGTTAATAGTTTGAGAACGATGTTGGATGATTGAGCTGTATATGTATTGTAATTCAAGAATTATGTTATATGAATCTTGATGTATATATTTTTATTGAGTATTTGACAAAAGATATTGAATAGTGATGATGAACAAGAAATGTTATTTAATTGAAAGGTGATATTTTGATCGAGGAAAGGTAACCCTTAATGTATTCCTAATTTCGATAAAATTGTGTTTATCTTGGATAAAGAGATGATTGATATGGATAAAATAAATTATTTAGTAATATTGACCCAATAGTCTATAAAGGATTTATTGAAAAGTGTTCTATGTTATCATTGATGAGGTTTTTATCATTTTCATATTTAATTAATATATTCAATAAATTTTGTTTTTTGAAAGGAATGAATAAGAGTGTATATTTTCAATATGTTTTTATGGAAATTCATGTAATTACCATGTTTTAATAGAATTTATAATGAATGTATTAACATATTTGTTAAATGGAAACCATGAGATACTTTTTACTATATGGGGGATCAATGTAAAGCTAATTTTGATATATTTAGATTCCTTTTTTATAAATTTTTAGATTTTCATATTACAGATGTTTTATAAGGTTAACTATTTATAGAATGGATTAAGTTAATTTTCAGATGAGGTTCTAGATATTAAAGTAATATCTCACTACCTGAGGATTTATGAATATTGGATAACTTGTGATAACCATTTTATTGAGATATTAAATAAAGATAGATGGAATGTCCTATCATTTTATTTATTGATATCATGATTTTCTAATGCTTCTAGAATAAAAAATCCCACTTTACTTATTATAATAAGGGATGAAGTTGAAATTTATCAAGTCACAACCAACGAGTGAGATTGTTCATATAAAATGGAATGATATAAATTAAGTATATCTTCTTGTGAAAATGTATTCAATATACGAAAATGGTCTTAGAATAAAATTTTGTCCTCTTATCATTGTTTTTATGATATAAGTATCCTTTACAAGCATTTTAGAATTATGGGTTTCTTGATTGTTAACTTTCTCCTGACTATGATGTTTATCACTGTCCATCAGAATTTGGGTCTTAGTTTTTTCATCCATGTCAATGTTTTCACTTTACACCTATGTTATCCTATGTGGAAGTCTAGTTATGAGTCAGTTTAGGTAACTTTTATGTTTCCAGCTTTTCGATTTTAAAGAATGTTTTAAAAATAATTTTTACAAAGTGGGTTTCTATGAATGTAATTTTTAAGTATTAAACCATTGATGACCTAAATGGATTTCAAGGGAGAAATTCATTTTAAGGGGGTTATAATGTAATACAATGATATTTTGTGAAATAAATTTTTCTATTTTAATTTATTCTTTTTTATATTTTTCTTTTAATGAAACACTGAATATAACTAATATTATTGAAAGGATTTATGCTTGGATTCATTTTAATGGAAAATCAAGTTAAGATAACAATTTATGGATCACTTATATTAGATTTTGGTACACACGAACTATGTTTATCTTATATTGCACCCAATTTTGAGTCCCTTAAATAGCATATGTTACATGCAAGACTGAATTTTACCAAACAACAACAAACTATAAATAATATTATTAAAATGTTATTATAGTTATCACCTAGCCATTAGAATGTAATTTATGAATAATATTAACTAGATCATGAATATATTGTAACCAAATTATTATAAAATCAACCCTTTGGCTATTAGTTAGTTATAAATGAATGCAATACCTTGTTAAAAATAAAAAAAATTCATTTCTTATGCAATCAATTTTTCTATGTAGAAACATGTTTTATCTCAATAAATTAAACAAACAAATTTTAAGATTTTTTAATAATATATATATATATTATATTCAATAAAATATTTTGACACCCATCAAATAGATCTAATAGGCTAAGTTAATAATAAATCAAAATTTATGAATAAAACACATATTTTTTCTAAAAAGTAGTTTTAATATCTTTTAATAGTAAAACTATTTTAAAACAAAATTTTGAAAATATTATAAATAATATTTTATAAAATAAGATTCATTTATGAAATAATTATGACTGAATTATATTAGGTTGAGTTTTTGGTATTTTTCTTAGAATTTTCAATTTTTGATGAACAATGAAAAATATTGAATTTTAATTGAAAACTGACATTTCTTCTAATTTTTTTATATAGTTAAATTAAATTTTTATTTGTTTTTAAGGTATATTTAGACCAATTATACATATATTAACCCAATTATGGTCACATTAAACTATTTTACATTGAAATTGTATATAAAAATATTTTATTCTTTTTTATATTTTCACTTTAAAAACTTGTGTTATTTTTCCGAATATGGGATTTATTTTAAATTAATTTATTCCACTTATGTGATTGTAATTTTGAAAAATTGATGTAATATTTTTAATCAAAATTATTTATAATTTATAATATGTTCAATTAAATATTTCACTAAAATGATTAGTGAAAACAGTTAAAATTATTTACAGTGATTAAGAGAAATATGAGTTTATAAAGGGCCAAAACATTAACTTAAGGGGCCAAATGACCAAGAAACATGTCAAAAAACAATTTTATGGACATATTTAGACCATAAAATTTATCATATATAAATGTTTATATTATTAGAGGTACATGATATAAGGGAGACCTCCTGGTAGTGTTTTCCTATTTGTATTTATAAGATTATCTCTCCTACTCCACTATAAAAGGTCACTAACCACCTATCTTAATCACAACTATCATGGATTTTTCACATAAATAACCGGAGAAAATAAACTCCCAAAATCCCTCATATAATCCTAGAATAATCACATTATTAATAAATCAAACCAAGGAAGTCTTTTGGTGAAAACCAAAAGGAGTTACCCGAAAAAAAAGTATCGTTCTTCAATGAGAACTTTTTTTATTTCATTCTCTATCCATTAAATTATTCTTATTAAATGAATATATTATAAAATAAATAAAATAAATATAATTATATTTTTTTATTTAAATGTTTTGACTACACCATAACAACTTCCATCAAATGGGATAGAGAATAATTGTTCATGTTTTTGGTGGAATACATTCGCACGAACCGATGTCATTCATTCTTCCATTACCACATCCCAAGGTTTGGAATAATGATGAAAATACTTTTTTTATAATATATGTATGATATTTATTAATTCCTTGTTCTTATTTAATTATTATTTAACACAATCATTCATGATTACTGTTTTTTTGAAATATGATAACATCATTTTGTGGATGTGTGGACTACCACCTCTTCAAAGCACTGTGATCCATTCACATGTTACATGGAATGTATTAAAGATGTGTTTAATAATAATATTTGATATATATTATATAATAATTATACTATAATTATAAAATATATATATTTCGTTTTCTTTCTTTCTTTCAATATGACACGAAAATGGAAACAACAGTCATTCGTTCGTACAACCCACCGTCGTGTATTTGGTTCCCAATTCCTCAATTTTATTGGTTATTATAAATTTATATTTAATGAATTTATATTATATTTATATCAGGTTTTAATTTTAGGAGATTATTAAATCGTGAGCTAGTTAATATGACCAAGAATAATAAGTAAAAACTTGTATGAAAAACAAAGCGGTTATTACCAAAAAAATAACTTTAACATTAAATTTTAAATAAAATGGAATTATAATTTCATAAGTGAATCATATTTGGTATTATATATATGAATTTGGTTCTATTTAAGATATATAATAAACTTATATTTATTATACAGTATGTTTGAATATGTAATTTAAATGTTTATACTTAAGGTAATGAGATTTCTAGTCTCACTTTTATTTCTAGGAGAATTATGCCATATTCACCACTCGTTTCATTTATGTGGTGTATATACTGACCTATGAAAGGTTATATCTATCATCTCCTTTATTCAATGATATTATAAGTTTGAATTTATTTTCTTTTTTCGTGGGGCATGTGATTTAAAAGGTACTCAAGTAGTAAGGGAGTTATGTATGACATTTATTTTTCCTGAGACACAAGCTATGTTTACCACCTATTTCTTATAATGATAATTATTTTTATTTAAATTTCAATTTTATTATATCTCTTTAATGAGATTATGGTTAAATTTTACCCATATGATAAGTTAAATTTGTCTCAATTTTCATTCTTTGAGACACATGTTGTGTTATGCACTACTATTCTTTTAAGAGGTGTATCTAATTTACCATTGATATGTTATATCATTAATTTAATTATATTAATAAATTTTAAGCTTAATTTTATTTTATTATCTCATGTGGGGTTATGATTCAATGTTACCGTTGTTGTAAGAGTTCATTTTTACAATATCATCATTTATTAGGATTGTTTATGATTATTATTACGATAGTAAAATATCATAATAAATATCTCAATAAATATCATGAAATTAAATATAATATGGTCATTAATGACATATTTATATAATTTTATCTTCTTTCCACTCTTTGTGACTTAATATAATTAAGACAATATTTTTTAAAAAAATACGACTTTATCTCTCTCTTCGGTAAAAAATAAGTTTTCTTACACACCCATGTTTTATAAACAAGTTTTTGTAAATGATCAACCATGAATTTTAAAATTAAAATTTTTCCTATGTTTTACCTTTATAAAAAATGGTTTTAAAATAGATCTTATTTTTATCTTCTTATTGAGGCTCTCTTTACTTACACCGATAATATGAATAGAATATTCTTTTTATTTCTAATGCGTGGATGGAATTATCCCCTGTTATTCACAATCATTGCTGCAAAGATTCTTTCATATGTTTTCTTGGTTATCTTCATAGAAAAATATTTAGTTTTTTTAATATTATTTTCTATGTTTTTAAATTTGGTTTGAAAGAAAAAGTTTTTAAAATGTATTATATTTTAAAAAATGTATTCTAATGGTAAAAGGATATTTTCCTTAATATTTTGTTTGAAAGATCTTTAAAAATAATTTTTTATATAAGATGAAATACATCGGTGTTACCTATTACTAACTATGGATATGATCTAAGAATACCATTAATATTCTTTATCTGAATGGTTTATGTTTTAATGAACTCATATTTATGATGCTCGTTTCTCTTCACTGGGTTTTACCATGGTAAAAGAGTTATGAAACTCACTTCCTTTAATTGTTTATTCTATAATGAAATGATAATGAAAATTTTCTCTTTTCCATAGTTTATGATATGAAATTTTATTAATGTTACCCATTTCATTTGATGGGTTATGGTATGTTGTTTATTAAACCCATATCTTTTTATGGGTAATGATATAATTAATATTTCATTATTTTGTGGGATAAGTATGTATGATTTCCTTATGTTATGGGTGATTCCTATATTTACCTCCAATGAATTGGGTAAAGATTTATATCTTAATATATAAACATGACCGGAATGGGAAGTAAACATGATTCAGTAATATAGAGTTGAAATAAGGAGTGAACTCAGTTCAATTTTACAGGGCAAGAACTAGCAGTGAACTCAATTCAATAATATAGGGTTGAAACGAGAAGTAAGTCGGTTTAGTAATACAGGGCCAGAATGGGGAGTTAACCACATTCAGTAAAGTAATTTCTCCCCTAAGATGGTCTTGGGAGTGAAACTTTACAACTAATATGGTGTTGTGAGTAAAATAATTCCACTCAGATGGCCTTAAAAGCCATCCTTAACTAATATGTAAATCAATTTGTATGTTTATGTGTATGAAAAAAATCCATGAATTATTCCATTTTTATTCTTTCATTCATATCTTATGAACATCTAATATTTATGCCATGAATCATATATATGATATTTGATATGGATGTTATGATCTTCAAATGTGATTCTCGTGTTCTCATACCTTTATTCTCATGTTATACTTACATATATCATTTATTAAGCCTTAATGAGTATCTCATCTCACCCTTTCTTAAGTTTCCTTTCCTTAGGTTATGAAGAAAGGTTTTAAGTATGAGTACTAAAGGGAAATATATTTATAAGATATATTGAATATCTTTCACCAAGTTATAAGATTATGTTCCAAATTTCCAAATACACAAAACTATTTTGTTCCTCAGTCATGTACTTTTGTAATGTGTTGAATATTTATCAAAAATTATTTAATATCCATTTATGTTAAGCCTTGGTCACTATAGTTGTTATCAAAGTAATGTTTTGGTGATCCTTTTAAAACTAAGACAATAAAACTTTAGTGATATCCCTAGCAATATTTATAGGGATATGTCTAAGGATGACTCTAAATATAAGTCTAAGGATGATTTAATGTATAAGAAAATGTCAGGGAATTTTGGTAAGGGATAGAGAGAGTGGTTTCCTAGAAATATATCGCTTTCAATATACTATAAGTGTATATGGCTCTATCATAGATGTATATAGGGGAACAACCCGAAAAATAACATATTGAGAAAGACTCGATTGGGAACTTGTGCACAATAATTGGCCTTTCTTTACACCTGGTTTGAAACTACCTGAGGATATGTTTTGTAAATTCACAAACTTTTCACAAAAAAATCATGAATGATTTAAAACGAATATGACTATGAATGACCTAGGATGAACCTAAGGTGTCATAGATAAAATAGAGTTCCATAATTTATACATCTTATAAGTTATTTTTCATTATTATGTGGTTTTCCTCTATGATAAGTGTTTCTCACATTATGATTTTTGGTTTTAGTCAATAGTGGGAACTAGAAATAAATAGTTTAACTTGAATGGTATAAAAATTTTATGATTAGAAGTATAATGGTATAATGACTAGAGAAAATGAGATTTTGATTATTCCTAATCAATTTTCACAAAACATTATTAACAACATGTACCATAACCAACTCCCAGACTCAAAAAAACAAGAGAAATAACGAGTTCACTTAGAGTTCAGGTAATGGAGACCATGGAGGAATGAAGATTTAGTTTCTTTTGTGTCGAGAATGTTTAAAGAAACAACCAAGTGTATGTATTAGAGGAAAAATAAGAAGTTTTTAATTTGGAAAATAAGGATATAAATCAAGTAACTCAAATGGGAAAATGAAAATTTTAGTTAATGAAATGGATATGAATATTGGACTTTATATAGTATTATAAATAGTGGAATGTTTTTTTTGTGAAAAGTTTGGGCATTATAAAAATAGTTGTTTTTAGGGTAAATCTCAATAAAGAACTTATCACGGTTGTATGAATAATGGTTTTTATGCTCATGATGAAGAGACCACAAATGACATATGAAAGGAATTTGATATTAGAATAGTAAATTTAATAATAATGATAAAATTGAGTTTGATGAATGTTAATACAGGATTCATATTTTATATTTTAGGAAAGGGATATTAAGGAATAATTTGATGAATCCTAGTTAATGTTTTGAGAAAGTAGTGGGATTATTGTAGTTTATATATATTGAAATTCAAGAATTGTTTTATATAAATCATGAAGTGTATTTTTTTCAAAATGTATTTTTAAAAATATATAGATTAGTTTTAATGAACTTGAAAAGTGATTTAATAGAAAGGTGATATTTTTATCAAGGAAGGTAACCATTAATGTGTTTCTTATTTTGAGAAAATTGTTTTTAGATTGGAAAAATAAATGATTGATAGAGATAAATTAAATTTGATAGTATTGATGACCTGATAAATGATAGAGGATTTCTTTAAAAGTGGTTTATATTATCATTTATGAAGTTTTGATAATTTTTGGATTTAAGAAATATATCCAATATTCTAGATTCTATGCAATAAATGAATAATAGTGTATGTTTTCAATATGGTTTATTGGTAATCTAGGTAATTATGCTATTTTAAGAGAACACATGATGAAGGTATTCACATGTTTAGTATGTGGAAACCGTGATCTAATTTGTGATATATAGGGGATCAATGTTATGAAGATTTTGAGAAATATAATGACCTTCTTTCTAAAGTTTTCTATTTTCATATTTAGAAAGGGTTATAAGGCTAACTATTTATAGAATGGTTTAAGTTAAACATCATATGAGGTTTTAGAGATTAAATTATTATCTCACCACTTGAGGATATATGCATGCTGGATAACATGTGATAACTATTTTATTGTGATGTTAATTAAAAATAGATCGAATTACCTATAATTCTATATATGGATCTCATGATCTACCAATGCTTCAGGAATTAAAAACTCACCTTCATTTCTTGGAATATGATTTTAAGTATAATTTGACCAATGAATAACCTAAGGGTGATATTGTTCATATGAAATGGAATGAAATAAAGTAAGTATTTATTCTTTTAATATATTCTTCAACTTTATGAAAATGATCTTGAATTAAAATATTTTCCCGTTATCATCATTTTTAATGATATCAATGACTTTTTTCAAGACTCTCTAGTTTATTGTTTTCTGATTATTAACTTTATTTCCACTATGATCTATATAACTATCGATCATTACTTGAGAGTTATCTTTATCTTCCATGTCCATGTTTTCACTTCCCACCGATGTTATCATTTGTTCAAACCTAGTTATGAGTTACTTTGGGTAACTATTATGTTTCCATCTTTCCATTTTTAAGGTAAGTTTTCATATTCATTTTTACGATATGGGATTCTATGAGAAAAATTTTTAATTATTAAAACTTTGACATTCTAGATGAATTTAGAGGGAGAAATTAATTTTAAGGGGGGTTGAATGTAACCACACAATATTTTGAGAAATAATTTTTTTCAAATTAATTTAGTCTTTTTGATATTTTTCAATTCACTTAACATTGAATAGAGCATGTATTATTTGAAATCACTAAGTATGTATTGTGTCAAATTCAACACAATGTTAAAATTGTACCACATGAAACACTTAGATTATCTTTAGGTACATGTTACACTACGTTTTTCTTGTGTTACACACAATTCCGAATCCCTTTGAAAACTTTTTTTACACATAAAAATTAGTTTTACCAAACTAAAATTTAATGTTAATATTATAATTAAAAAATTATTATAGATATCACCTAACTGTTGAAATGAAAAATATTATTAATATTAACTAAATCTAGAAAATATAGTTTAAAAATTCATATAAAATGAATCATTTGGTACTCAATTATTTGGAATTGAATGTAATATCTATTTAAAAATATAGATATTTCTTTTCTGGGAAAATAATTTATCAATGTATAAATATGTATTATCTTAATAAATTAAACAAAACCATTTTGAAGAATTTTTTAAATAAAATATATATATTATATATGCATTAATTTTTTTACACTTATCCAATATATTTTATAGGCATAATATAAGAATAAATCTAATTTTATGACTTAAAAATTTATTTTTCTAAAAGGTTGTTTTACCACCTTTTATGAAACACCTAATTTTAAAGTAACTTTTGAAGCTTTTATAAAATATATTTGAAAAAAAAATTAATTTTTTAAATCATAATATAAAAAATATCTTCGTTTGAATTTTGGGTATTTCTTGGGACATTTCAGTTTTTGAGGAATAATAAAAAGTACTTAAATTTAATTAAAAACTGACTTTTCATCTATTTTAGTTATATAGTTAAATTATATTATTTTTCAGTTTTAAAGTATATTATGATCAATTATAGATGTACTAATTCAATTTATGTCATTTTAATCAATTTAACATTGAAACTGGATATAAAAACATTTAAAATATTTGATCATTTTCACTTTGAAAACTCGTTATTTCATCCTGTCGATGAGATTAATTTTAAAATAATTTATAACACTTGTATGATTATAATTTTGGGAAAAAGATTTAATATTTTAAATTATAATAATTTATAATTTATATTAACATCAACTAAATTTTTTACCAAAATGATTAGTGAAAACAATTAAAATTAATTATAGCGATTAAGAGAAAAATGAGTTTACTAAGGGACTGAACTTTAACTTAAGGGAAACAATAACCAAGACACATGTAAAAAAATAATTTATGGCCATATTATGAACATATACAATATTTTAAAAAAATTTATATTATTGGATGCACATGACATAAGCGATACCTCCCAATAGTGTTTACCTTTTATTATTTACAATAATATCACTCCTCCAACTCTATAAAAGGGCACTCACCCCCTCTCTTATTCACACATATCAAGAAATTTTTCTCATAAAAAATCTACCCAAATAATATTCAAATATACCTCCTCTTATACTTGTGTCCTCACTATTTGAATGAATAATACCATGTAATTCTTTTTTTGTAAACCAAAAGGAGTTACTCCACGAAGAGGTAACGTTCCTCAACAAGCACTTTTGATTTATTTCATTCTCTAACCATACATTTATTCTTATAGAATTATTATATAATAAACTCAATATCATAAATATAATGATATATTTTTATTTTAACCATTATAACTACACCTTCATACAACACTATCAAATTGGATATGCAATAATCATTCATGTGTACGACGAACTACAACCCCATGAACCGATGTCGTTTGTTCATCCATTACCAACTCTAAAGGTTGGGAATAATGATTTAATTACTATTTTTATAATATATTTATGATATTGATGATTTATTTATAATTTTTTAATTATTATATAACTCATACCTTTATTTTTTCCATTTTGTGTTAATATGATATCATTGTTTGTGGACGTGGGGACTACTACCTCCTCAATGAAATGCGTTTCACTCATGATTTTCATAGAATCTTTTAAGTATGGGTTTAATAATATTATGTGATACATATTACATAATAATTATACTATAATGATAATATATATATATATATATATATCATCTAATTTATTTCTTTCAATATGACAAGAAAATGGAAGCAACGTTCATACATACGTACGACCTACCATCTCTATGAATGTTGTATTTCATTTCCTGTAACTAAATTTTACGGGATATTATAAATACTTATATAATGAAAATATTTTATATTTATATCATGATTTACATTATTTAAATTATTAAATCATTATTTATGTAAGAGGACCAAGAATAAAAAGTCTAAACATGTTTGAAAAACAAAGCGGTTATTACTCGAAACATAAATTTAAAATAAAATTGTTAAAAAATGGGTAATATAAAGTCATAATTAAATAATATATGGTATTATATATATATATATATTAATTTGTTTATATATTATATTAATAATAATCTTATATTTATTATACCTTCTGTTTTAACATGTACAAATAATGTCAATACTTAAGGTTTGTAGATTTCAATTATCACTTTTATTTAGGTGAAACTTATGCCATATTCACTATTCATTTATTTTTTGTGGTGTATATATTGAACTATGAAATTTAATATCCTTAATTTCATTTACTTCATGATATTAAAAGTGACAATTGATGTTATTATTTCACAAGATCATTATTTAAAAGTTATTCACGTAGTAAGTGATTTCTCTCTAACGTTTGTTTTTTCTAAGACACAAGCCTTGTTCACCACAATTTTTTTAAATGTGGTGTATATAATTATCATGGATTAATTTTATGATTATTATTATTATAAATTTTTTATTTACATTTACATTTTATTATATCTCTTTAATGTGGTTTACAGTTAAAATTTTACCTAAGCAGTAAGGAAATTTGGTCTCAATTCGCATTCTTTGAGACACACTCTTTGTTATGCACCAATATTACATTACGAGGTGTATCTAATTTAAATTTGTCATGTTATTTCATGAATATACTTATTTCCATGATATTATAAGATCCATTTAATTTTATTCTCTCGTGGGGGGTTATGATTCAAAGTTATTATAGACTAGTCATTACAACAATCTCATCATTTATCGAGATTTTTTACATTTATGATTTCATTATAGAAATATTCTGATATATATCTCAAAAAATCAAATTAAATTTATTATTATTTGTATATTCATTATATCTTCTTTTAATTGGACAATTTCCCACTCTTTGGTACTTAAGGTAATTAAGAAAATGTTTTAAAGAAAATATGACTTTATCTCTCTCTTCAGATTGAAATATGTTTTCTTCCAAAAAATGTTTTATAAACATGTTTCCAAAAATTTTATAACATGATTTTTAGAAATTAAAGTTTACACGTATTTTACCTTTTTGCAAAAATGTTTTTAAAATCAATCTTCTTTTCACTATTGATCAATTCTCTTTTTTTACTTCTACTGTCAGAATGAAATTAATCTTCTTATAATGTGTATGACAAGGATGTAATTATCCACCTCCATGACCAATCCATGAAGTTTAATTTATATTTTTTCATGTATATTTACATATTAAAATATTTTCGTAATGTTTTCAGGATTCTATTAAAATTCTTATAAGTTAACTCCAAATAAAAAGGTTTTCAAATTGTTTAATGATCTAAAAAGAATTTTTCAAAGAAGAAATGATATTTTAATCAATAAAATGTTTTTATTGATCTATAAAAAATAATTTATATATGTGATAAAATTCATTGGTGTTACCTATTAATTACTTGGGATATGATCCATTAATTCCATTCATATTATTTCTCTTAATGGGTTCTGTTTTGATGGCATGATGTTTATGAAACCTTTTTCTCTTCCAATGATTATACCATGATAAAATGATTATGAAACCAGATTACATTCAAAATTTATTATATAATGAAATTTTTATGAAACCTCTCTATTTACCTTAGTCTATGTATGAGGAAATGTTTATGACACCCATTTCATTTCATGGGTTTTGATATAATGTTTATAAAACATATCTTTTTTATGATTCATGATATAATGAATGTTTTATTATATTGTGGAATAAGTATACATAATTTAATTATGTGAAGGTTGGGACCTATATATCCCATAAATTAATTTGGTAAAGAATTATATCGTATGATAAATACAATATTGTAATGGGATGTGAACCACGTTCAATAATACAGGACTGGAACAAGGAGTTAAATCTATTTAGTAATATAGGGCTAGAATAAGGAGTGGACATAGTTCAGTAATATTGGGTTGGAATGGGAAGTGAACGTAGTTTAATAATACATGGCTTGAATGGGGAGTGAACCTAATTTAATAAAGGAATTTTCAACTACTATGATCTTGGTATTGAACCATGACAACTAAGATAGTTTGGGGAGTGACATCATTCCACTAATATGGACTTTTAAGTAATACGTAACTACTATGGAATAAATTTTATATATTTATTTATATTCCATAATTCCATGTACTATTTTTATTTTATTAATTTCTTTCATATCTTTTTAATTTCCAATATTTTTTCCTTGACTCATGTATATGATCATTTATATGTGAGGTATGATCTTAAAATGTTATTATCATTTTCTAAAATACTAATTCTCATTTTATTCTTACATATATCATTTAATTACCCTTACTGGGCATTTGATCTCACTCTTTCTTATGTTTCCATTCCATGAGTTTTGGTAAATGGATTTAAGTAGGAGTACTAAAGAGGATTATATTTATGGGAGATGTTTATGATATTTCACTAAATTAGAAGATTATGTTCTAAGATTCCAATGACACTAAAATATTACGGTCCTCAGTCATTCACTTTTGTAATGTGCTTAATATGAATATAAAGTTATGTAATATCTATGTATGTTAAATATGGGTCAAAATATTGGATGTATCAGTATTTGGGGTGTATGAAACTTGCTCAAAATCTCCTCCCACAGCGTCACTGGTACCATATACGAACCTCAGAAAAGGACTTCGTTCTCCCCATATTCAAGAAATACATTAGGAGAATAACATTTGGATATCTAAACATGTAAAGTCTCATAGTTGGTATCTCCAGGTTGAGCCTCCCTGACACGCAATAGAATCATAGGGGTATAAACCATCGACTGGAGGTACATTTCACCATCCTTATCCACTATGGAAAACTAAAATGAGTCTAGTTGCTCAGATGTCTCTCTAAAAAACTATAAATAATATCACCTTGTAAGAAAATATTCTACCATGTACCCCTTCATGAGATTATAGATCATCATGAACTCATAATACTAGAGTATCCGTAGACATCACCTCTATATCATGTTGAGATTCTTATTATAAAAAACATAATTATGACCCTTATTGTTAGAAAATTTTATAAACTTCTCACCCATAAGGTAGGGTCATCACATCCTCTGGGAAAAGCATACAACTATCAACTCAAGATTTTTGGTCACTTAATTTTTCTCATGTGGTATCAGTTATTGGTTCCCTTAGAAAATCACTTCCAACATTTTCATCAGAATATAGTCAATTCTAGTTCATGAATCATCTAAAAACACTACATACTCAACACCCTCCTCCATAAGTCTAATGATTGGGGTAATTTTAAACCCCTATCACAACTCATTGAAAATATTGATGGATCCTCCAAGTCCAGAAGAAAAGATTCACCTTTTGGGTCAAAATAGTCTATGGTGTTGTAATCCTGGAGAAATATAATACAAATGTCATGTAGTATCCTTCCAACCTAAAGAATCTCTACACCACAGTCACTCTCTTGGGTAGATATCAATATAGCACAACCTCCATATTTATTGAGTCCATTAATACTTCCTATTATGAGATATAATGTCCTAGTAAGTGGACATACCAAATACTAAAACTTTCACTATAAGATATTCCAATAAATTTGATGCTCTTAGAGTACATGTAGGACCATCCTCAAGGGTCTCACGTAGTCCTCCTCAAATGATGAGTACATTGGGATTTAATCTTTGAATGACACCATGAAACAATATATTAAATGATTGAACATTTCATTCATGATTCTCTTGAATACTATTGAGGAATTCATTATGATGAAGGTAATCACCAAGTAATCATTGTGATGGTAGAAACAACATAATATCTTCTTCGGTATGTCCTCATCTTAAACTCAAAGTTAGTGATAGCCCAACCTAAGGTCAATATTAGAGAACCACCTCACCCCTTTCAAATTATTGTAGATGTTTTCAATACTTAGTAGTGTATATTTATTTTTAATGATCACCATGTTTAGAAAATGGTAATCCAAACATTACCTAAATCTCCCATTCCCTTTCTTAGTGAATAAAAATAGGGCTACCTAGGGGAAAACATTGGGACTATAAAATTTATTCATCTATAAATCATCAAACTACACCTTTATCTCATGAATCTCTATGGGATCCATCTAATATTATAGTGAAGATATCATTAAATCCCTTAGGTTTAAGCATATGTATAATTTATCTCTTGGTGGGGAGGTAAGGACATCACATCATTAGAAAAGACTTCCTCATACTCCCCCACCATTGTAGAAATATGATAGCCCATAGTTTCTACTTTTCCAATGGTAATACTAGAAAACTAATGATTAATCATATGTATCCTCCAACGTATGAGACCATCTTTCTTTACTAGGGTTTCATTCTATCCAAAGTAGAACAATATCATCCCATCTATATGAATGCGACATATCCTCCACCTAAAATAATCAATCTATACATGAAATATAGATAGTCGATCTATATATAGGATGATGTATTGGGCCTCATCATGGTCATTAAAATATTCTAAAGGAATATCTCTCTTCCATGAGTCAGGTCACACTATTGGTAAAAGTGTGTGATCACTAAATCTCCTCTAGTTGGATTCTCCAAGTGTAAATGTTGATCCAATGATTCCACTAAAATATCTATATATTTTAAAGAAATGGAAATAAGGAATATATTATAATTATTTCTATAAATACTGTAGATAAGGTAGGTAAAACAAATATTATACCATAATTAATCCCTAGAGTCTTTAGTTCATAGGCCTCTAAAGCCTGTATCTCCTATTATCACTAACCTCAAGCTCTCTGAGCCTGGTGTGGACCATCTTGTGGTGGTGGTGGAAATATATCAAATAATCATCCCACTTATACAACTCTCCCTAGTCATATACCATGTCCACTACCCAATAGAAATCCATTCTCTTATTGGCACCTCTATCTAGGTCATCCATTGAATGTCTTTCCACTGGCTACATGACGAGTCATACAATCCCATAGAGATATCCCTTACTTTCACAAGAGTAGAACTATATCTCCACTGACTGAATAAAACAACCATGTGAGCCCTCAACTATTGACCCCTATTCCGAAGTCTATCTTTAAAAATTTCAAGATTATCTGGATTCATATATCTAACAATGACTACTAGCTTCAAAAGTCTCTACTCCAGGGTTCTCCTGACAAACACTAACAATCAGAATTTTCTCCATCAAGAAATTCTCAAATAATAATGCTCACTCGAGCACTCTATAATAATTAAGGATAAAAAGAGGTATCAAACTAGATCATATATCTCTATAGAGGATACACTCAAAGGTCTATTCCTAGATAAATGATGCATGCCTGTCATAGGGTGTGTAAAAAGTGTACATTTATGTTATCCTAGTGCAACCTAGAGGCAGACTTGGGTCGTGTCACTTGAGTAGATTTTTCAGTTCTTTCACTCACTTCATCTAATTTACTTTAACTTCTTATTTTTGGTTGATTTTATTTAATATAAGAATAGAATTGAATTTATGAAATTATATTAAATGAAAAAATTGAATTCAAATTAATATGAAAGGCAAAACAAAATAGAATTAGTGAAGAAAGGATGTTCTCCCAAGAAAACTCTTAGGGAGCACCTTCATTGACTAGATTCAAATATTCTTAGTGAACACACTATATCGTATGTGTTCACACTTTAGTCTACACCATTTTTGAATGAAAATCCCATAGAGATATTTCCAAGAAACCATCCACCCACCTCCTCAATCGTGGGAAAGTAGTTGTAAATTAAGAAGTTAAAATTTAGACAACCATAATGAGGATTACAGCCACTATAAATTATCCATTGAATTAACTCAAAGATTATTAAAAACATGGTCTTGGGTACAAGAAACTAATTAATCTCTTGGGATATTCCTCAGATTTGTTACTCATGATCATGAGTATTATAGTTCACGATGATAATACGAGAAGAAGAAAATATGGTGGATGGGTAGGCACAAAAATAAAAACAATGCATAAATTTATTATAAATTTAAATTAGAATGGAAAACTAAATAAAAAATAAAGGAAATAAATAAATTAAAAATAAAGAGGGAATATCTGCAGCCGACCACTTTTGGGGGAGATCTCCTCCTTGGTTCCTTGATGGAATGAGATGGAGAATGAGATGATTTGAGAGGAAGGATCTACCCTCCATTTATTGGTAGAATTTTATCCAAATGTTGAAGCATTGTAGACCCAATAAAGGACTATTCACATGTTTTACCCTTCACAAATGTTATTCATAAATACCTTTTACATCTCTCCTTCAGGCTTCAGTGTATTTGGGAATCATATGTGGTAGTTATGAATTTTTTATTAGAGGTTTCATTTTCTAGACAATGTTTCCAGGAAGCTTCCTTCAAAAGTATAACACTCAAAGGGAACATTAATGACTTCCAAATTCCCTCAAAATAATTTTAAATACGAGCCTATGTGTCTTTGTTCCCTTCCTGGTGAAAGAATAACAATTTAATGTGTGTAAGTTGAGATTAACTTCTGTTACGGTGGTGGGGTCCATGTGGTATGCCTGGAAAAATCATCAAATTAATTAACTTTTTAAGGGCCTTAGATGGCCGAATCATCCCCTAGAGTAGAAAAAATAGGTGAAGAAAAAAAATGAATCTAAAAAAAAGATTCAATCAATTTATATTTATAATATTCATAAAATGACTAAAATACCCTTGATGTAAAAATCTATCCAAAATCCAGAATTAGGTGGTTTGCACCATTTTGTTCAAAACAAATCATAAATCCAAAATTGATCTATATAAGCTCAAATTTATAATTTGGGATGATTAAAACAATTTAAATACATAAAAAAATGTAAAAAATATTATCTCTATAAATTCCCCCACACTTAAAAAATGCTTGTCCTCAAGCATAAAATCTCAACATGGAATTCAGAGGACACCAATATTATGAATATTCAATTTCCAGAGTAATAAAATATAAAAAATTTCAATGTAAAATCAAACATTCAAAAATCAATAAAAAAATATCTATTTGATTTCCCATTTTAAAAGAAATAATTAATTCATGTATTTTACTTTTCCCCTTTGAAAAAAATGGATCTTTATCTTTCTTTCATTCAAACTTCTCAATTCATTATTATTAAGCATGCCACATCATGAATTACCTCACATTTGAATTTTCCATCTCATCTCCAATGAAAAAATTCATGCAGATTTATGTTCATATCATGATAACATGCACCTTATCTATAATATTTTAAAAGAACTACTTTCTCCACATTGAAAAGAAAAAAGGAAAATAAAATCATGATGAATTATCAATAATGGTTCATATGACTCCGAGGCATAAGGATGGTAGGATTTGATGTTTTGAAAATTAAGGCTCAAGGAGGAGGTTTATCTCTTATGTACAATGCATGATATCAAAAGTGTAATGAAATTCTCCCCTTCAATGTTGCAACACCCACTTTCCCCAAAACTCAAAGTAAGTCCATGATCAAAGTAAAGTATAATGAATGATTAATGCGCCCTCTTGATTTTTTTTAAATTTAATATATTTTTTCTTTTCATGAAAGTTATGATTAGATCAAACCTCACATCCATCAACTAACCACATATGATTTGAAGATCATCGGTCTAGAAAATCAGGATTTTTGGTTCTCCCAAATCACAACCCATTTTTTTCTTTTTTTTGTTTTCTTTTTTTTTGTCATTTTTTTCATTTCGTTTAAAATTCAAGAGGGTAAAACAATTAATGACAATGAATAACTCCACAACCTTTTACAGTTCCAACAATAACACCCCCACACATTTTCCTTACAATATATTTCATCCCTTCTACCATGAATCCCTTCACCCCAAAACTTCATCTTTAAAATATCATGTAAATACCAAGAGTAGGGTAGGAATGGATAAAAATGGCTTAAAAATAGCTCATCCCTATAAAATTCATCCATGGTCTCTATGGGCTAAAATAAGGATTGATGTAAAGGTGGTATTTAAAGACATAGGTTTTTTTCAAAGATTCTTCAATCATTTTAAAGGATCTTTTGTATAGTCACATATTTGACAAGTTCAAATGAAAGTTCTTTCAGGTGACATGTCCCAAGATCTATCAAGAAAATTTATTCAAGATAAATACGATGTACTCGTCCTAGAAATCCTCTCAGGAATAAGAAATATTATATTGGACAATCACTCCTAACTTGACTAATAATAATAAATCTATTCACATGAACTTTAGAAATTCAAAGCATGAAATATGGTAGGAAAATTTCATTTACATGAATCAATCAATTCCTTCAAATCATGAGTCATAATTTCAATATCTACATTTCAATTTAAACATTAAATTTTCCATTTTACACATTTAATCTCATTAACATTGGAATATAAAACATAAAATCACTGGAATCCTAAGATAATTATGACTCCAAGATAAGTGAAGTAAAGCATGAATTCAGGTGTGGGAATGAAATTTTTATTATTAAACTCAAAAGTTGTTTTGGACAAAAAATCAAAGGAGTTGAAATGATACTCATCAAAAGTGAAATCCCATTGGAATTAATGATCTAGTTCTCTTCCAACAATTCTTGGGGATTAATTCTTCCATCATGATCCTATGAAAGAAAATTACTCAATTAATCAAAAGGATTATTTCATTTAAGCTCAAAATGAAAAGAGGGAGTAGGCCGCATACTGAACTAATTCCTAATACTAAATTTGAAATCTAAATTACAAATATTGAAAATTATAGTACTATAAAGAATGTATTGGATAAATCTTGGTATGATCTACCAAGTGGGCATTAGAATCTTTTACTGCCTCCAGAGGGTAGTACCAGCTTTTATGCATAATATGTCAGTGGATGAAGCTTCTTTTATTTGAACCACCACTCGTGGATCTTCGCAACTTGCAGTTCTTTGTTCTTGTTATGGATTACTCCATGGATAGAGTATAACATATTCACACTCTTCATAATGGGGCACAACTTGAATGTCAGGGGTAGGATGAAGTAGAGAACCACCTATTCTTTTATTGCTACTTGTGCTACCATCTTATATTCATGTGCTGACTTCATCGAGGTTTCAGCCTCCTGTCTGATTTCGTCAGGCTCATCAATATGGATCTCTTCATGATTAGGCTCCTCCAATAGATATTCAAGGACTTCATGGAGCTCCAGGAGTTCATCAACAGGTGCGTCATTTTTCACATTATCTTCCATGGTGTAGTATGAGTTTCCCAAATATGAAAATTCAATATAATTAGAAGAGATACTCAAAATAGTTTCAATAAAATTAGAATAATTTGAGTTCAAGAATGTATCATCTCCATGAGTTAGTTTGACAAAAATATCATCTTCAATTGAAAGTGCCTCTTGGAGTTGATCTTCATTGGATGAAGGTAGGTAGACAGGCTCCTCCACCTTTAGTTTGGCTTTAACTTCATGGATGTATTTAGTAAAATCCAGTAAGACCCGTGGCACATACTTCTTGGACTTGAATCATTTTAAGTCAACTTGGAGTTCATCGAACATGGCCATAAAATCATCTGGTGAGATCCATGTTTCTATGTCTCTTTCCACCTACTTTACCTTTATCATCAACACAACAGCTCTTTCTTGGAGGGCCTCCTTAGTGTAGTCTTTTTCTTTCACATGTGAGTAATTTTCATTCCATGTACAATAATAATCATTTGAATTCATCTTGGAATGATTTTTTTAGTTTTTTTAAAATGAATTATAACTAAGATGTGAAAATACAAAAGTTAAATGAACTAATGATTAGATCCCCGGTAACAGTGCCAGTTTTGACGCACACCTGTCCTAGGAAATTCCAAAATCATTCTTTTTGTTATCCTAGTGAAGCATAGAGGAAAATTAGGGTCATCTCAGTTGAGGATAATTTTCAGTTCGTTCAATCTCTTAATCTAATTCACATTAACTACTTCTTTTTGGTTGTTTTTATTTAATATAAGAATGGAATTGAATTAATGAAATGAAATGAAATGACAAAATTAAATTCAAATAAATATGAAATGAAAAACAAAATGGAATTAGGGAAGAATGGAATTTCTCCCGAGATAACATTCAGGGAGCACCTTTATTGACCAGCTTCAAATATTCTTAGTGAACACACTCCATCGTATGTGTGCTCAACTTAGTCTATCCTAGTTATGAATGAAAAGTCCAATTAGCAATTTCCAAGCACACCCTCCTTCCACCTTCTTAATCGAGGTAAAATGGTTATAGATTAAGAAGTTAAACTTTAGACAACCACGTTGATTATTACACCTAATATAAATTATCATCAGAATTAAACTCAAATAATACTAAAAAATGGTCATTTGTATATGATATAATTAATATTTTGGGATATTCATCAGATTAGTTACTCATGATCATGAGTATTATAGTTCACGAGGGTAATATGAGAAGAAGAAAATATGGTGGATGGGTGGGAACAAAAATAAAAACAATGCATGAATTTATTAGAAATCTAAATTATAGTTGAAAACTAATACAAAAAAAAAACAAGTTAAAAATAAAGGGGTTTTTTTGGGGTTAAAATATCTCTATCGATATCTCCTCATTGGTTCCATAAAATAATGGTATGGAGAATGTGTTTATTTGAGAGGAAAGAGATCCCCTCCTTTTATAGGTAGAATTTTTCCTGGAATGTTGACGTGTTATAAACACAATAAAGTACCTATTCACGTGTTCTACCCTTCATGAATGTTGTTCAAAAATATCTTGGAAGTCTCTTTTAAATGTTTCAGTGTATATAGACCTCATATGTGGATGTTATAAATTTTTCATTGGAGGATTTTTTTCTAGAAGATGTTTATAGGAATCTTCCTTCAAAAGTATAACACTCAATGGAAACCTTAATGAATTCCAAATTCCCTTAAATAAATTGTAGATCTGAGTGTAGGTGTCCTTGTTCCCTTCCATGTGGAATAATACCAATTGAATGTGTGTATGCCTAGATAGACTTCCGTTACAATGGTGGTGTCCAAGCTATCCACCCTGAAAAATCTTCAACTTTAATTTTTAAGGCCATTAGATGGCCGAATCATCCCCTAGTCCAAAAGAAAATGTTGAAGAAACTAAAATAAGGATTCTAAAAAAATATTCACTAAATTTATATTTATATTTTTCATGAAATGAATAAAAAAAACTTGATATAAAAATCTATCCAAAATATAGAATTATGCACTTTTCACCATTTTTCTCAAAACACATCATAAATACAAAATTGATTCATATAAGCACAAATTGATAATTTTGGATTATTAAAAAATTTAAATACTTACAAAAAATGTTGAAAATATTATCTCTATAAATAAAAATATATTAAAATACACTCATGGAGTATTTTGAGAGGTTATTGAAGCATGAAGAATACCTTTCCATAGACACATTTCCATTCTGGTCCACTAAAAGTTCTTAGATGCATACGACTCATAAAATTTGTATATATAACTCTTATATAAAGAGATTCTAGAACATTTCCCAAGATAGGGTTTCTTCATAGGGAGTTTGAGTCACCAGAATCCACCATAACCTATAAAATCAATAATGAAGGCTCACCCATAGGATGACCATCTGATCTGTAGTGGTGTTTAGTAGGAAAACAACTTATGTAACTACCTTGTGCCAGTACTTAGCTGTATAGGAGTTAAAATTTACATGAAATATAATATTTCTATTTTACTGAAACACATGAAGTGTGATTAGCATGTGCACACCCTAAACTAGTACGATCAGTGAAACCTTCTCCTCAGTGAGTGGTAATAATACTAGAAAATCATCTAGAGGTACCTCCTCCAGAACAGGTACATGCACTGAAGCCTCATCAACAGGTGGATCATCCTTATAATGTTGTTTTGGTATCATTATTGTCTATCATTATAGAAGAATGCTAAAATAGAAAATATTCAGTATAATCAAATAGTATATCATATGATAGTGCTTTTCTTACAACTAGTTCCTACATGTAATGAGTAAACAAGAAGGTTATCAAAGTCCTATAGAATGGATATGTCATCCACCACCCCAACAATGGATTATCCGAACTAAGATCCAAACTTGAAAAAAAAATTAAATATGTTTCCCTTGTTCCAAAATAAAACCTCACAGTAAGACAATATCTAATCTATAGTTATTAAATGACCACTTGTGATACCACTATGACACGACCTAATACACTGAGGCCTACCTGGATGCAAATAAGCTAAAAATGAACATTGAATACAACATTTAATTGGTTTTGGGATAGTGACTAGAGCCTATTAAGCATATCACATACATGTGACACCTTATACCAAGAAACCTTTATACACAAAAACCTCTACAAATACCCATAAGATGTTGAAAGGTAAATTACAATTGATACCATAATTCTTGCATACATCTATATATCATATCATATTATAGCACAAGTACCTGAAAACATAAGCACCAAATACAATCCCACCAAAACAATAAAAGGGCCCAACCTAGAAGAAGGTTGAGACCACTTTCAAATGAAACACCAGGGATAAACCATAGTCTATCAAGATCATTATATTCCGCTTGATCCAAGTACACCTTGGAATTCATTGAAAGTCATATCATTCATATAATACTTGAAATTTTTGGTAATGTATATATATGAGATAGTATATATATATCCTGTAAGGCACCCACAAATCACCAAACATAAAGCCACAAGAGAGTAGTCAACTCATTATCACAAATAAATTTCCATCATAATAGGATACATAATATTAATAAAACCCTAGATATAATAAATATTGTTTATAAATATATTGGTAATTTCACAACCATACTACAATACTTATATTCCCACTCAAGGATTAAAGTTAATGCTCGTCTGAGAGAGCATACTCAATGATTTAGATAAAACTGATGGAACTAATCCAAGATACCATTTCCAATTATTTTTTTCCATTATGTAGTACACACTAGATCTTAGAATATACTAATACACCTATTGGGACTGTCACCCAAGGATTACAGGGGATTCTTAGCCCTACCTGGAGTAAACCCACTAGGATGGGGATCCCACGCATTGGAAGTCAGTATGTGATTCATGACCAAAAATAGGGAACAATGATGATAGAGTTTCACACCCTAGGCCACATAGATGGATTCTTGAACTCAATATAAGAATACTTCCTTGGAGGAAATCACATCATATTATCATATTGTGATGGATCATTGAACCGTTATATAGATGGAGTAAGGGGTTGTTCCCAAGAGATACTAGTCCATACCAAAGAGATTAAGGGCCTAAAAAATATCCAGAAAAAATATGTGGAATGTATAAGGTATACATTGTGTGTTTTTCCACCCCAAGTATACCCATGTACTCTAGCATGTTCCCACGCATTACAGTATTTTCCAATGTAATACAACCCAGTACCATGTACCTTATTTATTCTCATCTACTTAGCTATGTACACGTACCTTGGACATGCCTGAGTACTAGGCCATACCCATGTACTCTTTTTGTGCATGTGTACTTGGTCATGACCATGTAAATGGTCATGTTTGATTCCATATACCCCAAGGTTACATGCCAGGTCACTAAGCATGTGTTGCACATCATGTGGTAGGTCTCACATGGCATGCGATATTTTATTTTTTGAGTTCCATTTCCACTATATCTTGGGGAAAACATGGTGTGTTTTCTTTAAACAACATTTTTTGTATGTTGGTTTTTTCTACAACCTGATGGATTTACACATCTTTTTCCTCAAACCTCCACCACCTATGGTTCCTCTAACAAATTTTCCAATAAATATGGATTATGGCATGAATAATCCAAGATATCATAGATGAAAAGATTCTACCAATTGATTCCCTCAAGTATCATTTGTCATTTCTTCACATCAATAAATTTCCAAACACACAAACTGGCATCCTTCAATCCATCACCAGATCATCAGTTGTAGTCTGTACAACATGATTTTTTCCTCAATCTAAAACTCATGTCCACATAAATGATCTATTTCTCCAAATTTAATATGCACAATGATCATTCTATAGTTATTATTTGAACCACAATTTAAAAAAGATACTGATGATAATCACACAACAGACATGGATAGAAAATCACAAAAACACCAAGGGCGAGAATGATTGTAGACCATTCTTCAAATTCATTTCCATTTGTTAATAAGGTAAATTATAAACATGAAAAAATAACGAGGGATCAATAAGGAAATATAAATTCTAAATATTATGAACATAAAAACATCATTCATAAACAACCATCAATTCTAAAATAAATTTTTATTAGGTTAATTGATTCACATAAAAATTGGAATAAAAAAAGGATAAATAAAAATAAAACAAAAAATCTACATAATGTATAGATAAATATATGATGAAGAACATTTCTATGTCATCATACATTATCTAGATCCAAAAACTTGTTTGGCACACTAATCATCAAAATTTGATCCGATTTAGTTCATCAAATAACTCTCCACTGAACAAATCCTCTCCAAATCCCAAGGGTTATGTCGATAAACCTATGGATTTCACATAAAAAGGATTAAATATAGAATATTAGGTTAAGAAAATTAAATAAACAATAAAAAAAATTAATTTATTAGTTTATTAATCCTCAAATGACAGATCTTTAACAAAACACATAATGATGAAAATGGTAATATCATGACTAGGGTAAATCACACATTCCCCATTTAGTATTAATCTTTTATTTCCCATTAGAGACTATTTTTGGGTTTTATTCCATATTTATGAAAAAATGAACTCATATTATATAATATATTTGATATTTTTATTACATCAATACTGAGCCTTCTTGGGCCCTAGAATCCTGCACCAAATCAATGCCTAGCCTCTAAAATATTATATAAAATATTACAAATTTTTATAAGGATAAAATAGAGTTTTAAAAAATTGGGACACTTTATTATAACCAAGGACATTAAAACATAGTATATGGGTCTATGGGATTGGTATCATAGTAATTTAGAGGAAGATATATGGGTTGATAAACACGAAAATTTTCCATTGAAACTTATTTTAGGTGAGGGGTAAAGCTGGAATCGCATGTGATTTACGTTTCTTATGAGAAGAATGTTTTGTGAGACATGTGTTTATTGGTTTTTAATCTAACATAGGTCTTTTAAAAGTAAAAAGTTTCATGATAATTTAGATGAATTGGAGCCACATTAATTTATATATTATTTACCCTTATTAAACATGATTAAATTTTTACCTTTGAAATTATTATATTTTAAAAATATAAGATGACACATCTTACTTATTTTATAAATTATGATTATTACTTTAAAATACAATTAACTTAAATAATTTTCTTAATATGATAAATTAAAATTAAAAATTAAAAATAAGATATAGAAAAAAATGTAGGAAATGACATTTTATACATTATGTGTTTTTATTCTTATTTAGTACTAATTATAAATTAATTGATAGATAATATAGTTTTTTATATGATTAAATATAAAATTAGGTTCATTATTTAAATAAGATCATTTTAGTCTATTTATATAGAAATTACACACCATTTATACAAACAAATCTATCAAAACAACCCTTTTCCTATTAGTTGTCAATTAATTGGATGAAAGTTAATTTATTTTGTCAAATATATTATCATTAAATATTATTCAAAATAATTATTTATGTGGGAATTATTTTATTATAATAAATATACTCAACACTATAAAATATTTTTTTTGAAAAATATCACTTTTAAATAATAATTACCAAAATTCTGTTAAAATTAATTATTTCTATCGTAAACATTTAATTTTATCAATCCATTAATTTGAAAATATTACTTAGAATTTTATCAATACATAATATCAAACATTAATAATAAAAGTAATAAGTTACATTTAAAAATATTTTTATAATTATATATGTTAGTTAAATATTATTATTTTATTTTATTCCTTATTATTTGTGCATTATATATTGTTAAATTTGTTTCTAACAATAGAAAATTTTAGTATACTTATCAGATACATGTTTATCCAAAAAAGATATTTTTAAAAACCTTATTTTTAATGACCATATTTCCTTTTATAAAACATATTTTTCTCTCATTAAATCATATAAATTCATTCCATTATCATCTCTAAAATCAAATTTCTCATTCCAAAAACATCCATTTAGTATTTTTAATAATTTTTTATCCTATAATATTAATATTATATTAGGGTTATTTCTACTAATGGTGATCCTAAAGGGTGAAGTGGTCCATGGGATCTCTTAATTTTAAAGATATTTTTCCTATATATTTATTATCATATTTTAATATTTTTAGTTTTAGTGGATATAATTATCGATTTTATGTAAGATTCCATTTTATGTAATGCATGGTTTCATGTACCTTTGTTTTAATATTTCATAATAAATTAATAAATATTTATTATATTTATTTATATACTGTATGAATCATTATATAATTATGTTTTAATTACCTTGAGAGAAAAAAAAATATATTTTATAATTAATGAAATTTAGTTTGAGGGAAGAAAATGTTTCCTAAAACCTCATGCATTTTAGCTCAGGTCAATTTATCATCACCTAATTAATGAATTTATTTGGTTTTCTTCAACCCACTCCCACCAAGGCAAGTCCATTACATGTCTAGTCCATAATTATAGAGTTACATGAGAGTGAGTGCAAGTGGTGTAAATATTGGAGAAGTTTTAAAAAGTTATTGGGATATATATAAAAAATGAAAAAAAGTACAAAATAAATAAAAAATTATATATAAATTTTAAAAATAATACTAAAAATAATTCATAAATATATAGATTCAAAAAATATATTATTATTAAAAAATAAAAAATATTTAAATAAATAATTACAATTAAATTATTCATAGAGGTTCAAAATATTTTCCTGAAATGATTCTCGATGCATGAATGTGTAGGATTTTTTGAAACCATGATCAATCATTGAGCAATTTTTTAAACCATAAATATATACCATTTTTCTTATAGTGAGTTATTAATACATGATGTGTGATAGTTTTGATCTTTTTACCCACATTCATTTTTAATTATCAATTCGAAAAATTAAAATAGTGAGGTATTTCCCTAAACATCTATATAAAATAAGGAGTGACAATTGTTAACATGTTCATTGATCTATATTTGACTTTGCCTCAATTTCCCCAAAAAATTTTCATTATGAGTGAATCCTTATTCTTCTCCTAAAATATCATCCAAACCCTCTTTAGAACTCTTCCTAAAATTAATAGTAGTCTAATTCAAAGGTTAAACACAATCACTCTCTATATGATTTAGTAAAGACAACCCTCTCTTTAGAGACCATACATGTGTTATGAATTGTCTTAATTCTTTATGGTGTGATGTGAAATATATATAAACTTGATCTCAAATATGTATAGCCCCCATTATGATGTGGTGTAGTGCATTATGTCATGAAATACATATCTACTCATATCTACTAATATCTTTTTTAGAAAAGTTATAACATGACTATGCATTATGTAGTGTTATTCATGGTTTTTACTGAATACAGTGAATCATTGAATTTTCAAGGCTTTGAAACAATAGAGTAAACAAATCCTCTATGGAATTAAAAGTTTCATTGTAGTGGGAGTACATTTTTTACTAAATATCATGTCATAAAAAACTCAAGTCCTCCATGTCATGGTGTAACTACTTCATTACATAAATACATCATGATGGAATTAGTTTTCCCATGTTGTTACTCTCATTCACCTCAATTAATAAATGGAACTACAAGCTGATCCATGGAATTTTATCCTAAATTAGATTGAAACTCTTTAGAAAAAAAACTATCATCGCAGTGCAATTGCACCCATCAAACTATTTCCAAATTCAACTCGATAAAACATCATTCAATTGTTTCTATACTCAACTCCAAATTTTGTGAAATCCAAGAAAGAGAATTTGGTTAATATATTTAACATGAAAAAAATTTCTAAAACCCATGAATTAATTACCTCATGAAACTATCCATAACATTCATTCTATGTGGAATTTACCTATTCACCACAATATATTATTGAATGGAGTTTGTGAGAGTTCATTGAATATTAATGTAAGATAAATTTCATCTCATCCATGTCATAATTATGATCAAATCACATCTACCCTTTATGAATTAACATCATATGGGGCTGATCTAAACTCCAGTACTTATCAATTTCCTTAACTCATCTAAGTACTGTTATCCTTTAGTGGTGAATGCAATAAAATATTTATCTCACTAAATTGAATTTTCAATATTTTGGTGATTTGTATGAGTGGTTTATTCTGAAAGTTTTATATAATAAATTTTAACATGATAAAATGATCTAGTTTAATCCTAGGATAAATAAAAACGTAAACCCCTCCCCCCACTTGGGGTGTGTATGGGTTATTGTGGTTATAATAGAATCCCATTTTATCGAATGCCTAGAGTACCCATAGGATTAAATGATCATATAATCGTAAGATATTAGTGGATTAAGTTTACCTATAAAAAGTATTCCAGTTACATTATTTATTAATTCCAACAAGTTGGACGTTATTATAGCTTTAGGGACCATAATAAATTTATGAAAATTGGAAACAATATTGAATTATATGTAGTGTTTTTAATTAGAAATTTTTTATTAATTTTTAAATTTTTAATAATTGTTTTATTTCAATATTTGGAATCATGTTAATTTTATTTTGAATAAAATTAATTATTCTGGAAAATTATTTAGTTGTTTTATTGTTACATTCATACTCTATTTTGGTTACCTTTGTCTTTGGTCATAAAAATGTGTGATAGAAAGGCCTCATGGAATGGATTATGTTTCTTTAATTGTGTGAACTCTGATTGTATTGTTATTATATTTTTTAATTTTATTATAACTTGTGATGATAGAATTTATGAGAAAAAATTTAGGTGTAATGGATATAGAAGAACTTAATTCTTTCAAATGATCATAGAAACTGTCTGGGCATCCATGGTTGGGGTTTTTATTTTACCTAGTCTAACAAGATGACTATAATTTTTTTTCTATATATTTAATTTTGATTTGGTAAAAGCCATATCATATGAAAAATTTGAATAGTTTACTATAATGTTTCTACCACCTAATATATCAGATCATTTTCCATGTTTCATATATGTTTCTCTCATGTTAAAAAGAACCCTTGAATTTTAATTTTTTAATTTGTAAAGTTAGGATGTTGGTTTTCATATGTTAATTAATAGACTAAATATGTCAAATTATAATATAGTTATTCATAGATATTTTTCTCATTCTTTAAAGGTGGTTGGGGATAAACTTAAAATTATTATAAAATCTATAAATGAAATTTTTTATGTTTTGGAATTTTTTTAATAGTGTAAATAATTAATAATTACTGGAGGATGAATCTAATATTACCATGAAACTTATAAATATTTTACATTTTTATTATTTTTTAGAATAAGATCAAACATAAATTTTTAGAAGGAATGGGAGATAAATTATAATTTTTTATGAATGTATCTTATTTAGTGGATTATAATGTAATGTTGGTATGATTAATTTTATGTATGGGAAATTTTATATTAAGATCTAGATATCACAATTAATTAAGATTTTTAATAGAATTTTCTTACACTCAACAATGATTGCTAAATTATATTTTATTATCTCCCATAATTTTATGAGATGTATAAAGATATGTTCTACAGCGGGGGTGATAAGTCCCCCTATCCTTGGTTGATTTATCTTAGCTTTAATCAAGTAATCATGGAATATAATGGGACTTTTTGGTTTGTGAAATTATAAATTTCTTCTCTAAGTTTTATTTCCATACTGGTTTAAATGATACTATTATTGATATAGTACTTATGGTGAATAAGAATAAAAATATTAATTATTTTATTCCTATATCATATTGTAATACACATTGAACACTCATTTTTAATGTGTTAACCATTACATAAAACAATTATCTCACACTTGGCTAAAAAAATGGATTCATGTAAAATATTGGTATTGATGTTTTTAATAACATTACAAATATTTTGGATCATGTTAAAATTTATCCTTTTAAATGTATCAATCTTATATATATAGTCAAAATTAATTAGTCAAAATATTATGATTCAATACCATGGGTCAATAATATATTTCTTGGAGATCAATAATTTTATGTAAGGAGGTCATAGTGACATAATTGGGTCACATTGTGAACATTCATGGGAAGTAGGTTGAGTTGTTTACATCATTGGTAATACATAGTCACTCCACCCAGTGGTTACATCATAAGGTGTTGGGGGAGAGAATAGGTGGAGACTCTTGAATTGGAAAAGAAAAATAATACTTTTTATACCAAAAAAATTGATTCAATCATGTCTAATCCTTATGTATTAACAAAGATACAACAAAATTAATGAGTAAGAATATTGTTTAGTTGCATGAAAAATTATACATTGTGTCATGGAATAATATTTCATAGTCCATGTCACACCATTCCAATTATTCTTATGTTATGGGGTGTGATAGGATTGGTGATAACTATGGTGCGATGAAACACCACTAATATCTCTAAATATTAATTAGGGGCCATTTCAATGTATTAATGATAAAAAAGATATATATTTTTTGGTAGATTATATGTAGAAGATAGATGTTTTTTAAACATGGAATCCTTCATGTGGAAAATTTATAAAAACTATTGTATATGGAATAAAAAAGAAAAAAATGAGCACATCGATTCATGAGGATGGGAACATATCACTACATCCATCTATAGGTTGAAAAATTTACACCATGTCAAAGAATTAGAATTATAGATCCATGAACAACACAAAACCCAAAATCGAAATCATCTCATAAATAATAACATAGTTATACAGTTCCTCATATTGTTATAGTATATGAATCTTTATTTTTCTCCATGATGCCTCTATATTTGATGTAAGTGTCTTGTTTCAACTATAATTTAGTAGCAAGACTTTATATAACATTCATAAATTTATGTCAAGAACCATTGAAACATAGAACCCTGGAGAAGGGGTGTGTTTCTCAGGGAATACACAATGATCTCTTCATGTAAGGTTCAAAGTTAATGTTTAGTATCTTCCTTGAGTAGTTAAACCAAATCCAACCAATTTATTAGGCTCCAAAATTAAAAAAACGTATTTCATTATAAATTTATTAAATTATAATGATGAAAATATTCATATTATATATGTATCCTAAATGAATAAATTACTAATGGAATACATACACGGATATGATATTTATTGAGTTATACTGATGTGTTTTTTCTTTTAAAATCAACCATGCCTTTTATTTACACATGTTGGGATATTGTTTTGGTAAATCATGAAATTATTTTATTATTTGATAGTTATATTTTTGGGATTCTTATATAATCAAGAAATGATACTTCTAGATAGTATTAGTTTCCTTAATAATTAAAAATTATAAATACTAAGGTATTGGTTTTAAGTGTGCAATTAGTATTATCATACTTTTAATGGTTAAACACATTTTGAATATTGCGCTTAATAATGGATCATTATAGTTCAAGTGGACAAACTAATACCATCTCAAAGGAAGAATGATATGGAATGTCAATTTATCCCCTAGTTTCTCTTAATATTTTGGTAGATTATACTATTCAAATTTAAGGTTTCTTGGAACATAAATTTTAATGATGGGTGTATCAGATAGAAATTAATCGATAGTCCATTTGAATATAAATATTCTTATTGTAATTTCTATAATTCAAAAAATAGATAACACTAGGGGATTAAAATCATAAACTATTTTAATAATATGTTATTTAATTGTTTTAATTTATCATTTTATTTTTAATAACAAACATATTCATCATTTCGCACAAAAATTCTAACCCATAAAATTTTTATATAAAAAAATAGCATTATCATTTTCAACATTATATAATATTTATCCAACAAATTATTATCACCTATTTATTCGTATTATAAAAAAAATATTATTATAGAACATAAATTTTATTAATATCTTTTAACAATATAGTAATACTATAATAACAAGTCCATTGATTTTTAATAAAATATATTTTTTCATTAATTAAATATAAACCGCTATAAAAATCAAATATGAATGTATTTTATTCCTTTTTTATCCATGTATTTTTAAAATATAATCATCTATAATCACCTATTAAATTTATTTTTATCAATTTATAACTATTTTATCATTGATGATTATGATAATGTGATTATAACTATTTTCACCAAATATGGATACCTCAAATTATTATATTATTTACTCCTTCAAAAATTTTACCCTTGGTAATTTATATATTTTAATCTTAAGCAATATAATGAATGGTTGTGAAAATATTAAATATATTATAATAGATAATACAAATTTATATATCCTCTTGAATTTCATTAGTTTTCTACAAAAAGACTCAAGGACAATAAAAATGAAAAGATAGTACCAAGGTTCATTAATATAAACTATAAAAAATAAATATCATATGAACACTGTTAATATAGAATGAAATTTAATCGTGTACTTCCATCATAAAAGCTCTATTAGTCTATTTTTTCATTATGAATTTAAGTAAATCACATTAATCCTATTAATTATAGAATATAAACATAAAAATGAAATCATAATGATGTATATGTAACTATGTAATGAAAAATTCCACACCTACATATACACATAGTTAAAAACACTCTCATCCCTCAATTATAGTTAGCAGATGATTAGGTATTTTCTTGGTATCTCAATAGTTTTTTTTATATCCATGAATATTATCTCTTGTTAATATTTAATCTTACGTTCATGAGTATGATTATTCTTCAAACCGGACAAAAAAATTATATATAATAAGTATAAACTACACCTTAAATCATATTTTCTACAGCTTCCTCATGAATTGACTATACCAAAATTACTCTTGGACTGGTGATGAAATACAAAATGACATCCAGAGTTTACCTCTGCTAAGTGAAGGTCTGAGATTACTAGAAAGTTAGTAGAAACACATATGGAATACATCACTGAAAATAATGAAATTATGCACAATATAATATAAAAAATTTATATTATGAATATTAATAATATACCTGATAAAAAATAATCAATATATAATAGTAACTTTCATGAATGTTAGGAAAAATTTAAAAGTACAAAAGAACGTCAATTTCATCTAGTATAAAATATTACCACACTTATTTAAACATAGTATTCTATAGATAACTCCACCTATCACCTTAAGCAATATAATAATACTAGTATATAATTATGCAAAATAAGAGGGAGTATAGAATACTTAGTGGATTCCTCCCCTACAACCCACTATAATGTCAATTTGGGTAAAAAAATATTGATGGATTCATGTAATGAGATAAGTTAAATGGAAAATTAACTATATAGAGTATTTAATTCCAAGATTTCATTAAAAACAATACAATAAAAATATTTTATGTATATAATATAACTTATTCAATGAAAACAATTATTCATGTCCCCCACAAACAAATGAAAACTCACCATTAACCCTAGGTTTCTTAATTTAATATTTAGTCTCAATAATATAATAATATAACAAATATACACTAATAAAAACAATTCAAACAATCCATATTTTTATTAACTTCACTAGTTTGTGATGGCGGAGTTAGATAAATCCAAATTTCAAAAGATGTAAAACTGGAATCTTTTTGAATTTTTGAGTTCAAACTGAGAATTGGAATTCATAGGCATGGTTTTAAATTTATATGGTATTTTTTGAGATATATATTGACATAGAATTATTTTCCCATATTTTCCATTATTAATAATTATTAATATAACCACCATTTTTATATTCATTTATTAATTTAATACATTTTTTTGGAGTATTTTGAATTTTATTGTAAAAATATCCTAATATAATTATTTTATTGATTTAATTCACATTATCTATAAACATTTAATTTTATAACTTTAATTTAATTATTTTGATGAGAAAGTGAATTCTAGTAAGTATATGTATAACTAAAGTATCTTTTTTATTAGTTTTTTATATTTACTCATTTTTAGAATGGCTGCATAAGATTAATTGAAGAATACTAAATCCCTTGTTTGAATAACTTTTAAATATGTAATATTAAAATATGACTCTTGAATGCAATGAAAGATTAACTAATCTTGGGATAATTTTGTGTAAATATTTTTCTTTACTGTGGGAAATTGACTAGTGGGCTTGCTAAGTAAGATTAAAGTTGAAATTCATAAGGACGCATTAGGGTAAACTAAATCTAATTAAGACAAAATTAAATATATATAAGTTTAAATAAACATTTCAATGGGATATGTATATTTTAATTAGAATAAATACTATATATGAAAGATTAAAAAGAATAATATTAAAAGGATCAACCCCAAATGAACATTTCATTTACATCCCAACATAATCATAAGAGTCAATGATAGGTTACAAATTTGACCTAGTATAATTATCATTTTGAATCTATGTATTGAGATAGGTAAAGTGAAACTCTTAATACAAAATCCATGAGCTATCGATGTAGTTTGAGGATTCTAATAAAAAATTCATTATCCATGCAATGGTACCTCATATCATGATGCATCATCTATCCATCCATCAGTGTAGTCTCAAGCCCATTCTTGAGATTTCTTTATCTCATGAATATGACCTTGTGAGATAATATTGGACTACAATGAAAATCAAATAGCTATTCTTCCATAATACCTCTAGGAGCCAACATGATTCATTCTTAAAGGATATTAATTTCACAATCACCTCAATACTTAATAAAATATCCTTTTTATGTGGCTTATATGAACGCACCCAAGGAACCAAAAAGTAACATCTAAAAAAAGTGTCTTACTAAATTTGGTAATTATTTAATAAAAAAATAAATATGGATGAAGATATATAAAATAAAAGAATAATGATTCTTAAAACCATACTGCCAATGAATAATATAAGAATTTTAATATTCAAGGAATCAAGTATAATTTTTACGGATATATATATATATTTCAGCCTCAACCACTGTAATATGGTCTCCCCTCAAATTGACCTGTTTACTTCATAGAATTTATTTATTTTTATTTTCTACATAATTTTCATTTTTTTAAATTTAAGTTCAATTTAATTATCATCACTCTTTTGGGATCTCCAATATTCATGTCATTGATAGGATATCCTTGTGATTCATTTCTAAGAATAAGTTGAGTGTTCTCTTCAGTTGTTTAATTTTTTTTTGTCTTATTCTCTTTTTGAATCTCTATGAACTCAAAGTAGGCTAAGGTTAGTGTTTGTGAAAGTGATATTTATCTTTGTCTCTCATTATATTATTTACTATTGTGAATATTGATTTATCTTTCAATTCATAAAACTAAGTTTATACAATGTAACCAAGTACATGTGTGGAATATGTTTCAATATCACACTAGTGATATTATTGAAGGATTAATATGCAATAGAGGTGTTTACCTCAACTAAAAATTATAGATAGTGGAATATAGTGAATAATAAGTCACTATTTATAAGGTGTGTTCATAAAAAATTAGTATAAGGATGACAATGCATACAATGGATTATGATCATAAGGTTTTTTATGAAATATTAATGAAGTAAAATAAAGGAATCATTAAGTTAATCATGGTATTAGTTTTTTTTCATCAATGAATTTCATTATATATATTTTAATTTTTTACTTTCTATAATATTTTCTCATATTACATCCAATTTGGTTATAATTTTTTAGTTTTTAGAATTATTCTCAAATAATTTTATAAATGAAACCAATGAACAATGTTTCTGAGTGTCTATAGTT
This sequence comes from Viscum album, assembly GCA_963277665.1. Taxonomy (NCBI): domain Eukaryota; kingdom Viridiplantae; phylum Streptophyta; class Magnoliopsida; order Santalales; family Viscaceae; genus Viscum; species Viscum album. The sequence continues at coordinate 1,686,069,979 of OY728147.1, read as the reverse complement.
GAGAGAAATCCCCTATATACACTAATATTGGATTCTATGGGAAATAGAAGTAATATTAAAGAGGATATCATGGAAAAATCATATCATCAAATTTTCACCATTACCAAGGAGTGTGTCTTTTTTACTACTGCTTTATATTTGTTTATATATTTAATATATATAAATACATATATAATCGAAAATAATAGTTTATCCATTAATGGATTTAAAAATGATCATTCAAATAAAATGAAAATTTACTCACTGGAGCTTAGTCAATTGGGAATAGTAGCTGAGGCTGTACAAGGAGAAGGTCATATTTTAAATTAATTATTATCTAATTTTACTGAAGTTGAATTGAGAATTAACTATTCCTAATATATTCTTGTAAATTCATAATATATTTGGATTCCCCTATAGGATTTATAATGTGAGAATGAATCAACTATTGAGGAATTGTTGTAATTCACTAATATCATTGAAGAAATTTAAATGGGAGTAAAAGAAGGGTTCATGGCTGAGGTACATGAATTGAAGTCACCACCACTATTGTAATGTTTGAAAATGCCCACTAAGATGGATATAAAATGTTAATTTGTGGAATATAACCAAAGTATAAGGATTAAGTAGCTTCTATTAGTGTTTTTTTGTAATAATTATTTATATTACATAGTAATAAGAAGATTATGGTGGTTATTGCTAAGAAAAAAACCATTGAACTATAGATTCGAGAATACTTGATTGAATTGTTGAGCATGATAATAAAAAATAAATCCCATACTTATGAGGATTAACCCACGTTTAATTTATTTTAACTTTTATTTCTTCTTAATTTTTACTTTTAATTATTAATTTTTTGTTTTAGAGGAAGGGTGGTTGGTGGTATATCTCCTTGAAGGACATCATTTGAGATGTTGACTGATAGATGAATAACCACCAGGGTTTATCAGTATTTATCATCAATTGTTTTGATTCCTAATACATATTTTATGTTCTCACTTTCATAATGAAGTTTGAATATCTAATGGGGATCTAAAAAGATAAGTATAGGGAAAATGGAATGATATTTCTATAAGTTTACACAATTTTTTCTATTTTTTTTATTTAGAATGATTTTATGGATTCTTTGAGTTTCATTGAATACCATAGTTTAATTTGAATCATCTTAGAATTTTGAGAAAAAAATTTTGATTTAAGAATCTATGTATTTAAATGAATAATAATTTTTTTATCCCCCAAAATCTCAAATTGATATTTAATAAAATTTTATCAAATGTGAAACACATGTGTATAGTTTTGTCTATTGTTAATATTAACAACACTCTAGGTTTCTAAGACTTTTTGAAAACATTTTTATTTTCACTTTTTATTGAGAGTATTGATTCATGACATGAAATATATATCATTATGTTATATTTATTCAAAACAATGAGAGATCATGAGTTTCATAAAAAATAATTGGGGTACCATTTAAAAAATACAATTCCAAATATCACCTTATTTTAGTATGAACTGTCATTTGATTCTTTACATAGACCCATATAATTCATATATATTATATAGGGTGGAAACAATACATGCCTATAATATATACCTATATTAGGATTTAGCATTATTCATGATTTTAGCAAACAAATTTGTTGGGGGAAGGGATTTTTCTTGGGTTTTGATGAGTATTGCTTGTTTCAAGGAGAGTGTTTTTGGTTTTCCATCACATGTTGGGAAGAACAGTTCATTATATTCTTGGGAATAAAAGTTTCCTATATTTTCTCTAAAAAATAGATAAAGTATATGAATAATAATATTTTTCAACTCTTTTTATATGGGACTCTACAAAGGATAAGTGTTGGGATAGCTGAATCCTTTGAAGGGGATTGAGTGAGGACCATTACATTGAGTTTCAAACCTATTCAACATTCATTGTTCCTTAAATAGTCAAGAATTATATATTCCTCTTTGTTTTACATCTGATCCACCCACCTTTGACCATTAATCAACATATGGCAAGCCATATAGTTTTAAACACTCATGTAACTCTACTAAGTATTGAAAATTGAATATCATCAAACCTATATAAATTATTCATGTAATTAATAATTATAAAATAATTATACAAATTCATTTATTAAAAAATGATACTTTTTTAGGAAGGTAGGTGTAAACTATTAATTTTTGAATCAAGAGATTTAATGGATTTTCATGGATAGAATAAAATTGGGAAAATTAAATTCACACATGAAGCATCGTATTTTCCAAGATGTGGGAATTGACAATTGTTTTTAATATTTCCTTGAGAGTTTTTATTTGAAATTGGTATATGGTATTTTCCATGGATTGTACTGGATATGTGTTGTGGAGAGAGAAAGAACTATTTTTACATATCATTATCATTTAATTCAGTGTTAGTATCACCACTATTTTACTATTTTATAGGAATTTACTATATTTTGTGTTTTTAGGAGTGTTTTGAAGTTAATTATAAAAATGGACTAATTTTATGATTTAATTGATTGAATTAATATTCTTTATAAAAATTTTATGATCACACTTATTTTATTTTGATGTTCTTGTTAAGACTCATCTGTCCATATATAAATAAACTAGTTTTTATGACAACTATGAATGATTAAACTAATAATTAGTATGACATGATAAGATAAAATGTGAAATTCTAGAGCTCATGTATAAGTTACCTGGAGACATGTATGGTTAAACTCTGAATCCTAAATCCGATTAACTCAATTTAGGAATATATTTTATAAATATTTTCCTCTTTTGTGGGAAATGGAAGAGGATAACAGCTACATAAGACAAAGTAATAAATTCTAAATACCACATAAGATTATAATGAATCTATGTAAGGTAATTCTAGATTTGAAATATTAAATCAACATTTTAATGGGATACATAAGACTAAATTGGAATCATGTATAGATACAAGAAGATTAAAATTAATTTTACGAAAAACCTCATTCCCCAATGAATATTATAATGATATCCCAATATAATATCAAGAAACAACATTATATTATGAAATAAAACAGGGTTAATTTGAATTTTGAAACTCAATCTTGAGGGAGAAAAATAGAAACTCATAATCCAAAATTTATCATCCATGGATTTAGTCTTGGTCCTCCAATACAAAATATAATCTTTATGAAATACTTCCCCATATCATGACACACCATCCATCCAATAATACACATATCCTTGATCTTACTCTAGTGATTACATTCTCTTGTCAGTGAAATATCATAATCCAACACAGTACTATATTGTAAAGAATACATTGATGCTTCCATGCTACCTCTAGGAGCTTTCATATTGAATTATATAGGAATATGAATGATAAAATAACCTTGAAAATTTATGTTAATTCTTTTTGCATGGATTACATAAACATAACTAAAAAACTAAAAAATACTATCTGTAAAAATTTTCTTACTAAATATGGTATGGATTTAATAAAAAATGACACCTGAAAGGATATTCAAATGATTGAAGAAGAATGGATATGAAACCAACGGACCCGATTATTAATGGAGGAAGATGATAGGTTAAGGAATATAGTATAAAATTAAAGTATATTTTTATATATTCTAACATCAATCACTATAATAGGGGTTTCCCACTGAGGATTTGTTTTTTTTAGTTTTTCTTTGTTTAAATATTTTATTGATTTTTCATGTTATTTAAATAAAATTTTAGTGTTATTATCTATTGACTATCATATTATACTATTAAGATAACGAGTGGATAACATGGGGAATCATTACTAGGATGAGGCCAAGTGTTCCTAAGACTTTTTATTTTTCATGTCTCATTTTCTTATTAAATCTCAAGGAACTCAGAGAAGGATGAGTTTAGATTTTTTTATTGTTCCCTTTCTCTTGGTATTTTATTATTTTATTTCTTACAGTGAATATCAATTTTTCTATCCCTTCAAACAATTATCAGTATATGATGGAATCAAGATTGAATGGAATCTAATATATGATTACAAAAAAGTGAGAGTAGTAAAGGATTCATAATTATTCAATGTGTTTCCTTCTCTTAATCCTAAGAGTAGATTACATGTTGTGTAGTAGATATGTTTAGTTATACTATATTTTACCACAAAACAAATAGTAAGGACGATCTATTATATGATAGAGTATTCTCATGGGGTAAAATAAGGAATTATTTGTGACGGATAGTGAAATAAGTATTAGGTAAATCATTGAGTAGTTTATTTTTTCCCATTTCTTTCATTGTGTATTTCATTTTAATTTTTCAATTTCTAATTATTTTATATCTTACTACTTTTAATATTATATTTTTATAATTTTTATAATTATTTTAATGTAATTTAAAATATTAAAATAAGGGACTATGTGTGTGAGCAACACTCATTGAGATATTACACTAGTTTTCACAAATACTAAATTATAGTAGTAATAGAAATATTATTGACCATGATCCAGTGAAAAACTTATGTAATCATATGTTTGGGAGGAAAAGGTTTATAATGAGTTTCTGAGTGCAGGTTAAGCAGGAAATGGAATTTTAATTGAAACAAAAATACACCAAAACACTTTTGGAGGCCACCTGAGTTCCATTGGCTGAAAAAGTGTCTATTGGACACCACACAATATGGTAGGTGGGTCATTATCAAGACCCAAACCATATGACCAAGATGTTTTTTATGAAATATTTTCTATAAGTAATTTTAATTCTTCAGTATATTTCATTGTAAGTAATCATGAGTTTAAATAAATCGTGATATTCCCATAGTATAAAATTACCATTTTAATATAGTCATTACATTAATAGAAATAAATTTAACTAACTTATGAAAATGTATTTTGAATGAAAAATATAAATCAATTATATATTTTTATTTTTGTTATGTTATTTATAGTTAGTAAATGAAATTAATGAAATATATTTTTTATATATTTAATAAAATATGTATTATATTCATCCAATAGATATTTTATTCATAGTGTATGAATAACGCATAATTTATGTATAAAAACTAGTATTTTTCAAAACGGTAATTTTACACATTTTAATAGCGAACCCCCTTTAAATTAAAATTTTGAGACATTAATATTTTTTACATGAAAACATAAACATGTTATTTGGAAGTGGGATATAAAAATTTACTTTGGTTGAATTTTTGATTTTTTATGATAACATTGATGTTTTGATGAATAGTAAATATAAACTATTTTAATTGAAAAAAACATTTTTCATCAAAAATATTTTTAAGGTTAAATTAAAATATCGAATGGTTTTAAAGTATAAATATAATATATTTTCCTTATTAAATATAATTTATGTGAGTAGAATTAATTTTACATTAAATTTAGATGTAAAAACATATCAATATTTTGTAATGTTTTAACTTTTAAAACTCATTCTCTCTATTCAACAAAGAGATTAATTTTAAATTAGTCACAGAAAATTATGTATTTTAAATTTTTAAAATTGGATTCCATATTTTTAATCCATATGAACAAATTATTTAAATAGATTACTTTTATTTTTTGGGAATTATGAATAGTAACTTCTTTAATTTCTATCAATAAGGTAAAATTATATGTCGGGTAATTACGGGTAAAAATAATAGTACTAATTTACTCTAAAACTTGTCATAATATAATTGGATGAATTTTTTTTCATCCTAAATCTTCTTTGGGTCGAAATGGAGTCCTTTGGAATCCACATGGATGAGATTAAAACATTTGATTTATTTTATATAAAGAAAAGTGAAACATGTCTTACTCAAATTTATTAATTATATCTTTTTTAATATAAGACTTATACATAATATAAATTCTATTATAAATTAAAAAATTTACATATAAAATTATTTTTTTTGTAATTATTATTTATTTATAGTTTTTAGGAATTAAATAATTACATTAAATACTTATACTTTAATGATGTAAAAATTATTTAATTGATGAGAAATCAATAAAATTATTATAATTAAAGTGATAATAAAAATTAAAAGACCCAAAAAGATGGAGAAATCTTATTGGTATAGTATATATCTACCATAACCTTCCAAGGGTTGAGTTACTGACCATTTGGAGCTTTATAGAAGAGATTATGACACTTATATATTTTATGTAAAGGGATGATAAACTTGTCACATTCATTTTTAATAGGTATAACATTTTTAATGATGGATTATATTGAATATATATTCCATTATAAGTATCCATATGAAATATATAGGATTTATATTTTTCAAAGTATTTTATTTTTAATTTTTACTCAACAAATAATCATATTAAATAATTATATAAAATTGTTGTAGTAATTATTTTATTATGGGAAATTTCAAATAAATATGATTAAAAATAATTAAATAAATAAATTTGGTATGATTAATATGTCTAATGGATTTTATATATGGCATTTATCTATTAGGAATATAATAATATAATTGGTTCAATGTTAACAAGATATATTTATATTTTAAAAAATCGATGAATTGAATAGTGTCAAAATTAAAACTATTTATTATTTATCAAAACAATGTTTTATTAAATTATTTAAAAATCACATAACATATTTAAAAATATATAATAATTATTATATGATTTAAATGTTATATTTTATTTATTTATGGTCTAATTTATATAAAATAAGTAAATATTTCATCCTTTTAACTTGAATTATTTCTCACCAAAGTTAAAAATTAAATAGAATAACTAAGTGTTAATTAAATTGATAGTGTTTAAATTGAAAAACAAACCTGTAAAAAATTTATTGGTTGATGATAATAAAACTATATCCCATACCATATCTTAAATTGGGATTTTTTTTGGGTTTTTCATGGGGTTTTATTTTATATTAACTTAATATTTTTGGAGATCCCAAAAGTGACAATCACTTCAATTATAGAAGGGAACCTACTCCCTCACCCTTTAATATAAATTTTTTCCTTAAATATTATCCATATATTATATATTTCATTTATAATCATCTATAGTTACATTATAGAAGTTTTTTCTCCTTATACTACCAACATTATTTCTTTAAGAAGATATTTGGAGGGAGAACGCCGAAGAAGAGGTAATCCCCTATACCGATTCTTTAAAACTTATTCCTTCTTCTACTTATTCTTCATGAGTTGTTTCATTATAAAGTAATAACTATTGTATGAATTTTATATTTAGATGTTATTATGATTATTAAATAACCATATTACATCTTCTATCTATCCTATAAAAAATGAAATCACCACGCGTGCATACATACGACTTACCGTCTCCACATCGTGGCATAATATGTTCTTCACAACGACCTTACTTCAATGTGTATAATGATGGAAATAATAACTATATATGATTATTATAACATGATATTTATTATAAAATATTATACACCATCCACTTCAATACCATTCAACAATTATGGGAATGATATTGTTGCTCGTGCATACGTATGGCATATCGTCACCACGATGCGATGCGATTCATTCTAAACTATATTCATTAAAGCATGATTATATAAATGAATGTAATTAATAAATATGGTATATATTATATTAATATAATTATTCAAATGATATTATTTTTATTGTTATATATTTTTTAGAGTCAATTTTAAACATTGGTGAATTTTTATTAAATGGTATGAAAGGAATATTTTTTCATTTTCGATATGAGGTACCTTTTTACTTTTCCAGAAAAGATCAAGGTGAATGTTTTTAATCTTATATGGCATCATCATTTTTTTATGTTTTCATAACTCCTTATTTCCATGAAGATTATTTATCACAATTTCAATTTTATTTTCAAATAAATTATTTTCTTTTATAATTGAACGACATTTTAGGAAAAGAAAACATTTTTTAAGAAGAAATGATATTTTCTCCAAGAAAAAAATTTAGGTGTTATATCAAAATTATTTTACCTCTAAGATGAATTTCATTAATAAGGTTGTATTTAAATTATATTTTACTTATTTATCCTATGGTTTGATTGTGTTTATGATGGAATGTTATTTATGAAATCCATTTGTTTACATGGATTATGTTATGGAGTTTAAAGAAACCCTTTTTATTACTTGGGTTATGATGAATGATTTATGCTATTATGGCACATGAAATAATTGTTTCATTATGATATGGGTGGGAAATTTATCTTAATCTAATTTATTTGGTAAAAATTTATATCTCATGAGATATACATGGATGGAATGATAAATGATCTCCATTCAGTAGTACATGGATAGAATGAGTAGTGAACTCAGTTTAGTAATAGACTTTGTCCGCTATGATGGTTTGAAAATGAACCTTCACTAATATGAAATTATTTTCTACGATTATGTGCATTCCAAAAAATTTCATGATTTATGTTATGGATTTTGGGATTACGTTCATTGATTCTTATGACCATTTATTATTTATTCTATTGAATGATATCATGATCTTTCTTATACAGGATAATATTTTCAAATTTTATGTTATTATTTCTTCTTATTATTATATGATCGATATCACCCTTGTTTACCCTTACTGAGCATTTGATCTCACACATTCATATGTATCTTTTCCCCAGGTCATGAAGAAGGGTATTAAGTATGATATGCCAAAAAGGGATCTAGTTATGATGAAATAAGTTGGAGATAATGAAGATGTCTTATGAATGAATTTTTTATGTTTCCCAGTTCCTAAAGACACTATACATATACTATCTTTTCATGGATTTTTTATATTTTTAATGAATATTATTCAATTTTGAAGTACTATAAATGCATGTAAAGTATATCTCATTATAGTTGGTATCAGTTGAAAGGTATAGTTATCCTTTGGAAACTAGGATGAGAAAACCATATTTAGAACCCAAAGGATATGTCGAAGTATAGGTTACAATCCTATGGTATTATAAAATGATCTTGAAAAACCTAAAATAAAACTCAAAGTGTGCTAAATTGAAGTTTAATATTTGATTATGTGGTTTTCCCATTATGATTACTATTTCTCACACTATTCTTATTGGTTTTATTTAATAAATGGAACTTGAAAGAACCATGTTAATGTTGAATATAATGGGAAGTAAAATGGTTTTCTTCCTATGAAACCAAATGTTAATGGATTTGGAATTAAAAATATTTTAGATATGCTATCACAAATTTCATAAGCTATGAATCCTGAAGGACTTCCAAATAATCAAAGGAGGGAATAACATTCTATTGTGTCCTTCATGATGTAGCATCTAACTTTTTTCAGTGGGTATTCCGGTCCATTAGTGGATAAACAATGTATTAGTACAACTAAAAGATATTTTTTAGTGCTCCATTGGTCAATACATGATAAAGTCCTCTTAGTAGTCTTTCGTTTGGAAGGTGAATCTGATCAATTGTGGAACCTTATCAAGAATACAGGGCAAAGAGAGGAAATTGAAGCCATGAAATGGGATGAGTTTAAGAAATTATATTTCAATAAGTACATTCATAGTATTCTTTAAAAAATTATGGATAAGTAGTTCCTTGAACTTATGAAAAAGGATGATGAATATATTGGTAGCTAAAGATAAAATTTTACAATACTTTCAGGGTACGCTTCTGGAATTATTATCCCACTAGAGAGAAAAATTGATTAATTCTTTTTTGGATAAAAACCAAGTCTCTGAATGAAATTATACATAAGTGAATTCAATAGATAAAAGGAAATCATTAAATGTGCTCTCAAGGTTGAGATAGTGATTAGAGTAACCCATCAGTCCTATGGGTTTGATAATTAAATAAAAATAGAATTCAAGGGAAAATATAAAGAACACAATAAAAAGAAGATGGGTTTTATATTATTCTCAGTGTGTGGAAAGAAATATTGAAGAAATTATCGTAAAGGTACTGATTTTTTTAAGTGTGGAAAAGAAATTATATTGGTAGTTGAATGCTGATGTGATGGGAAAAGATGTCTAATAGTGAGAATAAAGAAAAGTCTACACAAAATGAACCTTATACACTTCAATGTTACAAGTGAAAGGAAATGGAGAATTATGTCAATAAATTCTCTAATCCAAGGGTTGTTAACGATCACCAACTTTAGTAAACTCTTATGGCCAGAGAAAATATAAAGACCACACTAAAAAGAATATGGGTTTTATATTATTCTCAATGTGTGGAATGAAATATTGGAGAAATTATCTTAAAGTTACATATTTATTTAAGTGTGGAAAAGAAAGTAAATGGGCAGTTGAATGCCGATGTGATGGGAAAAATATTTCTAATGGTGAGAATAAAGAAAAGGCTACACAAAATGAACCTTATACACTTCAATGTTACAAGTGAAAGGAAATGGTGAATTATGTCAATCAATTATCTAATCCAAGGGTTATTAATGATGATCAACTTTTGTAAACTCTTATGGCCAAAGAAAAATTCAAGTCACATGTGATCACTATCGGTGATGTAGAGTATGATAATGAAGTGGTGAAAGGTTAACTTACCATTCACTATAAATTAGAAAATGTTTTTTTTGGGTCCACCCACTATTTTATTTTTGAAGAAATTTTTAAAGGTATCTTCGTATTACCTTTGAAATTAGATGTTGAGGTAGCTTTGACAACTCCTAATGGAACAACAGTCACATCAAAATGTTATAATTCTTCTCCAATTGAAGTATATGGGAAAGTGCTTCCTAAAAATCATGTAATCCTTCTTATAGTGGAATTATATGTGATTCTAAGAATGTATTGGATTTCCTAATATGGATCTCATATCAATTTAAAAGGAAGGGAAGTCACATTTTTATATTCCTGATCAATCTATGATCATATATTAAAGCAAGGATGTATATAACCATCTAGTAGACATTTATTTTATATTATCGATCATGATCCATATAAATGAAGGTTACCTATCTCAAATGGTTGGTGAGAAACTCACATTTAAGAATACACCCATGGTATGAGATCTTGATGATGTCTTTCTTGAAGAATTACCAGGTCTTCCACTAAATTGTGAAGTTGAGTATTAATAAAACTCATACCGGGTGCTATAACTTTTTTAAATACACCATATAAAATAGTCCCAATTGAGTTGATGGAATTGAAGAAGCAACTCTAATAGAATCATGAAAAGGGATTCACATTCCTTTGTGTGTCACCTTTGAGAGCACATTTATGTTTGTGAAGAATAAAGATAGATCAATGATACTCTACATTAATTATTGAGAAATTAACAAGATCACTATCAATAACAAATATCATCTTCCCCGAACTAATGACTTATTTGACCAACTATGTATAGATCTGTACTTTTCCATGATTGATCTTAATTTTGGATATTATCAATTAAGTATCAAGAAGTTTGATATACTAGAGATGAAATTCTCTACAAGGTATGGAAATTATGAATTTATAGTGATGCATTTTCTTCTTACAAATTCCCCCACTATCTTATTAGTTCTATTGAATATAGTCTTTATATACTCTCTTGATCAGTTTTTGGTAGTATTTATAGATTATATTCCTGACTATTTGAAGATTAATGAAGAGAAATAAGATCACATGAGAATTTTACTGAAGACCCTGAGAAAGGAGAATCCTTATGAAAAAATTACCAAGTGTAAATTTTGTCTTCATAAAGATTCATTTTTTGGTCATATAATCTAAAGAGAGAGGATGTATGTGGATCTGAAAAAAATATAAGCTATTGAAAGTTGGATGTGACCAACAAAGATAACTGAGACCCAATGTTTTCTTGGTTTGGATGGATATTATCAATGTTTTTTGAACTATTATTTATTATTATCTAATACACTCACCATGTTGACTTGGAAAGGAGTTAAGTTTATGTGGATGGAGGAATTTGAAGATAATTTTAAAGAGATAAAAATAAGGTTAGCTAATGCACCAGTGATTACACTACCCTATAGTGGATAATTTTTTGTAATCTATAGTGATTGATCCAAGAAGGGTTTGGGTTGTGTTCTCATGAAAAATGATATGGAAAGAGCTTATGCCTCACGACAATTGAAAATCCAAGAGAATAATTTCCCAACTAATTATTTGGAGTTAGTTATGAAAATATTTTCATTACAGATATGAAGGAATTATCTTTATGGTGAAAGGTGTAATATTTATATAGATTATAAATTTTAAATTATATTTTCACACACAAAAAGATTAAAATGCATCAAATAATATGGTTAGAGTAGATTAATTTTTACAACTACTAAATAAATTACAATCCTGGGAATGTGAAAAAGGTGGAAGATACTTTGAGTTGAAAGGAATATGCTATCCTATCCATGTTAAGGATCACAACAGATCTAATATTTATAGATTTTCAATGGATGAAACATTAAATTTTAATGTAAGAGTGTAAATATTATCTTTATCAAATGAATATTCAACCATATATACTAGTGAAGATTAAGGAGGTGCTGAAATAAGATGTAGATATACAAAATAAGGAGAGAAATGTCCCTAAATTCAAATGTGATTATGATGGAATAATAAGGTTTTGGAACCAGATTTTTATTCCTACCATACCAAAATCAAAGAAAGATCTAATGGACAATGCTCATAGTACTTCATTCTCTATTCATCCTGGAAGAAAAAATATGTATAGGGACCTAAAAGTGTATTTGTAGTGGGATGGAATGAAAAATATGTTTTCAAATATGTCTCTCAGTTCTTGGTTTTCTTGTAAGTCATGGTTGAATGAATGTAGTCAAATGGGATGTTACAACCATTACCCATACCAGAATGGAAATTGAAAAACATCATTATGGACTTTGACTTTAGAATTTCCAAATCATCCAAAGTCCATGATGCTATATGGGTTATAGTTGACCACCTTACGAAGTCGACACACATTATTTCTATTAGAGATGATTTCTCTCTTGATCATATTTATAGGATATATGTAATGAAAATGGTAAGATTTCATGGAGTAAAACTTTTCATTATATCTAATTAGGATTAAAGGTTTACATCGAAGTTCATGGGATGTCTTCAGCTGGCTCTGGATATAGAGTTGAGTTTCATCACTACTTATCATAGTTAGATAGAAGGTCGGTCTAAGAGGACAAATGAAACTCTAGAAGAAATCTTGAGAGATTTCTCTATGGATTTCATAGGTATTTGGGATCAACACCTATCTTTGGTGGAATTTTCATACATCAATATCAGTCACTCTAGTATTCAAATGTCTCTTTATGAATCCCAATATGGAAAGATGTGTAGAACTCCATCTTGTTGGGATAAAGTAGGGTAAATAAATCTTTTAGGACCTAATCTTGTTGAAGAAATTGAAGAATAGTTTAGATCTATTCAACAACAGAAAATAACAACTCAGAGTTGAAAAAAAGATATACTAAAAACCGATGAAAAGAAGTAGAGTTTAAAGTGGGTTACAAGATGTTTCAATGAATATCTCACTAGAATAGAGTAATGAGATTTGGAAAGAAGGGAATGATAATCCCTAGGTATATCATTCCTTTTGAAATTATGGATCGTGTTTGGATGGTAGCTTACCGATTGGTTCTTCCATTAAATCTCCTTATAGATCATGATGTGTTCCATGTATCTCTCCTAATAGAGTACATATCGGATCCTTTACATATACTGAACTCTGAGTTCATACCACTGGAGAAAGATCTTTCTTATTAAGAACAACTGATAGAGATTCTTGATTGTAGTGAAAAATTTCTACGAAACAAGATCACTCACTTGGTTAATGTTTTATGGAAGAACGACCAATTTGAGGAAGCTAAATGGGAAATTGAGGATGTGATGAGATAGAGGAATCCTTCTCTATTTTTATCCAATTGAGGAATTTTGAGGATGAAATTCAACTTAAGGGGGTTAGAATGTAACACCTAGATGCTTTTATGAAATATTTTCTTTAAGTAATTTCAATTCTTCAATAGCTTTCATTGCATGAAATCATGAGTTTAAATGAATAGTGAGATTACCTTAGTATAAAATGACCATTATAACCTAGTAGTTAGGTTAGAAGGAATAATAATTACTAACTTATAAAAATATATTGTTAATGAAAAATATGAATAAATTATGTATTTATATTTTTTTTAAGTGATTTTCAATTAGTAAATGAAATTAATGAAATATATTTGTTTCATATTTAATATTTTTTTTAATTTCATCCAATAGATATTTTTGTCATTGGGTTTGAATAAAACCTATTTGATGTATAAAAACCTATGCTTTTCAAAAGGGTAATTTTCCTATTTTTAATGGTGATCACCTTTTAAATTATTATTTTTAGACATTAATAATTTTTATATGAGAAAATAAGTATTTTATTTAGAAGTGTGAAATAAAATTTTACTTTGGATGAATTTATGATATTTTTCTGATAACATTCACGTTTTGATGAATATTAAAAAAACTAAATTTTAATTGAAAAAAATTCATCATATTAATTTATATTGTTAGATAATAATATTTAATGGTATTAAATTATAAAAATAAAATATTTTTATCATTAAATATAATTTATGTATTAGAATTAATTTTACATTGAATTCAGATGTTAAAACATTTCAATCTTTTACAATATTTTATCTTTTAAAACTCGTTCTATTTTTTTGATGATATAATTAATATTAAACTTATTACTGCAACTTATGTGATTTTAATTTTAACAAAGGATTCCATAATTGGAATTATTATTTCCATATTATTTAAATAACATAATTTTATTTTTGGGCATTATGAATAGTAACTTGGTAACTTTTATTTATAGAGTAAAAGGGTAAATCAGTTAATTTAGGGTAAAAATAATATTATAAAATTATCCTAACACTTTTCATAATAAAATTGAGTAATATTTTTTGACCTAAATCATCCTCGGGTGAAAATGGTTTCCTTTATAATCCATTTGGATGAGATTCAGACATTTGATTTATTTTATTTAAAAAATGTTAAATTTGTCTTACTCAAATTTTAATAACTATATAATTTTTAATATAAGGTTATATAGAAGATAAATTCAATTATAAATAATCATTTTAAATCTAATTTTTTTAATTTATCATGCTAATTTATTTTAAATTTTTAGGAAATAAATAATTACCTGAAAGACATATACTCTAATGATGAAGAAATTATTAAATTGATGAGAAATCAATAAAATATTTATTATTAAAGTGATAAGATCCATTAAAATACCAAAACACTTGACCAAATCATATTTTTATATTATATATAGATCCTAAAAATCAAAGTTTCGAGTTATTGACCATTTTTATCTTTATAGAAGAGATTTAGAGACTTATATTATTATATGTAAAGTGATGATAGACTTGTCACATTCATGTTTTAATAAGCATAATATTTTTAATGATGGATTATACTGAATATATATTCAATTATAAGTATTAATATGAAACATATATGATTTATTTTTGTCATAGTATTTTATTTGAAATTTTTATTCAACAAAGAAGCATTTCATATAATTACACAAAAATGCAATAGTAATTATTTTATTAAGGTAAATATCAAATAAATATTATTAAAAATATTAAAATAAATAAAATTTTGGATAATTAATATGTCCAATGAATTTTATAAATTACCTTGACTTATTAAAAATATAATAAAATAAATTTTTTGATTATAAATTATTATATTTATATTTTTAAAAATCAATGAATTTAATAGTGTCAAAATTGTCACTATTGATTGTTTATCAAAATAATATTTTATTAAATTATTTAAAAATAATAAAGAATTTTTAAAAATATATAATAATTATGATATGGTATAAATTTTTTTAATATGTTTATTTATGGTCTAACTAACCTCAAATAAGTAAATATTTTACCCTTTTAATATTGTAATATTTTTTACCCTATTTAAATATTAAATATAACTACTAATTGTTAATTAAAATGATGAGGTTTAAATTGATGAAAAAAAGTTGTCAAAATTTTATTGGTTGATGTGATTAAAACCCAATATTATTTTATATTATATATAGGGAAATTTTTATGTTTTTTTATGTGGTTTTATTTTATATTAAATTATTATTTTTGGAGATCCCAAAAGTGTCCCTTACCTCAATTATGAAAGAGCACCTCCGGCCTAACCGATTCAATTCACATTGTGCCTCCTAGATTGTCCATACTCTACCAATTTTCATTATTAACTTCTCTATTTTCATTATAGTGGTTATGGTTTTCTTCAAAGACCAACTCTAGTGCTTTAAGAGGTGATTTAGAGGGAGCACATCGAAGAAGAGGTAATCCCCTCTACTGATTTTTAAAAAATTCTTTCTTCTTTTACTTCATCTTCATCAGTTATTTAAGTATAATGTAATAAATACATTATCACTTACATACATAGATATTAATATTATTACGAAACAGCCATATTCTATCTTATATCAATCCTACGAAAAAGGAAATTACCATGTGTTCATATGTACACCTTGGCATCTCCACGTCATGGTGTAATCTAATTTTCACCACCACCATACTTGTATTGGTATAATAATGGGAAAAATAAATATATATTACTATTATAACCTTATATTTATTCTGAAATATTATACACCATCTACTTTAATACCATTCAACAACTATTGGAATGATATCGTCGCTTGTGTATACATACAACCTACCGTCTCCACGATGCGATATGATTCATTCAAAATGATCTTCATAAAGAATGATTATATAAATGAATGTAATGAATAAATATGGAATATATTATACTAATATAATCCTTTAAATTATATAATTATAACCTAATAAGATTAATAAGAACTTATCTGAAAAAACATGCGTAATGAAAATAAATAAGTTAACATCTGATGGATGAGTAATAATGTTACTAAAAAACGGATGATAATATGATCATATATAATATCATAAAAATAAATATGATTCTAAAATAAGTCAATGAAATTATTTAAATCATTATACAGTAGGATCAGATACATACAATGTAAATCGGACCAATGGTATGTGATAATTTCTCAATTTAATTATTATCGGACATTGTTTATACGTAAGTACTTTCTGGGTTATATTTATCTTCCATTTCCATGTTTCATAATTATGTATTCAAAAATATTATTTCTATTATTATGAAAAAATTTAATTCAAATTATCTTATTTGTGAATTTTTGTTAAAGAGTATGATAGGAATCTTTTTTGGTTTTCGATACGATGTACTTTTTGACTTTTCTGGCCAAAGTTCAGGGAGGTTGTTTTTTTAACTTATACAACATGAACAAATTTTTATGTTTTAATAACACATTATTTTATTGAATATTACATTACATGATTTCAAGTTTATTTTTAAATAAATTATTTTCTTTTAAAATTGTGCTAAATTTTGAGAAAAGAAATTATTTTTGAAGAAAAAATGATATTTTACTCAAGAATCACTTTCAAGTGATATATTATAATTATTTTCCATCTAAGATGGAATTATTAAATATGGTTCTATTTCAAGTATAATATCCTTATTTTTCCTATGGTTGGTGTAACACCCCAAGCTTCCATGGTATGCTTCTCTTTGAATAATACAGTAGCGTGTGTTATACACAACTTTGAGTTCTAACACACCACAACCAATCAAACTAGCCGTTATGAATAGTAATACCAAATTTTTGAAATTTTTGAAATTTTATCTTTCAAAATGGACTTCATTTTTGGATTTGGAATATCAAAATTAGCTTAGGGTGAATTTTTGATAATTTTCTAAAAACTTTCAATTTTTGATGAATAGTGAAAAACACTGAGTTATAGTTTAAAACAGAATTTTTATTTAAATAATTATTTATTTTATTTAAATTTAATTTATGTCAAATTAGATACATAATACCAATATAAGTTCAATGTAATTCATTGGAGTCAGTTTATAATAATTTTAGACATGTAAAAATTTTGCTGAACTTTTCACCGTCTTTTACCCACCTCCTAGGAGAATTTGCAAATTCACATAAAACTTAATTTTACCGCTTCTTTGAGTGGAATTTTAAAAATATTAGAGACACGGTTAATATCAGTATGAAAAATGTGGTTCAATAAGAAGAAAATAATTCTTGGTGAATAGTAACTTTTTACATTTATTTACCACGGTTAAAAGTAAATAGGGTATTTTAGGGTAAAAATGATATTATTATTACACTAAAACATGTCCTATTTCAATTTGATAAGTATAATTAGACCAAAAAAAACTTAGGAATAAAATATGAACCTCTTTGGTCCACTTGGATTAGATTAGGACACTTATTATTATTTTATTTAAAGAAAAGTTAAAAGAGTTAAAATCAAAGTTTAATAACTAAAACTTTTTTCATATAGGGTTATATAAAATATAAATTAAACATTAAATATTAATTAGAAAGAAAAAAATATATACTATACAATGTTATTTTATTTAAATTTTTTAGACATTAAATAATTTAATTAATTTATAACACAATGATGATGCAGTAATTACCAAATTAAAGAAATATTAAAATAAGTGATAATATAAATATCCAATTAAATGTAATTTTAGACTTTTTATGAATTAAACTAATTTTATAGGTTAATATGACATATTAGGGTTGGTTAGATTAATTTTTTTAAGTAATAATGCTGTTATGATTTTAACAGAAACAAAATACCAAATAGTGTCAAAATTGACATAAAAGAGTTTTTAAAACAAATATTATATTATTAATTGATATTATATTCTAAAAAATATAAGGTTAGACAAAAAGACATATAAAAGGATACAAGTATCATTAATGAACCACTTGGGGTTCTATTAGAAGTATATAGTATGTTTATTATACATATAATATAAAAATACAGAGAGGCATGGTAAATGTCAAACTATTTAACTAAGAGTTAAATCTGAAAGATAAAGTTAATATCGTTACCCAAACCTATCTAAAACATCTTGGTTAAGTGTTTTATGACCCATCCCTACCTTATCCATTAAATAATCCATTTTGTATCCATTATAAACCGAAAATTATTTTATTATAAAATAATATTTATATATTTTCTTAAGGTGACCCTCACCCCTCTTATAAAAGGGAACTCCCCCTTCACTATAATTCACACCATCAATGCCATTTGGCTTGAACAAACCCTTCCCAAATACCCTATAATCTATCCTACCTTCATCCTAGAGGCCTTCCTATAGTCATAAAGCCATCCTAAGGATCCCTTTTGATCAAATCAAAAGGAAGAACCGGAAGAAGAGGTAAATATTTCATCACCTCTTTCAAGTTCCTTTCTTCTTCCTGTTCCTTTTTATTTGTTGTTTCTATTATAAAATAAAAAATCCAGTATAATCTATATACTATGATGTTATTATAAATATGGTATAACCAAAATCATAATTATATCCATCCTTTGAATGAAATGTCACCATACATGCGTACGTACGACTTACCATCTCCATGTCGTGGTGTAATTGTTATTCAATACATTATTATTTGGATGGTTATAATAATGATATGTAATTGATGTAAATTATAAATATAAAATGATAATGATTTTTTATATATTATATACAATCCAATTATATATTATTTTAATATCAAAATAATGATATTGCTGCTTCTGCGTATGTACGGATTACAGTCTCCATGAACGCGATGAGATTCATTCACCATATTATCAATTCAAGACTGATTTTCATTATATGATTAAAAAATAATGTTTAAAGACTTGATATCATTCTGGATATGAAAAAGATACATCCCATCCATAACAAATATGACTCACATAACAAATAATATAAAGTAAAACGAATCCGTTAACATCTGAAACAATGATAATGCTAAGATATTATTGACAAAGCAATGTTAAAAGATCATATATGATATCATATTAATGTATATGATTATTGTATAATTTAATAAAAATTATTTCACCATTATACAAGGGTTTAACCTACCATAGACCAAGGAAATTTATAAGGTATGGGTTAATTCTACAATCTCTTCATTATATGAGATTGTTTATACGTAACTATCAACTGGGACCTCATTATCATCCACATCCATGTTTGTTAAAAAAGGTATTTCAAAACATTATTACTATCTTCTATAATATGGATTAAATTCATTTATACCCATGATTGACTCTTATAAATGTTTATAAGGGAATCTTTTCGTCATTTTCCAAACAAGGTCCTTTATAACCTTTTTGACAAAATTAAGGTAAGAATGTCTTTTTTTAACTTATACAGTGGGTGTGGCTATTTTTTGCCATTATAACATCATCTAATCTTCCCATACAAGCTTATAATTATATTTTCAGAATATATTTTTTAATAAATTATTTCAAAATAGAAAGAGATATTTCTCTAGAAAAAGGTTTTGATTTCATCTATGTCAAAATAATTTTTTGGATTTTAAGATTATTTGAAGTTGTTTTATTATGATGCAAAACTTCCATATTTTATTGTAGGTTTTCAGATATGTTAACAATAGATGTTTAATTTTTACACCATTAATTGTTTATGTATATTTGATTTTCATTCTGTATGCTAGTTTTAATACGAATGTTTATGTTATGTTTAAACCTTTTCGTAAGAGGAATGCATTGGGCTTAGTGAGTGAGGGGTAGAGCCTGATATAGCTCCTCGATGCATCGGAAGGTCTCATGAGAAAATCTAGTGTCTTAGAATAAGGCCTTGATAAAATGTTATTTGTAGTATTGGAACAAGGCCTTGACTATGTGGTTATTAAGTCTGGTATTATAAATTCCATCAATATGAAAGAGACTATTGATATTGCATGTGATTATTAGACTATTAGAATATCAATGTGAGTAAGTAAATGACATTATTTGATTTTATCATTTCCATATTATGTTTTTGTTCAAGTTTAAAATGCTTCTATTTTAGTCATATACATTTCCTTAATTGTTTATGCTTATATATGAATGATTCTGAAATATTTTTATCCTTACTAAGCATCTGAGCTCACCGCTTTCTATGTTTTATTTTTCCCAGGATGCGAAGAAGTATTTTATGACTGACTAGCAGGGATAGTCTGAGGGGATATGAGTGTGGTCTATGGAAACAATATTGTTGTAATTTTTCATTTTATGATGTAATGTAAACCTTATGAATGTATCTAATACTTCTAAGGTTACTAAACTAATCGGTCTTTAGATACTTGATCTTTTGTGATCATGTCAATGATACGTAATAATGCACCGACTCTAGGCTTCTGGGGTTGGGGCGTTATGGTTGGTATCAGAAGAAGTTTAGTACAAACCTTTGTATCTAGATTTAGATAAACTCTTATTAGAGCACATTACCCTAAGATAGAATTTGAGAATTAGTATAGAAGAACTTATTAGAATTTTGGTATTGTAGAGATTTTTTTGAGTTTTACAAACAATACATCCCTATCTGAATACGAGAAGGTAGAGGCGGCTTTGGAACAAATGTACCTAGGGGTAAAAACCCCAAAACACCGCTTTGATCTAGACTCAAACAGAAACTGGTGCATGACAATGGGCCTTGCTGCACTCTTGGTTATGACACTCCTAGGGGTTATGCTTAGGATAATTCTAATTTTCATTACATACCATTATGAAGGGGTTATGAGTATATAATTCCTCAACGAAAACATTTTTTATGATTATAGATTATATCCATAAGCTTTTCAATTTATGTTAAGTGTTTTAGAAGTGTGGAATTATGAATTTCGATTCATAAA
This sequence comes from Viscum album, assembly GCA_963277665.1. NCBI lineage: Eukaryota > Viridiplantae > Streptophyta > Magnoliopsida > Santalales > Viscaceae > Viscum > Viscum album. The sequence continues at coordinate 1,686,048,331 of OY728147.1, read as the reverse complement.
CTAATCTAGTTTATGCCTTTGTTATGAAATGGAACCTAGTGGAAGGAATGGAAATCGTATCAATGCACGCACTCTATGTAGGTATTTACCTCCTACTCTAGATAATTATAGTGGAGCTAGTGATACAACGAGTGCTGATCACCTTATCACTATATTGGGAAAACTCACTCATGTTATGAATGATATCCTTACCCATATAGAGTACCCTGATCCGCAGCATGGAGGATCAATGTTAGATCAATTCATGAGGAAACAACCATCAACATTCAATGGGAGTACAAATCCACTAGTAGCCGAGGAATGGATTAATTCTTTAGAAAAAAAATATTCCACGTCTCGGGGAGTTGCTAAATGGAAAAAGTTTTCATATAAGTTTACCACCTCACTTGAGATGCTGATCAATGGTGTCCATTAATTCAAAACACAAATAATGATGATAAAGTTTCAAATATTGAAGGGAGGGAGTTTAACAAGCTTTTTCTAGAAAAATACTTTCCTTGTGACCATCGAGCAGATATGGAAAGGCAATTTATGAGTTTGAGGCAAAAGGAGGATGAGAATGTCGCAAAGTATGAAGCTAACTTTACAAGTTTAGTGATTCATGCAGCAGATTATATATGTAACCCGAGCAGTAATTTTGATCATTTCTTTGTTGGGTTAAAACCATTTCTCCGTCGAGCATTAGTCTCACAATCCATCTTGTTAAATGAAGATATTTTCTCATGTACTATCAAGACAGAAAAATAATTTTCTATGTCTTGTGACTTTAAAGCAAAGAAAGATAAGAAGAGATCTGCTGAACACTTTGAAAATGGAAATAAGGGGAAGAAGGGAAAAATTTAATATCCATCCTGCAGTAAATGTGGGAAGAAACACCCTGGTAGTTTCCTGAAGGGAATGGGAGTCTGTTATAAGTTTGGGAAAAAGGCCACCAAGCTTTTGATTGCAAGCGGAAGAAAGAGGCTTTCAATGTTTAATTCTACAGTTTTAGAGATATGGGGAATTGTGCGAATGAATTTCCTAAGAATCAGGGGAACTTACCTCAGAAAAGGCCAAGAGATCAAGGCAAAGATTATATTATCACTACTGTTGAGTTTGAAGCTCCAAAATACGTGGTGGCAGGTAATTTAATGCTTTCCTCAAGTTTAGAGAATGTTTTATTTGATTCTGGATCATTACATTGTTTCATATCTTCCCAGTTTTCTAAGAAAATTAGATATTTCCAATTTGATTTGACAAAGGAGTTTTCAATCAAAACTCCTAAGGTAAATATCATCACAACAATGTTTTGTGAATCTGTTCCCATTAGAGCATATAAATGTTCTTTATCTGGTGATCTCATCCTCATACCCATGATTGAATTTGATATAATCCTCAATATGGATGGGATTTTAGACCATGATGTGAAGATTTTTTATAAGAAGAATGAGGTTACCATTTTTGATGATGATGATAAAGAACACCTTATCTTTATAGCAGAAGCATCACCACCAAATTCTTATCTAGATCCACCACAAGTAGCTCAAATAAATTAAATTATTGGGGAAGAAGAGAATGAATCAACCATTGGTGTGGAAAGTAATGTTCAAATATAGGATGTACATATTGTAAAAGAATATGTTGATGTATTTATAGAGGATTTACCCAGACATCCTCCAGAACGAGAAATTGAGTTTTCCATTGATTTAATTCCTAGTTCAAGGCTTATATCGAAGAACCCATATAGAATAAACACTGTGTAATTAGTTAAACTAAATAAACAACTAGAGGAATTGAGTAATAATGGATTTATTCACCCTAGTGTTTCTCTATGGGGAGCCCCTGTCCTTTTTGTTAAGAAGAATGATGGATCTATGAGGTTGTGCATTGACTATAGGGAGATCAATGCTATAATAATAAAGAAAAAGTATCCCCTACCTTGCATTTATGGTTTATTTGACCAACTTCATGGAGATCAATAATATTTAAAGATTGACCTTCGATCTGGATATCATCTGTTGTGTGTGAAGAAGGAATACATTCCGAAAACAACATTTCGAACCAGGTACGAGCATTATGAGTTTACAGTAATGCATTTTGGATTGACTAATGAACCCTCTATTTTCATTGATCTAATGAATAGAGTTTTCAAGGAATATCTTGATGACATTGTAGTGGTATTTATTGATGATATATTGGTATAATCCAAAATCTACAAAGATCATGAAAATCACTTGCACATTATCCTAAAGACTCTTTGAAGATGTGAATTATATGGGAAGTTTTGAAAGTGTATATTATGGATTTTAGATATTTCTTTTCTTGTCCATATTGTCTCTAAGGATGGAATCTCCATTGATCCTTCAAAGACCAAGGCAATCCAAGAATGACCCGCACCGACAAGTCTAACTGAAGTACAAAGTTTTATTGGTTTAGCAGGTTATTATTGGCGTTTTGTAGAGAATTTTTCCCAATTGGCTAACCCATTAACCAAGCTCACACTTAAAAGGGTTAAATTTGATTGGAAAAAAGAGTGTGAAGAATGTTATGAAGAACTAAATAAAATATTAGTCAATTCTCCAATATTGACTCTACCATTGGGGAATTATGGGTTTGTTATTTATAGTGATGTTTCAAATAAAGGACTTGGTTGTGTCCTTATGTACAATTATAGGGTTATTTCCTATGCATAATGATAGCTAAAAATTAATGAGAAAAACTATACTACTCATGATCTTGAGTTAGTAGCTATAATCGTTGCATTGAAGATTTAGATACACTATCTCTATAGTAAAAAATGTGAGATATATACCAATCATAAGAGTTTGAAGTATATTTTCTCACAAAAAAAACTCAACATGAGGCAAAGAAAATGTCTTGAACTACTCAAGGATTATGATTTCACAATACACTACCACCCAGGGAAGGCAAATAAGGTGGCAGATTCTTTGAGTAGAAAGGATCATGGAGTTTCGAAAATGATGAGAGTTAAAAAGGATCCTATATATATATCTAGTAATGATGGATATGGGAATCACCATGGAAGGTGAAACATCAATACCTTTTCAAATGGTTTCCAAACCATCATTACTAGAAAGGATAAAGAGTTCTCAGACCGGTGATGAAGAGTTTCAAAAGAAGATTAAAGCTGTGAATGATTGGAGATTGAGTGACTTTTTGTATGAAGATGGAATTTTGAAATTTGGGAAGAGACTTTGTGTTTATGATATACCTGATCTAAGAAGAGAATTGTTGGATGATAATCATAGATCCACTTTCTATATACTCTCTGGGAGCACCAAAATGTATATAGATTTGAAGGAACATTTTTGGTGGGACAACATGAGGCGGGAGATAGCTGATTGTTTGACATGATGCAGGGTTTGTCAACAAGTGAAAGGTGAAAGGAAACAACCTGGTGGAGTCTTGAAAACTCTTCCCATTCCTTAGTGGAAATGGGATAATATTACGATGGAATTTTTTATGGGACTACCAAAGACTACTATAAAGAACGATGAAATATGGTTCATTGTTGATCATCCTACCAAGTCAGCACATTTTCTTACTATAAGAGAATATTTAACACATGAACATCTAGCAAAGCTATATATTAATGAAATTTTTAGACTTCATGGAGTACCACTATCGATTGTTTCTGATCATGATCCACGTTTTACATCAATATTTTGGAAAAGTCTTCAGAAATACCTAGATACTGAACTTTGTTTGAGCATTGCCTACCACCCTCAAACTGATGGACAATCAGAACAAACTATTCAATCCTTCGAAAAAATGTTGATATCATGCTCACTAGACTTTCAAGGTATGTGGGATCAATATTTTCCTGTGGTATAATTTTCCTATAATAATAGCTTCCATTCAAGTATTCAGATGGCACCATATGAAGCTTTATATGGAAAGAGATGTTGCAAACCAACTTGTTGGGATGATGTTGGTGAAAGAAAACTCGTAGGCCCAGAACATCTAGAGGAAATGATGGAAATGGTTAAGGTAATCCAAACCCACATCAAAGCAAGCTCAAAGTAGGCAAAAGAGATATGCCTATAACTGAAGGAAGGATTTGGAATTTCATATAGGAGATCATGTTTTCCTGATGGTATCTTTATTGAAGGGTGTTATATGTTTCAGTAAGAAGGGAAAATTGAGTCCCATGTACATCAGACCTTTCAAAATTCTAGAACAAATTAGGTCTTTAGCTTACCATTTGGAAATTCCACCAAGTCTCTTCAATGTCCATGATGTGTTCCATGTATCACTATTGAGAAAATAAATGCTTGACCCAACGCATGTACTTACCTATGAGGAATTAGAACTGGAACCCGATCTCTCTTATTGCGAAGAGCCTGCCAATGTTCTTGATACAAGAGAACAAGTTCTCAAAAACCGGATGACTCGTCTGGTAAAAGTTTTATGGAGAAACCATAAGATGGAAGAGGAAATGTGGGAACATGAGGAACTTATGATGAAGAACCACCCAAGTCTTTTTATGCAGTAATATTCTAGAAATTTAGAGGATGAAATTATTTGATGGAGGGGAGAATATAACACCCCAAACATTCATGGTACGCTTCTCTTTTAATAATAATGTAGTGTGTGTTGTACGCAACTTCGAGTTCTAACACACCACAACTAATAAAACTAGCCATTATGGATAGTAATACCCACTTTTTGAAATTTTATAAATTTTATCTTTCAAAATGGCCTTCATTTTTAGATTCGTAATATCGAAATTAGCTTAGGGTGAATTTTTGGTATTTTTCTAAAAACTTTCAATTTTTGATGAATAGTGAAAAACACTGAGTTATAGTTTAAAACTGAATTTTTATTTAAATAATTAATTATTTTATTTAAATTTATTTTAGGTAAAAATAGATACATAATACATATATAAGTTCAATGTAATTAATTGGAGTTAGTTTATAATAATTCTAGATATATAAAAATTTATTGAACTTTTCACCGTCTTTTACCCACCACCTAGGAGAATTTGAAAATTGACATAAAAATTAATTTCACCGCTTCTGTGAGTGGAATTTAGAAAATCCGAGAGAAAACATTAATATTAGTAAGAAAAAGGTGGTTCAATAAGATGAAAATATTTTTTGGTGAATAGTAACTTTTTACTTTTATTTACCACGATTAAAAGTAAATAGGGTATTTAATGGTAAAAATGATATTATTATTACCATAAAACATGTACTAATTCTATTTGATAAGTATATTTCATCCATAAACAACATTATGAATAAAATAAGAACCTATTTGGTCCACTTGGATTAGATTAGGACACTTATTATTATTTTATTTAAAGAAGAGTTAAAAGAGTTAAAATCAAAGTTTAATAACTAAAACATTTTGAATATAAGGTTATACATAAGATAAAAATGACTATAAATATTCATTAGAAAGATAAAAATATTTCCTACATAATTTTATTTTATTTATATTTTTTAGACGTTAAATAATTTAATTTATTTATGACATAATGATGATGCAGTAATTACCTAATTAATGAAATATTAAAATAATTGATATTATAAATATCCAAATAAACGTAATTTGGGAATTTTTATGAATTAAACTAATTTTATTTGTTAATATGACATATTAGGGCTGGTTATATGAATTGTTTTCAAAGTATTAATGTTGTTATGAATTTATCAAAAACAAAATACCAAATAGTGTCAAAATTGACATAAAAGAGTTTTTAGAACAAATATTATATTATTAATTGATATTCTATTCATAAAAATCAATGGTTTTGTAAAAGAACTTATTTAATGATATGTGTATCATTAATGAACCACTTTGTGTTATCTTGAAAGTATATAGTAAGTTTATTAACCATATTATATAAAAGTACAAAGAGACATGGTAAATGTCAAACTATTTAACTAAGAGTTAAATCTAAAAGATAAAGTTGATGTAGTGACCCAAACCTATATAAAACCTATTGGTTCAGTTTGTTTCAACCCATACCCACCAAATAATTTAAATAATCCATTTTTGAGCCATTATAAATCGAACATGATTTTATTATAAAAAAATATTTCTAGCTTTTCCTAAGGTGCCTCTCACCCCTCTTATAAAAGGGCACTCCCCCTTCTCTCTAATTCACACCTTCAAAGACATTTTTCATGGCCAAACCCTACCCAAATACCCTCTCAACTGTCCTACCTTCATTATAAAGGCCTTAATTTATTTAGAAAGCCAACCTACAGAGCCCTTTTGATCAAATCAAAAGGATGAACATGAAGAAGAGGTAAATATTTCATCACCTCTTTCATGTTCCTTTCTTCTTCCACTTCCTTTTTATTTGTTGTTTCCAATCTAAAATAATAAATCTAGTATCTTATATATAATGTGATTTTATTATAAATATTGTACAACCAAATTCATTATTCTATCCATATTTTTAATGACATGTCACCATACGTGCGTACGTACGACTTACCTTCTCCACGTCATGGTGTAATTGTTATTCAATACATAATTATTTGGATGGGTATAATAATGATGAATAATTGATGTAAATAATAAATATAACATGATAATGATTCTGTATATATGATATACCATACAATTATATATTATTTTAATATCAAAAAATGATATTTTTGCTCGTGCGTACGTACGAATTACCGTCTCCATGAACGCGATGAGATTCATTCCTCATCGTATCCATTTAAGACTAATTTTAATTAGATGATTAAAAATAATGTTGAAAAACTTGATATCATTCTGGATATGAATAATGTACATTCTATACATAACAAATTTGACTCACATAACAAATAATATAATGGAAAACGAATCCGTTAACACCAGAAACATTGATAATACTAATATATTATTAACAAAGTAATGTTAAAAGATCATATATGATATCATATTAATGTATATGATTATTGTATAATTTAATAACAACTATTTCACCATTATACAAGATTTTAACCAACCCATAACCAATGAAAAGTACAAGGTAATGGTTAATTCTACAATCTCTTCATTATCTGAGGTTGTTTATACGTAATTATCTACTAGGACCTCTTTATCATCCACATCCATGTTTCTTAAAAATGCATTTCGAAACATTCTTACTATTTACTATACTATAGGATAATGTCATCTATACCCTTTTTTGTCTTTTATTAGATGTTTATAAATGAATCTTTCCATCATTTTCCAAACAAGGCCCTTTATAACCTTTTCGACAAAATTAATTTAATAATGTATTTTTTTTAACTTATACAGCGGGTGCAGAAATTTTCCTCTATTATAACTATGTCGAAGCTTCCCTTACAAGATTATAAGAATATTTTCAAAATAATTTTTTTCTGAAATGATTTCAAAATAGAAAGTGATATTTTTCTAAAAAAGTTTATGATTTCATCTATGTCAACATCCTTTGATAGATTTTAAGCTTATTTGAAGTTGATTTATTATGATGCAAAGCTTCCATATTGTATTGAAGGTTTTGTGATATGTTTGACTGTGGATGTGTTATTTTTACACCATTCATGGTATAACGTCCCAGACCCGGGTGCCACGCAATGGGTTCCCCGAGCCCGGTTCTCCACGTGACCTCAACCACATTTCCCCAAACACCAGAGGCTGCCAACTAGCAGCGAGGGCCCAGGTCTGATAGTGGAGAAACTATGCCCTCATTTGTCAAAGTGTAGAGCAGTAGAATACAAAAGAAAACATACACCAATAGTGGAAGTAATAAACCATACACAACTGAAATACACAACAATAGTCGATATAACCAACAATATGTAAATGATGATGCTACATGTCTCAAGTTCTAATAAAATAGCCAGAATATGTTATACATCGATAAGATACAACTAAAAGCAGAGTAAAACAAAACAAAGAAAAATAGCTGGCAGCGGCATCGCGAGCCTAGGCTCGGTCCCATGCCCTCCTACTCTTCTGTAACAGTCAAGTACCTGTATAGGGACTCTTGCCCCTATCCACACCTATAGAAATGTAATTTGTTTGGGATGAAAAGCGTGACCCAAACATGGTGTGAGAAATATATCTCAGTAGGCACCCACCAAAGGCCCGTGCCCAACTGCGTGTAATCATGCAAAGGTAGTGTGCAGTAGTAAAATGCAATAATTTAAGCAGTACTCAAAAGTAACAACTATCGGTTATATTGCCAATTTTAATATTCATTTAATCTATTTAATATAAGAAATCTCCACAGTGCATTTCTACGTAAACAGTCCACGTCCTCAGACAAGAAAAACCAAACCCTTAGGTAAGTAGAACCCAACCCGTAGGTAATTTTCCTCAGGCGTAAAATAATTTTTCCCTCAGGCATAGGTAGTGTCACCCTCAGGCATAGAGTCTATTCCCCTCAGGCATGGAAGAAGTTTCCCTCAGGTTGAAGTAACTACTACCCTCAGGCTAAACAGTGCAGTTCCCGCAAGCTAATCACAACAACGCCCTCAGGCTAAACAGGTTACCGGGCCATGCCCAACATATCAAAATGCAGTAAAAAAGCAATTCCTCTCAAGGTAATTCTACAATTACTACATTAAAGGCATACCCTCAAGTATCCTGACCAAATGACTAAATAGTGAAACACACTCATAGGGTGGTTCCGGATCCAAGCAACGATCCCAAACAGGATTTTATTATCACAATTTAGTCACCTATGAAATTCCAGGCGCTAAATATAGCAACGGACTCAGCCACATGACACCCCAACATGGGTTCGTGGCACAAAAATGCACAAAAACGCACGACAGTTGGAAAATAAACACAAATCCACCTACCTTAAACACCAAAGAACGGTATACCCGAATGACTCCTTCTAAAATGTCCAAGAACGTCATAGATCTGAGATAAAAGAATTCTCATTCAACCACAAATAACACCCATTAGAGTAATAATTGGAAAGAACTATGCAAGGATATGGGAGGGATTACCTGTGCGGTTCCAACGTGATCGACCGAAGCGGAAACGGATTCCTGATGCTCGATCTGAAGATCCACATAGGTTTGGCCATCCTTTCTCAAGATCTCATCCAGTTTTAAGCCAATACTATGAACAGGGTTGGCTACTGCCCATTTTAATAGAAAAAAACAAAGTACACGGCGTGTACTTTTGACTACACGACGTGTACTCACCTCATTTAACTGTTCCTCTGGCAACACCGCCAAACTGTTCATCCGTCGACATGAGTACACAGCGTGTATTCTTGACTACATGGCGTGTACTATCGCCCAGCTGGTGGCTACTTCCACCGCCTTACTATTTCCTTGCCGAATGACTACAAGGCGTGTAAATATCCGCTACACGGCGTGTAGTCGGTTTTTACACCCATCTTCACCGGAATGGCTACACACCCTGTGTACTCATCCCACACGGCCAAAGTACACAACATGTGGAATAGTACACGACGTGTAGTCCCAAAATTCAAGATTTTCCCCATTTTCCTTATTTTCTCAAAAACACTTAAGGAAAAGAGAAAAGAAGAAACCCGTACCACAAAAATAAGAATCGGGTTCTTACAAACTTCCCCCCTTAAAGTAATTCATCCCAGAATTGCCCTTCCGAGGGTTGTGAAGATATAGCCATGAAAAACTCTGACCACTGAGCACGTATGTCGGTATCTTGCTCCCAGGTTTCATCCTGCACTCGACCATGCTGCCATAGCACCCGTACGAGAGGAACTGACTGGCCTCAGAGAACCTTCGTGCTCCTATCAATGATACGAATCGAATGATCCTCAAAGGACGCATCTAACTCAAGCTCAACCTCCACGGGCTAAAAACGTGAGACGGGTCTGAATGATAGCGACACAACTGAGATACATGGAAGATGTTGTGCATGTCCCGAAACCTCTGTGGTAACTGCAACCGATAGGCAACCGGCCCAACTCTCCCCAGAATCTCAAATGGACCTACATACCTCGGTGAAAGTTTACCATGCCTCCTGATCCGCCTGTGCCCCATCCTCGGTTTAACACGAAAGAAAACCTGATCCCCAACCATGAACTCCAAGGGTCATCTGCGGCGATCAACATAAGATTTCTGATGAGACTGTGCGGTAGACATCAGTTTCTGAATCAGCTGGACCTGCTCAGAAGTCTCCTGCACGAGACATGGTCCCAATAAAGCTGTCTCACCTTCCTCTAACCAGCACAAGGGTGATCGGCATGACCTACCATATAAACCATCGTAAGGTGCCATCTGAATAGTTGTCTGAAAACTATTATTATAGGGAAACTCGACTAGGGGTATATGCTTCTCCCAAGAGCCCCCAAAGTCTAGGATGCATGCACTCAGAATATCCTCAAGCACCTGTATCGTACGATCTGACTAACCATCGGTCTGAGGGTCGTAAGCTGTGCTCAGAAGCACCTGTGTACCCAGTGCCCTCTGAAAACTCTGTCAGAAATGATACGTAAAACGTGAATCCCTATCTGAAACGATAGGATGAGGGATCCCATGAAGACGTATGACCTCTTGGATATAAAACTTTCCGAAATCATCAACTCTGAAGGTCTCCTAGATCGAAGAAAAGTGATCTACCTTTTTGAGTCTATCCACAACAACCCACACGACATCATTGACTCGAGGTGACCTCGACAACCCAGTCACGAAGTCCATCACGACATCATCCCATTTCCACTCCGGGATGGGTAACTGCTGTAACAGTTCAGATGGCCTTTGATGCTCCGCCTTCACCTGCTGACAGGTGGAACATCTCATAACAAAACCAGCTATCTCACTCTTCATACCCAACCATCAGTATTGACGCCTCAAGTCACGGTACATCTTGGTAACTCTAGGATGAACTACCTAGACTGAAGCATGAAACTCCCGCATCAGCTCCTCGTGTATATCCCCTGGAACCCACACTCATCCATGGAAACACAAAACATCATCATCGCCTATCATCCACCCAGGAGGAGGGTCCTCACTTGCCACCAACTCCCGTAGAACTAGGCCTTCTGAATAGTATAACTGTCTCATCCTCACCCTATCTAAGAGGGTAAAGGTCACAGCTAAAGATGAAAGATAGGTCTGCCCCTGACTGTCGTGCACCTCCAAATGCATCTCAGAGAACAAAGTCATCAGCTGCCATTCACCATTGGCCTCCGGAACTTCTTGTATCAGAGTCTTCCTGCTCAGTGTATCAGCTACTGCATTACCTTTACCAGGTTTATAGGAAAGATCAAAATCGAAGGACTGAAGGTATTCAACCCACCTTCGCTGTCTCAGGTTCATGTCGCGCTGGGTAAAGATGTACTTGAGACTTTTGTGGTCCGTGAACACCAAAAAATGTTCTCCCAAGAGATAATGTCTCCAACAGTGCAACACATGAACAACTACAACCAACTCGAGATCATGCGTCGGGTAATTCCTCTCATTTGGCCTCATTTGCTGAGACCCGTACGCAACTACTCGATCGCCCTGCATCAAAACGGCTCCCAGCCCAATCCCTGATGCATCATAGTAAAATGTATAGCTCTTCCCCTACTCTGGGAGTATCAGGATCAGTGCTGATGTCAACCTTCCATTAAGGTCTTGAAAAGCTGCCACTCAAGCTTCCAACCAAACAAACTTCACACCCTTCTTAGTCAGACCAATCAACGGTGCTGCTAAGTGAAAGAAGTCCTGTATGAAGCGTCTGTAGTAACCAGCCAGCCCTAAGAAACTCTGTATCTGAAACACGTTCTAAGTCTTCTCCCATGAAACTACTGCTCTCACCTTCTCTGGGTCTACTAAAACTCCTGCCTCTGAGATAATGTGACCCAGGAAGTGAATCTGGTCCATCCAAAAGTGGCACTTTGAGAGCTTAACATATAGACGATGCTATCTTAGTGTACTTAATACGATCCCAAGGTGGGTGGCAAGGTCATGTCGAGTGTGAGAGTACACCAAGATGTCATCCACAAATACTAACACAAAATAATCAAGATACAGATGTAACACATGATTTATCAGATCCATGAAAACTACTGGCGTGTTCGTGAGTCCGAACGGCATAACCGTATACTCATATAGACCATTACTGCTGCTGAAAGCTGTGAGAGGTATATCAGATGGTCTAACACGCATCTGATGATATCCTGACCTCAAATCAATCTTCTATAACACTCATGCTCCACGAAGCTGATAAAAAAGACCATCAATCCTCGGTAAGGGATATAGGTTCTTAAACGTCAACTGGTTCAGCTTCCGATAATCCATGCAAAGCCTAAGGCTACCATCTACCTTCTTTGCAAAAAGGACCAGAGATCCCCAAGGAGAAGTACTGGGTCAGATAAAACCCTTCGACTGTAGCTACTCTAACTACTTCTTGAGCTCCTACAACTCAGGCGTGGCCATCATATAAGGAGGAATGGACACCGGTGCTGCTCCTGGCACTAGCTCGATAGAGAAATCCACCTCACGCACCAGAGGTTGACCTGAAAATTCGTCCAGGAAGACATCCCTGAAATGATCAAAAACTGGAGGGAAATTCGTCTGACAAGTCCCCTGGTCATCCAGATATAAGCTTGCAATCTGGGCTGTGACTCCACCTCGCCCATGATGCTCTGGTCCTGCTTGACTCGCCTGAACATCCCATTCGCCCTTGTATAGAAACTCTCCGCCCTCTGGGGACATGAAACACACCCTGTGATGATAGAAGTCTACAAAGGCTTGAAAGGGAACCAACCAGTCCATCCCGAGAATGAAGTTGTAGCTCGTCATCTCTAGGACATAGAGGTTCCAAAGGAAGTGACACCCACCAACCTCAAGGTGGCACTCCTTGCACGGACACACACCAACCGTTCTAGTCCCCAACGGAGTGTCTAGAGCCATGATATCATAATAAGAAGAAACACCGAGCCGAAGGATCTCCACAACGGGTACAGACATGAAACTGTGGGTAGCACCCATATCAAAAAGTACTGAAGATAAGACAGAAGCTACTAGAATAGTACCTCTGACTGTAGAAGGTTCGGAATCCTGCTCCAGCTGGGTCTGTTCCACTATATATGCCTACCCAGTGCCGTGGCCCTGCGACACAGCTTGGCTACCGTGAGCTGTCCCGCCCTCATGCCTCTGCGATCCTGGTGTCTGGCTACCACGACCACAACCACTATCTCAGCCTGCACACCCTAACATATTCCAATTATTAGACAGGTAAGAAGCCACTGGTCCTGCTCCCGCACGCGGAGTCTGTACAGTCCCCTCTCACTAGCCACTGGTGGAAACTCCCTACAAAAGCGCTGCAGATGACCCATCTTTCCACAAGTTCAGCACTCCATTGGGTCTCATGGACACTACGGTCTCTTGTGCCCCTCTCTGCCACACTGGTAGCACCTGACCGGACCACCTGAAGAAGCTACCTGGCTGGTACTGCTGCCATGAGAGAAGTCTATCTGTCTCTTCCTCTTGCCAGCAGAAATAGTGCCAGTAATTGGTGCTGAACCACCCTGGCCCACACCACCAGATTCTCGAAGGTTCCTCTCTGTTATCACCACCTAGTTCACAATGGTGTGTACAGTAGGAAACCTGAAGACATTAACCAGTGCTCAGATTTCATACCGAAGGCCATCCTCAAAACGTCTGGCTCTCAAAATCTCATCACCCACCAGAATGGGTGAAAAGTGTTGAAGCTCTGTAAAATGAGAAGAATAGTCCATCACTGACATAGCACCCTACTGCAGATTCATGAAATATCGAGCTCTATCTACCCTCAACATCTCGGGAAAGAAAAATTCATAAAAGTCCGCCTGAAAGCCTTCCCACCCCATGTCCCTGTGATGCTCTGACTGGGTGGTAACATCCCACCACCTCTTGGCGGAATCACGCAACATGTAAGTCGTGAGATTGACCCTCCGCCCTGGAGGCGTCTCAAGATGCTCGAAAATAGTCTGCATCGACTCCAGCCAAGACTCTGTAGCCTATGGTCCGCCATCCCCTGAAAACGTAGGCGGATGCTGCTGCTGAAAGATATGCGTCAGCTCAGCCATAGATGTAGCAGCCTGCGGTGCTCCCTAAAAGGTCTGCATAAACCGCATAAAACCTTCACAGAACTGCGCCTCCATGCCTATGTACAGTATAACAGCTGGTGCCGCATCTGGCTCTGCTGGAGGATCCACTGGTAGCCTATGTCCCACTATCTCCGGAGTATAATTATCGCTGCTCTCCTGGCAAACAAATTGCGGTCGTCTAGGCGGCATGACACTACAATGTCAAAATCACGCCTCAGATTCGAAATTATTATGACCAAAAAGTGAAGGAACCACAAAGGAAACAAGAGGAAGAAGGGATTCAAAATTTTCAAAACAAGACTACACGGCGTGTAAAATGACTTCACGGCGTGTACTTGACTTTCCTTCCCCTGCCTGGGTCCTTCTACACGGCTAAGCCACACGGATTCCATCGAACAAAACTACACGGCGTGTATAATATTTACACGGCATGTACGGTGTTATTTTCAAACTACCCGTGACGTCTGTGACACGACCGACTACTCGGATTGACACTACACGACATTTTACACCCACACACAGCATGTACACCACCCCATTTCATAGCCACACAGCTAACTCCACACGGTCTGTCCTCGAACAAGACTACACAGCGTGTCCCACAGGTCCGCGGAATGTTCATGGAGAGGTGACACCAGATCTTGTTGTTAGTTACACGACCGAGTCCCCAGGTCACACTAGACGGCGTGTTCATCATTGGAACGACATGTTCTGTACAGGAGTTCACCGACCCGTGTTGTGAGTTACACGGCCCGACTCTGGGTCAACACTACACGGCATGCACAAAACTAGACTACGTGTTTTACCCATTCCCTTACCTACCCCGTTTCGCCACCCACACGGTTTGTGACATGAGAAGAGACTACATGGCGTGTACTCCGGGTACACGGTGTGTACTCAAAAGGTTCATTTCTTATTCCCGAACAGAAGGATATACACAATGTGTATAAAGTACTACACAACGTGTATACTGGGCTTCCAGACAGTATGCCTCAAAAACTTCTCCGGAACCCAGAAAACACTGAAAAACAACACCTAAGTGTCATATTCTGACCCGTGGGGGCCCATACTCCCCACGAATCAAATTTTGACATCTTATATGTGTTATAACCAATAAACAGTCAATGATCCACAAAATTGCAGTCAATGGGCGCCCATAATCCATAAAAACAAAATTTTGGAGTCCATTTTATAAAAAATCTCAAACTAAAATACCATATCACAAGGCAGATATTTATCACGCAGCTATCACAACAACATGATTTGTTAGCACAACAACTATCACAAAAACATGCAAGTTCTAATGCACCTACATTTCATGGAAACTATGCATGGAATGTGATATCTAGCATGTGCCTATATGATGCATGAGACGGCATACCCTCATCTCATCGGGTTTCAACTCAAGAGAACCCACAGATAAAATATAAACAGCACAATCCAAGTGCGTCACCCAATGGTGAAAACATATCAACTGTAAAATTGCAAAATCAAAAGAATGAAAAATACGAGGTAGACTGGATTTTACCTGTACACGGGTTAGCTATGCCCGGGCACAACTTATTACCAACTACCATTCCATCCTATCCCTGACTACGGCTCCAAATAGTAAGTCAAAGAAAAAAACACCCTCTGATACCACTTTGTAACGTCCCAAACCGGGTGCCACGCAACGGGTGCCCCGAGCCCGGTTCACCACGTGACCTCAAGCACATTTGCCCAAATGCCAGAGGCTGCCGACTAGCAGCGAGGGCCCATGTCTGATAGTGGGGAAACTATTCCCTCATTTGTCAAAGTGTAGCGCAGCAGCATACAAAAGAAAACATACACCAACATCAGTAGTAGTAAACCATACATAACTGAAATACACAAAATCAGTGGATATAACCAAAAATATGTAAATGATGATGATACATGTCTCAAGTTCTATGAAAATATCCAGAATATGTTATACATCAATACGATACAACCAAAATCATAGTACAACAAAACAAAGCAAAACAGCTGGCAGCGGCATCGTAAGCCAAGGCTCGGTCCCATGCCCTCCTACTCCTCTGCAACAGTCAAGTACCTATATAGGGACTCTTGCCCCTATCCACACCTGCAGAAACGTAATCTGTATGGGCTGAAAAGCGTGACCCAAACAGGGTGTGAGAAATATATCTCAGTAGGCCCCCACCAAAGACCCGTGCCCAACTGCGTGTAAGCATGCAACGATAGTGTGCAGTAGTAAAATGCAATAATGTAAGCAGTACTCAAAAGTAACAACTATCAGTTATATTTCCATTTTTAATATTCATTTAATCCATTTAATACAAGAAATCACCACTGTGCATTTCTACGTAAACAGTCCACGTCCTCAAACAAGCAAAACCTTACCCTCAGGTAAGTAGTACCCAACCCGCAGGTAATTGACCTCAGGCGTAACAGAATTTTGCCCTCAGGCGTAGGTAGTGTCACCCTCAGGCACATAGTCTGTTCCCCTCAGGCGTGGACGAAGTTTCCCTCAGGCCGAAGTAACAACTGCCCTCAGGATAAACAGTTCAGTGCCCGCATGCTAATCACAACAACGCCCTCAGGATAAAAAAGTTATTGGGCCATGCCCAACATATCAAAATGCAGTAAACAATCAATTCATCTCAAGGAAATTATAAAATTACTACATTAAAGGCATACCCTCAGGTATCCTGGCCAAACAGCTAAACAGTGAAACACACCCCTGGGGTGGTTCCCGATCCAAGAAACGATCCCAACCAACATTTTATTATCACAATTTAGTCACCTATGCAATTTCAAGCACTAAATATTGCAACAGCCTCATCCACACGACACCCCAACATGGGTTCGTGGCACAAAAACACACGACAGTTGGAAAATAAAAACAAAGCCACCTACCTTAAACAACCAAGAACGGTATACTCGAATGACGCCTTCTGAAACGTCCAAGAACATCATAGATATGAGATAATAGAATTCTCATTCAACTGTAAATAACTTCCATTAGAGAAATAATTGGCAAGAACTATGCAAGGAGATGGGAGGGATTACCTGAGCGGTTCCAACGTGATTGATGGAAGCGGAAACGGATTCCCGACGCTCGATCTGGAGATCCATGAAGTTTCGGTCATCCTCTCTTGAGATCTCATATAGATTTAAGCCAATCCCGTGAACAGGGTTGGCTACTGCCCATTTTAAGCGAGAAAAAAAAGTACACAGTTTGTAATCCCCTCATTTAACTGTTCCTCTGGCAGCACTGCCAAACTGTTCATCCGTCGACATGAGTACACGATGTGTATTCTTGACTACACGATGTGTACTGTCGCCCAGCTGGCGGATGCTTCCACCACCTTACTATATCCCTGCCTACTGACTACACGGCGTGTAAATATCCACTACACGGCATGTAGTCGGTTTTTACACCCATCGTCGCCGGAATGGTTACACACCCTGTGTAATCATCCCACAAGGCCAAAGTACACAGCGTGTGTAATAGTACACGGTGTGTAGTCCCAAAATTCATGATTTTCCCCCATTTTCCTTATTTTCTCAAAAACACTTAAGGAAAAGAGAAAAGAAGAAACCTGTACCTCAAAAATAAGAACCGGATTTTTACACATGGTTTATAGATAAAGTATAAAAATTTCTTATACTAGTTTTAATACGAATTTTTATGTTGTGTTTAAACCTTTTCATATGAAGAATGCATTAGACTTAGTAAATGACGGGTGGAGACTGCTATAGCTCCTTGATGCATCGGTAGGTCTAATGAGACAAATTAGTGTCTTGGTACAAGGCCTTGACAAAATATTATTTGTAGTCTTGGAACAAGGACTTGACTATGTGGTTATGAAGTCTGTCATTATGCATTCCATCATTATGTAAGTGTCTATTGATATTGCATGTGATTATTCAACTAGTAGAATATCCATATGTGTAAGTAAATGGAATTATTTGATTTTATCATTTCCATATTATGCCAAAGTTCAAGTTTAAAAAGATTCTCTTTTTTCCTATACATTGCCTTAAATGTTTTTGTTTATTTAAGAAAGTTTCTGCTATATTGTTATCCTTACTGAGCATCTGAGCTCACCCGTTTCTTTGTTTTATTTTTCCTAGGATGCGACGAAGTATTTTATGACTGACCTGCAGGGATAGTCTGAGGGGATATGAGTGTGGTCTATGGAAACAATGTTTTTTTAGTTTTTCATTTTATGATTTAATATAAATCTTATGAATGTATCTTGTACTTCCAAGGATACTAAACTAATTGGTCTTTCGAGACTTGATCTTTTGTGATCATGCTAATGATACGTAATAATGCACCGACTTTAGGCTTCTGGGGTCAGGGCGTTACAATTTCTTTTTATATAGGATGGAATGATATTTTTGAAATCCATTTTTTTACATGGATTATATTGTGGTGTTTAAAGTTATCCATTTTATTTCTTGGGTTATTATAAATGATTTATATTATTGTGACTCAGGGAAGAACAATTTTTTTATGAGATGGATGTGACCTATATCTATATTTAATGAATTGTGTAAAGACTTATATCTCATGAGATTTGTTGGAATGGGAAATGATCTCGGTTCAATTGAAAAGGGATGGAATGAGGAGTAAAATATGTTCAGTAATGGAATTTGTCCACTATGATGGTCTTGGCAATGAACCATGACTAATATGAAATTATTTTTTATGATTATGTGTATTCCAAAAAAATTTATGTCTTATGTTGTGACTTGTTGGATTATGTTCATTGATTTTTATGAACTTTAATGATTAATCCTGTGGCATGATATCACAATATTTCATATTTAGGATAAGATTTTAAAATATTATGTTATTATGTGTTATGATAATGATATGGTTGATATATCCCTTGTTTATCCTTACTAAGCATCTAAGATAACCCTTTCAAATGTTTCTTTTCCCCCGATCATAATGAAGGGTATTATCAAAAAGGGGTCATGTTATGATGAAATAAGTCGGAGACAATGATGATGTCTTATGAACCAGTTGTTAATATTTTTTGGTTTTTAAGGACACTATACCAATAAATAATTTTCATAGATATGTTATATTTTTTAAGGAATATTATTCAATTTAGATTTAATATTAATCTATGTAAATTATGGGTCATTATACCAATAGACTACAAAAATTTATATAGACCCTACTAATGTTCTAATGGGGTAATCATTCCCCACTTTAAGTTCGATTTTTTCTTAATTTTTAGTGATGTTTCTTAAACCTACTGTTTTTGGGGTTGCCTCAGCAAAAAATGTAGGGGTGAGAATGCTTTATCAGTTTCCCCTCTCTTTATTCTTCTCCTACGGGATTTTTGGTAGCTTAGGTTGAGTCTCATGTACTATTCAAGGCGAGTTTACCTCTTCTTGGTCTCTCCTTCTATCTTCCTCATTCCTCCACTAATTTTAATGCAATGGACAAGGGATTTCAGAAATAATTTTTTTAAATCATGGTAAAATAATCACTCCATGATAGGGATTACATATAAAGATGTAAGACAAGTAAATTAAAGGATAATAACTCACTTTTTGTGGGGTTTCATTAGAGGTGAGTCACATCCATTTTGAATGTTTTTTATAATGATTTTGTTGGGACCATGTTTGAAAGAAGTTTTTTTAAAGCTAAAAAATTGTTTTGAAAGAATTTTCATTTTTTTGTCAAATAAAATAAATCATCTCACTTTATAAAATTTATTTCTCATACTGATTATCATAATAAGAAGATTAGATACAATGTTCTTAAGAAATTATATCCAATTGTGAATATTGTTTTTGGAATAAAAGGTTTATCAGAACCACCTTGAGTTTTAAATGAAATGTTTCGATCATAATGTTTATCTACATTCGAGTTTGTATGACTCTAGTAAAAAATGATGACGCTTTTCTGATTTTAAAGTTCTCATAAATCATATGTTGCCTGACAAACTTGTGATGCAAGCCTTATGAAGTAAAGGGGAGAATATGTGCTAATAATCGGTTTGGGTAAAAACGAAGATACTATAAGTATGAGAAGTTATAATAATTTCCATATTAATTTATATGTTGTTATTTTTTATCCTAATTGTTTTAAAAATCACAAGTAAATCATGATACAAGATTAATTTTATAAAATAAAGAAGTTGTTTAAGCCGAATCATTCCAATCTGAGTTTATTATTATTATAATACTAAATGTTTATTTGTTTGAAGGCTCTGATGTTTTACTAGGAACATGGGAATATGAAGATATTACTTTTCCATCTGACTAATTATCCACATGAAATAAATATTTACTAGATTATTTCAACAAAAGTTTACAGTAATCATAAAAAGAAAAAAAAATCTGTTGACATTGGTTCATTAGACACATTGTTCTAGAAATCAATAGAGTAATCTTGATACTAAGCATTAGGTGCAGTTTTGGTTGAAAAATGGAATCTAAGGAAAATATTTTTTATTGTGAATTATTGGGACAAATTAAAAGTAAAAGAGAGATAAAGTTATTGGAACAGATTCATATAAAGAAGTAAAATATTAATCAACCAGATGAAGATCAACAATGTAGTCAACCATTTTCATCAAGATGAATTATTTTTTATTTTGGTCAAGACAGAAAGAAGAAAACTCTTATATGTATTCAATTGAATCAAGAAGTGATCAGACATGATGTTATATTGATTCATTCGATTAGCACTGAAACTCATTTATCATAATAAATAATATAATGATAAAGTATTTTGAAACCTATAAAATACATCAGATGATTTCCATCATCAAATGTAGGATCATTGGTCTAAAAAAATAAAATTAACTAATTTTTTGAAGTGTTTATGATTGTGAAATTGAAGCTGGTGTTGAAGTGATTCAGAGGATGTGCATGAATATTTAGAAGTTTCAACTTTTATTATAGAAAAATAAAGTAAACCAATGTCTAAGTAAGTATCAGAAATCTTTTTGGAAGAATGGTTTCAATGTTTATATTTATCAATTGGTATAGATCAATGTAATGAAGAATTTTTTGATGTACATATGTCTTCATAATAATGAAGAATTTGGAATTTCAATCGGAATCAGGATGAAGAATGTTTAGAAACTCTAAAATGAGTTGAATTTTTTAAAATATTTGTGATGGTTCAATAATAATCAAGAAGATTTGAGAAGAACTGAATAATTCAAATATTGGGCTGAACTATAAAGGAAATTTGGTTAATCATGAAAACTTTTCAGATTCTTGACTAATCCATTTTTGGTGCACTAATAAAAGGAGGAGAGTACATTGTAATTTCTAAAGAATTATAAAAAATTTCATTTTTGGATAAGAAAGATGGTTTCTGAAATTTTCTAATGAGAAGGATTTTATGAAAAAATAATTCATGGGGATGTGCTATGGACCGATGAAGAAGAATAAAGAAGATCATATTCATTTGATTATCATATCAGACATGTTCATCAGACCAAGAAATAAGAATGATATTTCTTTACTAAGACAAAAGATATTTAGATTTGTTTTACTGTTATTCTGGAAGAGTAGTATCTTGGGACTAGGATATCGCACTAAGGAATTAGAATAGGCTATCGGATTGAGTATCATTGAAAAGTCTAGGTAAGTTACAACCTATTTCCTGGTAGTAAAGTGAATAATTGTTTTGAATATTATATTTATGAATGTTGGAAAGGAATCATAGTAACTTGTTTTGACTCAATTGGTTAATGTTTATTAACATGTTACACAAACTTATATTACATAATTTCATGTAATTTGAAGAACATGAATTTTTATATTTATCATAGTGCTACACAAGTGTTTGGTAATATCATACTTCACACATACACACAAAATTATTTATTTCTAGTGGATTGTGTGGTATTTGATTATTTCAAAATCCATACCAATGATGTATCTACTCTTGTTTAGTTCCAAACACTGTTAATTCTTTTATTCCAATGGATGTGTGATTATTTTTTAGTGAAGTGATAACTCTTCAATTGGAGGTGAATATTATTTTAAATTAGGGGAAACACAAAAGAAAAAGATATCACTATTCACCCTCCCTCTCTCAGTGATAGGTTGATCCAAACTAGGTAATATTAACTAGTATCAGAGAAATGGTTCCCTTTGTTTATTTTATTCTAATTTTTTTGAAGAGAATATATGATGTAGAATTTAAATTGTGTTAATAATAAGGGGATTATGGTCTTCTATGGTAAGAAATATCACATCTAGAAAGATAGAATGTTGTCTTATCTTATATCTCTTGGGTATGAAATTCATGAAGTTGCAACAGTGATATTTCCTCCTATTGATTAAAAGTATCCACTTACATCTATTGACAAGAAAATCTTGACAACTATGTAAGATCTAATAAATCTATACTCTCATCACTTTCTGAAAGTTATTTTTTGTGAGTGAAAGGTGTTGTTACTGGTAAAGGTGTGTGGGATAAGTTTAAGAACATTTATAAAGGCAATATAAAGGTGATGAAGGATAAGTTTCAAATATAGCGACTTAAGTACAAATATGTCTAGATGGGTGAGAATGAATCTTTTGGTGACTTCATTACCAAGGAGAATGGAATTGTTATCATAATTTGATTTCTTGGTTAAATGTTGGAAGATTCAAATACTTTTATAATGATATTCAAAATTCTTCCTAAGAAGTTTGATTCAAAATTTTACTCATTATAATATAGAGATCTATAAATATTGTATCAATATGATTTTCATAGTACTCTCATCACTTATAAAATTAGTAGGGAGAAATCTATGAATGGAAGAAAAATGTTTATAGAGAAATGCCATGAAGGCTTCCAAGAGGAAAATTATGATAAAGTTCTTTAAGAATATGAAATTTATAACTTTGATTCAGAAAATATAGTTTGTAAAAATCTTTTGAATTTTTATCCTTTTTTGAAAAATATGAAAAGATGTATAAGTAAATATAAGCGAAAAATTCCCTTAAAAATATTTGTAATGTGAAGCTGTTAGAAAATTTGCTAAAAATTTTCCATGAATAAATAAAGAAGTGGATAGTGATTGTTATAAAATATGTCTAATAAGATCATGTAAAAAAAAAGTGATAATGCTAATACATATTACAAAGGGAATGATATAATGTTATATGAATCCAAAAGGATAATCTTTTTGTCTAAATATGATGAAAAATAATATAGCAAAGTTGATTCTAAAAAGTATACTGAGAAGGATGGAGAGAATAATTTTATTGAAATATTTAACAATGAAAAACTCAGTATCCATAGTTCTAAAGAAGAAGAAAATCAATTATAATTTCCTCTAAATGAACAATTGAAAAAATTTATAAGAAAGATTGGAAGGCATGATAAAGAAATCAAGAAACTCAAAAATTAAATTCATCTACAAACAATTAAGAATGTTTTCCTATTGAAGAAGTTATGAAACTAGAATTAATTAATGAGTTAAAGAAATATATTGAGATAGAAAATAATAGGAATGAACATATTGAAGTAAATTTTAACAATAAATAATAAGAGTTAGAACTTGTCCAACAAAAAAATTATTATGTTGAATAGAGGGTTAAATGTTTCCATAATTTTATCTCTGGAGTTAATTAAATATCTGGAAAGGGTAAAACTAATATGTATCAAAATTTACCCTCAAATTTAAAGAAACAATCTTAAATTTTTGGAGAATAATAAATATAGGAAATTTATGTATGTGTCCAAAACTAAAAAAGTGGTGAAATATAATGTTTTAAAAAAATTTAATTTGAAATTTTTTTAACAGATTCTAATTTCGATAAGGTTTAAAAGAAACTGATCTTAAAAAGAAAATTTATATTAATAACAGAAATGTTTGTGGTAAACCAATTTCTAATAAGTAATATTACAAAGTTACTAAGAAACATTCTGAGAACTCTAAATAGTATAGAATTTATAGAGGAAAATATTGTTTCTATGGATAAAATTTGTATTGTGGTATATTCAGACATACGAAAAGTATGTGTTGGTTTAATCAACAATATTACTACTCTTCCAATACCTATATAAGGAAAAGTTTAAGGGGGATTAAATCCTATCAATGAAAGAATTATACTAACGAGGTTTTGAAGAAACCTCATATGGTTGGTGTGAAAATTGAAATTAGATTCCAATCATTAGAAACTATTTGTAAAAGAAGTGAACAACCTATAAAACCTGAAGAAGGAAATCTTGTTTTTTACTGGAACAAAAAAATGTTTATAACAAATTTTAGAATCCAAATGTGATGAAACATAAAGGGAAATAAAAATATCCCACTATTGAAACCTCAATAAAAGATACAAAATGAGAGAGACCATGGATCTTGGATAAGGGGTGTTCTACTCATATGATAGGATACATAATTTTTTTTAATAATGTGAAAGAATTCAAATAAGTAACATTGACATTAAATAATGATGAATCTCTTAAATTCAAAGGTGTTGGATTAACAATAATTTGGAATGAAAAGATAAAATCCAATAAGAATTTGTATTTTTAGGGGATGAAACCCAAACTATTATGTTTTTCAAAACATTGTGATTATGGTTACAAATTTTTCTAAAAAAATATGGTTAGGTTATGAAAAGAGATGAAAATGGAAAGATAGTTATGAGAAGTCAATGTACCAAAAGAAACCTATTCCAAGTTGTTGTGGTTCAAAACTTTTGTTACTTAGGAATGGTGAAAGAGAATCAATTGTGGGATAAAAGGCTGGGATACATGTGTTAGAGAAATCTAAGTAAGTTATCAAACTAATTATGATTATGTGGTATTCTCGATATGTCCACAAGAACATATTGGTGTTGCATGTTTTTCAGAAAGAAAATATTACAAACCTTATTCATAAGAATGTTCAAAATTGTTCAAAACAAAATGTAGAACTTATTCAGTCTAATATCTATGGGCCAATGAGAAAACATTCAACTCCTGAAGATAAGAAAATCATTACATTCATTTAGGATGTTAATTACATTAATTTTTTATGTATTTTAAACAGAAGTTATATTCTATGAAGATGTTTAAAATTTTCCATAGGAATTATGATAAGTAATGTGAGTATTTAGTGAAGAAGTTGAGAACATAAAATTGTGGTGAATAAAAAAACTAGTATTTTTTTATGTTATCTTAAGAATCATGGAATTTATAATGAGTTTAGTACACTAGTAACTCATCAAAAAATGGTGTTACTAAAAGGAATAATAGAATTTTGGTTGAGATGGGGAAAACTATGTTACATGAACATGGTCTCCATCATTTTTTTTGGAGAAAATACAAGAGAACATCTATTTATATTCCAAACTATTGTTTCTACAGTCCATTTTCAAATATGACTCTAAATGAAATGTTTTATAAAAAAACTCCATGTTTGAAACACTTAGTAGTTTTTGGGAGTTCATGAATCAAAAATAAAAATGTGTAAACTTTGTAACGTTTGATCAAAGAGGTGAAGATGGAATTTTTCTTAGATTTTCTTGGGGTGGAAGAGAATATATATGTTTCAATAAAGATACGAGAGGATTAGTTGACTTTTTTGATGTGAAAGTTATTATAAACGATGATGAATATTCTAAACAATGTTATGATAATAAGGATGCTAAATAGGTTGAAATAATGTTTGTTAAAAATTATGATAAGGATACAAAAAATTGTAATCCTACTGAAGAAGAATAATCAGACTCACCTATTTCTAGTGATGAGGAAGAATCTTGAAAATCTCATCCTAGGTTGAAGAAACATGTGGAAGATCAAAACATAATTACTGAACAATATAAAAAGGTTCAATCAACAATAAAATCAAAAACTATTACCTATATATTTTTTATTTAAAATTTTATCCAAAAGATCTGAATGAAGCTTTTGAACATCAAAAATGGGTTCAGAAAATGAATGAAGTGTTGGATAAAATAGGAAATAATGATACTTGGGAACTCATACCAATACCAAAATTCAAAAATGTTATTGGTGTAAATTGGGTTTTCAGGAACAAGAAGAATGTGGATGGTGTAGTGATAAGAAACAAAGAAATATTAGTGTGTAATGGTTACTCAAAAATGGATGGTTTTGATTTTGAGGAAAATGTTTCTCCCGTGGAAAGGTTAGGAACAATTGGAATGTTTTTTCTTTTATTTCACAACAACGTTACCAATTTTTTGAAATGGATGTAAAATCAGAATTTCTGAATGGGGATCTTGATGAAGAATTTTATATTGTGTAACCACACAGATTTTTTGTTGGAAGGATGAAAGATAGGTGTTCAAGTTAAAACAAACCTTGTATGGGATACAGAAATATCGAAGGGAATGTTATTCCAAATTAGATACTAGATTAATAAATATCAGTTTTAATAAAGGATGGGTTGATATTAATTTGTAAATAAAATAAATTTAATAATATTCCTTCATTGTAATGGTTTATGTTGATGACCTTGAATTTTCTGGGAATGATGAAATAACTTGTAAAATATTTTTTGAAGAAATGAAAAAACTGATTGAGATATCCATTCAGGATGAAGAAAAATAATTTCTTAGGTCATAAATTTCAAAAAATATGAAACATATTTCTATCTCATGAAAATTATGATAAGTGACTACTTAAGAGGTTAACAATGGAAAATTCAAAACTAGTTTCCACACTTATTTTAATGGGAACCAAATTTTCTAAAGATGGATAAGGAAAGGAGTCAGACTCTAAAGAGCATTGAAATTAGATTGGATGTTTTTTATATTGGACTGGCTCAAGACGCAACTGTTTTGTATTTTTACCTTATGTGAAATATTTTAGTGTTCTCCAAAGGAATCACATCAATTATTTTGAAAAATAATTCTCATATATATCAATGGAAATAAAATCAAAATCAGGTTTTATAGCTCAGAAAGTATTGATGTGTTTGGGTATTTAGATTCTTATTGGATAGGAAATGTTGATAATAGAATATCCATATTTGGTGGAGTTTTCTTCCCATGGGAATGTCGTGTAAGTTGGAATTATAAATAATAGAAACTACTTAATCTTAGTACAAATGAATCCATTTATATTTCTACCACTCAAGCTGCTACCCAATATATATGGATAAGGACTCAGTTGTATGATTTAATTGTTTATGTACAGTTAATTTTCTCTTGGTTTGTGATAATAAAAGCAAAATTAATATTATAATAAAACCATTATAACATTATCATTCAAAAAATATTGTCATAAAATACCACTTTATTAAATATTAGGTAGGGAAGAATGAATTTAAGCTAGTGCATGTTCCTACATCAAAACATGGTTATGAAATTTTTACAAAACCATTACCAAAGGATTATTTTTAAAAAATGAGGTTGAACATGGGTGTCAAACCTCTTTCACATCAAGGTTGAGGAATGTGTTTCTATCCCCTCTCTCATCTTTCCTTTAGATGATATTGTTAATGGAGATAATTTTTTTATAAATATAGACATTGATATGGGATAAAACATTTATGGAAGCATGTAGATAGGGGGTTGTGGGTAAGGTATGAATTCATTATTTAAGTGTGTGAACTATTCTAATAGTGTGTTGGAGGGGTTTTAGGAAAAATTTTATTACAGTTACATTGAAAAGGTGAAGAAAGATGTGAATAAAAGATGAATATGTTTTCCTGAGTCAGTACTTTTTAACGGCATTGTTTTACTGTCAATAATACTTATTCCCTACAACGGGTTTGCTGACGTAGACATAGAACTGTTGATAAGTAATCCATTTCTTAAGGTTTCAATGTTCATGGATTTATGAAAATTGTTTTACAACAAAATAAAATGGGTGATATTTTAGGACCATGTTGTAAATAAGTTATATTTAAAATATGGAAGATTTTTATGTTGAAATAATTGGTTTTTTTGTCAAAGAAAAGAAATCACATCACTTTTTAAAAGTTGATGACCAAAATCCTAATCATAATGAAAAGACCAGATGAAAAATTATTAATAAATTCCATTGAATTGTAAATAATTTTTCTAGAAGAAAAGGTTCATTGAACTCATCTTGATTTTAGAATGAAAAGTTTTTATTGTAATGAAAATCTATATCGGTGTTTGCATGAATTCTGTGAAAAGGTAAAATGATTTATTGATATTCAAGTGATCAAAAATCATTTGTTTTTAAAGAAAATTGTGATGAAATACTTATGAAGGAATGGGGGAGAACAAGTGATACCAGTAGGGTTGGGAAAAGAAAGAATATTCTAGATGTATGGGAAATTATAATAATTTCTATATTTAGCTAGACAATGTTAGGTTGATTCTGATAATTTTAACAATCATAAGGAAATAATGATTCAAGATTAAGTTTTTTGAAGAATTATTTTGCTGAAGATTCACATGTTTAATCTCAATTCATCGTTATGAGAATATCAAACAAATATTTTTTTGAAGAATGTGATGTTCTATATGGAACATGAGAAGAAGAAGATACCAATTTTTAGTCATAATATTAATCCAAAATAAATAAATATTCTTACAAAGATGCTGGTGAGTGTTTTACATAATCAAAAAAAGGAATAAATATTATGTTGACATCGATTCATTGAAAGTGGTGTACCCATAATCATTAGAGAAATCCTGATACTGAGCATCCAATGCGGTGATGGTTGCAAATAGAAATATGAGGTATAATTTTTTTGGGAATTGTTGGGGCCAATGAAAATAAAAACAGGGTGATGTTTTTTTAAAAAAATTGTGTAATGAATTCATAGAACAATAAACTAGATTAAGATCAATAATATAGTAAACCATTTTCATCAGGTAGAATTATTTTCTATTTGGATCTAGACTGAATGGAGAAAATTCTGATATGTCTTCAATTGAATCAAAAGGTGATAAAACATGAAGTGGTATCGATTTATCTTACTAGAACTAACATTGATTCCTCCAAATGAAATAGGGACTAATAAAGAAGGATGAAATAGAAAAGAGACCCAGATTCCATACATTATCAAATACAGGATCACTATTCTGAGGAAAATATGGGAAAAATAATTTCTTAATGCAATTATGAAAGTGTGGTTGAAGATGGTGTTGAAGTGTTATTGTGGAAGTTTAGGAATCTCTAGAAGTTGTGACTGTGTTTATAAAAAAAATGTTGAAACCAAATTTTAATGAAGTATAATTTTTTTGGCATAATGGTTTCAATTTATTCAATATCAATTTGTACAATGAAATGTGATGAAGAATATTCTATTTTACATATGTCCTCATCATAGTGAAGAAATCATAATGGAAATTGGAATTTGGAAGAAAAATGTTTTCATATTCTAGTGTAAGATGATGTTGAGAGAATATTTGATAAGGTTCAATAATAATCCATAAGAGTTGATGGGAACTGAATAATAAAAATATTGTGACAAAATTTAAGGGAAATTGATGTTTCTAGAAATTTGGTTAAGAAGTAAAAAATTTCATATTCCCAAATAAACCATTTTTGGCGCACCTATAAAAGGAGGAGATTACTTTATATATTCTAAAAAATAATAAAATTGTCCACATGTGGAGAAGAGATAGAAATTATAAAAGTTCTATTGAAAAGTAGTTTATAAGAAAAGAATTCATGATGAATCTTTCTAGATATAAAAACAATAAGTTAGAAGATAGTATTCAACTGATTATCATATCAGACTAGATCATCAGATCAGAAAATCAGGCTATGATTCTAGACTTAGATGAAGCAGTTCAAATTTATTTCTGTAGTATTTTGTATGATTTATATTTTTGGATTGAGAAATCAGATTGAGGAATTGGAATGGGGTATCAGACTGAGTATCATAACAAAGTCCATAGAAGTTATTACCTATTACTGGGAATGAAGTTAAATAATTGTTTTAAAGATTATATTTGTGAAATTTGACAATGCATCACAATAACTTGTTTTGAAGCAATTAGTGAATGTTTCTTAACTTGTTTAAAAAACTGGTATTATATAATTTCATTCTACTTAAAGAACAATCATATTAGTATTGATCATTGTGCTACAAAAGTTTATGGGAATATCCTAATTGTTGTATCCACACAAAGGATTGTTTTATAGTGGACTGGGTGGTATTTGATAATTTCCAAACCATACCAAGGATGTAGATACTCTTTTTGTGTATTGAAACTTTTAAATTCTTATGTTTATATCGATTTGTGATTGTTTTTTTCAATGAAGTGAAATTATTTAACAGGATTCATAGGATTATTCAAAAGAAAGGAAACTTAAAAGAAAAAGATATCACTAATTCACCCCTCCCCATATTAGTGATAAATTGATCCTAACTAAGAAATATCATATTTTAGAGGAAATTGATTGTTACAATATAAGGATAAATTTAAGGGTTTCATCATCATAGGTAAAAAATCATGTCAAATTTTGTTTTAAATCCATTTCTCATATTTTCATTAATAATGTATCATTTTGTGAGTTTCATCTCATTTATGCCTAATTTGAAAATAGGGAAATTAATTATAGAAATTGATTTTAATTTTCTTATAATTGATTATAGAGACCTTTGAATGAGCTAAGGGATTATGGAAAATGATCAGGATTGATAATGGATTGGTTAAGGATAAATAATATGTACCTTATGGGGATAACACTATTCGTTAGGTAGGTTTTTCTTAAAATTTCTCATCAGTTTATATGAGGTTAATATGTGATGTGATTTTTGGTTCCTGGTGGGTATGAGAGAATATCCCTATAAGAATCCAGACATTGTTTTATGTATAGTGGGTATAATTAAAATAGTTAAGTCCATGGGATTTCCTTCATGAGACTTATTTTTAATTCCATGGTCACCAATAACCTAAATCCTAAAGTAAAGTTTTGAGAATACTATAGGTGGAACACCAAATATGGAATTCCTATGAAACATAATTAGTTAGTAGACCTTGACAGACTCTTTTAAATACCCCATTATTTAAGTAACCTTTTTTATTTAAGAGTATAACCCAATAGAAGGATTATGATGTGTTTTAATATAAGAAATATTGGTAGGAATTATTAAAATGGGGTTTAGTATATAGAATTTTTAGCCTTATCCAACTTAAGTTAAATGGTTGTAGGTAGTTCAGTATTTGGTAATGTAATAGAGAAAAGGGGTTGGGGGATTGTGGCCTAGCCTTGCGGTTAATACAAAATGGGTGGTCTATTTCATGTAAATCATTGGTCAATATGTCATGTGACCTCCTTTGATAATTTAATTGATATTAATTTTTTTGAGATGGAAAAGGATGGTGATAAGACCCCATTTTAAGAAGAGAAAAAATTGTAAATAGTGATAAGAATGGGGTTAATCATGAAATAAAATTAACTCATTCAAGATTGAAAACATGAAAATATACATAAAATATCATAATCCAAAATATTATCATCCTCATACCTCTCCCAATCTAAATTGCCTTCTATAAAGCTAATATAATTGTTTTGTGGCCTGTGTCCAATTGTAAGAGGCATCAACCTAGTTCCCATAGTGTTCTTATGATGTGAGTAATCTCTCCTTGGTCATAAATTATTTGTAAGAACCAATTAAAAACATTATTTATCTTTCATCTTATCCATAATAGTACAATTCCTATATGAGATCCTTGGTGATGGAGCATCATCCTCCATGTCTGCCAATTTTCCTATAATATTATTCAATTTACATTACTTGTTTAACTCTTCCAATGTATTAGAACCATCAACAGGGGGATCAATGCTGCCTTTTTATGTTGATAAGCAATATTCACCTTTTCATGAGTCCTACGAATCAAGGATTATATCTTATCCTCACTTTTAGGGGATTATGCTAGTTTAATAACTAATTTATCAATTCTATCACCATCTACTAACGTGTTCCCCTATTTAGGATCACCATCATATAACAAATGATCATTAAACTTATAATTACCTATAGTTTAAAAAAATTTCATCTAGGTAAAAAATTCCTTCACTATAACATTTTCCTCATGTACACTGGATTTTTAATAGCATTTCTTGGATTACCTAATGGTCCCCAAAATAATATAGTGCACTTATCATTCCCTAAACTATTTCTTGAGTAATAGATTTCCCCCATCCAAAACCTACTATCACATAAATGGATCCCACTAATAATGTAAATTTTGTAACTTGATGATTCCTAATAATAACCTAGATCAAATGGACACCATTATTTCCAAACACAACCTAAGAATGTATAGGTTTTCTAGCTTGGACACCAATAATTTATACTTCAGTAGCCTAAGGATGCCCATGAGTAACTTATCTCAAATGGAAATCATTCTATCCAAATTCATCTTGATAGTGCGCTAACTATCCCACTTTTACACTAGATCCAGATACACCATTTTTATTATTTATATCCTAAGATCTATTATTTTCTTCCATAAGTTTTCCCCATCATGATTAGATAATGAAATGAACATTCACATGACAATATTCTAATATTTTTACTTGGAATGATATATGATCTTGTAATCAGATCATAAATAAGGAAGCCTCTCAAATACAAGTCTAAGAGTCAAATCATCATCACGTTTAGCCAAATTCACATTTTTTCCTAGAACCTAAATGAGATAAACCTCAACTAATACATTGGAAAAATTATTAAATCTAAATTTATTTTTATCACTAACCATTTTAATGGGAACACCAATTGAAGAATATTCCATATAAAATTTGATGATTCCACAATATCTAATTTAATCTTATTATTTTAGAATATACTTGAGCATAATGGTTCTTGATTTAAAAAGGGTTTAAACTAAAACTCTATTCTTGAAGATGAATAAAATGTTGTTTATGAGAAACAAAATCATGGAATCAATCCATTTTCCTATGTTCTTTTCTAGAAAAAAATAATGTTATAATAGTCATAACCCACAATTATACATCTCAAATTTGATAATACTAAAAAAATGAAATATAATGTGAAAGATAAACAAGTTTCCATGGATTCATAATTTGGTGAATCATAACCAATATAGTGATGGAGTTCTCATATTGGCCTGAATGATCTAATATCTCATCAAACCTTTCATGAACCTGAGAAAAAAATACTTTTCAATGAATTCTTTCAGAATCCGCTACCTGAAGGGTTGTAAAAAACCATTGACTAAAAGACCCACCACATTTAATTTTTTTGTTTTTGAACAATGATTCCTAGGTTATACTTCCATTATAAACGTAACAATATCGTATGCATCACCCCCCACAAACCCTATAAGCAACCTCCAAAGAGGGTCCATTTGACCTTAGAAGCATCACCTCTTGTAAAATATAATGATCTAATAAATCCATATTCTCCTTATGAATCTCCATGGATGGATCACTCTTAGACTACCACAAGATAAGTTAAAAAATGTTTTTTGATATGATATGACTAAACATGATCGAGTTACATGATGATGTTGTTGTGTATGTGGTTAAATACAGTGACCACCATTCCTCTTTTAGTATCCAGGTTTATTGTAATGATAATAATTATATTTATTAATCCTAGGTTATGTTTCATGATGAACAATTTTTAATTAGTTATTTAGGTTTATTGTATTGATAAAAAAAATTCATTAATAATTTAGGATGTTTATAGTCCCAACCATTCTTCTCCTAATATTTATATTGATATTAATTTCAATTGAATTTTCTTTATGGTTTTATTTTGGGTGTAATTACAACTATTAATTCATCAGAAAATTTGTTTGGGTGAAATTAAACTATTGTTAAATGGGTTATTATGCTAGTTGTAGTGCCAAAAATACATATTTTGGTATCTAGGTTGGGTTTAATAACAACGCTTCAATTTATTATTCCTAGGTTGAGTGTAATTCCAACCATTGATTCAATTTTTATTTAGTTTGGGTGTAATGGAAACCATTCCACATTCAATATATAGGTTGATTAGAATTTCAATCATTCTATTTATGCATCATAGGTTGGGTGTTATGCCAACTATGGTTCATTTTCTTGATATTTAGGTTGTGTTTAATGCCATCCTTTATTTATTTGGTTATCTAGGTTGGGTTTAATTCCAGCTGACCCCATTAGAATTTCTATTATGAGTTATGGTTAGAAATCATATAGATCATTGGTACCCTTCATGACATGTTCATACTCAATGTTTTAACTAGCCAAAGTAAGTATGGTCGATCCAATATGGCTTGTTTAAAACCAAAGGAAGTACTAACTATTATTGTTGATATTGTTATAACCAAGTCACATCATGCATGCAGTTATATATTCAAAATTCATTATGGTAAACAATTAGTGTTGGCCTATTGAGCTATACTCACACCTTAAAAGAACACTTCAATGGTTTTATAGATCTTATGGTTATTGTGAATGTTCAAAAAATGAACCAAGTACCTGATAATGAGATGTGGGAGAATAATGGGGGTTTTGGGATAATTCTTAGTTGAGGTCGTGGACAGTTTAGTGAGTGTCATTTAATTTTATTTATGTATCTATTTTATATTATTGTGACTAATATATTAGAAAATAATTTTTTTGATGTATGAGTATTTACCATTCATATATATCATATGTTATATCATGTAATGTATTACTTTAATTGAAAATAAATTGGTTATAGTTATTATATCATTTTTTATAATGGTTGATGGGTTATTATTGTTACTTCTGTTATTAGTTATGGTCATATGATATAAATGGTATTGTATCCCTGTATTATTAGTAGACCCTCTCCACTACCCTTCAGTCACCAACATGTGAGAAGGTGCACTTAATGTCATATATCACCATAGGTTCAGTTCACATTCATGTAATCTAGATAGAGGCATTACAATGTGGTGTTAGAGCCTTTTCCATTGTCTATTATTTCAAATATTATATCCAGTAATATGATGTGGTTAAAAATTGTACTTAAATCCATATGCATGTCTGGAAAACACTAGTATGGGAAGAATTACAATTTACTAGGGATGATATTATTACTTTTTGTTTATTATATTATGATATTGAGTTTCCAGAATATGGTGTTTTATTTATGGTTTACTATTTTTTTTGTCTTGACTAGGATTTATTATGAGTGTGTTTTCATGAATCATGTTCAACAAAAATGATTCAAATGGAATGTTTGTGATTTTTTTTGAGAACATGGTTGCAATGAGGGGTTTAGTTAATTAAAGAGTAATTGATATTTTTTATATTATTTTCCAATATAATTTATTCCTAAAATTTTACATAATTGAATCAATAATTATAGGTTCTTCTATTATATTTAACCTATGAATGATTATCCCATTCTTGTGTGCAATATTATACATAACCTTAGAGTGGATCGGTTGTCCTTAGGAGTGTCTCAGTTGTGTAAGACTCTTCTGAGTATGGGTTTCATATAGAGAGACTAAAGACAATATATTTTATTGATTTTTTCTTATAAATTGAGATATTTAGAATTTTAATGAAATATTTTTAGTCTGTGTGTTTAGAATTTTTGGTATATGACACTATTATTTTGATTGAGATTGATTATGGGGTTTTAAAAGGTATTTATGATCCATAATGGGAATGTTTTAGTATAGAATCCATGTATTGTGGAACATTACCTAACATAGTTTTACTTGGGTTTTGAGGAAGTTTTGATGAAAATTATGTGATAATGATGTTTTCATTGCATATATGGGTATGGTGATGATCCTAATAAGGGGTCACATGGGAATGTGCATACCATGTGGTGGGTTAGAGAGCTTTAGGATGGTAAAATTAAACATTAGTTTCCTATACTGGTTGTTAATTTAGTAATAGAAGTTTCTTTATATGTTGTTAAATCTATGGGATATAGACAACAGACTAGGTTACGAAGCCTATTGAAGGTCATATTTGGATTCAGATAATGGTGATTCAAGTGTTAGATGTGTAAAAGAGTTCTTTTCTTTATCATACTTAGTATGAGTTGGGATATATGATATTACCTCAATATTGAGGGGTGATCTGAGGAACATGGATTCCTTCAAGATAATATTCATGGGTAGATTATTCATATGACATAAATGATACATAAATTACATGTGATTCTGTATTAGTTTACGCATGGGGGAATACTTAATATATTTGTACTTAGGATCCTGTATGACTCCTTTTGTGAAGATTTTTTCCATTCCTAAGGGACATGGATAGTCATTTATTAAGTGTGTGAGCCAAGGATTACTAGAATATGTCTCATTAATGTAGAAGCTTATTTATTAAGAAGGCTTACACTATGGTGTATGCTTATTATGACATGTGGTTAGATAGATAATAGTTTCAATCAAGCACCATTGTGAAAGTGTTTACTTGATACTCTTTCACCATAAAAATAATAGTGTGAGTATTAAATTGGAATATAGGTTATGTGGGAAAGAAATCCCATTTACCATGTACATTTGGTGGATTTGGGATGCGTCTCTTTTCCACTTGAGAATATTATGGATATAGGACCTTTTTAAGTGTCCATGTGTCATTGAGGTGCAATAATACTCTTTATTTCATGACTTATTGGATCTAGGTCATGGAGTCTTAGTGTGACCCAATAAAGGATCAAGCTTAGGGTGTGGCTGAGCATGAGATGGCCCTTTGGATGGTAAAATACACATTAATTTGGTTGGGATGTGGATAAGGGAATTATAATTGAGACTTTTTATTATAGGAAAATCAATAGGATCTAATATGGGGGTGGTATTATATGAGTTAACCAAGGTAAATCGATGAATTGGGAAATTATTAGTGTGATATATTAATCATTGATGGTTTCATTATTGTATAATTATAGGGTAATTAAAATTATGAATGAACTGAGATGGAAAAATCATCTTAGTGATGATTTGAAACCTTTGATATATTTTGGGGATAAGTAAATCATTATTGTTGTTAGAAATGGTATGGTTTCTAAACTCTGATAGTAGGTTATTGTTAAATTATAAAAGTTATAATACAACTATGTGGAATCTTGTGGGATAGATTCCTGTGTTTCCTGATAGTGAGTGAGGTCACTAATTTTGATATATCCATCAACTGTTTATATTTTATCTATATATAATTTTTAGAATTTGAATATGGTTGTGTAGGGAACTATTATTGTAAAATATCAATATTTTATAAATATTTTTCTGCAAATAAATTTAATTTCATTGATAGCTTGTGTTACACACAACATCATGTTTGAACGATCTATGATATAATATTAAATTATTGTTATCACATAGCCATTGTATTAGATTGTTTGAATAGAAATATCTAAAATTTAAAAAAAATTATTATTATATATGTATATGTGAATTATTTCTGTATCCATTAATTATAAATAAGAATAAAAAATCATTTCAAAGTAAAAGTGATATTTTTCTAAAAAAAGTTTTTTTATTGAAAAATTTATATTATCTTAAAATTTTAAATTAATAACTATTTTAATTTAATTTTATGAAATTTATATATCATATATTAAATCATATGTTTTAAAATTCATTGAATATTTTATCTTGGAAAGGCATAAGAATAAATCAAGATCAATGCTAAAAATATATTTTTTTAAAATAGTTTTCATCACGTGTTTCACACTAATTTTAAAATTAATTTAATCCACTTAATATAATTGAATTTTATAAAATTTATTATATATTACTAATTAGGTGTTTTAGATTTGATAAATAAATAAATTTTATTTTTTGTTATTATGAATAGTAAACGAGGTAATTTAAGTTAAGCAATGTTAAAACTAAATTATGAGGTCATGTTTTTTCATCATAATTCTTATTGTATGAAATTAATTCTACCCTTATCACAATTGGATCGAAATTGTGTTTTTTAATCGACATTTTTCTAAAAAAATGACCTATATAATATTTAAAGTAAAGAATGTTACAAAAGGACACTCTTAGTTTTAAATATAACATATGAGTCCACATAGGGAAAAAATAATTTATGAAATTGTTTTCATGATATAAATTTATTTTTTTTATTAATTATATAATGACCTTATATTCTTATGAAACAAAAAATGAAATATTTTTCCAAATAATAAGATATATAATAAATGATTTTAAATATATTAAAAGTATTTTAATTTGAGTGATTCAATGAGTACCATGAATTTTGAGGATAAACATGACATATTAATGTTATTTTAAAAAATTATATCATAATTAAAACTTTTTATTTATTTCATTTAAGTAAAATTAAATGAATAGTGTCTAAATTGTTGATAATGATATTTTATTAAAATTAAATTTAATTAAATTACATAAAAATAATAAAAATATTAAAATAGGACAAGTGGATAATATATTATAAAAAATGTTTAAAGGGGCTATTTTAAAGAAGTGTTAATTACCTTAATCAATCAATTTATTTTTAATTATTCGTTTTCAATACCTTAATTATAACTAATTATTCATAAAATAATAAATTTTGGATCTTAAATGTATTTAAATTTTTTTATGATTATTAAAACATCTTTATCCACCCTCTCTCAATCACATGGGAAGTGAAAATATCGCTCGTACATACGTATGAATAACCATTTCAACATATTGATACAATTCATTTCTAATCACCATATTTTATGAATGGGTATTACGATGGGATTAATGTTTATATTTTTTACTTATTCCATAATTATACTTCTTTAATGATAATACCATATCTATCTTCTTACCTACCAATCCTTTAGAAAATTATAATGTCGATCGTGCGTACGTATGGACCACCACCACCACAAAGCTATGTGATTCATTTTCCTTTTATGTTTTTACAAGATGTTAATAAAGATAGATTTAATGAATATATATAATATATAATATATAATATTATAATTATAATTTAAGGGTTATTTATTATTTACCTATATTTATTCAATCCATTAAAAAATGATAACTGCATTTAGGCATATGTACGACCTACCGTCTTCATGAACAATATTATTATTTTTTATATCCTTATATTTTTTTAATGATTGTAAACATGTATTTATTGAATATATATATATGTTATATCACTATAATAATTATATATATTATTTAAACATGATCATAATACAAGTACCAAAATTAGCGAACTAAACAATACATAGAAAATGAAGCAGATATCACTTTAATAGTAATTTTATTAATGAAGTGTTTACAATAATGTAATAAATGGTTATAAGTAAATCATGTGATATGATATATATGATTATTTTTATAAAATATATGTATAATAAATATATATTTATTATATAGGAGGTCCTAATATGTATGAAGGAAGTCGGATATAAAGTTTGATATTCTTGTCTCACTTTTATTTCAATGGGACAGATGCCGTATACACAAATATTCCTTTTTATTATGTTTTTACAACCCCTGAATTTATTTTATGATATTTATTATGAATTTTATTTAGATTTACATGTCCAACTATTTTTTTTTATTTCATGGTAATTATGATTCGAATGTTACTAAAGTGGTATGTGTTTTATATTACAATATCATTATTTGATGGGAATATTTAGGTTTAAGTTATAAGGATAAAATATTATGATCTATATCTCAAGAAACTCATGTAATATATTATATCATAGTTATTTCCTAAAATACATGTTTTTTATTTTACTCACATTATGTACTCAAGGTACATAAATTTTCATTTAATGAAAATCGAGTTTATTTCTCTCTTCGGTTGAAAACCTTTTTTCTTCAATATTAAGGTTTTCAAAAAAAAAATAAATTAGGTTTTCACTATTATCTTATGATTTTTAAAACCATATTTACCATTTTTTTCCTTTTTAAAAAATGGGTTAAAAGTAATCTTCATATAGCTTTCTAAACAACATACTTTTACAAAAGTGTATAATGAATGTTTTTATTTTAACATATACGGCATGAATGAAATTTATAGGTTCAATGACAAATCAATGATTTTAAGGTTCATTTACACGTTTATATGGATATTTTTGAAGAAAAATTTCCCCATAATATTTTTTTAAATTTATATATTTTAAATAATTGATTTCAAAATAGAAATTTTATTTTACTAAAGAATGTTTTTGAATATATTTTAATTTTATTTTTTATCAAAGAGAACAACCCTTGATTTCACTTATGATTTACTATTGATACTATCTAGGGATACCATCCTTATTATTTGTATATGTGGTCAATTTTTATGGTTAAAATACATCTACTAAACTCATTGCTTTTCCATTGGTTATAATATAATGAATTGATGTAATCTTTTTGAAACCCATTTCTTTTCCATGGGTTATGCTATGATGATATGTTTGTAAAATTAATTTATCTTTAGGGGTTCTAATGTGATGTATGTTTTATGATACTATATCACACACATATATAATTTTCATTATGTGATGAAGGGTAAATTATAACCAAGGAAATAGTTTCTTTATAACCATGTATGATTGTTACGTTATAACTAAGGATAATAGTCACGTTATAACTTAGGATGAGTGGTAATTATATTTCCCCAAAATCCATTGGTTAAAGATTGATATCTATTGAGATAAATAAGGATGTAATGGGGAGTTAACCCAAATCAGTAAGGTATATTTTCCACTATCATAATTATAAGAGTGAACCATGACTACTATGATAGTTTGGGTAGTAAACCCAATTAACTATGATAGCATTGGGAGTAAAGCTTGACTACTAATATGGTTTGGGGAGTAAACCCAATCCAATATGATAGGCATGGAAATGATCCTTGACTACTATGTAAATAATTTTATATAATTTTATGTATTCCAAAATCCCTTGTATTATGCCAATGTTATGCATCCATGGACAGTGTTCACTAATTCCTTTATGATTCATGTCTTATGAACTGTTTATATTTATGTTATGACTAATGATTACAATTTATGATATGAAAGGTGTGATATTACAATTTTACACTCATGTTATAATACCCATATGTTCATGTTATACTTAGGTGATCATTGATATGTTTCTTATCTACACTTACTGAGCATTTGAACTTATCATTTCTTATTTTTCCTATCCCCAAGTTATGAAAAAAGGTACTAAGTATGATATTTCTAATAATGGTTCTAGTTAAGAAAATCTATGTGGGAGATGATGTATATATTTTATGTACCAATTTTTTATTTTTCCATATTTCAAATGGTGGTGGACCTATATGATTCTATTGTAGATCTTTATATTACGTATTGAATAATAATATACTACGATGTGATATCTCTATATGAAATGTTTGGGTTAGTATAGTTGGTACTAGAGTAATGTTTAGTTAATTTTTTGAAACTAATATGTGAAATATAAAATCATACCCATGTTAATAAGTATAAGTGTAGGATGAAATCCTAATGTTTTGGAAATGATCATGGTTAAACCAATGGTTTTATAGAAGAAGGTGTCACAATTTATACGTCCTATAAATTATTTTCCATGATTGCGTGATTTTCCATTATGATCTTTGTTTCCCACTCTATGATTTTTGGTATTAGTGGATGGTTAGAACCCAAAAGGATCTTATTAATGTTGAATGTGATGAATAATGTAATGATTTTACTCAGGAGAAACTAAATGTTATTGAAGTTGTAATGGAAAATATTATTTTCATCCATACACAAATTTCTCAATATATGAATCATGTTGTGATTCCAAACAAGAAAAGGAGGGTAAAACATTCTATATAATCCTTCATGAGGAAATATTCACTATATTTTAGTAGGTATTATGATCCATTATTTTCTAAGAGAATGATCATCACCATTGAAAAAACATTTTCCATTCTCCAATGTTTGAAAAATGAAAAAGTTATTTTAGTTGTTTATCATTTGTAAGGTGAAGCATATAAATAACAGACTCTTATCTAGAACTTGTTGCAATAGAAATAAATTGAATACATGGAGTGGGATGAGTTTAAAGGATTAATTTTAAATAGGCACCTTATTCATATTCTTAAAAAAATGTAGATGGAATTCCTTAAGCTTAAATAGAAGGATGATTAATCTGTTTATACCCATGTGGAAAATTTTAAAAGACTTGTGAGGTATGCCTTTGTAATTAAAAATTTTCATGAAATTAATGTTTTAATATGCTTCATTATCATAAATACATGTCTATAAATATAATTATCCGTAAGTGAATTTAGTATCTATGAAGAAATAATTCGATATTTTATCAATGTGTTAATAGAGATTGGAGTTACCCATCAATCTCAGGTTTTTGAAAATAAAATAACTATGGACATCAAAGGAAACCTGAAAAAATATAGATTGCAAATGATGAGATTTATATTATTCTCAGTTTATGAAAGGAATCATAAAATAATTTACCTGAAGGTTACTTTAAATATTTTC
Organism: Viscum album; assembly: GCA_963277665.1. Taxonomy (NCBI): domain Eukaryota; kingdom Viridiplantae; phylum Streptophyta; class Magnoliopsida; order Santalales; family Viscaceae; genus Viscum; species Viscum album. The sequence continues at coordinate 1,686,006,040 of OY728147.1, read as the reverse complement.
AGTGTGGAAAGGAAGGTCATTGGGAAATTGAATTTTGAATAATGGGTTTAAGTTTTCTAATGATGTGAACAGGGATAAACACCACATAATGCACCACCCACACTCTAATGTTTTAATATTGAAGGTGTATATCCATTATTCATTCAAGTTTATAAACATTAAGGTTGATGATTATGATTAACGTCAATAACCTCTTAATCCCAAAGAAGAGGGAACTCTTATGTGATTATTATTTTGGACGAGGGGTGCAATAACGATGCGGTGAAAGCTATAAATACCGTCCACTATGGTACTACTAATTTATTATTTGATTCTGGATATAAATAACCATTTACATACAAGGAATTTTATAAGGGATTCACTATACCACCTTAGGGATTAGATGTTGGGTTAGTTGAAAAAAATTATTAATGGTGTGATGAAAACATCAAAATTCAATGATTCTTCTCCAGTTGAAGTTTTTGGGAATATGATTCCTATACATATTTTTATTCTTACATTTGAAGATATTGATGTTATAATAGGCATGGATTGGACTTCTTTACATTAATTCCAATTCAATTTACAAGTAAGTGAAGTAACATTTTATATTTCAAACCAAACTATGATCATCTGTTGGTGTGATGATAAATATGAACATATGATGGAAATAACATCCATTATATGGGTCTTGATTCAATTCAAAAAGTGTTTTTATCTCATATGGTTGGGGTAAAAATAAACATCATTTATATTCCTATCATGTTAGAATTTATTGATCTCTTTCTCAAATAATTTCCTGATATTCAACTGAATCAAGAAGTTGGGTTCTCAATATAACTCATACATGGTTCTACACCTATTTCAAAGACTATAGAATGACCTCAATTGAGTAGCAATAACTAAAGAAGAACCTATGAGAGAATATTAACAAGGGATATATTTAGTAAAATTTATTTCCATGTGGTTCACTATTTCTTTTGTTAAGAATAAATATGGATCAATGTGACATTGCATTGATTATCGAGAATATAAAAGAATCACAATTAAGAAAAACTATCATTTACCCCATATTGATGACTTGTTTGATCAATTTCATGGATATCAATACTTTTTTAAGATTAAACTTCATTATATATATCATCAATGAGTTCTCAAGAATGAGGATATTCCTAATATAGCATTCCATACAAGGTATTGAAGTTATGAATTTATAGTGGTTCCATTTGGTCATACAAATTCCCCTTATGTCTTCATGGATTTAATTAATAACATTTGAAAATATTACCTTGGTTAATTTTTGGTAGTATTTATAGATGATATTATTTCATATTCCGATGGAAAGTAAGATCATGGAGAACACTTGAGAATTGTACTGGAGATTAAATGTAAAGAGAAAATTTATGAAAAATTTATCAAGTTTGAATTCTGGATTTGGAAATTTTCATTCTTAGGTCATATTGTCTCAAGTGAGGGTATATCATCAAATCCTTCGATGACATAAGATATTGAATATTATCCCTAACCAACAACTATGACTAAGATAAATAGTTTTCTTAGTGTTTTTGGATATTATCTATGATTTGTATAGAATTTCTTAAGAACATCTAATACAATAAGCAAGTTAACTTGTAATGGATCTAATTTTTTTAGATTGATAAATATGAAGAATATTTCACGGAACTTAAGAGAAGGTATTTCAGTTAACATATGCTTATTTTACCCTATATTGGAGAATGGTACGTAATCTATAATTATGGATCAAATAAAGGATTGGGATGCATTATCATGCAGAATGATATGGTGATATCTTATACCTTATAGAAATTGAAAGTTCGTGAAAAAAATTACACAACTCTGCTGCAAATAATTTTTTTTCATTTTCTAAAGCCGAGTTAAAGGGGACCGGTACCCCAACGTACAACTTGCATACATGGACGAATCTTAAACAAACCAGAACAACACAACCTTACATATCATAATAGCCATAATCTTCTCCAAAACCCAAGCAGGATTCCTCCTCACCCGTAGCCGACTCCCACTCTGGGTCCCTCCAATAGTTGGCACTTTGAACCCTACTTATAAAATTGTAAATTATATTTTCACATAGAAAAATTTGAATATGCATTGGATAATATGGTTGGAGTTGATTAAAAATTATGATTTCTTAATATGTTACCACTATGGGTAAGTGAATAACATGGAAGATGATTTGAGTAGAAAGGATCATCATATCTTATCTAAAGTGAGGATCACAAAAGATACAATATTTATTAATTTTAAAAGGACAGATCATGAAATCTTATAGGAAGGGGGGAACTTGAGTGTGATGGGATGATAAGGTTTAAGAACCTTATAAATGTATTGTCCAAACTATATTTATTGAAGGATATTTTGGATAATGCTCATAGTTCAAAATTTTCTATTCATCCTAGAAATAAATACATATACATACATATATATATATATATATTTCAAAGAGTATTTATTATGGGAAAACATGAAGATATATATTTATGAGTACGTATCTTGATGATTGGTATGTCAGAAAGTTATGGTTGGGAGATAAAAGTATAGGGGTATGTTATAACATTACCCATACTAGAATAGAAATGGGAAAATATCCCCATGGATTTTATCATTGGACTCCCCAAAATATAAAAGGGAACATTATTATATTTTTTTTGATGATCACATTATTAATTAATCACACTTCATTATGATTAGAGAATATTTCTCTCTAGATATTCTTTGTAAAATTTAAATTAATGAAGTGGTAAGGTTTCATGGAGTACTATATTCTACTATATTTGAGTTGGATCTGTTGTTTACCACAATGTTTTGGAGAAGTCACCAACAAGATCTAGATATAAATTTTTGTTTCAATATGAAATATCATATCTTGATTGATTTTTATTCTAATAGAAAAAATCAGACCCTAGAAGATATGCTAATATCTTATTCTATGGATTTTAATGGTGGTTGGGATCAATTCCTTCGTCTAGTTCTGTTTTCTTACAACAACATTAACTCAAGAATTTAGATGTATCCTTATAAATACATATATATAATAAACTTTATATATCCAACATGTTGGGTTGATATTGGATAATTAATTAAATTAAGACCTGATATATCTTAAGAAATTATAGAGATATTTAGAGGCATTCAGCAGTACATCAATAAAACTCATAGTCAACAGAAAATTTATACTGAAAATCATCATATTAACCTACAATTTAGAGTTAGTGATATGGTTTCTCCAATAATTTCTTCATGGAATAAGTTAATGATATATGGAATTAATGGAAAGATAGTCCCTAGGTATATTTTCCCTTTTGAGATTCTTAATTGAATATGAAAATAACTTATCGCTTCGTGCTTCCACCAAACCTCTCTCAAGTTCATGATGTGTTCCATGTAAATATCCGGAGAAATTATATATATGTTAAATAAAATGTAGTAAAATCATAGTTTATAGCACTAGAATAGTATCATTTTTATAAAGAACAACTAGTCGAAATTTTGGTTCATAGAGATAAATTATTACGGAACAAGGATACTCACCTTGTGATTGTAATTTGATGTAATCACAAATTTAAAGATGTTACATGAGAACCTAAGTATGTAATGAAACAATGATATCTAGATTTATTTTTATAATATTGATGAATTTAAAGGGTGAAATTAATTTTAATTATGGTAGAATGTAACACCCTAATATTTTATGAAATATATATTTTTTCAAAATAAATTAAATTTCTTTGATAAAATTAATTACACAAAAAACTATGTTTAACAGACAGATATATACTATTAATTTATATTTATCACAATGAAATTTCATTAGAGATACTAAATATGACTAAATAAATTAAAAAAATGTATGGTTACATACATATGAATGAATTCATTAGAGTGTAAATTAATTTTGAATTTTTTTTTTAAAAAATCAAAGTAAAAGGTAATTTTTTTCTAAACAACTATTTTTATGAACACAAAGTATTTTCATCTTAATAAATTAAATTAATCACTATTGTTTAATTATTTTAATTAAATCTCTAAAAAAAGGTTTTCACCATATATTGCATGCTTATTTTAAATTTTTTTTCTTCCTCTTATAAAAATTGAATTTGATATAATTGATTTAATATTTAGAATTAGGAGGTTAAAATTTTGAAAATTTGTGCTTTATATTTTTGTTCAACATAAATAGTAACCATGGTAAAATTTATCACTACAAAAAAGGGTAAATTGGGTTAATCTAGGATAAAACTATGTGATCAGGTCATAACATTTCATTCATATTGTTATTTAATGAATTTAATTCGACCTCAATTGCATTAGTATCAAAATTGATTTGTTTAATGCATAGTAGTCCATAAAAATTACCTATATAATATTTAAAGAAAATAAAGTTACAAAATTCCACTCTCTTAGTTTTAAATACCTCTTTAGCATCCACATATGGAAAAATGATAAAAATTTAATGAATATATGAGTTTATTTTGGGATTAATGAAACTATTTTCAAGATATAAATTTATTTTTATTGTTTAGTAATTATATAATGAAGATAAATTATTTATCAACACTGATGTAGTATTTCACCAATTAATAAAAAAATATAATATATAATTCTAAAAATATTAGAAGTTATATAATTTTAGTGAGTTAAGATGTTCCCTAAAATTATTAGATATATATGACATATTAGTGGTATTTTAAATAATTATATTTTTAATCTAATTATTTTTTATGTATCTTAAATCAAATTAAATGACTTGTGTCAAAATGTTTAATAATGATATTTTATGAAAATAATATTTTATTAAATTAAATTAAAATTCTAAAAATTTTAAAATAGGACAGGGGGATAATATATGGTCTAAAATTTGAAAAATTTACTATTTTTATGCCTTTGGAACCATTTTTATTTATAATGACTTTAATATATATTAATATTTTAAGAAATTATAAGAGTACCCCTCCCCATAATTATACAAGGGAACCCCACCTTTCTCTTCTTCACACATCATTGAGCCTTAAAGATAAACCAAAATATTCCAAGTTATTTTATAAAATCTCCTATAATCATTATATAGGCTATTATCTCCCCAAAGGACCATCATTAGAGACCTTAAGAGTAGTTATAAAGGAGTCACTACAAAGAAGATGTAATTTCCTTAATCGATCACATTATTTTTAATTACTCTTATACCAATAATAAATCTGATTTATTATTCATAAAATAATACCTCAAGTATCCTAAATTTACTTAAATGATAAAATTAATTTTAATCCACCTTTATTCACTATCTCTTAATCAAATGGGATGTGAAAATATTGCTCATGAATACGTATGACTTACTGTCTACATGTAGCAATGCAATTCATTTCTCATCAACATATTTTTTGGATGGGTATTATGATGGGTTTAATATCTATATATGATAATTATGTCTTAATTATACATATTTAATGATAATATCATATCTAACCTTTTACCTTCTAAACCATTGGAAAATGATAATGTCGATCGGGTGTACATGTGGACTACCACCTCTACAATTTGATATGATTCATTTTTGATTTATATTTTAAATTGATGGTATTACAGATTTATTAAATATATATGATATATATTATATAATACTTATTTTATAAATGTGACTTATTATTTAGCTTTCTTTCATTACATCCATCTAATAATAAAAATAGTGTTCTTACATACGTACGACTAACCGTCTCCATGAAAGGTATAATTCATTTTTCTATCATTATTTTTTATAAATGAATATAAAAATATATATAAAGAATATATATTATATTTATATCATAATTAAAACTATTTATATGATTTAAGCATGATCAAAATATAATGACCAAAACTACTGAACCAAAACATACATGAAAAAAGAAGCAGATATCATCCAGATAAGTGATTTTAATAATGATGTGTTAAATAAAGAGTGATAAAAGTTCATAAGTATATCATATAATACCAATGAATGTATTTTATGATTATTATTAGTAATTGTGTTGTTAATTACATTTCATTATAATTTTATTTATTTTATTTGATTTATGATTCAAATTTTACCGAAGCACTTAGTTTTTTATGTTACAATCATTTTTTTATTGGGATTGTTCATGGTAAAGTTTTTTGATGACATATTATAATATATATCTTAATAAAATAATTAAATTTATTATCCTATATTTATTTCATTAAAATTAATGTTCTAATTAATTTTACCCACCTTAATTACTCAAGATAACAAACATATGTTTCTAAGGAAAACTGAATTTATTTCTCTTTTCAATTATTTTTTTTTCTTCCATATCCATGTTTTTAAAAAATGTTTTTTGATGAATTATAATATTATACTATGATATTTAAAGTCATTTTTACAAATTTATTGGTTTTTAAAATATTGCTTAAAATTAATCTTCTTATCAATTTCCAACCAAGGTACTTTTAAAAAAGTCTAAAAGGAATTTTGTTCTTTTAACTTGTACAACATAAATGGAATTTTATATCGTAATGAACTCTCAATGATTTGAAACATATTTAGTTTTTTAAATGGTTATTTTTAGAAGAATTATATTTCATAATATCTAGTAAATATTTATCTTTTAAAGAATTTATTTCAAGAATGGAATGTTTATTTGTTTCATAAGAATGTTTTTAGTTATCATTTAGTGGTATATTAACTAATCAAATAAAACAGCCCTTGAATTCACATATGGTTTACTAAGGATATGATCAAAGGATACCATATTTATTCTTTATCTGGATAGTTTATGTTTATGATTACAAGATTCCTATAAAACCAATTCCTTTTCCATAGGTTATATTATAGGGAGATTATGTAATGATTATTACACTCATTTCTTTTCCATGGGTTATGCTATAATGAAATGTTTATAAATCTCATTTATTTTCATTTTTTAAAGTGAAGATTGTTTTACGATCTTATGGAACACATATATATGGTTTTCATTATATGATGGTGGTTGTGTTATAAACAAGGAATATGGTTAAGTTACAACCAAGGATGATGGTTACATTACCGACATGTATGGTGGTGATGTTATAACCAAGGATGGGTGGGACCTATATCTCACTTTAATGAATTGGGTAATGATTGATATCTCATGAGATAAATAGGATTTTAATGGGAAGTGATCCCAGTTTAGTAAAGGAAGTTTTCAACTATGATAGTCATGGGAGGGAACCATGACTTCTAGGATGGTTGGGAGAGTGAGTTTAATCCACTATTAATGTATTGGGGGGTGAACCTTGACAACTGTGATGGTTTGGGGGAGTGAACCCAATCCACTATGATAGTATTTGAAATGATCCTTACTACTAAAGAAATTATTATCTATACTTATATATATTCTAAAATTTTATGTCTTATGGCAATGTTATTTTTATATGGCTTATGTTATTTTATTTCTTTATGATTCACATCTTATGTACTTCCAAGATTTATGATATGATTCAAGATAATAATTTATGATATATAGGGTTTGATTATCAAATGTTATGATCATACACTCATAGCCTTTTGTTCATGTTTTTATCAAGTGAAAATTGTTATATCCCTTGCTTACCCTTACAAATCATCTAATCTCACCATTTCTAATTTTTTACTTTCCCCATGTTATAAATAAAATTATTAAGTATGATATGTCTATGAAGAGTGATAGTTATGAAGAACTTACTGGGAGATGATGTAGATCTTTTTTTGAACAAGTTTCTTGTGTGTTCATGTTTCTAAAGGCACAAGACCATTTTGATTTTGGAATGGATTTTTATATTATTTAAGGGATATTCATCTACTGAGATTTGATTTTTATATATGAAAAGTATGGGTCATTATATTTATATTCATGGTTCTCAAAGAGATAACGGTGGTGGGGTATATTAGTGTTATACAAGTGATGTTCTTGGGTATCAAAATTAATCTATTTTTGGAATGTAATTTCATTGTCATGTGTTTATTAGTAATTAAGTAAATACTATGTGAGGAGGTAACTGGTAGAAGTTATTAGTTTTGAACCTTTTTTGTGATTTAAGTGTACATAAATAGTGGAATTAATGAAATACCAATAATTAGGAGTAGTTTAGAATCTTGATTCTTGGATGTAAGTTACCTAAAAGATCATTTTTATTAAATTAACACTTATATTAGGTAATATTTGTAATGTTTTAGTGAGGTTAGTGAACATGGTTACTGTCTAGTGAGAAAATTTCAACATTTCACTTTTTGATGGATTTGGACTATAAAATATTAGTGCTTATAGGAAGAATGATGTGCAATAGGGAAGGGTTTCGTGTGATGTGTGTAGTATCAAGATGTGATTTTACTTTAAAGTGGGGATAAGTAGGTAATAATCATGAATACAATTTAGTAAATAGTGTTGTATAATATATTAAAATTATCAATCATGGAAGTATTACAATAACGATTATGGATTCCATGAATATTACCAAGAGTGGGGAATAATTGTGAGTTAGTAGATTGAATAAGCATCTATTTGAATGGTCCATTAGTTATTAAAAGGTATTCATTACAATAAGGTACTATATGAAATGATTTTAATGTGATTTATTATGCTTGTGACTTATAAATTTATCAAAACATGCCATTATGGGATGATTGACGTGTGTGGTGGGTTATAGTATTCAATATCTAAAGTCTAGATAGTTAACAAGTTTGGTTATAGTGATGACATATTCATAATCAATGAGAGTTTGAAAATTGTACCATGTATTTGATTTCAGTGATGAATTTGGTTCACATTATAGAAGACCAAGATTCATACAAAAATTATTATATTATTTTTATTACAAAGTTCAATAAATCACGATCCATAAATCTTGATATATAATGTCTTTGGGAGACTAGATATATAAAACATTACCATATGAATAGACTAATTTGAATTTATTCTGATCTTTATATGGTTATATTAAGTCCCTTTATTCTTTTATTACAATAATCGATATCCTAGAGACATAGATACAGAAAAGGGTGATCTATAATACCCAGTAATGGAAAAAAATGATGAGGAAATATAAATAAGATCCAAGATACATAAAAAGAAATAATAAAAGAAAAAAATTATATTGAATCATGGAATAAATAATTTTGATATATTAGGTTTATGGCTTCATAATAAAGTGTAAATAACAAAAATCAAGAAATCGTAAATATAATTCAAGGTTCACTATCATGAAAACATAACATAGTTTTCTAAGCTTATTGCTTGTGCACCATACATGGTACCTCATATGATGAAAACAATACCCAATTCATTGGGGGGGATATAAAATTCTATTCCCAAGCATTATTTAATAATATTTACTTGAAAATGTGTTCCACATATATAATTCGTAGATATGGTATAAAAATATGAAAAACCCATAAAAAGGGAATGGGTTACATAATGTTATCACAAAATATAACCAAAGTATATATCAAAATGATTCTTGAGATAATATGGAACTATTTTTTGAACATTTATATTAGAATTATGTGATTTAGGTCTTAAATTTGATGTTAAATTAAATATATTTCATATTAAAGGAGTGGATAAGTAGGTATAAATTTAAACCACTTAAATAATGATTTAAATGAGGTCAAAAGATCCTTTGGAGAAGGAGAGAACATGGTGTTTCAAAAAAAAGAAATAAATAATAATTGGTTTATATATAATTTTTATTATTTTTGGAAATCATGGAATGGAACCAACTTTGTAAATATTAACACAAGAAAATGAATAATGAATATGAATTTCCCTTTTAAATAAGTTGGTTTTAAATAAATATTGCTATAGGTACATGAAAAACATGTATAACCCAAAAAGGAAAGTTAAAACAAAATAGGACTATATGTAAGACACCCATATATGTTATATTTAAGAATTAACTAAGAATATTGGAGATAAAAAGTGAAGTGGAGAGAGAAAATGAAAAAACCCAAAATATTATGAGGTGGTTCTGATGTTCCCTTAACATAGGTCCCAGATCACATTATATGTGAGTATATTCAAATAAATAATAAAATTAAGTTTATTAAATATTTTATTAAGAAACTTTTTCATTTATATTCCATTTTTAGGTCCATTTATTATCACATGTCATTCATTTATTGTATATTTTTTTCTCTCAGTAGCTACTTGTGGTTGTTCGATCAATTTCACCAAAAAAATTTAGTGTGTTGAACATGGTTAAATGTGTCATAGAACTATACTATAATCTCCAAAATATTATATTTATAGTTTATTTGACATTATAGTAGCATAAAATCTAAAAATATTGATATATTGTCTAATATATATTAAAATTATGAAATATGACTCAGTATAGTCATTTTGGAAGATTAAAATAACTATGATAATTTATTGTTAATACAATTAATAAAATGGAAAATTTATCTGCCCAAAATCATAATAATGTAATAAATATTATATTTAATTATTAAATATATTCTTGAAACCAGCAATGTAACCTGATGATGAAAAATGAAATACATCTCCCATGGCGGTGGTAAACTGGCCATAATATTTGTGATGTTTTCATTTTTTTAATTGATGAGAGGGGGTAGATAGTGATTATTACAATATCATAATAACATTTTAGTATACCAATTATTTTGATTTTATTATATTAGGATGATTAAAATATATTTTTAGGAGGTAAATGGGGAAAATTAATAGAAATATAAATGAGAAACTGATAAGGTGTTCTTACATTACTTATTGGGAAGACTCCTTTACAAATTAAACAATGACTTTATAAGGTTGAATTTTGATGATTCCAAAACCTCAACAAAATGTATACGAGTTTTTGACAGGTATGTTTTCACAATTTTGATAAGAAAATAATAGTATGGTGTAAGGATTTGTGAGGTGGTAAATTGTGGTATTTATATAGGGAGTAAAGGTGTGTTTTAGAAAAAATATTGGATATTTCATTATTTTTACCAAATAATATGAATATTTTGAAAATTATTAGTTTATGATAACAAATTAGGTTTATTGGATTTTCAAAATAATCCAAAATTTAATGGAATATAGTGAAAACATAATTAAAAGAAAATGACTAAATAATTTTTTATTATAATTAAATGTAACATATGTTCCAAAAATTTCAATCATAAGTCTCTAAATTCAAAGTATTATTTTTAAATTTATTATTTTGATATTTATATACATATTTTTCTAGAAAATGTTTTAATAGATTTTTTATGCTTATATCATAATGATTTCTTTAATTTTAAAGTATTTATAAAAACTAAAATTTCACTATTCATTAAAAAATCAACAATTTTAGAAAAATAGAAAAACAAAACTATAAGATAAATTTTATTTTTTTATTAAAAAACTATTTTATCCAAATTATTTTCGAAATATGAGAAATTTAATTTTTAAATAAAATAATTATTTATTAAAAAATATTAATTTTTTTGACATAAAATTTTTTTTACAATGAAAAATAGTTATGATTTCATAAAATTTTATTTTTATTTTTATAAAAATAATTATTAATATATAAATACATTGTATGAAAGTAAATTTTATTTAATATTTTTAAAGTTACAGTAAAAAAATAAATTAAAATAAAACATATAAGTTTTACCAAATATACAAACATTCTCTCTGTATTTCAAACAATTATTTTATCATATTTTACACATATAAATATGTTTATTATGAATATATATCTTATATTTTTTCACTATTATAATGTAATAAATCAATATATGTAATTGTTATTATTTATATTACGTGGTTCCTTTGATTTATGTTATAATATACTACTAAATATGACTCATTTTTAATGAGATAGTTAATTACTTATATAAAAGTAAGAGTATTTATGGGGAGAAATCTCAAGGATGGGAAGTTTTATGGTGATTTTTTTATTAATATCATTGGTTTGTGGTTGTGAGGTTATAAAAAAGTAGGTTCCTAAGGAAGTAAAAAATGGATCCTTTTTTATTTTTTAAATTTTAATTGATAATTTCTATTTCTAAACATGATTTAAATGTTTTAAGGAATGTTTTTTTTATATTTTTGTTTTGGATTAAAACAATAAAGTTATTTTTTTTAGGTTTTGGGTAATTAAGGAGGAATTTAATAGCTACACCATCATCCTACTAAAACCCCAAAAGAGTCCATCAGAGTTCCTAAAACCAATACAATAGACCATTTACACCCACTATAATGTTGGGGGTTGGAATATAGGGCCCCGATGTGCTATCAAGAGTTTGATTGATCCCATTAAAATATTGAATGGGATTTACGACCAAAATTTATGTGTGGATGGATTTATAATTACATGGGAAATTTTGTTTAAAACCATACAAGTTGGTGTGTCCTCAATGTATAAATAGCTGGATCTAACATCCTTTCCCCCCTCTCACTCTCATTTCCAACTTGAAATATAAGTGTACATGGATGATTCCCTTACACTAATCAAGGTGAGTTTCCCTCCTCTTGGTTTACTATCATCATAAAATCATTACTAAACTAATTTTTATAGCTTTAACTTAGGGTTTTATATATGTTTTGATGAAAACATAATGAAATCATCCCACCATTATAAGAATTCTATACATGTATTTAGGTGGCAGAAAACTGATGATGATTTCTTAAGGTTTCATGGGGTTTCATTATAGGCGATTCACTACTATGTGATTTATTGTTTTTAATCATTTTTTGATAAAATAATGGATTTTGTGTAACACCCCAAGAATCCAAGGTACTGTTACATTTTTAAATAATTCAAATGTGTGTCATGTACGCAACATCGAGTTTAAGCGCACCACGACCAATCAAACTAGCCATTTAAAAAACAGTTATGAATAGTATATAACCACGTTTTGGATTTTATATAACACATATAATTTTAACATTCATCTTTTGTGTTTCATAGACATAATATAAAGATAAATTCAAATTTTCAGATAAAAGAAGTATTTTTCAAAAAAATGCAGTTTTTGCACCTTTTAATGGTGAACCCTTTTTAAATCTAATATATGACACTCTTATATATTAAATATTATGAAATTAAATTATTATTTATAATAAGGACATAAAAATTTATTTTGGATAAATGTTTGGTACTTTTCTGATAACTTTTATATTTTGATGAATAGTGAAAAATACAAAATTTTAATTGAAAACAACCTTTTTAATCAAAATTATTTGTAGTGTTAAATTATTCATCTAAGTGGTTTTAAACTATAATTGGATTATATTTTTCTAATTTAATATAATTTAGGTTTTTAGAAATATTTTTACCTTTAAATTGGATATAAACAAATGTCAATTTTTTGATAGTTTTTACTTTTTAAAACCCGGTGTTCTAGTTTTGACAACAAGAATTAATTTTAATTAAATTTCTACAAATTATGTGTTTTGAATATGTAAAAATGGCTTCCATTTTTGGATTTAAAATTTACAAATTGTGTAAATAGGTACCTTTTTTGGATATTATGAATAGTAACATCAGTAATTATTTTATTTACCATGGTTAAAGGGTATACCAGATAAAAAAATGTAAAAAAATTATATTATAATAATATAAAACTACCCTATCATGTGTCCAGATCCTATTTTATGAGATATATTCAACCCTGATAATCCTTAGGACGATTTTAAAACACCATGGTAGCACTTGGGTGTGATAATGACATGTTATAAGAATAAATTTAAAGTAAAAATATGTATAACATAAACATGTATCTTGTATTAAATAATTTAAATTTTACATTCTATGAATAATCAATTTGAAAATAACTATTCATTAGAAAAATATAAAAATTTCCTACATCATGTTATTTTATTTGTAATTTTTATATGGAAAATATTTAAATTTATTTTTGAAACAATATTGATGCAGTATTTTCCTTATTAATGAATGAATCAAAAAAATGATATTATAAATATTTTTTTTGAATGTTTTGATGTCATCTACTAATTATATGGATGAAATTTAAATATGTGTAATGAGTTAATGCAATTGGTTCTAAGTAATAAAGTTGTTATTACTTTAAAAAAATTAATTATAAAATATTGAAAAAATTGACATAAATGAGTTTTTAAAACAAATAATAGTTTATTAAATGATATAAAAATCATAAAAATCTAATATTTGTCCAACTGACTTATATAATGTTAAAATTTTTATTAATGATTCACTTTATTTATCATTGTCATTTTATGGTAACAAAATTAACCCTACAGTATAAAAATAAAAGAAAATGTGGTAAGAGTAAAACTTTTTAACTAAGGGTAAATCCCAAAGGATACAGATAATTTTATGACCTAAACATGTCTAAAACCTATTGGTTGAGAGGATTTATCCCAAAACTAAATATATCCCTCAAAAAAATCAATTTTTAGCCTATATAAATATAAAATAGTTTTATAATAAATTAATATTTCATGATTTTCCTAAAGTACCCCTCACCTCTCTTATAAAAGGGAACCTCCCTTTCTCTTTAATTAACACCTCAAAAGCCATTTGGATCGGCCATCCCCGACACAAATATCATCCCAACATCCCCCACTTCATCATAGAGGCAAATATTTGGTCTGAAATCTAACTTAAGGAGTCCTTTTTGTGAAAATCAAAAGGAGACACTCGAAGAAAAGGTAATCATTTTATCCATTCTTTCAAAGTTCATCTCTTCTTCTAATTCCTCTAAATAAGTTGTTACCATACTACAAAAATAACTAAATAAAATAATATATTCTAATATGTTTTTAATATTATGGGACAACCATATTCATCTTTTTACCTATCCTATGAAAAACAATACCAACTTCTGTGCGTAAGTACGGTTTACCATCTCCAAGCCGCAATATAAATTGTTTTTCATTTACAGTTTATTTATATGGGTATATATATGAATATAATAGATTTAAATAATAAATATAACATGATATTGTTTCTTTAAAATTAATATTCCATCCAATTTCATAACATTTAACCAGTAAGGAAATGATATTGTCGCTCGTGCGTATGTACGACTTTCCGTATCCACGACGCGATGAGACTCATCTTCCATGTTCACCATAAAATAATGATTATAAGAATAAATATTATGAATAATTATGAAATATATGACATAATTATTATTATTTGTATGATATATATATACATATATTTCATTCACTTACTTCTATACGATATGAAAATGGAAACAACGTTCTTGCGTACGTATGGCCTACCATCTCCATGAATGGTGTATTCCATTTTATATATCTATATATTATATATTTTTATATTTATGATATATAAATCATATTATACATTATGGAAGTATGTAAATCATGATCTATGTAATATGATCAAGAATAAAAATTCAAGACACGTATGATTAACAAAGTGATAATTACCCAAAATGTTGCATTAACATGGAATTATTAATAAAAGGGTAATATAATGTCATAAAAGAATCATATATGATATCATAAATATTATTATTATTATGATATAAGTTAACAATAAGTTTAAACACATTATACATGTATTTCTGACACATACAGAGAGTATCAGACCTAAGGTACGGGTTTATTCTTCAATCTCAAAATTATCCGAGATTGTTTATGCGTCAGAATTTACTAGGACATATTTATCATCCATGTTCATATTTCATAAAAATGTTTTCAAAAAGAATATTTTAAGGTTTTTTGGAAGGTACACTTTAACTATATCATTATTTCAAATGTTTTAAGGGGTTATTTTTCTAAATCTATTTAATTAATATCCATGTATTCAAAAATGATTTTAAGGATTTAGTTATATGAACATGATTGATTTATAATGATAATTAAATTAAAATGTTTCAAAGTGGTATGAACAATTTGATTCAAAAGTCTCTTTTAAATGCCTTCTACTTTAAATTGTGCGACTTTTAAATGATTTCATGAAAAATGGATATTTCTCTCAAAGAGTTTTACTGATTATTTTCCACTATGTCAACATCCTTTATTGGATATTATTCATGAATGAGGTTGATTTATTATAAATTCAATCTTCCATATTGTATTCAATCAGTTATTATATTTTTGACTATGGATGTGATATTTTAATACCATTCCTGTTTATGGTTAATGTATTGAAATTTTGAATTCAAGTTTTAATAAGAATGTTTATGTTATGTTTCACCCTTTTTGTATGAGGAATGCATTGGACTTAGTAAGTGAAAGGTGGGGCCCACTATATCTCCTCGATGAATCGGTAGGTCTCAAGAGACAAACTAGTGTCTTGGAACAAGGCCTTGATATAATATTTGTGAATGGTCTTGGCACAAGTTCATGACATAGTATTTATTATGTTTGACATTATCCATTCCCTCATTATGAGATTAGTTATTACATGTGATTATTCGACTTGTAAAATATCCTTCTTCAGGTTTATATGGTAATTTTATACTTAAATTCTCCATATTATGTTAAATTTTATGTTTAAAATTCAATTGTTTTTATTATACATCACGCCTTAAAATATTATATCTTCTTCAAAATTATTTACTCTTACTGGGCATCTGATATCACCCCTTTGTTTTGTTTTATTTTCCCATGAATCCAATAACTATATTATGATTGATTTCCAGGGTTAAGATAGGGGAATAAGGGTATTATCAAAGGATTATATATGATGTATTTAATGTTAGAATTTGTAATGTAAAGTTCATGTATGTAATATATTTTCCAAAACTGCTAAACTGATTGGTCCTTTAGGACTCGATTCCATGTAATCATACCAATGTATTAAAATAATGCAATGACATTGGGCTTCTAGGGTTCAGACATTAAAGTTTGTATCTGGAGAAATTTAACAATAACCTTGGATATAGATTTATAAAAAATTATTATGGATCATAACCCTAAGTTATAATTTGATGATAATTATTGAATATAAAACTAGAATTTTAAAATAGAGGTTATGTGGTAATTCCTAGAAAATAAATTTCCATCTAGATACTACAAGTTAATGTGATTTTGGAATAGGTGTTCTGAGCTGGACTCGGAGTAACCTAGTACACAACAATGGGCCTTACTGGACATCTGTTTTGTCCATCATGGGGGATATACTTAAGATAATTCATATGTTTATTAAAATCAATTATGTAGTGTTTATGTTTAAATATGGCCTCAAAGGAACCATATTTATGATTATGGATTACATATGCATAAAGTTTTTAATTTATGTTAAGTATTATACTTGTATGGAATTATGAATTATGATTCATAACCTAATATTGTGTATTGCATTATTTAAAAATAGAAACTAGTGAAAGAAATGAGAATCATATCAATTCTTGTAATCTATGTAGGGATTTCTATCCAATGTAAGATAATGATATTGGATCTGGTGACACAACTGGTACCGAAAAACTTATAAACATATTGGGATAGCTGACTCGGGTTATGAATAATAACCTTACCCATATGGAACATCTTGATCCAGAACATGGAGTATCAATGTTATACAACTTCATGAGATAACAACTTCTAACATTCAATGGGACTATAGATCCTTTTGTAGCTGATTAGTGGATAAGCTACTTAGAGAAAATATTTTTTCTTTGGGAAGAAAGGAAAGGGAAAAGGTTTTCATGGAAATTTATCATCTCTCAGGAGATGTGGATCAATGGTGGTCATTAATTAAAAACACAAAGTAGGATAAAGAAGTGGGAAATATGAAATTGAGGGAGTCTTAATAACATTTTCTAGAGAAATACTTTCCATGTGAATAATGAGATGATATGGAAAGGAAATTTTTAATCATGAGGAAAAAGAAGGATGATAATGTTGCAAAGTATGAGGCCAACTACACAAGGTTACAAAGGTATGCTACAAACCATATACATAACCCAAGAAGTATGTTGGATCGATCCTTTCATGGGTTAAAACTTTTTCTCTCACGAGCATTGGTCTCACAATGTTTCTCATCTTATGAAGATATAGTCTCATGTGCTATCATGAAAAAAATTAATTCAATAAGTCTTATGACACTAAATTAAATCATGAGATGAATAGAATGATGGATAAGGAGATATATAAAGGAAAAATGGTAAAGGGTATTTTCCCTTATGTGTAATTGTGGGAATAAACACCCTGGTACTTCCCTAAAAGGAATGGGAGTTTGTTACAAATGTTGAGAAATAGGTCACCAGGCTCGTGACTATAAGGGAAAGAAATAAGCTGTGAAATGTTATAATTGTAATGATATTAGTAATTATGAAAATAGTTTTCCAAAGAATAAAGGTAATATATCTCAGAAAAATCAAATAGATCATGGTCAAGATATTATTGTTACCATAGTCGAAGGGGAATAATTAATGTATTTTGTTTTTGGATTCAAGTATTATATTTTAGTTATATGAAGAATGTTATATATATGAGGATTTTACTGCAGTTATTTTTTTCATTAAGGTTTTAATATGATCATGGTAATCATAAATTCATTATGTGGTAATAAGAGAAACATTACGTTGTTTGGGAAATCTGATTATGGAAATTTAGAGACCTTTTGGACAATGATTGGAAATAAGTATTTTGGATAAATCTAATGGTTGGAATAGATTAAGTTGAAATTTGGATAGTATTTTTTATGTTTAAAAAATTTCTTAAGACCATTTTTAGAATGTTATAATATAATAGTTTTAGAAAAAGTACAACCAAGAGGTCGGGCAATAACCCATCACATTGGACAAAGCTGCGGGAATCGAACCCACAAATAAAGTGCGACAAGGATTTATCTCTTAAAAATAGAATATATTAATTCCATTATTATTATAATTTTTTTTTCTTAATTTAAATTGTATATTTATATATTTGTAACCTTATATGATTAAGGTAAATTGAATATTTTTTAGTTTTATCTTTTAAAGCGAAAGATGATTTTGTGGTAGGAATTAGTTAAAGGATGAATTTCTAAATTTAAATTAATAATTGTTCCTTTTTTTTATTTTTATAGTAATTAAATTTATTCTACAATAGTTGTTAAAGTATCATAAAACAAAAAATTATTTCCTAGTACTTTCTTTTTCAATGAATCAAATGGTCCCTTAGATCATCACATATTTATAGATTTATATTTTTTTAACTTTCTCTTAATAATATTCCCTATCATTCTTCCTCAGAACATGATGGTTATATTTTTCTTCCATATCCATGTTTTCATACATGGATCAATAGTATGTGTTATTTCCTATAACCTTCATACATTCCATTCTTTATTTTAAATAAAGGATTCATTAATCAATTTTTCGCTGTGGGATTTCAACTATGATATTTTAAAATGCCAAACCCCTAGTTTTCTTTCTCGAGTTTAAATTGTCAGGATTAAATTTATTAAAGGATGGTATAGTGTAACACCCCAAGATTCTATGGTACTCTTCCTTTTTAAATAATTCAATTGTGTGTGATGTACGCAACACCGAGTTCAAGCACACCAAAACTTATCAAAAAACACATTTAAATAGTGTTTATGAATATTATTAACTAAATATTTAATTTTATATATCCCATATAATTTTAACATTCAGATTTTGTGCTTCATTGATATAATATAAGGAAAAATTCAACTTTTCAGACAAAAGAAGTATTTTTAAAAAAAATACAATTTTCTCAGGTTTTAATGGCTAACCCTTTTTAAATCCAATATTTTACACATATATATTTAATTTGATGAAATTAAAATCTTATTTATATGAGGTACAAAAAATGTTAGTTTGGATAAATATTTGGTTCTTTTATGATAATTTATTTATTTTGATGAATAATGAAAAATACTAAATTTTAATTGAAAACACCATTTTTAATAAAAATAATTTATAGTGTTAAATTATTAATATGAGTGTTTTTAAGTGTAATTAGATTATATTTTTATCAAATAATTGAATTTTGGTCATTATAAGTATATTTAAATTTAAATTGAATATAAAAAAACGTCAATCTTTTGATAGTTTTAACTTCTTAAAAACTCGCATTCTTGTTTTGACAACAAAAATTAATTTTAAATTAAGTTCAAAAAATTATGGATTTTGAATTTTGAAAAATGGATTCTATATTTTGAATTAGAAGTTCTAAATTGTGTAAATAGTTAGAATTTATTTTTGGACATTATGAATAGTAATTTTAATAATTATTTTGTTTGTCGTGGTTAAAGTGTAAATCAGATAAATAAGGGTAATGAAATAATATTATAATAATATAAAACTACTCTAACATGTGTACATATCCAATTAGATTAGATATATTCGACTATGATTATTATTATGACTATTTTAGGACCATATGTGACTATATGTGTGTGATAATTACATGTTATAAGAATTAATTTAATGTAAAGATAAATATAAGCTTGACATGTATCTTTTACTAAAAAATTTAAATATAGGGTTATGTTACTGATATATATGAATATAAATATTCTTTATAAATATAAAAAGATATCATATATAATAGTTTTTTATTTAAAATTTTTATACATTAAATAATAAAATTTCATTATGACACAATAATGAGGGATTATTTTCCTTATTATTGAATGAATCAAATAAATTATCTAATAAATATTAAAAATAAATATAATTTGATGTTTTTGATTACATAAAATAATGTTATGGATGAAATTTACATATTATTTATGAGTTAATTTCTTTTTTTTTGGAAGTAATCAAGCTTTTATGACTTTAAAAAAATCTATTACTAAATAGTGTAAAAATTGACATAATTTAGTTTTTAAAACAATTACTATTCTATTAAATTATATAAATATAACAAAAATATAATATTCGACCAACTAACATAGATAATGTTAAAATTTTATTAATTATTTACTAGTGGTTCCATTGGCATTTTATAGTTACTAAATTAACCTTATAGTATAAAAATAAAAGAATACATGGTAAGAGTTATAATGTTAACAAAGGGTTAATCCCAAAAGATAAGGATACTTTTATGACCAAAGCTTGTATAAAACATATTGATTGATAGGATTTATACCCAACCTCATATTAGATTCTAAATAAATCAAATTTGAGCTATTATAAAAGGAAAACAATTTTATAATAAATTAATATTTCAAGATTTTTCTAAAGTGACCCTCACCTCTTTTATAAAAGGGTACCTCCCTTTATCTTCAATTCACACCTAAAAATACCCTTTGGATCAGATAAAACCTGCCCAAATATCATCCCAAATTCCCTCAATTCATCCTAGATGAAAATATTTTTGATTAAATCCAACTTAAGGAGTCCTTTTGTGGAAAGAAAAAGGAGACACATGAAGAAATAACAATTTTTTTATCCCATCATTCAAAGTTTACTTCATCATCTACTTACTCATTCAATGTTGTTACTATACTAAAATAATAACTCCATAATATACTATATTAGGATATGTTGTTAATATTATGGGACAACCATATTCCTATTTTTACCCATAATATGAAAAACAATACCTCAATGTGTGTGAACGTACAGTTTACCATCTCCACGCTGTGCTGTAAATTGTTTTTTTATGTACACATTATTTCTATGGGTATAAAGATGAATATAATGGATTTCAATAATAAATATAATATGATATTTTTTATTTGAAATTAATATTCCATCCAATTCCAAACTATTTAAACATTAATGAAATGATATTGTCTCTCATGCGTATGTACAGCTTACCGTCTCCACGATGCGATGATACTCATCTTCCTTTTTCACCATCCAAGAATGATTATACGAATAAATACTGTCAATAATTATGAAATATATGACATAATAATGCTACTGGGATTATATACATACATATATACATATATATATATACATACATATATACATATATTTATATACATATATATATACATATATATATATATATACATATATATATATATATACATATATATATATATACATACACACACACATATATATCTCTGTGTGTGTGTCTGCTATTCACTTACTTCCATACGAAATAAAAATGGAAACAATGTTCATGCGTACGTATGACATACCATCTCAATGAACTGTGTATTCCATTTCATATATCTATTTATTTTATATATTTTTATTTATTATTTTCATATAATATTATAAATTATGGAAGTAATTAAATCATTATATAGTTAATATGATCATGAATAACAATTCAAAACACGTACGATAAACAAAGTTGTTATTACCCGAAATGATGAATTAACCTAGAATTACTAATAAATGGGTAATATAATGTCATAAAAGAATCATATATGATATTATAAATATTATTATGATTCTTATAAAAGTTAAATATATTTTTAAACTCATTATACAAGAGTTTTGGACACGTACGAAGAGTATCAAAACTAAGGTAGGAGTTAATTCCTCAATCTCATTATTATATGAGATTGTTTATATGTAGGAATTTATTGGGACATGTTTATCAACCATGTCCAAATTCCATAAAAATGTTTTTAAAAGGAATATTTTAAGGTTTTATGGAAGCTTCCCTTTAACTAGATCATCATTTTAAATGTTTTAACGATTTATTTTTCTAAATTTTTATAATTAATGTCCTTGTTTTCAAAATGATTTTATAGATTTAGTTATATGGACATGATTTTTTTAATATAATAATTAATTTAAAATGTTTCAAAGTGGTATGGGAAGCTTTGATTCAGAAATATATTTAAAATAAATTCCTTTAGAAATTGTGAGGCTTTTAAATGATTTCTTGAAAAATGGATATTTCTCTCAATGAGTTTTACTGATTTTTTTCAACTATGTAAACATAAATTATTGGATATTATTATTGATTGAGGTTGATTTATTATAAATATAATCTTCCATATTTTATGGAAAGAGTTATGATATGTTTGACTGTGGATATGATATTTTTATACCATTCATGGTTTTCTGTTAATGTATTGGAATTTCGTATTCTATTTTTAATATGAATCTTTATGTTATGTTTCACCCTTTCCATATGATGAATTAATTAAATGTAGTAAGAGATGGGTGGGGCCCTCTATAGCTCCCCTATGAATTTTTAGGTCTTATGAGACAAACTAGTGTCTTAGCACAAGGCCTTGACAAAATATTTGTGAATGGTCTTGTCATAGGGCCATGAGAAATTTGTTATTACATGTGATTATTAAACTATTAGAATATCCATGTGCATGTTTATATGGAAATGTTATATTTATGTTTTACTTATTCTTTTCAAGTTTTTTTAAAAGGTTTTTGTTTTTATTATATATCATGCCTAAAACGTTTATAGCATATGGTGAATTATTTACATTGACTGAGCATCTGAGCTCACCCATTTCTTATGTTTAATATCCCAAGGATTCATAAAAGTGTATTATAATTTATTTTAAGGGTTATGGTAGGGGAATAATGGTATTATCAAATTATTATCAATAACGTATTTTATGTTAGAAATTATAATGCAGTATTCTTATATGTAATCTATTTTCCAAGACTGCAAAACTGATAGGTCCTTCAGGTCTTGATTATTTGATATCATGCCAATGTATTAAAACAATGCACTGGATCTGGGATTCTGGGGTCAGGGATTTACATATAGTGAGATTAAAAAATGGGTATTTTTATCAAATTAGGTTTTACATCATGTAAAGGTAAGTCAAACACTGTTTCCTAAGGTTTCAATGAGAATGAATCACCCGATGAGTTTTACATCAACTATGCCTAAATTGAACTTGAAAAAATTATTATGTAAATCCATATTTCGTTTTATATAATTTATTATGGAGTCCTTTAAATAATATATGGTATCAAATAGGATGATTGTTTTGTTAATGATGGAATGGATGTGGCTTAAGGGGTTAACTCTGTTTTGAGGTAGGTGGCCCCAAAGATTTCTCATTTGTTTATATGTGGATTAGGCATATTGTCATGTGGAAATATTAGTGGTCATATAAAAATATCCTTATATGGAACCAAAGTTTGTTTCATTATGTATAGTGTGAATAATAATAATTCTTATGGCCATGATAGGTCCTCTACAAGATAGGATTTGATTAAAGGGGGTTTAATGGCGCTGAGCCTAATGTAAAGTATTGAGAATCTTGTATGGGTAACCAAAATGTGGTGTTGCGTTAAATAGTTACGACATAGTTGGACTTGATATGTATTTTTAAATACCCCCTTTATGCGGGAAACTCATTTAATCAAAAGGATAACCTAATTTCTCCCTTTTAATGAGCCATGGTTTATTTTATATTTCTTTGGATTATTAATGTTAGTTTCAAATATTTAAGGATGAGGAATATATATATTAATTTAAATGGTTTAGAGTAGTTCATACCTTGGTCAGGTGATAAATATATGGAGTTATGTAAGTGAGACCATGAATTTTATAGATTTGAAAAATTGAATTAGATACCATTTTAATCAATGGTTTATTTATTATATGACATTCTTTAAGAAGATAATTGATATGACTTTTATGATTTATGTGTTAAGGAAATGTTTTTAATATTATATGACTAATAATACATAAGTTATTATATTATTATATTATTGGGTATGTGGTGGGGTGTAATGTAAAATTTTCCTCTTTTGATATCTATGTTGGGTGTAATTTCAACCATTGTTTCATTGGTTATTTAGGTTGGGTGTAACTTTAACCATTATTTCAGGGGTTATTTTGTTTACATTTAGTGATAACCATTCCTCTTTTAATATTTAGTATAGGTATTGTGTTAAAATGGTTTTCTCGTGTTTTTTATGTTTTATATAATTAAAATCATTATTTCATGGGAAAATTTATATTGGTGTATTTTCCACCAAAATTCAATGGATTATTAGGTTGGTTGTAGTGTCAACCATTCCAATTTCAGGATCAAGGTTGGGATTATTGTCAACCATTCAAATTATGATTTATGGATTGGGAATAATTCCAACCATTATTTCACTATTTATTTAGGCTAGGTTTTGTTCAATCCATTCTTATTTTAGTTTATATGATAATTTTAATTCTATCCCTTAAATTTATTCATCCTAAATTGGGTGTAGTCACAACTTGAGTTCTATTTGTTGATATTTATGTTTGGGGTTATTCTAACCAATGTTTCACTGGTTATCTAGGATGGGTGTGATACAAACTGATATCATTTGGATTTTAGTTTCAAATTAGTATAAGATTCTATAATGAACCTTGGAACCCTTTTATGACTTTTTTAAACTCAACGTCGACATTGGCCAAATTAAGTATGATCTATCCTAGGAGGATCATTTATAACCCAATGAAACCCAAAGTATTTATTGTTGATATTGTTATTATAGTGTAATTTCATGAATGAACTTATATATTATGGATTTGGTCAAGGATATCATTGGCAATAGGCTATTTACTTGTACTCGCACATGTGGTATATCGATGATAGTGTTGACTAGAGGGTACCTTACCCCATCTTTCCTATGTGATACCCACGTCCTTTTGATGATTATATTTCCTAGAAGAATACATAACCTCATGTCTGATCTGAAGGAATCATTCCCTATTTATGATATTTTTATCTAAGGGAGTACCAAACCCTATGTCTTCTATGAAGAAACTATGCACTATCTACGCTAGTGTCATCCTAGGAAGAAACATCCCTCATGCTTATTATAAAGGACTTGTAACTTATGAATAATGATATTGACCCAGGGTACATGACCCAATATGTATACCTGAATCTCTTCTCATGGCCATTGATACCTCTATATTAGTGTTACGGTTCTCACCACCATCATAAACACCAATATATCAATAATAATGATGACATTTATGACATTGAAATAAAACTCCAAAACTACCACCAATACAAAAAAAACACCAACACCCTAACCTTCATCGACACTATTAATAGAACCAACAATAACAACATCAATATTAAATCATTAATAGCAAGTTATCCATGATCTCAATGGGTTTCTTTAATGACTCATCCATGTGTGGAAGATATTTCAATTTCAACTATGTTTGAGGTCCTAATAAATATTGAATTCTCTTCAATAATTAGGATGTGAAACTCATATATTAGTCTAACACTGTGGTATTTGAATTTTTATCTAGTTTTATCATCTCATGCATGTATAGCTTACCCAACTCATCAACTGTTTAAGAGTTTTTTAGATAATAAATATAAAACTTTAGTGAATTTTTCCATGCTAAATTACATTGTGTCTCTAACGTGACATTGTATTCGATGTTTTATGATGATATATAATATGATCCCATCATAATTCCACATCATAATAGAATGTTTTTATACCAAACTAATGGGTCTTTGATGATCATGATATTCAACTCTTTATTTGATTCCAAAATCTAAATCAAATCACCTGATATATCATTGTCAAGATAGGGTAAAAAATGCATCATGAGGAATTAGAATATTCAATATCCTTCATTCATATAATCATCAAGACTACTAATATATCATGAATTCACAAGATTGATTCTACACCCTATTTCCAAAAAATAATGTGATTCCTAATATGTAATCTCTCTTGTATAAGGTAGTTCTCAGAGTCCATCTACCGATAGTAATAAAACCTATCCAATTTAAAATATAAGATTCTTAGAGGATACAAAATCATTATCACATTTCCTTCTACCAAATTTGAATGTAATTATGAAAAAAAGAACATTAACTATCACTCCTCCTTTGACTCACATACAATATGTGCCCGAATTTTCTAATTGAGTTTTCTATTTGTTCCATTACAAATTATAAGGGTATAAACCATCTCAAAATCAAATAATTACATGTACCCAACCTAGAACCTATTCATGATATTTATATATCATTTGAATTGAATGTATTTTAGGATCTTGTTATCAATATAGACCACAAATGTTTGACCAAACAGCGATAAGTTTGGTGACATTGAACCAAATTTATCTGATATACTTTTGATTATTTCTCCAGGATTATGGTTTTATATAGAGATTTGGAATATTATTATCACATATTTTTTATATAAATTCTTTCCTTTTATGATAATTCTCTTATAATTCTTGTCACATTAATATGTTATAATAGTTCTCAACTATGATGGGAACATGGTTATGTTATGATAATAATCTTGAAGAAATGTTTTTTTCTATAGACATAAAATTACGACAATACATAAGTGGTGTTTTGTTCCCAGGTATTTTTGCCTCATAATCAATGAGACATATTTTCATGAAGTTCACACTTTCTGATCTTCAAGTAGTGAGGTCATGATGATAGACCCACTATAGGAATTATATTAATTAAAAGTGTAATTAGATATTTATATACACAAGAATGTGTATTGGTCCTTATTCTTTAGGGAATTATTAATATATATGATGAAAGGGTTAATTTTATATATTATAAAAATATTGATATATTTTCTCTTTGATGTTTAGCTTGTGTTGGGTATATCATGAGTAGTATAGTGATTTATGAATGGTCAAGATAGGATTTCTACTTTTAATTTATAGAGGATGATATCCATGGCCCTTTTAATGGGTTTCAAATTTTGTACTTAAATCTACGACCATCTTGTTTATAAGAAAGTTATTCTCAAAATGATAAGAAATAAAAATCAATAATTATAAGATGATGACATTATTATGTGTCTAAAATGATGAGATATAGGTTTAATAGGAAATATATAACACTGTAGAATTATTAAGAGGTTATCATTACTATAAATTATCCCTTTCTCTTCAGAGGTTGTTATCTATTGAGGGATACCTATCTTGAATCTAATGACTAGATTATAATGGATTAATGTTTTTAGATTGATATCTGTTTGGATTTTATTGATCATAAATATATACCAAATTTTTCATTACCAATAAAATAGAGATAAATTATAGATATTAAGTATTCAAAATCTATTTAGGTAACTGAAAAAGATACTATTCATTTATAGGAGAAGTCAGATCAAGTTAATGACATGATTCCATGTTATTATTTAATGATTTAATCTTTTAATCATATAAGAACTTATTAATTATATTTATTAATTTGAATATTTAATTATTTTATAAGAATTAAATTAATTAGTAAAATAATATGGGATGATCATTTACATAAATTTTAAAATAGATGATTAATTATGTTGTGAGGTTTATTTTATTAATGGGAAAAAGTTCATATACTCTTATTATTATTTATATATCTAAAACTCTATATAGAAATATATTATTAATCCTTGTATTATGGTTGGATGTCTAAATTCCCAAAATATACTAATGAGAGAGGGTTGAGCATAAGAAATAGAATTCAACAGACTCACTCAAGAATTAAGAGAAAAACACAAATGTGAAGTGTCTGTGATCAGCACTAGGATGTTAGAAATGTCAACATCCATCATGATAAAAACTGATGCCTCATGAAAAATATCCCATGATTTATAGATTCATGTGTAGATATCAGTAGTGGTATTGAATTTTAGATACTATAAAAATAAAAAATAAAAGCATCAAACAAGAACATAGAAAATCAAGGTAATTATTTTTTACAACAATAACTAATTATACAATGGTTCACAAATCCAATTTCGTTATTCATATAAATATCTTTTAGATTTTACAGTTATATATGTGATCTATATAATTTTATTAAATTTTTAAATTTTATAATGCACTTCCATTTTTCCGAAATCTTTCAGGTAAATAATTTCCAAACTTTTAAGTGGTTTTACCAAAATTGTTAACTCTAAATCATGGTTCAAGTCATTATTCTTATATAACATTTGATTCTAAGAACCATAAATAGAGACATAATCATTACATATAAAAAATCCTCTAAATATAATCCAAAATGTTTCACATCATAAAATTTAATTGTTACATAACTCATGTTAGATAAATATCAAGATACATGTGATTCTTCCTTTCAACACTAAAAAAGATATCCGTCACTGAACATTCAACTCAACTTTTTCCAATTTCTTGGTCAATTATATCATCACTATGGCCAATATATTTAAATCATATAATTTTGTTATGATATCATGGTAATCTTTGGAAACATAAAACTTAAAACACATCCTTAAGATTTTACTTAAGACATCACCACCTTTTCTTTATCAGGATCTTCTATTATATCAGACTCAAATACAACATGTCCCAATATGTTCACCTACCTTGTCTAGAAATGAAACATCAAGGGGTTGAAATATAGTTGATGTTTTTTTAGTGTGAGAATGATGATCTTTAAATTCCTTCCATTTTCTTATTATATATTTAAATACAATAATATATCATCAGAAAATACCACCAATTACAATCTATGATATAGACAGAAAATATTTCTCACCAGGCCAATGATCATATTAATTTCATTTTTTCAATCTGAATGACATCTCTAAAAATGTTTACAATGCATATCTACTCATGAATGTAATCCATTTAATTCCCACACATATCACTCTTTGTTAGTGATAAACTAATCATATATCAATCCTGTAAAACCATCGAACTCAACTCACCAGAATTTTAAAATGTTAAAATATAGGTGAAATATATAATTATGAAATAATACAATTAAAGAAATAATTCATAGAATATATGATTTTTTTAATATATATAATATATGGATTTGATATTTATATTTATAATATGACATATAAATTTTCATAATAACATATCTAAATCTTTTATCAATCAACTATAAATATTTTAAAAATAATAAATTGAATTTATATTAAATTTTTGTATTAAATTGATTTTGAGGACAAAAAAAATTGTTCAACAGAGCATAAGACAATATATACTTCCTATCACAAGATCACAATACTTTGATAACCAAAATCATTAATAGTCACTGATATCTTATGTGGATGGAAAACTAAATATTAACAGTTAGAATTTATCTACCTAATAATCAAAAGATTCTACATGTATCATATATTATGATATAGTGCTTTAGGACATGGCTATGTCACAATATATGATAATCCAAGGAAGTGCATGAAAATATCTATATATCATATTAAATTATATATCCAATGACATCCAAATTTTCTTTTATAACCTAGATTAAATAACATAAAACATCATCATATCATTCAATATGACAAATAACTAATCACATTAAATATATAAAGAATTTAGGGTATATCTCATTTAATATTTTTGATGTTCCCCTATGGTTATAAAAATGTTGTATTTGTTATCAATGGATACATGAGTTTATGGGAGTTAACCTTGGTTGGAGTAATTTGATTAAGATAATGGTGTGATTTTTAGAGGATTGGATTTAGATGATTTTTAAGAGTTGAAAAGAAGTAATGAGTTAAGGTATCTATTTATTTCACTAGAAGATACTCATATCCTTATGGTTCACTAATAATCATCCAAATATATTCATGATCCCTGTGAATTGAAGTAAGTTTTATAGATTTCACTTATTAATATGAGGAGTATTATGAAAAAACTATCTAATTGGTTTTATCATAATAGTATGTGATTCATGGTTGATCATTCCATGTAAAATTTATAACAATTACTTTTGAACATTATAATTCAAGTTAAAACTATTGAAACATATGTTGATCAGAAGATGGAACAAGGAAAACATATTCTATAGACTGTATAAATAAGTGAAATAATTTATAAGTTATCATTAATTTCTCTAGAATAAAAATTGGTTGAAATGAGGCCAAAGTAAAGGAATTAGAAGATAATTTAGTTTCAAAATAGATTAAATCTATGTTTAGTCAAAATATAGATGGCTTACGCTGAGTGATTTTCAATGATGAAAACACTAGATGATATAGTTGTTAGTTATGATAATTAATTTTTGAAGAAACGTTATGGGTAAATTTTTTTAAACAATGTTTTTGTATTTGTTGAAAACTAACCTTTTTCATTAGAATGTTATTGTTTTCTAGGAATCGTATTCAGATTCATTATAATGTGGTTTTTGTAAAGAATGATGAATGCTTGGATCCAAAAAAGGGAGAATGTTGTTTTCTCTTTTTAGCGAAATTTTACTAGGAAGTATCAGATGCAGAGAATCATATTTAGGTCCACCAACATGACATTGAAACTGATTGAATTAAAAAAGAAATAGTGAAATAATGAAGTTATTTAAGTGTTTTGAAATTAGAAAGTGATGTGAGGTGTTTGGATGTTTTCATACATTATAAAACAAAGTCAAATGATACTTTGATGATCAAGAAGTTATCACAAATCATGAAAACTATAAGGATAAATGCCTTTGATGAAATGGGGGATAGGTTTGAATAAATTCCAAAATTACAGAGTTAATAATTCCATCTTAACAGGAATTTCTTCAAAATGATAATTCTATCATAATGGGAATTTAATCATAATGAGAATTTCAATATAATGGGAATTTCACCATAATTATAATTCCATCATAATGGGGTTTGCATTGTATTTAGGCTGATCAACAATAGTTATTGCTGCATCTGATCATCCATCTGAAGCATAAAAAACTTTTCTTACCTAGGATGATCATACTCAGACTTAAGAGGAAAATTATCATAACAGATTGATATGAACTAGATGGAAATTGGAAGGAATACTGATAATAATATCCAGGATTATCAAAATATTTTAATGGTATGAGAAAGATAAAGATCATAATGTGATGAGAATAAAAAAGATCACAATGAAGCTGAAAAATAAATAGATCATAATGAGATAAGAAAAAAAAGTTCATAATGAGATAATAAAAATATATATCATAATTAGATGAGAAATAATCATATTGTAATGAATCTCAGAAGGAAATAGATCATAATGAAGCTGTGAAAAAACATATCATAATGAGCTGATTTCAAAGAATGATAAAAACGGAAACTCTATAAGTTTTATGAAGAATTTAATTAGAAAAACATGAATTTCAATTTTTCTTAAATCTCAGAGATATCTAAGGAGGTGTGAATAATTAAAAGTTGATGTTTTAAAAGAAAGATATTTTCAATGATTTTTGAGATTTTAGGAAGTGGGTAATGTTACTAAGTTTTCCACCCAAGTTTCCTATAAATACTTCCTCAAATCATTCTCCTTTTAACAATTTTTACACAAACTCAAAAGGCGGAGATATGGAGAATTCAAAAGTGAATGTTCTCATCTGATTTAAGAAGTATTGAATTGAGAAATCTATCAGATTTTGAGTCTATTAGATTTAGAGTGAGTTTATTGTATTCATCAAATCAGATCCAGCATTATCGTATTCAAGAAATCAGATCCAAAATTATTGTATTTGTGAAATCAGATCCATAATTATTGTATTTAGGATATCGGATCCAGAATTATCGTATTTAAGAAATTAGATCTTGAATTATCTTATTCAAGAATTCAGATACAGAGTTATCATATTCAAGAAGCTAGATCCAACATCATTATTATGAGTGAATTATATCCAACATCGTTGTTTTGATAGAATCATATCCAACATCATTTTATTTGGAAAATTAGACCCATCCAAATTGAACTGAGGATTCAGACTGAGCAATTTTAGAGATGATTGAAAAAATTATTTATTATTTTTTTGATCAATTGTTTTATAATAAAACATTATAAACTAATGAGAGTTAGTATAATGAAAAATATCATGAGATATAAGGTTTCAAATAGGATTTGGAAGAAGTTGTAGTCACTTCTTCTTAATAGTGGATTTTCATTGACCCACGGGAGTGGATATAGTAAGGATTTAGGTTCTCATAGTAAAACCAAAGTTGTTGCATGTCTTGAGAAAAATAAAATGCTTAATAAAAAATTTAAGTAATGAATAAATATCATGAAGAAGTTTCTAATGTAATAAAGGATTTCATTAATAAGTAGGTTTAATAAATTCAAGATACTTTATGTGACAAACATAGATTTGCTAAATAGGGAAAGATGACTGAATATCTTTGAAATAAGCTGAAAGTTAAGGAAAGAGATGTTAAAAATTTTCAATAAACAATTATTGATTCCGAAATACCTTGAAAAGGAAGAATTAAAACATCAAAAAATATACGGATGTGAAAGTTGAGACTTCTAAAGTTACTGATAAAACTTAATATAAGAATAAGGTAATATATTCTCTTACCGAAAATAATGTTTCATCTGATTCTTTTAACATTTTAGGTTCCAAAAAAATTATTGAGAAATATTGGATGTAAAAAGGATTTTATAAACCTATCAAAACTATAAATTTTGAAAACTCACTCTAAATAAATAATGGTCCATGACCTGAGTATGTTAGAGCTGAAAGAAGTCACTTGCCTCAATAAATTTTCAATATATAAAGATCTTATTTCAATATAAAATCATGTTTTGAGGGATATTGCTGGTGTTGTGGAATATATGGGAATATGTTTTATATTTTTTTTTGTATAACTTATCCTTTCTCAAAATAAAGTTTGAGAAAAGTGAAAGAAATAGTAAAGGTAGAATGTGAAACTTTCTTAACTTACAAAAAGTTGAAAAGTGAATTATTAATATGTTAGAAACATTACAACAAGAAATCAATTTGAATGTATTGAATAATTTTTTTGAATATGTGGTCAATTTTTTAATAATGCTAAAATATTTATGACACTCTTTCCATAACATGTTTCTTATGATAGAAAAGAATTGAAAGATCAAAAAAAGAACGTTAAGGAAAGGTCTTTTTTTGTTGAAACAGCTTTGAAAAAAAATTAAAAGGAAAAAACCATGGATAATTTATAGTGGTTGATGATCACATAGGATATGTGATATAAAAATCTTGAAAAACATTGAAATTTAGGATAGGGGAGCAGTTTACATTGGGAATGATGGTTCTTTAAAAATCAAAGGAAATGTAACGACGGAGATTGAAGTGGGAATGATTAAATATTAGGAAGTTTTATTTGTTGAAGAGATAAAACATAAACTTATTAGTTTAAGTAAACATTTGTATTATAGAAAATAATTTTTTTAGAAAATATTAATGTATCCTCAAAAGTTTGAAAGATGGAAAAGTCATTACAAAAGGAGAAATAACTTGTGAGAATCTCTTTCAAGAAGGATAATTCAATAACTCATGTTACTTGAGTGCTAAAGATGAAAACAAATTGTGGCACATAACACTTGTCCACCTTGGTTAAGAAAAACATGAATAAAATTTCTAATGTTGATGTTGTTTGGAATTTTCCATAATTGAAATGAATAGATGAATATGTTTGTATTACTTTCCAGGAAAGAAAGATGACTTAAGAAAGTCATATGTGAATTGAGATTCAATCTACGAGACCACTTGAGCTTATTCATTCTATTTTATGTGGGCTAATGAGAAATCTATAAATAAAGGTATATTTAAAATTTATCACATTTATTGATGATTTCACTCGAATGACAAACATCCTGTTTATGAAAAACATGTTATAGGCTATTAAAATTGTTTAAATTATTCAGAAAGGATATCGAGAAAGAAATGGGGGACTTTATAAAGAATTTGAGAACAAATAATGGTGTCGATGTAACATCCCAAGAAACTGTGTTATGTAATGATATGTTTTATATTACTATGTCTTCCTTTAATCGAACAAGCTATCCTGTTAAAAAAAATAACAATAAAATAGAGTAAATGTACCAAAATGAACGAAAGGGTCATTTATTCTAATGGGGAACACCTTGGTAATTACAACTCGCTGTGATCAAACAAGAAGCTTAGCTAACCAAATATTCCAATTAAAACCCTGATTTAAATTACAGGAAGACCGCTTAAAACAACGAGAACCCAAAGTAGGTGATAGGGGTCCTTGGCATCCATAAAAACAAATATAAGGATGTTTGAGGCCACCACAACCGTATTGAGAACCAAAGGAATGACTTGAACCATCTTCTCCTCTTTCTTCTTTAGTTACCTTGAGTTTATGACACCCCGAGACCAGGTTTTATAGAACACCTATCTGACCGTTAGACACCAATGACTATAATTATAGTCGTTGGCTTCCCCATGATCCAATATCTTTTAATGATTTAATTTTCAAATAGAATCGTTGAAGCTAAGAGTTGAAACCCCTCGAAAGGTTCAAAAAGGTTAAGTATGTCATTTGATTTAATGTTTTAATAACGAAAAAAATTATAATGATAATATAACCAATTTATTGTTTTTTCCCAAAATATGAATTATATGATTATGATATTTTTTTGTATAATGCAAAACAGTGGGAATTAATATTATTATTTTCCACTATTTATTATACACGTTTTTAACTTGAGCAAGTAAATATTTATTTTATTTTAAAAACATGAATGACTATATTGAATCTGGTGGAGAATTTTTTAAGTGTATGAAAATATGTGTGCAAACTCTTGGTTTATATATATATATATCTGTTATGTCAAACTTTAAGTTAAATGTATTATGCATGCCTCTAAATTAAATATAAGTATTAAAAATAATGCAAATGTTTATAATTTGATATTTTTATAATTAACAGTTTTGAAATTATGTCAAATTATTGTTTCATTTGTATTACAAGTTTTGTTTCATAATTTTAATATTTACTGTAACACCCCAAGCTTCCACTGTACGTTTCCCTTTGAATAATGCAATGGCGTGCATTGTACGCAACTTCGAGATTCTAACACACCCCAACCAATCAAACTAGCCGTTATGAATAGTAATACATACTTTTTGAAATTTTATAAATTTTATCTTTCGAAATGGACTTCATTTTTTGATTTTTAATATCGAAATTAGCTTATGGTGAGATTTTGGTACTTTTCGGATAACTTTCATATTTTGATGAATAGTAAAAATTACTAAATTTTAATTAAAAACAACTTTTTTAATCGAAAAAATTAGTAGTGATAAATTATTAATTTGAGTGGTTTTAAAGTATATTTAGAATATATTTTTACCATTTCATACAATTTTGGTCATTGGATGTAATTTCACATTTAAACTAGACGTAAAAAAGTGTAAATCTTTTGATAGTTATTATCTCTTAAAAACATGCTATTTGTTTTGACAACGGGAATTAATTTTTAAATTTATCAATGTAACTAATATGTTTTGAAATTGATAAAATAGACATCATTTTTGAATTCATAATTTCAAATCTATCTTAGGCCTAAGTTTTGGTATTTTTCTGGAAACTTTCATTTTTTGATGAATAGTGAAACCACTAAGTAGTAGTTAAAAAAGTAAATTTTTCATAAAATGTAATTTTACCGCATATGTGTGTGGAATTTAAAAAATTCAAGAGACACGGTTAATATCATGGAGTAAAATGTGGTTCAATGAGATGAAAATAATTTTTGGTGAATAGTAACTTTTTACTTGTATTTACCACGGTTAAAAGTAAATAGGGTAATTAAGCGTAAAAATGATATTAATATTACTCTAACACATGTCCTAATTCTATTGTACAAGTGTATCTCGACCAAAAACAAACTTAGGAGTAAAATATTATCATTTAGGTCCACTTGGATTATATTAAGACATTTATTATTATTTAATTCAAAGAAGAGTTAAAAGAGTTAAAATCAAAGTTTATTTAATAATTTTTTTAATATAGGGTTATACATATGGTAGACTAAATCGTAAATATTCATTAGAAAGCTAAAACAATTTACTACATAATAATATTTTATTTATAATTTTCAGAGAATAAATAATTTAATTAATTTATGACACAAAGATGATGCAGTAATTATCATAATAGTGAAAATTTAAAATAATTGATATTATAAATACCCAAATAAATATAATTTGAGACCTTTTATTAATTGAACTAATTTTATAGGTTAATATGACATGTTAGGAATTATTTAATTAACTTTTTTAGAAGTAATCATTTTGTTATGATTTTCAAAAAAATCAATTTTCCAAATAGTGTCAAAATTGACATTAAAGAGTTTTTTAAACAAATATTATATTATTAATTGATATTTAATTCCTAAAAATCTATGGTTCGGCCAAGAGACTTATATAATTATAGGTGTATCATTAATGGACCACTTGGGGGTCTCTTGGAGGTATAGAGTATGTTTATGAACTATATAATATAAAAATACAAAGCGACATGGTAAGTGTCAAACTAATTAACTAAGAGTTAAAACTAAAAGATAAGGTTAATATAATGACCCAAAACTGTCTAAATTCTATCGGTTGAGGGGTTTTAGACCCATCCCCACCTTAAAATTTAAATAATAAACTTTTGATCCATTAGAAACCAAATATTAATTTATTATAAAATAATATTTCTAGCTTTTCCAAAGGTGCCCTCACCCCTCTTATAAAAGGGAACTCCCCCTTCTCATTAATTCACACCATAAAAGCCTTTTGGTTGGTCCAACCCCTACCTAAATAATCCTCAAACTTACCTCACACTAACCTAGAAGCCTTAGTGTGATCAGAAATCCAACATAAAGATCCCTTTTGATCAAATCAAAAGGAAGAACCCGAAGAAGAGGTAATGTTTTCACCACTTTTTTTTCAAGTTCCTTTCTTCTTCCACTTCTTCTTTCATTGTTATTACCATTCTAAAATAATAACTACAGTATATTATATATAATTTTATGTTATTATAAATATGGTACAACAATATTCAGTATTTTATCCATCCTTTGAATGGCATGTCACCATACGTGCGTACGTACGGCTTACCGTCTCCACGTCGTGGTGTAATTGTCATTCAATAAATTATTATTTGGATGGGTATAATAATGATGTTTAATTCACGTAAATAATAAATATAACATGATAATTATTCTGTCTATATTATATAACATCCAATTATATGTTATTTTAACATCAAAAGAATGATATTGTCGCTCCTGCGTACGTACGGACTACCGTCTCCACGAACACGATGAGATTCATTCTCCATCGTATCCATTCAAGTATAATTATCATTTTATGATTAAAAATAATGTTTAAGGACTTGATATAATTTTGGATATGAATACGATACAACCTATCCATAACAAACTTGGCTTACATAATAAAGAATATAAAGGAAAACGAGTAAGTTAACACCCAAAATGACGATAATAATAAGATATTATTAACAAATCAATGCTAAAAGATCATATATGATATCATATTAATGTAAATGATTCTTGTATAATTAAATAAAAATTATTTCACCATTATACAGGAGGTTAACCTACCGTCTACCAAGGAAAAATTACAAAGTAAGGGGTTTGTTATCTCACTTTTAATTCTGTGAGAATTCCATTGTTCACCACTTATTTATTACATCTGGTGTGTGTACTACCCATGTTTGTATTAATTGTGTAATATACTTTAATATTTACATCATCATTGTATGATCCTTCTTTTATGGGTATATGTTTTGTATGTTAACAAATCAATAAGGAAATTTGAAATTTCAATTTCCACTCATTCGTCTTTACGCATACTTCATTGATTATTTTACTCCAAGATTATGTGTAAAATCACTATTCATTTGATTATGTCATAAATTCCACTCCCCTTTCTGTGGATATACTTTTGATACACATAATCACTCCATTGATAAATTATCAGGTCATCGGTATGAACTTGATAAGATTAATTTTTTCTCAATCTCAATTTGTTGAGTTAAACATCCAATTCAATGGTGTTGTTTTCACAAGAATATGTGTGAATATTATCTGATTGTTTTACACTGAATATCCAATCATATTGAGTGTATTTATATTTGTCACTCATAATTATGTTGTTGATTTATCCTTAACCTAAGGATACAACCTTTATTAGATATTTCATCTCAATTTACATTCCATTGAGATGCCTTTATTTTTATACACCAAATCACTTTTATATGGTGTATATAATGTAATCTGACATAATATATCATGAATACCTTTATTTTCATGATATCACAATGTTTTTATTTCCTCAATTATTTTTATTCATGTGTCTCTGTTTTGGTTAAGAACTCTAACTAAAATGAAATTTTAAAATGTTTTAAAGATTTATTATTATAAATAATTCTCATTAATGTCCATGTTTTAAAAATGGTTTTAAGGATTTTTTTATGGACATTAAAGTTCTAAAATCAAAATTCCTTTTAATAGTTTCAAAGTGGTATGAGACACTTTTATTCTAAAATATATTTTGAATGGATTCTTGACAAATAGCGTGACTTTTAAATGATTTCAAGAAAAAGGGGGATATTTGACTCTAATTGTTTTGATGATTATTTTCATCTATGTCAATATCCTTCATCACTATCGATTGAGGTTAATATGGTCCAATAAAATCTTCTATATTGTATCTAATGAGTTATGTTTGACTAGGGATGTGCTATTTTTATACCATTCATGGTTTGTGGATAAAGTATTGACATTTCGTATGCTAGTTTTAATACAAATGTTTTTGTTATGTTTAAAACTTATCATATGAGGAATGCATTGGACTTAGTAAGTGACGGGTGGAGCCTGCTATAGCTCCTCGATGCATTGATAGGTCTCATTAGACAAAATAGTGTCTTGGCACGAGGCCTTGACAAAATATTATTTGTAGTCTTGGCAGAAGGCCTTGGCTATGTGGTTATGATAGTATGGAATTATGCATTTCATAATTATGAAAGTGGATATTAATATTTTCATGTGATTATTCGACTAGTAGAATATGTATGTGAATAAGTAAATGAAATTATTTCATTTTATCCTTTCCATATTATGTTGAAGTTCAAGTTTAAAAGGCTTTTTTTGTCATACATTGCCTTAAATTTTTATGTTTATTTATGAAAGCTTCCGCTATATTGTTATCCTTACTGAGCATCTGAGCTCACCCCTTTCAATGTTTTATTTTTCCCATGATGTGAAGAAGTAATTTATGAATGAACTGCAGGGATAGTATGAGAGGATATGAAGACAAGATGTTGTTGTAGTTTTTTTACCTTATGATAAAATGTAAGACTTCAAGAATATATCTAGTGTTTCCAAGGCTACTAAACTAATCGGTCTTTCGAGACATGATCTTTTGTGATCATGCCAATGTTATGTAATAATGCACCGACTCTAGGTAACTGGCATCGGGGCATTACAGTTTGTATCAGAGGAAGTTTAGTACAAACCTTGGAAGCTAGATTTAGATAAAATCTGATTAGAGCACGTAGACCTAAGATGAAATTTGAGGATTAGTATAGAGGAACTTCCTAGAATGTTGGTATTGTAGAGATTTTGTGAGTTTTCTGAGAAATACATCCCTATTTGGATATGATCAGGTAGAGGCCGCTCTGGCACAGATGTACCTAGAGGTAAATCCCGAAAACACAGCTTTGAGCTAGACTCGAATAGGAACTGGTGCACGAAAATGGGCCTTGTTGCACTGTTAGTTAATACACTCCTGGGGGATATGCTTAGGATAATTTACATTTTATTTAAAAACTGATTTGAAGTATTATATATATAATATGAGAGTAAATGACCTTGGTTATTCCTAATGTGTTTCAAATTGAGAATATGGTGACATGTCAATCCCTAAATGATATTATGACTACTGTTACTCACACAATGCTTTTTGGTTTTAGTCAATGGATGGATTCCAAGGAAGTCATAGTATCTTTGAGAATGATGTGCAAGGAGGGATTAATGGTGGAAATGAGCAACAAAATGAAGTGTTGATTGGCATGAAAGATATCGTGTTCATGCCAAATCACTTTTCCAAAAATATGATCAACAACATATATATTAAACAACTCCCAGAATCAAAAAGGAAGAGAATGGTGATGAATGATAGGAGCTACAACAATGGAGACCATGGAGAAAATAATCCTCAATTTTGATCATGTAGGAAATGTGGAAGGATACACCTTGGAAAGTGTCTCAATGGGACAAAGAAATGCTTTACGTGTGGGAAAGAAGGACATAAAGTGAAGAATTGCCGAAGAAAAATGAAGAGTACTATGGAAGAAAATAAAAATAGTCCCAAGAATCCATTTATAGTCATTTGACGTAAATGTAGGGGACCTGGCCATTACCCAAGTGAATGCCCTATTCTATAGGATACTTTCTTGGTCAAAGAAGAAACTATGTAAAAATAAATGGTTGGAGAAATGTTTAAAAAGTATTAGTGCTCCTTGTTGATGGGTTTACATTGGAATAATATTCTCTTGTATTTTTAACCCTGCACTTTG
Organism: Viscum album; assembly: GCA_963277665.1. NCBI lineage: Eukaryota > Viridiplantae > Streptophyta > Magnoliopsida > Santalales > Viscaceae > Viscum > Viscum album. Next base: position 1,685,964,960 of record OY728147.1, on the reverse strand, counting down.
CCATGTGAGAATGATATTTGAAGAATAAATAAATTTTCTCTTGTTGATATAGTTATAAAGAACCATTTGGTTTTATATGATCATTGGGTTTGAGGAAATTACAAGTTATTATAATTTGGGATGAAAATGAAAGGAATCAGATAACATTTGTGGTTAAATTATTTTATTGTTATTTTGAGGAATTTATCTCACTTTGGTAATGTTATAAAATATAGTTTTTGAAAAAGGACAACACGCAGACCGTGTGACAACCTGTCGCGTTGGACAAAGTAGTGGGAATCGAACCCACAACCAAAGTGTCATTGAGATTTATCACCTACCACTGGACTACATGAAGTCCCTAGTTAGTGTGACTATTATTTTTAGTTAAATTTTTTTATTTATCAATAATAATTTGATTTGGGATCGTATGTCTTATCAAATGAATACCCTTAGTATAGGAAAATAATTTGGTGATTAAGTGATAAATGTTATTTTGGAAGTTGTTCACTTTGTTGTGAACACTATATGCCCATGGAAAATAGAATAGTACGGGATTTAATTTGAGGAGTAATGGTGGATTTTTATCTATGTTTTTATTGTGGATTTATAGTGATTTGGGTTATTTATGGAAATGATTAGGTTAATTACTTTTAAGTATGTGACTTTAAGAGTAATTAATGTCATTTGGAGATAAAATTTAATGTGGAAAACAACATTCATATAAGTTTTGGGTTTCAATATTAGTTTGGATTATATTGAAGGATTTTAAGGACTATTTATTATTGAATGGTAATTATTTAACTTTGGGGGTATTGATGGTTTAATTTTAGAAATTAAGATTAGTGTTTTTTTCTCTAATGGAATATCCATTTGGGGGATCATAAGATATTATACTAACCATTTTGGTTTTGATTAATCTCTAAAGACAAGGTAAATATATATTTTACCCTACATGGATCATGTATTTCTATAGAAGTTTATTCTAGCTCTTCTATTGTGACCAAGTCTTCTTGAATACTCATTGTTCAAAAAAATGAGTTAGTGGTAAAAATTTATTAAAGAATTAATATCTACTTAAAAAGTAAGTATATCTCTTATTGTTATTAGTCAATATCATAAATGAATTCATAATCCTTATGTATTGTAACTTAAAACAAAAACTGTTGTCCATTTACTTTTCATACTGGGAGACTAATGACCGTTTGTCCCATCACAAGTTTGTGATTTTCTTATTGTTATCTTTCTCCTGATCATTTTTTCTATCCCTCTCCATTAGAACTTAATACTTAGTTTATCGTCCATATCCATGTTTTCCTACATGTAATCCTAGTATGGGTTATCTTGGGTGACCTTTATATCTCTCTTCCTTTCATTTAAAGTGATATTTTTATTTACTCTTTTTCCGATGTGGGACTTTCCATTATATTATCAAGCCCAATTTTAAAAGTAAATAGGGTAATTAAGGGTAAAAATGATATTAATATTACCTTAAAACATGTCCTATTTCTATTGGACAAATTTATCTTGACCAAAAACAACTTTAGGAGTAAATTATTATCATTTAGGTCCACTTGTATTAGATTACGACATTTATTATTATTTAATATAAAGAAGTGTTAAAAGAGTTAAAATCAAAGTTTATTTAATAATTTTTTTTAATATATGGTTATACACAAGGTAAATTAAATTTTATATATTAATTAGAAATATAAAAAGATTTCCTACATAATTATATTTTATTTATAATTTTTAGACAATAAATAATTTAATTTATTTATGACACAAAGATGATGTAGTAATTACCATAATAGTGAAAAATTAAAATAATTGATATTATAAATACCCAAAAAAATATAATTTGAGACTTTTAATGAATTAAACTAATTTTATAGATTATTATGACATGTTATAAATGATTTAATTAACTTTGTTCTAAGTAATCATTCTGTTATGATTTTCAAAAAAATCAATTTTCCAAATAGTGTCAAAATTGACATAAAAGTGTTTTTAAAACAAATATTATATTATTAATTGATATTTAATTCTTAAAAATCTAAGGGTCAGCCAAGAGACTTATATAATGATAGGTGTATCATTAATGGACCACTTGGGGGTCGCTTGGAGGTATACAGTAAGTTTATTAACTATATAATATAAAAATACAAAGTGACATCGTAAGTGTCAAACTAATTAACTAAGAGTTAAAACTAAAAGATAAGGTTAATATAATGACCCAAACCTGTCTAAATTCTATTGGATGAGTTTTTTTTGACTCATACCCACCTTAAACTTTAAATAATCTACTTTGGATCCATTAAAAATCGAATATGAATTTATTATAAAATAATATTTCTAGATTTTCCAAAGGCGCCCTCACCCCTCTTACAAAAGGGAACTCCCCCTTCTCATTAATTCACACCTTCATAATCTTTTGGTTCGGACAAACCCTACAAAAATACTCTCTAAACTTCCCTAACACTAACCTAGAGGCCTTAGTTTGATCATAAAGCCATCCTAAGGACCCCTTTTTATCAAATCGAATGGAAGAACTCGAATAAGAGGTAATGTTTTCACCACTTTTTTTCAAGTTCCTTTCTTATTCCACTTCTTCATTCTTTGTTATTACCATTCTAAAATAATAACTGCAGTATATTATATATACTTTGATTTTATTATAAATATGGTACAACCATATTCAGTATTCTATCAATCATTTGAATGGCATGTCACCATACATGCGTACGTACGGCTTACCGTCTCTACGTCGTGGTGTAATTGTCATTCAATAAATTATTATTTGGAAGGGTATAATAATGATGTTTAATTCATTTAAATAATAAATATATCATGATAATTATTCTTTATATATTATATACCATCCAATTATATATTATTTTAACATCAAAAGAATGATATTGTCGCTTGTGCGTAAGTACGGACTACCATCTCCATGAACGCGATGAGATTCATTCTCCATCGTATCCATTCAAGTATAATTATGATTTGATGATTACAAATAATGTTTAAGGACTTGATATAATTCTGGATATGAATAAGATACAACCTATCCATAACAAACATGTCTTACGTAACAAAGAATATAAAGGAAAACGAGTAAGTTAAAACCCAAAATGACGATAATACTAAAATATTAATAACAAATCAATGTTATAAGATCATATATGATATAATATTAATGTAAATGATTTTTTTATAATTCAATAACAATTATTTAACCATTATACAGGAGGTTAACCTATCGTCGACCAAGGAAAAATTACAAAGTAAGGGGTTCCTTATCTCACTTTTAATTAAGTGAGAATTCCATTGTTCACCAATTATTTATTACATGTGGTGTGTGTACTGCCCATGTTTGTATTCATTGTGTAATATAATTTAATATTTACATCATTATTTTATGATACTTATTTCATGGGTGTGTGTTTTTTATGTTACCAAATCAATAAGGGAATTTGAAATTTTAATTTCCACTCCTTCGGCTTTACGCATACTTCATTGATTATTTTACTCCAAGATTATGTGTAAAATAACTATTAATTTCATTATGTCAAAAATTCCACTCCCATTTCTGTGGATATTCTTTTGATACACATAATCAATCCATTGATAAATTATTAGGTCATTGGTATGAACTTGATAAGAGTAATTTTTACTCAATCTCGATTTGTTGAGTTAAACATCCAATTCATTGGTGTTGTTTTCACAAGAATATGTGTGAATGTCCATTGATTGTTTTACCATGAATATCCAATAATATTGAGTGTATTTATATTTGTCACTCATAATTATGTCGTTTATTTATCCTTAACCTAAGGATACGGCCTTTATGAGAGATTTCATCTCAATTTACATTCCATTGAGACTCCTTTATTGTTATACACCAAATCACTTTTATATTGTGTCTATAATGTACTTTGAAATAATATATCATGAATCCATTTATTCTCATTATATTACAAAGTTTTTATTTCCTCAATTATTTTTATTCAAGTGTCTCTCTTTTGGTTAGAAACTCTATCTAAAATGACATTTTAAAATGTTTTAAAGATTGATTATTCTAAATCTTTCTCATTAATGTCCATGTTTTAAAAATGGTTTTAAGGATTTATTTATACGGATATTAAAGTTTTCAAATCAAAATTATTTTTAAAAGTTTCAAAGTGGAATGGGACAATTTGATTCGAAAATCTATTTTAAATGGATTAGTGACAAATAGTGTGACTTTTAAATGATTTCAAGAAAAAGGGGGATATTTCACTCTAATTGTTTTGATGATTATTTTCATCTATGTCAATATCATTCATCATTCTCAATTGAGGTTAATATGATACAATAAAATCTTCTATATTGTATCAAATGAGTTATGTTTGACTGTGTATGTGCTATTTTTATACCATTCATGGTTTGTGGATAAAGTATTGACATTTCGTATGCTAGTTTTAATACGAATGTTTATGTTATGTAGAAAACTTTTCATATGAGGAATGCATTGGACGTAGTAAGTGACGAATGGAGCCCACTATAGCTCCTCGATGCATCGGTAGGTCTCATGAGACAAACTAGTGTCTTGTCATGAGGCCTTGACAAAATCTTATTTGTAGTCTTGGCACGAGGCCTTGGCTACGTGGTTATGATAGTCTGGAATTATGCATTTCGTCATTATGAATGTGGATATTAATATTTTCATGTGATTATTAGACTAGTAGAATATCCATGTGAATAAGTAAATGGCATTTTTTCATTTAACATTTCTATATTATGTTGAAGTTCAAGTTTAAAAGGCTTTTCTTTTAGTTATACATTGCCTTAATTTTTTCTGTTTATTTATGAAATTTTCTGCTATATTGTTATCCTTACTGAGCATCTGAGCTCACCCCTTTCAATGCATTATTTTTCCCAGGATGTGAAGAAGTAATTTATGAATGACCTACAGGGATAGTATGAGAGGATATGAAGACAAGATGTTGTTTTATCTTTTTTACCTTATGATGTAATGTAAGAATTCATGAATATATCTAGTGTTTCCAAGGCTACTAAATTAATCGGTCTTTTGAGACGTGATCTTTTGTGATCATTCCAATGTTATGTAATAATGCAACGACTCTGGGTAAATAGGGTCAGGGCGTTACATTTACATAAATGCACCCTTAATTATGAAATTTGAAAATAATTATTAATGTTATTATGATTAATTGTATTAACAACATTAATATAGGTCATTACATGTAAATAGACATTAAGATTATTGGTTAATATTAGTCAATAAAGGAAAATAATAATATGATATAGATAGGGTTAAATAAATTAATATATATGTGTATTAAATGATTATTGACTTACCTTAAAGTAACAAAAGTTGATCAATAATTTCTTTTTAATAATAAAAACGATATTATAATGGGTTTAATAAAAAAATATAAACAAAACAATGACTTCTTTTTTACAAAACCATTGAGGCCGCATTTTGTTTTAAGCAACACTTCCCTCTTGAACCGTCAAATCCAGCTCGGCTCCATCGCAGTCGTCCATGGATTTTTATTACCGCATCGCTTCATGTCTATCTGATTCATCTCGAATTAATCTTGGCCATTTCTTTTTTTTTTGGACCTCCATTTTCCCCGCGCGTATTCTTCTTCGTCACGCACGCCAACCAGTAGCATAGCCAGCGTTTTCTTCACCTAGCCCGGCGGTGGACCCGATTTCTTCCCTCCTTTCCACGAGTTAGGCACCGCCTCCACCTCGAATACCCAGTCGACATATCCATGCAAGGAGAGTTTCCCAATTTTAAGCCTCGTTTTGCACCAAAGAGAGGATGTTTTTCACCGAAGAATGAGAGGGTTTTCTTCGGGTTCATGGATCTTCTGCCACCTTGACAACATCTCCTGCACCTCCTTTCCCTCCTCTCCATGCGAAGGTAAGGGGACATGTCTTGCCTTGCATTTTTTTAGCTTCGATATATATATATGTTTATATATATACCTATATGTATATACTCTTTGTGTATACACATATGTAAGGCCTTGAGAACCGTTCATACCTACTTCCCTCACCCTGCATGGAGAACCAAATCGGGGTAAGGGATACTCTGGGGCTTTGTTTTATTTCGGTTCTGGTATTTTTATATACCTACATACACCTTGTTTATATATATTTTTATACATATATATAAGATGATATATGCAAGTATACACATTTCTTTTATATGTATATAACCCTTTTTTTATTCTGCCCTATGAAAAATGGGGATTCTGAGTAATTCTTATGAACATAAAAAAATATACAAGTATGTGTATTATATATGTGCATGTGAATACTTATATGTATATGTACATATATGTGCAAACATAAGGACGAGCATGATTATTTGTCTTAAAATTTATCACTATATAACATGATGATTTGACCAAGTTGCAATCTACTCTTAAAATTTGTTCTATCCGGTGTGTTATTAAAATTATCTAAGTACATATAATAAATAAGGTTTAAAATGTGTTTCCAATAAAAAAATAGTTTCCCCAAAGGACAAGACTCATTTATCATAATGTTTGTCAAATCTTTTGTTTTTATGAAAAGGTGATTTTACCTGGGTATTGTGGAAACCATTTTGACATTTATAATTCATGTGTAAGAACTCCACTTGGTCTTACCAAACAATAATCATGTTTAAAGTAAGTATATCTAGAGAAATATTCTTTTTTTGAATAGTTTAATTAGGTAACCTATGCATATATGTATATACATTTAAACATATACATATATAGGTATATACAACCTCGAATCAATATGTTTTCTTTGAATCCAAAATTCATTAAAGAAATGTCTAAAGATGATCTTTATTTAGTGTGCAAATGACTTGTTACATAACCATGTATACATTTATAAAGTTTTTATATATTCATATTTATACATACTTGACTACCCAAGATAAACCTATTCGCACACCATGTAAACTTTACTGGGTAAATATGAGGGCATGCTCACAGTTTAAAATAAACTACCACCACGCCCATTTATCAGCATATGTTTTAAATATGAATGATCTTGTTGCTAACTCTGGGTTATGATGTATGAAGTATTAAAGTGTTTATGTTCATTTTAAGATTTTCATTAAGTCCATGTTTTCAATTGTTAAGTTAATGTATAATGTGTACATATTTTTTTTATTACCTATGTCTTAGTTTTTATTAATGTTGGTACTGTTCTTCCTTGACTATGAAATATGCATGTGAAAAGGGATGATATGTGATGAATGTAAGAATTAAACCCAATGAATGTAAGACCACGTCAAATATGTGAGGGATGTATTTGACTTAAATGATTATGGACGGGTGCACCCGGAATTATACAATGCTCCAATGCATTGGGTAAAGGATGAGTCTCATGAGACGTTATGTGCGATGGTCTTGGTAGTTGGCCTAGGCTTGTGCTGCTATGGAAATGGGGAGGGCATTTAGCCTTGACCCGTATTAAGTTATGTTTGATGGTCATGACGCAGGGTCTTGACAAAGTCTGGAATTATACATTCCCTCCACATGTGATGATAAATGGTCAACCAGGAGATAGTTCAACTAACAGATACCCCCTAGTTGGAAATTTCCTTTTACTATGAGAATGAGATTTTGAGATATGAACTTTAACACATGTGGTATGTTGTTATAAGAACTTTATGTGCCAATGAATCAGGATATGAATGTTTTCCCTGCTTAAAATCGGTCTTTTAGAGTTGAAGTAATTTTGTTGTAAATCATGAATCATTTATTCTTCACATGCCTGCGCTTTCTGATTTATGTTTTCTTTGAAGTTTATTTTAAGAAAGTACTTCTTTTCTATGTAAGTGAATCTCATGAATGTAAGATTTACTTGTTTAAAGAAATATAATTCATTGTTGTAATAAAGTGTTTTTCATTTTCAAATGACTGTATTGAGAAATAAATTACTTTAAACATTTTAAAAACCCCTTACTGGGCATATTTTGCTCACCCTATGTTTTTGTTTTAAAATTTTTTAGGCATGGATTTATAATAAAGAGGATTTTCAGAAGCAGCTGGTTTCCCAAAATCCTGAGCCTCGTGATGTTCTGTTGTAATGGGACATGATGTATTATTGTAACTTTTTGAATTTTTTTTAATACATCATGCCCCATGGGCACCCGGGAATCAGCGTCCTTACAATCGAATTCACATGACAAAATTTATAACATTAAATGAGAAAGCCCGATATCAAAAATTAGTATAGAGATACATAAAATCCACAAACAAATGGAGTAGTAAAAAGAAAGAATAGAAGCTTGCTGGAAATGGGAAGAATTATGTTATCTGCATACAAACTTTCGAAATAATATAGGAGAGAAGTTGTTAGAACTATTTTAAATGTTTAAAATAGAATCTTGTTGAGACTGGAAACCAACATGAATCCTTATGAAATGTGTTATGACAAAAAAAATGTATATTAAAATACTTCAATGTTTTTGGAAGTCCATGTTTCCTCAAAATCAGAAATCCAGATTTTGAAAAGATTGATGAGAAATATGAGGAAGAAAATTTCATGGGTTATTCATCAAATTGGAGAAGTTGCATATGTTGGAACCAAAATTTACAAAATATAGTGGACTCATATGATGTGAAGGTAATTGAAAATAAAATTTCCTTAACAAAATTTATTGAGAATGCTGAGGATGATAAATTAAAGAATTCCAACAATAGTAAATTTTATCCGAAACATCCTCATAATGATTCAGGTGAGCCATGTGGTGAGGAAAGTAATGCTGGGAGAGAAACCATGATATTTCCTACCTTATGAAAACATTTGGAATAAGAAATAATTATTTGGAATTAGAGGGATCTGGTTCAGACTATAAGGAAGTTGAGATTAGAAAATCAAACTTCACCTATATCAAATGTTGAACCAGAAGTAGTTTCAGAGGCTATTCAACATAAAGAATGGGTGGATGATATAAATGAAGATTTGGATTAGATTTAGAATAATGAAATATGGGAACTAGTTTCATAGCCAGCAGAAAAAATGATATTGGAAGCAAATGGTTTTATTGAAACAAATTGAATAAGCATAGAGAAGTTTCAAAAAATAAAGAAATACTTGTTTGAAAAGGATATACATAGGCAGAAGGTGTGTAATTTGATGAAACCTTTTACCCTATTGCAAGGCTTGAAACTATTTGAAAATTTGTTATAGTGGTGTCTCCTCATAATTACAATGTTAATCAGATGGATGTAAAGTCATATTTCATAAATGGTGAGATTGAGAAAGAAGTTTACATTGAGAAACCATGTGGGTTTCTAATTAATGTGTAAGAAATAAAAGTCTGTAAATTGAATAAAGATTTTTATGGGATGAAACAATCTCCAAATTCTTGGTATTTGAAGCTTGAAAATTGTTACAGAATGACGAAAGTTTCTAATGGAGAAGTTGATAACAACTTGTATGTGAAAGATGTTGACTTCAGAACATTAATTATAATTATTTATATGGATGATATAATTTTTTTCGGGGTGAAGAAGAGCTTTGTAATGAATTTTATGTAGAAATGAAGAATAATTTTGAAATTTCATTATTGGGAGAATTAAAAATCTTTTTTTGTTTACAAGTTTAAAAAAATAAAATTATCTCTTGTTATCTCAAGAAAATTATGCCAGAGAAATTTTAAGGTTGTTTGGGATGGTTAAATCCATAGAAGATTAAAGTCCAATTTTAGTAAGCACAAAGTTGTGTAATAATGAATCTAGAATAAGTGTAAATTAAAAAGTCCTTCAGAAGCTGATTGGATGTCTTATTTACCTTACAGCTTCAAAGACTAATATTATTTATGTTGTGACTTTATATTCTAGGAATAAAAGAAATCTGGAAGAATCATATAGTTGGAAACAAATGTGATTCTGAGATATTTCAAAGGAACAACATCACATGGGTTATCATGCAAAAGAAATAGCAAGATAATGTTTCATTATTATACTGACACTGATTGGGTTAGAGATTGTAATGATAGAAAATCAACCTCATGAGGAACATTTTTCTTTGGTGAATGTTCTGTAAGTTTGAATAGTAATAAAAAAAGCTCAGTATCATTGAGAATAACTAAATCCAATTATGTTACATCTACTCAAGTTTTTACTCAAATGACATTGATAAAAGTTCATTTAGAAAATTTGAAAGTAAAATTTCTAAACCATTACTTATTATTTGTTATAATCAGAGTGAATTTGATCTTTCTATCGATTTTGACCAACATTCAAGATCAGCACTCACTAATATAATGTTTTACTTTACAAAAGAGAAAGTTTCTATTGGATATGTTTTGATGGAATAAATTTCATCAAAGTATCAGATTGATGATATCTTTAAAAAATTAATTCCAAAGGAATGGTTATTGGAATTGAGGTTTCAAATTCAGGTTCAACCTCCTCCCATGTCTTCCTAAATATCAAAAGCAAGAAACCCACCATGTTTTTTATTATATTGAAAAATCGAGAGAGAAATTAACAAATTTTTTACTTTCTAAGATGTTTTACTTATATCTCTTTTCTAAATATAAAGCTATGGTTTTCATAGAATGGAGGAGATAAAGAAATTGAGTAAAAAAAGAATTGGGGAGAGAAAAAGAAAGGTGATATACAAATAAAAGTGTAATAGGAAAAGATTAAAGTGAGGGGAGTTTATCTTTACATTGATGTAAAACATAATTTCCCAGAGACAGGTAATTACTTCAAAAACATTAATTTACCCAATAGTGTATTATCTTGAAACTCTCTTTTGAGAAAGGCTCTGTTTTGATAAATTTCAAAAAAATGAGTTGTGAGAAAAATCTGTGTCAAAAAAGTCATTAACAAGGGTTTTCAAAAAATCCAAATTGGGAGACTGAAGAATCTTTATGGTTAATTTTTTTTAAACAATGTTTTTGTATTTTTTCCTGACTAGACTTATTGTATTAGAATGGGTTTTTTGGAATCGTATTTAGATTCATCGTAATGATGTTTTTGTAAAGAATAATGAACATTAGGATCCAAACAAAAATGGAGAATGTTTTTTTACATATTTAGACGAATCAGACTGGAATGCACCAGATGTATAGAAATGTCTTCAGGTCCATCAACATGACATTGAAACTATTTGAATTCAAAATGACTCAGATAAAGATTGAAGTTACAGAATAGTTTTTAAATAAGAAAGTGAAGCCAGAACTTAGAATGTTTTCTTGATTTCTAATAAAAAATCATAAAATTCATTGATGATCAATAACTTCTCAAAAATCATGAAAAACATGAAAAAAAACCTTTAATGAAATGGTGGAGAGGTTTGAATAAATTGAAAAATTGTAGAGTGAAGAATTTTGTCATAATGGGAATTTTATCATAATGAAAATTACATCGTAATGGTAATTTCATCGTAATAATAATATCATCATAATGAGAATTTATTCATAATGATAATTCCATATTAATGGTGTTTACATCATGTTAAGGCCAGTCAACATTAGTTATACTATAATCTGATCATCTATCTGAATCATAAAAAACATTTCGTTCCCAGGATGATTGTACTCAGACTCAAGAGGAAAATTATTGCACCCAAATTGATCGGAACTAGATGGAAAGAGGAAGGGGTAATAATAACTGTATCTAGGCCAATCAAAATATTGTAAAAATATGAGAATGAAAAACATTGCAATGAGATATGAGAGAAAAACATTATAATGATGTCTGAAAAGGAAGTATATAGTAATGAGTGGAGAAAGAAAATATCATAGTGAGACGAGAACAAAATATATCTTAATGAGTTGGGAAGGAAAAAAATTGTAATGATGCTGAGAAAGAAATAGATTGTAATGAAGCTGAGAAAGTAATAGATCATAATAAGATGAGTTCTAAGAGTTCTCAAAAATGAAATTTCATATGTATTATGAAGAATTGAAGTGGTAAAACTTGAATTTAAATTTATCATAAATCTCAAAGAGATCTAAGGAGTTTAAAATAAGTCAAAGTCAAAGTTTTAGATACAATAGATTTTCATAGATTTTGTGATTTGAGGAATCCTAGAACGTTTCTATGTTTCGCATATAAGCCACCTATTAATATTTCCTCAAATAATTCTTCTATTCACAAATTTCACACATGCACAAAAGGATGAGAATTAGATAATTACAAAGTGAAATTTCCCCTAGGATTGAATAAGTATTCAATTGTGAATTCTATCAGAGTTTGGGTTTTATAGATTGAGCGTTATATAATCATATTCAGAGAATCAGATCCAAAATTATCATATTTAGGAAATCAGATCTAGTATTATTGTATTCAGGAAATTAAATCCAAAATTATCGTATTTATGAAATTAGATCCATAATTATCTTTTATATTAAATAAGATCCATAATTATCATATTCAGGATATCAGATCCAGAATTATCATATTCAATAAATAAGATAAATAATTATTGAATTCAATATATCGAATCCAGAATTATCATATTCAGGAAATCAGAACCAACATAATTGTTTTGAGAGAATTATATATAGCATCATTGTTTTGAGAGAATCGTATCTAGCATCATTGTATTGAGAAAATCAGATCCAGCCAAATCGGACTGAGGAATCAGACTGAGCAACTATAGAGAAGATTCAACAATGAAATTATTCCTTTTTTTTTTGGTTCAATTACTTTATAAGAAAACATTATAAACTGATGGGAGTTAGTATAATCATTTCTATTAGGATATAGAAGGTTTATAATTGAAGTTGGCACATGTTGTACTCACTTCTTCTAAATAGTGAATTTCTATAGACCCATGGTAGTGGCTATGGAAAGGATGTAGGTTCTCACACTAAGGTAGAACCTTGTAAATTTTTTGTTATATACATTGTTTCATACTTTTGTATACATGAGTATTTAGTAAAATTTTATAGGGTTATAAATCATAAAAACTATTAGGGGTTTAGTTTCTAAATGTTTTGAAACTTATAAAAGTGAACAATTGATTCAACCCCCCAAGTTATTAGTAGATCCTTTGGACCTTCACATTGGTTTATGAAAAATCAAAATTATAAAAGGATTGATTAAATAACAATGTGATGAAGAGGATGAGGAGAAAACCTGTTTTTTGAAGTATTTACTCATTCTAGAAAAGAAATCTATAAATTTTAGAGTCATAGAAAATAAAGTATTGATTTGACTGAATTCTAAATTCATCATACATTAGGAAAAAAAATAAAATGTGGGCTTAGTACTAATGATATAAATATTAGTTGATTGAGTGTTATGGAGATATACTATATGGAAAATATAAAACAATGTTTTATTGAAATGGATAAATGAATATGAGATCTCAAGAGTTATTTAAGAATGAGTTCAAAGTACTAAAATCAGCATGATTTTTAGAGGTGTATGAGACATACATAGATAAAAAATATAAACAATTAAGCTAATGGAAGTCATGGAATAAATTCAAGGGTGAATTTTCTTTTATGTGAATTCAAATAAATTATTGAAATGGTGAGATATTTGTTTGATGGTTCAAAATTCAAAAAGGAATGATCATGATTCTAGATGATATTTGTAAGAGACTTGATGAGAACTATTGACCTTCATATCAATGATATATTTTAATTTTTTCAACCAAATACTAATAGAATCATAATAATACGATTTTGAGGATCACATGCCACTTATAAGAAAAAAATTAGTTAAATAATGGAGTGGGTCTAATCAGAAAATAATATTTCTTCAACTAAATATTCTTGTGAGTTGATTTTTTTATGATAGAAATGACCTATTAACTCTGAAGAATAAAATTGGTTGATGGAATATATAGTTTGATAAAAATTATTATTTGATGTGTAAATCACTTAAATTTTGAAGGTCTGTATACCAAAAAACCAAATGTACATGTTTCAGGGACTATAGTTCTAGACACCAAATTTTCGAATGTTTTAATCATGATAAGTTTTAGAATAATAATTTATCAACTAGATTTGAGGTAGATCAATATTTTTCAATGAAATTATTTGACGATATGATAATCCTTGTCATTTTTTTGAGGTATCATTGCAACTGGTGAGAACTAGTATAATATTGTGGGAAGACACTTGGTGAGGGATGCACTTTGGGTATCAGATGACAACAATCCCACACCACATGTAATTGATGATAAAATTATTAGTAGATGATCAATATATGAGGATAATAATTTAATTTTGAATGGAGTCAGTTTCCATCATTATGATTTAACCAAATAAAAATATTATATTTATATCTATCTATTATATTTTTTTCGATATGTGGTAGGATGAGTTCATTTTTCTTATTAGTTTAAAACTCTAACAAGTTTCAGAGGTCAATTTCAAGCTTTTCGAAATTATAAAATGATACCAATAATTCAACCCCCCTCCAAGTGGTTTATCTATTACTTGGAATCTCACTCCGTATTTTACTAAATCATCATAGAATTATTTTCATTTCACCTTATATTATATCATATAGAATAACTTTTGAAACAATATCAAAAAATAATTTTTCATAAAATCTAAAACAATTTAGGATAATCAATATTATTAAAATTCAATCCCTATTTATTCAACCACTATGTGAGTCCCCATTATCCATTTAATCATTGTAAATAGATATGAATTCATGAATTTATAGATGTAAGAAAATATCAAACTAGAAACAAAGAATCTTTCTCACTCAAGCTAAAAAGGTATCTGGTGTGATTTCTTTTAACCACATATATCACTATAACTATGTCCACCATTTGCATCATATAAAATAATTCATATTTATATGATCTCATTTTCCAAGTCATTGATTAAACATGGGACACAAATTATGTCAATACCATATATCCTACCTATATGTTCTGAATTCATCAAGTTTAGATTGAAAAGTTCATTGATTACATCACAAGTAACATTCCCTTTGGGATGAGCACATCATATGGACCTCATAAAGTATATAATATCATTACATATCTTATCTAGGTAGGTTCATGCACTCTTCAATTCTATCTAAATAAATAGATAAAAATCATATTCATCACACAAGATAATAAGTCCCATATTTTTTATGCTTCAATTGATAACCTGATAAAAAAAATACCCAACAACCCCTGATTAGATATGACTCAAGGTTTGTGTAAAAAAGGTACCTATGTGTAATATTTCTCATTATAGATGTCTTTCAAACATCAGATCTTATATAAATACAAATATAAAACACACACCCCTAGAATACCAAACATATAGTATATCACAATATACGTAGTATACATGATAGGTCACATAGCACACAAAACCATTTAAATGACTCATGAGTATATTTAATATCTCTATATAAAATCATAACCATGGTAACCTTAATATATTATCACAACCTAGAATAATATAAAATTAATATCAAATATTGAGAACTAAAAATTATACTTTAAGAGGTTATTTAGAATTTAATTTCAGGTGATATATGCAACCATTGTGAATGAATGATGTAATAAAGACAACCATTTATATAAAAGGATATATTTTCTATTATTAAATTCATTTTTGAATACTAATAAAACCATGTATAAACACATGTATAATCATATCACATATGAAAGGCCACTAAAGATTCCTTATGTTTGGTTCACTTTTAGGGTTTTGTTAAAATAGTTAGTTTCAATATTATAATTACCATTTCTCCATGTGACCATTTGATAAAATTATCTTACTAAACTATTTGATGTGTAATGTATATAAATAAATACATTATAAATCATAGAGATACTTGGTAATCATATTCTAAATGATTAACTCTCTAAACATAGTATTCATGATTCTTAACATCGCAACATCATATCTTATGATGTAAATAACTTTTCCTGATTACTTAAGACTATTTCTGAGTTCATCATAATCTTCATTCATGTATCCTCTACATATTTTTTCCCTTGAGATCTTATTTTTTTAAAAACACAACACTTTACATTATTTATTTTGAACACATAATAAACCCGCTTTTAGTATATAAATTACGATTCACATTATATTTTGACTTGAATAAACCTTTATTGGTTATCTTTTAACTAATTTAAGTCCAATCATACTCCCACCAGAATCTTAGATACTAAATTAATTTTAGAATATGATAATAAGATGAAAAAAATTCAGTTTTAGGAAATAACATTTATTTCCTTTGGTGGGAATATATACCAAATAAACTATTGTATAAATATCTTAAATAATAATATATGTGTGTGGATAATTATTCTAAAAGAAGATTTTATACTTTAAAATATTCCATTTATTTATATTGGTGCCTCAATTCCTCCTATTTTTTTAAAAAATAGGATAAACTAATTATCATGTGTAAAAACCACTTATTTCATTACCTTATTTATAATCATGTTATTAAATCCCGTGAATCATAAAACAAGTGTATTAAATTCTTTATCAAATATTTTTTAGAATAACTATTTGTTAAAACATTTATTCTCTTATCAAATAAGAGTAATAACATGGATATACACATTCTTATAAAATAAAAATTATCTTGATTTATTCCTTTTCATTTAAATACCATGATTTAAAACCCTTTATTTCATAATTTTAATAAAAAAACAAGCTCTATAAAATATTTATTTGGTTTTGAATGCCTCTATATTTACAACTTTTTTAAGATATAAATTTGGTATCATATGTAACAAAACCAACTCCAGTAATCTATAGCTAAATTTTACATTTTTACATTATCATACATTCACGAGATAAAATACCAATGGACTAATAATTTTATAATTCTCAGGGAACCAGATACATACATAGTACTCAAATTATATTGGCAATAAAATATATCAAATATAATAATTATTTAAGGATGGGGATTATAAATAAATAAATATTTATACTGAACCTACAAGTATTCAGGGATACCCACCCTAAGACCTCCCACAAGACACGTCAGAGTCATAACTACTAGGCTATGCCCATAGGGGAAATAAAAAAATTAAGGCGAATTCAAAAGATATCATTTTACATCCTTATAAATCAATAAAAGAATTATTCTTCATATCCTATATAAATGAAATAAAATAATATTGAACTCAAATACTCAGTAAGGGTTAAGTATAGTGGAATATATAATGATTAAATAATATATAATCAATATGGAATTTAAACTAATTAAAAACTCATTCCATTTAATCAATAACATGAGAATAAAATGCATCCATGGATAATATCAATGTAAAAATCTCATGGATAATAATAATTAAGTTCTCAATGGAGAAAATATTTATTATTTTATTTAATGATCACATACATCATGATATCTATACTGTCAAATCCATGTGCTAATAAAATTTAATCAATGGGTTGGTATACACTAGAAACTTATTAAATTTGGCTGATACCTAATAATGAATTGAGGGGATATATAATTCCAAGCACAAATCATCACTTCTGTCTAATGAATTTTTCCTATATTGAATGATTAATTTAATTCATAAACAATGTTCTTTGTTAACAAATATCTATAGTGAATAAAGAATAAAGAATATTGATATATCCCTAGACAATCAAATAACATTCTAAGTAAACACAGTATGTAGAAATGGAATACAATTTCGGAAATAATCATATCCATGATATAAATAAAATAAATATTTAAGATAAATTTAATGTCAAATAATCATAATATAATGAATGTTTCAAGATAATTTTAACGAGAATAAAATTAATTAGAGTTTACATAGGTTTTATGATAAATTAATTCCTTTTTAAGGATAAAAAAATAAATTTAAAACATTTAAATAATATTTATTTAATGAGTTTTCTTTTGAAAAATATTTAAAAATTGTAAAAGAATAAAAATATCATAAAATGGTTATGGTGGTGGGGAAGTCCATTAATGTCGTATATGTTAAAATGAAAAATTCCTTTTGTCTTTTTAAAATCAAAATTACAAAATGAAAATTTTAAAAAAAATGAGAAATATTAATATAAATCCTGGTAAAAATTAAATGATAAAATAAAATATTCCTAATAAAGAATTTTTTAGTTAAAAATATCTTTTTTAAAATAATTTTGACAAGCCTGGACACATAAGAAAAAGATACATGATTAAAAAGATGAATAAGATTATATTTTATTTTAAAAGTTTCATTAATTTATTGAAGTTCAAAAGTGGGTAAATATTCGAATAAAATATAGAATATTCATAAATATTATAGGATAATGAAATAGATGGAGTTTTTAAAGTATATATTATAATATTCCTTTAATAAAATAAAATCAATCTCAAAAAATAGAATGTAAAATATATCCTTACAACTTTAGTGACTTTTAAATTATAACCCATTGAAATAATAAACATGAATTAAAAAATTATTAGTCATGAATAAATAGGTATTCATGTTAAATATAAAAAATGGTAATTATATACACCACATAAATTTTAATAGGTTCATAATAACAAATATGTCTCAATAGATTGTAAATTGACAAGAAATCTATTATCTAGCACTACCCATTCATTGAACATAATTTAACCTCATTTATAATGGTTTTAAACATGTAATAAATTTATAATAAAACAATATTAATATTTATAATATCATATATCTCCCACTTATAACATCCTATCACCCATTCATTATTAATATTTCATTATTAATGTTGTTTCGTTTGTTGACGACTTCATTTTATCATGCAGGTTTTGTTCTAGAAGTTCATGTTCCATGAATAGGATAATGTTACATTATCTCAATAATTATATAAATTTAATAAATATAATTTTTATTCATTATATAAATTTATAGAATCATTATTGAAATTTGGAAAAATAAAATGAATCACATCGCTTCATAGAGACGGTAGGTCATAACTATGAACGAGTGACATTATCATTTTCTTTGTAGGTGAAAGGGTATAGAAATGTATAATATTATAATTTTATAGAATAAATTTTGTTACATAATAATCATATATATTCATTATTTACATTATTATTATTATCCATGTAATTCGGTGATAGAAACATATTACATTGGTTAACGAGACGGTAGTCCACTGTACACTTGAGCGATGGTTTTGTTTTACATTTGAAAATGAAGGAGATGGATAAATATTATGAGATAAACATTATAAAATACCATTATATGTTATATAGTGGTTTTATTATATTATAAATATTAATATAGAATTTTAAGGTAGTAGATGAATAAGTAAACAAGAAAGATCTTGTTGAAGATGATTACCAGCATTGAGAAAAACCACAATTGGATATCTTATTAAGAACCCTAGGTTTGGAATTCCTAGATTAATAGTATTTCAAGAAAATTTAAAATTATTTCAGGGGGATATTTATTAGGTTTTCATTGAGATAAATGTCTCAATAGGTGTAAAGGAGTGTGAGAGAGTAGGTTCCCATTTATAATTGAGGTGAGTGTCACACTTGTAAATTTTAAATGTTTTAAAATAATATTAAGTAACTTATTGGAAACAATGGCTCCAAAATGGAACATATTATATGTTGATAAAGTTAATTTCAAAATAAAACTATCTAATTAGGTTTTAACATGTTTTTATTTCATTTTAACCCTTATCGTTTTAGGTTAACTATCACACCCCGACCTCAAATACTCTTTTATTTTATACTCTAATTAGTCTAGGGTCTTGTGGTAATATTTTGGGTTTGAGTACTAGTAATTTTTTTTAGTTTTCAGAAGGTTTTTTCAAGTGGATCATGGTTACTACACAGTTAGTAGAAATAGTGTGGCTGAGTCGTGCTACAGTTTTAGGTGGGAAAAACTAACTGCATGACTGTTTGGTAGGTACCAGGAATCCATGTGCCATTACATTAATGGAAAGAGAGATCTGCACAGTTACCACATGGCTTGGAAAGCTATGCAGCCAAACTATACAGTCATGCCAGGACATTAAAAACATGGATCCCTCTTTCCCTCTCTCATCCCTTTAACCCTAATTCGAGCCCCTCTCCTCTCCTTCATTTTTGGCGCACCAAGGGGTCCCAATACCCCTTCTCCCATGGTTCTAATTCCCCCATGGATCAATATTCATGCTACCATGGAAACTTTATAAGGTTTTTGGGCCATTTTTTCATTCTTTTTCTTCCCTCCCTCTTTGATATCTCAGTTCTCCTGTGGTAGGCTCTCTCTTGGAAAAACCCAAAATTTTTGGGTTTCTTATAATTAGTTTTCCTTTGGTTTTAATTTTTAGGAAGGATTAATGGGGATTAGATATCCCTTCTATGAGTTTTTTTTCACTTTCGTACTCACCGAGGTTGGTGTTTCCATATTCTTCTTTCTTAAGGCATTTCCTTTGATGCTTGGAATTTTAAATAAATTTATAAATTTGATTTGAACCTATTTATCATCCTTGTTAAACTTATAGTATCATTTTGAAATTGGTTAGATTTGTTAAAAATATGTTTTCAAGAGATTTATGTTAAATGTCTTGGGTTATGGCACCAAGGGCGCTTTTTTGAAATGTCCTTGTTCTTTTAAAGTGAAATTGACGTTTTTTATAAAATGTATAGAACTTATGATGTTGTGAAAATGTTTATTTTTTGTGATTTTGGTTTCATGTCAATAAATTGGTAATTTTATAGGATGATAAATGTGTTAAAATGACTTGGAATGTGTTTTATGGATTTAAGGTGATGATTGTGTTCTTTTAATAATGTGAGTGATTGGATTTGGATTCCAAAAAAGTTGTGATTTTTTTAAACATTTCTCAACCGTCTTCATGGATCTTAGGAGTTCCATTGGATGTAAACTCAAATGAATATGGTTCTTTATATTGTTGGTTTCTCTAATCCTTGGTTTTTGAAGATGTTTTTATTTTCTATTTTTTTTGTCCCTTCTTGTGTCTTTTAAAAATGATTTGAAATAAAATCATAGAGTGTATGCTCCATTGTATTTCGGTGAATGTGTGGCCCAAACATCCATTTGGCATGTTTTATTAGTTTAGTGTTTTTACAAAAATGGGGGTTTAGAAATATTCTAGGTAAATGTATTTGGGGTGTCTCGATTTAGAGGTCCATTTGGAACTTTCTTCTCAAATGTGATGTTGGTGTTAAATTTTTTGTAAAGATTGTGTTTGGAAAGTGTGTGTGCTCGGTTGGAAACTTAAGGTGTTTTATAAAATTATTTGAATATTTATATGGTATGGAGGCCCAGTTGTCACCTTGTGTGATGTGAAATTTTTATGTATGTATATTGGGAAACATTATAGGTGGGATTTCCCGTCATGGGTTATCATATATTGTTGTCTGTGTTTGGTGTAGTAAAGTGCGGTGGTGGTAGGTAAGATGAGTCACTCGTGTGTTGGCCTCCTATGTGCACAATATTATTATTACCACCATGGGTTCCCAGGAATATTTTAGATGATCGAGTGATGGTAGCTTTCCAGCCTTTATTAGATAGGTTGCTACCGTCATGGAGTTGTAGATCAGCCATGGGGGTTGGGACACTGGTGACGCTAGGATAAAGCATCCAGTTGGTTATTGACTTGGTGGCTTCACCATACACCGAAAGGTGGTTAAAAAAATTGTATGTCCATGGGTCTTCTAGGTATGTTTAGGATCACCCATGGTTATTATTTATATTTCTTATTTACATTCTACTATACTAGTTTTCAGCATGTATTGTTTATCTATTTCTTTTTATCAAAGACTTAGAATTCCTTGTTTTGGTTTTTGATTATAAAATTGTAATTGTTTTGGAATGTGTTGTTTATGAAAATGTGAAAACCTTATTTTTATAACTCTATTTCAACATAGTGTTAATGGAATATTTTGGAAAAGGAAACACTTAGATTACATGGTTTATCATTGGAATTCCAAATAATCATTTCAGTGCTCACACCTACTTTATATTTTCATTTGTAGGTTCTATTTGATCAGGTTCCCCTTTTCAGTCACTCTTTATTGGAGAAAATATTTTCTTGTGGTTGGCGGTGACCAAGAGGTCACATGCAAATCACGTGGAATACTTTTAGTTTTGGTTGTTTTAGTTTTTAGTCTGTTTATTTGTATCTTGTGATCAAATCACTTATTTATTTAATTGACATCTAATTGTTAATATTTTCTACATTTTTTATTTTTTATATTTATTTATATGATATTGATTGTTCATTTATATGAGTTCATTTTTACCTCATGTATGTTGTGATACCCAGAACTAGTTTCCAGCCCGTGGGGATCAGGGATGCCCTTTGGTCCATTCCAAGAACTAGGTTGGGTGTCAGTTCGGATGGCATCCTGGGATAGTTTGTGAAAAAATGGTATGAAATCCAAGCCATTGATATTTGGGGTCTCTAGTCAAAGGATATTAGAACTTTTGGGACTCAAGAGGTAGGTGTGAGAATATAATCACGAACTCTTTCTCATACTAATCCTCAATTCACCAGGGGTAGTCTGGGATTTGAACATTTTTTATTGAGTTGTATTGGGTTGAGGGATAGCAAAAAAGGTGATATGGTGTCACATTGTGATCTTTCATGGAGTAGTGACCCATGTAGAGTCATTAAAGGTCCTCTTAGTGCTATGACCTTATTGGGTTATGGCCAACTACTATATCATTGTGTTAGGCATAGATATTAGTCCCTCATTCTGGTATCATGGTGTCATTTGTGCTTTGTTTTGGTTTTATCCAGTGTAAGTGTGTTTTTGGAAATCACAAATATTTTTTGAAATAAAAATTATTTCTTTAAAATGGTTGAAAATGGGTAAAATGGGGTTTGAATGAAATTTTTTCAGTTTGAAAAAAAATGTTGCATGTTTGATTTGATAAGGAAAAGAGATGTTGGCCCTTGGAACTCTTTATGGAAGGTTATATTTTTGGGGGTATTTACAGAATGTGAATGGGGGAACTTTTTCGTGGATGATATAAATGGATCTGGATGGACACACTTGCTGTGGTTCATAAGATTCAATGTTTGAGGTTTTGAAATTTAAAGGTTAGGAAATTGGGTCCATTTTAAAATGTATGATTTTTTTGAAGAAAGTGTCCTTAGAAGAAATATTTTTCTAAATTTGAGTGAAATTGGATGCCTTTGAAAGTAATTTTTTTTGTTCATGTTGTATTTGTTTGGCTCCTGAACGAGTTGTAGTGGGCTCATTATTTTCTTTTAAATTTTGCCTTGGTTTGATGTTGTCTTTGGTTTTCTTTTTTCATGTTGCTTGGGAAATGCAGCCTAGAAAGGTCCCCAAAGTTTCTAATGAGTCACGCCCAGTTTCGGGTCCTTCTCAAATGTTGATTATTTTATGTGGTGATCAAGGTCTGTTAAAGGATGCGGAGTGGCTTGAGGAAGTAGAGAATGTTTTCAGGATGTTGGGAACTCCTGAGGCTATAAGAGTTCGTGCAATTAGGAGGTTGTTTGAGGGTACATACATTGACTAGTGTGTGTTAGTTTCCCCTTCATCAATGAAATTTGAGATTATGTGGGATGTTTCTAAGACCTCTTTCATCCAAAGGATCATACAAGAGGTGGTGAATCTGAGGAAGGTGGCTGAGTTATGGGTTGTTTGGCAGGGCCAACTATCAATAAAGTCTTATGTTGACCATTTTAAAGAGTTGGTTCAATTTTATTTGGAGATAGTAATATAATATCAGATAAAAATACCTCTCTTTATATGTGTTATTTTTTAGAGATTGTATAAAAAGTGATCTCATCGGGATAAACCTATTTTGAGAAGTTTGTAGATGAGGCATTCATGGTTGAACTGGTTTTCATGGTGCATTTTGTGGTGGTTGGTTTTCATGAAGGTTCCCCATCTGGAGAGAAGCATATGCCATAGGAACCAATTTCTAAGGATCCATATTCCTTGGTTATGATTTCAAGTTTTTCATACCACAATTTTTTGTACCATCATTGTGGCCGGTCTAGGAATTCAAAGCCATCATATCACATCCCATTCAAGTCCTATCATCACCGTGGCCATTTGGATCATCTAGAGAAGTTATGCATGAAGCATTACATGAAGAAGGATTCATGATTATGGGATGATAATACCTAATTTTGAGGTAAGAGATGCTTCATCCATCAGATCCCCAACCACAAGTCTCAGGGTGAAGCTTGTGCACATATAGGAGTTTTCGGGGGTGTGAATCTTTTGCCTAGTTTTTTCCCTATATAGAGATGGAAATATTATAATCCTTCTAGTTTCATTTATCTAATTTTTTATGTTTTCTTTTTTTTGTAGTGATATGATGAAATTTTTTCATTTTAATCTAGGTAATTTTGTTCAAATGGATGTCGCCTTTGAATTAATTTTCTTTCTTAAGGGGTCTTTTTCTCTTAGATGGGTCAAATTTTGTTTTTGATTTTAGTTGAGCTCGTTTGTAGATGTTTGGGTTTTGTGAGATGAGGGGGAAATATTTCTGGTCGTTTATATAGTTTGGGTTGTTTCATTGGTTATCATTTTTTTTGGATAATCTAGCTAGGGTGAAGAATTTTTTAATTCTGGTGGTGATGTTTTTTCCTACGAGGAGGGTTATTGTCCCTCATAATATGTTTCCATGTTCCGACATCCTGGTATGCTGGGTTGTTTTGTAGTAGGTTTTTTTCTTGATTCCTTATAGTGGAGTATTTTTTTATAGTTCAACGGAGATGGTTTACCTTAGAATTAAATGTTCCTTAGTTCCTGGTTTCATAAATGTCATTTTTTGGGTAGTATGAAGAAGTTGGTTAAGTTTGGTTTGGGAGTTCATGTGTTTCCCCTCTCCCCAGGGTGGTTAGATTAGGTTTAAATTATCATGTTATTGGAATTTTTATTTTGGGGAGAACCATCCCATGTCCTCCCCTAAATATTGGGCTTTGTATTCTTCTTGAATAAGTCGGGTGTGACCTGTGGAGAGTAAGGTCACCCTGGGATTCATGGTTTTTCTCAGTTTTGTCTGGGCATGGACTCAAGATTTTGTTAACCATCATTTTGATGAATTTATGAGTGAAGAAAGTGTCTATGGTTGGATGAATTGTCACACCCCGACCTTGAATACTTCTTTATTTTATTCTATTATTAGTCTTCGGTATTTTGGTCAATGTTTTAGTTTGAGTCCCAGTTAAATTTTTTGGTTTTTGGTGTTTTTGGAAGTTTTTTCTTGGTGAAGCATGGTTACCGCATGGTTAATAGAAACCATGCGGCATAGTCATGCTGTGGGTCTAGGTAGTAGAACCAAATACAAGGACAACACACTATTATGAAATAGGTCATAGGTATCCATTCACCATTATATTTATGGGAAGAGAGATCTGCACAGTTACAGCACTGTTTGGATAATTGTGTGGCCAAACCGTGCGGTCGTGTCAGGTTATTAAAATATTGGATCCATCTCTCTTCCCCTTAAGCCTAATTCAAGACCCTCTCCTCCACTTCATTTTTAGAGCACCTAGTTGTCCCAAGACCCCTTCTCCCATTGATCTCCTCCCTCTATGGATTAATCATTAATCTTCCAAGCTATGTTTCGTAGGGTTTTGGTCCATTTTTTCTTCCCTTTTTTCCCTCCATCATTTATTTATTGGTTATCCTTTGGTGGGACCTCTCTTTGTCAAACACTAAATGTTACGATTTCTTTTAATTCATTTTAATTGGGGTTCTAATGTGTTTGAAGGATTTTTGGGTCTTAGATTTCCCTTCTCAGAGAGTTTTATCTCTTTCGCACTCACTATGGTAGATATTTCCGTGTTTTTCATTCCAAAATAATTTACATTAATACATGGAATTTTAAATAAATTTTTAAATTTTATTTACAACTCTTTTTCACCCTTGTCAAACTTATTATAGAATTTTGGAATTGGTTTGATTTTTAAAAAATGGGTTTTCATGACATTTGTGTGAAATGTCTAGGTTTATGGCACCAAGGGGGCTTGTTCGAAATGCCATTGTTCTTTTAAAGTGGAATTGGGGTATTTTATGATATGTTTTTCCCATATGATGTAATGATAATGTTTTTTGTTTGTGAGTTTGGTTTTCTGTGTATAACTTGGTAATAATATAGCTTGATAAATGCGTTAAAATGTATTGGAAAGGGTTTTATGAACTTTAGGGGATGGTTTTGTTATTTTTATGATTTTAGTGGTTGGATTTGGTTTCATAGAAGGTAGTGATTTTTTTTAAATGGTTTTCAAGTGTCTGCTTGGAAGTTGGGTGTTCAATGGGATGTTGGAACATCCATGGGTGCACTAGGTTCACACATGGATGTACCCTCAAATGAATATGGTGCTTTAAATTGGTGTTTCATCTAATCCTTGTTTTCCTAAGTGGTTCTTGTTTTCTAATTTTTTTAGTCCCTTCATGTGGATTTTAATAGTGATCTGAAATGAAATTTTAATGTGTATTCACATTTGTCTTTTGGTGTGTGTCTTTGTGAATGTGTGGCTCAGGGGGCTATTTGGTATGTTTTACTAGTTTCATGTTTTTCGTAAAATGGGGGTTTTGAAATGTTATTAGTAAATGGATTTGGGGTGTGTTGATCTAGAGGAATGTTTTTAATTTCCAACTCTAAGGTGATTTTTATGTTAAATTTTGGAGAAGATTGTGTTTGTATAGTGCATGTGCTCGGTTACCAACCTAAGGTGTTTTATTAAATAGATTTAATGTTTAGATGGTATGTCAGTATAGTTGGCACCTTGTGTAATGTGAAATGTATATGTATGTATATGGGGAACCTTTATAAGAGGGATTTCCTTTCATGTGTTATCATATTTTGGTGTCTGTTTTTAGGGTTGGTAAGTCTGGTGGTGGTAGGTAAGATGAGTCATGCGTGAATTGGCCTCTTACTTAAACAATATTATTATTACCAACATGGGTTCCAAGGAATCTTTTAGGTGATTAAGTGACGTTATCTTACCAACCCTTATTAGACGGGTCAGTACCCTCCTATAGTTATAGATAGTCCATAAGGGCTATGCAACTAGTGGGGATCAGATAGAGAATACTGTTGGTTATTGACTTAGGTGGTTCACCATATGTCGGTAGGTGGTTCCGAACCGAGTAAGTCTATGGGTCTTCTAGGGATGTTTAGGACCACCCATCATTATCATTTAAATTGCCCATTTATTTTCTACTATACTAGTTCCCATCCTGCACTGTTTATTTATTTAATTTTATCAAAGCCCTAACATTCCATGTTTTGGTTTTTGATTATAAAATAGAAATTGGTTTTGGAAGTAATATGCGGCCTATGTAGTTTAGTAAAATGTGGAAACCCTATTTTTATTATTGTATTAAAAACTAGTGTTAATGGAATATTTTGGGAGAGAAAACACTTGGATTCTATGGTTTATCCTTGGTATTCCTACTTAGTATTTCAATGCTCATGACTGCTTTATCTTTTTAGTTACAGGTCCTGTTTTCTCAGGTTCCCCTTGTCTAGTCACTTTTTATTGGAGAAAAGTTGGCCTTGTAGGGGGTGGTGACCAAGAGGTCACATGGAGATTACATGGAAGCGGTTTATTTTTGCTTGTTTTAGTTTTTTAGTTTTTTTATTTGTATCTTTTGATCAAAATAGTTGTTTATTTAGTTGAGATTTATTTTTTTTATTTTTTTTTGTTTTCAATTTGTTTTATTTATTTATCCGGTCTTGATAGTTCTCTTTGGGGATAAAATCCTTACCTCTTGTATGTTTTGATGCCCGGCACTAGTTTCAAGTGTGTGAGGATCAAGAACACCCTTTGGTCCAAGACACGAATAAGGTCGGGTGTCAGGTTGGATGATATCCCAGGCTAGTTAGTGACATTAAACCCCCAGTAAACCTATTTTAACCATAACTGTGGTGATAAAATTTTTATGATTTTACTATTTATTATAAAAAAATAAAATTGGAATCCTGATTTTTTTTCGAAATATTGATTCAAAATATGGAATCCTTTTTATCAAATTCAATTCATATAAGTTGTAAAATATTATTTAAAAATAATCCTTCAAACTCTGTAGAAAAAATAATTTTTCAAGAAATGTAATTATCACATATAAGATGATATTTAATTAAATATATGAAAATAAACATCATTATATAGATTTAAATTTATATAGTTAGATATATAATCTATAAATTTAATTTAAATCATTCATCATTAAATATTATTTTCATTAATTAAAAAGGAAAGACATTAAAGATTTAAATATTGTTTTCTAAAAAATATCTCTTTTTTACCTTTAAATGATCTTCTATTTATTTCTATCAAATTGATATTTAATACATGGTTAATTATACTAATTATAACATATTGTTATAAATAAAAAGTATGAATAGTTAAATAATTTATTTTCTTTTATTCATAAAATTTTTTTATAAGGAAAAATTCCAAAAACTTTGTCTAGGCATATTTTGACCTAGTCAGTTAAAAATTGATATTCATCCTATCTAATAAGACATTTTGTACCATGCAATATTAAAATTTTTATTAGATTATAGATTTATTAAAATATAATTTTAATTTAATATAATTTAAGATTGTGTGTCACATTCTTCCCTCCCATAAAAAAACATCCTCAAAACATTCATGGATATTAATTTTGAAATAAATAAGGGTAATTATTCTTCATTGCATCCTCTTGTTCCCACAATGTTTCCTCCATTTTATGATTTCTCCCATGTACCTTTACAGTCTAGTCATTTGATTCCTCAATAATATTTCTCTAATGTCAACAATATTCATAGCATCTTTATAGTATGATAGATTAGGTTCTAGTTATGTTTCTTCAAAGGTGAGAACATGCATTGGGTCTAGAATATACTTCATTATCAATAAGATTTGGAACAAATCATCTACTTTAGAGAGGATTTATAGCATTTCCCAATTTTTATACAAAACCACAATTATTTCTAGGATTTCAAAAATTCTTCATACACCTAGGGATCTGTTTTTATTTCTTATTGAACCCTATAATATCCTTCTATGGAGATACGTTCAAGAAAATGTGATTTCCCATTTGAAATTCTGAAAATTTCCTTCATTTTTTGGCATAATATTTTTATAGAATTTAGCTTCTTTAATATGAATTTGAATAGTTTTTACATTTTCTGTTGTCTATTAATAAAATTCTAGGCCTATAATCTTCCTTTCCACCACTTCATCCCATTAATTGGGAGTATGAAATAAATTTCCATATAATGATTCATACAATTCCATTTGAATACTTTAATGGAAGCTACAATTATAGGAAAACTATACCAAAGGTAAATACTAATCCCATATACTATTAAACTCTAGTTATCGTGACATCAACATGTCTTTTTATGTTTTAATAGTCTTTTAAGTCTACCGATTAGTTTTATGATGATAGGAGGTGCTCAAATGAAGCTCAATATTGAGAGCCATATAAAGACTTTTCTAGAATGTTGATATAAATCCAGGAACTTGATCATTCACAATAGAAAGAGTTTTTATATGAATTCTTACACATTCATTAATATTGTTCTTTGTAAGATTATAAATATATGAATATTCTCTTGTAGTGAGGAAATGTGAATTCTGGGTAAGAGGTTAAAAAATAACCCATATTACATCATTATTTCTAGGAGTCTTTGGTAATCTATTTGAAAAGACCACAGTAATATCATCCCATTTCAACACAAGAACGGGTAGAGGTTTCATAACTCCATTTAGATATCATCACATAGTCTTAAACAATTTAAAATCCTAGAATCATGATATATAACCAACAATTACCATATTTATATTATCATACTAAAAATGATTCTTCAAATATGTATACATCTTGATGCTACTAGGGTGTATAGATAAAATTTTGCTAGAAAAACATCCAATAATTCACTTTTTATCTTACATATATATAGAACACATATCCTTTTCCAAAATTTCATAACCGCATCTTTATATACAAACATTTCTAATTTTCCATCATTCACAACTTTAATTTTCTATTTAAATTTAGCATCATTATGTTGAGAACCTTTTATCTTTACTAATAAATTTGGTTTTATAATCATTTGAAAAAGGAGTCATGTATCCCATCATTATAAAATATCATATCTTAATTTACCCTATCTATGAACATAATATTTTTATTAATTAACATTTCATTCAAAACAGCATGATCTTTTCCTCTCAATGAATTTTCTACCTTATTTTCCTTCTTTATGTGGTAGTGTATTGAGAAATCCTAATATTTGAGTAGCTAAAGACATTTAATTTTATTTATATTGATCTGCTTAAATGAAAATATGTATTTTATACTCATATTATTTGTTTATATCTCACATAATTATCCATAGAGATAATGTCTCCATATCTTCAATGAAAATATTACAGTTACTAACTCAAGACCATGAATTGGATAACTCTATTCATGGTTATTTAACTACCTTGATTTATATGAAATATATTTATCATTCTATATAAGTACAGAACCATGTCCATTATTAGATGAATTACTATATATAAAAAATCCATCATTTTCTTATGGTAGTTTTAAAATCATATCATTGACCAATCTCTTCATCAGTTCTTCAAAAATTCCTGACGTTCCATTTTCTATACGAACATAACCCCATTCTATATATGTGTGGTTAATGATCTAACCAATCTAGAAAAAATTAAAAATTATATTATATTATTCTCACAAACCAATGTAACTATGTACCTTGATTATGTACTTGGGTGTAGGACATTATTTGGCTACCTTTGTATTCATAATGTTAATTGTGATTCCACATTTGGGGAAAATATAGACATGAAATGAAACAACCTGAATATTGAACTCGTAAATTCTATATTTCCCATATATCTATGTTCTTCTATGATTCTCAATAATAATTAACAAGTTATTCTCATAGTCCTTATAGAATTTATAATATAGTGAGATATATTCAATAAATACTAGAAAACAATTATGAAGATATTCCTTAAATACTCTATTCATTAGATCCATAAATAAAAATGGTGGATTAGATAATCCAAATGGAATTAAAATAAACTTTTAATTTCAATACCTTGTTTTAAACATTGTCTTTGGAATATATTTCTTCATTACTCACAGTTGATGATACCCACAATGAAGTTCAATATTCTAAAAATATTAAGCTCTATTAAGTTGATTGAAAAAGACATTAATGTGAGGTAGAGGATACTTTTTCTTTATTTTAGAAAAATTTATTTACCTATAATCAATGCATGTCCTCATGTATCTATTTTTCTTCTTAATAAAAATAATTGGGGATCCCCAAGTTGAAATAGTAGGGCATATAAATCCCTTATCACACAAATATTGTAGTTTATTTCTTCAACTCCACTAATTCCAGAGTTTCAATTATATATATAGTCTTTGATATATTTATTTCATCACGGATTAAAAAAATGGAAAACTAAACATTACACTTTGATGTATTTCCAAGAAATTCCCCAGGAAGTACTTCATTATATTGTAGTATAATAGGTAAATCCTCAATTTAAATATTACCTTTTCCATATGTAGGATGTTTCAACTTTTCTTCCACAAAAATATCATTAATAAGAGATATATGGGTGCATATAGAAAAAATAATTTTATAAATCCACCCCTATAAATATAAGAAATTATATATATTCATCATGAATCCGAATTTTCTTCTCTTCGTAAATTTTTTTTTTCATTATATTTTGAAATCAAATTCATGCCAAGGGTTATATTGAAGTCAACCATAATTAAAATAATAAATTATGAATATAAGGAAAATTTATGTTTCATATAAGGATCTTCCCACCACATCCTTACTGCGTTGAGATTTTCACTGGTATTTGTTTACTGAAAACAACTTTGTTATTGTTTTAGGGAAATATCAAATTTTTATGAAAAATATGAGATGAATTAAAAGAGTGTGAAGATATAGAATCAAATAATTTATTATCTAAATTTTAAGACATGATTAACGTACCTTTTATATAATATTTAATAAATTTATCCTCATCTATAGTGATCACATAAGCTTGGCCTTCTCCCCTTAGCCTCTTTTGTGCTACGTTACCTTGACACTTGGCAAATAGGTTTGAATAATTCTTCATTTATTTAAATTTAAAGCATAGGATAGTAAAGGTATCATTTTTCCCTTACATTAATTAACTTTATGACCCTTATCTCTACACTTGTAGAAAAATGAAATTCCCTTCATGAATATTTGAGAATGATTATTTCCATCATTTTCTCAGGATTGAAATTACTTCATTTTATTATTATTATACATTGATGCCTTTACTTTTTATTGGTTTCTATCAAAGATCTTCTTCTATTTATTTCCCTTGAATATATAGGATATAGAAAATTACTTCTCTATTTTGATGGCACATAATACTATTTCATCAAATAATATACCATTTTGAGAAACCAATTCCCTTCAGAGACAAGGCTTAAAACCTTCAAAGAAATGGCCAATCTTAGCTTCCATATTACCTATATAATATCTATCATACCTCAATATTCTTGTAAAGGTATCCTCATACTCTTTATTACTTTCTTATTCATTTTTATTTAATCTAAGGAACATTCTCTTCATTTTAATTTATTGTTCATAAGTAAGATATTTTTCAAATAATGTTTCTTTAAAATATCTCCATTACATGTGTTCTATTTTTTATTCCTCTATGGTATTATAAAACAATGACCACCATTAATCAACATAACATTTGAGATTATATAAAAAAATACAACCTTTCCCTTTCATTTAATCCTAATACTGGGAATATATTTTCAAGGGACTTAATCTATTTATCAAGTACCAATGGATAACAAGTTAAACTAAATTATGTGGGTTTTTGTCGCATGAAATGATCCAATATAGGTGTATTATTCAATATAACATCATGTTACTACATATATACAATTTGTTTAGTCATAAAAAGGGTAATCTTCCATAATATGGCCATGATATACTCAACTCCAATGCCAGTTATATTGGCTTTCTCAGCTGGTAAATTTAAATATTTTCCATGAGTATTGATTCCTTTATTTATTATAGGAACCAATTATAAATAATTGAATATACTTGATTAACTTGTGAAATTATTGATTTAAAACAATACAATATTATTATAAATTTTATGTAACACTTATTATAAATTGAATATTTATACATTTTTAATATATCAATCATAAATAGGGCTTCTTTAGAGATTTCTTTTAATAATAAATATATTTTCAAAATTTTCACAATGGTTTAGATAGAAAATTTTATTTATCACTGGAATATCCCCTTGGAGTGTGAAATTATGTGTACAACAAGAGAAATATTACCATGTATCATAATGATTGATGGAATACACTCGAACAACTCATTTCGATGTGATTACTCCTAGATGAATCTTTTCCAAAACAAAATTCACTTATAATATCTAAACAGACATGTATTGGTAGAAAAACCACATAATCTCTATCATAACAAAACTATAATTATATTTTCCTATATTTAGACATATCTTAAAATTGTTTCATATGGTTATGCTCCCAAATATATATTTTCATAAATCTAGGTGAAAAGGTTTCTACTAAACATTCTATGATACCAAATTCAAAAAACCTCAACCATAATATCCTAGATCCAGAGTCTTGTTTATTTTATTGGAATATATACAAGCAATCTAGTCCTTCTATATTGATTAGTTTAGCAGTTTTGGAGAACCAGATATATATATATATGGTACCCATTTATCATTGGGAATAAAATAGTAAGCATATGAAAGAAAACATTTAGCATCCTTAAAACCCATTCAAAGAATTATTCTACATATCATGGGGAAAGGAATTAAAATAATAGTGAGGTCAGCTTCTCAACAAGAGTTATGTAAATAAGAAGTTATCATGAGTAAATAAGGTATAATTAGTATAGAAAGGTAAATAACTGAAACCATGTGCCTTTTAACTAATGATGTGAAAAATAAATGCATCCATGGATTATATAAATGAAATAATATCATAGATAATAATAACTTAAATCTCATTGAATGGAATTCATAATATTGTATGTCATGTTCTTAGACATCATGATCTCTATACAATCAAATCCTTATTCAAATATAGTTTTATTGATGGGTACGTATAGACCATATAAACATTTAATTTTGAAATATGGTTTGTCTCATGTGATTTTTCAATGCATTGAGTGGCTATATGATTTTTATCCACACCCATCACTACATTTCCAACAAATTCCTCATATATTAAAACATAAATTTAATTCACAAACAATTCACCTTATCAAAAAATATCTGTACTGAGTAAAGGATAAGAAATATTAGTATTTCATATGTAAATAAAATAAATTTCAAGATAAACATCATATAAATAAATTGAATATGATTTTAGAAATAATCATATCCATGATACATTAAAGATGTATATGTTAGTGAAATGTAATTTCCAATGATCATAATAAATTTAATGTTTCAAGATAATGCTAATGACCAACAAATTAATTAGAGGTAATATAGGTTTTGTGATAAATTAATGTCATGAAGGATAAATGAAAATAGAATAAATGAATTAAGAAAAGATTTATTAAAATATTATTCATTTTAAAACCATATAAAACTTATAAAAGAAACTAAATATCCTAAAATGGTTATTGTGAAGGGAATTTTTTTAATTCCATACATGTAAAAATGAAACATTCCTTTTGAATTTTTGTAATGAATATCAAAATTGAATATTTCTGAAAATATTATAAACATTTCGTTAAAACCTTGTAAATAGTAAAGGATAAGTTAAAATAACCTTAAAAAATAATTTTAGTTATCAAATAAAAATATTATATAGTAAATTTTAAAAATATGTATATGGAGGAAAAAAGTACCCAATCAAAAAGGGAAATAAGATAAGATTTTAATTTAAGAGTTTCATTGATTGTCAAAAGTTCAAAAGTTCATAAAATTTTAAATAAAATATGGAAAATCCTTAAATATATATATTATAATAAGGTAGATTAATTTTATTTTTAATATATAATAATATTCTTTGAATGAAAATAAAAGCAATAGAAACGGATTGTAAAATAAATCATTACCACTTTTGGTAACTTTTAAATTGTGACCCTTTGAAAGAATAAAATTGAATTTGAATATTAATGATTGTGAATATGTAGTTATTCATGATAAATATATCAAAGGGGTAGAAAATACCCCACATAAAATTGAATAGATGAATAATAACTAATATGTCTTCATGAAATGTAAATTGAGACAAAATCCCAAATCTCACGCTTCTATTTAGTTAAACATGATTAAAATTAATTTATAATGGTATTAAACATGTTATTAATTTCCAAAAATAACCATATTCATATTTATAACAACATATATGATCCTTTTATAACATATTTTCATATTTTCATTAATAATATTTATTTATTACCATTGTTTCGAGTGTTAATTGTTTCATTTTATCATGCATGTTTTATCATGGAAGTTATAGTAATTATTAAATGGATATAGTTTCATCACATTAATAATTATACTATAGTTATAAATATAATATTTATTAATTATATATATTTTTATAATCATTATTGAAATTTGGACATGGAAAATGTGTCACATCACTTCATGGAGACAATAGGCCATACGTATGCATGATCGACATTATCATTTACCTAATGGATGAAAGGGTAAAGAGGTGGATTATAAATTAATTTTTAAAAATGAATATTATTTCATAATAATCCAAAATATTCATTAGTTCTATAATTATGACTATCCATGTAAGTAGGAGATGAAAAATAATTACATCAGTTCGCGAGGAGGTAGTCTTCCGTACAAACGTGCGATGATTATATTTCAAATTTTATGGAGAAGGAGATGGATAAATATTATTACATTAAGATAATAACATATAAATATATTTTATATACTTTTTATTATATTTTAATTAATAATACATAATTTTAAGGTTGTAAAATAATAAGTAAAAAAGAAATATCTTGGTGAATATGATTACCTACCCTTAGAAAAACCTCCACTGGATTTCAAATAATGAACCCTTCGGGTTGCTATTTTCAGAATACCAAAAAATCTAGAATGTTTATAAGGATGTTTAGGTTAGAATATGGTCATGTTTGGTAAAAAAAAAGGATCAATATTTTTATGTAAGTAAGGGTATGAGGTTCCCCTTTATAATTGAGGTGAGTTTCACACTTGTAATTTTTAGAAGATATAAAATAATCTTAAGATAATATTTTAGAAATATTGACCCAAAATGGATCATATTTTAATTTGGTAAGTATATGGTCTAAAAATAACAAAAATATTGGGTTTCATATATATTTTTGGGTTGTTTAGCCCATCATTATTAGGTTAATCCCTAGTAAACCGGTTTTAACCTCAACTATAGAGATTTTATTACTATTTTTATTATTTATTATGAAAAAATTAATGTGGCCCCATTAAAATTTTTTATATGATAGTTCCAAATAATTAACACATTTTATCAAATTCAATTCAAAAATATGGAATAATTAAATATAAAAACAAACTCACAAAATGTGTTGAAAAACTATTTTCTAATAAATGCATTTCTCAAGCATAAAATAATATTACCTTAACAGTATGATAAGTAATAATAATTATATGGATTAAAATTAATATATTTATATATGTAATATGAAAATTGAATTTAAATAATTTCCATTAAGTATTATTTTAATTGATTAAAATGGAATGACTTTATGCATTTAAAAATAGTTTCTTGAAAAATGTCCCTTTTACCTTCAAATGATCTTATCATTATTTATTTAAAACTAATAGTAAATAAATGGTAAATTATACATATTATAAGACATTATTAAAAATAAATGGATGAATATTTAAATTCTACATTTTTAATTATTCATAAAATTTAATTTTTTAGGAAAAAATGTCAAAAAATCATTCTTGTCTTATTTTGACCTAGTTAGTTCAAAATTGATATTCATCCAATAAATTTATTATTTTTATACAATGAAATATTAAAATTTTAATTTTATTATAGTTCTGTTAAAATATAATGCTCACTTAATTTAACTAAATCTCTCCTATTACATCATATAGACATCAAAATATATGAATCGATTTCTATAACACTGATACATGAGATGGAATTTACAAGGGGTTTTCAAAAACCTTTTAATGGTTTAGTAAATACCATTACATTTGGAATATTTTATTCCCTTATTGAAAACTCTATATTTAATTGACTAACATTACAAGTGAATGAATACAATCTTTTTCTTCTAGTTTAATCCATTACCCAATTTCACTATCAATAAAACACTAAATACTAGGCATTACATTCCTAGCTCATCTATCCTCAAAACCTTGAGGAAATAGGTTAAACTTTAATTAGAACACATTCACAATGTCATGAAATTTCAAATAATGAATCCATAATGAATTCCAATGATAGATCAATTCCAATAGGATATCATTAATCTATCATTGTCATTGAAATACTTCTTCACATTTACTTTGTGACTGGATACTAAAGTTACTTTGTAAATTTTTCAAGAAATTACTTTTTATAATGATTAAAATCGGTTTGTCCTAACACATCACCCATGTTTTACATCTATATGGCCTGAAGGGTTTTCTCGATCACTATGGTCTAGTTATAGTCACTTGGGTATTAACACACATAACCTTGGGAATGATTTCATCCAAAAAAACAAAATGTATCTTGTATAATAATATGAATCAAATAAACAAAGTTCATAATACAGGAATAAGTGAAAATCCATGAGATATCACAAAAAAATATAGGAGGATAATCCTAGATAATAAACCAAATCCATGGCCCAAACCAAAACCAAATCTCCATGTGAAAATATATCACCATCATCCCAAACCACTTCGATAGTGACATAAACCATGTTAATTCATTATGAAACATGGAATCCTTCCATTTACTAAGATTCTAAAAAACCAAGTATGTATACTCCCAGAGGTATATAAATGTTCTGAGGAAAATTCTCAGTATAAAAACAATTTCAATATATACAATGTCTATCCCTATAAAACCATTACTTTTAGCTTTAATGATAAATATGTTTCATAAAGAATTTCATTAAAAAATCTTTCTCATAAAATATCCTTTGGTTCCCTTAAAAAATGTCATATGAGAAAAAATAATAATATGAAAAAATGTATGAATAATAAAAAGAGGGAAATAATCAAAACCATCCAAGTAAACTCATATGATAAACATGTGATAAATCAAATCATGAAGCATTACCATCATGAATAAAACAAATAGCAAATCACCAATCTCAAAAATGGATCTAGACTATGGGAATACATTACTAGGATACACAAAGAGAACAAATCCCTCAAAATTTTAATACTAATGATAGCAATTCTTGCCATAGTTTATAGGTTAAACACCCAAATTCGTAGGGGTTCCACACTCACTACGATTATCATATGTCTATAAACCAATAACCCCAAGGATCAAAATGTACTTTTTCTTATCTAAAAAAATTAATTAAATCATTATCACCTTTTTATAAAATAGTTTCACATGTAAATTATTACCACTATTATACTTAAAACACATTTTATATTCAATAGCAACATTGAGTCACTTCATCAAACACAAGAAATTTATATAACCATATTTAAAGGAACCCCCATTTAAAACATTTTCCAAGACACCAAAGATATATTCACACAATCATAACCATCATAAATATGAAACAATCAATTTTTATAAAGAAATCCAAAGGAAAAAACCTGAAAAAAATATATTCCAGGGAAATGAACCATTTTATAGAAACACTAACATCACCAACATAAGAAACCAAATCACCTTTGATACCTATTACTGGAAACAAAAATATTGATATCCCATGATCCGAGGTCCACCAGGTATTTCCCAAGAAGGAGGTAATCACCCTAAGATACTACTTGATGAAATATTAATTCTCAGAACCCTTCTTTAAGTCATATGGATTGGTAACCCTAGAAGTGTATTGGGATGAATGGATTAATAGATCAGAAAATCATGTTTAATATGTATTAAAAATCCCCACTTAGTGATCTCGCATTCCATCAAAATGGGATGAAACTTCCCCCAAAATATTAGTAGCCAAATCGTTTAGTTAAAATTATGAAAATAACACTACCATGAATTGGTGTTCCAAACAACATGATGGTGGCCTTAACCACACCGTGACTAGGTGTCCCAATAGGGAAACCCTCTAAGGTGTGGTGTATAAACCATGGCCATTTTTACCCAATATTCTTTACATCATTGTGTGGTGGGGGACACCCTAGTTATGATCCTTAAGAATACACCCAACATCCAATTACCAAGAATATGCCCACCATAGGCATATTGACCTTACCCATTTCATGAAAATGGCCCCTAGCTTAAGTTATCTTGGATTATAGTATGTTCTAGCCTTTTTGTAAATATAAAGTCCAAAACCCCATTTAAAGCCAAAAAGAACCACCAAAACCTCCTAAAACTAAAGTTAACAAATATAAGGTTCAAATAAAACATACTTATGACCTGAATCTTGTCCCAATTTTCCCCCCATGATAATTTCTTCCCCCATAATGAATTTAGGATTATGAAATCATAAAGAGATAAGGCCATTGCAGCATCATTAGTGCTTCACGCTCCCATGTCTCATCTATATCCCATTAACACTATCATAGTAGATTTTCTAATGGAATAGTTTTTCCATGAAATATCTTATTATGAAAATCCACAATCTAGAGAGTTTGATAGGCTAAAGATAAACACCATCCAACTTTAAATCATGAGAAGGGTCTGGTTTATACCTCCTCGATTGGGATACATGAAACATGTCATGAATCAAATTCAAAAAATATGTAAATTCCAAAAACTATTCCACATACCTAAGATATTTTATGATCATGAATGGTCCAACATAATTGATTGATAAATTAACATGGTATCCAAATAAAAAATGTTTTATCAAGGAAAATAACTAAGAAAAACTAGATTGATAACCTAAAACTCCAACAGTCAGTGACATTAGTACACATATGATTTTTAGAGACTATAATTTTTTACTAACCTCTTTCGGATCAACTTAACCATTTATATCATATCTTGAACAAGACTCATTTAAACCAAATTATTCTACCCCAACTCCACCCAATACAAAGGATATCTTCATTACCACCCATAAAACCTTTAAAATAACACAATTTTAATTGACTCCTGATAAGTTTTTTTATAGTTGAATCTAACCAAATGCAAATGAATTTACCATGAACCACTAAAATAAAGAATGAATTCATAAATTATATCTTCAAGTATATGAATTTATTACTCAGTGAATCCATTCATCTACAGGAAATACATCATGATTCACTTCAATTGTGTACCAATTTCCTCTTTTAAACTTTTTTAAAATTGATATATAATTTTGGTATCTCTATTATAAACTATATTAGAAAGAACTTAATTAGGATTCATGATCTCCTAGATATAGATGTTCCAAATCTATTTTACCTACATTGACTTTTTAATAAGGATTATATGATATGATTTCATGATTTAATCAATTATCAACCAAAATGAATTAATCCCACTAGGAGTCCATTATAAACCCATAATGAAGTTTATGGTTATCTCATCCCACTTCTATATAGGAATGGGTAAATGCTAAAATAAACTAACGGGTATTTGATATGCTTCTATAATCTTCTTTAATTTAAGGAATCATGGTACAAAGTCTATAAAATTCAA
Source organism: Viscum album (assembly GCA_963277665.1). Classification (NCBI taxonomy): domain Eukaryota; kingdom Viridiplantae; phylum Streptophyta; class Magnoliopsida; order Santalales; family Viscaceae; genus Viscum; species Viscum album. The sequence continues at coordinate 1,685,924,275 of OY728147.1, read as the reverse complement.
TTTTATCCATGGAAACCAATACAAATAAATAAAATCATGATAACTTTTGGTTATCCTCAGTTGAATAGACCAAATAAACCATATTCCCTTTATCTATAATTTCCTTCCTATGTGTTATCAAAATATCCAATCTACGTCGAAAATGTAAGACACCACCAGGATATTGAGACCAGTCACTCAAGATCTCCCAACCATAAAATATTTTTACTAAAATGCAAGAAACTAGTGTTTGTTTCCATTAAAATATAAATTTTATCATCAAATGAATAACCCTAATTAATATTTTTTTATTTGGTGGCCTAAAACAAACTAATTTTTATTTTGTTCATTAATAAATATCATAACACATCTTTATTGTTATTCTGTATGAATTTGCTTATGATAATTTCCTAAGGATAGCTATTGTGTTAAAGGGTCATAGCAGATCCCTTCTATGATGAGAACCCAGAAGTTCCATAACACTGTTCTTGAATATATATTCTATGGTCGAATGATGTTATTTAAGGGACATAAATAATGTCGTCCATTAGAGGTGAGGACTCATAAATCTTTGAGTCACCTACACATGTTGTGAACCCTTGGTAATATCAGAGATGATATTATGATAATGAGACCCGTTAGGAGGAAATCCACATTTCCGAGTGTCATTAGATGTTCCCATCATCAAACATGTGTACTGGTCCTCAAACATTAATATTATTATTATTGGGTATTACAACTTTTTCACTTTTATGTATTGATAGAAAATGCGATGACACACTGTTTGTAGTGAGGTAAGATATGTTGGGTGTGTTAGGAGTAATACTACATTAATGGATAATGTGAGAAATGATTTTTCCCTTCTGTTCCATAACAAATGTAGATATTTCATGCTTTATTATGGAATTGATATAGCCAAAATAAATCCATGACCATGGTGAGGTGAAGGAAAGTTCAATTCTATGAAGTCAAAGAAATAATAATCAAGAACATGGGTTGATGGCACCAGTATGCAACCTACTTGATTCGAGATATCAAGACAAAGGGATTACGATACACTATAAGAATTTATAGGAGGTGACATGTCATTGAAGTATTAACTTATTTCTCTATGGGTTCCTTGGAATGTTTCTAGATGTTATCCTTGGACATCAAGCAAGCTCTACCTAATGCTAATAAGAAAGAGGCCTAGAGGGCCACACACTATGTGTGTCCAAGTATCTCTATTAAATATTAATTTAACAAGTTGAATAAATATTATTCCTGATTGTGGATTAATAATTATTCAAGGATTCCTGATCGCATTTATTGCATCACTAGTTATTTGAGAGAATATATTTGGGCGAAATAATATATTTATTAGTGAGTAATGTAGTGATATTTATTTGAGAAATAAATTGCCCTTATTCAAGGTCTAATAAATGTGGTGGAGAAAATAAAGAGAATGAAAAAAAAGTACACGCTGTGTATATTATTATAAACACAGTGTATTTTTTCTGGGAATTTATGATAAATAATATTATTTATTTAATTAAATAATATTAGGTGTAATTTTCTGCGTGCATGTCATGTAATGATAATAGCCAATTGTTATTATTAGACACAGGGTATTAAAAAAATTAAATTTAATGAATAAATGCTTTCAGCTAATTAATTTATTTTATTATTCTATGTAATTGAAATCCTAATTATATAATTCTCATTTGCCTAGAAATTTTGAGGGGTTGTGCATAACTGATCTGGAGAATGTTTTCAATCAGAGAGAAAATACTTTTCTTCCATGAACACCCTCAAGCTATGAGAGAGAGATACTTCTCCACCAAATCAAGGCGATCGAAGGTGGACATTGCAAGCAAAGGCTCTTCCACGCAAGAAACTGGAGATCTCTTCGGTGATATACAAAGATATGTGGAGTGCATGTGGATCACCGATAGTGGAATCCTAAACTTAGATTCTATGATGCAACGATGTATGACATCAGATCGTGACCAGAAACATCAACCCAGAGATAATTTCATCAAGGTAATTCCTATCTTTTAATTAAATTAATTATAACCAACATATGATGATCCTCTCTATGGTTATGGGAATCCCTTCTTCTTCATTTATTCTTCGTTCTATTACAAATATTCAACAATTTATTATCATAATATATCTCAGATTACACATTGTTAACAAAAAATGTAATGTTGGGTTCACCCACTAATGCGCTTCTACTACAACTGGAACATACAAGTGGTATCAGAGCGGTCATATTTTTCCTATAATTATTTTGTTTTCTTTTGGTGTTTTACACAATTAATAATTTTTTTATTTCAATTGAAGTTAGTCGATCTTTAAATCTAAATCGTGAGATCTATTCGACCTTATTCGTTTCTCGTTCACCTTATAGAAATTATTTTTCCTTTTAATTTTTATTAAAATAAAATATAGGATCTCATTCGAAGTTGCCAAAGCTTTTTGGATGTACAACACTAGAATACAAACCATGTGGGACATGGTTGACCAAGAATAGGTGGCACATGGTTTCTAGATTACAAACAATGTGGCCCACTAAACACGACGTGTATTCCCTTCAGGTTAGGCTTGGACCGTGTACCCTGTACATGAATTTCCTGACTAGAAGCCATGTAACATAGAAACTACCCAACATGTGTCCCACTAAACACATTGTGTACTCCGAATATTTCCCAAGTACATCTATATGACATGTCTTCGGGCGTGTACTTCAAATAGACTATGAACAAAAGTAAACGCTTTGTAGTTAGAACTACACACCGGGTACTCATTCAAGTTACATAGATTTATTACGATTTATTATTATATTATACAAACCCTGGATACATGTACCATAGTGCAGGCCTAAAGCTGAGGCACAACACGTGATAAGTGTTATATATATGTGTGTGTTTAATTTAACATATTTGTAATCTTAATTTCTACTCAATGGGTAGTTATGAATGAGAATTCACCGGTTGCCTCCAATGTTCAAGTTACGTACAAATATAATTTTAAATGAATTTATTTGTTTAAAATTATGATGGATGAGAATCTCAAAGAAATTCACAAATTGGTTTATTATAAAAGGATTGATTAATTAAAGATAATTAATTGATTCGTGCGTGATTTATCTAAAAAAGAACATTTAATGAATTGAATTCTAGTTTTATTTATGCATAAATATCATTGCACGTATTGAGGATCATAAGCTAGACCATGACCTTTATATGTGAATGTTTTCTTTTAATTTATTTATTTAAATTTGTCATCCTACAAGCCTTCTCCTCATTAATATGTAGGGCCTGCATGTCCATAGTTTATTTTATGTAAAACCCCATTTTACCCCTCACATGCTTGTGAGATAAAAGAATATGTAATGGATGGAGCTCTCAGTCTAGTGGAGGCATCTCAAGTTAAGAGCCAGGGTGAAACCAATCCAAGGTGATATAAAGGTGGACTAGTGGAAAGCTGTAAACGCAAACCAAAAAGGTTCATTGTGTTTCTCCCCTAGGACTTTGGTTAGTTTAGCAACCACTAGATAAAATGACCAACAGAACAACCTCTTGATAATACCATTTATTTCATTTCTGTCAGTTTCATGGTTTATTTATTGTGGGTGTGTTGTCACGATCAAACAATTAATAAATTAAACAAGCATGCAAGATGAAACTGAAATATGATCAGTTTATGCATAAATGTTATCTTAGAAATGGTTAATCAAATATGTATATCCCACTTAATAATAAAAATAAAGTAATCAAAGATAATAAAATGGAAATTTACATATATGGATAAAATCCCTCAAAGAAATATTATGTCAGTATAGCCTTCCATAATCTTGGTTATAATCAAACCATATTTCAAAGTGCTCGACCACCCAAGTTAGTGTGCTTTCAATTATCGAGGAATTATAATACATGGTTTTTGGTTGACTTGACTTTGTCCACATAAAGGGTTGACTTCCCCAGCAAGACATGGCGTGACTGAGCAGTAAAGGTTGAGGAAATCCTAAATAAAAGGGTTTCAGGATTTGGGAGTGCACTCAGTGGATCAAGGACCTGTGAGTAAATGCAGTTGGCATTTGGAATTCCTACCTAAAAACCCTTCATGTCGCTTGACCAACCCTAGCTGGGGTAATATGAAGGGCAATCTAGATCCATTCCACTAGAATATTCTAGCAATAGAATATTCTGAAGTCAACGGTGAGGGCTATTGGATTTTGATAAAATAGTGGGAGAGTAATAAGTACTAATTAATTTATTTTCTCATTTTTACCATAATGAAGTACTAAACCTTTTCTCATCTTAATTTGGTGAAATTGAAATAAAAACGACTTCAAACATATCATTGTGAATAACACTTGAGATGGAAAACCTTATCACCTGCATAAATTTCAAAAAATGTAAGAGGTGTTTACGCATAATCCTTCACCACGAGAGGAAATTGTATGTGCTAGAAGAGCATATTTCAGTTGAACCTAGAAAAGAGGCCAGTGATGAGGAACTACCTCTCTATATGAAACATATGGATGATGCCACATATGTCCAATGTTTTATGCTATCAGCCATGTCTAATGGAGCTCTTTAACCAACATGAAAACAAGGATGTGTATAGCATGATGTCTCACCTTAAGGATCTATTCAAAGAGAAAGTGAGACAGGAGAGATATGAGATCTTCAATGATTTTTTTACAACTAAGATTGGAGAATATGCGCCAGCTGGACCTCATATAGTCAATCTTGTTGGCTACGTTGAACTCCTAGAAATCTAAATAATTATGTTCCTGGAAGAGTTGCGTAAGGATCTCATCCTATCATCACTACCCAAGACCTTCTCTTGATTTATTTTCAAAAATAACTTGATCAACAATGAGAAGAGTCTATCAAATCTTCTGGCCTTAATTCACCAGGTAGATAAGGACATTGGTCATGAAAAACTCACAAACCTTATGGTGAATAAGAAAAATAAGGACAAGACAAAGGGGCCAAAGACTTATAAATGGTCTAAATCCCCCGAGCACCATCCCTCCAAGAAGGGGAATATCTAGAGGCAAGTCATGGAATGGGAGGAGGTATGTTTTTATAGTGGAAATCAAGGCCACTGGAAGAGGAACGACACCCAGATGTTTGGTGATGCTATTGGTGCATTCGTTATAGAGTGTAATCTTTCCATTTCTACACATTGGTTAATAGATACAACTTGTGGGGCTCACATCGGTATTCAAATGAAGGATCCAAGTAGATTAAGAAATATTTCCATGGAGAGGTGGATCTTCGAGATTCCAATGGCACAAGGCTGACAACATTAGCCATTGGCGATTACCACCTCTCATTGTCAACATGGATGATTTTGGTTTTACATAATTTTTATTATGTGCCTAGTGTTACCAAAAACATATTTTCTGTATCAGTTTTTGATATGGATGGATTTATTTTAAATTTTGAAAATAAGGGTTTTTTATTTTATAAGAACAACGTATGTTATGGTATGGTGCATTTTAATAATGGTTTGTATGTATTAAATTTCAAAAACCAAGTTTTGGAAATCAATAACGAAATAAAATCACATGACTCATACATCACCTAGTTGTGACATCACCGCCATGGTCGTGTAAACAACTAATGCTTGACAAGGATTTACCAAGATGGATATTTAGACTCTACTGAGATAAAAGCACTTGATAGATTTCATGCTTGTTTACAAGGAAAAATGACTAAGCCACCTTTCGGTGGATAGGGTGAATGTGCCACAGAGCTTCTAGGATTGGTGCACACAGATGTGTGTGGACCATTCCTAGTAGAATCAAGATATGGATATTCTTACTTAATTACTTTTACTGATGATTTAATTATTTATTAATATGTCTACTAAATGAGGTATAATTCAGTACCCTTAGAGATGTTTACGGAATTCAAGAATGAAGTAGAGAAACATCTTGTTATGAAGATAAAAAAGATTAGATCAGATTGAGGTGGATAATATCTGAACCAAGAGTTCATTGATTTTCTATGGGAGTTTGGGATTCTATCTCATCTCACACCTCCTTATACACCACAATGGGATGGTGTTAGTGAAAGGAAGAACCACACCTAGTTGGATATTCTGAGGTTGATGACGAGTCGTGCAGATCTTCCATTATCCTTTTGGGGATACACATTACAAACTATACAATACACATTAAACTGAGTACCAACTACGGTGAAAAATGGAATTCCCTCAAAGTTATGGAATAGGATGAAACCCATTTTCTCCCACACACATGTATGGGGATGCGAGGATTTTTTAATGCCTTATCAAGTAACAAACTAGCACCCTAGGGCTTGAGCTGTATATTTATAGGATATCCCATGAAAGTGAAATCATATTACCTATATAGACCTTAAGAAAAGAATGTGACTGTCACTAGACAAGTCGTCATTCTTGGGAGAGAGAACATCCTCAAAAAGGATAGTGGAAGAAAGATTGACTTTGATGAAGTTGATGATCCAAATACACAGAATTTGGTACTGGAACAAGGTCCACACGTTACCATGGTAGAGGATAAAAAAACACAAGTACTGCATAAGAGCACAAGAGAGGTATACAAACCAGAGTGATTTGTTTTCCTAGTCACTGAGAATGGTGTCCAATTATTGTTAGAAAATGATGATCCCCTCTACTACAAAGAATTAGTATAAAGCTCAGAAGATTCCAGATGGCTATAAGCAATGAATTTTTAGATGGATTCCATGTATTAGAACCAGGTCTGGGTTCTAGTAAATGAGCCAGTTAATGTAAAGAAAGTTGGATGAAAATGGGTATTCAAGAGAAAATTGGAAATGGAAGGTCATGTTAGCATCTATAAAGAAAGGCTAGTGGTTAAAGGATTCAGAAAACATCAAGGAATTAATTACGATGAAACCTTCTCACTGGTTTCCTTGTTTAAATTCATAAGAATCATACATGCCATAATAACTTACCATGAATAAATGATTTGGTATATGGATGTCAAAACAACATTCCTTAACAGGATCCATCCAGAATATATCTATATGACACAACTAGAATGGTTTGTGAAACCATGTGAAGGAAAACGGGTTTATAAGTTGCAGAAATCCATTTATGGATTAAAGAAAGCATCCAGGTCATGGAACATTTGATTTGATCAAGCCATAAAATAATTTGGTTTCATTATGAATGAATGCGATCCATATGTATATAAGTGGTTCAATGGGAATTCAGTCATTAACCTAGTAGTATATGTTGACGACATATTACTTATTGGAAACGATGTACTAGTCTTACAGTCAGTTAAGGGCTAGTTGAACAAGTGTTTTTCCATAAAGGACATGGGTGAAGAAACCTACATTCTAGGGATCACGATCATTCGTGATAGATCTAAGAGGCTTCTTGGACTATTCCTGGGTACATACATTGACTAGATACTAAATATATTTAGTATGGAAAAATCCAAGAGTGGATTGGTTCTAGTGTCACATATCCCACATAATTCTAATAAAATGTGTCCTTAGACACAATAGGAGAAAGAAAGAATGAGTGAGATCCCATACACTTCAGCTAAAGGATCCATCATGTATGCTATGTTATGTACCAAGCTTGATGTTGCCTATGCACTGAACATGGTAGGAAGATATCAAGGAGATCCAGGAGAACAATATTGGATTGCTGTTAAGACTATCCTTAAGTATCATAGAAGAACTAAGGATATGATCCTAGTGTATGGAGGAGATGAGGATCATGTCATCCGAGGGTATGTTGATGTTGGTTTTCAGACAGATCATAACGATCTGATGTCACAATATAGATAAGGTTTCTGGCTCAATGGAGGAGCTGTGAGCTAGAAGAGTTCAAAGAAACTAGTTGTCGTCGATTCTACAGCATATTACGAATATATAGCGGCTTCTGATGCAGCCAAGGAATCCCTCTGGATACAGAACTCTATCCAGTATCTTGATGTGGTGCCTAGTAGTAAAGATCCTATCACATTGTATTGTGATAATACTGTAGTGGTGGATCTTTCAAAATAAGCAAGGTCACATCAATAGATAATGCACATACATGGAATTTATCACCTATTGAGGGATTTATATCAAAGGGGTGAAGTTGTAGTGAGAATAGTGTACATGTAAGAGAATGTAGAAGACCCTAGGAACAATTTATATCTTAGTAGAAGCATGAATATCATGTGAGATCTAGTGGGTTAAAGGTTCTTAGAAGTTGGTTCTAGTCCAATTGGGAGTCTGTTGGAGTTGGTGACCTAGAACCAACTACTTTTTACATAATTCATTAATAAATACCTGATCACATCTTGATTTTTCTTCTATGTGACAATGCATGTGATAATTTCCTAAGGATAGTTGTTTCATTAAAGGGTTATAGTGGATCCCATCTATGATGAGAACCCATATGTTCCATAGCATTATTATTGAATATATGTTCTATGGACAGATGATTTTATTTGAGGGACACAAATAATATTGTCCATTAGGGGTGAGGACTCATAAAATTTGAGGCACCTTCTCATGGTGTGTGCCATTGGTAATATCCAGGAGGATATTATGAGAACGAGCCCCGTTAGTAGTAAATCGACATTTCATAGTGTCATTGGATGTTACTATATGTGGACGTGTGTATTGGTTCTTAGACAATAAGATTAATATGAATGTGTATTCCAACTCGCACACTTTGATGTATTAATGAAAACTATGACGAAACACTTTTCACAGCAAGGTATGATATATTAGGTGCTTCAGGTGTAACAATGCATTAATAGATAATGCGAGACAGGATTTGTCCCTTCTGATCCATAATGATGGTAGATATTTTAGTCTCTCAGATGGAATTGATATAGCCTAAATAAATCCATGTCCATGGTGAGTAATGGGAAAGTTCAATTTTGGGAATTCAAAGAATGATTAATCAAACACATGTGTTGATGGCACCAGCATTCAACCTGCTTGATTCGAGATTTCGAGACAAAGGGATTACATTACACCAAAAGCATTCGTAGGAGATGACATGTCATTGCGGTGTTAACTTCTTTCTCTATGGGGACATTGCCATGTTTCTATATTTTATCCTTGTAATTTACATAGGCTCCACCTAATTCCACTGAGAAAGTGGCCTAGAGGTTAACATACTAAGTGTCTCTAAGTATCTTAATTAAATATTAATTTAACAAGTTGAATAAATATTATTCCCGGTTGTGGTTAAATAATTATTGAAGGTTTCTGAATAGAATTTACATCGACACTAATTAGTCGAGAGAATATATTGTGTGAGAAAATAATATATTTTTTAGTGAGTAATTCATTTATATTATTTTGATAATAAATATCCATTATTCAAGGTCTAATAAATTTAGTAGAGGAAATAAAATAATGAAAAAACCAAATTACACATCAGGTATACTAATATACCCTTTGATTACTTTTTAGGTGAATTTATGAGAAATGATATTATTTATTTAATTAAATAATATTAGGTGTAATTTTCTGATTGAATGTCAAGAAATAATAATATTCAACAGTTATTGTTAGACATGGTCTATTACTAAGAATTAAAGTAAATGAATAAATTCCTTCGTTTGATTAATTCATTTTATTATTGTTAGTCATTATAATCCCAATTATATAATTCTCATTAGAGAAGCCATTTTGAGGGGTTCTTCACAATAACTCTAGATAAATATTTCAGGACAAGAGAGAATTCTTTTGTTCCCAAAATGAACTTAAGCTTCAAGAAGGAGATCCTTCTCTACTAGATCTAGGTGATCGAATGCAGACATCACAAGCGAAGTCTCTTCCACACTAGCACCTGAATATTCCTTAGTGATGTCTAGAGATATGTCGAGCATATGTGGATCACCGATAGAGGAATCCTACAATTGGATTATATGACACAATGATGGATCACATTTGATCATCACCAAAAAGTCAACTGAGAGAGAATTACATCCAGGTAATTATTGTCTTTAAATTAAATTAATTATAACCAATATATTATGATCCTCTCTATGGTTCTGGGACTCCCTTCTTTTTATTTCATTCGTCGTTCTATTCTGAATATCTTGTATTTTATTATCGTGATTTATATCAGATTAATTTTCATTGACAACAAAATTTAAAGTTGTGTAAATGCGCTTCCGATGTTCCCAGAACAAACACATATAATATAATAACACTTTCCCATCAGTTTATTCTATATATAAGTGCATATAAATGAAAAAACTCATCAAATATCATCCCTCTATGGACACCATCAAGGTTTGAGCCAATAACTTTCTTCTCAATGATTTGATGGCCACATTCCATTTTCCCATTGTGTATGAAATATAAAAATAATAAGTCTGAATATACTCAAAACAATTTCTTTTTTTTGTTAAGATATATTAGGGTGAAAATATACTTTACATTTTTTGTGATCATAAAATATAGTAAAATTCTCTCTGAGGATATATTAGTTCCATGTATTGAGATATTGTATCAACACAACCATCTTTAGATCATGGTTAGGGTAATTGTTTTTATGAGGAAATAATTGGAATGTGATATAAGTTACCACCTGCTTCTTTTTCATCCAATAACAACCCAACCATGTACTTGAGAGATTGAATTAAACCACAGAACATAAAACCATTTCACAAAGAATAAAAATTTGTGTTGATGTAAAACTCACCTTCAATTCCTCAAATGATATTTGAAACTTATTATGCCATTCAAAATTGACACCTTTATGGTTTTACTATATCATAGGATATTAAAGCTTTGATACATCCTAAAAAAAATCATGTAATAACCACCCATACCCAAGAATCTCTAAATATTTTAAAAAAATATGGGTTTCTCCCAAGTCATTAACACCAAAATCATTTTAGGATCCCCTGAGATGCTTTAATAAGATATAACAGAGCTATAAAACAGCACTTATTGGATCCAAAAATAAAATTTAGATTTATTTTCATACATATGATGCTATTTCAAAGTTTAGAGAACACATTCCAAATGATCCTAGTGTTCCTCTTATGGATTATGGTATACCAAAATATCAACCAAGAATACCACCTAAGAGTCTAAAAACCAATGAAAGATTCAATTAATGAAATCCAAAAACACAATAGTATTTTTAGTAAGACCAAATGGAATAACCAAATACTAATAATATCTATACCAACTCTTGAATTATATCTTGGGAATATCCACTTCTCAATCCCTTAGCTGATGGTACCTTGATCATTGATCCATCATGAAAATCCACTATGATACCTTAAGCTGATCAAAAATATCATCAATCATAGTAAAAGGATAATTGTTCTTAACAATCAGTTGGTTAACCTTTCAATAATTAATAAAAATTAATAGTCTTCTATTTGGATTCTTTATAAAGAGAACCAATGAATACTAATGTTCCATTCTTAGAAATACACATCCATTGGCCAAAAGATACCCAAGATGAACTTTAAGTTCCTCAAACATGATGGTTGTCTTATGATAATATAGAATAAAGATGGAAACCATCCTTGGAAGTATGTAAATAGTAAACTCATCCTCTCTCATGTATTATGACCTAGAAAATTCATTATTAAAGACCTCTAGTTAACCATTTAAAATAGAGGGATGAAAACCACTTAAACGTTGGTCAATGAAATAAAAAATCTTCTACATTGGTTTGAATGATATCATTTCATCTTTAAGAACAAAATTTCTTGTTTTCTAGCATATAGAAAACCAATCACCTTTAAAAACATTATTAACCCGATCAGGTGCTAGATAATGAAATTTATTGTGATAAAAATGATACAATATTTAAAAAAACCATCCAATATATTACAATGATTTGGTTGAATATATAAATATCGAGAACTAGGAAATCCCACATAGGCTTATGGTTGAAATTCATAACCAGACACTCAAAACAATTAAAACCTTATTTTTTCCACGTTTAAAGGGCTGTAAATCTCTACTATAAAAGGAATAATCTCTTAGAATAATACGAATACATAAACCAAATAAATTGATATAAAATAATGGGATGCACCATTTTCTCATAAAAAAAGGGATATAGAGGATGAAATAAAAATTATAACTCCCACAATAGTTGGGCCCACATCATATTCCTTTTATTCATACTCTGCTGCATTTAGGTGAATGACCGCATCCCCATCATGATAGTTTTTTTCAACCTGAGTATCCCCTTTTGCATGTGAAAGAGATCCACCAATTTCATTGTGTTCAGATGGAACATGGAGACTTTGGTATGGGTGGCTATAGCTCTACCACAGTAGAATACCTTTTCAAAATAATGATTAAGGTTTCCAAACTTTACACAATGATGAAAAAACCTGGTTTCTATGTCATCCACACTGGTAGAAAACCACTTGGTCCTTCCCTAAAAAAGTATTAGTAACTAATTCTAGTGTTAACTAAGAAACCTTGTTGCGATTCCTTTTCTGGCTAGAACCTAGCTTCCCCTATTATAACAAAATATCAAATATGTCCTATCTTCTTGGATAATTCTACCTAAACCATATAAAATTTATTAAACATCATTTAAAATATTTTCAAGAACATAAGAATAATCATCAATAAAATTTTAGGCTTTAGAAACATATCAAACCTTCTATCCTTAATATAATCATTAGTGACATGTTCTGGATATAGTTGAACCAACATGAAGAAATGAGTAGCATAATCCATAATAAAACAGTCTCTTTTATCTAAGGAATTAAACTCCTGATCCTTCATTGAACACAACATCTTAGGATAGAATCTCTAATTTAATGTAACAAACCGACCCACCGGGGACTTCTTTTCTTTTACAAGGTTGAGCCTTCACAAACTTAATCCCACCTCTAATAGGATAAGGGCTTGATATTTTATTTTTGAGAAGGAATAACTATAATGTGAGGCCTATTACTTATAAAACTATACTCACACACACCCAACCATCTTTATGAAAGTGTGTGATGTAATATGACATAAAGACCATAACATATAGAGGTAAACCATGCATGTAATAAACTCTATGAATCATATCAGAGTATAAAAAAATTATAAGCAATGTGTAAATAGGAAAAATACACTCCCAATAAGAAATTAACTCTCAACCTGATAACAACTATAAATAATTAAAGCTAAAATATCCCTACTCCTAATTTCCAAGTCTGACCACCATACAAAATCAATGCACCCAGGTATCACTATACTCCCCCATAATCATCGTTGAAGTATTCATCATCTTCAAAAGACATAACATGTGTGGTAAAATACCATTCAAGGGTAGTTATATACATACCTAGTAGGACACCATGAAACCAAAAGGGATCATTAGAGAGATACATCAATAGTTAACTTAACAAAAATTAATAGGGAAATGAAACCCATCATATACACATATATAAATATATAATGAATCCCAAATGAGATATAGAGGGGATAACAAACTCAAAATACAGTAAAAGTTGATGAGTAATATTGTAGCTCCAAAATTATATCATTTATGTCTAGAATCAAACGAAACCTCACCATCATATGTTTTTAAGAGCCTGCACCTTGAAACTATACACCATAACTGAGGGACCACACATCTTATGTGGAAAAACCACACATACTTAGAGTTAGAATACGGGGGATTACCAATCCATAGGTATACAACCCACACCATATAGTAGTAAGGGGAGTACTGAACCTACCTATATAAAGGTTGAGGGGGACCCACACCCTTTTGTGGAAAAGGGGTACTGACCTTGAAATATATTTAATATCTTATGAAACCCACGACCTAGTGTGACATGGGAGTACTAACCCCAAAATATCTCTAATATCATGGGGAACCTACACTATGGTGTAACAAGGGAGTACCGATCACAACATCAATTTGATGATCACACCTAATCACTTACATCGCCAAGAATAGACTAAATATGTTTCACCCTTGTAAAATTTTGGGTCATATCTCAAAACCCACTATTAAGGAAACCATCATGTTCTATATGGAAAAATACTCTTTATAGGTTTCTATTGAGCCAATATATGATTCCAAACAATGGGGATATGAGATAAATAAATTTCATAAAGGGGTATAGGGTGTGTATGGGATCCACATGGAATGTGTTCCCACTCTAATTCATAGTAATTTTATTATTTGGACATGGATAGGAGGCCATGTTTCCAACATGGTGTCTAAGGGGTCCAGACGATGTGTCTCGGTCACATTAGGTTTGCTCGTGTGCTCCTAGTTGTGCCCATGTTTGTCAGGTTGTTCTCATGTATTTGGTCATGCTCGGGTATCAACCCATGCCCATTTTCTCATAGACTAAATGATGTGTCCTCCTACAAGGGGTCATATGTGTGTGCCAGATAGCACAAGGCCCGAATACCTAGGGAGGGTCCCATGGTGTGTGTTCCCACCACATGACATGTGATCCTTCTCTTCCCCAAAAACCTAGCTTCTTCAGTATGGTGGGGCTACGTGGGATGTCTTCATCATAGTACGCATCATGTAGTCTCTTTTTTGAAAAAATATTATATTATTCATGTGTTTTATAGAACCTTTCTCCGGCCACGAATCATGCTCATTGACCACCGGAAATCAGTGGGGGTCACCTCGAATCATTGTTTCCTAAACATCAGTGGATGAAACATGGATTCATTATAATCCATATGAATCCCAAAACACCACATATTTTCCTCCCGTTTGATCCCACCACCACTCCAAATCTAGGATCACAAAGTATCACATACATCCAATTCCATTCCATGATCTATTCCCAAACCATAAATCCATGTGTCATTCATGATGCCATAATTAATCTGGGGGTTCGATCATGCTCAAAACCTCCCCATAAATGTCAAACTGTGATCCGACATGCCAATAGTGAAAAAATGATGAACGTAGAAGGGAAAAGCACAAGAATACTATAAAACCTATCATTTCTCAATAATTTTGGGAAAATTATCTCATAATCAGGATATCTAGGGTTGATAACAAGGCTTAGCATGAATACTTTAATTTAAACAATCAAATTATTGAAAAGGGATTTTATAATTAAAGGTTAAACATGAGTCAATAATCAAAAAGAATTATCCTTGCACAAAATTTTAATCAAAAGGGAAAACTCTAAAAATTATGATCCCTACCTTGAAAAAGGATCAGTCTTTGGTGAAGAATATTTTCTCTAGTGAAGGATGACACACTTGGTGTCTGTTGTCTCTCAATCCACCTCAATATGATTGGTTCTCATCATCCAATTAGGATTTTCCAATGATGAATGCTATGAAACTTCTCTTAGATCTCATAAGGGTTATGTTGATAACCCATAGAAAATAATAATAAGAGGATATTTATCGAGGATTTTAATTAAGTAATTTAATATCAAAAAAATAAATTATATATTTACTTTAATTAAAGGCATATGCCAACGGATGCCTCAACTGAATGTCAGGAACTGACCGACTATAGGTCGTACCAAGGGTAAACCTCATGTCTCAGAATCAATAATGGTCTCATATTTTTGATTTGATGCTCCTTTCAATATTTAATTAATTAATTGTGAAAAACAGCATGCATGTGATATTAATATATATAATATTTTTATAATATCAATTTTTAGTTCACTGAGTGTTGCAATCTCACACAGTCTAAATTCCTGGCTCTGAAAATATTTTTTAAAATATTCCATAGTCTTATAAAGAAAATCAACATTACTACATTATTCCCAAATTTAATTCTTTTTATCCCTAAAAATAATAATCTAAATATAAATTTGATGATACTGAGCCTCTATATAGTTCTCTTGCTCCCATGAACTCTCCTGCATGCTCCAATGCTTCTACATCACACAAACCAAGGGAATATTCCATCCTCTCATGATCCTCTCTTTACAATTCTTGATCTCCATTGGGTACTACAAAAATGTGTCTTCATCCTCAATGTTTATCTCACCCCAGTCAATAACATGAATCTGATCATGCATGTATCTCCTCAACTATTACACATTTAAGATGTCATGCACTCACTCTAAATATGGGGGTCAGTCTATGCATTAAGAAATATCACCAACCTTATGTAAGATCTAAAATGACCTGATAAACCTTAGATATATCTTTCCTCCCTATATAAACCTCTTCAATCCATGTCATAGTGATACTCTCAAGAAAACATGTTCTCCCTACTCAAACTCGAAAGGAAATAACCATTGATTAATGTATGATTTTTTTTGAATTTTGGATGTCCTCATAGAGTCATGGATCGCCAAAATTAACATGTTGTTGCTTGTACCATCTCTATCACAACTAGATATGTCTCATAAATCTCAATACAACATAAGGGTGACCTTCATGGTCTCCCATACAAGGGAATAAATTCTTCCATATTGATCTCAGGGTGATAACTATTATTTTATAAAAACAATAATAATTTCAAATGATCCTCCCAACTTTGGGAAAAGTCCAAAACATGAGATCTCAACATATCCTCAGGAACCTAGATAGGGAGCTTTGTCTACCAATCTATCTAGGGCTTAAACATTGTACTCATCCTCAATTGTATCTCAAATACCTCTTAAAAGAATCTCCACAACCGTGATGTAAACCATGCATCTCGTTTGGAGAAAGTCATCGAGGGTGACCCCATGTAGCCAAATGATCTTCTATACATACAATTGTCCAAGAATAACCATTTAAGTCCTCTCCATGATAGAAAAGAAGAGTTCTAACTGTTTAGTTCAGTCAAAAATCACCTAGATGGAATCATGTCCTCTCATAGTCTAACGAGTCTCTTTAAAAAATTACATGGATATTTCAACCCATTTCCACCTAAGGATATCAAGAGGTTATGTCAAACATATTAAAACATTGTTCTTAACCTTCAGCTACTTATATGTGAGCCATTGAGAGGTGAATTTAACAAAAATTTCCATATCTTAGCCCACCAAAATTTCCATTTATGTTCTACGTACATATTCTATACACCAGGATGTATATCCAAAGGATAAATGTGGAACTCCCTCATCACCTCCTCTCACATCATGATTGGAACCACTTTCCATCCCTAAAAAAATATTATATGTTCCCCTCCTTCAAAAAATCCATCTATTGAATCTCTTGATGATATATGTTCCTAGATAAGCTCATTGTTGATAAATCTCAAATAATCATCCCTCACATGTTGGAGAATTTGAGGAGTCAACACCATAAACTGAAGATAAGATGAACCCCTCTTCTCCTCTAGGTTAGATGCAGAGAATCATACTAGACAAATGCTTTATCCACAAAATGGGAATGGGACTTCCTACTAAGGTAATATTCCACCACATTATACTTTTTATGAGTATATAAAATATAAAAATCATAGTCATATAATAATTACATCTATTTCCACTATCTGAGGTTGAGATATATCTATTTGAATATATTCTTGTGACTCGAATGATATGAATAAACAAAAAAGGGATCACCCAAAATATAGTACTTCTATATCTTTAGAGAGAAGACTGTGACTTCCAACTCCAGGTCGTGATTAATATAGTTCTACTCATGTTGTCTCAAATTCCTCAACCCATATGTGATCACTTCCTACCTCTACATTAATGTTCACTTGATCTCTACTCTAGAGGAATCAAAATATAGTATATACTCCAAAAATCCTCTAGTAGTCTTAAACAGGTGTGCTAGTTAGCATAAGCCTAAAATAATCAAAGTCTCTCTAAAATTCCTAATTACAAGTAACTGGTTTACCTTTTATTGTAAGGGAGGTCAAAGGAGCTTCAATCCTAGATAAATCCACCACGATCCTTGTGTAGTACCATACCAATCCATTAAAACTACACACCTCTAAAACGATCTTGGGTGGATCTCAAGAAAGTATTATATCAATCTTTGTTATGTCCATAGCTAATCCATGCTCAGAAATGAAATTCACTATGTAGTTAACCTAAGGAATCCAGAAATAGAAGATTGAGATTTTACCATAAAGATGGTGGTCTTAGAGTAAGTCTGGGTTCATCTTCAAGTGTTCTGTATGCTCTTCCTATGATGTAGAATAGATGAGTATTTAATTAATAAATAAAACCAAAAATAGGTTTATGTAAAGTTAAAAGATCTATTTCATCAATGAAATAAGCACAATGGGGGAATTCTTCATTCCAAAAGGAATCAATAGTAAATTATAGTGTACCTAGAAACATAATAATGATATTTTTGGAATATTAACCTCATGAAACCTTAACTAGTGGTATTTAGACATGAGATCTATCTTCGAGAACGAACTCCCACAACACAAATGATCAAAGATATCATAAATCCCTAAAAGTGGTAATTATTATTTATCATAACCTTGTTCAGGTGGTGATAATCAACATAAATCTACAAGCAACATTATTCCTTTTTCACAAACAAAACTGGTGCTTCCAAGTGGGACACACTGGTTCTGATAAAACCCTTCTCTTGAAGGCCCTCCAACATCACCCACGTCTCTTCAAGATTAGTAGGGGCCATCTGATATTCCAAATAATACATCAATACATTATTTACGTGTAAGAAAATACATATGTATAATTACACAATCTTGACATACATTCAAATTACATCACTTTTCTAGAATACTTAATACATTAGAGAAATACATGTCCAAAGAAAAAATTAGTTTAGTGCCTTTGGAAAATTGGAACACATTCATCTAATTTTTTGAAATAACTACAATATATCCAATAAATATCTTCATCTTTATTTATCCTAAATATAACCTATCTTTATAACCTGGGGAAAATAATTCATAATGAAAAGGGTGATCTTAGATGCTCGGTAAGTGTAAAAAGGGAGATACATAAGCATATTCATGAGTGTAAGTGTATGATAACATGATCATGAAAATAGAAGATCACAACCTACATATCGAAGATCATAAAAATGAATCATGGAATAAAGATTGGCAGTTCATAATACATGAATCATAATGAAATAAAGAACATATTGCAGGAAAGAATAACATCAGAATAAGGCATGGAATTATGGCATACCCTATAATCATATAAAATGATTTACATAGTAGTCAAGGAATTTTTTCCATGTCCATATTAGTAGTACAAGTTCACTTCCCATACCGTCTTGGTAGTCATATTTCACTACCATAACTGTCTTTTTATTCATGGTTCATAACCATAACCATATTAGAGGACAAGGTAATTTATGTTGATCTCATGAGATATAAATCTTTACCCAATGCATTGGAGGGAGATATAAGTCCCACCCATCTCATAATTAAATCATAGATACATGTTCCATAAGGTCATAAAAAATCATAACATAACCAGTGAAATCGAATGGGTGTCATAGAAATGTAATCATATCATATATTTTTTAAAGATACAAGTTTAATAATTATTTAATCAAAATCATAACCTCTAAAAAGAAATAGTTTTCTTAAACATCATGACATCAAAACATAAACCATTCAGTGAAATAATATGAATGGTATTCTTGAACTATAACAGTGTATACCATCTTAGGTGTGGAAGGATTTTGAAAGATCACTTAGAACAAGAATATTCCGTAAAACAATATTTTTTGAAATATAAAACATTTTTAAAAACCTTTTCTATAAAAAAAGTATGAAAAAATATAAAGATGTACTGAAAAATAAATTAAAATAGTTCTTGAGAAAAATATATTTTCTTCATTGAAATCGTTTTCATTTATTAAAATGTTGTTCAATAATAGAAGAAAACATTCTCATTTAAAATACCCATAATATATTATAAGGGAATCCTCAATGAAATATGACATCATGAAAGAATAAAAATATGTTCATGTCATATAATTTAAAATCTCATTCTTCTCATACTATTTATTGAAAATTTAAAAATTAACTCATTAGTAAAATGACAATAGATTCCTTAAAAAATATTTAATAAAAATTCATACGTGGGAAAAATGACATTAAAAATTGAATAGAAATAGTACGAATATTTTGAAATATATTTTTATGAATCATGGACATGGGAGATAAATATTTCTCAACATATACTGATGTATAAATAATCCTAGTAACAATGAGATTGTGGAATTAAACCTTACAACATTATAATTATCAGAATTGTATGCCCCATGAAATAAATAAATATATATGGATATGAAAGTACCTTAATATTATGGTTAACACTCCTAAAATAAATTCATGGTTAGTATATACACCACTTAGAATAAACAAATAGTGTATGCGTCATGTGTCTCATAGAAGTAAAGGTGAGACAAAAATCTATTACACCTTAATAGTCAATAAAATTTAGTAACCCATGAAATAAATAAAAATATATGGGTAAAAAATACAATAATATTCATATTAATACTCATAAAATATATTTATGATCAGTATATACACCATTCAAAATAATAGAGTTGTGAATTTGGAATGTGTCCCATAGAAATAAAAGTGAGACATAAATATCATACCATAGGTAAAATTCCTTTCATATGTGTCTAAAACTTCAATATAATGGTTTTAAATATATTATTAACTTATAATAGAATCATAATAATATTTATGATATCATATATGATTCATTAATGACTTTATATTACCCTTTTATTAACAATTTCAAGTTAAATAAATGTTTCGAGTAATAACCGCTTTGTTTATAGAATATGTTTTAACTTGTTATTATTGATAATATTACTTAGAAAAAGACTTTATTAGTTAAAGAATGTAAAACATGATTTATATATAATATATATTTAGTATATAATTATATATAAAATATCATTATATGAAATGAAATACACCATTCCTAGAGATGGTATATTGTACATACATATGAATGATGTTTCTGTTTTATTACCGTACTGAATGGAAGAAGGTAAATGACATATATGTGCATAAATATTTATTATTAAATTATAATTATTATGTAATATATTTTATATTTATTCATTATGTATATTTTTATAATCATTCTTCATATGATTTGTGTGGAAGACGAATCCCGCCACGTTGTGGGGATAGTAGGTCGTACGTACGCACGGGCAATGATGTTATTATCTTAATTTTAAATGGATTAGTAATTGGATAGTATAGTAATTATAAATAATAAATATCATGTAATATTTATGATTTATATCCATTATATCCTTAATTATACCCATAAAAATAAAGTGGTGATGAAAAATAGATTACACTACGACGTGGAGACGGTAAGCCATACGCACGCACGCGTGGTACTTTTGTATTTCGTAGGCTAAATAAAATGTGGAATATGGATTTTTTAATAATAATAATTACATATTAGTATATATTTGATAATAAATTTATTTCATTATAATGGAATCAATATGTAAATAGTAAGAAGCAAATTAAGCAATTTTGAAATAATCGGTAAGCAGATTACCTCTTCTTCAACGATATCCCTCTAGATATCCTCTAATGAACAATAGAGTTGGTATTTTGAGAATACCAATTCATATATAATGTTACTAGGGAAGTTCATAAGAGACAGTTTTAGTGGTTTTCAATCTTGAAGTCTCAAATTGATTTGAAGAAGTGAGGGAAGAGGTTCACTTTTATAATTAGGGTGAGGGGAACTTTTGGAAACTCTTAAAACATTAAATTAATATAAATTGATTTTTGATTTCAAATAGATCCAATGTTAGTTATATAAATTATAATACGATTATTGGTATAAATAATCTCAAAAAATGATTTTTATACCTGTTTAGGTCATAGTATAAACCATATCTTATGGATTTAACCCTTAGTTAAACCCTTTAACTTTTTCCAGGACAACATAGATTTTTACACATTATAGTTAATATATTTTCTATAAAATTCCGAAATAACCCGAAATAGATCATTGATAATATGTTTCATGTTATTATATTTATTTTAATGAATTACATATTTTTATAAATTTTATATCCACTGATTCATTACTGATAATTAAGGTATCATTTGATTGTTCTGATAAAATGGGAGAGGCAATCTGTAGCTCGCTCCTCGCTCTTCCTTGCCCTGCGATGCCCTAGGTTGATGGCGGCGGCACTGCCGTCCACCCTCCTCCTCTAGAGCGGGGGGGATTGCCTTTTCTTCCTCCACCCCACCCACACCCTTTCCTCCCCTTCTCTTCCCCAGACTTCCTTCCTCCATTCCCTGCTATCGATCTCAGCCCAAAGGTGCCAGATCTCTATAATGGCTCACCGTAACTTTTGCTCCTAACTTTGGATTTTTCGGAGGCTTCAGGTCTTCATCATATTACATTGGTGGCTCGATCCAGTCGTCACAGGCCCTCACTTGACTCATCTTATAGGTACGTCTTTGGATCTTGGGGACTTCAGGACCATGCGGTAGTGGGTCTCCTCGACAAACGACACATTCTGGTTCGATTTGCGTCTAAATAAGATTTGATCCTGGCTTTGTCCAGAGCCCTGAGAGTCTACAACGGGTGCCCCTTCTATCTCTTCCGCTAGTCGTTCAACCTGCACATGGAGCGTGATACTCCAATGACGGCGTTGTGGGTAAGTTTACCAAACCTTCCAACACCCTTTCAAAACCACTCTATCTTACACATGCTAGGGAACATGGTAGGACGTTTTTTGTGCTCTGATAGTCGGACCACAGCTCTGTGTCAGCCGATCTCACCTCGAATCTGTGTTGAAGTTGATGTGTCGAAACCACCAGTGGAGTGGGTTTGGATCGTTTCTAGGGAAGAAGATAGATGGAAACAGGAGGTTGTTTTTGAATCTTGGACTGTGTTCTTCTCGGTATGTAACCTCTTAGGACATTCCTACCAATCTTGTCGTTGGGGACCCAGGAACCGGGATGCTGGAAAATCTCCTGTGCTAGTGGCCCCCTCGGCCAAAAATATGAATAGCATGGATTCATTAAATTCCAATGCCCAGAAGGTGAATGAGCTGAGAGTTATGGAAGGATTGGGTGAGCATTGAGGGTGTGTGAGGTTGTTCCCGAGGAGCTGGAGCTCGTCATCCAACATGTCTCTCTAGGTGTGGAGGCTCCCCAGAAACCAGCAACGGTTGTCTTGTGTGATCCTACTGTTACTGGAATCCTTAGTAGCCTGAAAGATGATTTGGGTGTTGGATGCTCATCTGAAAAAATGTGTGATGCTGGAGGTGATGGGGTCAGCATGAATACCGGTTTGGATCAGAAGAAGAAGGAAGATCATGAGGAGAGGGAGCCACACTTGAATGCTGATTTGGTAAGGCATCTAGAATCAAATCTATCAAGTGGATCCATGGTGAGTGATGCAGTGGATGTGAATATAACTACTAGTGAAGACACTTCTATGTAGTTTCAATATATGGGTCATGGATTTGTCCAACCAAGGGGCTCAGACATGGCTTTTCAGGACTTGCAGGCTTAGCCTTCTTATGTCGAGAAGGTTAAAGCTGGAGGGTTGCTTAAAATTTCTTAGAACTGGTTAGATGTCTTGGGAGAAGAAGAAAGTCATATCCTTTGGGAAGGGCTCCAGAAGGAGGATGCACATGGAAAGGAACCTTCTCTGGTATGTGGGGCTACCCAAAAGGAGGCAGATCCAACCCCGGACTCACCTGTTGAGCCTGTGGAAGTGGGCTTGGCAGAAGAATACTTTCGATCCTCATCAAGGAAGGGTAAGAATACAATTATTGTTTTAGAAGGATTTATTAAGCATACCTGGAGGTCACAAGGGAGAAAAGACTACTCTAACATACCGAGTCCTCCCATTATGCGGTCTTCAAGTAAGGTTAAACTCCCCCTGATGGGTACTAATAACGCGGGAAAAAATGACACGAGCATAAGGGAAGGCTCCGTTAGGCATGGGGATGGGAAGCGTGCAGGGGGCTCGCAGACCATCATCCGGGTGTCTGACGAATCTGAGACTGCCACAAGGACAGCTGATCAGGATGACAAACTACAAATGCAATCTAAAGAGGTGATGCCGGTGATGGAGGATTCTCTTCAGAATCATGTGAAAGGACCTCTTGTTGGTTGGCACCGCTTAGAGTCCATTGATTCAGATAAAAAGATGGATCTCCTCATCCACTCGAGTGAGGAGATGAAAGAGTATTTCCTGGTTATTAAGGAGACAAAGGATGAAGTTGATCGAATGATGAGCAGATATCTTTGAGCAAAGGGTACCATGGAGTAGGAGGAGTGGATTCACAAGCAAGACCGTATTTTGGTTAGAGGCTTTAACATGGGGAAAATTAGCAAGGAAGAGTATATGAATGCTTGGGAGTACTTGGCAACTTATTATGAAGCATTCCAAGAAGATGATCCTGGCAGCCAGGTATTCCCCTGGAAACTGGCTAGAGAATTTGAGTCCAATTGTCTCAATTCAGTATGTAACAAGTCATTTTTATCTTTGGATGTTGGATCTGTAGCTCTGTGAGGGTTCTCTATTTCCCTTTAAAAGTGTTGGAAAATAAGAATAAAATTAAAATTGGATGGATAAATTTTATATCACTTAATAGAATACTATTTATTTTTAAGTATCATTTATGTAAATTTTAATGTTATTCATTATTTTTATTTTAAAAAAATATCATACTAACATGATAAATTCGAATAAATACTTATAATATATATATATATATAATATATATAATATATATAATATATCTATAAAAATCATGTATGTTATTAATTATGTGAAAATATATTTATTTTAATACTTTTAATATCAATTATTTCATATTTCCATTAATTAAACAATTACTGCATCATCATTATGTAGACCATTAATTAAATGATTTATTCCCTAAAAATTAAAAATAAATTATCCTGATAAATATAAATTTATTATATTTCATGTGAATATTTATAGTCTAATTTACCTTCTGTATAACCCTATATTAAAAATTATTTACATATTTAAATTATTAGTATGATATTTTTAACATATATTTAAATAAAATATAATAAATGTAATATTCTTAAAAAAGTGACATAAAAAGGTTATAATTTTAGACTAGGTTTGATTTTGGTTGAAACCCACTCATTCTATGAAATTGGGACAACTGTTAGGGTAATTTTAAAATATTATATTATTATTTTTACCTATAATCATCTAATTTACGCTTAACCGTGGTAAGTAAAAATTTACTAATGTCGTTATTCATAATATCAAAAATATTAAATTCATACTATTAGAATAAAAATATCATACTGATTATAAACATATATGTTCATTTTTTTAAATTAAAATCACATAAATGGGAAAATTAAGTTGAGCGCTAATTTTGTAGATGTGGCAAGAGGGCATGTAAAAAGAACATTCAAAAGTTTCATAATTTTTTAAAAATAATTTGAAACTAAAAATGATTCTAATGACCAAAATTGTATTATAATATGTATTATTGATCTATTTTTACTTTAACTATCACTTTAAATTATAATAATCATTTAAATGAAATGTTAGTGTTTAACTACAATGTAGTATTTTTCACTATTCCTTTGAAAATGAATCTTCTTTAGAAAATACCAAATTTTATCCCTAAGATAATTTTTACATTATGAATTCAAAAATGAAATTTATTTTATAAAATTAAATTTTTATATGTTTATAAAATTTATTTTACTATTTTTCATATAAGTACATAAAAAACAATTCCTCTAAGAAAATATTATTTTTAAACATTTAAAGACTTTTGCAAAAAATTATACATTTAATTATATATATTTTTTATTCATGTGAAAACAATTAAAAAATATTTATTATTATTCATATTATTATGTTCAATGGTTATGTCATAAATATCTCAATTAAATAATTATAGTAGTAGAGTGTTTTTTCGCAGAAACTTTGTGTTACATGTAATGTAAGCCAAGTCAGTGTTGTGTGTAGTGCAATATTATATTGGTGTTTCATATGACATAATATAGAATTAGTTATTTTAAAAAATTAAAAAATATATATTTTCTGTGTTTTCTTAATTGAAAAGTATCAAAAATAATAAATTAATTCAATAAAATAAATTTATAAAATCTCAGGGTGTTATAGGAAGTTTATATCCCGCTTCAAATATAGTCATAAAACATTATCAACTAAGACATAAATAAAATAATCCAATAAAAAATGTATCTAGATGACTAAATTTCACAATACACCATAGGATAAACTCAAAAATACATGGGTGATGGGTTTTAAATTCTTTTCTGTAAAACCCATTCATTCTGCCATGAGATCTCTCTCACCCACAAAGGATAATCTCATCCCATCAGTCAAAAGTACACTGACCTGTATGTGATGAAAATAAATCTAGAGACATACTATGGATAACCAATCCATACCAAAGATGATGCCATAATGTTTCACAATGATGACCAATATTTCCCACTTGAAACTCTCTCCCCCAAGCGATAACTTCCACAAATCGTAGATGAGTGATATCAAAGAATCACTCCCTGTATAAACCCATATCTATAGGTTCTAGGCTATAGTCTCAACCAGAAGTTGTATCTCTCACATGAGGAATAAGGTGATGAAGTAATGATTAAAACATGTTTCAACTAGTATTGAGGAAAGAGTATAATAAACACATGTCTTATCTTGAATAATCTATTGTGCGGCATGGTTATAGCCTTCCATGGCCTGCAACAACCCATGGCCTTGACCAATAACTCACTAAGAATAACATGATACACATGGTGGTGTTGGAGGTGGTAGGAAATCCTAACATTTATCTCCAACAACATGTTGCCCCCTCAGAGATTCTCTTTCCCCTCTTCTATCACCACCTCCCATAGGGCTGAACTAGAAACCTCTAGGGGATTCTTGATCATGGTGTTGCCACTAAAATGGAGGTCTATCCTCTGTCTTCTTTTCCTACTCCGAATGATGGGTTGTGAAATAATGATCCAAGTGATCATGGACATATCAAGAATAACATCACCCATATCCAGTCTAATTGGACCCTCAACATGATACCTGAGCCATAGAGCCATGCTTTAGAATCTGATAATTCCTCCTTTGTGAATATCTCAACATATTATGCCTATTTCCTATTTTAGATAACTCAAATACATGTTTCCCATCACTGGATCCAACTACTAGGCTCCATTGTACCAGGAATATCTCAGTCAATAGATCCTACTATAGTACTCCGATAAAAGTGGGGGGACATATAGAGACCACACTAGCTCAAATGTCTCTACAAAGACCCTTCTCGAACATCATCACCTAGAACAAGTCATATCAAACCGTGATGAGGAAGTACCAAGTAAGGTCAGTGAACCTTGATAGATACTCAACTACTATCATATAACCCCACTACTACTCAAGAAGATCCTATATTCAAACTGATCACATGCATGATGGGTAATACTCCTCAAGAAAAAACTACTAGAAGCCATACTAGGGGGAATCATCTCATCATGGGTCTTCATAACAAATCTCCCCCAAAACACAGATATCCAATGGATAATCCTGGAAGCCAATAAAAACATATGATTTATTGGGGTCTGAAACATTCTTAATACTCAAGCCACAATGTAAAGACCAAAACATTTCATATATAAATATCATGTATTTTTAAATGAATATTCAATGCATTTCATAAACACATTATTGAGAACTATAATACTATATTGTCTTTAGAGACTACAAACACAATCTTCTTATTTCATGAAATATATTCCTCTCTTACAAATATCTTATCACATATTACTCTTCTTAGGCATACCCTACCTAATCCTTTTCGCATGAACTGGGGATGGAAACATAATAATGGGTGATCTTAGATTCTCAGTAACAGTAAACATAGGTGATATCAATATATGATCATATGAAATCATACAATAAGAATAAGGGTATATGATCATGAACATAACTAATGAATTTCATACCTAACCTGTCATAGATCATAAAAAATGTTGTGGATAAAAAAATTATTATTTCACAAAACATGGCCCATGTGTGTGATAAAGCATCATAAATAAATCATGAACCATAATCTCATGTCATAAAAGTGTGGCACTGTCCTAAATATTGAAAATAATATCATATGTAAGGGTTAACTACAAATACCATCAATATAGTGGATCATAAGTTATCATCTTATTCCCATTGTGGATAAATATTCACATGTTTCCCATAGTGGACTAAGTCACACCTTCTTCTTATAGTGGATTAACCCCCATTGATTTGATTCAATTTGTTACCTCATGAGGTATACATCATTACACAATTAATTGGAGGGATATATAGATCCCACCCACCAAATAATAAAAACCAAAATTATGTGTAGAATAATACAATAAAACATTCCCCATATCAACATGTCATAACCCATGTAAAGAAAATGGGTTTCAAAATCATTTCATCATTTCACCATAGAATAACCCCTGAAAAATTAATGGGTTTCATAAACATTTCATTTACATCAACATTAGACAATTATATAAATAATAATGATGGTATCATTAAATCTTATCCCCGGTAAATCATAAGTAACATCAAAAGATGTTGTATTTGATGGAAAATTATTTTGAAAGATCACTTGGAAAATTTCTCAAGAAAAATAGCCTTTCCCCATTGAAAAAACCCCTTAAAAAATTTTCAAAATCATTTTTATGAAAATATACATGTGAACATATAATCGTTTCTTTGAAATCATTTAAAACATTTCTTTTGGAAAATAATCTTTTTACTTTGAAATATTTTTTTAAAAATATAAATTTTTTTCTAAATATTAAGAAAAACATTTTGTTTTAAATGAACCTTGAAATCCATTAAGGTAATATCAAAATCATTGATCAATAATGAGAGTGTTAAATACTATTCTTTTGATGTACATTAAAACAAATTTTCCATTTACATTTATTGTAAAACCAAAATGAGTATTTCTTGGAAAACAACAAGAATATTCCTTTCAAAACATTTTGTAAAAATGAAAACATGGGGAAAATTTTATTTAATAAATAATTTTGATAATTTTTAAAAAATTGAAAACATTATTAGAAAACAACATTTTGGATGAAAAAGGATTTTAGACTGATGATAGAAATAATTTCGGCTATCATTAAAAATATATTTTAAACTCTTGAGTATATAAATAAAGTAAAATAGAGGGAAAACAATTATTCTCATAAGATAACTAAAGGATAAGATAATCCATGAGTTTTTATAGATATGGATCATGATATTTCATCATTATAAATAGAAACATAAATATAAAGTGCAAAATTCTAATGTAAGAACCATGTATTTGGTAGCTTGTATGGTACGTGACACAAATCACGTTAGGGAATATAATGTCTAGATACTTTGTAATATAATTAATATTTAAAATAAATTCTATATATTAATGAAAAAATAAGTTATATTGTGTTACATTCAATAAATACATTCTTCGGTAGTTTGTGTTAGATTCAAGAGTGACCTTCCTCGATAGATTGTGTTACACACAAGACTGAGTTTCACCAAATAACAATTTATTATTAAAATATTACTATTTAATATAACATGATATGACCTAGACATTATGTTACATGTTATTTGTA
Organism: Viscum album; assembly: GCA_963277665.1. Classification (NCBI taxonomy): domain Eukaryota; kingdom Viridiplantae; phylum Streptophyta; class Magnoliopsida; order Santalales; family Viscaceae; genus Viscum; species Viscum album. The sequence continues at coordinate 1,685,894,812 of OY728147.1, read as the reverse complement.
TTATTAACTATAAACTAAGGATTTATGTTTTATATAAATATAATATGAATTCATGTGTTATCAATTAATGGGAAATGAAAATAAGAACCAATTGGTTATAAAAATAAATATTTTTATTTTTATGATTTCAAAAAAGTTTTGTCTTAATAAACCTAATTGAATAAAATTATTTTGTGATTTTAATGATGTATATATGTTATATATTCAATAATATATTTTTATATTCATACAACTAAATTTAAAAGGATAATATAATAACAAACCCAATTTTATACATAAAAATTAATATTTTTATTAAGGAATTTTTACCGCCTATTAATTGCGTAATTATTTTAAATATAAATTTTGAAACATTTATGAATTTAATTTGATAAATTAAACTTCATTTTTTAATTCATAATTTTAAAATTATCTTAGGGTGATTTTTTGGTATTTTTCAGAGAATCATTTTGGATGATTAGTGAAAAATATTGCATTTAAGTTTAAAACTGCATTTTTCATTTACAAAATTATTAATGTTTAATTAAATATTAAAATTTTTTAAGTACTCATTATATTAATTATACATCTATTAATACAATATAGTTAATTATAATCAATTTCAATATGAAATTGAAAATAAAATCATAACAAACTTTTAAACATTTTTCTACTCAAACGAGATAATTCGTCCGTTTGTGAGATTAGAATTAATCTTAATTTTTCCCAATTTTATGAATTTAATTATGAAAAAACATTGAAATTTTTTTTCATAAATATTATAAATATATCATAATAACATGAACTTAATTTTTGAACAAATGATTAGTGAAAGTGATTGATATTAATTATAGTGATTATGGAAGAATTAAGCTTAATAAAGGACTAAACATTTAACTTAAGGGCACAAATGACATATCCACTAGTACAACACCAATTGGACTACCATGTCGTGGCCATAAAACTTACATTATTTATTTTTAATAGTTTTTATGACTTTTTATTATGTAAGAACATGTGTGTACCTAACTTATTTTCCAAAATTCAAAGTGAGTCCTTTTCCTTCCGTATAAATGGCCACCACCGATCCCACTTCATCACACCTCTCAAACATATTAATTTCAAAAAATATCTACCCATATATCTGCCTAACGTACCTACCCCTAGACCTATAATCATCCCTTTTGGTAGAAATATTTCTAGGGAAGTCTTTTCGTATAAACCAAATGATGTTATCTGATTAAGAGGTAACATCTTCTGTTAAGCTTTTTAGTTTCATTTCCACTCTCCACTCCCTAGACTCTCATTATTCTATTATTACATGAAAATAACCGTATACTAAATATACTATTATTTTGTTATATTAATATATTCACCTACAATTACACACACCTCCATCTAATGGGTAACAAACATATTGTTTCTTTGTACGACAAACTACTGCCACACGAAACGATGATTGTTCATTTTTACCTTACAACCAATAATGGTGGACATTATGCTGGAAAATATGTTTATATATGTTGTATATGATATTTAAAAACTATTTAATCTTTGGCAATATTTTTAAAACTTACCTGTATGCTTTCTATCTTCTGTAAATTTGATAATTCTGTTTGAGGATGTGTGGACTACCACCCCCTCAATGTGACATGACTCATTTAGGCCATACATGGACCTTATAAAGGATGGTTATGATAAACCTATGTAAAATATATAACATATATATGATACTATAATTAAAATAAACATATGTATCATTTATCTTTCAATATTTTAATACAACAATAAAATGAAAGAATCGTTAATGCGTACGTATGACCTACCATCTCCATTCACGCTGCACTTCATTTCTAATAACCAAATATTATGGAATACTATAAATAAATATGTACTTAATATATAAGATAAATTAGTCTTGTTTTAAATTCCTGGTATTATTAAATAATTATTAAAGAAATAGTAATAACAAATAACAAGTTAAAACTTACTCATTCCAAATGGGGAATTAATAGCTAAAATTGAGAAAATAATGAATGTTTTTAACAAACGAGTAAAAAAATATAATAATGAATTAATATATGATATTATTAACATGAGTATTGTTCTGGTATAAATTTTCAATGTATTTTAAGACACTATACAAAAGTATGAATACCACACACCAAAAGATAGGTTAAGGTAAGCGATTTTTGTCTTAATTTTCTTTTTGTAAGGCATACAACACATACACCACACACTTATTTTGTATAGTGTGTCTACATCACCTTTTATACATTATATCATGAATATTTTTTCTTCATGGTATGAAAAAAATTCTTTCATGGGGATTATAAATTAAATTTATCAAGTGTTATGGGACACTTTGGGATGTTTAATGGTTAATTTTCTAAAACATATTCTTAATGAATATCTTTTAAATCTCACCACCTTTTGTGATTGATAAATTTATCATAGAAAAAATCATATTATTGTAATCATTTTTCATAGGAAATTAACTTGATTATCCATATTCTCACACAATGGATATTATTATTTCCTAAACCATATATTATTTTACATAGAATGTTCATTTGACAGTTATTTGATAAACTGATAAATCATTGATAAATCTATATCTTCTATTCAATACAAATTCATTTTGATAAGGCATGTTGTTCATGAATATGAGAAATGCTTTGGACTGGTATGACATTAGTGAGGCTTGGTTATAGGAATCCCCTCTATGCATTGGAAATCTCATGAGATGACTTAGTTGGCCAAATCCGATGGGTTTTTACCCGATATTTTGTAAACTGTATTGTGAATGGTCTTGAAGGTAAAGGTACCATGTACCTAGGAATCATGGAATCCAATAATTAAGCATTTCCCTAATTTATATTCAGTAAAAATTAATACATGAGATTTTATGTTGACATATCTTTGGATGCATTCCATTTTCAGGATTATATTTTTATTCATCTATGAGATTTTTCATTGATATATCTATGGATAAAAATCAGTCTCAGTTTATTAATTTAGATGGCCCGAGTTATCACTTCTTTCCCTGACATATTTATTTCTCCTTATGTAGTTATTTTAATGGAATGTGTTATCATTTTTTTACCATTATATCTTAATTTATTCTTATTTATTCATTATTTCATCCACTTTACTTACCCTTACTAATCATTTGATCTCACCTTTATAATGATTCTTTCCCCAGGTTGTGAAGAAAAAATCTTTGAATAAGCATTCAAGGATGTTTTTTATATCATGTTTGTATATCCTATTTCCCAAAATACTATGGGTATCATGTATGAAATATATATTTACAACACTACTAAACTGAATGGCCCTTTAGGATTTGATTCTTTATAATCATGCCAATGTAATAAAATATTGTACCAGCTCGGGGATTTTGGGATCAGGGTGTTACAGTTGGTATCAAAGGAAGTTTAAAAGCAACCTTGGAAACTAGATTTAAAATAATTAGATTAGGAAACATAACCCTAAATTATTCATTTAGTATAAGTATAAATGAATATTCTAGAAATTTGGTATGGTAGTGATTATGTGGGTATTCCAAGAAATGCATCCCTTTCATAATATTACACATAGATGTGGTTATGTAATAAATTTACCTAGGATTAATAACTCTATCAAGGTGTTACAAGACTAACTCAGGGTAACCTAATACACTAAAATGGGCCTTATAGAACACCTGGTTTGACACTCTTGGAGGATATTCTTTAGATAGTTCAAATTTTCATTACCTCCCATTATTAAGGAATTTAAATTAATTTTTTTCCCAGAAGTAACTAAAATTTCTAATTTTAGGATTCATGATGCCTAAATTTAGGTTATGTGATCTACCATATTTAAGGTTATAAAGATTTACTAATTTTAAGATCTAATACAATATATTCCATTGTTTAGAAATGGTGCATAGATAAAGTAATGAGAACTTGACCAATGCAGGTGATCCAATGAAGGATAATATCTTTAATGGTCTTAAGACAAAATTTCAAAGTGAGATATTCTCCCCAATATTCATATCATATGATTAAATAGTATCATGTGTCATTAAGATATTTAATTAATACTCTAAGTACTATGGATTTGATGGGACACAAGAGAAGAAGAGTATTGTAGAGAAAAAGATGGATAAATGAAGGAGGAAAAGAAGGATTTTACCTCATGTGATAATTGTGGAAAGAAACAAATAGGTACATAATTAAAATGAATGCGAGTTTTCAAAATTTGTGGAATGAAAGGACTCAATTATTTTGTTTAGGTGGAAAAACAGTTTCCAGCGTACAATACATCAACTATAATGAAATTGGACACTATGAAAATGAATGCTCCAAGCTTCAAATGAATATACCCCAATTGATGTTCTTAGATAATGATAAAGTTAATATGCCACCACAGATGAATTTTAATGATTAATTTTCATATTCAACAATTATATGATTTTAATATTTTATCAATAATGTGATGTTTATAAGAATTAGGGAATATATGAGGATTTTAATATAGTACTTTTTCATTAAGGATTTGAGATCAGATGTTCTAGTTTACGAAGAAAAATTATTTAGTTGAAAGTTAATAATTTCTAAAAACACCTAATTGAGGGGAAAATAACCATTAATATGTTCTTAATGTAATTATAATGATGACAAAATGATTGACTTGGAAACATTGACTACCTTATAACTGATTAATGTATTTTTGATAAGTGGTCAATGATATCATTGATAGAGATTAGAACACATATTGATTAAAGGAATATATCAAATAACATCTATCTTACTAATGGAATACGGAATAATTCATGTTTCTAATGAGGTTTTATGGTGATTCATGTTATTACCATATTTCAAGAGGATACATGATCATGTTTTTCACAAGTTTGGAATGTTAAAATTTGGAGCTACTTCATGTTGATTAAAGTTTAATGATAAGTTAATTTTGGAAATTCAGTGGCTCTCATTGAAATGTGATTGGATCAAAATTTGTAGGAAAATTAGTCCATTAATGAAATGGTTAATCAATGGATGATATTTTAGAGGTTAATGTATTACTTCACAATATGTTGCATCTTGTGATAAGAGATGAAGTAGAAATAGTTAAAGGAATAATAAAAGGAAAATATTATGTTTATAGAAACTTATATATTCTTATCATGTGAAATAATTAATCACCTATATGAAAGAAGGTTTTTATGAAAAAAAAAATTCTATTATCATCATTTTTTATGATATCAATGGCTTTTATTCACACCTCTAGATTATGGTTTTGTGGTCTAAAATTTTCATCTAAACAAGTTCTCTATCACTCTCTACTAGAACATGATTATTAGATTTTTCCTCTATATATAGTTTTTCATTTCCCACCTGTGTTCTCCATATAGGGAACATGGATACATGAATATTGTACTTTCCATTCTCTCTTATTAAGATTATATGTTGTTAAACCTATTTACAATAAGTTTTTTAATAAATAGTTTATTTTAAATCCTTACATTTCTAATATCATGTATAAATTGTGAGGATTCAATTTAATTTGTATGGGGAGAATGTAACACCCCAGAATACTAATTTAAGAACCTAATATTTGATAGCACATATGAAACACGACCCCAAGCGCGTAATGGAATATAATATTCAGATACATTGAAACATATTTAATATTTAAATTAGATTCTATATATTCATGCAACACTGACGTACCTTGTGTTACATATAAGAGTAAACTTCCTTGGTAGCTTGTGTTACATTAAAGAGCGACCTTCCATGATAGTTGGTTTTATACACAAAACCGTGTTTCACCAAATAAAAATGTATTATTAAAAGAAAAATATTTAATATAATATGATATAACATATCTATTATGTTGGATGTTATCAATATTATTAACTATATTATATATATATTTATGTTTTATATAAATATAACACAAATTCATGGTAAATCAATTAATGAAATATGAAATTAACAACCAGTTGGATATAAAAAGAAATATTATTATTTTCATGCTTCCAAATGATTTTTTTCTCAATAAAACTAATTAAAAACAATTATTTGATTATTTTAATGAAATATATATTTTATAAATTCAATAATATATTTTTTGTCTTTATAAAATTGAATTTATAATCATTAGATAAGAACAAACCCAATTTTACACATAAAAACCTGTATTTTAATTAAGGCATTTTTACCGCCTTTTAATGGTGAACCTATTTTAAATTTTAAATTTTAAAAATTTATGATTTTAATTTGTTAAAATATAATTAATTTTTGAATTCATAATATAAATATTATATTAGGGTGTTTTTTTCGGAGAAAATTCATTTTTTGATGAATAGTGAAAATACTTCATTTTAGTTAAAAACTACATTCTCATTTAAATAATTATTAATGTTGAGTTATATATTAAATTTAATTAAATTTAAAATTAGATAAATTATACATATAATAATGTGATTTAGTTCATTATAATCAATTTCACTTTGATGTTGAATATAAAAACATAACAATCCTTTAAACATTGTTTTACTAAAACCGGTTAATTCATCCATCTATGGGATTAATATTAATCTTATTTCTCCCATTTCTGTGAATTTATTTTCTAAAAATAGAAATAAATTTTTTATTAAACTTAATATTTCTATTCTAATAATATAAAAATAGTTTTTGACCAAAATAATTACTGAAATTGATTAATTTTAATTATAGTGATTAAAGGAAAATTAATCTTAATAAAGGACTAACCTTTTAACTTAATGGCCAAAATGACCTATAAACATGTAAAAAACCCATTGTATGGAAATATCTAGGCCATATTACCTCATTTATTTAGTATTTATGGTTTTTAGGACATTTTTTTATGTAAGAACATGTGTATACCTATCTTATTTTCAAAAATTCCATGTGAGTCTTTTTCCTTCCCTATAAAATGCCACCACCTATACCACTTATTTACACCTCTCAAATCTCTTAAATTTAGAAAATAACCTAACATATAGATTTCCTACATCCTTCCCCTATACCTAGAATTCTCCCCCTTTTTCATAATGCTTTCAAAGATGTATTTTGGTATAAACCAAAAGAAGTTACATGATTAAGAGTTAATGTATTCTCTCAAGATTTTTTGTTTCATTTGCATTATTCACACCCTATACTATAATTATGATATGATTAATAAAACCAATATAATAAATATACTATGAATTTTTATGTAAATACTTTCACCTAAACCAGCACACACCTCCATCTAATGGGTAACAAATATATTGTTTCTGTGTATGGCGAACTAATGCCTCACAAAATGATGATTGTTCATTTTTTCCTTTACCACATATCATGGTGGAAATTATGATGGTTACAATGTTTAAATAAGTTATATATGATATTTATAGTGTCTTTATTCTTCTATCAGTTTTATTGGGATTATACCTTTAAGCTTTCCATATTGTGTAAATACACTAATTTTTTTTGAGTAAGTGTGGACTACCGCCCCCTCAAAGTAATATGACTCATTCATGCCATACATGGAATATATATAGGATAGTTATAATAAACCTACGTAACATATATAAAATATACATGATATTTTAATTATAATATAAATACGTATCATTTATCTTTCATTCTTTTAATAGAACAATGAAAGGAAAGTATCATCCATGAGTACACATGACCTACCATCTCTAGGAACAGTGCACTTCATTTCTAATCTCAAAATATTATGGAATAATAAAAATACATATCTAATGAATATATAAATAATTTATTAATGATTTTCATTCTCTAGATTATGAAATCATGATTTAATAAATATTAACAATAAATAACAAGTTAAAAATTACTCTAGAAAAATGGGCAATTAACACCTAAAATAGTAAAATTAAAGAAATTTGTTAACAAATGGGTAATAAAATATTATAAGGAATTAAAATAAGAATATAATAAACGTGATTATGTTTTTAGTATAATTTATGAACATATTTTAATCCACTACATAGGGGGATAAATACCTCACACTAAAAAAAAGGTTAAGGTAAGGGATTCTTGTTTACATTTTTTTGTAAAGAATACACCATATACACCACACACTTATATTTTATAGTGTATTTATTTCCTCTTTTATACATTATATCATAAATATTTTTCATCATTGTATGAAAAAAATTTCTTTAAGGGGATTATTAATTATATACTTCAAGTGGTATGGGACAATTTGTGATGTTTACTGATTAATTTCCTAAAACAAATTCTTAATGATTATCTTTGAAATATCACATCCTTTTGTGATTATTAACTTTTTCTTGGAAATAATCACACTATTGAAATCATTTTTCATTGGATATTAACTTTCATATCCATATTATCACACAATACTTATTATTATTACCTAAACTGTATTTCATTTTATATACAGTGTTCACTTGAAAATTACATGATTAACTGGGAAATTATTGATAAATTTGTATCTTCTATTCAATACAGATACATTTTGATAAGGCACTGTTTCATATTTCTTTTAAATGTGTGTTCTAGTTTTAAGAATCACTGCTTCTAGGCAGTTTCCATTGGTTTTATTTATGGAACCAGAAACTTCTAACAGTTCTTTATTCTAAGGGGACCTGCTTTCCAAATGTTGGCGTCTGTTAAGTTTAAACATTATGATACTTAATAAAGTGAATTGGTCAAGATGATGGGAGTTCAGACACATCACACCTTTTTTTGGGGAATTTTTTTCTACTTTATGGAACTTTTTATAAATTTAAGATATTTTCATGAATCCTTATAAATTCTCCATGTATAACATAAGTTTCCCTTGGAATTTGAAATCACTTATTAACCTGTGTAAAATTTAGAATAATCAATATGTATTCAAATTTCTTCATTAATAGACATATATATATATATATATGTATTCTTGGTTCTTCATAAATGGAATCCTCTAATATACTATTTCATGAGTCTTTTAATCACCATTATGATGATACTGGTTTTTAAGCCACTAAATGGGGCACTTTGAAATTTATTGTCATCCAGGGAGATGAAGGCTTGTTTTGATATTAGGAACGTACCCATAAATGGGCTACCTATGTATCCTTGTGAATGGAATCAGATCCCTCATAGTTTGGTTCTGCTTAATAGGACACACCATAGCTTTTAAGGTCATGTGATAAGGACCTAACCATACAGTTTAATGTCATGTGGTAAGAACATCTATGCCAATGGTTCTTAGTCAATGTTTGGTGTGGGACATATGACGAAGCAACCCTGGGATCTTGGAAAGGATATGGATTTCTAGGTATGATTAGACCCTTTTGGTAATATTTCCCAAGGAGAAAAGGGCTGTTTTGAAATATTGGGTATGAACCTCAAGGATGCTTCCAACATATCCAATGTGGATGGGAATCAAAGCCCACATAGTGTGATTAGTCTCATAGGAGAATATAGTCCTTTGGGAGAAATGATTTTGGGCTATATTTCTAAAAATGATGCCTTTATGACATAGGCGTTTAATTTTGGACTTATTCTTAAGGAGGATGCCCAGATTAAGGGAGTTAAGGTTGAATTCATGAAGAGGATATTCAGTGAGCTCGGGCCCTAAGAGGGATTCTTATATATCCCAATTATAGTGGTAATCAAAGTTATCATAGTTTATTCTACTGAGTCTTTGTGCACATGTTATAATCATCACCAATCTCTAAGGCCATGTGAGTCATGCTCGGTGTGAGAAACAAGAGGATGTAAAAGATTCAACAATGACACACACACATTTCTTCCTCCACTAGTAGAGGTAGGGGATCCTACAGTGGAACCAATGGATGAGCAAAAGGCAACAATCCTTCCCTCTATTCACATTACACTGTAAAAGAGTCCAATGAAAGGAAGAACAGATGAAGGTTAGAGGATTATACCTAGATGGCTGCCCATGGTGACAAAGCACAACGGGAGAAGGAACGGGTAACGAAAGACCTTGTTCTAAACTCTCATATAGTCTTTGGCACCAAAGAAGAGTGGAGGAGCAACGATGCTACATCCTGCAAGAAAATCTAGGGGAATATGATAGAATGGTTTCCCTCAAATTGATCCTGCTAGGGGAGGAATACATCTCCTTTTTTCAAAAAGAAAGAAATGTTTGTGTGAACCATACCTTCCCTACCTGAGATCTGAGGTTCTAGGTCGTCTCTTTGAGAAGGGAGAGGTCAGGACCCAAACCCTCATCCAAAATGAGAACTTCCCATCACCATTCTTAGAAGAAAGGCCCATGTGACTATGGATATACAAACACACCGAAACTCCATGAAATCTAACCCCATTGTGAAAAAATGTGTAAAGTCTCTGATTGTGGATATACAAACCCAAATATGAGAAACACAAATGTGCCTTTCCTAAAGGTTTGATAAGTCAGTTGGTTTTGGTGGAGGCATCAGCTTAGTCCCTTTTAGATAAGGGTACCAAGGAAGGAGATACCCTTCCATGAATGGCTTTAAAGAGGGTACTTGAGTTGGTATATAGGATTTATACCAATCTCTTCAGTGTAGGTACCACGCGCCAGTGTGCCACATAGGTACCCCACATTGCTACACTGTGTGGTTGTAATGTGTATGCGTGTCACACAGGTGTGCCTCGTAGATGTGCCGCATAAGTTTATATGACGAATTAAGAATATATTCATATAGGTGAACCAAAACTTTGTGAAAATTGTAAAATACATTCAAAGAAAGCTTATCCCATTTAACTATCTCTTCTATCTTGTTTTATAGAGATACCGGGGACAATTTTAGGGATCCAGGAAAAATAGATTGTAGTGGGAGCATCAGGGAGTCTTTTAAATTTTTCAGTCCTGAATTGGGGAGCCCAAGGGACCTATTTATAGGTATGGATGGGTATGTTAGATGGGAAGTTGTCTGCATAGGTCCACCATGTAGGTCCTCCGTGCAAATCCTCTGTGCAGAGGTACATAAATTTTGTTGTCGTGGAGACCTTCTGTGTAGGTCTATCATGTATCATTACTGCAAAGGTATGTCATGTAGTACTACTACATAGGTCTGTCCCGCATACCTTTGGAGGGTTAGGATTTCCTCTCAATTCTTCGAAATCTGCCTTGATATTTTTAAATATCTTGGGATATATTTTTGGTCTTTTTGTATTATTAAGTAGTGTTAACAAAATACCACCCCCAACCTCAGGAATGGATCTGATTAGAAAGAGGTTTGAGTATTGAGGTAAATTAATAGGGAAAAGACTATGGGTTAATTGCTAGATATTGTAGGTTTTCTACAGAGCTACTTCTCTTAGGTATGCCGAGAAGTGTTGTCACATATGCATGTTACACAGGATCATAGCTGGCTATAAATAGGTTTGATCCTCTCCAAATTTTCTCGGCTCTGGTTGTGTAGCTCTTTTGTCAAGCATAAACATGTTGATGTGGAAGGACTTCATCTATGGAGTCGCACTAGGACCTTTGTCGAGGGATCTACATGACATACCTCATTGAAGGACCTACATAAACAGTTTCCTTTGACAAAATATCTATTTTCTTTTCCATAAATTTGATATTCAAATCAAAAATCAAACTTAGTAGGGGAATTTTGGTAATTATTTTTAAGGAAAATGAATCATTTGATAACCTCTACTAAAGAAGCCAAGGATCTTTAAAAAGAAATTATGAAGATCGTCAGACTAGACTCTTATGACGCTGTTGAAATTAATCTTCTTGGGATATGGAAGGGTTTAATTCTATATCAATGTTAATATAAAAAAAGTCATTACCTACCTCTATATGGGTATGAGATTTTACCAGCTTCCCATGTTACATCTATTAAGAAGTGCTTTCCATAGAATTGGTTTCTTCAATACTCTAACTGTAACTGCATGAATATTAGTGCTAGAGGTATCCAAAACATGAAGGAACAATCCATATTGGTTGAATCCTATGTCATAGTGGTTGTACTCCTGATATGAAGGATCATGTTGTAGATCCAAGGCAACATTGCTATGATTCATATTTTTGAGGATCTCAGAAAGATAAGTCTAATGGTTGGAAGGAGGAGTGGGATTTTTATCGTGTAGGAGGTGTGAAACCTGAATGGATGTGGTCATTTTGGGTGCACCGGACGTGTGATGATTTCAAGAAAAATTATCAGATTTTTATATTTATGAATCTGTCTGGATGTGACAAAATTATATATATAAAAATGATTTCATTCCGGAATTGCTGAGCCGATGATGTCTGTAAACTAATTATTTCCACTTAATGCATGATGAAGTTGGCATTAGTTTGTCGGATATCTTCCAAATAGTTGGGGATCCCATTCTCATGGAAATGTGTGATGAGTTTATTCCACCAGCTAAAACATGGGGTGATGCTACCATAACACCACCATTGGCTCATGAACTATTCAAAATAGAAAAGGAATTACCCAAATACAAGGAAGATTTTAATTCTAGGCTGTGGATGGAAACCTTTTTAGAGCCAAAAATAGTGAAAGGTCCCACTTGTAGACGTTCTACTATTTTTCCTTCTATAGATAACTGGGGTAGTTCAGGAAAATGATGGACTATATTGGAGAGAGGTGTCTATAAGAACTGGGGCTACAAAGTCAAGTATAATATTGATGAAAAGACATGCTTTTCCACCTTCTATTACTTATGTATTAGCATTTACTTGCATCCAATTTGTGATTCCGGAGGTCGTGTAATACTGGGGACTTAAGTCATTACAGCTAAATTGGTAGAAGTAATGTATTTTAGGTGAACAAATGCTGTATTAGAAAGAATTCACTACTCCATGATTCATTTATATAATGGGAATGATCCATTTAGAATTGCATGTCCATTCCATGTATTGTGGGGATGGATTGCAGTACACGTTTCTTCATACTCATTATTGAACTCAATTAAAGTCCCAAATGGTTGATTGACCACATTTTTACAGAATGTTTCTAGTATTCAGCTTCAAAAATTGAGATATGATCTAGGGCTAAAGGCAATTAATGTCTCACAATAATTCAACTTCTTTTCTTTTGGTAACCCACCAACTGAAACATTTATTGATTATGGTAAATAAAATAATTATGAGATGAGGTCCTATATGATGGCATTCAGGGATGGTGTATTATCTATCAAGATTTATTGTAAAATTATCTTTGAGGCATACATCCTTTATAGGTTTTCTGGTCAGTTCATATATCTTTAAAAATCAAACACTTTTTCACCCATGTATGTTAGTCATGAGAAACACCCATTAGTTGTGAGAAAATTATGGATTTTGACGGCTTTAGAGGTGTCCAAATTTTCGATTATGTTTCCTTCATCAGATGTATCAATCAGACTATAAGCTGGATATGAAAAAACTTGAGCTTCTTCATATCCTCAAGGGGCTTTGATGAAAGGAATATATCAAGTGGCAGCTACAACGACTATTGTGTGTGGAAATCATGGTAAAAAGTCCAAGTACAGATATTTCAGAGCCTTCAAAACATCCTCGTATGAGGTACACAAGGAAGACCAGGGATAGAGAATAAATATCTATAATTCCAAGGTGATACAGTTGCCGTCATCAAAATGAGGTTCGTATTTCATCAGTTGTACTTTCTAAAGACGAAGGGAGGCCTGAAGAGGATCACCAGTTAGAAGGTGTTTAATCTCCTTCACAATCAACCATATTGAGATTTAATTATGTGTAACCTTCAACCATTAATCATTAGGAGAGTGTGACCCTCTGATCTTATGTATGCATGGGAATTCTTCCAACATGATATTCAAATTTCAGATGTTGGTGACATTAAGGCACCTTATGATTGCAATCCGAAAAAACCAGGCTGAAGTACATGAATATATTACAGAGCTGGAGGCTTTTATATATGAAACTGATGAAAAAATTCCATCCACCAAACAGTTATCTCGTATGATGGACTTAGGAGTACACGAAGGGGTAATTATCAACCCTGAGGAGGAGTGGGATATTTATGTTAATACTATGAATGTGTTTTCCTTTTCTTTTGTATCAACTCTGCTTTACCATTCATCATCATTAATCTTGATGAAAATGCATTTGTGCAGCTTGAATATAGGGAAGGAAACTCCGGACCTGTTCATGAATCACCAGTGTATGGGATTACATGGACTCCTATCAATAGATCAAATGACTCTCCTAGGTCTCCATAACTTTTTCCATGAGAGAGAATCATGAATGGGGTAATGAAGACTAATAATCCTCAACCATTACCTCAATTTTATCCTACCAATTGAAATGTTTTGATTTCTCCCCATGCTTTTAAAAAGAAATGCATGAGAGTAATGAGTTTGATTCTATGTTTTCTCCGAAAGAGTAAGTACTTATACAGTCCTTAGGGAATTGTAATTTGTTCAATACACTCTATTAATCACATTTATCCTCTTACAAGATCTATATATCTCTATTCTCTCAAGGGAATAATATTTGATTCATCAATACTAGGGAAAGAAACCCCAACATAAACCCATGTTCATGTCGATGAATCTGTTATCTTAGTAGATAAATCATCAAAAGATTCATTTGTACCAACTCATGGATCTACTAAGAAAGATAAAATCCATGGTAAAATCAGATGCATTCCCCATGAATATTAAAACCCTTTCTAATATTCATCTTTTAAACATATTTAAGATCATATTCCTTTTCCAATGGATTTTGAAATATCCCATGCTGATATTCATATTACTCTAGGAGAAGGAATAAAGACCCCGGGCAACCAGACATAAATACTAATGTTAGCCCAAACATGAAAAATTATGATGACGTTGTACCAATTGAAGAGCCAATAGAATGGAATATGAGCAGAGTCAATTTGTGCATCAACCAATGTTTTTTGGACGACTTAAATTGTGATGATTCTATAACATTCCAAGCCGAATACACTGAAATAATGAGAGCCATTATTCCAAATATTGAAATTCCAGGTGCTATCTACGTGTTTTGGGATTTTCATGAGGAATTACAAGGAAGTACGTCCTTATTCTGGAATTTTCCATACAAAATTGTTCTTCTTTTATTGATTGTTTACATCAAAGTTCACCTTATGAAGCTTTATCTGAAGAAAGTGTTGGAAAGCCTCTTCAAGAATAGGGCATTACACTCTATCCTTTTTCTTTTGGTTCTATAGAAATACCTATAGAGGAACCTCCATCAAGAGATGATCTAGAGCCTTCAATTATGATAACGGGAAAATCTCAAGACATTTCCCCTTCTCAAGAAACATCTAATAAACAAGTTGATTTAAATAATACCAGGGATGAATCCAATCATGTGGATGACTTATTATTGGGTAAATGTCATCAGGTTTTTGGATCATACTCTATTTCTGCCATTTTTTCTGAAACTGAAAATGATCTTGATTTATCATTTAGGATTATCAACTTCCAGAGTTTGATCAGAAGGTGAAGCATCCCTACTGGATGAAACATCAGTAGAAGGTGAAGCTTCTACTTTTTCAAGAGAAGAAAAACAAGGAAACTCTTTATGTGATCTATTTATAGACAACATTTTACCTCATGGTAGTGAATTAGATTCGAACATAGATAGGAAATATGCTCTTATCATGGAACATAAGAAGACATGGCGACATATCTAGAGAATAATTGTTGAGAAGCCTTTTGTTGAACTATTGTCTCAAATTTCCAAACTCCCAGCCTTATTTGTCATATTGGGATTTTCTGGATTTAATTATCAACCAGTCTATGATGTAATGAAAGAGGCCAATCACTGACGGGAGCAGAATAATAAGCTATGGTAAGATTTTAAAAAGGCTAAATGGGTCGTCAATGTTGAAAGCTTCCAATCTGTAGTAACTAAGGTAGAAGTAGGTCATAATAATAAATTGATTGAAATCATTCAACAAATTAAAGAAGCCTCGAAGGAGTCATTATATCTTCAACAGTAACTGGATGCAGTTCATAACAAACTTGAGAAATTGAACCAAACATTGGGAGAAATTATATTAGAGGGGATAACTGCCATTTCAACTACTAAGGAAGCACTTTGTTGGGATGAGGAGGATGGGGGTGTACATCTATTTCTACTTCAACAGGCATCTTATAGGGCTTATGAAGTTGTTCAACAAATAATGAGTCATGTTGAGAGTTTATTTTAAAACATAATAGTGTGGCTCCATTTTGGGAATGTCCCTCTGATTTCATATGAATGGAAGAAATTTTGTATTCAATCATATATATGTTCTCATATTATATTTTTTTTATTTAAATATTAAAGGTAATGGTGATGATTACTCCTTTATTTTAATCATCAAACCTTCATGTTAGAAAATCATGATTACAATGAGAAGAATGGGGGTGCTTAGAATTATCTTATTAAGCCAATTTCCCTAATTAGAATAGTTTTATTTTTTTGGGGTTGTATGTAAAATCCCACAAAAATCATATCCTTTGACATTTTATTGCACAATATTACCTAAATCATACAAAAATGTATGTTTAGTGATCTGGGACTTGAATTTTGTTCAAAGTTCCCTTTGCGAGTTCTCAACCTGGTGAGTACCATGTATCATGTTGTGGGAAATTTAGAGTCATTCATGATGGAATATAAAGAGTTATTATTTAATTTTGAATATTTTTTACAATAAATTTTGAAATTTGATCCCAAACAAGACTCGGTGGCTAAGACTTGATTTAATATTCTTTAAAATATTTCCAAGGGGAATCTTGAGCCATGATTTTTATGGTCACCAAATTTAAAATTTCTATCAACCTAAGGGGAGTCTCCTCCAAGAAAAAAGTTATCGTCATTTGAAAAACTCATTATGGGAGTTTTGTTATGTAGGCCCAACTAGGGCATATGCTACATATCCAAATAGTGGCATATTTTGGCTGATAGTCCAGTTATATAGTCAACTTATGCAAGGATATCTAAGGGCACATACTGCATAGTCAAGAAAAAGAGATCTTAGGAATTTAACATTTTACTACTGATAGACAAGGGAAAATAATATTTGGGTGACTCAAGACCACAATGAGTGGTTTTTCTAGGGAATGGAATTTTAAGAATGAAAGGGCCATCTATGATAACTTATATCGGGAATAAAAAATCACTTCTACAAAAATTTGATGTACGAATAACGGTAATTTTTTTTAATAAAATAGTATTTATGATATAAAACTATGCAGTTTTAAGTCATGCAGTTAGGACATTGTACTATGTAGTTTTAAATCTTACAGTGAGGAAATTTTACTATGCAGGTTTAATTCATGCGGTGAGGACATTGTGTGGCATTAATTTACAGTCTTTATCTTAGACCAAGGTATGAAAATCTCCAAATTTCATGATAATTCGTTTGGAAACATACAACCATATTCTTTTATGGAAGAGAAAATTTTAAACTGTGATTTTGGGTATTTATAGATTTTAATAATGATATAGAAAAAGGGCTAAAGGAATTAGAAGAAGTATTTTCCAAGAACGAAGTTATCATTATTTGAAAAATCTTTTATGGGAGTTGTATTATGCAGGGATAACTATGGAATATACAACATAGCAAAACAGTGGCAACATTTAACTAACATGCCCATTATCTAGGAAACTTTTATGAAAGGCCACCTAAGGGCACATACTCTATAGTCCTGAAAAAGATCTTTTATGAATTTTGATATTCTATTTCTAAAATCTGATGAATGATTATGAAGATTTATATTTTTTGAAGCACAAATCTTTTTTTATGGAGAAAGGTACCTGAATATGGATAGGGTATTTCCAAACAAGATTTAAAAAGAATCGAAGGAATATGACTTCTATGAAGGTCTGACCCAAACATAGGTGGTATGATTTCTGTAGTTTAAGGTCATACAACTAGGAAAATAAATGGAAACATTATATGAAATGTGGTCAAGTGATTCAAAGTTAATTTCATATTTATTTGAACATATGGAAAGGGAAACATGTAAAACATGGTCTTGAAGACATTCAAATCAAGATAATGATAATGGGACAAATATACCTAAATGACTATTATAATATACAGATTCTTTTATAATGTCATCAGATATTGAAGGGAAAATGATATTATAATGAAGAATGAAATTACCATTATTGGACTAACCTGTTATAGGGGTTGTATTATGTAGGGACAACTGAGGCATATTCTATATAGCCAAAGAGTGGCATCTTTTTATTGACATGCCCATTATATAGGCATCATTTTTGCAAGGCCACCTAAGAGCACATACTTCATAGTCAAGAAAAAGAGTTATCAGATATTAGAAACTCTATAACCAGAAACCATAAGAATGATTATGAAGATCAAGAAAATATTCAAGATTAAGAGTGTGAAATATAGAGGGGGATTATGATCAATGCACATAAGAAATATTTGAATAAATATTGGACATGAATCTGACTTCTCTTACAAAAATCTGACTAATATGTCAAATGGATACTTTCTTTTTCTTTTTGAATTAATATTGCGATGTGCAGTTTAAATTCATGCAATGAGAAAATTATAATGTGATTTTTTAAGTCATACAGTGAGGACATTGATAGCCCAATAGGAAACTGAAACACCTTATTTATATAAATAATACTTTTACCTAATTCCAAAGACCATGTGAGAAATTCTAAGAGTGATAGACAAAAAGTAGTAATGGTTTCTTATATAACATAATGGTGACACAAGTAAAGAATAAGAGTGTTAAATTTCCTTGATTTTTTACATCATGTAGTAAGGAAGAAGATGAAATGATGTGAAAATCATGACATGTTGTAACTGGACTAAGGGGTAAAACCCATGTCTCACTATGTTTCTTACTAGGAGAAGGAATCAAGTCATTTGTAATTCTTTAAACATTCCCTCTAATGATTTGATTTTTATATAAATAGTCAAAGGGTTTTGTTTTTATTCATAATTGTTGGGCCCAAGATTAGAGATCAATGCATCTCTATGTATCTCACTAAAAATGATAATCAAGATGTATGTAGCTCTTAAAACATTCATTCCTCATGCTAATTGGGTTTTACATGAAGAATGGGGGCTTTGGACACGTTTTGAGAGAATGGTTAAACATAATACTTAAAATAGTATAAGGACCAAACCATATATCTTAAGGAAAAACTATGTATATATATGATTCATATATAGGAGGAGAAAAGAAAATAAATAATATTTTTTTATTACGGTTGGTCCCAAAATTGTAGATTTTGGTATCTCTACATATCTCAAAAAATGGGAATCAATCCATATGTAGTTATTGAAATAAGGTCTCTATGCTGGTCTGACTTAAACATTGGGAAGAGAGGGACTCATGTGTCAATAAAGAGTAATAATTATTTCATTGTTGTTTGCTTATGGAAGTTTCTAACGTCAAGTAGAGAAAATGATAGTCGTATAGTTTAATGTCATGCAACGAGGACAAATGATGCCATGCAGTTTAACATCATGCAACAAGGATGGAGCACTATGCAATTTTAAGTCTTGTAGTGAGGACATAAGATGTTATGCATTTTATCATCATGCGACTAAGATAATGGGGTTGTGGATGTATTGAAACCCAGACTTCATACTATTTAGTTTTTAAGTCTTGCAGTAAGTACAAGGGAGTTGTGTAGTTTTTAGTCTTTCAAAAAGGACATATGATCTTTACAATTACATAAAGTATTTCTAAAAAAATCTTTCATTGGTTGGGGTTGTAATAAGCTCTCCATCCATTGAGATAAAGGAAAAAGATCCATTTGAGTAGACCTTATGTATATAATAAGTTCCTTCCCAATTTGAAACAAGATTTAGAGGTTTTTCCCTGGTAGCATTGGAGTCTAGAGGAAGAATACCAATTATCCTTGAAGAAATGAATGGAGGTGAACTTTCTAGATTAATGCTTGTTCTATTCGATTTTTATAAACTTCTAAATGATGAGAAGTATGAAATTTTTTTTTGTCAAATCATTCCAACTCAATACAGTATTTTGAGACCTCTCATCTTTAGACAATTGATCACATATTACAACTCTGAATGAAAGAAATTTCATTTCAATTGGAAAGACTGCTTTTGTTCCATACACCAATGAATAAGGGGTTGGCTAGTTGGAAGTATGGTTAGAATTCTGATAAGCCCATAAATCATGAAAAAGATTAGCAGACTAATGTTTCTTATCTTTATCCACCATCTTCTAGAGTATATTTGATAAGGAATTATTGAAAGCCTATATCTGTCTATTGGCTACTGCATGAGAGCGAGATGAATTGTTGGACTTGATATTGTTCTCTTGATATAACTTCTTTACCATAGCAGAAAAAAATTTGGTACCATTGTCTGTCAAAATAGTATGAGGGACACAAAATATGGTGATGATATTAGATTTGAAAAAAATAACAATGCTTTTGGCTCTGAATTCTTTGTGAGGTATTGCCTCAGCCCATTTGGAGAAGAATTCAGTAGGAGTAAGAATATACTTGAACTTCTTAGTCGTGGCTGGAGGATAAGGTCCTACTATATCCATTCCCTATGTGGTGAATGACAAATATTATTTAGTAGTATATTGCATCTCTGGGTGTTGATGAATGAAGTTTGTATACACTTTGCATTGATGACATTTCTAGGGAAATCTGTACAATCCCGCATCATTGAAGGCCAAAAGTATCCAAACCATCAGATCTGATCAGAGAGTTTGTGCCGAGACTGATGGGCACCAAAATCTCATGAATGAACTTCTATCATGACAACTGCAGTTTATTCTCCATAAATACATCTGAGTATGATTCCATTGAAGCATCGTTTGTAAAGGATCTTCTGTTGGTATGAACTATCATAAGGTATAAAATTGGCCGCTCGTCGTCAGATCTGTTATTTTTCATCCCTATATGGTGGATGCACCCCATTTTGAATGTATTCAACAATCAGTGTTCTCCATCCCTTGGTATGACCATATGGATCATAAATAAGTATGATCTCATTAATATAATCCATTATGGGATGAACAAAAGATGATACCACATGAAGATGGGCTATGCTAATGAATTTCTCATCTCGATTTGGATCTGCCAGAGCTATAGCTACATTAGCTAGCGCATCATCTTGAATATTTTGTGATCACGAGACATAATGCAATATGAGATCAAATAGAAATTCATCCATTAACCCTCTGACGTAATCACATAAATGGATTAACTCTTATTTTCTGATATAATAGTCCTCATTGATTTTCTTAATTACAAATTCTGAATCACCTTTAACTTTTAAGTGATCCAATTTCATGTGAAGGTCCAATTCCAAACCTATAATGAAAGATTGATATTCTACCTCATTGTTGTTACCACCTTCTGACAAAAAAGAAGGATTAAATAAACACTACCTTTTCTGGGGAAATAAGGACAACTCCTAACCCACCTTTGTTGAGTTTATGGTTTTACATTCTCTTCTCTATTGGACATCTGGAGGAACCATCAAGGTACATTTCCCATATTTGGGGATTATCTGTAATAAAGAACACCTCTTCATCCAGAAGTTCAATATTCAATGATATATCTTCAAAAAATGGATGTTCAACAAGGAAGTCATCCAGTGTTTGGCCTTTTAATGCCTTCTATAGAACAAACTGGATATCAAACTGTTGCAAAAAAAAACTAACCACCATGCCAGAATCCCTATAAGAATAGTACGACTAAGGATAAATTGGAGCGTGTTATTGTGAGATACCAATTGGACCTCAGGATCTTTCAAGTATTGCCTCAATTTTGGAACTACAAAGATTAATGCCAGACATCATTTTCCAAGACAAGAATAATGAGTTTCTACATCATGCATAGTTTGACATAGATAGTAAAGGTTGTTCTAATTCCCAGCACCTTTCTTCTGAGCATGGAAGGTATCCAGTGATCACTCTAAAGCTATCACGTAGAGAATTAGTGGTCTTCCTTCTACATGTGGCATTATTTCTAGTGGAATCAAGAGATATTTAATAAAGGTATAAAATGCTTCTTGGAATTCTTTAGTCCATTGATAGGTGACTCCTTTTTTCATTAATATGGTGAATGGAATACAATTTCCTACCAAATCGATGATAAAACACCAAATATAGGAAAATATTCCTTGGAGACCTCTTAATTATTTCAAATTTAGAGGATGTGACATACTAATGATTGATTTTGTTTTCTTGGAATCAACTTCGATACAATGATGGCGTACAAATAAGCCATGTAACTTTCTTGAGGTTACCCAAAAATCAAATTTCAAAGGGTTTATCTTCTAATTATGTTGTCAATGTTTATTGAATATGGATTCTAGATTTGTAAAGTTATTGGAAAAATGTCTTCATTTGACCATAAAATCATCCACATAACATTCAACAAATTTTCCGAAGAAGGGTTTAAAGATGTGGTGCATGTCAAGTTAATACGTTGAACCTGCATTCATTAAATCAAAGCGCATTACCTGATAAAAAACACCCATTGAGGGGAACTTAAGTCTATAGATTCTTAATCATATGGGTCCATAAGGATTTTATTATACCCAGAGTAACCATCCACGAAGGAAAGAGCTTCATATCTAGAAGTTTCATCAATTAAAAGATCGATAATCTGAAAGGGAAAACCATCATTAGGAAAATTCCAGTTAAGATATCTAAAATCAATGGGAACTCTGATTTTCCCATTCATCTTTTTCACTAAGACAATGTTTCCCAGCCATTTGGGATAGAGAACCTCCATGAAAAAGTTATCATTTATAAGTTTTTCATCTTAATCTTCAATTTTAGAGGCATGAATTGGGTGTGTTCTTCTTACTGCCTACTTGAATCCTCGATGTTCATCTGGAAAACCCAAATTATCAGTGGCTACATCATGATAATGTCATGGAATCTATATATAATTCCAAGAAAATATATCTTGATGTTTCTTTAAAATGAATTATACACCTATTGTTCTTTATAATTCATGGTTTCACTAATTAGAGTTGGGTGTGAATCTTATTTTATACCCATATTTATTTCTCTGAGCTCATCCACAGTGGTAGAGACAGCTTCCTCAAATGCTGGAGGAGAATCCCTGAGATCTTCCTCTAAATCTTCATTACATGTTATCTCTTCTATTTCTACTTGCATAGTAGATGATGAGGAAAAACTTCAAGAGTTAGAAGAGGAGTCAATATTTGAACATCATGATGAGGAGGACACTATATCTGACCTTTCTAATGATGAAGTGTCTTACTGTGGTATTAAAGTGGAGATGATGGATTGGGAATCAACATATTTTTCTTCCTCTAGCATTGGTACAACTTCTTCTACTATGATTGTCAAAGTAGAGGCTTGTTGTAGTTTAGTAGATGATATTAATACATATCCATTTCAACTTCTATCACTACTTTGGGAATCTAAAAATTCTCCAATGTCATCAGACTCAGTTGTTGCAATTGATATAATGGATGTTATTAGATGTGTTCTTAGATTTGGTTTACCCTTTCAATTTCATTGATGGGTAGCACATAATCTGTACTCAAATTTATGCATGGGTTACTATAATATTTTCCAAAACAATTTGGAGCATTAACTCTAGTTTTTTCCTTTGACATGAACCTTGTTCCTTCAGTGTGATAAAACTCTGCTTCAATGTATTGAGATTCAAACATTTTAAACAGAGCCTTGTCACCATACAATTTCCCAATTTGAACATTGAAATAATACATATGACATTTGTGGTATAATGAAGGTATGGTTGTATGCTGATGTCACTAAGGCCTTCCTAGAAAAATGTTGATGGCTATGTCTAGACGAACAACCATTAAATCTGAATTAGACACAAGATCTCTAAATTGAGTTCTTTGTGTAATCTCACCCCGTGGTTCTTGCTCATTCTTGTCACATCCTTGCAACATTAATGTTGAAGGAGATAAGTCAGATTTAGTCAGTCCTAATCGATGAAGTGTATGAACATGAATGAGGTTGACTCTGGATCCATTATCAATGAAGGATCATTGGATTTCAATGTCATTGACCATTCCAGATAAATACAAAGGTCTGATATGTCCATGTACAACATCATCTTCATCTTCATCTGTAAAAGATATGACTGCATGAAATTCTATAGGATCATTCTCTATACAGTAAACCTCAACAGCAGCAACTTTAGATTCAAACTCTTGAAGAATTAACAGAGCATCAATAAGTACTTCTTGATGATCTTTTGACATATTCAAGGCATACCAACTTGATAACTTGGCTGGTACATGGGAAAGTTATTTCAAAAAATCATAGTTTGGATCTAGAAGTCAACATTTCCCTACATGGAAATGAGGTTTTGCAGATGTCTTGGAAGTTGATGCTTCGGATGTAGATGTACCCATTTTCAGAGAAGATGTTGGAAATATTCATGTCTTAGGTAGATTATACTGACTAGGTATATCTACTTTCTGAGAGGAAGATGTCGTGACATATAATCGGACCTCTAAAATAATCATGTTAAAACTGAACCGGCCTTGCATGGATGAAACTCTTTATTTTTTTTGAGCCCATTGAAGGGTTCTTCCATGATTTTCTACCACATAAATTGTTCGGGCATGGGTAGAGTTAAAATGGTGGTTTCATGAATTCCCACATCTTCTCATGTATCCTCGACCATGTCCCCTTAATCTGGTTCCCCAATTAGGTACAAGGAACTCTGGATCATTCTAATCAGAATTAGCATTGGCATAATGATCTGTTAAGTGGATAATGTTGAAAAAACAAAAGATCAATTATTTATATGATGAAGATTCTTCCCAACAAGTTGGTTCTGGTTGTGCCATTTGGTGGGGTGGTGCCCATACATTTGAAACAGATGGCATGAAATCTTCCAGGATCAAGGACAACTTTGTCCTTGACACAATATCATATTCTTATGAATACTCTTTATCCTTATGATCAATACTCTTCTTTGAGGATATTCCTTTTGATGAAAGTGGTTTTGCTGTGGTAGGAGTGGGAGAAGACACAATCGGTTGTTTCAACTATGTCCGTAAAATGGAATGAGTTTGGTTGATCATTTTCCAGATTATCCAATTATCATATTTATTCCCAATTTTACTTTTGACTTCCTTTCATTCTCATTCTTCCTCCAGATCAGTAGACATAACACATGCTACTTGAGTAGATGAACTTTTCAATTTCACTTATCCAGAGTCTACCATATTTTTCATGAGGACCTTGATAACAGAACACTCATGAATGGTATTCCCTAACATTTGGTGAAAGAGAAAATAATTTGGAATATCTTCATCTCCTTATTTGTATGGATTCTTCGGCCTTGAAAACTAAACCAAATTATTTTCCAGAGATGAGATGAAGTAACTAGGAACATGTTCATTCCAAAAATAATAAACATTGTTCTTTAATTCCTCAAACTATTTTTTCCTTTTGTCTCTTTGATCATCATGACGAGGTGGTAATTAATACTGATGCTATGGAGGTGGAGACCTTCAATAAGATGAAGGTTTATAAGTGGAAGCAGGTATAGGTACTTTCTTAAGTGTAACGGTAGCAGCTTATGATTTCCCTTTTCTCCCTCCTAGAGCTGATGTAGTCACATGAGTTTTAGCTATATTTTCTATAATTGAATCTTCAATCTGTTGAGAAATTGAAGTTATGTCTCTAAACCCTTCTATATATTTTACAGGTATTAGTGGTGTGTGTAACTCATCATGTATATTTTCTACACAAATTGGTAGCAACTCTTCTTGAGGGAGTGCCAGACTTATGGAATATATTAATCCTTTCCATCTCACAATGAAATTTGAAACTCTTCTATTATCTATTTTTTCACAATTGGTAAGATCAAAAACTATCATCTTTGGTAGCATTGAGAAAATTGAAGAAGTATTTTCTGGTGGAGATCTTACCATCTTGTATTTTATTGGGATTGTAAACTTCTATACTAGACAAAAGCTGGTCCTTGTAGTGACTGCAAAAAACACCTGAGATTTATTGCTTCTTATTGTTGGTGAGTCCCCATCATGAGATCAAAATGAGAAATTAGATGTTTTATGTGGTTTTATGGATCTCTAAAACCATTAATGATTGGAAACGTGGTATTCAAAAAATTTTGGGGGGGGGGATCAGGTCCACCCATTCAGGTAAGCTTTATTTCCTGACTCAACTAGCGCACATCATTCATCCATAGAATACAATCGAGTCATTAATGACTCAATTTTGTTCATAAGAATTTGAGGGATATATGGATGAGATGGAACTTGTGAAGGTACAACAATTGGAGCTTCAGCTAGTGCAATAAATGGAAAATCCATTGGTGGAGGTGCTGGTATTTGCCTAGGATAACCCACGGGAACATGCTTTTCAAAATGTGCTTGATCCTGCCTTGGTTGTGTACCCAATGGAGGGAATTCATTATCCACATTTGTAGTAACTACAAATCCACTTTTCTGAGGAGCTCATACAGGATGTGAAAGTTGAGTACCTACCTGGTAAGTATATTAAGCAGAAATGCTACTTCGATGAAACTCTCAATTGAGTATTTTCAACTCCTCCATTTCCTGTTCTAATTGTGAAAATAACACTTTATGAGAAAGATATTGACCTTATCTACTGGAAAACTTTGATGAAATATGACTTTTACCTTTCCCCTTATTAGATGCCTTTTGGAGGGGGGGAGTTGGTTATTTGAAGGCATACCTAGATTTTGGGTAAGCCTATGATTTTGTGTACGCACACCTTCATCATTTTCCTTAGTGTGTACCATATTATGGATAAGAAAATTATCTTCCGATTCCCCTGAACTAGACTCATTTTTTGATGATCTTCATTAATGGTGTTAATGACATTTACTGACGCACAATGAATTGAGGGAATTCTATTAGTATCTTTGTAAGATCATCTCCTTATATATCTTCCATGAGACTATATTCTCCTATATGAAGGATTATCTGGAGCATTTGGACAGACAGTAACCTGAATAGAATCATCAGATAGTTCATGTGTGCGCTCTCTTTGTGTCTTCTTCCCTAATCGGGAGATAACTGACTTCTGTTGAGGAGGGGATTGTAGATATGAAAAATCTCCCAGCCTTGTAGGCTGGGGTTGTTCCTGTTCTTATTTTCAAACTTCTGAACCTTATTTAATGAATTTGAAAGATAAATTAAATGATCCCCCAGCCTTTCTAGATGGAGTGATTCTTGAACTGCTACGGCTGAAATTCATGCAACTGATCTTCTGATTTTGTGAATTTTGTGTTGAACATTAGCTAGGTGCATTATCTAATAATCTCTCAAATCACATGTTTCAGATGATCTTTTTTTTTATTTCATAAATTTTCATTCTCTAATGGATAACATTCTCTAATAGGGACGATTTATCAAGATTCTCATATGTTTGATGTAAAAGTAACTCAAAAAATTCTATTCTTTGAGCCTGACTCAGATGAGAGCTAGTTGATCCCTGTTCTTGAGTGTACATTCAATTACATACTAAATCTATTGATTGTGGTTGACTATGGTAAATAACATTGTATGAGACCAATTTTGGTGGAATTTGATGATTATGGAGTGCAGTGAAATGCAATTATCCTTGTACATCCCATCCTCTAATACAAACACCAAATGGGGTGTTATAAATTAATTGGTGCAGCCTCTTTAGAGCATTAAGGCATACACGCTAAAGGGTTCTCTACTATTTTTCAACCATTGGATGTTTGGAAACTGAGAGTGACACCAAGTCAATTTTACATCCAACCCTTATATTACCTTTACATGATTTCGATATTTATCATATGGTAATACTTTAGTTTTCAAATGACGAAGAGTTTCCCCAAAAATTAAGGCAGATATCATGAATTCAATATTATTCCCTCAATTCTAGAATTTTATACTGATAATTTTCCAAAGGCCAAAACATGATTGGTATTTTTCCAATAGCCAATTGTTTTTTCATTTTTAACATATCTTTATCATCTTTTAATAGAGATTTCTCCACTTGGTATGAGAAAAGTGGATACTCTATATTAGAAGACAAATGACACAAGGGTGGATCAGAGAATGATCATTCCCTTAAGATTTCTTCTGGATGAGAATTTATTTCAATAGTCAATGATAAGGCATAAGACATGACTGTCCTAGTGTTTGCATGTGCCTCGAGATTTGAGGGTTTTATCATCGCTACATTGTAAATTATAGAACTATCTTTACAATGAGAAATACTACTGCTAATATGACTTTCACAGTAAATTCCATCATCGCGAGGACCACCATGGTGGATTACAATAGGGGTGAACCCATTTTCTCCTTGGTCCTCTAGCCACATAGAGGGTTTCTGTGGCTCTCATCCAGAAATAAGTTCTTTGGATTGACTAAATTTAAATGGAGCTCTCCTCATGATGAAGTTTCCAATGAGGAACTTAAAAATTACTGCTACCACCACCATAATTTGGTAATGAGAGGATATGATCTTGAGCTGCAATAGATAAATGTTTGAGGGATTCAAGAACTCCAATATTAAGCAGAGCCAAATTGTAGCTTGACTCTTGACTTTCCAATAGTGATTGGAGAGACTTCTTCTTGGTTGTTCTCTTATACTTAGTTGAGGCTACTTGCTAGGAAAATTGGTTATCATGGGCTGGTGTTTTCACCTGACTTCAATTGGTTACTAGAACGGACCGATCACCTCTAATTGGAAAGGATGTATGTTCCCAATCTTATTGTACATATAATATGGAGAATTATGCCCCATAACCCTCCTGGATTGGAACATAGGGGTTTATTTACTTCAGGATGGAATAAAATGTGTCATCCCATATGTGGTGACATATTTATGTGTTTGATCCCCTGGTATAGCTGAAGTAGTTGTTATAATATCTTGGCATGCTTCTAGAATATGGGTAAAGATTTTCATCTACCCTTTCACCATTAATAATATGTGTTTGGGGAAATCAGTAGCCTAAATGAGAATATACATCCTTTCTATATCGGTAGTATGTCTATGTGCCTTCTCATGTCCTACTTTTCCTATCAATGGGAATTGACAGTACTCATGCATGGGGGAAAAGAGTTGGTTCTACCCCAGATTTGTTGTTGGAGAATTATGACTGTCTTCTCCAGGTGATGCCAAACGAGACTATTGGAATTCTTGATGAATGCCAGTAGGTGTATTTTCCTATTGGCTATTTCCCGTCAAGTATGGTTGACAGACATCCTTCAATACTAGCATACAAGACTACTAGTAGAATTAGTGATTGTAAGATGGTATATATTTCTATTTACCTGTTTCCACAACTTTAGATTGGCGGGCTACTTTAAATTCAGTTATACGAGAAAGCTGAATTTATGATAACATGAATGTAGGTGTATGTTCCTGTTCATATTACTTTAATGAGTTTATCAGGTGGGATTGGTGGGTTGCTTCCAGACGAGTCTATTGTACATCAAAATTAGGACAAACGGGTATATGTACCCCCTCATTATTCTCCATCATGTTAGGTTCATGGATTTCTACAGAGGGGGACAAAGTATGAACCTACTTGATTTTGACTAGACATTTTCCCCAACAGTTCTTCTTGTGTGTTTGAGTTTGAGAGGCCTGGGCCGAACGTCCATAGGGAACAACCCCATCAGGGTGGGGGTTAACTAACGCAAAATTCTGTGGGCAGAAATTGTTGATGGGAGTCCCCAGGAAGGACCCCTACATTCTTGAATTGAGGCCTTGAGTGACCTCTTTATTCACATACTTATATAACAGAAGGGACTAGTTGTTTCGTTCTGTGGATATGGACCCAAAATGGTTGAAAACCGGGGTTGTCACCGTCTGCTTCTTGATCATCAGTCGTCATTGGCAAGATGATTAGATATTGTTATTGACCAGAAGGTCATGTTAGGCAGCCTCCATAGTCGGAATTATACTATGCTGATGATACTCTTTTATCAGCACATTGCATACCCACCGTTAAAGATGCTGGGTGGGTGATGACATTCTTCAGGTGGATGAGGATCTAGCTTGAGCAGCAGTTGGGAAGTTCTCAAATGTCGTCTTGAAGAAATCCATTTTTGGACTGAATGGATTTTTGAGGAAAAATTGTAAACAAAAATAAACTCCATTAAAGTGACATCTTTTATATTGGTACATCCATGATTGATTCCTTTGTCTGGACTTCCTTTCTCAATTGATAGGGTCCTGACAGGTAGGTAACATTATTACCTTGGTTAAGGATTCACGTCATGTTCACCATTTTTTTCCTAGTTCCTTGAAACGTGTGTTTTAGTTTTAAGAATCACTTTTTCCAGGTGGTTTCCATTGGATTTATTTATGGAACTAGAGACTTCAAATAGTTCTTTATCCAAAGGGGGCCTGCTTTCTAAAGGCAGACACCCATTAAGTATAAACTTTACAATACTTAAGAATGTTCATTGGTCGAGAGGATGGGATTTCAGACTCATCACACCCCTTTTGGTGTAATTTTTGTCTACTATGGGACTCTCTTTATAAATTTAAGATATTTTCAAGAATCCTTATTAATTAACCATGCATGACATAAGTTTCCCTTAGAATTTAAAATCACTTATTAACATGTGTAAAATTAAGAATCATCAGTATGTATTCAAGGTTCTTCATTAATGGAGATATCTGTATGTTTTCAAGGTTCTCCATTAATGGTGTCCTCTAATATACTATTTAAAGATTCTTTTAATCCCCATTTTTATGATTCTAGTTTTTAAGCCACTCAATGGGGCACTCTGAAATTTATTGTCATCCAGGGATACCAAGTTTTTTTGGATATTAGGATCGTACCCAAAAATGGAAAAACTATGTATCCTTGTGAAAGGAATCAGAACCCTCGTAGTTCGGTGCCTCTTAACGGGACAAATCATACTTCTTAAGTTCATGTGATAAGGACATAACCATACAGTTCAATGTCATGTAGTAAGGACATCTAAGAGAAAGGTTCTTAGTCAATTTTAGTGTGGGACTTATATCGA
The DNA here is from genome assembly GCA_963277665.1 of Viscum album. NCBI lineage: Eukaryota > Viridiplantae > Streptophyta > Magnoliopsida > Santalales > Viscaceae > Viscum > Viscum album. Next base: position 1,685,863,899 of record OY728147.1, on the reverse strand, counting down.
AGTAGCCAAAGGAGCTTGAAAAGGATATGGATTTCAATGTAAGATTTTACCCATTTGGGAATATGTCCCAAGGAGAATAGGGTTGATTTGATTTTTTGGGTTTGAACCTCAAGGAGGCTTCCTACGTATCTCATGTGGATGGGAATCAAAGCCTATGTAGTTTGATAAGTCTCATAAGAGAATATAGTCCTTTTAGAAAATTACTTTTGGATTACTTCCAAAATAGGGTGCCTTGATGATTTATGGGTTTAATTAGGGGCTTATTGCTAATGAGGGTTCTTAGATTAAGGGGATTACAATTGGATTCCTGAAGAGGATATCTAGTGAGCTCATTCCCAAAGACGGATTCCTATGTATCTCAATTATGGTGGGAGTCACAGTTATCAAAGTTAATTCTAGTGAGTGTTTGTGCACATTTTGTAATCATAATGAATCTCTAAACCCATGCGATTCATGCTCAGTGTGAGAAAAAAGAGCATGTTAAATATTCAATAGTGACACATACACTTTTCTTCCTCCACTGGTGGAGAATGCAGAGCCTACGGTGGCGACGGTTGATGAGGGAAAGGCGATGAGCCTTCCCTCTATTCACATTACATTAGACTATGGTCCAATGAAAGGAGGAAGGGATGATGGTGAGAGGCTTATACCCAGATGGATGCCCATGGTGACAAGGCTCAATAGGAGCTGAAAAGGGTAACAAAAGTCCCTATTACCATCACTCCTCTGGTCTTTGGCACCAAATAAGAGAGGAGGAGAAATGATGCTACCTTCTGTAAGAAAATCTTGGGGCTTACGCTAGGATAGTTTCCCTAAAATTGATCCTGGTAGGGGAGGGATACTTCCACTTTGGTAAAAAAGGAATCAAATTTTGTGTGAACCGTACCTTCCCTATAAGAGACCTGAGGTTCCTAGTCGTCTCTTTGAGAAGAGAGAGGTCAGGACCCAAACCCTCCTCCAAACCAAGAACTTCCCAACAATGTTCCCGGGGGAAAGGTCCATGTGACTATGGATATACAAACCCACAAACACTCCATGAACCCTAACCCATTGTAAAAAAATGTGGGAATCCTATGACTATGGATATAAAAACCCAAAAAAGAGACAGGCTAATGTTCCTTTCCTAATGGTTTGATATGACATGGGGTTTTGGTGGAGGCTTCAACCTAGTCCCTTTCTAATAAGGGAACCAAGGAAGGAGATACCCCACAATTAATGAATTTAAATAGGGTACTTGAGTTGGTATATATGATTTTTACAAAGCTCTTCTGCATAAATACCTTGTGAAAAGTGTGCCATGTAGGTACCCCACGTTGTTGCACCGCATAGCTGTAACGCACTGGTGTGTCGTGCAGATGTGCCACGCGTGTTTTTATGATGACTAAAGAATATATTCCCATAAGTTAACCAAAACTGTGTAAAAATTTTAAAATAATTTCAAAACATGCTTATCTCGTTTAATTATCTCTTCTCTCATGTTTTAGAGAGCTACCTAGGGAAATTTGATCGATCTTAGAAAAAGAGATACACAATGGGAGCTTTAGAGAGTCTTTCAACTTTTTTAGTCCTGAAATGGAGAGCCCAAGGGTCTTATTTATAGGCATTGATTCACTTGGTCAAAGCCATGTTGTCTACACAGGTCCACTGTGTAGCTCCTCTGCATAGGTCCTCCGCACTGAGGTACAAAAATATTGTTGTTGTGGAGACCTACTGTGCAGGTCTGTTGCGTAGCTCTACCACGTAGGTCTTTCACATAGATCTTCCACATAGGTATGTCACGTAGCTCTGCCACGTAGGTCATTATCTATACATTTCCACACAGTTCTGTTGCACTGACCTTTGGATTGTTTACCCTTACTCTCAATTCTTCAAACTCCTCGTTGAGATTTTGAAATATATGGGCCTATCTTCATGGTCTTTTGTATTATTAAATAGTGTGAATGTGCTCATTGTTCATGAATATGATAAATTCTTTGGACTATTATGACATGGGTGGGGGCCAGTTATAGAAATCCCCTCGATGCATTATAAGTTTCATGAGATGAATCATTTGGCCAAATTATATGGGTTTTTACCTGAAATTTTGTAAACCATCTTATACAAGGTCTTAATGGTAAATGCACCATTTACCTAGGAAACATGGAGTCCAATAATTTATAATTTCCCTCACTTATATTCAATAATTATTTATCCTTGATATTTTTCATTGACATATCTATGGATGAATTTTATTTTCAGGATTCAGTTATTATTCATTCATAAGATTTTTTATCGACATATCTATGGATATATGTCATTCTCAGTTTTTAAATTTAGATGTCTTGAGTTGCAGTTTCTTACCCAACCATATTGGTCTTTTCTTATCTAGTTATTTGAATGGAATGTGTTATTAGTTATTTACCTTGCCATGTTAATTTAATCATATTGATTCATTATTGCTTCAAATTTACTTACCCTTAATGAGAATTTGATCTCACCTTTATTATGTTTCCTTCCATGGTTTATGAAGAAAAAATCTATAAATAACTGTTTAAGGATTTTTTTATTTCCATTTATTATGTATTACGTTTGTATATCCTTTTTTCCAATATATTAAGTGTATCATGTATGTAATCTAGCTTTACAAAACATCAAAACTGAATGGTCCTTCAGGATTTGATTCCATGTAATAATAACAATGTATTAAAATAATGCACCAGCTCCGAGATTTTGGGTTTAGGGAATTACAATAAACAATATTGATAAACTATGGGATTATATCATAAAACCCATAAAAATTTAGTAAAATTGAATCATAATCCCCATTAAATAATAAAATAAAACCTAAAATATCATGATAATAAATTAATTTATGATATTACATTTTAAATGTTCTATAAATACACCTCATAAAGGAATATTGGTTCATAACACAACATATGTCTCCAAAAAAAGAAAATTGAGAAAAAAATCCACTACCACATTGGTGACTTCTGAACTATATCCCAATAAAAGAGAGGTCCTAAAATGCATATTTAAATCCACATAATTTTCAATAGAATCGTATTAAAATAAATTCATGGTCATTATATGCAACACATAATATAAATTGGTGGTAAATATGGCATCTAACAAACCATAATTTAAATACATTGTTATTACTTCAAAATTGAAGCACACTTATTACAACATATAACAAAACCATGGTAGGATCGTATAGGTATAGTGTCTTTAGAAACCGGGAAACATAAACAACAGGTTCAAATATCATCTACATTGTGTCCCATTTATTTATTCATATCTAGAGTCCCTTTTGGAATATCCTACTTAATAACCTTCTTCTTGGCATGGGGAAAGAAAACATACAAAAGGGTGAGCTCAAATGGTCAGTAAGGGCAAACAAAAGAAATATAAATCATAAGAACATAACATTTTGGAAATCTTATCCTGAAAAAGAGATCATAATTTCATAACATGGGATAAATCATAGTAGTGAAATGTAATCCCAATAATAATAACTTAAAACATGAAACCTTGTGTCGTACACACATAATAATAGAAAATCATTTCTTAGTTGTCAAGACTCATTACCAAGACTATCTTAGCGGGCAAAGTCCATTTCTGAACCGAGTTCACTCCTCGTTTCAGTCCTGTATCACTGTACCAGTTTAACTTTCCATTCCAGCCATGTCTATCTCATGAGATATAAAATATTTACCCAATGCATTGGAGGGAGATATAGGTCCCACCCATCTCATAATGATAACATTTTTATGTGTGCCACAAAATCATAAATCATACATCATAGCATAACCCATGTAATAAAAATGGGATTCTTAAACATCATGCCATCATAACATAATCCATATAAGATAAAAGGACATCATAAAAATAATTCCATCATAACATAATAAAAACAATGTAAAAATAGGGATAGAAACATAACCCTATATTATCTTAGATGGAAAATAATTTTGATAAAACACCTGAACTCCATTCTTGAGGAAAATATCCTTTCTACTTCAAACACATTTTCCTTTCTTAACATGTCATATAATTTTAAACCAAAATAATTTGATTAAAAATAATTTTGAAAACTTGTAAAGGATGCTTTATGGAAATAATGTTCTAAAAATCCGTTCATGCCGTATAAGTTAAAAAAACATTGCTCTTGTACTTTTTCCGGAAAAGTTAAAAATTACCTCGTACAAAAAACGACAAAATATTACTTTCATATCTGTAACTAAAAACTCAAAGAAGGGTGAAATTGGATTTAAACAATTTTAGGTGGATGGAAATAATATTACATATTGAGGAAACATGGATGTCGATAATAAATATTCCGCAGTAAATTCTGATGTATAAACAATCTAGGATAAAAATTGAGATTGCGAGATTTTCCCTTACCTTAGGTCCGATATGCTTTGTACATGTCCGAACCTCCTGTATAATGATTTAAATAATGTCATTGACTTGTTACAGAATCATATTAATTGTTATGATATCATATATGGTCATATTCTTAGCTTCTTATTAGTAGTATTTCATTGCTACTTGTTATTCAGGTGTTTATTGCTTTATGTTCTTATGCATGTTTTGTCGAATAAATTATTATTACTATTTATATGATATAGACACATCATTTAAAGAATTGTATTAGTGTAATATATATCATATTAATCCATTAAATTCATTTATATAAGCATTATTGAAAGAAGATCATATAGAACGAGTCTCATCACATCGTGGAGATGGTAGGCCGTACGTACGCACAAGCGACGATATCATTCCCATGATCGTGGAATTGTATTGAAGTGTATGTATACTATTTTACAATCAATATAACTTTAAAATAATCATATATAGTTATTATTTACACCATTATACCCATCCATGTAAGGTGGTGGTGGAAAAAATATTACACCACGACGTGGAGACGGTATTCCGTACGTACGCACGCGTGGTGATTTTGTTTTCCGTAGGATGGATAAGAGGTTAAATAGGGTTGTTTCATATTTAGAATGACATATAAGTATATTAGTGATACTGATGTTATTACCTCATAATGAATCAACTAAAGAAGAGGGAGTAGAAGAAGAATGGAACTTGGAGAAAACGGTAGAAGGTATTACCTCTTTCTCGAAGTGCCGCCTTTAAACTTTCTCTTAAGGCACTAGAGTTGGTCTTTTGAGAAGACCAGTTCCTCTAGTAGGTTTCTAAGGAAGTGGGGAAGTGAAATTTTCAGGGGTTGGCCGATCTTGAAGGATCAAATTGGTGTGAGGAAGAGAGGGAGGAGATGCCCTTTTATAAGGGAGGAGAGGAGCACCTTTGGAAATATATGAAATATTAGTTTATATTAAATCTCAACCCCACTTAAAAACTTCCAAAATTATTCATATATGAATATTAGATGAGATAGGGTTGTTATATAATCATCCAATAAAATTTATACATGTTAGGAATTTATTTTAAACATTATCATCTTGATTTATCCTTATTTATCAATTTAATTTTATTTGTGGTAATAATATTCTAAATTATAAATTATTATAAATAATTACACATGTGTTGTGAATTATCCATAATTTGGCACTTTATGAAATTTTCAACCATATAAATTTTAATTTGTAAATTTTAAATATTTTTTAGATTTTTAAACAATTTTATAATATGTCATTTCTATAAATTAACAATAGTGTCAATTATGACACTATTCATTTATTTGAGCTTAAAAAAATATATACACGAGATATGTTCGAACTAAAATATTTAATAGATTCATAACATGTCATTTTTATCTAGGAAATTAGTGGAGATCATTAAATAGTTCATATAATATTTATTTTAAATCTTTTAATATCATTTATTTGATATTTCAATCAATAAAATAATTTCAACATCACTATTGTGTCATAATTATTGGTAATTATTTAATCCCTAAAAATTATAAATATATTCATATGATATAGATAATTTTATTATATTTCTGGAGACTATTCATGTTTGAAGTTTTAGGAAGTTTATCACTAAATTAAAATTATTACACTTATAAGCATTAAGAGAGTGACATGTTGTCACTTTCTTTGGTTTTAATAATAATTATATTATTTAATGGTCAAAAGTCCATGAAATGAATCTAGTCCGACCATTAGGTGATATGTGTCGACTTTTATTCATCCAATAGGATTTTGGAATGTGTTAGGGTAATTTTATAATCTAATATTTATCCTTAATTACCCAATTTACCTTTAACTGCAGTAAATAAAAATTACCGTAGTTACTATTCATAATCTCAAAAAAATAAAAGTATACTATTAACATAATTTAGACACAATGAATCTAAATATGGAATCTATTTTTCAAAATTAAAAACACATAATTTTCAGTAATTAATATAAAATTAATCCCGTTGTTAAGCAAACGGGTTTTTAAAAGTTAAAATATTGCCAAAGATTGAAATGTTATTACCTATGAATTCAATGAAAATTAATGCTAATGACATACATTATATTAAATGGTAAAAATATATTTTATTTATACTTTAAAAATATTCAATATTATAATTTTACCATATAAAGTATTGCAATTAAAAAGTTGTTTTTAATTAAAATATAGTGTGTTTTTACTATTTATTAAAATATGAAAGTTATCAGAAAAATATCAAAACTTTATCCAATGTAAATTTTTATATCATGATTCAAAAGGAGAAGTTTATTTTGTAAAATTGAACTTATAAACATGTAAAAAACTAGATTTAATGTGGGTTCGCCATCAAAAGGCGGCAAAACTACATTTTTTTGAAAAATACTTCTTTTATCCAAAAAACTGATTTTGTTTTCATACCTCATTCTATAAACTGTATAAGATGAATTATAAGGTTATGAAATTCAAAATTCAGTTAGTACTATTCATAACAGCTAGTTTATGAATTATAATAATATATCGTTGTTTAGTGAAACACGGTATTGCGTACTACACACGCTATCGAGGAAGGTCGTGATTGCGTATGACACAAGCCAAATTAGTGTTGTGTGCAGTGAAAGATTCCTTTGCGTATACCATATTACATAAAAAATATACTTCTCATAAAATATCAGGTTTTTACACTCTACCCCCCCTTAAGATGAATTTCGCACTTGAAATTCATCACTTCGTAATGAACAGATGAGGATACCTCTCCCTCATCATATCCTCAAGTTCCCATGTAGATTATTCTAATTAGTGGTTCCTCCATGAAACATTAACCAAGCGATTGGTCTTGATTCGCCAAATTTTTTCGCTATGATCCAGAATCTATATCGGTTGTTCTTCATAAGAAAGATCTTGCTCCAGTGGTACAACTTCAGAGCTTAGTACATGTGAAGGATCAGGTATGTACTTTTTCAGGAGAGATACATGGAACACATCGTGAACTTGAGAGAGATTCGGTGGAAGCGCCAATCGGTAAGCTACCTTCCCAAAACAATCCAGTATTTCAAAAGGGCCGATATACTTAGGGCTCAACTTTCCCTTCTTTCCAAATCTCATTACTCTCTTCCAAGAAGATATTCGTAAGAACACTTTATCACCCACTTCAAACTCTAGGTCTTTTCATAGATTGTCGGCATAACTTTTTTTTCAACTCTGAGCAGCTCTTATGTGTTGTTGAATATATCTGACCATTTCTGCCATCTCATCAACAAGATCAGGTCCTAATAGCTTTCTTTCCCCAACTTCATCCCAGAAAGTTGGAGATCAGCATTTCTTTCAATAGAGAGCTTCATAAGGAGCCATCTGAATGCTGGAGTGAAAGCTATTATTATACGAAAATTCCACCAAAGGTAGGTGTTGATCCCAACCACCTTTGAAATCCATAGAGCAAGATCTTAACATGTCTTCTAGATTTTGAATTTTCCTCTCAGACTGACCATCTATTTGAGGATGATAAGCGGTGCTGGAACTCAACTCTGTATCTAGAGTATGCTGAAGACTTTTCCAGAACATCGAGGTAAACCTAGGATCCTGATCAGATATAATGGAAAATGGTACTCCATGAAATCTTACCACTTCCTTTACATATATCCTGGCAAGCTGATCAAGATAGAAATCCTCTCTAATAGCAATGGAGTGTGCTGGCTTTGTAAGACGATCAACTATGACCCAGATAGCATTATTACCCTTGGATGTTTTAGGATGTCCAATAACAAAGTCCATAGTGATGTTTTCCCATTTCCATTCATGTATGGGTAATGGTTGTAACATCCCCTTAGACTTCTATCTCATAGCTTTAACTTGCTGACAAACCAAGCATCGAGAAACATATTCAGAAACATCTCTTTTCATTCCATCCCACCATAAGTACTCTTTCAGGTATCTATACATCTTCGTGCTTCCGGGATGAATATATAATAATGCACTATGAGCCTCTTCCGGAAGCTCCTTCTTTAATTCTGGGATAGGAGGAGCACAATCTTGATTCCTGAACCTTATTATCCCATCACAATCAAGGTTTAATTCAGGAACATTTCTCACCTTCTTTTGTAACTGAACATCTTATTTTTGTGCCTCTTTAATTTTCACATGTATAGATGGTTGAACATTCATTTGTGAAAGACAAGATTTCCCCCCTTCCATTATAATTACAAGATCCATCCTTTGTAAATCCATAAATATTGGATCTTTTGTGATCCTCATCATGGATAAGCTAGCATTGTCTTGTCAACTTAATGCATCTTCCACCTTATTTTCTTTCCCAAGGTGATAATGAATTGATCAGTCGTAATCCTTAATCAGTTCCAACCATCTTCTTTGACACATATTCATCTCCTTTGGTGTGAAAATATACTTTAAACTTTTATGATCAGTGTAAATATCACACCTTTCTCGATAAAGATAATGCCTCCAAATCTTTAATGCAAAGATTACCACAGCTAACTCCAAATCATGAGTTGGGTAATTTTTCTCATGGATTTTCAAATGTCGTGAGGAATAAGCTATCACCATATTGTTCTGCAAGAGAACACACCCCAATCCCTTCTTGGATGCATCACTCTATATCACCAAACTTTCTCCACTACAAGGCAGTGCGAGCACAGGTGCATTGGATTACCATGTTTTCAACTCCTTGAAATTCTCTTCACACCCCTCTGTCTACATGAACATAACTCCTTTTTGAGTCAACCTGGTGAGTGGATTGGATAATCGTGAAAAATCTTTCAAAAAATGTCGATAATATCCAGCCAGACCAAGAAAACTTTGTATCTCAGTTACTGTTGTTGGTCTCGACCATCTTTCGATAACCTCTGTTTTTTTTGGATCCACATATATCCCCACTTTTGAGATTATGTGACCCAAAAATGAAACTTTTTGAAGCCAAAATTCACACTTGGTAAATTTGGCATAAAGCTTCTCCTTTCCCAGGGTCATCAATACAATTCTCAAGTGATCTTCATGTTCTTCCTTGCTCTTTGAATAGACAAGAATATCTTCTATAAAGACTACCACAAACTGATCAAGATATTCTCTAAAGACTCTATTCATTAGATCCATGAAGATAGCAGGGGAATTAGTAAGACCAAATGGCATCACTTAGATTCATAGTGTCCATACCTTGTATGGAAAGTCGTCTTTGGTATCTCATCCCTTTTGACCCATAATTGATGATACCCTGAATGAAGATCAATCTTGGAAAAGTATTGAGCTCTGCATAGTTGGTAAAATAAGTCATCAATGCGTGGGAGAGTATATTTGTTCTTGATAGTGATCTTGTTATGTTCTCGATAGTCAATGCAGAGTCTCATTGATCCATCTTTTTCATAACAAACAGAATAGGTACTCTTCAAGGTGACACACTAGGGCCTATGAATCCCTTATCAATATTCTCTTGGAGTTGCTTCTTCAATTCATTCAACTCAATTGGGGACATTCTATAAGGTGTCTTCGAAATAGGTAAAGCACCTGGTGCGAGTTCTATTGAAAACTCAACATCACGATTTGGTGGAAGACCAGGAAATTCCTCCAGAAAGACATCATCAAACTCCCTTACAATGGGAATATTCCTAATCGTGAGTTTCTCACCAACCATATGAGATAAATAACCATCATTTAGTGGAATCAAGACCCATAGGATGGATGAAATTTCCACTGGAAGGTTATGTTCATCCTTGCATCGATAGAAGATCATAGATTGATCAAGAATATGAAATGTGACTTCCCTTCTTTGGAAATTAATATGAGATCCATATAAAGATAGCCAATCCATGCCAAGAATCACATAAAATTCCACTATAGGAAGGATCAAAAGATTTTCTGGAAGAACTTTCCCACAAACTTCAATCGGAGAAGAATTATAAACTTTTGATGCGACCGTTGTGCCATTAGGGGTTGTTACAGCTAACTCAACATCTAATTGTTGAGTTAAAACGACGATAACCTTAGAAAATTCTTCAGAAATAAAAGAGTGGGTAGATCCAGAATCAAATAAAACATTTCTACTTTAGAGTGGATGGTAATTGTACCTTTCACCACTTCGTTATTGTACTCCACATCACTGATATAAATTTCATGTGACATTCCTTTGTCTTTAGCGCTAAGAGTTTGTTGATGTCGATCATCATCAAAAACCCTTGGATTGGGGAATTGATTAGCATAATGCCCCATTTCCTTGCACTTGTAACATTGATGTGTATGAGGTGCACTCTGTGTATCCTTTTCTTTGTTCGGATCACTATACATCTTCTTCCCATCTTTGCGGCATTCAAATTCCTGATGACTTTCTTTTCCACATTTGAAACATTTACTTGTCCCTTTAAGACAACTCCCTCCATGTTTCTTTCCACACTTTGAGTATAAGGGTAAACTCATCTTCTTTTCAGTGTGGTCTTTGTAATTCCCTTTGAATTCCATTTTCCTCTTCTTATCAAATGAATATGACTAATGGGTTACTCCAATCTCTATCTCAACCTTGAGAGCACATTGAACGATTTCCTAGTAGCTATTTAAGTCCCTTATGGCTAAATCCCTTCAAAGACTTGGTTTTACGCCACTAATGAATCCATCAATCTTACATTCAGGTTGGATAATAATACCAGAAGCATACCTTGCAAGTCTTGTAAAATTTTCTTCATACGTACCCACAGATTCATCATCCTTTTGCTTCATTTCAAGAAACTCCTTCTCCATCTTTGTTCGAAGAATACGAGGGAAGTACTTTTTGAAAAATAGGTTCTTGAACTCATCCCATTCCATGGATTCAATTTCATCTCTTCTCCTCGTATTCATGATAAGATTTAACCATTTATCACCATCACCTTCCAAACGATACGCTGCTAAGATGAATTTTTCATGTTCAGAACATAGAAGAACTGAAAATATATTTTTAGTAGTACTGATCCATTGTTCAGCAACTAATGGATCAGTAGAACCGCTGAATGAGGGTGGATGCTGCCTCATGAAGGATTCAATAGAATGTTGCTCCTTCTTTTGCTCGTTTGGAAATCCTGCATGATTCATAGCTTGAGAAAGTTGTGTGAACATGGCTATAATATATTTCATTCTAGCTCCCATATCGTTTGGTTGCTCAGGGGGACAATCATTTCATTTCCCGTCGCATTCCGCATTAACACGATTCCTTTGGGTTCTAGACATTGACTAAATCCAAGAAGAATAGTGTGAGAAACACTAATTATAAATGTAAAACCACATAATCAAGAACAAAATTTTACACTTAAGTTCTTATCATAGGTTGTTCATGGAAATTTTTAAAACACTAATATTGTGTTCTATGCTTAGACTTATCCTTAGGGATCTTACTAAGGCTTTCACGTCCTAGTTTCCAAAGGTTGACTATACCTTTCCTCTGATACCAACTCTAACAACCCATAATTTAAATACATTTTTATTACTTCAAAATTGATGACCACTTATTACAACATATAACAAAACCATGGCAGGACCGTATAGGTATAGTGTCTTTAAGAACCAGGAAACATAAACAACAGGTTCATATAGCATCTACATTGTCTCCCATTTATTTCATCATATCTAGAGTCCCTTTTGTAATATCCTACTTAATAACCTTCTTCCTGACCTGGGGAATGAAAATATACAAAAGGGTGAGCTCAAATTCTCATTAAGGGTAAAAAAAAGAAATATCAATCATAAGAACATAACATTTTGGAAATCATAACCTGCAAAAGAGATCATAATTTCATAACATGGGATAAATCATAGTAGTGAAATGTAATCCCAATAATCGTAACATAAAACATGAAACTTTGTGGCATAAACACATAATCATAGAGAATCATTTCATAGTAGTCATGGCTCATTTCCAAGACTATCTTAGCAGACAATGTCCATTTCTGAACCGAGTTCACTCCTAATTTCTGTCCTGTATCACTGAACCGGTTTAACTTGCCGTTCCACCCATGTCTATCTCATGAGATATAAAATCTTTACCCAATGCATTGGAGGGAGATATAGGTCCCACCCATCTCATAATGATACCATTATTATGTGTTCCACAATATCATAAATCATACATCATATCATAACCCATGTAATAAAAATGGGATTCTTAAACATCATGCCATCATAACATAATCCATATAAGACAAAAGGACATCATAAAAATAATTCCATCATAACATAATCAAAACAATGTACAAATAGGGATAGAAACAAAACCCTTTATTATCATATATGGAAAATAATTTTGATAAAACACTTGAGCCCCATTCTTGAGGAAAATATCCTTTCTACTTCAAAAACATTTGCCTTTCTTAACATGTCATATAATTTTAAACCCAAAGAAGTGGATTAAAAATAAACTTGAAAACTTGTAAAGTATGCTTCATGGAAATAATGTTCTAAAAATCCATTCATGTCTTATAATTTAATAAACATTTTTCTCGTACTTTTTCCGGAAAAGTGAAAAAGTACCTCGTACGAAAAATGTCAAAATATTCCTTTCTTATCTTTTACTAAAAACTCACCTAAGTGTGAAATTGGATTTAAACAATTTTAGGTGATTGGAAATAATATTACATATTTAGGAAACATAAATGTGGATGATAAATATTCCGCAATAAATTCTGAAGTATAAACAATCTTAGATAAAAATTGAGATTGCGAGATTTTCCCTTACCTTAGGTCCGATATGCTTTGTACGTGTCCGAACCTCCTGTATAATGATTTAAATAATGTCATTGACTTATTAAAGAATCATATTCATTTATATGATATCATATATGGTCATATTCTTAGCTTCTTATTAGTAATATTTCATTGCCACTTGTTATTCGGGTGTTTATTGCTTTTTGTTCTTATGCGTGTTTTGTCAAATAAATTCATATTACCCTTTATAGGATATAGATACATCATTTACAGAATGGTATTAGTTTAATATATATCATATTAATTCATTCAATTAATTTATATAATCATTATTCAATGAATATCATTTAGAACGAGTCACATCACATCGTGGAGACGGTAGGCCGTACGTACGCACAAGCGATGATATCGTTCCCATGATCGTGGAATTGTATTGAAGTGTATGTATACTATTTTAGAATCAGTATCACTTTAAAATAATCATATATAGTTATTATTTACACCATTATATCCATCCAACTAAGGTGGTGGTGGAAAACAGATTACACCACGGCGTGGAGACGGTATTCCGTACGTACGCACGCGCGGTGATTTCGTTTTCCGTAGGATGGATAAGAGGTGAAATAAGATTGTTTAATATTTAGAATAACATATAAGTATATTAGGGATACTGATGTTATTACCTAATAATTAAACAACTAAATAAGAGGGAGTAGAAGAAGAATGGAACTTGAAGAAAACGGTAGAAGGTATTACCTCTTTCTCGAAGTGCCTCCTTTAAACTTTATCTTAAGGCACTAGAGTTGGCCTTTTGAGAAGACCAGTACCTCTAGTAGGTATATAAGGAAGTGGGGAAGTGAAATGGTCAGGGTTTGGCCAAGCTTGAAGGCTCAAATTGGTGTGAGGAAGAGAGGGAGGAGGTGCCCTTTTATAAGGGAGGAGAGGGGCACCTTTGGAAATATATGAAATATTAGTTTATATTAAATCCCAACCCCACTTAAAAACTTCCAAAATTATTCATATCTGAATATTAGATGATATAGGTTTTTAATATAATCATCCAATAAAATTTAAACATGTTAGGAATTTATTTTAAACATTATCAACTTGATTTATCCTAATTTATCAATTTAATTTTATCTGTGGTAATAATATTCTAAATTTTAAATTATTATAAATAATTACATATGTGTTGTGAATTTTCCATAATTTGGCACTTTATGACATTTTAGACCATATAAATTTTAATTTATAAATTTTAAATATTTTTGTGATTTTTAAACAATTTTATAATATATCATTTCTATAAATTAACAATAGTGTCAATTATGACACTATTCATTTATTTGAGCTTATAAAATATATATACAGGAGTTATGTTCAAACTAAAATATTTAATAGATTCATAACATGTCATTTTTATCTAGGAAATTAGTGGATCTCATTAAATAGATCATATAATATTTATTTTAAGTCATTTAATATCATTTATTTGATCCCTAAAATTACAAATAAATTCATATGATATAGATAATTTTATTATATTTTTGGAGAATATTCATGTTCGAAGTTTCAGGAAGTTTATCACTAAATTAAAATTATTACACTTATAAGAAATAATAGAGTGACATGTTGTCACTTTCTTTGGTTTTAATAATAATTATATTATTTAATGGTCAAAAGTCCATGAAATGAATCTAGTCTGACCCTTAGGTGATATTTGTCGACTTTTATTCATCCACTAGGATTTTGGTAAGTGTTAGGGTAATTTTATAATCTTATATTTACCCTTAATTACCCGATTTACCTTTAACTGCAGTAAATAAAAATTACCGTAGTTACTATTCATAATCTCAAAAAAAATAAAAGTATCCTATTAACATAATTTGGACACAGTGAATAAAAATATCGAATCCATTTTTCAAAATTAAAAACACATAATTTTCAGTAATTAATTTAAAATTAATCCCGTTGTTAGGCAAACAGGTTTTTAAAAGTTAAAACATTGCCAAAGATTGAAATGTTTTTACCTATGAATTCAATGTAAAATTAATGCTAATGACATACATTATATTAAATGGTAAAAATATATTTTATTTATTCTTTAAAAATATTCAATATTATAATTTTACCATATAAAGTATTGTGATTAAAAAAGTTGTTTTTAATTAAAATATAGCGTGTTTTTACTATTTATTAAAATATGAAAGTTATCAGAAAAATATCAAAACTTTATCCAATGTAAATTTTTATATCATGATTCAAAAGGAGAAGTTTATTTTGTAAAATTGAACTTATAAACATGTAAAAAACTATATTTAATGTGGGTGCACCATCAAAAGGCGGCAAAACTACATTTTTTTGAAAAATACTTCTTTTATCCAAAAAACTGATTTTGTTTTCATACCTCATTATATAAAATGTATGAGATGAATTATAATGTTATAAAATTCAAAATTAAGTTAAAACTATTCATAATTCCTATTTTATGAATTATAATAACATATCGTTGTTTAGTGAAACACGGTATTTCGTACTACACACGCTATCGAGGAAGGTCGTGATTGCGTATAACGCAAGCCAAGCTAGTGTTGTGTGCAGTGAAAGATTACTTTGCGTATAACATATTACATAAAAAATATACTTCTCATAAAATATCAGGTTGTTACTTTCTACCCCCGTTAAGATGAATTTCGCCCTCGAAATTCGTTACTTTGTAACGAACAGATGAGGATACCTCTCCCTCATCACATCCTCATGTTCCCATGTAGATTCTTCCAATTGCTGGTTCCTCCATGAAACTTTAACCAAGAGAGTGGTCTTGATTCAAAATTTTTTTTCTCTAAGATCCAAAATCTCTATCAGTTGTTCTTCATAAGAAATATCTTGCTCCAATGGTACAACTTCAGAGCTTAGTACATGTGAAGGATTAGGTATGTACTTTTTCAGGAGAGATACATGGAACACATCGTGAACTTGAGAGAGATTCGGTGGAAGCACCAATCGGTAAGCTACCTTCCCAAAACGATCCAGTATTTCAAAAGGGCCGATATCCCTAGGGATTAGCTTTCCCTTCTTTCCAAATCTCATTACTCTCTTCCAAGGAGATATTCGTAAGAACACTTTATCATACACTTCAAACTATAGGCCTTTTCTTCGATTGTCGGCATAACTTTTTTGTCGACTCTGAGTTGCTCTTATGTGTTGTTGAATAAATCTGACCATTTCTTCCATCTCATCAACAAGATCAGGTCTTAATAGCTTTCTTTCCCCAACTTCATCACAAAAAGTTGTAGATCAGCATTTCTTTCCATAGAGAGATTCATAAGGATCCATCTAAATTCTAGAGTGAAAGCTATTATTATACAAAAATTACACCAAAGGTAGGTGTTGATCCTAGCCACCTTCGAAATCCATAGAGCAAGATCTTAACATGTCTTATAGATTTTTTATTTTCCTCTCAGACAGACCATCTGTTTGAGGATGATAAGCAGTGCTGAAACTCAACTCTGTATCTATTGTATGCTAATGACTTTTCAAGAACATCGAGGTAAACCTCGGATCCTGATCAGATATAATGGAAAGTGGTACTCCATGAAATCTTACCACTTCCTTTACATATATCCTAGCAAGCTGACCAAGAGATAAATCCTCTCTAATAGCAATGAAGTGTGCTGACTTTGTAAGACGATCAACTATGACCCATATAGCATTATTACCCTTGGATGTTTTAAGATATCGAGTAAAAAAGTCCATAGTGATGTTTTCCAATTTCCATTCATGTATGGGTAATGGTTGTAACATCCCCTTAGACTTCTGTCTCTCAGCTTTAACTTGCTGACAAACCAAGAATCGAGAAACATATTCAGCAACATCTCTTTTCAATCTATCCCACCAGAAGTACTCTTTCAGGTATCTATACATATTTGTTCTTCTAGGATGAATATAGAATAATGCACTATGAGACTCTTCCAGCAGCTCCTTCTTTAATTCTGGGATAGGAGGAACACAAACCCGATTCCTGAACCTTATTATCCAATCACAATCAAGGTTGAATTCATGAACATTTCTCACCTTCTTTTGTAACTCCACATCTTATTTTTGTGCCTCTTTAATCTTCACATGTATAGATCTTTGAAAATTAATTTGTGAAAGATAAGATTTTCCCCTTCCATTATAATTACACGATCCATCCTTTGTAAATCCATAAATATTGGATCTTTTGTGATCCTCATCATGGATAAGCTAGCATTGTTTTGTGGACTTAATGCATCTGCCACCTTATTTTATTTACCATGGTGATAATGAATTGAGAAGTCGTAATCCTTAATCAGTTCCAACCATCTTCTTTGACACATATTCATCTCCTTTTGTGTGAAAATATACTTTAAACATTTATGATTAGTATAAATATCTCACCTTTCTCCATAAAGATAATTCCTCCAAATCATTAATGCAAAGATTACCATAGATAACTCCAAATCATGAGTTGGGTAATTTTTCTCATGGATTTTCAACTGTCGTGAGGTATAAGCTATCACCATATCGTTCTGCAAGAGAACACACCCCAATCCCTTCTTGGATGCATCACTTTAGATCACAAAACTTTATCCACTACAAGGCAGTGTGAGCACAGGTGCATTGGATAACCTTGCTTTCAACTACTTGAAATTCTCTTCACACTCCACCATCTACAGGAACTTAACTCCTTTTCGTGTCAACGTGGTGAGTGTATTGGATAATCGTGAAAAATCTTTCACAAAATGTTGATAATATCCAGCCAGGCCAAGAAAACTTCGGATCTCAGTTACTATTGTTAGTCTCGACCATCTTTCGATAACCTCTATTTTTGCTGGATCCACATATATCCCCACTTTTGAGATTATGTGACCCAAAAATGAAAATTTTTGAAGCCAAAATTCACACTTGGTAAATTTGGCATAAATCTTCTCCTTTCTCAGGGTCATCAATACAATTCTCAAGTGATCTTCATGTTCTTCCTTGCACTTTGAATAGACAAGAATATCTTCTATAAAGACTACCACAAACTGATCAAGATAGTCTCTAAAGACTCTATTCATTAGATCCATGAAGATACCAGGGGTATTAGTAAGACCAAATGGAATCAATATAAATTCATAGTGTCCTTACCTTGTACGGAAAGTCGTCTTTGGTATATCCTCCCTTTTGACCCTTAATTGATGATACCCTGAATGAAGATAAATCTTGGAAAAGTATTGGGATCCGCGTAGTTGGTCAAATAAGTCATCAATGCATGGGAGAGTATTTTTTTTCTTGATAGTGATCGTGTTAAGTTCTCGATAATCAATGCAGAGTCTCATTGATCCATCTTTTTCATAACAAACAGAACATGTGCTCTTCAAGGTGACACACTATGGCATATGAATCCCTTATCAAGATTATACTGGTGTTACTTATTCAATTCATGGAACTCAATTGGGGCCATTCTATAAGGTGTCTTAAAAATAGGTAAAGCACCTGGTACGAGTTCTATTGAAAACTCAACTTCACAATTTGGTGTAAGACCAGGAAATTCCTCCGGAAAGACATCATCAAACTCCTGTACAATGGGCATATTCTTAATCGTGAGTTTCTCACCAACCATTTGATATAAATAACCTTCATTTAGTGGAATCAAGACCCATAGGATGGATGAAATTTCCACTGGATGGTTATGTTCATCCTTGCATCGATAGATGATCATAGATTGATCTGGAATATGAAATGTGACTTCCCTTCTTTGGAAATTAATATGATCTCCATATAAAGAAAGCTAATCCATCCCAAGAATCACATCAAACTCCACTATAGGAAGGATCAAAAGATTTTCCGAAAGCACATTCCCACAAACTTCAATCAGAGAAGAATTATAAACTTTTGATGCGACCATTGTGCCCTTAGGGGTTGTCACAGCTAACTCAACATCTAATTTTTGAGGTAAAATGAAGATAACCTTAGAAAATTCTTCAGAAATAAAAGAGTGGGTGGATCTAGAATCAAATACAACATTTTATACTTTAGAGTGGATGGTAATTATACCTTTCAACACTTCGTCATTGTACTCCACATCACTGATAGAAATTTCATGTGACATTCCTTTGTCTTTAGCGTTAAGAGTTTGTTGACGTCGATCATCATCAACAACCCTTGGATTAGGGCATTGATTAGAATAATGCCCCATTTCCTTGCACTTGTAACATTGAAGTGTATGAGGTGCACTCTGTGTATCATTTTCTTTGTTCGCATCACTAGACATCTTCTTCCCATCATTGTGGCATGAAAATGCCCGATGACTTTCCTTTCCACATTTGAAACATTTACTTGTCCCTTTAAGACAACTCCCTCCATGTCTCTTTCCACACTTTGAGAATAAGGGAAAACTCATCTTATTTTCAGTGTGGTCTTTATAATTCCCTTTGAATTCCTTTTTCCTCTTCTTATCAAATAAATATGACTGATGGGTTACTCCAATATGCATCTCAACATTGAGAGCACCTCGAACGATTTCCTCATAGCAATTTAAGTCCCTTATGGCTAACTCCCTTGGAATAATTGGTTTTAAGACACTAAATAATCGATCAATCTTATATTCAGGTTGGATAAAAATCCTAGAAGCATACCTTGAAAGTATTGTAAAATTTTCTTCATACGTACAAATAGATTCATCATCCTTTTGCTTCAGTTCAAGAAAATCCTTCTCCATCTTTGTTCGAATAATATGAGGGAAGTACTTATTAAAAAATTGGTTCTTGAACTCGTCCCATTCCATGGATTCAATTTCATCTATTTGCCTCGTATTCTTGATAAGATTACACCATTGATCAGTATCACCTTCCAAACGATACAATGCTAAGATGAATTTTTCATGTTCAGAACATAGAAGAACTGAAAATATATTTTCAGTAGTACTAATCCATTGTTCAGCAACTAATGGATCAGTAGAACCGCTGAATGAGGGTGGATGCTGCCTCATGAAGGATTCAATAGAATGTTGCTCCATCCTTTGCTCTTTTTGAAATCCTGCATGATTCATAGCTTGAGAAAGTTGTGTGAAAATGGATACAAGATTTTTCATTCCAGCTCTCATATCGTTTGGTTGCTCAGGGGGACAGTCATTGCATTGCCCGTCGCATTCCGCATTAACACGGTTTCTTTGGGTTCTAGACATTGACTAAATCCAAGAAGAATAGTGTGAGCAACACTAATTATAAAAGGAAAACAACATAATCAAGAACAAAATTTTACATTTAAGGTCTTATCATAGGTTGTTCATGGCAATTTTTAAAACACTAATATTGTGTTCTATGCTTAGAATTATCCTTAGGGTTCTTACTAAGGCTTTCACGTCCTAGTTTCCAAAGGTTGACTATACCTTTCCTCTAATACCAACTCTAACAACCCATACTTTAAATACATTTTTATTAATTCAAAATTGATGCACACTTATTACAACATATCAAAAAACCATGGTAGGACCGTATAGGTATAGTTTCTTTTGAATCCAAGAAACTTAAACAACATTTTCATATATCATCTACATTGTCTCCCATTTATTTCATCATATCTAGAATCCCTTTTGGTATATCCTACTTAATAACCTTCTTCCTGACCTGGGGAAAGAAAACATACCAAAGGGTGAGCTCAAATTCTCAATAAGGGTAAAAAAAGAAATATCAATCATAAGAACATAACATTTTGGAAATCTTAACCTGCAAAAGAGATCATAATTTTATAACATTGGATAAATCATAGTAGTGAAATGTAATACCAATAATCGTAACATAAAACATGAAACTTTATGGCATACAAACATAATCACAGAGAATCATTTCATAGTAGTCATGACTCATTTCCAAGACTATCTTAGCGGACAATATCCATTTCTGAACTGAGTTCACTCCTCGTTTCAGTCCTGTATCACTGAACCGGTTTAACTTGCCGTTCCAGCCCTGTCTATCACATGAGATATAAAATCCTTACCCAATGCATTGGAGGGAGATATAGGTCCCTCCCATCTCATAATGATACCATTCTTATGTGTTCTACAAAATCATAAATCATACATCATAGCATAACCCATGTAATAAAAATGGGATTCTTAAACATCATGCCATCATAACATAATCCATAAAAGATAAAAGGACATCATAAAAATAATTCCATCATAACTTAATCAAAAAAATGTACCAATAGGGATAGAAACATAACCCTATATTATCATAGATGGAAAATAATTTTGATAAAACAGTTGATCTCCATTCTTGAGGAAAATATCCTTTCTACTTAAAAAACATTTTCCATTCTTAACATGTCATATAATTTTAAACCAAAATATGTTGATTAAAAATAAACTTGAAAACTTGTAAAGTAAGCTTCATGGAAATAATGTTCTAAAAATCCATTCATGTCATATAAGTTAAAAAAACAATCTTCTCGTACTTTTGCCGGAAAAGTCAAAAAGTACCTCATACGAAAAATGACAAATATTCCTTTCTTATCTTTTACTAAAAACTCAACAAAGTTTGAAATTGGATTTAAACAATTTTAGGTGGTTGGAAATAATATTACATATCGAGGAAACATGGATGTGGGTGATAAATATTCCCCAGTAAATTCTGAATTATAAACAATCTCGAATAAAAATTGAGATTGCGGGATTTTACCTTACCTTAGGTCCGATATGCTTTATACGTGTCCTAACCTCCTGTATAATAATTTCATTGACTTATTACAGAATCATATTATTTTTTATGATATCATATATGGTCATATTCTTAGCTTCTTATTAGTAATATTTCATTGCCACTTGTTATTCGGGTGTTTTTTGCTTTATGTTCTTATGCGTGTTTTGTCGAATAAATTTGTATTACTCTTTATAGGATATAGATTCATCAATTATAGAATGGTATTAGTTTAATATATATCATTTTCATTCATTCAATTCATTTATATAATCATTATTCAATGAATATCATTTAGAACGAGTCACATCACATCGTGGAGACGATATGCCGTACGTACGCACAAGCGATGATATCGTTCCAATGATTGTGGAATTTTATTTAAGTGTATGTATACTATTTCAAAATCAATATAAATTTAAAATAATCATATATAATTATTATTTACACCATTATACCCATCCAACTAAGGTGGTGGTGGAAAACATATTACATCACGGTGTGGAGACGGTATTCTATACATACGCACGCGCGGTGATTTTGTTTTCTGTAGGATGGATAAGAGGTGAAATAGGGATGTTTCATATTTATAATAACATATCCGTATATTAGGGATACTGATGTTATTAACTCATAATTAATCAACTAATTAATAGTGAGTAGAAGAATAATGGAACTTGAAGAAAACGGTAGAAGGTATTACCTCTTTTTCAAAGTGTCTCCTTTAAACTTTCTCTTAAGGCACTAGAGTTGGTCTTTTGAGAAGACCAGTACCTCTAGTAGGTTTATAAGGAAGTGGGGAAGTGAAATGGTCAGGTTTTGGCCGAACTTGAAGGCTCAAATTGGTTTGAGGAACAGAGGGAGGAGGTGCCCTTTTATAAGGGAGGAGAGGGGCACCTTTGGAAATATAAGAAATATTAGTTTATATTAAATCCCAACCCAACCTAAAAACTTTAAAAATGACTCATATCCAATGGTTATATGATATAGGATTGTAATATCATCATCCAATAATATTTAGACATGTTATGAATTTATTTTAAACATTATAAACTTGATTTATCCTTATTTATCAATTTAATTTTATTTGTGGTAATAATATTCTAAAATTTAAATTATTATAAATAATTACATATGTGTTGTGAATATTCTATAATTTTACACTTTATGAAATTTTAGACCATATAAATTTTATGTTATAATTTTTAAATATTTTTGTGATTTTTAATCAATTTTATAGTATGTCATTTCTATAAATTAACAATAGTTTCAATTTTGATACTATTCATTTATTTGAGTTTAAGAAAAAATATATACATAAGATATATTCGAACTAAAATATTTAATAGATTAATAAAATGTCATTTTTATCTATAAAATTAGTGGATCTCATTAAATAGTTTATATAATATTTATTTTAATACTTTTAATATCATTTATTTGATATTTCAATTAATAAAATAATTTCAACATCACTATTGTGTCATAATTAATGGTAATTATTTAATCCCTAAAAATTATAAATAAATTAATATGATATAGATAATTTTATTATATTTCTTTATTCTATTCATTTTCGATGTTTCATGAAGTTTATCACTAAATTAAAAGTATTACACTTATAAGATTTATGGGAGTGACATGTTGTCACTTTCTTTGGTTTTAATAATAATTATATTATTTCATAGGTCAAAAGTCCATGAAATGAATCTAGTCCGACCCTTAGATGATATGGGTCTACTTTTATTCATCCAATAGGATTTTGGTAAGTGTTAGCGTAATTTTATAATCTTATATTTTACCTTAATTACCCGATTTACCTTTATCTGCAGTAAATAAAAATTACCGTAGTTACTATTCATAATCTCAAAAAAATAACAGTATCCTATTAACATAATTTGGACCCACTGAATCCAAATATGGAATCTATTTTTCAAAATTAAAAACACCGAAGTTGCAGTAATTAATATAAAATTAATCCCGTTGTTAAGAAAATGGGTTTTTAAAAGTTAAAACATTGCCAAAGATTGAAATGTTTTTACCTATGAATTCAATGTAAAATTAATGCTAATGACATAAATTATATTAAATGGTAAAAATTTATTCTATTTATACTTTAGAAACATTAAATATTATAATTTAACCACATAAAGTATTGCGATGAAAAAATTTGTTTTTAATTAAAATATAGCGTGTTTTTACTATTCATTAAAATATATAAGTTATCAGAAAAATATCAAAACTTTATCCAATGTAAATTTTTATATCCTGATTCAAAATAAGAAGTTTATTTTGTAAAAGTGAACTTATAAACATGTCATAAACTAGATTTAATGTGGGTGTGCCATCAAAAGGCGGCAAAACTGTATTTTTTGAAAAATACCTTTTTATCCAAAAAACTGATTTTGTTTTCATACCTCATTATAGAAAATGTATAAGATGAATTATAATGATATAAAATTCAAAATTCAGTTAATACTATTCATAACGGATAGTTTATAATATTATAATAATATATCGTTGTTTAGTGAAACTTGGTATTGCGTACTACACACTCTATCAAGGAAAGTCGCGATTGTGTGTAACGCAAGCCAAGATAGTGTTGTGTGCAGTGAAAGATTCCTTTGCGTATAACATATTACATAAAAAAAATATATTTCTCATAAAATATCAGGGTGTTACATGGCATCTGTCTCACAGAAGTAAAAAGTGAGATGGAAATCCTATACCTTAAGTTTCAACTTCATTCATGAAAGTTTGAACCTCCTATAAAATAATTATAAATTTTTTATAAATATATTAATGAAATATAGTTATATAAATCTTATCATATATGAGATATTTATGACCTTTTATTACCGGTTTATTAACAATTCCATGTTAAAATTACATCTTAAGTAATAACTACTTTGTTTTTTATGTATGTTTTGATTTTTGATTTTTTATCATCTTATATTGGTAACAGTTCAATCATATAAATATTTATAACTATGATATAAATAAAATATATATTCATTATATATTCATCTATAGTAATCCATAAAATTTAAAGATAGAAAATGAAATACACTATTTATGGAGATAGTTGGTCATACATACACATGAACATTATTTCTCCATTCTCAATGAATGGAATTATGGGAATTAAAATGATAATTTAAATTTATGTATTTATTATTATTTCATATATATCACAATATTCAATAAATTTATCTTTATTACATTCCATTAAAATCATTAGTGAAAAATGAATCACATCGCTTCATGAGGTGGTAGTCTGTCATACACATGAAAAACCATATCTTATCCCCCAAGGAATATAAAATATTGAGGTATATGTGATATAATAATTCCATAAGTATAATTACGTAAAAAATATATTTTATATTTATTTAATTTATCCTTATAACCATTCAATTAAAATAGAAATGAAAAATACACTACATCAGCTCATGTGGCGGTAGTCTTCCGTACACACAAGCGATGTTATTGTTTTCTAACAGGTTGGGAGGTAAGAAGGTATATATGGTATTATAATTAAATATATATAATAATATTATAATTAATATATATATATATATATAATACATCATTATATCCATCCGTTAAAGGTGATGTTGGAAAAAGAATAACAACGGTCTTCAAGATGATAGTTCGCAGTACACACGAATAATAATTTTGTATCCCATTCGATGGAAGTGGAGATGGATATAGGTTATTAAATTAACATAAAAAATCTAATTATATATTATATATTATTTTTATTATTTTATTAAAGTCATAAAATTTTGGAATGAGTTATAAGAATAAGTAAAAGAAAACATGCATAGTTAAAAATATTGCCTCTTATTTTGAAAACCTCATGAGGTTTAACCTAAAGACTTACAAGATTAGATTAATATTCTATATGTATTATAGAATTTTTAGAGGTAATTATGGATGTTATTTGGGTAAATATTGGTAAAAACAAATGGTTTTAGAAGTATAAATATGAGTAGAAAGGTGTGGTCTTTTATAAGTGAGGTGACTGGCACGCCTATAATTTTTTGAAAAGGAAAAGTTGCACCCTTGTTTTTCACAGGATAAAAACCACCAAAATGATCCATTACTGAACCTTATATCTTATAATATCGAAATATGTATATAAAATTGACGTTTTGTATGTTTTTAGATCATTTTACCTCATATCTTTTTAGTTTAACCCCCGGTAAACCTATATTCACTTTAATCGCAATAATTAATTTTTATTGTTTTTATGAATCATTATATTAAAAAATTAAAGTTAAAATTATTTAAATAAATAATTCCAATTCTATTCACTGAAATTAAAATTATTAAATAAAAATTAATAATGAAAAAGCGATAAAAACGGTTTTCCAAAGAAAAAAGATTAAAAAGATTAAAAAGTTTCTATATAAAAAATAAAAATGAAATTAGTTACAAAGACCAAAATTAGAATAATAAAAATATAAATGAAATAACTTTACTTTTATACCCATCTTAAAATAATCTTTGTTTTTGTAATTTCTTCAATATAAATGACAATTCTTAATAGAAACTATTATTTTTCACTATTCACTGAAAAATTTATCTTTTAAGAAAATTATTAAAAAAAATTACAAGATATTTTTTAACATACTGAACTAAAAAATTGAGTATATTTTTTCAATTAAATATAATTAAATATCCAAAATCGAATATCAATATAAGTGTGAAGAATTTAACAAAACAAATTTTTAGAAAAATAATATTTTTAACTATAAAATTAGATTTATTCATATATATTTTCAATGAAAACATAAGTTGAATGTTAAAATTTTTATTAATTAAATAATATATAAATTTCAATAAAATAATTCATAAATATTTATTTGTTTAATTTATAGAGGTAAAATGTGTTTGTGTGCATAAAAAGTGTTTTTAAAAAAAATATTTCCTTCATTTTCAAATAGTTTTTATTTTAAATTATAATTAATTTGTCACCAAATAATTAATTTTATATACATTTTGAAACTATATATTTTAGTAATTTAATTAATTCTATTCATACACTCCATTCCAATGTCTAGACGATAAATATCACATTAAATAATAATATTTAAAAATATTTCACGTTTCGTTAAAACTCATTATTGTGTATAGTGAAAGCTGTCCAAGAAAATTAAATTTCAAGGAAGAAATATTTCATTAAACATCATGGTGTCACACACTAACTCAGACCAATATCTCATTGCTTGGGGATCTAGATCTCCATGGATCCTTAGTGTTCTATGACGCCAAAACTCATAGAGTGTGCTAAGACTATGTGCATCCTTGTCATAACCTATCAGTACTAATTGATGTTTGAAAGGTGGGTGTGGTCCCACATGACAACCAAAAGGAACCATATCATGGGATAGCCCTTGAAATAAGGCCTCATCACTCATCATATTTCCATCATGATCCTGAATCAGTAACCTACCTTAATGTCTTCATAGAGGTATCATAAAAGTAATAAAGAAACACCATGATCATATGATTAGAATATATATATATATATATATATATATGGATCAAGAAGAATAGTAAAAGGACATAATCCTATATGATTATTGATATATTGTTTTCTGCAACCAAATTTTTGATATACTGAGTTAAAATTTTGGTAGTCCGAGTCATGGTGTATGGATTCATAGGATGTCGCACCACTACTAGGTATCTTTGCCTAAAATATACTCTCAAAACAGTCTGAAACTATTTCCATAAGTTCCCAACCAATCCTCATATAGGGATAACTACAAAATCAATCCCATGGAAAAAACTACTCTGATTCCAGTCTATAATGATCTAACCCATTGGGACCCACTAATCTGACGGAAGGCTAAGCCATTACAACCCAAGCCGACTTATAATATGACAGGGGTTGGTGAAAAGTTTTAAGTAAGCATGAAATTAATAGGATGAATTTTCCTAATGAAACTGTATGCACACACCAAACCATACCCATGAATCAGTGCAATGGAATATTAATTAAAGGCAGTAACATCTATAGATAAACCATACATGCAATAAAATTTTGGGAATACATCAATGTACATCAAAATACAACCAATGTGTAATGGAAAAAATATATTTCCAACCAAAAATAAATAAACTACTTGAGAACCACTGAAAATAAACAATTATGAGAGTTCCCTACTCATGATCTCTTGTACTGACCACTGTTTGTGGTCAATTCACCCAGGTATCACAATGATCCATTATAATCACTGTAGATCTATCCATCATCTGTATAAAACATGACATGTGTAGGAAAAGAACTTGTTAGGGTGAGTATATACTTACATAGTAGAACACCATAAAACAAAATATTAGTGATATATATATTCATCAATAATCATCTCAACCTATATAATGTGAGAAATTAAACCTATCAATTACATATATGTATTTTCATAAAGAAAAAAATGATAGAGAAAAGTGATATCCATCTCACACCCTAAGTTATTTCAATGAGTAAACCTAAAAATTCTGAATTCTATCACTGTTAGCTAGTATTAAACATATTCGCACCATAATATGTATGGAGGATCCCATGCCTCTCAATAATGCTCCAAAAACAAGGGAGCACACATCTCCCAAGGAGGATCCAAACCCCATCAGATCTTAAAGACAAGGGAGTACATCTTCAAATATAGAGAACCCAATCCTTGTAGTAGTAATAGGAGTACAGACTCTACCTATATAATTTATATGGGAATCTTATGCCCTAGTGTAATAGGGAAGTACTAAAAATGACATCTCTTGGATAGCCAAAGTCATCCACGACCTCGTGTGATAGGGTAGTACTGACCCTATCATCTCTCAGATAGCATGGGAAACCTAGCCTTTGGTTTCACAGGGGAGTACTAACCCTAAAATCTATCCAATGATCCCTCCTGATCACTTCCATAATTATGAATCACCTGAATAAGATTCCTGTATATTAAATATCTTATCGTATATCAAAATACATTTTAAAGGCCACCATGACATTCTATGTGAAAAAAA
This sequence comes from Viscum album, assembly GCA_963277665.1. Classification (NCBI taxonomy): domain Eukaryota; kingdom Viridiplantae; phylum Streptophyta; class Magnoliopsida; order Santalales; family Viscaceae; genus Viscum; species Viscum album. The sequence continues at coordinate 1,685,835,094 of OY728147.1, read as the reverse complement.
ACATAGTATAGGATACTCACAGGCCAAAATCTAAGTCCAAATAATGGAGATACCTTATAAAGAAATTTCTCAAAGGGGTACATTGAAAGTATGGGGTCAACATGATGTGTGTATCTATTCTTCTACCTAGTCTTATTCTCATATGGATATGAATTAGAGTCCATATTTCCATACATAGTGTGTAAGGGGACAAAATGACATGTATCATCCTCCCAAGGTCTGCATGTGTGCTCTTTCCCATTCCCATGTTCGTCAGGTCATTCCCATGTTCCGAGTTGTGTACCTAGTTATGAATTGATATTGGACAATAATCATATACTCTGGTGGTTCATGGAGTGTCCTCCCATATGATTCTTGAGGCATGTTTGAACTAGCACACAACCTAGAAATTCAGGGAGGGTCACATGGTGTGTAGTCCCACCACAATGCATGTGATCCATATATTTCCCAAAACCCTAGCCACTACAGTTCGATGGGGATACACAACATTTTTTCAAGATAACACACACAATGTAGTTGGGTTTTTATATAATTTTCAGATTCTTGACTCGTTTACTAGATTCTTCATCCCCATTACGAATCACACCTATTGAATGCCCAAAATCGGTGGGGGTCACCTCCAAACTTAATTTCTTGATGTCTAGTGGGTAGAAAATAGAGTCTAATGATCTATATAAAGCTCTCAATTATAATCATGTTCCTCCTACTCGATTCTGTCACCCCTCCAGATCTTATATCCATGGAGTGTCACCAACATCCCATTTCATTCCTTAATCCTTCTTCAAAACATTGATATTCATGTCTTTCAAGCTACCATAATGAATCTAGGGGTTTTATCATGCTCAAACCCACCCTGAAAATGTCAAATTTTAACCCCATTGGATAATAGTGAAGAACACAATGAATGGATTGGGTAAGTTAAAAAAAATTAAAACCTATCATTATTCAAGAATTATTGTCCAATGATTTCCAATGTGGGATATTCAGGGGTGAAAACAAGGCTTATCTAGAATAATTTAATTTAAACAAGTAATTATTGAAATGGGATAATGCACTGAATGGAAAATATAGATCAATAAGAATATAGAATTTTCCATTCTAAAAATATTAATAAAAAGATAAATTCACAATTTATGAGACCTACCTCAAAAAATATCAATCACTGGTGAAGAATGAATTCACTAGTGAATGAAAAGACCTCTTGCTTCTGCTACATCTCAATCAACCATTATTTGACCTTCGTTCATTATTAGATTCCAATTTACGAATGAGAAATGCTTTAAACGTCTACTTTGGCCTCGTAAGGGTTATCCAGATCACCCTTGACAAAGAATCATAAGAGGGAATTTATTGAAGATTTTAATTTTTCCATTTAATCAAACAAACAATTAATAATTTATTTTGTTAATTAAATGAATCCTCCAATATCTACCTCAACCAATCATTTGGAACCGATAAACACTTGGTAGCACATATAGTAAAACTCAAGTCCCATAATCAACCATGGTCTTGTATTTCTAATCTGAGGCTCTATTCAGTAGTTATTCAATTAATCATGAAAAACTGAAGGTGGATGATAAAAATATAATTAATATTTTTATAATATCAATTCGGGGCTAACCAAGTCTTGAAATCTCACTCCCACTTAGAGCCATGATTTGAAAATATTCCCTAAAATATTTCAAAGGCATAAAACAAAAATAAAGGGTCACTACATTTAAGACCTTATTAAATGTGATCCAATTGAGTTCCACATGTAGTTCAACTCTCATGATTTCATCCCACCATTTCCTTATAGTTCCTTCAATTAGATAAGTTCTTAAACCAACCTTATACTACTATAGAGTCTTTGAAAAGTATAAAATCATTTATATTCTCTCAATCCATTCCTCTTGTTCTTGAGTTCCATTAACATAATGGAGGATTGGTATATTTTTTTTTGTAAATTCTAAAGAATGGCCCATTATCAATTCCCATTTTCCAATACCCACTTCACATAGGGGTTGAATAGTATGGATTATTGTTTTCACTCAAGTAGGATTGATTAGAGGGTTTTCATATGGGACATTCCTTGTGGGTCCTTCCCCCTAATTTCAAGATATACTTCTAAGAGGAATTATCTATTAATCATAATAAATAACACCATATTAGGATAATAATACACCTCTAAATCAATATAAGAGCTTTAAGAAATCATATTGAAACTGTTTAACAAAAAATATTAAAAAAAATAAAAAATGGGGAAACCTGAAATGCTTCATCAAAATAAACCCAAAATTATGTTCATCTAAATAAACCTATAATTAATCCTAAAACTTGATGAAAAATTCATGAACTCCCATGGTAACTTGAGGGTAGGCATAAAATTATATTATTTAGGAACCCTTTCACACTTACCAGTTAAGTTAGGGAGGAAAAACTCTATATTACCAACCAATATACATAATTAACTCCCTCTGATACCATTTTGTAACAAAAAAACCTATTCTAGAGTAACACATCACCTAGGGTGGTTTACCACAAGGCCTGAATCTTGTTCCTAATTTCCACAGGCTAGCAACAAGCACCTTTGTATCCAAACACATAAACTTTGGAATGAATTCACCTTTAAAACCCAACATATGGAATATATAAAAAGATAAGATAAATAACATGAGAAAATCATGTATGAATAAGTGAATGGATATAAGATATAATAAAACATGGAAATAAGTCTAATACTTGATAACAAACCAAATTTGAGATGAAAACTAGAGCTAAGTCTTCATGTAAAAATCCGTTCACCACTATCCCAAACCGACATGATAGAAACATCAAACAATTGAAGTATTTAAAATATAATACACAAATCCATTTCCCTAGATCCTATAAAACAATTTTTTTATATCCCCAAATGCAAATATAGGGTGTGGAGAAAATTCCATGTAAGATCCCACCATGAATCTATACAATGTGTGTCACCATGAAACAATTAGTTATCTATTTAAAACAAAACATATTTCACAAAAAGATTTATTTGAAAACAATTATCAAAAAAAATCATTTGGTTTCCACTAAAATATTGTTATATCCAAAAAAATAAAGAATAAAAAAAATATAAAAATGATAAATAGAAGAAAATAATCAAAACCAACCAAAGAAACTCATAAGATAAATTTGTGCAAAATCAAACAATGAATCATTACCGATAAGAATAAAACCAAGAAAAAATGACAAATAAAAAAAATGGGATTTAGTATGTAGGTATATGTAACTAGAACACACAAGGAAATCTATGATAAAAAGATGGGAATCTAAAAGATAACTACTTATATCATAGTCTATTTCTATCACAACCATAACCCCTATTACTGCCACACACACTAAGGATTTAATTTTCCCATATATGAATGCACCCATGGTTCCAAATGTTCTATTTTTTTCTTAAAACATTCATGTAAATCATTCTCAGCATTTTATGAAACATTTCCTCCAAAAAATCCTTACCACTCCCATGCTTTAAAACCCATTTCAAATTTAAGCCTATCATTGAGGAATTTATTTGAACACATGAATTGAATAAAACTATTTTTAAATAATATTCCATTTAAAACTGATTTCCAAGACACAAAAGATACATTTATAGGAAAATGTAAACAAAAGGAAAACACAATAATAATAATGTATGTCATAAGAAAGATACATTGTATAGAGACACCTGCATCTCCAATAGAGAAAACTTAGTCACCTTTTAATCCAATGATTTGAAATTAAAATATTTAGATCCCATAGGCCTAGATCAATAACTACAAGAACATGTAGGACATAATTTCCCTAATCAACTACATGATGAAAGATGAATTCCTAGAAACCTTCATGAAATTAGCTGTATTGGGAACCCTAGAAATGGGTGAGGCATGAACATCATAATAGAAGGAAAATTAGTTTTAAGATGTATCAAATATACCCACTTAATGATCACACATGCCACCATTAAATGGTCAAAATTTGCCCATAATATTAGTGACTACATCATCTATTAAAATTTTGAAACATCGCCACCATGGCCAGGGGATGCCAACCATGGCATAGTGGCATCAACCACTCTAAGGATATGTGTCCAAATATAGAGATCCTATATAGAATGGTGTAAGAAATAAGGCCTTTTAGAACCATCCATGTCTTCTACAATAGATTCTTAGTTTCCACTATGGTCATGGTCCATAGGAAGACCTCCAACTTCCCACTCAAATGACCACACCCACAATTGGGATGTTGGCCCTACATATTTCATACAGGTTGTCTCCAAACTGTAAATGATTTGGAACATGATGTGGTATATCCCATGTTACAAAAATAAATGAAAAAAATTTATTTTAGTCTACTAAACACCACTAATACTTCCTAAACCCAAATTGGACAATCATACAGATCAAAATAAGACCTGCCTATGACCCCTTGGGAGTCACAAATTGAAACCTTAATGTAATCATTCTATGCTTCTCATATGTATCTAGATCAAATTATTAAACTACTTAAACATAATGTTACTTGGGCATGAATTAATTTAACATGAATAGTTTTATATCATTATTAATAACAATTCATAAATTTTATAACAGTCTAGTAAGTCCTTAAAATAAGATTCTCCTATGTATAATATTTTTATCAAGTAAAAATTTCATAATGATGATTCTATTATATCTATAAAAAATAATCTGATAACTATCATGTATTACAGTCATTTCATTATTACATTTTTGAGTTATTCTCCTTCTAAAATTATAACCCCATTTAAATTAATCAAATCCATTAGTAGGACATGACCAATTTATCACTATGAAATAACCAATATTTAGTGCGAACCTAATTTTTTTATATTATTATGTAAATAATAGTTTCCATCATATTAGATATGACTATTGGATGGTTGAGTAGAAAAATCTATACCCAATCTATTATATCGATTAAATCAATACCACTCCTTTGGTATCATAACTTTTATGGTTACCTAGTTAAGTGTAACGAAAATAAATTCCAAAAATGAGTCACAAAATTCTTAGGGTAACATGACTACATGCTTTCCATACACAAGATAATCTGGGGAACAATTCATTGGAAAGAACCTACCCAGTTGAATGATTTTGATCTTAAAAAGAGTTTTATTTAGAATGAATCTAGGTATTTTAAAGATGATTTAATATCAATATATTATCACATGTAATTCAAAATACATGTATGCATGCTCCAGATGATTTAGTTTGGAATCACTATTTCTTCCACCAAATCAATATATTAAAACGATATTTATGTGTCACTCTCAAACGACCCTTAACCCATGTTACTAACCCAAATTAAAATTTAACTATATTAGTATATATCCAAATGAATATCGTTTATAAGTCACAAAAAAAAAGATAATGTCTTATAATCATATAAACCAAAAAATCCCTGTAATATTAATATTGGTGTGATAGATAACCAACCACCACATTTATAAAATATAAATAATCCTCTAAGATAGTGAGTTGTCTATCCCAAAGTCCCTCTATAAAAGTCTACTATACTTCAGAGAGTGTTCAATTACATAAAAAATTCTAATGTAACATCCCACGCAAAAAAAGAATATGACATTTTCACATTTATTAATATTTGTGAATTAAATATTAATTTCACTTTAAAGGGGATTATATGTTCTATGGGGTACCGGAAACGTAACAATGGGTTTCTCTAAAATCTCTTGTTGGCCACAAGGCTCAGTCATACTAAAAAATAATAATATAATATTATTTTAAATGGTAGTTAACGCCTAGTCATTTTATTGGTGGGAAAGAAAAGTACTAATTAAAATAGGGTTATACATGTTTTATAAATGTCTTTACATTTATCCAGTAAATTTTATAAGCTTAAAATAATAATGAATCAATTTTTAAACATGAAATAGTTTAATATTCTTTAAAAGGTCGATTTACCACCTTTTGATGTTGAACCCTTTTTAAATATTTTTTTGTCACTTTTATATATTACATTTGACAAAATAAATTTTTTTCCTTACTAGAGGTACATCAAAATTTACTTTGGGTAAAATTTTGGAATTTTTCTAATAAAGTTCATTTTTTGATAAATAGTGAAAAACAATACATTTTAATTCAAAACATCCTTTTAATCTAATATATTTATATGATCATATTTTCATTTTAATAGGTTTTAAAGTGAAATTGGATTATATTATTATGATTTATTCCAATTTTTTTTCATTGTAAGTAATTTCACTTCGAAATTGGACATAAACAAATATCAATCTTTTGATAGTTATTATTTCTTAAAAACATGCTGTTTGGTTTTGACAATAGGAATTAACTTTAAATAATTTTTTGAAACTTATGTGTTTGGAATTTGGAAAAAATGATTCAAAATTTTGAATCAGGAGCTCCAAATTGTGTAAATAGATAACTTTTATTTTTAGACATGATGAATAGTAACTTTAGTAAATATTTTATTTTCCATAGTTTAAGGGTATATCTGGTAAATAAGGTTAAAAATAATATTATAATAATATTAAATTACACTAACACATGTCCTAAACCTAATTTCTCATACATGTCCGACCATGTGCTTCTTGGGTTTATTTTGTGACCCCATTTATCCACTTTTAAGTGAAATTGACACTTCATAAAAATTAACATAAAGTTAAGGAAAATGTAACATAAATATATAAATTTTAGTAAAAAAAAATTTATATAAGGTAATATAAGTGATTGTTTCAATTATAAATATTCATTATATATCTAATAATATTTCCTAAATCATGGTATTTTATTAATAATTTTTATACATCAGATAAATAAATATATTTATGACACAATGATGAAGTAATGATTATCTCATTAATAAATGTTTAAAATAAATGAGATTATAAATATTAAAATAAATTTATTTTGAAACTTTTTATGACATCCATGAATTTTATAGATTATTTTTACTTGTTATAATTGAAATAATGACGGGTTTCTGAAATAATCTAGTTGTTATGGATTTTTAAAAAGTCATGATATAAAATTTTTAAAAATTGACATAAATGAGTTTTTAAATAAAATAAAATTTGATTAATTGGTAAAATAGAACTAAAAAACTAATATTATTCCAAATGACAAATATTATGTTACTAATGTCATTAATTATCCATTTTGGGTCTCTTGTAATTTCATAATATATATATTAACCATATATTATGAATATTGAAGAGGACATGGAAAAAGTTAAATTAGTTAACTAACGGTTAAATCTAAAAGATAAGGTTAATTGTATACCCTAAACATGTCTAAAACCCATTTGATGAAAATATTTAGATCAAAAAAAAATCATATATTAGACATAGCTAACTTTTTATCAAATATAAATTGAAAATAAAATTAAAATAAAATAATATTTATAGACTCTTCTAAATAGTACCTCCTCCCTCTTATAAAATGGCCTCACCCCAACCCATTTAATCACTCCTCTAATGTAGCTTGGCTCATGAAAACTCTGAACCAAAAAGTTCCCAACATCCCCATATTCTTCTATGAAGCTTCCTCCTAGGCATAATGAAATAAAAGAAAACCTTTTGGCTCAAATTAAAGTGAGATACATGATTTAAGAGGTTGCGTCATCTCTAGAATTCCATTCATTATTCTACTTCTTCCCTCCGTATTATATTTTTTTATCTGATTACATGAAAATAAAAGTATACACAATATACTATAAATTTTTTATGAGAATTATTCAAACTGCACTTACACACACCTCTATTTAATGGGTATAGAACATACTGTTTCTGTGGACGACGAACTACTGCCTCCCAAAACGATGATCGTTCAATATTCTCTTACCACCTATTATGGTGTCCATTATGATGGAACTATAATTATATAAGATATATATGATATTTTTATTATCTCTATACTTCTATAATTATCATTTATAACATACCTTTATGATTTTTATGATGTATAAATATGATAATTTCATTTGAGAAAGTGAGGACTACCGCCCCCTCAAAGTGATATGACTCATTCATTCTATACATGGAATATATAAAGGATATAATTAATAAAATTATGTATCATATATAAAATATGATATTATAATATAATTATAATAAACCAATGTTTTATTTGGTTTTCATTTATTTAAATATTAAAAAATTAAAGTAGCGTTCATGCGTACGTACAACTTTCATGGATACTGTATATATATATGATATATATGATATCTAAATCATGGATATAATTCTGTAGATAATTCAATTTTGACCACATTGAAAAATTATAATTATGACAAGTTAATTTTTGACTCAAGTACCCAATATCGACAAAACAACTGATATTAACATAAATAAATATGTATTTTTTTTAAAATTATAATTAGTGATATAAAATGAATAATAAACATGATAAAGGTTTGGAATCATGTATAAATTTACTTATGTTTATTATTCTAGAAATTAAAGAACTAACAAGTCAAGTTGGACATGAGGTTAGGAAACTTCTAAACCCAATTTCTATTATTCGTGTTAAAATTATACTTATTGATTAATTCAGGCTATTATTATGTGATAAATAAAATTTTATGTCCTATATTGTATTTATAATTTCATTATGTGTACTTATAGTAAATACACATAAATGATCTATTTTATTTAAAAAATGATCTCTGTAAGGGAACATTTCACCATCCTATTCTAGTCAAAGACTTATTTTATGATATGCCTTTTAATTTCCATTTTATTATGTTGGGATATGTTCTTATATATCCATATTGTTGTAAATTTTAGGCCCAAGTGATGAGATACCCTTTTCTCTCCCATCAACTCATTTTATGAATTTTAATGTGACATCGTTAGGCTATCGAATTTTCATAAGGGACTTCGTCTTAATCTCGTTTCATCGAGACATGTCTTGATATTGTGCATATTTGTTATCCTATAAGGTGTATATAATACCCTTTGAAATATTATATCACAAATATCACTATTCTCCTAATATTATAGTTTTCTTTAAATTTTATTCTTTTATTACTTTATTCATGAATTTTCTCAAGTGGTAAGGGACTCTAACTAAAACAATGTTTTAAATATTTTAAAGATTTAATCTTTTAAATATTTCTAATTAATTTCTATGTATTCAAAATGGTTTTAAGGATTTATTTATATGTACATTAACATTTTTAAATGCTAATTCCTTTAATTTATTAAAACTGGTATGTGGCACTTTGATTCAAAAATATCTTTATTAAATGTTTTAAATGGTTTTGGAAATGAATTGACTATTTCAATATTTTGAAATTATATATCGTGATTGTAATGTGGAAATTTTATATTTAATTTATGCGTGTGTTAGGTTTTATGATTATGTTTTGTTTTTTGGAAATTTTGTACATATATGGGTGGTTTTGTGATAAACCTAGGGTGGGTGATCCTGAGATAGCTCTCACATGCATGGGGTCACGTGATAGAGGTAAACGTTAATATTTACCATAAGTGATTTCGAGAATATACTGTATTGGGTATTCCTACTCAACACCCTATATAGCTATGAAAAATACAATGTAAGTATGATATGGATTCCACAAGTTACCATTATTATTTCTATGTGTTATTCATAAATCTTATGATTTCATGATGTATGTCAAAGAGCTTATGTTTTTTATGAATTGATGGACTAATGTTTTCAATATTTATTTTATAACCCTTACTGATATTTTATGCTCATCCAATGTTTTTGAAATTATTTCATATTGTATAAAGAAAGGAAATATAAAGGAATAATTCAAGAAGATTTATATTAAGAAAAGAAATCTAGTTTTCTTTTATGAATTTTTATTTTAGGAGAAAAATAGATAATGAGTAGAAGTGTCTGCTTTGAAATATTTGAGATGTAATGTAATTGTTATGTCCTAATTCTATAAAACTCTAAACCTGAAAAGATCCTCAATGTTTATTATTAACTTAATTAAAGATTATGTAATGTTTAAGGAATGGGCCTTATAGTTGGTATCAGTGGTCGGTTTAGATGACATTAGGGATTAGAAGTTTTTGTTTGACACAGGGTTAGTCTCTATGTCTACTCATCATGTTAAATCATTATTTTGTAACTTTTTCAGATCCAGGAAAGTCTATTATAAATGGAGGGAGGAGGATATCAAATGACATTCATATATCTTCTGGATAACTTGCTTGCAATACTTATTGCAAAGTCATTTCGTGATGATTCTGAAACATTTTCTAACCTTCCACTCACTTGCAGGAAATTGTTTGAGATATCAAACACCTCTTCTATACCTCGTTACCATAATAGATCATGGGTTGTATTTAATAAATTCCTATTTTCTCAATATTCTCATATTTTCAAGAAAGGTAAATATTATCAAGGTACTTTCAAATATTTTTCCTTATCACAAGATTTTGAAGTATATTCTGATTTTCAAAAAGATGCTGAATAATGTGAAACTTGCGCAACCTATTTATATTCAATTTTAAATTATATTCTTTCAGCAAATGTATATTTTATTTTAAAAGGTACATTTATTTAATGCTTCAACTCAAACTCAGTCCGACTATTTTATAAAAATCCAGTTTTATTAGATGTTTTGAAATTATATGTCATACATGATTATTTTCCGAAACTATTTTTCTATGAAAACTCATATGACCAAAGTTGTATGAGGTGTATTTTGATAAAGGAAGCAGATGATTTTGAAGTATCTATAAATAATTGTTGCAATGCATGGACCATATATGTATGTGAAAATGATGCCAATGAAACTAGGTGAAAACCATGACCAAGGTACATTGTTCTTTCATTGGGAATAGTGTTATTTTATGGCGGTAAAAATTGTTAATAAGTCTTCATGAATTATTATATTGATGTCATATGAGTTGGGATAAAAATGAGAGTTATAAGACAACCATTTAAGATAAATCGTGTTAGGGTTATTTTATGATTTATAAAAGGGATAACAATGCAAGATGGATGACAACCCATCACGTTCGGCAATGTTGTAGGAATCAAACCCACAACCAAAGGGTGACAAGGGCACTTCGCCGACCACTTACCTACAAGAAGTCGCTGGTTAGTATGACTTATTATTTTTAGTTAAAAGATTTTATGGATCAATAATAAGTTGGATTTGGGGAGTTACGTTTTTTCAAATGGATATCCTTAGTATAGGAAAATGATTTGGTGATTAAGTGATAAAGGTTAAGTTTGGAATACGTTCTCTCTTTTTGGAACACTATATGCATAAAGAATATAGAATACCATGGGATATCATTTTTGGAGTAATGGTTTAAATTTAATTTTGGAAGAATATATATTTTAATTTTGGAAATATAGAGATTTAGGTTATTTATTTAAATGAATAACCTATCAATGATAATATGTGATTTTGTTAATTACTTTTAAATATTAGAATTTAAGAGTATCCAATGTTATTGGGAGACAAATGTTAACATTTTTTTGGAATACAATGTGATAAAATCCTTCTTAATATTGGGTTTAAATATTAGTATGGGTTATATAGAAGGATATTGAGGATAATTATTTATTGAATGGTATTTTTTGAACATTGGGCATATATTGTTTAATTTGGGAGATTAAGAGTAGTATTTCTTTTTATCTTTTTGGGGTTTATCTAATCATTTACTAACTATTTTTTTGGTTAATGTTTAAAGACAAGTTAAATGTATGGTTAATATTTTGTGGACTGTGTGATTCTATAGAAGTTGATTCTAGCACTTCATGTGTGACCAAGTTATCTTAAATACTCATCATTTGGAGAAAAGATGAGTTTTTGGTAGAAAATTATTAAAGGATGAAACTCCACTAGAAAAGTAAGTATATCTATTTATTTTATAGTCAATATCATAAATAAATTCCTCAAAATTATGAAAAATAACATAAAACAAAAACATTGACCGTTTAATTTTCCTATTGGGGAATCAAAGATCATTTAAACCATCATAATTTTGTTATTTTCTGATGGTCAAATTTCGGCTAATATTATTTTTTATCACTCTCCATCAGAATATAAAACTTAGTTTATCTTCCATATCCATGTTTTTATATATGGAATCCAAGTATGGGTTATCATGGGCGATATTTTCACTTATATTTCTTTATTTTAAAGTCATACTTTTATTGACTATTTTCAAATGTGGGACTTTTAATGCAGTTTTTGAGACTAATTTTAAAATTTTGAGGACGGAATTCTCAAAAGGGGGGAATGATGTAACATCCCAAGTAAATAAAGAATAAAAAAATTTAATATTTATTAATATTTTTTCATTAAATATTAATTTTACTTTAAATGGGATTCAATGTTTGATGGCATACCTGAAACACAACAATGGGTTTCTCTGAAATCTCATATTGCATATATGGCTGAGTCTTACTGAAAAAAAAAAAAAATATAATATTATTTTAAATGTTAGTTAACACATAGTCATTGTATTGGTGAGAATGAACTAAACTAACTAAAATATGATTATTCATGTTTGTTAAATGTAATTACATTTATACAAAAACATTAAGAATCCTAAAATATGAATGAATCCATTTTTAAGAATAAAATATATTAAAATTCTTTAAAAGGTCGATTTAACACCTTTTGATGGTGAATCCTTTTTAAATATAGTTTTTTTACTTTATATGTTCTATTTGAAAAAATAATCATTTTCTTTATAAGTAGGTCATCAAAATTTACTCTGGGTATAATTTTGGTTTTTTTTCTGATAAACTTCATTTATTGATGAATAGTGAAAAATACTGCATTTTAATTCAAAACATCCTTTTAATGTAATTTATTTATATGATTATATTGTCCTTTTAATTGGTTTTAAAGTGTAATTGGCTTATTGTTTTACTATTTATTCCAATTTTGATCATTTTTAGTAATTTCACTTTGAAATTGGACATAAAAAAATGTCAATCTTTTGATAGTTATTATTTCTTAAAAACACATTGTTTTGTTTTGATAATGCGAATTAATATAAAATTAATTTCTGAAACGTATTTCTTTTGAATTTATAACAATGGATTATATATTTGGAATCAGGATGTCCAAATTATGTTAATAGGTAATTTTTATTTATAGACCTTACGAATAGTAACTTTAGTAATTATTTTATTTACCATGGTTAAAGGGTAAATATGGTAAATAAGGGTAAACAATAATATTATTATAATATAAAATTACCCTAACACATGTCATAACCATATTTTCACACAACTTTCTAACCATGGTCATCCTTTTGTTGATTTTGGGACCCCATGGATCCATTTCTATGTGAAAGTGACACATTATAAAAATTAATTTATTGTTAAGGAAAATGTAACATAAACATATATCTTTTAGTAAATTTTTTTTAATATTGATTAATATAAGTTATCGTTTCGACTATAAATATTCATTAGAAATATAAAAAGAGTTCCTACATTATGATATTTTATTTATAATTTTTATACATCATATAAATATATTATTTATGAAAAAATAATGATGTAATGATTACCTCATTAAGGAATGTTTTAAATAAATGAGATAATAAATATTAAAATAAATTTATTTGAAGCTTTTTATGACATCCAAGAATTTTATAGGTTATTATAACTTTTTATATTTTAATTAATGAAGTATTTTCGAAATAATCATGTTTATATGGGTTTTTAAAGAGTCATTATATGAATAGTATAAAAATTTACATAAATGTGTTTTTAAATCAATTAATATTTTATTAAATGATAAAATAGTTATAAAATCTAATATTTTCCCAAATAACATATATTATGTTATAAATGTCATTAATGATCCCTTTTAGGTCTCTTGAAATTTTATTGTAAATATATTGACCATATATTATGAATATAGAAGAGAACATTGTAAAAGATAAATTAGGTAACTAAATGCTAATGATAAAAGATAATGTTAATTTTATGCCCTAAACATGTCTAAAACCCATTGTATGAGATGAATTAGATTAATAGTAATATTATATTTTACTTAAATAAATTTGGAGCCTTTAGAAACCTAAAATAAAATTGTAATTAAATAACATGTCTAGACTCTTCGAAATAGTACCTCCTCGCTCTTATAAAAAGGAATCACCCCACCCCATTTAATCACTCCTATTAATCCCCTTTTCTAATGAAAAAACGGCTCCCAAAATCTCATAACATCCCCCAATTCCTCATATAATCTTTCCCCTAGGCATAAGGCAATTAAATAAATCCTTTTAGATCAATTCAAAGAAATTTACCTTTTTTAAGAGGTAGAGTCTTCTCCAAAATTCCTTTCCATTATTCTACTTCTTCAATCCCTATTCTATTATTTTTCTTTGATTACATAAAAAACCTGTATCTTCAGTATAATATGATGTTTTTATGATAATTATTCAAACTAAACTTACACACAACTCCTCTTAATGGGTATTGAACATACTGTTTCTGTGGACGACGAACTTCTACCTTGCGAAATGATGATTGTTCAATATTCTCCTACCACACTTTATGATGGAAATTATTATGGAACTATAATTATATATGATATTTATGATATTTATATTATCCTTTTACTTATTTAATTCTCATTTATAACATACCTTTATGATTTTCATGATGTATAAATACGATAATTTCATTTGATTAAGTGTGGACTACATCCCCCTCAAGGTGATATGACTCGTTCATGCTACACATGGAATGTATAAAGGATCGAGTTAATAAACATATGTAAAAAATATAAAATATGATATTATATATGAATAATATTATACCTATTTATCATTATTTTTTCATTCCTTTAAATATGAAAAATAAATGAAAGTAGTGTTCAAGCGTACGTACAACTTACCATCTCCAAGAATGATGGATTTTATTTCTTATATCCAGATGTTATGGAATATTATAAATAAATATATACTGGATATATATTATATATATGTTATCTAAATCATGAATATAATTCTGGATATAATGGAATTTTTACCAAATGAACAATTTATAACTATAACCGGTTCATTTTTTTACTTAAGGACCTAATATCAACAAAAGGACCAATATTAACATAAATAATAATTTAATTTATATAAGATGGTAATAAGTGAAATTAAATGAATAATAATCTATGAAAAGGTTCGGAAAAAAAATTATAAATTAACTTATGTTTATTATTTAGGAAATTAAAGAATGAATGAGTCAAGTCGGACATGAGGTAAGGGGACCTCTTAACCCAATTTCCACTTACTGTGTTAAAATTACACTTCTTGATTATGTCATGATATGATTATGTGATAAATAAGTTTTGATAACCAATATTATATTTATAATTTCTTTATGTGTATATATAGTGAATACATATAATTGTTCTATTTTATTTAAAAATTATCACTGTAAGGAGACATTTCTCCCTTTACTTCTAGTCAAAGACTTATTTTATGATATGTATTTTTAATTTCCATTTTATTATGTTAGGATATGTTATTATATATACTTTTTTCAGTACATTTTATTCCCATGTTAATAGACACCCTTTTTTCTCCCAAAAACTCATTTTATGAATATCAATGTGACCCTGTTAGGCTGCCAAATTTTAATAATGGACTTTGTCTCAATCTCCTTTAATTAACGCATATCTTGATATTGTTCATCTTTATTATCCTATAATGTGTATATCATACCCATTGAAATATTATTTCATTATTTTAATTATTCTCATGATATTATAGTTTTATTTAAATATAATTATTTAATTATTTTATTCCAGTATTTTCTCAAGTGGTAAGGTACTCCTTAACTAAAAAATTGTTTTAAATATTTTAATGACTCAATATTCTAAATATTTCTCATTAATGTCCATATTTTCAGAAATGTTTTAATGATTTATTTATAAGTACATTAATGTTTTAAAATGATAATTACTATAAAGTTTCTAATGTGGTATGTGACACTTTTATTAAAAAATCTATTTACAAAAAGATTTAAAAAGTTTTGGAAATGAATTTAGTATTTCAGTATCATGAAATGATATACTGTGATTGTAATATAGAAATGTTATCTTTATTTTTTGCTTGTTTTATGTGTTATGCTTATGTTATGGTTCTTGGGAATTGTTTATATATATGTGTGGTTCCCTAATAAACTTAGGGCAGGTGAGTCCGAGATAGCTCTCCAATGCATTGAGTATTGTGATGAAGGTAAACATTAAGATTTATACTAAGAGATTTATGGAATATAATGTGATGGGTATTCTAATGTAACTCCCTATGTAGCTGTAAAAGCTAAAATGTAATTTTTATATGAATTACACAATTTAAATTTATTATTTTCATGTGTTATTCATAAATATTATGATTTCACGAGGTTTGTTAAGAGCATATGTTTTGTATGAATTGATGGACTACTGTTTTCATTATGTATTTTATAAGCCTTACTGGGATTTTTATACTCAATCTATGTTTTTTAAATTATTTCATATGGTGTAAGGAAGGGTAAGAAAAAGGAATAATTCGAGAATATTTATATAAAGAAAAGAATTATTTTTTTCTTTTAAGAGTTTTTATTTTATGAAAAAATTGATACTAGGTAGTAGTGTCTACTTTGTAATATTTGAGATGTAATGTAATAGTTATGGCCTAATTCTCTAAAACTCTAAACCTAAAAAGAACCTGAATGTGAATTATTAACTTAATTAAAGATTATGTAATGTTTAAGGTTGGGGCATTATATCAAACACCTAATGTGTATAAAATATAGTAAATATTTAAATTCATCCTTGGGAACCAATTAAATAAAAATCAAGGAAATATAAAACTAAATTGATTATTGTATAATGAATATAACTCCTTAAATTCATATATTTCAATTTATTGAATCATTCTAACAATTTGAACAAAATTATACATCTATTAATGATATAAACAACAAAATATACTTGAATAATTTATGGAATTAACTAAATAAATTATCAATTAATTTGTTTAAACATGATATCATCTATTATGAACACATTCATAAATAGAGAAATTATAAAATCTTTATAATTTAGGCATAGGTAAACATGATCAATTAACTTTTATCCAATATGATATTTTTATATAATCATGTATATAAAAACTTCAAAAAATATGATATCTAGAATATAAAAATTATATATAGGAATTATTCACATATTATATAAATATTCTATATATCACAAATTTAAAATTATTTTTATCATAATCATATCAATAATAAAAAATTATTTTAACATTCTTAAAATAATTTATAAAATAAGGCACTCTAAATTTGTAAAATTAAAATAAAACATTACAAACTATTCATTTTATTAAATAAAAATGTTTTAATACTTTCCTTTATTTTGTAATTTATAAAATCTTTATAAATTACTCTTATAATTTTTATAAAAACTATTTATATTTAAATTATAATTCATGCCATATTATTTCAAAATGTATTGTAAAATTAATAATTAATATTATGGAATATTTTTTTTAAATTTTTAACAAACATTTAATAATTATTTATAAAACTTTATTTATTAATTGTTTTATAAAAAAATATTAAACTATAAAATATAATTCATAATTGAGAATAATAATAATAATTTTTTTCCTATATCATATTTTACTATATACTCTATATTATAAGATGGGACTTATTGAATTATATATCATATTTAATGATAGATAATAACTAGCTATGATATAATCCTTCAGCTCCTGGTAATCATATTTTAAAATATGCTAATATTTCCTAAAAATATAAGGTATTTTATTTTGTAATATTCATTTTATGCACTCACTCCATATGACAACCCATATCATAGGCTCTAATATGTGAAAATCTAAAGGACGTATTCCAATTCATAACATGTGATATCCTATATTGTATATCATGACCATATCCCATATTAAGATATCTCATATCATATAACATACCATAATATAAATTTTATGTCATTTTTAATGATATTCCAAATGACATACAGTACAATATAAAAATATCTAAATTTTCAATATGATTTGGAGAACCAAATATCATTGTGATGTTTTAATTCTACTAATGGATTTATATATATTGAGAATTTTTTTTTAAATTTAGTGGAAGAAAATCTAAACCTCAAATCGAGAGATCACTATATTTGATTACTAGAAAATGTAGATACATGAAATAAAGAACATGTACCTTACAATGTTGTCGGTCAATAATCTATCATCAATCATATATAATTGATTAAGATATATTTGGAACAACAAAGATACTCTTCATTCTATGTAGTATCCATGGGTTAAACTGAATCACCCTACATTTTGGTAGGATCCTCCTTTATATGGGTTATTATAGTACCTCAAAGGGTAAGGGAGGAGGATGTAAGAGGGATTTGATAAGTTTTTTAGAGGATTGGGAAGGCAAAGATCATGTGTCCATCACTATCTCAATGGAATTTCCCACATATATTGGCTCTAAGGACCCTCCTTGGGATGCTGAGGAATTTACTAATATGTTATAAAATGTTTAAGTAAAGTAAATTAATGTTACAACTATTTATAACCTTTAGTTGATATATTTCTATATATTTCATATCTTGAAATGTAAAAATCATTGATAGATTGTATTAATGGGAAATTTAATACTTGTGTTTAGTATTCATCCCCCTCAAAATCATAATATTCCATGTGAATAATACATTATGATTCAATGCTTTATGATATACTATTGACATGAAATATGACAGGACATGGAAGTGAATTATGATATATTTATATCATATAAATTGATATCTTCAAAGACATTAAAATTGAATTTTATACCAGGTATTTCCTATCATGAAACATAATCATATCGTACACTATGATTTAGCCTTAAATACATAATTTTTATAAAGGATATTAGTTATATCTCCTTCACATATGATTTTCTATAAGTTCATTGGAGTATAAAAAATATCCAAAAAAAGTAATTTTTTTAATGTAGTTTGATACCACTTTTAATCTCATATCTAATTATTTTTTAAATCTTGAAATATCCAAGAGACTTAAAATAACTAATACAAAATCCTATATAGTCTCCTTGATAATTAATAGAAAAACAATTGGTTAATGATCTTTATCTCAAATTTGATAGATTTAGATTTAAAAAAATACATGTTATAAATAAAAAACATGTTGTTTAAAAAATTTCTTTAAAAATAATTAATCTAATTTGAAAATTTATTCAATGTTGAGTATCTTATTTTTATGTTGATAGTGACAAAAAACATTGAGTAAAAACATTTCCAACATGAAATTTATCTTTTGGTTATATAAATATAACATTTTCTATTGAATAGACCTATGTTGGTTATAAATAAAATTTACACACATTTAACTAGTGAAATGAGTAGAATTAAACACTATTTTAAATAAAAATTTAATTTTTTTTCACATCAACTCTTCTATTGAGTAAATGTGTTGAGTAGATATAAACTTCAGTAGTGATAAACCCTTATATCAAGTAGAATTCATTATTTTGGGAAGTAAATTCTATGTTTTTAGAGTATCAATTTAATTATAAATTATGTTGAGTAAAATTCCACTTTTAATTTATTTTTTTAAAAAACATTAATAATTTAGGTTAAGTAACTCTTGCGATTGCTTTGACTCATTATTTCTTCGATTCATGGTCACTTCAGTTTATTGTCACTTTATTCGTTTTCAAATTTTTATTTCATGGTATGTTTAAATAAAAACTCTTAATTTTTCATTTAATACAATTTATGTTATGTGAAATAGATTCATTACTATAAGATACAACTCTATTATTATGTGACAAAGCTTACTCATTATGTTGAATAGATTTCAATTTTTATTAAAACATTTAATTTCTAATAAAAAACTCTCTCAGACAATTCTTATATGAAAAATTTTACATATTTATTAAAACATCTCAAAATATTTATTTAATTATAGTATATTTATTCATGTTCAATTAAAATTAAAGTAATAATCCCTTCATTCTTATTTATGGTAAAATCACACATCCACTTCAGCAAATTTTCATAATACTGTAAATTTTCAAACCGTCTTTTTCTTGTGTTTTGTTTGTGCTAAAAATTAACGATTGTGTTAATATAATTAATTTTTTATATATTTTGTGTGAGATAAATATGACAAAATTGATTCACATAATTATTTTACATATTTTTTCAAAAATATTTATTTAGGATGTTAGAAATATTAGAAAAATAACATCAAGTCTGACTTAATTTTCAAATAATTACAAATATAAATTCATTTAAAACTTTTCAACAATTAATTAGTAAAAAATATAATAATTTATGGTAGGATTACGATAAATAATTTGTTGAATATTAAATTGAACTCAAACCTTTTACAATAAATTTTCCTAATAATTAGGTAAAGTATTAATCAACCAGATGGTCAAAAATTCATCTTATAAAATTAACACACATATAAGAAAACTAATAAAAAATATTATTAGACCCTGCTTATGTAATAAAATATAGAATTATTTTATTTTTATAAAAAAATCAATCCATTTTTAGAATAAATAATTTATATTTTTTTGTTTTTGAATAATATGTGAAGTCAAGGTTCTTCCACAATGTTAGGAAATGATAGATTTTAATAAATTTATTCATAGAATTATTTTCAACTCTTTGGGGAAATATCTATTGATCATAAATTTTCACATGTGATATATCATTTTTTATTTAAAAATGATTTGAAATTTGATTCATGATATATCATAACAAAATCAATACACTTTAATAAAATATTTTGGGAAAATTATGAATGAACCTGGTTGGAAAATAATTTTCTATCCCAAGGAATTATAAAAATAAACATAATGAGAAATTTCAGAAAATAGACACATAAATAAACATAAAGAAACAAAATTTTATCCTTCCATTTTCACTCTTTCCCTTATGGTGATTGTATTCCTCACCCTTACCTTCTTCATGATGACTTCTACACTATCCCTGCCTCTTTATTGTAATTGGAGTTGTGTTGTTTTCCACCTTCTTGTTTATTTTCTTCTTCAACTACATAGTTATTCCCCTTTTTTACTATTATATTATTCATCAATACTTTGGATTTTTGATTTAGGGTTGATTTTTATTATGATTTAGGGTTTTGAGTTTGATCTTTTTTTTTCTCTTTAAGTGGTTGTTTTGTTGTCAAGGCTTCATTATTCCTATTGACATACGCTTTCCACCTTTTCCATCATTCTAGACCATAACATGGACATACATGATAGTGTATTTAGTAGTATGGGTCTCTAATGGGGGAGTTTTAGCCTGAGTAACTATGGAAATTCATGTCACATCATGTTTATCTATTTAATATTCATGTCAAGATACTCATTCCCAAACTAAACCCATGTGTTAAATATGGAATACTATAATGTAATCTTGTCACATCGTATTTATATATTAATCTATTTATTTATTATATTTATTATATTTATTATATTTATAAATATTTATTTTATTTTATTGAATTATTAATTACCATTAGTATTGAAATAAAGAAATTATTAAACAAATAAAAAAATCATATATATTATTTAATTTAAGAAAATAGTATTTCATTTATTAATATATGTATAAAAAAATTAAAAATATAAATAAACAGGTGATTTATCATGTTGTCTTTCCATAAAACCTCAACCTAAACCCAACCCATTTATTTACTCAGTTATCATATTTATGTTGTGTAAATGTGTTATGTCACAGATTATCCTATCTTATCTATGGTGCTTTAGATGTTGATGGTCACCAATCATGGGGTGCTCAAAAAAACATTTTTAACCAAATTAATATATTATATTAGTGGTAATTATGTTTCTCTCAGGATAGGATTGTGTTATGGGTGTGTTTATATTTTTTATTGTGGGTTTCATTGGTGAAAAATGTAATAGAATTAAACGTGAATAGTTTTAAATTCATTTTTAATGTTAGTGGCCAAACCATTGATCATCCCCTTATCTTTCTTGTTAACTAAGTATTCCAATTTATACTCATTTTTTAACTCTACTCAATCTTAATTGAATTAAATTACACTCACTTGTAATTTTATATTTAAATGGAGGGATGAAAATTCCACTAAAACCCCAAATGTCCCTTGGAAAAGTAATCATATATTATAAATTACCCTTAATTCAACCCACTTCTCATGATTATAAACAGTTGAGTGGGACTAAGAATAGCAACCCAAAATTCCATACATAGATATTATATCATTTTGGAGGAATAATCATTTAATTTCACGAATACACATGGATGGATCATAACAGTTTAGTGTCTTTGGAAACATTGAAACATAAAAAATAATTTCATAAGTGAACTACATCATCCCCCACTAAATTCTCCCTAACTATCACCCTTATAAGACATATCACACTTAATTAATTTCTTCATAACATGGGGAATGATAACATAGTAAATGGTGAACTAGAATGCTTATTAAGGGTAAATAAGTGATGTATCTAAATAACAATAGAATTAAGGTGTGAGGACATGATAATAACATCTGAAAACCTGATCTTTAATTTCAAAGATTTTAAATACGATTCATGGCATAAATCTTGGTAGTTCATAAGACATGAATTATAAATGAATCAAAGAACATATTCCATGAAATAATTACATTGGAATAAGACACATAATTGTTGAATACACATTATATTAGATCATTTTGACCATTTTTAAATAGTGGAAGGTTCACTCATTAAGTTAAGGATATGAAATCATGTCCTCGTATAAACTTATAGACATGAAATCGGATCTATTAAAGATATAATAGACATTAAAATAAGTCCATGTATAACCTAATGGAAAACCTTATGGACAAGAAATAAAGTCCAAGCATAAACTTATAGATGTGAAAATTGGCACACAGATAACCTCATGGATATAAAAGTAGTTGCATGCATTACATAACTTACATGAAATCAGGTTCTTGCATTTCATAATTAACTCGTGATTTATCCATCCTTATCCAATGCATTGGATAGGAATCACCCATAACAAATTTAAAATCAAAAATTTGTGTTCCACAAGATCATAAAATGTTCATCATATTAGAGCCCCTAAAAAGAAATGAGTTTCATAAACATATCATCATATCATAACCTATTGAAATGTAAGGGGTTTCATAAAAATTTCATCCTCATAATCATAAAACATTAAAATAAATAATAAGAATGTTATCCTTGGATCATATCCCTAATAAATCATAAGTAACATCAAATAGTGTCATCTTAGATGGAAAATGATTTATAAAGATCACTTGGTTGCTTTTTTGAGTTAAATAGCTTTTCCAATTTTTTTTAAAAAAACTTTTTTAAAAAAAATTATAAATTGTTTTCAAATTCAATTTCTTTGAAAATAACCTTGGTAACATATAATGGAATCCTTAAAGAAATTATTATTAATGATGTCAGAAAAAAATATCATATTGTACAAGGTAAAACAAAGTACCCTTTCACATTTTTGGAAAAATTTGAATGTTCCAGGTTCTGAAAATGATAAGAATATTATTTTTTAAACCTTTTTTTTAAAATCCATACATGGGTAAAAATATATTTAAAGAATCAATGGATATGAGATCTTTTTTCTTTAATACACTTTATTTCATTATTTATTACATAAAATAACACTTAGTATAACTAAAAAGATTGACAAGCCTATTGTATTTTGGAGATTATGTAAAAATCACATCATATTGACACATAGATACAACAAAATTATTGAAACATTTCTTAAAATATATATAATATTCCATTTCTCATTTAAAATTTCACAGGATAACCTGGGACATACAAAAGAAAGGGGTGAGATAGAATTCCTAGTAAGGGATTCAATAATGAATAACTTGATGAATGTATTAAATGTCATTCAAAATTAATTTAAGTGGAACTTAAAATGGGTGAGAATAATAATCGTTAATAATTAGGCATGATACAACATGATAGCATAAAGGAAACATGGGAATGTGAAATCAACATTAAACAAGACATCATAAAAAAGGGTCAAGGATAACTTACAAAACATACTAAAATGGTTTAAATAGTATCATAATGCATAACATTTAATCCCTAATCCCATACATGACATATCATAAGATTAAAACATTACCTAATGAATTAGAGTGCTATATAATCCTAGGAACACCCATCATTTTGCTATCTTGTAAATTCATAAGTGTTCCACATAGATCATCCGACATATGGTAATATATAATCATATTAAATCCCATAATTTTTTAGTATTTAATAAATAAATGGATGTATATAATATAATAAGGATATGAATATCTAGTTTAATACCTCTGACTTGAAATGGATATGGTATTCAAAATACAATGGTTTTGGATGGAAAAAGGGAAATTTAATTTTAACGACATAAAGGGGGTATATAATAAATAATGGGAGCGATTTATGAGAGTGAAAGGGGTATATAATCACTTAGGAATCATAATGGCAGTAATATGGATATGTAAAAACATAATCTAATATAAAAAATTTGGAATTAAAATTCATAAGATAAAAAAGTGTTATTGAATAAAATTTTGTCATGGAAGATCATAAGATAATTTTAGAAGCATAATAGGTGTACATTATGAATCATGAGAAGGATTAATGAGAGTGAAAGGGGACTATAATATCTTTTAAATCATACGGGAGGTAATAGGTATCTTTAAAATCTTATCCCATTAATATTAATTGGCATAATAAAGGAATTGCATTAAGAAGCTGATTGAATAATTATGAGAAGGATAAGATCCCTTACTTTGGCATGGTAAAGGATTAGGTAAGGGTTATAATAAGAGATATAAATGTTATACCATTATAATAACATAAATTGTAATGAAAATAGAATTTTATAAATGTAAAACAATATAACCAATTGAGATTCAAAAGGATAAATATAATTAAGGTACCTAAATGGAAAATAACATAGACAGGTCCCTTACTTTCAATATAATAATGTCTTATGTAATGGTCATAAATATAAGGAATAAATGATCTATACTTATTATAACATAAATTTGAAAATAAATTTATTCTTATATAGTAATTAAAACCCCAAACATTGTGAATAAAAATCCTATTTACAAAGAAGGTTCTTGAATGGAAATGAATAGAGGATGATCCCATACCTTGAGAGGGTGTTTCCAAAATATTGGGGGGGATATTATTGAGTTCTTGGAGTCTCCTTGGTATGGTTATAGAGAGAAAATGGAAGATTAGATTTATTATCCAATGATTTTTAGTGTTAATAAATGGGAACTTGGGTGGGTTTCTATAGAAAAAGAGAGGGGAAATCTTTATTATTTTCCAAACATAGGTTTTGGACACTATACAATAAAGAAATAAAAACCACAAACACATAGTTTTTCCCATTTTTTCTACAAAATAATAGCGATTTTAATTATATTATATTTCTATGAACTGATCATAATAAAATAATACACTTGGTCATGTAGAAGTGAGTCATGTTTTAAAAGAACTGACTTTAAAACCATAAAATATAATATAGGTTTTGTATGATTCATGAAGGGTTTATAAAATTAATAAAATAACCTAAAAACAAATTATTTTAAAGTGGAAACGTATATTTGGTCATTAATATAATTTATGGCATATACTACATCACTTTTGGGTCATTATTATGTCATTATATACATAGTATATTTATATTGTATTTAATTCTCACCTGAAAATTTGGTTGTCTCATAAAAATATGGAAATTTCACCATTGGATAATTTTGATATGATGATTCCAAAAAAAATATTTATT
Organism: Viscum album; assembly: GCA_963277665.1. Classification (NCBI taxonomy): domain Eukaryota; kingdom Viridiplantae; phylum Streptophyta; class Magnoliopsida; order Santalales; family Viscaceae; genus Viscum; species Viscum album. Next base: position 1,685,809,273 of record OY728147.1, on the reverse strand, counting down.
TTATTAAAATTATTCTCTAAATATGATAAATAATCCTTTTAAATTAAAATAACTAATTATTTAATGATTCTGGTTTTTTGAAAATAACAGTTCTATGACTTTTATAAAAATTACATTTTCACTTAATAAAATTATATTATAATACATTTTTAATATATCTTATTTTTGAATTTAATTTTATTAAAATATAATTTAATTCAAAAAATATATAAATAGAATATATTAATAGAAATTATATATATTACCCTAAAATACAATTCAACTTTTATCATATTTAAATATATTTTTTAACAAAATCATTAATTAATCATTTATAAATTAAAAATATTGAGGAATTAATATAGAAATTCATTTATTGAAAATAAAATATAAACATTAAGGCTTATAGGTTTAGCATACATATCCCTTTATTACACCATCAAACACTCTAACGGTATGGTGTGCAATGGTGAAATTTACTTGGGGTGGTATGGCGAACATGGTTTGGGCCATGAACTCAATGATATTGAACTTCTATCAAAAAATTTATCATATTCATTTAATTTTCAATCTATTCTTGGGATTAGTCAAGGTAAAGTCCAAAAGATTCTATCTTCCTTAGTAGCACCAATAAATGGGCTCAATAGGGTATGATCCTACCGGTCGAGGCTATCACTTTTTTTGCCTATGTCAAAAGGACAATATCATAACCCTTAATATTTAATGATAATATGATCACTATTAAATGGATATGTTATCAATATTAAGGATTATTAATTAACCTTTAAATAAAAATGATATAACCAATAGATTTCATGTGTTTCTCATAACCACATTACATAATAGGGAATTTAATTCAATCATAAAGGGAATTTCATTTATAAAATATTAGGTCATGACATTATTCCCCCATTAGAAATTTCAACCACCATATGTTCATTTCATGCACTAAAAAATAAGGGTACTTATATTTCATCACCTATTCTGGTTCCCATGTCACTTCCTCAAACTTTTGGTTCCACCATTGTACTTTGACTAGGTGATTATTATTGTTTTGTTTAAAATTTTCTCTATTTTCTAAGATCTTCAACAGTTTCACCTTCTACGAAATATCATTCTCCAATGGTACCACCTCTAGATCCAGTACATGTGAGGGATCTGGTATGTACATTCACAAGAGGGATACGTGGAAAAAACTATGTATTTAAGATAGGTTAGGTGGGAATGCTAATCGATAATCCACAGCTCGGACACGATCAAGGAACTCATAGGGGCTATATATCTTGGAATAATCTTTCACTTCTTCCCAAACCTCTTCAATTTATTCTATTGAGATATAAAATAGAAAAAAATTTCACCAACATCTAACTATATGTCTTATCTATGATTGTATACATAGAATTTATGTCGACTTTGCTTATATTTCATATATTATGGAATGGTTTAAACATTTTCTATCATATCATGGATAAGATCAGGTCCCACAATCTTTCCCTCTCCAACGTCATCCCATCATGTTGGATTATGAAACCAATTCCCATATAGATCCCCATAAGGTGCTATTGGAAAGATGGAATGGTGACTATTATTTTCTTACAACACCACTAGGGAAATTTTTTTATCCCAACATCCTTGTAAATCCATTAAACATGGTCTCAGAATATCTTTTAGAGTTTTAATGGTCCTTTCAAATTGACCTCCATGTGAGGGTGATAATCAGTGTTGAAGCATAGTTATGTATTCAATGCTCACTAAAGGATTCTTCAAATAATTGAGGTAAATTTCATATCTCAATCAAATACAATGGAGAGTGTCTCTCCATTAAGTCTTACCACATCTCTTATGTAAATTTTTGGGAGTTAGTCAGGAGATAAATTTTCCCTAATAACACTTAAATCCACTATATTTTTATGTTTAATGACTACCAACTAGATGGGGTTATTGACATTGGGTGTCCTAGGGAGTCCTACAGTGAAATCCGATGTTATTTTTTCCATTTCCATTCTATTATGTGAAATGGTTTCATCATACCCTTAGTCTTTTTTTCTTTTATCCTTGACTTGATTTCATACCAAGTATTGAGATACAAACTGTGAAATATATATCTTCATGTTATCCCACCCAATATTTTTCTTCAAATATCAACACATATTAGTGAATTATATATTAATAAATATGGATGATATATACATATCATCCATATGTTCCCTCCTCTGTTATGGTTTTCATGAGATAGATATCTGGGTTCCGAAACTTATCACTTCATCTTCAAAAAGGTTAAACTTTGGAATACTCACTACCTTCTTCCATAAGAACTCATCAACTTTATGAGACTCCTAAATTCTTTCAAGAATAGATGGCAATGAAGTTATCTGATAATGTTAGGATGAATATAACTTTATTATTTCAATATCCATCATTTTCATGTCTATGAAGATCATATCATAAGTAATAATATTCATGGATAGAGTTACATGATCCTTTCTACTAAACGAATATTCCAGTTTTTTCTTTCCCAGGATCATAATGGATTGAGTAATCATATTCTTTGATAATCTCTTAATACCTTCATTGGTTCATATTAAGATACATTTGTGTGATTATATACTTAATAATTTTATGATCTATATTAATATATCATACTTCTCTTAGTAGAGATAATTTCCCAAAATCATTAATGAAAAGATTATTCGATCCTATTCAAGATCATGAGTTGGATAGTTCAACTCATAGATCTTGAGATGGCATGATTCATATGCTATCAATTTATCATTTTTCATGAGTACACAACCCAATACATTTTTTATAAATTGTGGTAGTAAAAAATTCATTCCCACTAGATAGTAATGTGTGCACATGTTCTACGATTAGCCTCTTCTATATCTATTTAAAACTTCCCTCGCATTCATCATTCTAAATAAACCCGACTCCCTTCTGATTTATCATAGTTATTGGGATTGAAAATCATGATGAATTCCTCATAAATCGATGATAGTAACCAACTAATCCAAGTAAACAATGGATGTAACACCCCGACCTTCCACAATATGCTTCTCATTCAATAATGCAATAACTTGCATTGTACGCAACTTCGAGTTCTAAAACACAGTGACTAATCAAAGTAGCCGTTATGAATAGTAATAACCACTTTTTAAAATTATAGAAATTTTATATTTCAAAATTGACGTCATTTTTGTATTCGTAATATCGAAATTAGCCTATGTTGAATTTTTGGTATTTTTCTGAGAACTTCTAATTTTTTATGAATTGTGAAAAATACTTAAAACAACTTTTTTAATCAAAATAATTTATAGTGATAAGTTATACTATTGAGTGGTTTTAAAGTATAATTAGAATATATTTTTACCATTTTATCCAATGGTGGTCATTATAATTAATTTAACATTGAAATTGGACATAAACAATTGCCAATCTTTTGATATAAATTATTTCTTAAAAACACGCTATTTGTTGTGACAGCGGGAATTAATTATAAAATTAATTAATGCAACTTATATGTTTGGAATTTTGTAAAATAGACATAATTTTTGAATTCGGAATATCAAATATTGCTTAGGGTAAAATTTTGGCCTTGTTCTGAAAAACGTCAATTTTTGATGAATAGTGAAACCACTAAGTGGTAGTTAAATAACTGATTTTTCGTTTGAATGAAATATTACCACTTCTGTGATTTGATTATCAAAAATCCGACATACATGGTTGTCATTAACAAGTAAAATGTGGTTCAATGAGATTAAAATAATTTTTTGGTGAATAGTAACTTTTAAGTTCTTAATCGCGATTAGAGGTAATTAGTGTAGTTTAAGGTACAAATAATGTTTTAATAATATGAGATGAGCTTGAAACTTGTCCTAATCCTATTGCATGAGTCATGGCCGACCAAGACAACCCATGGGTCAACTTGGGGACCCCATGGAGCCACTTTAGTTGGAAAATGACATTAATATATATTTATTTAATGTTAAAATTAAATTGACACAAACATTAGTTGTTTTACTAAAACAGTTTTTAAGTGGGGTTACACAAGTCCAAATTTTGATTATAAATATTCATTAGAAATCTAAATGGATTTCATACATGATAGTAGTTTTTTTATAATTTTTAGACATTAAATAAATTAAATTATTTATGACATCATGATGATGCAGCGATGACCTCATTATTTAACGATTTAAATAAAATGGGAAGATAATGCAAAATCCAAGGCTTAAACTTGTCCAATGCCAATTGGATGAGGATATTTCGAACCCTTATCACCTTATCCTCGAATTATATAAGTGTGGGACCTTTAGAATCCGAAAATCATTGTGTAATAATGTAACATTTCAATATTTCCAAAAGAGCCCCTCCTCTCCACTTATAAAAGGCCCCCACCTCTCCCACCTTATTCACACTTTCAAGCCATTTGGCTCGGCCAAACTATGCCCAAATACTATCAAAACATCTTTTCCTTACTCCTAGAAGCCTCAATTTGGGCAGAATGCTTCCCAAGGAAGCCTTTGGCTCAAATCAAAAAGATCTACCCTATTTTTAAGGTAATGTCTTCTCTAATGTTGTTTTGTTTCATTTTGTTTCTCCAACCCCTTAAACTCTTTTAATTCCTTTCTTTTGTAACAACACCAGTATCTACAATATACTAAGATGTTTTTAAGATAAGGATTTGGTTTATACTTACACACACATTCGTCTAATGGTTAAAGAACATACTGTTTCTGTGGGTGGCGAAATACTGCCTCACGAAACGATGATTGTTCAAATTCTTTTAACACCTATAATGGTGGCCATTTTGATGTAACTATATTTATATATGATATATAATATGTTTATGTTTTACTTATTCTTCTGTATTTCTCATTTATGGCATACTTTATGATTTCCATTATGGGTAAAACGCGATAATTTCATTTTAGGAAGTGCGGACTACCGCCCCCTCAAAGTGATTTGAATCGTTAATGCCATATGTGGGATGTATAAAGGATGGAGTAAATGGTATTATACACTATATTATACTGGAATTATATTATACATTTATATCATTATGATTTCATTCCATTAAATATGAAATAGAAATGAAAGTAGCGTTCATGCGTACGTACGGCTTACCGTCTCCATGAACGGTGCATTTCATTTCTTACCTCTAAATGTTACGTAATATTATAAATGAATGTATATACTGGATATATATGATATATATGAAATATAAATAATGAATATAATTCTGGAGATAATGGATATTCTACCACATAAACAACTTGTAATTATAAGAAGTTTATTGTTGACTCAAGTACCAAAGATCGACAAAACGACCGTTATTAACTTAAATAATTACATAATGTTCATAACATTGTAATAAGTGATATAAAAAGGATAATGAAATTAAAAATGGTTCTTAATAAGGTATATATTAACTCTAGTTTATTATTCAGGAGGTTAAAGAACGGTTGAGTCAAGTCAGACACGAGGTAAGGGAACTTCTTAACCCAACTTCCATTCTTTGGGTTAATCTCCTACTTTCAAATTATGTCATGATAATATTATGTCTTATTTTGTATTATTTATGTGTACCTAGAGTGAATACACATAATATATCTATTTTATTTTAAAAATGATCATGGTAAGGACTTCGTCTCAATCTCCTTTCATTGAGGCATATTTGGTTTTATACACAAATTTCTGTTATACAGTGTATAAACCACATTGACTTTTACGTTTATTCAAAAGGAATCTTTTTTATACAAAGCGTTTAATAAACGAAAAAAGGGAATGTTTTTGTCGTACGTATGCGGCGACAATGACTTCTCTGCCGCCGTGACCACTATTTGAGTTTCGGCTTCCTCTACAAGACATACCTTTTTTTTAATGAAGAATAAATACCATGTTATACTTTTCTTTTATTTTGGTATTGAAAATGGTTTTGAAGGAATTTTTATTATATCAATGTGTTGTATTGATATCTTGTGATTGAAATGTGGAAATGTTATGTTTCCTTTATGCATGTTTTATGTGATACGATTATGTTATGGTTTATGAGATGTTTAAACCTGTTCATATGAGGAATGTATTGGACTTAATAAGTGACGGGCGGAGCCCGCTATAGCTCCTCGATGCATCGGTAGGTCTCATGAGACAACTAGACTTGGAATTGGCCGAGGCCCTTTCCCAATTTGATTTATGGTTTTGGCCGAGGCCTTAATCATTTTAGACGTCTTGGCCGAGGCCTTGACAAAATGTTTCAGAATGTCCGGCATTATACATTCCCTCATTATGAAAGTGGTTATTGATATTTCATGTGATTATTCGACAAGTAGAATATCCATGTGAAGAAGTGAATGGCATTATCTCATTTTAATTTTGCCATATTATGTTTATGTTCAAGTTTAAAAGGATTTTGTTTTAGTTATACATTGTCTTAAATTTTTATGTTTATTTATGAAAGATTCCGCAATATTGTTATCCTTACTGAGCATCTGAGCTCACCCCTTTCAATTTTTTAATATTTTCCAGGATGTGAAGAAGTATTTTATGAATGACCTTCAGGGATTATGAGAAGAGGATATGAGTGTGGACTATGGAGACTTTGTTATTGTAGTTTTTCACTTTATGATGTAATGTAACATTTACGAATGTATCTAGTGTTTCCAAGGCTACTAAACTAATCGGTCTTTCGAGACTTGATCTTTTGTGATCATGCCAATGTTACGAAGTAATGCACCGACTCTGGGTAGCTGGGGTCGGGGCGTTAGAGTTGGTATCAGAGGAAGTTTAGTACAAACTTGGAAGCTAGATTTAGATAAACTCTGATTAGAGCACGTATACCTAAGATGAACTTTGAGGATTAGTATAGAAGAACTTCCTAGAATTTTGGTATTATAGAGATTTTGTGAGTTTTCCGAGCAATACATCCCTGTCTGGATACGAGCAGGTAGAGGCGGCTCTGGCACAGATGTTCCTAGGGGCAAAACCCAAAAACACCACTTTGAGCTAGACTCAAACGGGAACTGGTACACGAAAACGGGCCTTGCTGCACTCTTGGTTACGACACTCCCAGGGGATCTGATTTGGATAATTCTCATTTTCTTTATAAACCACTATGAAGGGTTATGAGTATATACTTCCTCAAAGAAAACATTTTTATGGATTATATCCATAAATAGTTCAATTTATGTTAAGTATCTTACAAGTATGGAATTATGTATTTTGGTTTATAAACTAATATAGTTTATGGCATTGTTTAGAAATGGCGCCTAGTGGAAGAAATGGAAACCGTATGAATGCATGCACTCCATGTAGGGATTGCCCTCCTGCTCAAGATAACTATAGTGGGGCTGGTGATGAAACTGGTGCCGATCAGCTAATCACCATACTGGGACAACTTACTCAGGTTATGAATAATAACCTTACCCGTATGGAGCACCCTGATCCACAGTGTGGAGTATCAATGTTAGATCGATTAATGAGTCAACAACCACCAACATTCAATGGGAGTACAAATCCTATAGTAGCTGAGCAATGGATAAATTCCGTAGAGAAAATATTCCATGCCTTGGGGAGTAGTGAAAGGGAGAAGGTTGTCATGGCAGTTTATCGCCTCACTGGAGATGCCGATCAGTGGTGGTCGCTGATTCAAAACACAAAGGAAGATGATTACGTATCGAATATGGAATGGAGGGAGTTCAAAGAGCTTTTCCTATAAAAATACTATCCTTGTGACCATAAAGCAGATATGGAAAGTCAATTTTTGAGTCTGAGACAAAAGGAGGATGAGAATGTCGCAATGTATGAGGCCAACTTTACAAGGTTAGCGAGGCATGTTGCAGATTATATACGTAACCCAAGAAGTAAGATTGATCATTTTTGATGGGTTAAAACCATTTCTACGTCGAGAATTAGTCTCAAAAACCTTCTCGTCATACGAAGATATTGTCAGATGTTCTATCAAGACAGAAAAGTAATTCTCTAAGTTTTATGACAACAAAGTAAAGCAAGAGAAGAAGATAACGGTGGAACAAGAGACAGATAAATGGAAAAAGGGAAAGAAGGTTTTTCCATTATGTGATAATTGTGGGAATAATCACCCTGGTACTTGTCTAAATGGAATGTGAGTTTGTTATAAATGTGGGGAAAAAGGTCACCAGGAGCGTGATTGCAAGGGAAAGAAAGAGGCTATCAATGTTGAATGCTGTAATTGTAGGGAATTGGGGCATTATGCAAATGAATGTCCTAAGTGTCAGGGAAACTTACATCAGAAAATGCCAAGGGATCAAGGACAATCTTATGCTGTTACTACAGTTGAAGCAGAATAACTAATGTATTGGTGCTTTTGGACTCATGGATTATATTCTGGTTATTAGAATAATGTGATATATATATATATGGATTTTACTGCAGTACTTGTTGATTTCAGTATGGTTTTAATATGATGAAGGTAATTATATTTTTAGTATGTGACAATATGAGAAACTTTACATTGTTTGGGGAATCTGATAAATTGATTTTGGAATTAAGAGACCTTTTAGAGAAAGTCTGGACAGAGGTATTTTGGATAACTATAATGGTTGGAGTGGATTAAGTTGAACCTTGGATAGTAAATTTAAGGTTAAAAAATTTCTGAAGATTATTTTTTGGAATACTATAGTTTTAGGAAAAGGACAACCTGCAGGGTGGGGCATAAACCGTCGCGTCGGACAAAGCTGCAGGAATCAAACCCACAACCATAGTGCGACAAGCCTTTATTTCCTACCACTAGTCTACAGGAAGTCCCTGGTTATTACAAAATAGTTTCACTAATCTAAATGGTATGTGTAAACATTTGTAACCTTATACAATTAGGATAAATAGAATATTTTTGAGTTCCATTACCATTTGGAGTAACAGTTGGGTTTGTGGTAAAAATTTATTAACGAATGAAAGTATACATAACAAGTATGTATATTCCCTTACGTTCTTAGTAAATCTCTTAAATAAATTCCTCAACATTATAAAAGGTAACTTAAAACAAAAATGTTGTCGGTTAACTTTTCCAACTGGGGATTCAATGACCGTTTAACCAATCACAAATTTGTGATTTTCTTGTGGTTAAACTATCTCCTAATCATGTTTTCTATAACTCTCCATCAGACCTTGAGGGTTTGTTTCTCCTCCATATCCATATTTTCATAGAATCCTATAATGGGCTATATCGGGTGACCTTTGTACTTATCTTGCTTTTTATAATGTTATATATTTATTAACCTTATTTCCGATGTGGGTTTTCCTCAAAGGTATTTTCTCTTTTCAACCTTTTTATTTTCAAAGAAAAATTTCAAATTGAGAGGACGCAATTTATTTAAGTAGGGTAGAATGTAACACCCCGAGCTTCCACGATATGCTTCTCATTCAATAATGCAATATCTTGCATTGTACGCAACTTCGAGTTCTAAAACACCGCGACTAATCAAAGTAGCCGTTATGAATAGTAATAACCACTTTTTAAAATTATAGAAATTTTATATTTCAAAATGGACTTCATTTTTGTATTCGTAATATCGAAATTAGCCTATGTTGAATTTTTAGTATTTTTCTGAGAACTTCTAATTTTTTATGAATTGTGAAAAATACTTAAAACAACTTTTTTAATAAAAATAATTTTTAGTGATAAGTTATACTATTTAGTGGTTTTAAAGTATAACTAGAATATATTTTTACCATTTTATCCAATGGTGGTCATTAGAATTAATTTAACATTGAAATTGGACATAAACAATTGCCAATCTTTTGATATAAATTATTTCTTAAAAACACGCTATTTGTTGTGACAGCAGGAATTAATTATAAAATTAATTAATGCAACTTATATGTTTGGAATTTTGTAAAATAGACATCATTTTGGAATTCGGAATATCAAATATAGCTTAGGGTGAAATTTTGGCCTTGTTCTGAAAAACTTCAATTTTTGATGAATAGTGAAACCACTAAGTGGTAGTTAAATAACTGATTTTTCGTTTAAATGAAATATTACCACTTCTGTGATTTGATTTTCAAAAATCCGACATACATGGTTGTCATTAACAAGTAAAATTTGGTTCAATGAGATTAAAATAATTTTTTGGTGAATAGTAACTTTTATGTTCTTAATCGCGATTAGAGGTAATTAGTGTAGTTTAAGGTACACATAATGTTTTAATAATATGAGATGAGCTTGAAACTTGTCCTAATCCTATTGGATGAGTCATGGACGACCAATACAACCCATGGGTCAACTTGGGGACCCCATGGAGCCACTTTAGTTGGAAAATGACATTAATATATATTTATTTAATGTTAAAATTAAATTGACAGAAACATGAGTTGTTTTACTAAAACAGTTTTTAAGTGGGGTTACACAAGTCCACATTTTGATTATAAATATTCATTAGAAAGTTAAAAAGATTTCCTACATCATAGTATTTTTTTTATAATTTTTAAAAATTAAATAAATTAAATTATTTATGACATCATGATGATGCAGCGATGACCTCATTATTTAACGATTTAAATAAAATGGGAAGATAATGCAAAATCCAAGGCATACACTTGTCCAAAGCCAATTGGATGAGGAGATTTCAAACCCTTATCACCTTATCCTATAATTATATATGTTTGGGACCTTTATAATCCGAAAAGCATTGTGTAATAATGTAACATTTCAATCTTTCCAAAAGAGCCCCTCCTCTCCACTTATAAAAGGCCCCCACCTCTCCCACCTTATTCACACTTTCAAGCCATTTGGATCGGACAAACTCTGCCCAAATACTATCAAAACATCTATCCCTTACTCCTAGAAGCCTCAATTTGGGCAGAATGCTTCCCAAGGAATCCTTTGTCTCAAATCAAAAAGATCTACCCTATTTTTAAGGTAATGTCTTCTCTAATGTTGTTTTGTTTCATATTGTTTCTCCAACCCCTTAAACTCTTTTAATTACTTTCTTTTGTAACAACACCAGTATCTAAAATATACTAGGATGTTTTTATGATAAGGATTTGGTTTAAACTTACACACACATTCGTCTAATGGTTAAAGAACATACTGTTTCTGTGGGTGGCGAAATACTGCCTCACGAAACGATGATTGTTCAAATTATTTTAACACCTATAATGGTGGCCATTTTGATGTCACTATATTTATATATGATATATATTATGTTTATGTTTTACTTATGCTTCTGTATTTCTCATTTATGGCATACTTTATGATTTCCATTATGGGTAAAACGCGATAATTTCATTTTAGGAAGTGCGGACTACCGCCCCCTCAAAGTGATTTGAATCGTTAATGCCATATGTGGGATATATAAAGGATGGAGTAAATGGTATTATACACTATATTATACTGGAATTATATTATAAATTTATAACATTATTATTTCATTCCATTAAATATGAAATAGAAATGAAAGTAGCGTTCATGCGTACGTACGGCTTACCGTCTCCATGAACGGTGCATTTCATTTCTTACCTCTAAATGTTACGTAATATTATAAATGAATGTATATAATGGATATATATGATATATATGACATCTAAATAATGAATATAATTCTGGAGATAATGGATATTCTACCACATAAACAACTTGTAATTATAAGAAGTTTATTGTTGACTCAAGTACCAAAGATCGACAAAACGACCGTTATTAACTTAAATAATTACATAATGTTCATAACATTGTAATAAGTGATATAAAAAGGATAATGAAATTAAAAATGGTTCTTAATAAGTTATATATTAACTCTAGTTTATTATTCAGGAGGTTAAAGAACGGTTGAGTCAAGTCAGACACGAGGTAAGGGAACTTCTTAACCCAACTTCCATTCTTTGGGTTAATCTCCTACTTTCAAATTATGTCATGATATTATTATGTCTTATTTTGTATTATTTATGTGTACCTAGAGTGAATACACATAATATATTTATTTTATTTTAAAAATGATCTTTGTGAGGACTTCGTCTCAATCTCCTTTCATTGAGGCATATTTGGTTTTATACACAAATTTCTTTTATACGGTGTATAAACCACATTGACTTTTACGTATATTCAAAAGGAATCTTTTTTATACAAAGCGTTTACTAAACGACAAAAGGGAATGTTTTTGTCGTATGTATGCGGCGACAATGACTTCTCCGCCACCGTGACCACTATTTGAGTTTCGGCTTCCTCTAGAAGCCATACCCTTTTTTTTAATGAAGAATAAATACCATGTTATACTTTTCTTTTATTTTGGTATTGAAAATGGTTTTGAAGGCGTTTTTATTATATCAATGTGTTGTATTGATATATTGTGATTGAAATGTGGAAATTTTATGTTTCCTTTATGCATGTTTTATGTGATACGATTATGTTATGGTTTATGAGATGTTTAAACTTGTTCATATGAGGAATGTATTGGACTTAATAAGTGACGGGTGGAGCCCGCTATAGCTCCTCGATGCATCGGTAGGTCTCATGAGACAACTAGACTTGGAATTGGCCGAGGCCCTTTCCCAATTTGATTTATGGTTTTGGCCGAGGCCTTAATCATTTTAGACGTCTTGGCTGAGGCCTTGACAAAATGTTTCAGAATGTCAGGCATTATACATTCCCTCATTATGAAAGTGGTTATTGATATTTCATGTGATTATTCGACCAGTAGAATATCCATGTGAAGAAGTGAATGGCATTATCTCATTTTACTTTTGCCATATTATGTTGATGTTCAAGTTTAAAAGGATTTTGTTTTAGTTATACATTGTCTTAAATTTTTATGTTTATTTATGAAAGCTTCCGCAATATTGTTATCCTTACTGAGCATCTGAGCTCACCCCTTTCAATGTTTTAATATTTTCCAGGATGTGAAGAAGTATTTTATGAATGACCTTCAGGGATTGTGAGAAGAGGATATGAGTGTGGACTATGGAGACTTTTTTATTGTAGTTTTTCACTTTATGATGTAATGTAACATTTACGAATGTATCTAGTGTTTCCAAGGCTACTAAACTAATCGGTCTTTCGAGACTTGATCTTTTGTGATCATGCCAATGTTACGAAGTAATGCACCGACTCTGGGTAGCTGGGGTCGGGGCGTTACAATGGATATCCATCATACATATTCATACAATCCATCCCCAAATTACCTGTATTTTTGAAGGGTCTAAAATATTAATTTATAGGTCAAAACATGCCCCAAAAATTTCATTTTCTCTAATAATAACTCAGAATTACTATACCTTTCATACATATTTTCTTTCATCATGGTCCATAATACATTATTCATATGATCATAATATTCCTTATTTCATATGTAGTAGATAAGAATGTTATTAGTAAAGAATACCATAAATTAGATGAGGTAATCCTTGAAAAATCTATTCATAAAATCTAAGAAGATTTTTAGAGCATTAGTGAGTCCAAATGGCATCAATATCAATAGGTAGTGCCTATATCTTGTAGGAATTGTGGTCTTGGGGATATCCTATTTCTTCACCTTTACTTCATAATATCCTAAATGATGATCTATTATAGGGAAATATTGGCCTCTATGTTACTGATTGAACTATGTAAGAACATGGAGCTTCGGTTTCAGGTATGGATCTCTTATATGGGCTTTTTAAGGAAAAATAAAGAATCTGGAAATTTTCAGAGTACACGCCGTGTACATTTTGAGTACACATCGTGTACTCCTCGGCCACTCGAATCCATGTGTTGGCCATGACCAGGCCACACACACAGTGTGTAGGGGTGATGTGGAGGCTGATTTTGGCGGAGGATGGAAAAACCCCCTACACACCGTGTACTTTAAGAGTACACACCATGTACTTTTTTTATTTCATTAATCGACCCGGGGTCGTGCCTAATGGACATAAACATATTCTTTTCCACCTAATCCCGTATATAATGTCCATGAAGTCTGATTCTTCTCCGAGTCACCGATCATTCACCGGTTTTCTGAATCAAACATTGTCGGTTGTAGAAGAATCACAGCAGTGAGTTCTTGAGCCTTCTTTAGCCTCGTTTCTTGATTCTTCCTCTCATGTAAGTTATCTGAGGTTGAATGTTTTAGATGTTTTGTAGATATACTCCGTTCGAGGCCGATTCATGGGCCGAGGATCAAGTATATCGATCTCTGGGGATCGAGGTAGGTGGTTTTTTTCCCTACATTGACTTTTTTTGAGTTTTGGTTGCAAAAATGCTGGATACCCATGTGTCAGGTATCCTGGGTTTAGAATTTTGATCTTATTGTTTTTCTGACCTAGATTTCTTGTTAGCTTATGATGAATTGCTGCTAATTTATACTTGGTTTCATGTTTGAGGATCACCCCATGGGTGTTTACCTCTCCCGTTCAGATGTTATCACCATTTGGCACCGTTGCCTGTGAGGCAACCCTATTGCAATTGTTAGTTTACTTGTTATCACTAATTGCATGTGTTTCTTGCTATTTAAATGCTTTTGATGTATGGTATATATTATCCAAGTATTTTTTTAACTTACTTAGGGCTGCTAACAGTCGATTACGCATGACTGGACTACTCAGGGCTGTGAGAACCTAGTGTGGGAGATCAAAGGGGGAATAGACGATTAAGTGCTTCCCTAGAGGTCCTGTTGGTTTTAGTTTCGTATGTAGGACCTATGGGAAGAGGAATTTGTGCTTTCTAAGAGTGTTCATAGTATACCCACGCATCGAGACCATATGAGGAATTTGACATAACTGCTTCCTCAGAGAGTCTATAGCTATCGTTGCAAGACCATAGGGGAATTGACGTAAGAGATTCCTAGAGTGTTTGTGCCTTGTTTGTTGATTGGACTATAGGGGTATGATAGTTTTATCCACCCATAGAGTTAGTGTGTATTCTTGATGGTTGGTTGTGATGAGTCCACCAAGCCAAAGAACAAGCTTGGGTTTGGTACGGATTGTGTTAGGTAGTCTTTTTAGATATCTGCTGTGTTACTTGCTTATCATGGAATAGAAAACTTTACTGGTTTTCCCTGGTAGTGTAATTAAATGAATGTGAATGGTAATTGGTAGAATTGTTTACTTGATTTATTTACCTTTAATTTTTCTAAATCATTCACTAACAGTAGGGCACAAATCTTGTGGTGGTTGCCTACTGGGATTAGTCTCACACCCTGTTTTGGTCCTTCTTTTCGGCCCAAACAGATTATATCGGTGCAGGTATAGGTTGGGATTGTGGCCCTTCTACATTAGGTACTTGATTACTGTTTAGAGATGGAGAGCATGGGACCATGCCTTGGCCTGCGATGCTGTTGGAGTTGCTGTGTACATTTAGTACTTTGGTTTCAGTTGTATTTCAGCACGTTTTTTTGTTTTCTGCTTTCCATAGAGACATGTACCATTCTGCACCATTATTATATATGACATTTCTTTTACTTTCAGTTCAGTTGTTGCATGCTATTTACTGCTTCTGCTTTTTTTTATGTTTATTCTTCTGCTGAATACTTAACCAAATGAGGGCATAGTTTCCCCACTAACTCACCAAGGCCCTCGCTGTTATTCGGCAACCTCTGGAATTTGCGGAAATGCGCTTGAGGTCTTGTGGCGAACCAGGTATAAGGCACCAGTCATGTGGCTCCAGACTCGGGTCGTTACAAATTGGTATCAGAGGTGTTTTCCATCCATAATATTGCTTATTGTTTTGCGACAATAGCCAGGGATATGAAGAAATGGGTAGTTAGTACTTAACTGTGCCCGGGAGTAATTAACCCGTGTACAGGGAAAAGCTATATTACCTCGTAACTACAATTTTCAGTTTTTTCAAGTGTTACCGTTTATTATATTTCACCGTTGGGTGATGCACATGTTTTGTGTTATTACAGTTTATATGATTATTGTTCTATTTGGTTGAAACCTGATGAGATGAGGGTGTGCCATCTCATGCATCATATTGGCACTGGGTAGGAAATCACTTGTCATACATTTTACAATTCCATCTAGGGTGCATTAGAATTGCATGATGTTGTGATAGATAATGTGATAGGACTTTGTGGTAGTTGCTGTGATAGAAATACTTGTTGCGCTGATAGAGTATTACTTCTTTTACAGCTTTTTTAGCATGGGCTAAAGCTCTGGTCTTGGAGGTGTTATGGGCCCTCGAGGATCGGAATTTAGCAGATCATTGTTTTTTATGTTGTTTACTTGTTGTATGCATTGTTATGATGCCAAGCTTTGATTCGCGGGGAGTATGGGCCCCCACAGATCGGAATTTGGCACATAGCTGGTTGTTTTTCAGTGTTTCTGCTGTTCGGAGTAGTTTCAGAGCTACTTCCCAGAAAAACCCAGAATAAATGATGTGTACATTATTCATACATGCCGTGTAGTTTTTAAACCATGTTGTTATCTGTGTAAACAAATACACGGTGTGTTGGAAAGTCATCATGTACACGCCGTGTACCATAAGTACACGCCATGTAGTAGACAACCATGTACCCGGCCATGTCACTTACAACATGGGTGGGGAAACTCGTGCAGTACACATCGTGGGTTATAAGAACACGTCGAGTGAGTTTCTTCTGGGTACCCGGCCGTTTCACGAACAACACGGGTCGGTGTTATCTATCCTTATACATGTCGTGTTTGTTCGGAACACACCGTGTAGGGGTCATCTTTGTAGCCAGCCATGTAAACCTAATACAAGGGTCACCGAGCCTATCTAGTACACGCTGTGTGTTATAAGAACATGCCTTGTAATTTCTTCTAGGTACCCAGTCATGTCACGAACAATAGGGGTCGGTGTTATCTCCTCTGATACATACCGTGTTTGTTCGGAACACACCATGTATGGGGTTAGCCATGTGGTCGGCCGTGTAACCTACTACACGGGTCGCCGAAGCCTGGATTGTACATGCCATGTCCTTAGTGAACACGTTGTGTAGTATAGAATTAGGAGGACCGTGTAAGTTAGCCATGCAAAGAGACTCAGGCAAGGGAGTGGAGTTCAAGTACACCACGTGTTTTGGGACAACACGCCATGTAGTCTGGAATGTTACACGACCAATGGTGGCAGAATTACATGCCCATGTAATGGTTTTAACAAACACGATGTGTATCTTAAATACACGCCGTGTTGTCTTGTATTGAAAATTTATGTTTTTCTCCCTCCTGTTCCCGTTTTGTACTCTTGTGTTATTTTTCCTTGTTGGTCTTAAATTGGAGGCGTTCTATTGATCTTTCAGGGAAATGACACCAAGACGTCCTCCAATTGCATGTCAAGAACCAGGAGGTGAACGTATGCCTGATATGGCAGACCAGGGACTACCAGTAGTTCCGCTGATTTCTCCTGATATGGCACCTGAAGTGATTCTGGACACTGGTGCGGATGTTCAGTTCAGGGAGGGTTTCATGAGGTTCATGCAGACCTTCCAGGGAGCTCAGCATCCTGCCCCGCCTATGGTAGAGCTGACGCGAGCCTTCCAACAGCATCATCCTGCCACTTTCACAGGGGATGGAGGACCTGAGGTTGTAGAGTCATGGATAGAAACCATTATTTCCATCTTCGAGCATCTGGAGACACCCCTAGATAGGCGGGTGAAGCTCGCGACTTACATTCTGCAAGATTATTCAAAGAGATGGTGGGATGTAGTCTCATAGGCAGGGCGCCAGCGGACTATGGCTTGGGAAAAATTCAAGCGTACGTTCTACGACTACTTCTATCCAGTGACGCTGAGGGATGACAGGGCCAGGGAGTTCATGAACCTGCAGTAGGGTACTCTTTCGGTTATGGATTATTCCTCCCGCTTCTATGAGTTACAGCGTTTCTCTCCCGTTCTGGGAAATGACAAGCTATTTTTGGTGAGGAAGTTTGAGGAAGGTCTCAAACCAGAGATCATATCACAGGTGAACATCTTCCAGTTTACTTCTATTACTCTAATAGTCAACCAGGAGCTGATCACCGAAAAAAATTTAAGGGAGACTGGAGTTGTTGACCAGGGCGGTTCAACATCCAAGGCTGAGTCATTTGATACTGATTTTAGGAGGCACCACTAAGAGTCTACTCGAGGTGGCTCGAGGAAGCGGGGTATTTCTTCTGGAAGACGATATCTTCCATCTGGAAACTAGGTGGAGTGATATCAGTGTGGAAAGAGTGGGCATAAGAAGCCTCAGTGCCCAAGGGATCCAGTGGAGTGCCGAGCTTGCGGTAAGATGGGTCACCTGCAACATTTTTACAGGGTTCTTCTTCCAGTGGCTAGTGCAGGAGGATCTGTTTCTACTCCTCGTGCAGGAGTAGGATTACCAGTTCTGTAGCAGACTGTGGGATGGATTTGTTCAGGTCGTTCAGTCCAGGGTAGAGGTCACATACGTGGTGGTCAGGCTCAAGGGGGATCAGCTCAGGGATATCAGGCTGCTATACAGGGCCACGATACTGGCCAGACATTTGCAGTAGAGTATATTCATCGGGAGCAGGATCATGGACCTTCCACAGTTCGATGTATGATCTTAGTAGCCTCAATTTTATCTTCAGCCCTTTTCAATACTGGTGCTTCACATAGCTTTATCTTTGTTTCTGTCATGGAAAGTATGGAGCTCGGTGTCTTTTTGTCTGTTGACATGTTGACTCTCAACACGCCCTTGGGAACGAGGACATATAGCACACGTCAATGCAAGGAGTGCCCTCTCGAGGTTACAGGGTATTGTTTCCTATGGGACCTCTATGTCTTGGAGATGACCGGCTATGATGTCATTCTTGGTATGGACTATTTGGTTCCCTTCCAGGTGGTCGTCGATTGCTATCACTGCAGGGTGAGTTTTGTATCACCAGAGGGTGAATCTTTCCTTTATAAGGGCGAGTGGGATTTTCAGGCGAGTCGAGCAGGACTCGAGCATCATTGGATAGGAGGTGTAATAGACCATATTGGTAGTTTATATCTGGATTATCAGGGGACCTCTCAGATGGATTTTCCTTCAGTGGTTGATCGCTTTCCAGAAGTCTTTCCAGAAGACTTTTCAAGTTTTCCTTCGGAACTTGAGGTAGACTTCTCGATTTACCTCGTGCTAGGAGTAGCACAGGTGTCCATTCCTATTTATAGGATGGCTACACCTGAGTTGGAGGAGCTCAAGAAGAAGTTGGAGGAGTTTTAGACAAAGGGTTTCATTTGACCCAGTACTTCTCCTTGGGTTTCGCATGTCCTATTCGCAAATAAGGAAGACGATACCCTTAGGCTTTGCATGGATTATCGGAAGTTGAACCAGTTGACGGTCAAGAACCTATATCCCTTACAGAGGATTAATGATCTCTTCGATCAACTTCGAGGAGATTGGGTGTTCTCAAAGATTTATTTGAGGTCCTGTTATCATCAGATATGCGTTAGGCATTCAGATATAGCTCTGACAGCCTTCAAGAGCAGGTATGGCCTCTATGAGTATACGGTTATACCATTCGGCCTTATGAGCATGCCACCAGTTTTCATGGCACTGATGAACTGATTATTCCATCCTTACTTGGATTCCTTCATCATGGTCTTCGTAGACGACATCATGGTGTACTCTCACACTCAACACGACCATGAAACCCATCTTGAGATCATTTTGAGTACACTGAGGGAGCATCAACATTATGAAAAACTCTCAAGGTGCCACTTTTGGATGGATGAGATTCACTTCCTGGGCCATGTCATCTCAGAGACATGAGTATCAGTAGACCCAGAGAAGGTGAGATCAGTAGTTACCTCGGAGCAGCCGAAGAACGTCTTCGAGGTATGGAGCTTCTTGGGGCTAGCTGGTTACTACAGGCAGTTTACACATGACTTCTCATTCCTAGAAGCACCGTTGACAGGCTTGACTAAGAAGGGTCTGAAGTTTTTTTGGTTAGAAGACTGTGACTCAGCCGTCCAGGAGTTAAAGGGGAGATTGACTTCACCACCAATTCTAGTTCTGGTAGAGCCGAGCAAGAGTTATACAGTTTTCTATGATGCATCTGGCATCAGGCTTGGAGCAGTGCTTATGCAAGAAGATTGTGTTGTCACATATAGATCTCAGCAGTTGAGACCACATAAGAAGAACTATCCTACGCACGACCTGGAGTTGGATGTTATTGTTCATGATTTGCTTTGTTGGAGGAACTATCTCATGGGAGATCATTTCATGGTATATACTGACTAAAAGAGCCTCAAGTACAACTTTATGTAGCGTGACTTGAATCTGAGACAGTGGAGGTGGTTCGAGTACCTACAGTCTTTCGACATCGAGCTTTCTTATACGCCTGGGAAGGGTAATGCTGTGGAAGACGTACTGAGCAGGACAACTTAGTTTCAGGAAGTTCAGGAGGCCAACAACGAGTGGTAGCTCATGCCTCTGTTCTCTAAGATGCATTTGGAGGTACACGACAAACAGGGTAGACAGTTCTTTCTTCTGTAGCTGTTACCTCTACGCTTTTTGATCGAGTTCGAATGAGGCAGCTGTCAGACCCTGAAGGCCTAGTCCTACGGGAGGGTGTGTCATATGGACACCCTACTCCGGTGTGGACAGTGGGCGATAATGAGGTGATACATTTTCATGGCCACGTATGGGTTTCAGCGGACATACAGGAGCAGCTGATGTGGGAGTTCCACGCTTCAACTTGGGCAGTTCATCCCGGTGTCACCAAAATGTGCTGAGATGTACACCGTCAGTATTGGTGGCTAGTTAAGAAGATGGACGTGGCTGGATTTGTTATGCGGGGTTCCACCTGTTAGCAGGTGAAGGCAGAGCATCAGCGACTAGCAGTGATATTGCATCAGTTACCCATTCCTGAGTGGAAATGGAAAGATGTCGCTATGGACTTCGTGATAGGTTTACCGAGATCTCCTCGAAGAAATGATTCGGTATGGGTTGTAGTCTACAGGCTCACGAAGGTTTCACACTTCTTATCAATCAAGGATACCTTCAGTGTTGATGAGCAAGTATGGTTGTACATTTGAGAGATTGTACGTCTGCATGGAGTTCCACACTCCATTGTTTCAGACAGGGATGCACGTTTTACTTCGCACATCTGGCAGGGGCTATAGAGGGCATTGGGTACATAGGTACTTTTGAGTACAACATTCCATCCCTAGAATGATGGCCACTCTGAGCGTACAATACAGGTTCTTGAGGATATGATTTTAGCTTACATTCTAGGCTTTGGCGATTCTTGGGAGAAGCATATTCCTCTGGTGGAGTTCACCTACAACAACAGTTTTAGGGAAACTATTTAGATGGCACCTTATGAGGCATTGTACGGTAGGCCATGCCAATCAACTTTATGCTCGCTAGAGGCAGGAGAGGCATCTTTGCTGGGACCTCGTCTTGTATAGGAGACCTCAGAATAGATAGAGTTGATTCATAAGAGGATGGAAACAGTACAGTCTCAGGAGAAGTCTTATGCTGATCAGTGGAGATGACCTCTGAAGTTCGAGGTCGGGGATCAAGTTTTCCAGCGTGTCGCCTTGAGGATAGAACAGAAGAGGATTCAGAGATAGGGTATGCTTTCACCTAGATATGTCGGGCCATTTGAGGTTCTGGAGAGAGTCTGGCTGGTTGCTTACAGGTTGCAGTTACCTCAGAGGTACCAGGCTATGCACGACGTCTTTCACGTTTCTCAGCTTCGACAGTATTTATCAGACCCATCTCATGTTTTTCAACCCAAGGAGGTTGAGTTAGAGAAGGATTCATCTTTCGAGGAGAATCCTATCAGGATTGTTGATCGTAGTACAAAAGAACTATGAGGCCGGTCTGTTCCTATGATACGAGTGTTATGGAAGCATGACTGTATACAGGAAGAGACATGGGAGAGGGAGGCTGATATGTGATCACAGAGGCCAGAGTTGTTCGAGGTTTCTTCTTCTACGCATTGATAGGGAAATTTGGGGATGAATTTCTTTATGTGGGGAAGTTTTTAAGAACCCAGAGCTTCCATTTCAGGTACGGATATCTTTTACGGGATTTTTAAGGAAAAATAAAGAATCTGGAAATTTTCAGAGTACACACCGTGTAATTTTTGAGTACATGTCATGTACTCCTCGGCCACTCGAAGCCGTGTGTTGGCCGAGACCGGGCCACACACACGGTTTGTAGGGGTGATGTGGAGGCCAATTTTGGAAGAGTACGGAAAAACCACTACATGCCGTGTACTTTAAGAGTACATGCTGTGTACTTTTTTTTATTTCATTAATCGATATGGGGTTGCACCTAACGATTGTAAATGTCTTCATCTCTGCCTAACCCCGTAAAGAACGTCCAAGTAGGCCGATTATTCTCCGATCCACCGATCTGTCACCGGTTGTCGAAATCAAACTTTGTTAGTTGTAGAAGAATCACAGCGGTGAGTTCTTGGTTCTTCTTTAGCCTCATTTCCCGATTCTTCTTCTCGTGTAAGTTATCTATGGTTTAATGTTTTAGAAATTTTTGCAGATATAATTTGTTCTAGGCCGATTCACAGGACGAGGTTCAAGTATATCGATCTCCGAGGATCGAGGTAGGTGGTTTTTTTCCCTATGTTGAAGTTCATTGAGTTTTGGTTGAAAACATTTCGGATACCCATGTGTCGAGTATCCCAGGTTTAGGATTTTGATCCTATTGTTTATATTCACTAGATTGATTGTTATCTAATGATGAATTACTGCTAATTTATGCTTGGTTTCATGTTTGAGGATCACCCATGGGTGTTTACCTCTCACGTTCGGTTGTTATCGTCGTTTGGCACTGTTTCTTGTGAGGCAACCCTATTGCAATTGTTAGTTTACATGTTATCACTGATTTCATGTGTTGCCTTCTATTTAAATGATTTTGATTTATGGTACCTGTTAGCCAAGTATTTTTTTAAGTTACTTAGGGCTTCTAACAATCGATTACGCACGACTGGACTGCTCAGGGCTGTGAGAACCTGGTGCGGGGGATCAAAGAGGGAATATACAATTAAGTGCTTCCCTAGAGGGTCTCTTGGTTTTAGTTTCATATGCAAGACCTACGAGAATAAGACTTTGTGCTTTCCAAGAGTGTTCTTAGTTTACCCACGCATCGAGACCACATGAGGAATTAGACGTAAGTGCTTCCTCAGAGAGTCTATAACTACCGTTCCAAGACCATAGGGGAATTAACTTAAGATCTTACCAGAGTGTCTGTGCCTTTTTTGTTGACTAGACTATAGGGGTCTGTGAGTTTTAGCCACCCAGAGAGTCAGTGTGTATTCTTGATGGTTGGTTGTGATGAGTCCACCAAGCCAAAGAACAAGCTTGGGTTTTGTACTGCTTGTGTTAGGTAGTCTTTTTAGATACATGTTGGGTTACTTGCTTATCATGGAATAGAAAAATTTTCTGGTTTTCCCTAGTTGTGTAATTAAATGAATTTTAATGGTAATTGGTAGAATTTTTTACTCCATTTATTTACCTTTACTATTTATATATCACTCACTAACAATAGGGCACAAATCATGTGGTGGTTGCCTACTAGGATTAGTCTCACACCCTGTTTGGGTCCTACTTTTCAGCCCAAACAGATTATATGGTTGCCGGTATAGGTATGGATTGTGTCCCTTCTACCTCAGGTACTTGATTGTTGGTTGGAGCTGGAGAGCATGGGACCAGGCCTTGGCCTGCGATGCTACTAGAGTTGCTGTTTACATTTAGTGCTTTGGTTTCAGTTGTATTTTAGTACGTTTTTTGTTTTCTGTTTTCCATTGGTATATGTACCATTCTGCATCATTATTATATCTGACATTTATTTTACTTTCAGTTCAGTTGTTGCATGCTATTTACTGCTTCCACTATTGTTTATGTTTATTCTTCCGCTGTATACTTAACAAAATGAGGGCATTGTTTCCCCACTGACTCACCAAGGCCCTCGCTGCTAGTCGGCAGCCTCTGGAATTTGGGGAAATGCACTTGAAGTCATGTGGCGAACCGGGTATGGGGAACCAGTCATGTGGCTCTAGACTCAGGTCGTTACAAACTAATAATCAATCCACGGTAGACGATACTTTTTTATTATTGTGATATTGTTGATATCATGGTAATCAGGAAAAGGCACATTGACCCATCCTTATTCTTGATGTATATGACTAGTTCACCCCACGGCAAAGCACTTGGGAATATAAACACTTTATGTAGATTCTATTGTTGTTTTTTATTAGGTTTTTCATGTTCAACAATGGTTATTATATAGAGAGTCTTGAATATTAGAAAAGCACCTGGTGTAATATTGATTTAAAATTCAACCTCTTGAAAAGGTGTAAAACATAGAAATTATTCTTGAAATACATCAATGTATTCAATCACAATTTTGATGTATTCAAGGATTACATTTTCCTTAGTCTCAATCATTTTAGATAGATACTCTTTCTCACAAGGAAATAATATCCAATCTTTAGATGTTGTTAATAAATAAGATTCATTCTCCTCCTTGAAATTATATTGAACCAGAGAGAGATTCTCAATAGGGAGGTTGATTTCCATCTCTCAAAAATTTATGTTAGATCTATATAAGAAAATCAAATAGATACCCCTAATTTCATAAAATTTGGATAATGTTATTATCATAACTTTCACAGGGGATTTCAACCAATATATTTTGATAAGGGAGGAGTTATAAACATGCGATTCAATAATTTCCCCATGTTTCATATTCAATGAAAACTCTACTTATAGGCATAGTAGTGGTGTTTTAATAGTTTCTCTATACTTGTGAGATTTTACAGAATACATAGAAAAATGGATAATAAGTCTTCCATTCACAATTTGATTTTAGTGATAATAATTAACATCATACAAACTAGACTTAAGGATGATAATTTTATAACTACTGAATACATAAAAGGGAAACTATGAACATTAAAGTGATAACTCATTAGTATTTTATATTATTTATACTATGAATTAATAGGAATTAATCTATGTTATCCATGATTTATTTCCTAATATAAAATTTTATGTTAATTTTTCCCCTTAATAATGATTTATAATGAGATTATGAATTTACTAATGAATATACCCTATGGGGGTCAAACCAGGTGTTTAGTAAGTCCTATTTTTGAGCACACATTCTCGATCAAGCCTATCTAAATACAATGTTTTTGAGCTTGTTACCCCTAGGTATATTTGTTCCAGAGCCACATCCACTTATAGTATGTAGAAAGGGATGTATTTCCTTAGAAATCAATTTTAGGTATATTTTCTTATGTTTAGTCTTGTCATTAAGTATTTCACAACTGTTTTCTAATCTTAATCCCTAATACGATTAGACTTTTCTTTGATACAAACTATGATAACCCCTGTCTTTAATACACTTTATTTTAGGTTTTATTACATAAAACCAGACTTCGTAAAACCCAGATGATTTAGAATACTAGTTTATTTGGGAGTCTAGGTAAAAATCACATCAACATTATACATTGATAAAACAAAATTATGAAAACATACTTAACATTATTTTAATACTAAATTTTTTATTTAAAACGACACTTGATAACTTTGGGACATACATAAAAAAGGGGTGAGCTATAAAGATCTACAAGGGAATAAATAAAGAGTAAAATGTAATTATTATTATATATTAGTTTATTTGAATTTCTGTGGAACATAAAATGGGTGAGATTCATAATCATGAATAGTGAGGCATGATACAACATGATTACATAAAGAAAATATGGGAAATTGGTAGTAGAATTAAACATGAAATCATAAACATAGGTAATTATAATTTTCCTGATATAATAAAATCATGGAAAAAATCCCATAATAGATTTTTTTACTCTGTAATCCCATATATGATGTTTCATGATACTAATAAATTACCCAATTCATTGGATCATTATAAATTTCTTGGCACACCCATCACATTCATATCATGTACATGTATACATATGCTACACAGATCATTCAAAATAGGGTCATACTTCATCACAGTTAATTCCATGATTGAGGACTATTTAATAAATTCATTTAATCCCCATATAAAATAAGTATATCAATGTAATATTGATTACTAATGAGTGGAAATGATGATGGTTTTCACAATACAAATTTTTGGCAAGGAAAAATCATAGGTTAATTTCGACGACATAACGGTGGTACATAGTGAATCATGGGAGGGAACAATGAGAGTGAAAGGGGTCTATCATATCTTCAAAAACATATGTTTGTTAATATTTATATGTAATAACATAATCTATAATGAATAATTGGGATGTAAAAGACACAAGGTAAAAGGGTTCTTGAATAAAAGATTGACATGAAAAAATTGTAGTATAATTTAGGAAGCATAACAAGTGTACATAATGAATCATGTGAGTGATTAAGAATAATGAATAGTGTATCTCATAAATTGAAAATAATAATTTAGGTAAGAGGAGTGTTTAAAATAACATACCATCAATAGTAATCAGAATACAAAAGGCATTACATTAATAAGGTGTTTGAATAAATTGAAAAAGGAGAGGACCCCTTACTTCAGAATGGTAACGACTTAAGTAATGTTTATAACATGAGGTAATGAATGATATACCATTATTATAACATAAATTTTATAGTAATGAATTTTTTTTAAATTCTATAAAAACAAAACTGAATTAAAATCAAAAGGCTAAATACAAATAAGTTGATTAAATCGAAATGAAGAGAGTGAGGTCCCTTACTTTCTCCATGGTAATGACTTAGGTAATGGTAAAAAGAGAGGGTATAAATTATTTTACATTAGTATAACATAAATTAAAAATTAAAGTTATTATTATTAAGAAGTGACAATATAACCAATGGATATTTTAAAGGCTGGTTATAAATAAGGTTCTATAATATAAAAGAATAGAGGAAGATCCCTTACCTTGAGAGGGTGTTTCCAAAAGATTGGTAGTAGCTTCTTGAGATATTGGAAGAACCTTGGGTGGGATATAGAGAGTAAATAAAATACTATAGACCTGATTCAAGTATTTTTAGTGAATATAAATGGGATATTTGGTGGGTTTATATCGGAAAATAGAGGATGGTTCTTTATTATTTTGAAAAACATAAGTTTTAGACACTACAATAAAGCTATAAAAACAACAAACCATGCCATGGTTTTTTCCTATGTTTATGAAAAATTGGAGTGGTTTTAATTATTTTATATGTAAATTAACTGATAACATTAAAATAAAACCCCTGGTAATGTGAATGTGAGTAACATTTACAAAAAACTGATTTTAAAAACATAAAAATACAATATAGATTTTTGAGGATTCATAAAGGATTTATAATATTTAGAAAAATAACATAAAAAATTTATTTTCAAGGGGAAAAAGTGATTTATTTTTTTTTATATATTTTATGTTACATATTAAAACAGTTTTTGGTCATTATGTTGTCATAATATGCTCTATATATATTCTGTATTTAATTTTAAAAAGAAAATTATTCTACCTCAGATAATTATAAAAAATTCACCATTGGATCATTTTGAAATTATTATTCCAATTATAATATTAATTTTATCAAAATAATCAAATATATAAGATAAATATACTTTTAAATTAAAATCATCATTTATTTAAAAATAATAGTTTTTTGATAATAACCGTTTTCTAACCCATATAAAAATTACTTTTTCCCTTCATAAAATTATATTATCATTTATATTTAATATATTTTATTTAGTTATAATATTTTATTAATATATATTTTAATTCGTGAATTCATTGGAAAAATATATTTACTGAATTTTCATATTACCAAAAAATACAATTCATTTTACTTATATAAAAATATAATTTTTAACAAACTCGTTACATATTTAGTTATAGAGAAAAAATCATAAGGAATAAATATAATAATTAATTAATTGGAATGAAAATATATATATTCATTACATATTTGTTTATGATACATATCCTTTTATTAAACGAATTAAAACTCAAATGGTAAGGTTTATGACAATAAGATATTCATGGTGTGGTTCAGAGAACAAGGTTTGGGCCATGATCTCAACGATCTTGAACTTCTCCTATAAATGATTTCACTCACAATTTAGTTGTTGAATCTAATATTAGTATTGGTAATGTTCAAATTCTAGATATTATAACTCCTATTAGAGATCCAATAAATGGGCTTCATAGGGTATGATTGTACCGGTCGAGGCCATCACTTATTTTGTATGTGTCAGAAGGACTTTATCATAAGTTGTGATATATTCTAATCAAATGATCACTATTAAATGATTATATTATCAATATTTATGATGATTAAATGTCTAATAAATCTGAAAGTATATGACCAATGAATTTCTTGTGTTTTTTATAACTATATTACATAATAGGGAATTTAATTTTATCAAAAATGGAATTTAATTCATTAAAATTTGAGTATTTATATAGGAGAATTGCAAAAAAAATATCTTTAAAACATTTATAGAAAAAAGGGATATGGAAGAAATATAATTTTCAACTAAAGAGATTAATAAAGTATATTTTTCCTTCAAAATATATCTTTGATCTCTTATGTACTTAAATATTGAAAAATAAAATGAAGACATGTATTCTTAAGAAATGGCTATTGGAGATGAAAATTAATGATTTTATTGAGTGATATATCAAAAGATATCATCATTGGAAACTTAATCATAAACAATCCGGCTAAAATTGATATTATAACATAATATTTTTACCACTTGGGTAACATTTGAATTGAAATACATATGAAATAATAACATGAAAAAACATTATATATCATGAAAAATAAATTCATGATATATCTTGTCAAAGGGTAAGTATATACTCCGCATAAAATAAGACATGTTCATAACATAACTTCTGTCCCAAATAATGAATTTTAAGACACAAATCCCTTACCACATTGGTAATAATTTGAATCATATGCACCATTAAATAATAAAATCAAATAAAACTATAAAAATCATTAAAATAAGTATATTAAGGATATAAAATTTCAGAATAAACAAGTGAGGATTATGAAATATGTATCTTACAAATAAAAGAGAGACTAAAAATCCCTTACCATAAGTCTTGACATACTTCATACATATATGAACCTAATTTATAATAAATATAGGTTTAATATACATATATCTAAGAATAATACTTATATATATATCATACCATATATGATACACTTATTTCCTTTTGTTAATTTTTTATTAACAATTCCATGTTAAAATCATCTTTTGGGTAATAACTGCATTATTTTTCATGTATGGTTTGGTTTGGTATTTTCAGTAAATTTAGAATTATCATGGTTCCGTCATATCCAAAAACATACTATGATATAGAAATCATATAAATTAGTTATATATTTATTTATTTTAATCAATTATATTTAGAGATAGAAAATTAATTATATTGTTCATGGAAATGGTAGGTCGTAGGTATGCATGAATGTTGTTTCCATTCTTTTAACAAACAGAACAGAATGAATTAAATAAATAATTAAACTTTCCATGTTCATTATTATTTATTATATATCATATAAACTAATTAACTATATATTTATTTATTTCTATGTAAATCATTAGTGA
The DNA here is from genome assembly GCA_963277665.1 of Viscum album. Classification (NCBI taxonomy): domain Eukaryota; kingdom Viridiplantae; phylum Streptophyta; class Magnoliopsida; order Santalales; family Viscaceae; genus Viscum; species Viscum album. Next base: position 1,685,779,816 of record OY728147.1, on the reverse strand, counting down.
AAATGAGTCAGGTCGCTTCATGAGGCAATGACCCTCCTTACACATGAGTAGAGTAATTATATCCCCATGAAATTGATAGTATTAAAGAATATATGATATCATGATCCTATAATCATTATTATATTAAATATATCACATATATACTTTATATTCACCATTATAAAAATATTTTATAAGTGGTGATGGAAAATGAATTAAATCAATTCGCAAGGTAGTAGTCTATCATACACACAATCAATGGTTTAATTTCCCAATTAATGTAAGAGAATATGTATATAACTAACTCATATAACATGATAAAATATTAGTATATTTTATATATTTTCTGATATTATTTGAATTATCTGGAAATTAATGAAGGTTGTATGAGAAAAATTAAAAAAATACCTTAGTGAAGACAATTACCTTCTCATAGAGAAACCACCTTTGAATCTCTTATTAATGACCCTAGGGATGGATATTTAGGAATAATAGTAGCAGTTGAATGTGGATATGGATGTTGAGGAGGAATGTTTTCATATTTTTTGGGCAAAATGTCTTGATACGTGTGAATAAGTGAGGGGAGGATGTTACCTTTTATAATTGAGAAGTGTAATTTTTGTAGATACACAAGACAGTTAAATAATAGGGAGTCATTCACAACACAAATTTTCACACCCAGAATTTCAATTCCATTCTTTGTTCAAATTCTCTTTTGGTTCTTATAATTATCTTGGTTTTTAGGTGGTCGTAGTTTAATTTTTTGGTGTCTCATGTGTTCTAGATATATGAACTTAGACATGGGGGAATTGTATAGTAATCTTCATCCTCCTTTTTCAAAGGGGTGGTGCGTGGTTTTAGTATTTTGGAGTTAGATTTATGATTCTCTTAGTGGAACCACTTATGGTGTAAGTTGTTGAGGGGGTTTATACCCTTGAGTTTGATGAGTCTTGTGGGGGAAAAGTAGTTTTATTTTGGGTATAATTTCCTCCTTTCTTTGTAATATCTTTCCCCATTGGTTACCCCCTTGGACACCCTGAAATTGGAGGAAAAACATTACATTTTGGGTGGATAGAACAGGCTGCACGGTTTGGCCGCACAGTTTACTAAAACATGCGGCCAAACATTGCAAGGTGTCATGGTCATTAAAAATACTTTTGTAATTCAATGTTTTCCCAACCAAGATTTATCCAAAACACTCCCCTTTCTTCCCCCATTCTACCATTTCATCCATGGAAGCCTCCCAAGCTCCCCAAACCTCCCTTGAAACTCATTTTTAATGTGTTTTTGATGGGGAAACTTCAAGTACTTTTTATGTAAGTGCTTCCATCATTGATTTACATCCATTATTTTGGGTTTATTACCCTATCTTAGATGTTCCTTGTGTCCAAAAGGTAGGGTTTCTAACCTAGGGTTTTATCATTGTTTTCTTGGTACAATATTTTAATTTTAGACTTGATCTACCTTCCATGAGGTGCGACTGTGGTGCAATTGAATTTTTGCACAAAGGATTCAATATTTTTACATTTTTGGTATATGATTCCATGTGTATGACATAATTGTGGCTTAGATTGATATTTTTATAATATTTTCCTGTTTATCTATTTTGATTATTGGTGAAAAAATTTGGTTTTAGTGGTATTTACAAAGAAAATGAAGTTTAAGTGCCATTTTTATGTGAAATTGGGGGGTTTTCATAGAAATATATTATTGGATCATATGGGGCTGCCCTATAACTACTTAGTTGATTTTATTGAAATGTATTATGAAAGAAATAATATTTTTAATGTTTATATCCTTCGTTTTTTTGTGAATTTATTTAATGGTGTTTGTGAAGCTTATGAACATTAAGTGCCTTGTTTGTGTGAAAATGGTGGTTTTAGAAAGATATCACTTCTTAGTTCATATAGGGATTCCCTATAATAGATTTTTTGAGTTCATTGATAGTTATTGGTATTAAATTTATGTTTTGGTAACTTATTAGAGTGCATATAGTGTGCAATGTGTGATTTTAAAGGGATATTGGTAAATCAGGTACTAATTTTGTGTTAAATTTGGAGTTTTTCAAGACTATTTTATGTCATGCCAATGGGGTTTCTTTTTGAATCATTTAATCAGTTTATAGAAATTATTTTGGTGTTGATAATTATATTTTTATGAATATGGGTATTCACATGATGTTTATAGTGGGGTTTTAAGGGTTTTTTGTGCAAAACATTGTTATGTTTTGTGAAGTGATTTTATTGAAATTATATTGTTCTTATTGAGTGGTACAAGTGGTGAAAACAGGTGTAGCTACTATTTGAAATTATTATGACCATAACTGATGATTTTATATGATAATTTATTTTTTTATCTTGATATAATGTTTTGAGCACAAAGAGGGAATCCCAGGTATCTTGGAGGGTGGATATGTACTAGAACGCTAGTGACCCGGATGGGATTGGTCCCTATTTCACTGAGAGAAATGAAAATATACAACACTAGCCAAACTATGTTGATGATTATTTGGGACCAATAGGTTATTTTTATGATCCCTACAAGTTTATCTTTCATGAGAACATATTTTCAATGGATATTTTTCACCGAAGTACGAGTTATATAGGGCCCGAGACTATATAGTGGCAAGGGGTGTTCCTGGTTTTGGTTCTCATTGGATTTGTGGTATTTACCATTTTATTGTGGTTGTTGTGGCTGTAAATTATATTATATAACATGTATTATTCAAATTTGTTAACATTCTGAAAGTTTTATTTAGAAAGTTATTTACAATTGGAAGTTTCATTACTTGGAATGTATCACCGGTTTTCCTTACATATTAAAACTACGTGCTTTGTTACCTTGTTTTGCATAATCTTTGGAATATTTGGGGGGTAAAATATTTGTCTTAGGATCACACCCAACATACACCCCTAGGGTGTATGTAGACTTGGTTATGTTTGACACAGGTAATGTCAATGCCTCGGGAAAAGGTGGTTCAGGTTGTTAGTCCCCTCCGATAGTGCAGTGTTGGGGAGACAACTTATGGGTGATGACCCCTATTCGTGTGGAGTATATGAGGATTTTTTAAGCTTTTTATATGTCTATTTGGACATATTTTATAATTTTTAATCATATTTATTCAATTATTGATTATTTTATATACCCCATTTGATATGAATTTATCAGATTCAATTTATCATTTGGTTTTGATGTTTTATGCTCACATATTCAAATAAATCATTCCAAAACCAATATAAATGATACCTGGGAACTTTTTCCAGACTATAGGGATAGATAAGGCCCTTTGGGACTTTCCATAGGCTAGGTTTGGCACTGATTTTGATGGTGACCAGATTCTGTTTGTGACAAAAGGGTTTCAAAGGGAGGTTCACTCTTTTGGTCATGTTATTTGGGGAAGAGTTGGGATAGTCTGGATCTATGATTGATGGGACATGAAAATATAGTAATGGGTATTGTGCCGATATGTCACACCTTGTGATGGGATTCAAGTCACCATGGGGTGTTGGGTTTTATCTGAGTTCATTATTTCTCATGGTTCATTGATGATTGGGGAAATGAAAAGAGAGTTGGGCCAATTGACCTAGTGAGATCTCAGGGCCTGGAAAGCCATGTGGAGATGGGGATATTTCCCCAAAACAATCTTTTTTATAGTGATGTGATTCTAAAATGGCCTCAAACCATATGTCTAATTCACCCACTAACACTAGTTTCCTCTCATATTGTCTTGTGTCTCTCTATTTTGGAATCTTAGAAACATGTGTTTTAAAGAAAAAATAAATTGATTTTAAAGAGTGTGAATTTTTGTGAAATGATTTTCTACTAAAGGGAAAAAAAATTTATTTCTAAAATTATACAAATGAAATTTTATAATTATTTATAATGGGTAAATTATGTTTTTACGCCTCTTTTGAATGTATGAATTAAGTTAAAGGGTGGTTTGAAAATGTGTTTCTAGTAAAATTTTCTAAACCAAGGAAAATTCATTTCAATTGAATTAAGTGTTATAGGATTTCTATGTGGGGGTTGAATATGGATTGTAATTTGGTAACTAAAGAGTATTTAAAAAAAATTTATGAAATTTTATAAACATGTTTTGAAATGAGAAGAGTTGAGTTATTAATTAAATGGCGATTTATGAAATGTGTTTTCATGGAATTATAATTGTTTCAAAATGGGTTGAAATGTTTTGAGAGGGTTGTGCAAGGAATGAAAATGAGTTTTTATATAATTATGGGAAATTATCTAAATTGGTTTGTAAGATTTAAATTGGGTTTTTATTTTATGGTTAGTGGTTTTGAGAAAGGTAATTTTTAGTTAAAAAAGTTTTTATTTTCAAAAGCGAAAAGGTTGGGTTTAGGTATTTGGTTTTCCCTAGGGTGACCACATGCATGGGTTTATAAGGTAATATTAAATTTAAATGGCATGAATAGATGATTTTTAGGATGGATATTAGGTGTGTGCCCAGTGTGTCATTTAAACATGCATGCATAAGGCTCGTGAGATACCATAGATAAATGCACAACCCACCAACACAATTTTTTAAGAATGATTTTGAATTAATGTGTTGCATTTTGATAATGTGAGGTTGGGATGTGTGGCATATATTTTTTCCGGATTTTTAATTTTGGGATGCTTTTAGTTCAATACCCTTCTTGTTGAAACGATGTTTTGGGGTTTGTGTTTCGTCGATAAGTTGCAGTGAAGCATTGTTCAGTGATGTCTTTTGAGAAAAATTTTGGGAGGCCAATGTAGTGTCTCACCTCATGTGTTTGGTTCTGGTTTGTGGTGTGTTGTAACAAAATGTCCAGCTTGGTTGGGTCCTTGTGTGTTCATGTTGGCCAGGGTAAGACCCCATAAAGATTTAATGTGTGATTAATGTTTGGCACATGGTGATTTACCATTGGATGATCCTCTAGTGGATCAACAAAATGATTTTGATCTTAAGCTTTAGAGATTGATATTTCCCCTCTTATTTTTTGATTATTTGGATCCCTTTGTAGAGGTAGAGTGGTTCTTAGAGGTTGAAATAGACCATAGTTTCTTATGTTTCTTGATTTGTTGAAGGAGAATGTAGTTCAGGGCTGTCACTGTAGAATTTTGTCTTAAAGGGCCTTTGGGTCTTTCATCAGTCACATCAAAGAAAGAGTTCATGTTAGGACACCAGTGTGGAAACATTGACGAAGAGTGGATGTTATGGCTGCTTTCTAGAATTATGTGTTATTTGGGACACAACATAATGTCCCTCTCTTAGTGTTTTATTTTAGCTGTAATGGTCATGTTCGATGATGCCTTTCGATGTCATGTGTTCATTTGACTATATGGTTAATGGTTGAACAATCCTATGAGAGTCTATGTTTTGTTGGAAACATGTCTCCCTTCAGGGAATCTAAAAATCCTTTGTTCTAGAAGAAGGTGTTTCTATGTGTCCTTACATTCTAATGTTTCCCATCCGAAGACACAAGGGGTGATGTGTGTGAATAATATAATCCCTTTTTTTTTTGGTAAAATGATGTTTTGTGGTAAAGTGGGTTTGAACTGTGTCATGTCTCATTGAGACCATTGGATATCTTAGTGTAATTTTTTTGTGTCACTGGAAGAAGAAGTTCTATTCAAGGGTTTCTATAGCCGAACTACGAGGCATGAAATTTTTAAATCATCTAAGCTCCATCCATAGGTCCTAGAGTGAAGCTTGAACATAGTCAGGGGAAATTCGGGAGTCGTTCAGAACTTTGGTCAAATTCCTATCCATAGTATGAAAGATGGGAATAGTTTAAACCTCTGGTTTTGTTATCTTGTTCCAGTTTTTCATGTTTGGTGGTAAATGTGGGAGGAAGTCATTTCCATGTTATAGTCTAAGTTCATGTTATTCCCTTCGGTTTCCATTGAATTATTTTTTGGAGTAAATATTGAAATTTCGGGTATTCGGATTAATGTACACAATTTTTACATGGTTAATAGTAATTGTATACCATCCTAGAAAACCCTACAATAAGAGACAGAAGCTACTACACGTTGTCCGCATGACCGTGTGCCTTGGCCTATGTAACCATGTGAAGCTTCCGCTTTTATAGAGAATGTTTTTCATGGTTAGTGTACGGTTTCCTAAACTATATGGACAAACAGTGTGGTCGTGCTGACTCTTTAAATATTAGATTCTTTTCATGCCAGCTCATGCTGGTCAGTTACGATGGTTTTTTCTTATGATAGGGAGACCCATCACGGGTCTCATGTATGTTATCTTGGAAGAGGTCTAATGTTAGCTTACCCCTTATGCTGGGAAGACCATTCGGGCCTCCCGCAATTGGTATCCTATTTCTATCTCAGAAAGTATATTGTCTCGTGTAGTGATAATTCAATTTGTTTCACCCCGTATTAGTGACTTGGTTTTCTCGTTAGTGTTTTATTGGTTGGAGGTAGTCTCGTTTAAGGCTGTATGGACACCAATTTCTTACTTGGGTAAATATGGGATTGGATCATTCCCAACGGTTTCGTTGATGTAAGACTGTTGTAGCGTTATTCAGGTTTGTTTTTTTGTTTCTGGTGGATTTCTAGAGAATCTTCTGTTAGTGTTTGAGGTGTTTTTTGGGATTTAGTTTGAATATGTTTTATCATTTCAAGTAAGTGGGGTATGTTTTGGTTTTTGAGAGTATTCTCTTTCTTAGATTGATCAATAGGAAGTGTTTGGCCTTTTGGAGGTGGGAGAAAACATGGAAAGGGAATCCATATTGTTCTATAGTTTGGGTAATGTTTTTAAATTGGTGTTCTTGTGGAATTCTGGGGATAGAAATATTTATGGTTGGGAGAGGAGTCACACCGTAAATTTCAATTCCATAGTTTATTCAAATACTATTTTGGTTCTTATCATTCTCTTGGTTTTGGGGTGTTCTGTGTTTGAATTTCAGGTGTCTCATGTATTCTTGAGCTAGGACCTTAGTCTTCGTGGTATTTTATGGTACTTTTCATCCTCCTTTTTCAATGTGGCAGTGTGAGGTTTTTGTTTTTTTATGTTTGATTAATGATTCTCTTAGTGGCACCACTTATGGGGTAAGTTGTTGAGGTGGTTTATACTCTTGAGTTGGATGAGTCATGGGGTGGAAAAGAGGCATTATTTTTGGTATTATTTCCTCTATCATTGGCCTAAAATTCCCCCTTGGTTTCCCCCTTGGACCACCTGAAATTCATGGAAAAACAACACATTTTGGGTGGTCAAAAAAGTCCGAACGCTTTGCTCGCCTGGTTTACTAAACCATCCATCCAAACCATGCTAGGTGTCCAGATCATTAAAAATACTTTTGAAAATTAATGTTTTCCCTCATAGGATTTATCTAATGTCACTCCTTTCTTCCCCCATTGGACCATTTTTTCCATGGAAGCCTCAGAAGCTCCACAAGCCTTCCATTGAACTCATTTTTGTATGGGTTTTTGATGGGAAAACATCAAGTTATTTTCAAGTGCTTCTATCATTGATTTCACTACATTATTTAGGGTTTATTTCCCAATCCATGAGGTTACTTGTGTACATAAGGTAGGGTTTCTAACCTAGGTTTTTATACTTTTTTTGGGTGAAATCTTCTGATTTTAGGCTTGATCTACATTCCTTGAGGTGCGATGGTGGTGTGATTGAATTTTTGTAAAAAGGATTCAATGTTTTAACAATTTTGGTAGCTGAATCCATGTGTATGCAATCTTTGTAACTTAGCTTGTTGTGTTTGAAATATTTTAAGTTTTATTTCATTTGATTATTGGTGAAAAGTATTGGTTTTAGTGGTATTGGAAAAGGGAATCAATTCTAAGTGCCATTTTTATGTGAAATTGGGTGTTTTTCATGGAAATAATTAATTGGTTCATTTGGGGATTCTAAATAACTTAGTTAATTTTTTTGAATTTTATTAGTGATGAAATTCATGTTTTTAATGTTTATATCCTTTGGTTGTTGCTGTGAAATTTTTTCTAATTGTGGATGTGAAGCATATGATATTTATGTGACATGTTTGTGTAAAAATTGAGGTTTTACAATGATATCAATTCTGGGTTCATATGGGGCTGCCCAATAACTGATTTTATGATTAAATTTAAATTGATTGGTCTTTAATTTATGATTTTTTGACTTATAAGTGTGCAAATAGTTTGAAAATTTTAATTTTAAAGGGTTATTGGCAAATCAGGTTCCAATTTTGTATTAAATTGGGTGTTTTACCAGTCTATTATATGCCATGCTAGTGGGGTTGTTTTTTAAATCATGTAATGGGTTTATAGATATTTTTTGGGTGATGAAAATACTATTTTTATGAATATGTGTATGCACATGGTGTTCAAAGTGGGGTTTTTAAGTGTTTTTTTGTGAAAAAAATGTTATGTTTTGTGAAGTGATTTTATTGAAATTATATTGGTTTTATTGAGTGGTACAAGTGGTTAAAAACAAGTGTAGATACTATATAAATTGATTATGATCAAAACTGATTTTTTATGTGATAATGTATTTTTTATCATGAAATAATGTTTTGAGCACAAAGGGGGATTCCCGGGTATCTAGGAGGGAGGATATGTACTAGTATGCTAGTGATCTAGATGGGTTTTGTCCCTATTTCACTGAGAAAAAATGGATAAAAAATACACTAAGAAAAATATATTAATGATGATTATAAGACATTAGGATTTGGGTATGTTCCCTACTAGTGGATCATGCAATAGAACAGATTTTTTATGGATATTATACACCGAGGTATGTGGAACCTAGGGCCTCAGACAATGAAGTTCCTAGGGGTGTTCTAGGTTTTGGTGCTCATTGGATTTTTGGTATTTACCATTGTATTAGGGTTTATATGGATGTAAATTAAACTACATAACATTTAATATTAATTTTTTTTTACATTCAGAATGTTTTATTTAGAAAAATGTTTACAATTGGAGGTTGCATTTCTTAGAATTTATCATCCATTTTCCTAACATATCAAAAATGCATGATTTTTTACCTTGTATTGCATACTCTTTGTAATATATGGGTGTTATCCTATAGGTCAGAGGCTCAAACCCTACATACACCCCTTGGGTGTAAGTAAACTCAGTTATGTTTGACACTGGTAAAAGCAACACCTCGAGTGAATGTGGTTCGGGTTGTTAGTCCCCTCATATGATGTGGAAATATGGAGACGACTTGTTGGTGATGACCCCTTGTCATGTGGAGTCCTTAGGTCTGTTTTTCTGATATTTAAATGTGTCATTAGAAATATTTTATCATGTTTATACATATTTATTCAGTTCTTTATTTTTTAATAAACCTCATTTGGTATGAATTTTTCAGTTCTGATATGTCCTTTGGTTTTGATGTTTTATGCTCAAATATTCGGGTAAATCATTTCCAAACCAAAATAGATGATATCTGAGAACATTTTCTATTTTGTGGGAATAAGGAACTTCCTTCAGGCCTTGTCACGGGCCGAGTTTGGCAATGGTTTTGATGGTGACCAGATTTTTCCATGATACAAATGCCCCAAAAATTGATAAAAACTGGAGTATAAGAATATTATGGTTGAGCCACACCACCACCACACAAATAAAATGCGTTTTTTTAAACATTTTGTTCTATAACTTCTTAGTGTACTTACTTTTAACATTTTAGTTTTCACTAGGGTAACTAGCCTTTTTATCTTGGTAATTTTACATTTATTAATAGTAATAAAATAAGCTTTATTAGATAATTTATACCTATAAATTCTAAATATACAATCAATTTTTTTAAAAAATCATATGTGTGTGAGAAATTAAATTTAACACAACTGAATGAAACACACAAAAGCCTACTTTGACATTTACCATAGTAATACTAGTTTTACTATGTAGAGGTAAAATATAATTATTATTAAAGAAAATTTTGTAAATGAATGAAAGTTGATTAATATTTTCAATGATATAAAACTAACTCTGTAAAGGATATGTTTTTTTTTTGAATTTTACATCTTTTAATAAGAAATTATTAATTATAAATTAACATTAATGTCAATTTTGACCCTATGCATTTAATTTGACATTTATAACATCATGAAAAAGATGAAATTTGCATTTATTATCTTTACAACCATATATAATGTTATATGTGTATAAATAATACAAATAATATAATAAATCATTCAATTTATATTAATTTTAAAAAATTTAGTATCATTTGTTATATTTTTTCATTAATTCACTAATTAATGTGTTAGCATTATTTAATCATTTAATGTAATTAGATCATTACTAAAAAAATAATTTCCATTCATGAAATTAATTTCATTAATCTCAAAATTACCATTAATATCCATTCACATGTTTCTTTTTTATCTATGTGAATGCATAATTGAAATTTAAATGAAAGAGGGTGACATTATTTCTTTTTAATTACTGAAATTATTATATTGATCACCTCTTGGGAAAAGTGCCGCAAAAGAACACAAAAATAGTTCCTAAGGTAATAATGGTATAAATATGTACATCTAATAGGAATTTGATAAGTTTTTAGTTTATTTTAACCTGTATCTATTTAGTTTAATTCCCCATGGCAAACCTATTTTAACATTAACCATGAATATTAATTTTTATTGTATTTACTTGTCATTTTGACAAAAAAATAAGTTAAAATTATTATATTATATTATTTATTCTTATTAAAAATATGAAAGTCATTTTACAAAATTCAGTCATAGAATTGAAAAATTATGGATTAAATTTAAACCCGCAGATGCATTGAAAAAACATAATTTCCAAAGAGATAATCTTAATATGTATAAAAAGATTTAATATCAAAATTTAATATGAAATTTATTCAAAAGATTTAAATTGGATTAAATATATTTATAAATGGAATAATTTTACATTTAAAACATTTTTACAAAATAGTGAACTATGTAAATGCTTCAAATGAAAATGCAGTTTTTTATTAAACTCAATATTTTTTACTATTCACAAAAAAATTAACTTTTTTCAGAAAATTATAAAAACTAATCCTAATATAATTTTTACTTGTTTAATCATAAAATTAAGTTATTTTTGACAAACACATTTTTTAAATGTTTTGAAAATTAATTTTATTATATTTTTACAAAAATTAATAATAAATTAATAAAAAGTATTTTGCATCCATATAAAAACTTTATTAAAAATAAATTTCTTATATATATATATTATTTTAAAATACTTATAATTAATTTTAAAAATTTGGTTATTCATATTTATACATCCAAATTTAAGTCCTAGGTTATAATGGACAAATTTAAATAAAAAAATATAAATAGTATATCACGATTAGTTAAAACTCAGCGTTACAAGTTATCAAAACTATCAAAGAAAAAAAAATTATTTTAGGAAAAATCATAAAATATTAGGGTGTTACATTCTACCCCCTTAAATAAATTTTATCAGCACAATTTCAACTTGTTCATTGTGATGAAGGTTTCGACACATGATAATTCCATCAAGGAAAACACACTTCCTAAAATGGGTTGATAAAAATTCAACTAGATAAGAGGGAAAAAGGGAAGTACAAAGGCCATCTAGAATAACACATAACTAGGCTACCAAATAGGAAAATATATGTGGTAATTGAATATATGTTTATAGAATAAAAGTAATTCCCATAGGTTGTTAATCATAAGAAATTTAATGATCACGAGACAGTTAACAACCAAAAAATCGTAGAGAAAGTATGTGAGAAAAATACCATCAATTCAAGAAAAATGATTGCGATCGAACAACATTTTTCTCAAGAACCATTAAAAAAAATTTGAGTAATTTTCATGAGTAAAATATACTTATTCATCTTCATAATCACAATATAATTTTTTTTGTGCTTCAGTAAAATTTCACTTCATCCCTACTTAAATAAATGAAGATGGATCATTAAGAAGGAAGCAATAAAAATATCAGTACACAATCCAGAAATTAATGATAATTAATTCCTTTTATCTCTAGTTATCATAAATACCAAAAAATTTAGCACAAGTTATCCAATATGAATAAATATTCATATAAAAAAATAATGCATTAATCTCTATAACCTCATTTAAATTTCATCTTAAACTATTATATAAATGGTTAACCTTAAATCCCTTAAAATTATAAAAAATAATAAAATAGTTCACTAAATTTCCCAAATAAACTAAAACTAGTCCCCTTAATTCTAAAAAGAAGCTCTTAATTTTATCATACCAAATATTAAAGCACCTTGGTCATATATTTTCCAAAAATAAGGTATTAACCAAAATTTCCATAAATTATCAATGAAGACAAAAATGATTCCTCATTACTTAAAATAAACCACACATTATTAAATATATTCCTTAAATCAAAAAATGTTGTAAACTCCATCAATGATAACATGAACCATTTTTCATCAAATCATTAACCAGTTCCAAGGTCATAAATACTATCCAATTTACATTCCCTATATCATCCATATCTTTATCCAAACTAAACACTATTATCATAACATCATGAATAAATTAATGGTTGTCTTTCCATTATTCATATGTTTTATATAAAATATCACATTTCCATTAAGTAGATTTTGTCAATCCTTGGTTCCATTTAATATATTCATACAAATCCATAATGATTTTTTTAATAGAAAAATAATTATATAATTTTCATTATTAATATAACATAATTCTTGAATTTGAATACATAAAAACTTCAATCATCGAAATTCATTCTTAAACCATTTACAAGGCTTCATTATTTAATCCCATAATACATCCTTCATTTCATATTTCATTTTTAGTATCTTCATAGTTAATAGAATTACCCTTACTCTTGAAATCTTGCTGATATTCTTCTTGAGATTTCCCCCTAGGAAATCAATTTTCCTAATGTCCAAAATTTTTTATTTAAAACATTCAATAACTGATGATGACTTAGGAAATCTATTATTCCTATCCATTATGTTAACTAAAAATTTCATTTTTCCTTGAAAATAACATACTCTCATACCTTATTCTCCACACATAAAATATCTTCTCATTCCTTTGATACATTAAATAGAGAGATTCTTCCAACATTATATACATATATAAAACTGAATCTTCATTCCATTATGGTCTCCACCAGCTGATCTCTCAAAAGAGTCTATAGTTCTCATCTTTGGTGAGTTTGATAGTTATCTATGTTTCTTGTTTTTAATCATATAACATGATAGATGATTAGAAATAATCAAACTATCCTTTACACCGGTCATCATCCCATTTGGTTTCTTTTAAACACATTGTCTATAACATTCAACATTAACCATGTTTCTTCTGTTTCATGATATTGTCTAAAACCAAAAAACATAGTGTGAAAATCAATTTTCATAGTGGAAATCAAAATAATCATGTAAATTCATTAATGATAATTCTAAATCATGAAACCTTCTTTTCAATCTAAGACACATTAGGTTTAGCCTATTCCATTACCCGACTTGATGGGGCTCGGTCCGCAACTCCCAAATCCCACCTCCAATTGTCCTTGGACTAGCGACTAACACCGAGTATGAATATCTCACAGATGGGTGGCCATTGCCTAAGGTATCTGTATTCACACACCCAAAAACACATAAATGAAAAAAAGAAGAGGTATAAAAAGATATATAATAAAATACACGTATTCAACTATCCCAAACTAGGGTATAGTAGAAGTAATGAAAATTTAAAAACGAACAAATACAGACCCACCAAAAGAAAATGTTATAAGTGACCAAACTGATTCGAAAGATAGGATAACTATCTAATTAAATTGGTAGAAATCTCATCAACCCAACTCTGGTAAACAACTAGATAAGTCTATCTCACTAATCTCTACATGCCTCGGGACCTCTATGAACACCCAATGAAAGGCCAATGGTCTACATAATAAATAACATTTGTGGTAAAATCCCATGAATGGGTGAGTATAAAAATATTCATAAGGTGACCCAAAATCCCAAAATAAAAGAGGATCAACTGAAAGGCAACAGTCTGCTCGATAGAGCCTGAGGAAACCCAAATCAAGAGAGAAACTCCATCTCAAACCAACCTCAGCTAAACATGACTAGTCAACTCATTAAAAATAATCCCAAATGGGAGAGTAAAGAAATATTCATCCCACATCTCAACCTAGACAGAACAGAAAGGGTAACCTCATCTAAGCATAGGGGGCTCAACATGGTGAGTAGAATAACTACACATTTAGTCTTTGAAACCCTTAGTAGGAGAGAATAATCATCCATAGATGAGAATATAGACACGTAATGAATGTGGAATACCCCACACGTCTTTTCCTTCCATGGAAATAGAGTAACCAATACTAAGGTGTGGATATAGAATAAGTATGTATACTCAATACACAGGGGGTTTCAACCCAGAACATGAAAACATCATATGTAATCCTTGAATCACCAAGATATTTGCATCTCAGACTCCATGTCTCATGAGATTTCGACCTCATATACCTAAAAAAGATTCTAATTGTGGGTCTAATGGTAACAAAAAACTAGATGAACTTGATCTATGAGATCATCCATACTAGATGGAACCTATCTGAGAGATACACTCTATTAGAAACAACTCTTGAGGTCCAACTATAGTGCCTAACACTAGAGGTCCTTCCATCATTAAACATGAACCCTACACAAGGATGTAAGAAGCCAAGTGGGGAGGACCTCCCCTCACCACTACTCAAAAAATAGTGAGAACTTCTTCAAATTATGCACCATGTGCATCCTCTCTAATGAGTGATAATGGCGTAACTTGCACCTTGCCACTACCCTATAATAGATGGATTATTTTCTCCTATCTAAACAATGAAACCACTTTTACTACTATATGGAGTGGATTGTACCTCAAACCATCGAGGGATAACTATCTTTTAACCAGTTATCATGTGAAACAAGTAAATGGGACCTCTTCTCATAATTGTACTCAAGAGACGAGGGAGCACTAACTCCAATGGAGGACCCACTATTCACTACTACTTGGAGATGGTGGAATACTTCTCTGTAGGCGAGGACCTACACCCTCTTATAATAGGATGTACCACTATTTTTCTATAGGACTCACACCTTGGTATGATGGGGGAGTTATTCTCAACCAACTCAATTACTATGGAGGACCCACACCCTGAAATGACATGGGAGTAACAACCACAGGCAAGAGGACCCACTCCCCAGTATGATAGGGGATTAACAACTATGTTGGAACAACATGTATAGAGGACCCCCACCTTGGAATAAAATAAGAGTTATAAATCCATGGATAGAGAACCCAGACCCTAACATGATATGGGAGTACCCACTCTATCTATACATTGCATCTGGAGGACCCGTGCTCTGAAAAAATAGGGGAGTACCAAATAAATGGGTAGAGGACCCACTCCCTAGTCCAATAAGGGAGGAACTACTCTATCTAGCCAATGAGTATTGGGGTACCACACCCTTCCTCAATAAGGGAAGGATTTTAAACTAGAATAATGGTATGGGGAACCCACAATCTATTCCAAATAGGGAGTTCCAACACTAGAAAAACTAAACGATATGTATAGAACCTTGCACCCATGACATGAGGAGTCCCATATCTACCTAAGCAAATAGGCAAGGGAAAATTTTTCACTGATTCCATAGAGGATTACCAGTCCCAATGTCTCTCTTTATAAACCATTCCCATCTATAACATCAGTCAACCACCACTAAAAGGGTCATTATGCTTATCATACCTTACATCATAACACAATCAAGGGCAGGGGACCCATTCCATGGTACAACATGGGGGAACCACTCTACCGACCGAAAGCGTATAGGGGAAATGCATCCTAAAGTGAAAGGGATGGCTACCAACCTTAATGTCAACCCAGTGATCCACCTAGATCACTACTCAAGGTTAAGCATGGCTACGAAAAAATAGTTCTTTAAATAGTACAAATCATATATCATAGGTTGAAACATAGGAAAAATCATGTTCTACCTGAAAAAATGATCAGGAAAGGGTACTCACAATCCTGAGTCCGAGTTCTAGAGATGAAGATATGTAAGACATAAGATCTTAAGAATATCTCTAAGAAAGTACACAACATGCACTAGAGCCCACATGGTGTGTGGACTCTCAAATTCACCTAGCCATGTCTCCCATTTACATGGCCTAGCTTGTTCATATAAGGGTAGATGGCATGAACAACCCATACATTGTGCGTTCTGCCTTACTCGGCCCCTAGTCATATTGTTCTTCCACACATCCCATCTAGTCATGTCCCTCACACATCATGCATCCCATACTACATGGTGTGTTTAGTCTAAATATCCACTTGGTTGGGTGTTTCTCCCTTTACCGTGTTTGGAACCCCATATATGTGTTATTTGTCCTTGTACTTTTACACAACCATATACAATTACACAGTTATCTTAGGTCATGTCCTCTGGCCACATGACATGGGTCCACTACATGACGTGTAACCATGGTACATGGTGTATATTCAACAAAATTCCTTTTCCCCAAATAGGAAGAGATACAAAGTAAGTCTCAATGGACTACACGCCATGTAGATGGTAATTACAGAAAGAAATTACCATGAGATTCACCCGATTCCCCCTAGATTACCCAAAAATCAACAGATCAACCTAGAAGGGATCACTAGTAGTTTAAATTATGACCAAAACTCAAATCCACCTACATATATGTTGTAATGTTGAATATTTGGGTGTATAATTATTCTCTAATTATGCTTCTCCTTGATATGATGATGATGATGGATTACAATAACGGAGATCACTAGTGCTTCATCGCTTCAATTCTGGATCATTTTCAATTATCACCGGGTGAGGAGAGTTTTATTAGTCCTTTGTTTTGAACACACCAAAAATTATAGGGGGAATAAGGTTAGTTTTATAATTAAATTCTCATTTAATTAATAATTAGATCACTCGATTCCCCGCCAACCCACCTCCACCCAAACTCCCAGGGTGGGAAACTTTATGTTGTGCCTATGGTAAAAAAGACATTCTAAACTCAACCACATCCTCAGATCTCCAATCTAAGACTCCTCTCAAGTATTATTCACATGTAAAGAGAAACTAAATTTATGTTAAAAAATATATTTAATATTTTTGAAATCACCTCTCCAAGGCACTTTGGGCACTGGAATGCTATGAAAACTCAGCACCTGGAATCAGAAATATTCATAGGTATATTCCAATGTCTTACCGGTCCAAACCCAATTCACTACATCCCTCACAAATTATGGATTTTTATCCCCAAAAAGTAAAAGGAGAGGCATAATGGAATGATGTAGTGATCTACACTAGAACTTCCATGCTAGTGATCTCACCAGGGGTTCTTATACTACTTCTAAGAACGCACTCAGGGGAACCACTAAGGCCAAACCACAGTTATGAAAAACTAAAACCTAGAAAAAATCATTAAATAAGTGGGAACATGTCTCCTTAGCAATTATAGTGAGAAAAGCACCAAGAAACATGGTCTATATACATTCATAGGGTCTAGAAATACACAACCTCGCTTACCTGACACATATACCGATGTAACCCAGCAGTTCACATCCACCTCTAGATGAACTTCATTATAACTTCCTTAAGATTCTAGATTTCAATGTCGACTATAATCACACAAGGGTACCAAATAACAAAATAGAGATTTTCATTTGTAAACATTGGGTCTTACTGGGCACTTCATCTATGAACCTCCAATTGTAACACAACTCGCCAAACCAGAAACACCACCATTCCCACTAGTGGCACCCTAGATGTGTATGGATGGTATGAAACAAATAAAATTTTTGGAAAATTATAGGATCTAACTGATCCATTAAAGAAAATTTATAATAAAGTTTCTCCCCCACCAAGGATTCCAACAAAAAAGGCTCAAGTAGAAAAACTACACTAGAGATGTTAGGACCTTCTCTGACAATCCAATACAGATCCTCACCATCAACACAAATGTTTAAATAACTCATCCACTAAACCTCAACACTGTCTTATTTGGGTGGCTCTTACTTGAACACATGGCATTGATCATGTCATAAAAACATGTCTCAATGGGGAAAGCAAATCTTTTCTTCATGAGTCCGAAACTAAAACAAACCACACCACATCCTCCTCCGGTATGTCGCATACAAATATGAAGCCAGTGCATGAGGGTACTGATGACCAATAAAGGGTTGTCCAAATTGTCACACTAGTTATTTTTGGGCCCTCTATCGCAACCACCAACACACCACTAAACCCCAATAACACAATTATTAAGGACTCATCCACCACACCACAATACTATTAATTTTGGGTGGCACTGTCTCACCCACACAGTTTTACTCACACCACAAAAAAGTGTCTTAGTGGGGGGAGGAACCCTCTTCCTAATGTATTCAATGCTATGTCAAACAACACAAACATAGGTTTCTAATGATGACCCATGTTCCTTTAGTTAATCCTCAGGAAAGAAGAGAAATGAAAAGGAGTATCTCGCAAAAATGTATAAAAATTTATTTTGATGAAGGTAGAAAGGACCTAGAGTGTATCTCTATTCATCCTTAAAAATTCATGATCAAAGGATTCTATGGATTACATCTGTCCTTGCATGCATCCTTCATCTCCCTAAGCCTAGTGTGGACCACCTGGAGGTGGTGGTGGAAACACCTCAAACCACCTTCCACCTATTGTTACTCTCATAGTTCCTCTTCCACGTATACCATCTTGAGGAACACCCTACTCTAAAGGTTTTGTATCCCAAGGGGGCCCATTGACCGGCTCTCTCTTAGCAGCACGTCGGGTTGAACAATCTTGAGCATTATGTCCCTGGTCATCACAAGCATAACACTTCCCCTCCTATAGCTGACCTAATCTCTAACGTGGCTCATACTCTGTAGGAATATGTGCCTTAGTTTGTGGATATGTACGCCTCTTGTGTCATGATCCTATAATATTTCATCTACCAGTTATTACAGATACCTTTTCCTCAAGACCACCATTGTGGTCCACATTAGCATATACCTTTACCAAGAAGCTCTCTACCACCAGTTATCACTCTAGTACCCCCATAATAGACGGAAGGCACAAAGATAGCACACCTACTTGGAAATCTCTACAAAGGCCCCACTCAAAGATACAATCTTTTTAGAATGGATCTCAAATCATATATATGGAGTAACACAAAAGGTTTGTGAACCTCATAATGTACTCAAACATAGTCATTATACCCTTCCAAAGCTGTAAAAGATCCTAGATACACACTGATCTTAATGTGGTGGGGTAAAACCCTTCCCTAAATAGTCACTCGAACTCCACCCAAGTGATAGTCTCTTCTTTAGGGGACTAATTAACTAAAATCCACCATTGCTCAACTAAACCCTATAGAAGGATCTCTGCTAGGACCACCAACTGATCAATAGGTGTCCTCACTAGGAGGAAAACACATGTGACTACCTCAAGGCAGTCATAAACTTATTAGGGTATGGATCACCCCACAAAATTAGATTTCAAAAACTCTAGAACTTGTGTAGTACACTTAGCCTATGCACATCTTCAGCTTGAACTATCAGCACGACCAACTACTTAATGGGTGCTGGCTCAACTGGCGGATCATCCATAGATACCGCCTCAAAACCAGTGCCCTGCACTAAAGCCTTGACATGGGAAAGATTAGCACCATAATCCCATCATGGAACCCTATCTATCTATCATTGTTGTTACATCCTGAAATAGAATTTAGGACGCGCCATGATTAAAGAGAATATCTTGGGAGCTAACTCAAGAAGGAAAAGGAACCCACAACATAGTCTTACGCGATTCATATAACAATATTTTCCTATGATGAGTGTCCTAATGCACTGAGTCAAAAATATAGTTATCAAAGTCCTGGTGAATATATAAATCAGCCACCACACTAATACTAAAACCTTTTTCTAGAGTGCTAAACTTGAAACATCATAAAACTGTCACTATGAAACCCAAATCCAGATCATGGTACAACTATCCTAATGTGGAACTCACTTTGATACCACACAATCATGACCTGACCCAACATGTCTCAAGATGTAACCCTACATGATCGCATCAAATAGGCCAGGGGTTGGTGACTAGTTCTATGTAGACATATCACACATATGGGAGGAATTTTCCTAATATACCTATACAAACACACCAACAAACACCTTGATGGAATAGTGTAGAGATATAAAAAGTTGTAAACTAAAATGAATGCATAAAATTATCAAAAACTAGAGTACGACATAATAATTGAAAGCATAAAAATGGAAAAACACATGCCTACCAAAAGAAAATAATAAGATCATCCAACCAACACATAAATAAGGGATCATTATCAAATGAAACTACTAAAAAACTCCATGGCCTAACTTTGGTAAACACCTCAGTTGGCCTAGTTCACTAAGCACTATCTATCTAAGGTACTTTGGGGAATTTGTTGAAAGGAATAAGGTATTCCCAAATCCCAAGAGAAGTGGGAAAATCCTATGTAGGGGTGAGTATAATAATAACATGTAGAAACCCAAAAAACCCAAAAGCAATAGGGAATGACTAAAAGTAAATAGTCTGATCAACCTAGCTAGAGGGAACCCAAATAAAGAGTGAAACTACATCTCGAACCATCCATGGAAAATGATGACTCGTCATATTAGTCAAAATAATCCAAAATTATTGAGAAATGGAAATCTCTATCCTATAGATAAAACCATAAAGAATAGTAATAGTAACCTCATCCAAGAATAGGGGGATCAACTTTGTGAGAAAGTGAACTAAACATCGATTATTATCCATACCTTATAGGAGGGAAAAATAATCCAACCATGAGAACCTAAATATAGAAATCACGTGGCATACCTCATGAATATTCTAGTCCCAAGGAAAGAGAGTAACCATTAATAAGGCATGGATATAGAAGAAGTATTTATACTCAGTCCACAAGGGGTATCAACCCAGAATATGACAACACCACAATGACTCCCAGAATCACCCAAATATACTCATCTCAGAATCTAAGTCTCATGAGGTTTTGACCCCATATCAAGCAACATGATTCTACTAAAGGATCTAAAGGTATCACAAAACTGGGATGACATACTCCATGAACTCATTCGTTCTAGATGGCACCCATATATGAGATATGCTCTATCAGTGTCAACTCACTAAGTCTATCTATAGTTCCCTACACCAATGTTCCTTCCATCTCTAAAACTGCTCCTTGTGCAAGGCTGTAAGAACTCAAGTCGAGAGGATCACCTTCACCACTACTCATAGATAAGTGATCATTTCTCCAAACTATACACCACGTGAATCCTCTCTAAAGTGATAGAATGTTGGAACTCACACTTCCCCAATTCCTTGCAGTTGAGGGAGTAATAGATCATAACTAAACCACAAAACCTATGTTTCTCATGTATGGAGTATCCCTCACCTCAACCCATTGAGGGGGTACTAACTCTTAACAATTAATCAAATATAACTACTGGACGGACCAATCCTCATAATTGTACTCAACTGTCGGGGGAGAAC
Source organism: Viscum album (assembly GCA_963277665.1). Taxonomy (NCBI): domain Eukaryota; kingdom Viridiplantae; phylum Streptophyta; class Magnoliopsida; order Santalales; family Viscaceae; genus Viscum; species Viscum album. Next base: position 1,685,758,335 of record OY728147.1, on the reverse strand, counting down.
TAACTCCAATGGAGGACCCACTCCTAGCTACAACTCGAAGACATGGGAATACTACTCCATAGGCGAGGACCCACACCATGGTAAAATAGGGGAGTAACACTCTAGGGATAGAGGGCCAGAACCCAAGTATGGTAAGGAAGTTTCACTCTACCAGCTCGATTAACATGGGGGACCCGCACCCTGACACAACAGGGGAGTACAATCCCCATGCTAGATGACTTTCTCTCTGGTATGAAAAGAGAGTACCAAATCTTCCAGAACAACACCTATGGAGGGCCCTCACCTTGGAATGATATGGGAGTTCCAACTCCATGGATATGGGACGCCCACCCTAACACTGTAGGGGAGAACCCACACTATCTATACATCATGTCTCGAGGACTCACACCTTGAAAATATAGGGTAGTACCAACTCCATGGATATAGGAACCGAAACCTAGTCCAACAAGGGAGTAACTTCTCTATCTAGCCAATGATTATGGAGGGCCCACACCATAGCTCAATAGGAGAGCACTTATAAACTATACATACAATATGGAGAACTCATGACCTATTCCAATAGGGGAGTACCAACCCCATGATAACTTTCCCATAGGTATAGAACCCAAACCCACGACATGGGGAGTCCCATTATACTTAATAATAGAGGTAAGGGGAATCCACACCCTAATTACATTGGGGAGTACTAGTCCCAACTTGTCTATTTATGATCCACACTGATCTACAACATCTTCCAAGAGTCATTGAAAGGAGAATCACACTTTGCTGACCTCACATCATAACACAACTATGGGTAGGGGACCTGTGCCTTGGTACAATAGGGGAGAACCGCTCTACAATCCAAATGATTCTAAATACCCACAAACTAAAGAAAAAGGTAAGTTTACTGACCATGATGTCAACCCAGTGATCCACCCTGATCACTACTCAAGGATAAGAACCACTACAAAAGATTCTTGATCAAAAAACACCACATCATATCTCATAGGCTGAAATAGAGGCCTCCAGTAAGTTCTATAAGAAAAACTGCTCAGGATAGGCTACTCAAAATCCTGAATCTATGTTCTAGATAATGAGATACGTAATGTAGAAGATATTATGAAAATCTCCAAGAAATTACATGGAGATAAATAGAGTCCACTCAACGTGTGGACTCGCCCATGCACCGGGTTGTGTATCCCATTCATATGGAATGGATTGGCCATGTAGGGGTACATGGAATGTTCTGCCTCACATGACCCCTGACTGTGTTATTCTTCCACACAGTTTGGCTAGTTATGTCCCTCACATGCCATGAATCTTGTACTACACTGCATGCTTGAGCTGAACGACCACTTGGTCACATGGTTTTCTCATGCCCTTGTCAAGCAACCTATGTCTATGTACATTAACTTTATACTTTCACATGGCCATATACTATTACATTATTATCCCAGTCCATGTCCTCGAGGCACACAACATGGGTTTACATCATGGTGTGTAACCTCGATACATGGTGTGTAGTACCCCAAAATGTATCTTCCCAAAACAAAAAGAGATACATGGGGTGTCTTACTATACTAAACATTGTGTGAAAATTAATTCCAGATGTGAATTACTTTGATATTCACCAGATTCTCCTTAGATTACCTCGATTTCAATAGATCAACATAGATGGGATCACTAGTAATTGCAATAGGGATCTATAACCAAGAAAAATGAAAAATGAATGGGATTGAGACTAAAACACAAATTTGTCTACATTGAGGGAGAAATTTTGAAGCTTTGAGGGTATAATGATTCCTGGATCATACTGTTTATCAATAGGATGATGAATGACATCGAGAGAGGAGACAAAAAACTCTTAGTCTCTTTGATTTTGTATCATTTTCATCTGTTTTAAAAGGGGGAGAGGAGGGTGATGTTATTCATTTTCTTTGAGCACACAAAATTTCAGCGGGGGGAAATTAGGTAAGTTTTATTAATTGAATTTTTATTTAATTAATAATTTAACCACTCGATGCCTCTCCAACTTTCTCCTACCTAAACACCCAGCATGGACATAATTTTGTTGCTCCGAGTGTAAGCATGATATTCTAAAGACAATCGAGGCCTCAAATTTCCAATACGAGACTCTTATCAACAAGTATTTATGATTCAATGTAAAATATATACACATGAAAAAATATATTTAATATTTTAAAAAATTACACTCTGAGGCTCTACGAGCCTGGGAATCCTATGCAGACTCCGCACCTAGCTTTAAAAATAATCTTATGAATATGAAAATTCCTTATAGGTCCAAACCCAAGTAACTAAAACCTAGGCCATCCAATATCATCATTAAATTAAATCCATCATGATGGTTCATAAAGAGTTTTTCAATTTTTAATATATATCCCTGGGGATTTTCAAATAAGGGTTGTAGTGAGGCCCATTTTCATACACCAGGTGAGGATCAAGATCGGTCCAATGCACCATTTTTGGTGTTATTAAATCTAGGTATAGTTGTACCATAGCTACAAACAGTTATAGTTTCCAGATAGAGATGTAATTTCTAAAAAACCACATGTTATATCCTTCACCAAAATTCTATTAAATTTTCATATACATTGACTTATACTTACACTTATCCTTATAAATATCCTTAGAGATATCACAAACGATTTATCATCCTTGTTTCCAAATATTAACTAAACACGTCCCCTGATAATAACTATAGAGACCCAAGACTACATTAATATATATTACATATTTTTAGATGAATATACATTAAATTGAAAAAATATATTCCTGAGTATCCTAATAGTTTAGTGTATTTCAAAACTTGTATAGATCAAAAACAGTTTTATAAGTGAACTACATCATAACAAACCGAAATCTTTATAATTATCACTCTTTGTAAACATATCATACTGAATACATTTATTTATAACCTAGGGATAGGAAACATAATAAATTGTGAGATTAGATAATCAGTAACGTTATACAAGGTATGTATAAACATGACATAAGCATAAGGGTATTCTAACATGATAATAACATCAGAAAACCATACCCGACCTTTGATAGATCATAAGAATGTTTCATGACATAAATCTTGGTAATTAATAAGACATTAATCAAATACGAATCAAATTACATAATCAATAAGATCATAACATTTGAATAATACATATAATTGTGAAATACATAAAATATTACAACATTTTGAACATGTTTAAAAAGAGATAGGTTCAACCATTAAGTTTAGAACATGAAATCATGCCCTCACATAAACATATAGAGATGAACGTAGGTCCACGCATGAAATTATGGATATAAAAGAAGGCTTTGACATGAACTTGTTGAAATGAAGGTAGGACTTCACATAACATTATAGATGTGCAGGAAGGCCCATGAAAAACCTTATGGACCTAAAATCAGCCCACACAAAACCTTATAGATATGAAAGTAGGTCCAAAAATAACATCATGAACCATTAATCAAGTTCACACATTGCATAATTAACTTATGAGTTATCCCTAATTAACCAATGAATTGGAGGTTGATGAAGATCCCACCCATTACATTATAAAAATCATACATATGTGTTTCATATTATCATAAAACATTAATATCATAACCCCTGAAAAGTAATAAGTTTTAAAAACAATTTATCATATCATAACCCTTGGAAAAAATACATGTTTCATATACATTTCATCATAATAATTATAAACCATTTGAATAAAGAATAATAATGGTATCCTTGGATCATATCCCAATTAAAAAATATTTAACACCAAAGGATTTCACTTATATGTAATATTATTTTGAAAGATCACATGAAACATTTTTTGAGGAAAATAGTATTTCCAATTTAAAAATAAAAATTTAAAACTAAAAAACTATCAGAATAAATTAAAATAATTTTATATAAAAATAAATATGGAAAATTATAATGGGAGCTTCAAAGAAGGGATTTTTCATGATAAAAGAAAATTCGGTTCATGTTGAACTAATTAATAAAATATTCCTTTTATATTTTTTATAAAATCCAAAAGAGGCTTGTTCGGAAAATTAAAATAGTAATCATTATTAAAACTTTTTGTAAAATTAACAAAAATGGTTAAAAATGTATTTAAAAAAAATTATAAAAGTAAAAAACTTCTTTAAATGTTTTATTGAAATTAGGGATGTGGAAGAAAAATCATTATCAAATAAAGAGAAAAATAAAGTCAATTTTTCCTTAATACTTTTTTTGATCCCTTGAGTTCCTAAAGAGAGTAAAATGAAAGGAAAACATGTATACTATATAAATAATTATAGGAAAATTAAACTATGAGTTTCTCAAGAGATACATCACATTATATAATCATTGTAAACTTAATCATAAACATCCTTGATAGAGAATAAGATTCTAACATAAAATTATTACCACTTTGGTAACATTCACAGCATAATCCCCTTGTAATAATAACATGAAATAAAAAATTATATATAATTATAAAAAATAAATTCATGATATAACCTATCAAAGTGGTAGTATATAAAACTTACAAAATAATATTGGTGTATAACATATCTTATGTTCCATAGAAGGTAATTTGAGACAAAAATATCTTACCGTTTTGGTAATATTTTGAATTATAAGAACCATTAAAGAATAAAATTAAATGAAACATTATATATAATTAAAATATGTATATTCATGATATAAAATTTCAATGTGGTAGTATACACACCACACAAAAGAAACAAGTGGTGATTAGGGCATATGTCTCCTAGAAATAAAAGTGGCTCGAAATATCTTACCTTATGTCTCGAACATACATCATACACATTCAAACTTATAATATAATAAATATATTTTTATTATTCATATATTATATAATCATAGTTATATATATATTTTACCATATATGATTTACTTATGAACTATTATTACCCATTTATCAATAATTCCTTGTTGATATCACAATTTAGGTAATAACTATTTTGTATTCCATGTGTGTTTTGGTTTGTTGTTTTTTGTACTTTCACTTTGACCATGGTTCCATTATTTCCAGAATTTTAAACATTCTATAATGATCATATATATTAATTATAAATTTATTAAGAGTAATTAATTAAAGGTATATATAGAAAATAAAATACACAGTTCATGAAGGCGGTAGGTAGTACGTACTCATGAACGTTGATTCCATCATTTTAACGGATTGATCAAAATAAAGGCAATTAATAATTAAAATTTTAAGAATCAATATAGTATCATATATATTATATGTATTCATTGACTTTTGTCTTATTACCTTCCATGTAAATCATTAGTGAAAAATGAGTCACATTTCTTCGCAAAGCAGTAGTCTGCTGTACACATGAGTGATATTATCGTATCATCATAGAATGAAAAGTAAGAATAAATATCTGATATAATTATTCAAGTAGAATTATTAGGTTAAAATTTTGATATAGATACTTTATATCCATGATTACACAAATCCTTTATAAGCGGTAATGGAATAAAGCACATCGGTTTGTGAGGCGGTAGTCCGTCACACACACAATTGATGGCTCCATTCCCTAATTGATTTAAGTAGAGATTTATATTGGTAATGAAATTAAAATAATAACACCTCATTATATGGTAGTTATTTTACATATTATATTATTATTACTGGGTCATTAATGAAGGTGATAAGATAAGAATAAAAAGAAAGAGCTTGTTGAAGACAATTACCCTTTCTTAGAGAAACTTCCTTTGGATATCTTATTATGTACCATAGGGATGGTCCATTAAGAAGACCAATATCTAGAGATTGTGGATAAGTATTTTGGGGAGGGAATTTTTCTACGGGGTTTTCAGCCAAATGTCTTGATAGTTGTGAACAAGTGAGGGGAGGAGGTAGCCTTTTTAAATTGATGAAAAGTTTTATTTTTATAAATACACAATATTTTTCAATAATGTGGAGTCCCTATAAATAAAAATTAATCAAAGAGTGATAAATAATGGAGTGGAGGGATGAAATGGATGAAAAAACCTCCAATACACACAAAAAACAAATGATTAAAATATTTTGTTCCTTAAAATCTATGTTTTCGTAAGTTTACAATTTTAGTTTTCACTATGCTAACAAGAATTTTTATCTAATTAATTTACCTTTTAATACTAGAAATAAAACGATCATTAATAGATAATTTTCACTAACTAGTTTTAAAAATGGAATATAATTTAATAAAAACTCCTATGTATGTGAAAAATTAAGGGGTTAATATAATTATTATAATGTAACTATTGCTCCATTAATAGACTATGATTGATATTTCTAGACATATACTAATAAAATGGCAAATTTTAGGATTTTTAAGATTTTTATATCATTTAATAATATATTTTATATTATAAAATAACATTAATGACAATTTTGACACTGTTTATTTAATTTGACTTTAAAAAAATCATGAAATTAGTCTAATTAAAATATATTATATTCAAACCTAAATATAATGTTATATTTATCAACAAAATTAATTTATGTTAATAATTAATTCAATTTATATTTCTTCTACTATTTTTAGTATGATTTATTTTTTTACTATTAATTAAATATTAACTATGGTGGAATTGTTTAAAAATTTAAGTTAATTATATAATTAATAAATACTAAAAATAAATTACATGATGAAACTAATTTCATTATTAGAAAAATGAAAATATATATTCATTCAAATATTTATTTTTCCCTATGTTAATACATAATTGAAATTTGAAAGCAATGGTGTGACATTTTGTCTATTTATTTATTTAAATTATTATATTGTCCAAATTCATTAAAAATTAAATCAAAATCACATAAAAATAGATTCTAAGGAAATAAGGTTCTAAATATGGATATAAAATAAGAATTTATTAAATCTTTATTTTATTTAAACCCATATCTATTTAGTTTAACCCATTGTAAACTTGTTTTAACATTAAGCACAAAAAACAATTTTTATTATTTATTTTGGTCAAAAAAAATTATATTTTTATATAATATTAATTAATTTTAGTAAAAATATGGAACCCATTTTTTAAAATTTCATTAAAATAAGTTATATCATTTAATTTAATATTAAACTCACAGTCACGATGAAACAATGTGTTTCCAAAGGGAAAATCTTCATAATTATAAAATGTTTTAATATCGGAAATCAATTTAAAATTTGTTATAATGACCAAAATTGAATTAAATAAATATATAATTATAATAATTTTACTTTTAAAACATTTTTTATTAATATTAAACTTTATAAATTATTTAAATAGTAAGGTTTTTATTCAAAAAAATCAGTATTTTTTACTATTCAATGAAAAATTAATCTTTTCATAAAATTCACAAATATTCACCCTAAATTAATTTTGATATGCTTATTAAAAAAATAAAATAATTTTTTTCAAATAAATTTTCTTAAGGTTTCCAAATTTATTTTTATTATTTTTCACAAAAATCTTTAAAAATTATTTTTTTGAGAAAAATGTATTTTGGTTACGTATAAAGACTTTACTAAAAAGTATATAATTTCTTATAAATATATTTTCATTATCTAAAACATTTATACATAATTTACAAAATTTAATTTTTTTCTATTCATACCACCAAATTTAATGTCTAGGTTATAACATTCATGTTTAAATAATTATATTAATAGTATATTGTGATTCGTTAATACTCGGTGTTGCATGTAACAAAAGATATTGAAGAAATTAAATTTATTTTTAAAGTACCATAATATATTGGGTTGTTAAACTAAGTGGAATGTGTGTGTGATCTACTAAAGAAGGGAAGATGAATTTAAAATTCATGAAATGGGAAATTTACTAATGTATATACACTTTAAATAAATACGGAGATAAAATCAAAATTGATTGAATTGTTAAAATACCGAATTCATTAACATGGTGATTGAGATAATACCCTCATATTATAAACTAATGTATTAGTTTTCCATCATATGATTTGTTACAAAATGAAATATATAGAATCACGAAACAATAATATTAGTTACTGGTCATAGAAACAACCGAAGAGAACGAGTTAGAGAGAGAGATCACGGTCACTTCGGCATAGTGAGTAGCATAAAATTTAACAATGAATACTTAGATATCCTTAGAATGATTCAAAATTCACTACATGAGGGGCATTATTATCTTCAACTTCTTCTGGTGACTTCAAGAATGTTTTTGTTTTCAGTGTCGAGTAGTGACTTCATCATCATACGATTATTAACATGTCTCCAACATCAAGGCTACAAATGATTCAGTTAGAGAATTAATTTTGTGATTTTTTGCCTTGGAAAATATTCAATCCTATTATTGAGTTCTATGATTCCTTTATGATTAATAGGCTTGTAAATTTTTAGGTCTCTATAGCTTCGATGGAAAATCATATTATATTTTGTGTGATTTTGGAGTAATGTATGTGCCGACTGGATCTTAAGTGTTCCAAGTGGACTTGGAAAAATTTTGGCCTAGTACTAGACATGGGTGTCATAAATTTTTGTCATACACAAAAACTTTGGTGAGTGCGCTCGATTTGGAATGTGTGTGGTGTTTGGATGTTGATGCTTCTTACATCACGACATGAGGTTGGGAGTCTGCACTACACATGTCATCTAACGGAATTGAAGAGAATTTTGAAAAGAATTATTGATCGAATCAACTCCCATGTAGAGGCAGTGATGAGATCATGCTATGGTTGGCTAGGTTCATAGTGGCGAAGCTAGGTTTTCTCATTCATTCTATCATTAGAATTTGTCCAAGTGAGAACATGGGAACTGGTGCTCAACCATGGTTGTTGTATTGGTGGATTTGGTATAATCCAAGGCTGCATGATCTTGAATTGAATTTTCAAAAGGTTCCTTTGACTGGTCATGATTGGATCTGAAAACATGGATCAATGAGGCCATATTAGACATCGATATTGGTTGATATGTGTAGTAGTAGTGAAGATTTTCTTCCATAAGGGATATCAGATGGCTATCCATGAATTCATCATGTTTTTCAAAATGATTTGGGGAATACATGAGGAGTATCAAGTTAATAGAGGCCTTCCATTAAAAAAAATGTATACAGCCTTTTTCAAGGGTGTTGGGATCGAAAATGATTGACCCATCAGTGCAGAAAAAATTATGAGATAAAATAATGTGAGAAAAAGAAAAAATAAATGGACACCAGAAGTAACATCGAAAAAACCCCAAAATAAAATGTGTAAAAACCCATGAAAAAAATTGAAGGATCACTATGGATAAAAATAGGTACACACTCCCTTACTTTTACAAGTAGAAACCCTTCATAAAATCTCTCTTGATTTATGGGGGAACCACCTCACAAAATACCACACTCAAATGGGATCTTCTAGTGATGAGATGGTGAATCTATGAGAATATCACTGGGAGAGATCCCCATTTATAGGTTTCCTCCCACCTGCCTCTACTGGGGGGTTTTGTTGGCTTTGGCCACCAACCACTTACCAGTGTCTTAATCTATTTGGCAATTGTAGGGATGACACCATCGTTGAATAAAAAACCACAGACACATTTCACTCTTTGATATTTGATTGAGAAACAATCACATATCTACACATCCTTTATGTCTTCCAAACATGCTACTTACATCTATTTGAGGCCACTCAATAATATACTCCATATTAACTTATCAGAGTTCATCAACTACATCTAAAAATCTTCTAAATAATATTTAGTGTGAATTTTCTACATGACTACACTTCTTTCCTCTACCACATCTCTCAAAAATTGATACATTACCCCAATGTGATTCATCCTAGAATGAAAATATAGATTCATTGCAATGTGAATGGTTATTTAACTATAAAAAAACAATGGTATTTAACTCTGTCTATGCCAGATCTCTAATAATATTCTCATCCAAATCACCTCTTTGAAAGCCCGTGTAGATTCCATATACTTCACGTTCATACTGTATAAATCCACAACTGACTGTAACATTGAAACCCTGCTCAAACCTCCACCTGTAAGAGTAAGCACATAACCAGTAGTGGATTTTCTCTGGATAGAATCACCTATAAAATATGAATCAACATAACCTATGATAGTGAAATTTGATCCTCCATTACATAATGAAGCATTTGAGGTATCCTTGGTGTATCACATAATCCTATTCATTGTTCTCTAATGCTTCCTTCCTAGATTCACCATATATCGACAAACTTCTCTCACTGCATATGAAATGTCTGGTCTAGTAAAAACCCTAAGAAACATTAGACTACCCCTTTCTGATGGATATGGTACTCGAGACATATTCATCGTCTCTGCTTCACTACTAGGACTCGTTGTAGAGGATAACTTGAAATTAATAAGAAGTGGAGTAGAGATTGGATTACAGTCTTTCATGTTGAAGTGTTTCAATAATCTTGGTAAATAATTCTATTGTGATATCGAAATCTTAACATTTTTCCATCTCGATAAATTTTCATCCTACGATTCATGTTTGATGGTCCCAAGTACTTCAAATCAGACTCCATATCCAATCATGCCTTTATCTATTGGATCTAATTATTGTTAGCGTGTGAAATCCATATGTCATCCACATTCAATATAATAATGATGAAATAATTACCATCCAAACACCTAAAATATGAACAATGATATGAATGAATTCTATTATATCTAAGTCTCATGATATAACAATCTAATCTCTTGTACCAAAACCTCAGTTCTTGCTTGAAACAATATAGATATTTTTTCATCCTGCAAACCAAGTTTTCTTTGTCGTATTTGACAAATTATTTATGGTGGATCATATAGATATCCTAATCAATATCCCCATGGGAAAAAATTAGTCTTCACACCCAACTGCTCTAGATGTAAACTTTTTATAGCACACATTTCAAAAACTATCTGAACAGTCTATAGTATAACAACATGATAGAATATTTCATTGAAATTGGTACCTTCCTTCTTATTATATCCGTTTACCACTAGTCTTTCATGATAGCTTTAAATCTGGACCATTCCATCTCGCTTTATCTTAAAGACTCATTTTTTCTGATAGTCTTCCTTCCATGAGGTGAAGGAACAAGATCCCAAGTTATGTTCTTGTTTAGGGATCCAAGTTCCCCTGCATCACCGTCATCCTTATAAAATAAGGAGCATCTCAAACCTTCATCAATAGTCAGTACACAATATTTCCCTCAACCTCCATCAATACTGGTGCACTTTTCTCCCGAGTTTACTGTCATGGTCCAGACTGAACTGGTATTTGATCATCATGCACTGTTAATGACTCATATAAAACTGTTTATCCCTTATATTTTTCATCCACATTGACTATTTTAGTTTTTATATTTTTTTCTCCATGTATCCATCATTTTTAAGTTGTATCATGTCTTCTGAAAAAATGATATCTCTGGTGATGATAATTTTAAGTGATGTGGGGACCTACAAATGATACCCCTTCAAAACATCAATGTACCCCAAGAAAATATATTTCTTGGATCTTGAATCTGTCTTTGATATTTCTTTCTAATTAAACAATGCATATTCAAGACTTCCTAAATTATATAATTGAGAATATTCAGTGGGTTTACTATTCCACATCTTCATCGATGTCCTTAGATCAGTCACTAGTGAAAGAGATATGTTGATCACATAATAGGAGGTATTCACTGCTTCATACCAAAAAGAGTTGAAAATTCCTATAGTCTTGAAAATCACCCATGTTCTATCCAACCGGGTTCGGTTCCTCTTCTCTACTACTCCATTATATCGAGGAGTTTACGCCACCGTGAAATATCTCTTAATTCATTCTCATTGAAAAGGAGTATGAAACTCCTTTCTAGTATATTCTCCACCATTATCAGTCCTCAGACACTTAATCTTCACTCCAATTTAATGTTCTTTATACGCTTTGAATGTTTTTACTACTTCAAAAACATCCACTTTCCTCTTCATTGGTTACACCCAATAGCTCTTGAAAAAATGATCAACAAAGGATACAAAGTGCCTTGTAACTCCAATGGATATAACCAATGATTGAAAAATTTCAGAATGGATCAACTCTATGATTTTGTTAATTCTTGTTATTGTGATCTCAAAATGTAACCTATGTTGTTCACTCAAAACAAAATTATCAGAAAATGGTAAGGATAGCTTGTAATCCCAGACAACAACATCTAATCTGCAAGAATCATCAGTATTTATTCTAACATATGACTATGATTCTGAGGACATAAGGTCATTGATTCTTATGTTAAGGTAGTTGATATTACAAATATCTCCATATAAATGTACATTTTACCCATAAGTGTGTACATGTTCTTTTTTATCTTATCTACCTTAATTATTAAAATTACTCCCTTCAATATTCTCATCACTCCATTCTCAGTGTGAGTCTTTCATCAGATATCATCAAAATTTCCCAAAGACAGTATGTTCTTCTTCAATACCTTCACATGGTGTACTCCTAAAATGGTTTGTACCATGTCATCATGCATCTTCAATTTGATGGTACTAACTCCACTGATATTTAAGGTGAGATCATTCCCCATATACATAAGTTCTTCCAAGATCGTTTCATACTGATTAAACCATTATCATTAATATGTCATTTTCCATGTTTCTCTCATGTCAATTATTCATGCTTCATTGAGATGTTCTCTACTTCTATAATTCATCTCCACTTCAATGAATAATATATATCAGTTTCTGGAAGTAATCACTACATTTACATCCATGTTATAACTATATATCCCAATATAATTAGTCTTTATCATCACATCTATTGGTCTTTGATCAATGGTCAGTTAACGATTATCCTTTTACTACACTTCTTGTATCTTCATGTTCCACAACAAAAAATTGTTCCTATTGAATTTTCTGGTCATGAATTTCACCATCATCTAGACACGACATCAGTCCAGAACATCCATTATTTCTCAACAGTGTATTAAATAATCTCAATAATTTGTTATTGTGAAAGATCTACAAGGGTCCCAATTCTAGGGTATACTCAAGTTTATGAGAATTTTTAATACTAAAAAAAGTAAACAGAACCAGGAAATAACATTTTGTTGATACCACCAGTTTGGAATAAAAATTATCATTCCATTAGTACAATAATAATTATGAGATAAAATTAAGATAAAAAATGCGGAAATAAATAGATTCCTAATGTAACGTGGGAAAATCTTCAAATTAAATGGGTAAAAAACCCCCTCAAAAATAGAAGGACCAATATGGGTAAAAGTGAGTATACACTTTATCACTATTATAAGGAGAAAACCCTCATAAAATATCTCCTAGATAATAAGGAAACCACCTCACAAATTATATCACTCAAATGATATCTTCTGGTAATGAGATAGTGAACTAATGTGAAAACCAAATAGTGAGGGGGCCATTTATAGGATGATTTCCCTCGGCTTTTTATCCCTTTGTTGGTGGGTTTAGTGGGTTTTGACCAGCAACCACTTACCACCAATTGTCTCCATTTTATAATTGTTTCTGGTGGATGTGGTACGAACCATGGCCTACTTGGTTTTCATAGATCTTAATGGAAAATAAATTACGAGTGAATTAAGAATACTACAACTTCACTATCATATTTCAGCCTATTCAATCCTCATGCGAGCTCAGTCACTTCTTGAATTTATATCCAAAGTTGTGTTGGATTCGAATCATCCTCAGATCTATATTGGGTCTTCAGTGTTAGTAGAGAACCCCAAGCCAAAAAATGGAGAGGATTTTTTATTACAATATGATTCACTGTACAAAAGACATTAAATAATGGAATACAAGTAAAAAAATGACATGATAGTTGTAAACAAAAGAAAATATATTTGAAAAATATTAAACTAACACACAACCTCAATATGGATGTGGAAATAGGCCAAGCTTGGGAAGAAGACGATAAATTTGATAAGAGAAAAGAGGCTTCATGAAGACATCTACCAACTATGTAGAAGTTGAAGTTTGAGAGAGATAAATCAGGCCCTATTGAAGTAGTTCCCATATAAAATTAAAATCAATCTCTATGTGCTTAGTCCTCACATGAAAAAATAGATTCCTAACAATATACATGGTTGCTTGATTATCACATTTGAGAGAAATTGTAGTATTTTGATCGATGTAATGATAATAAAAATGTCGAGAAATCAAGGACCATATTATTGTGACCCTACACATGGATAGATATTCATCTTCCACAAATGATAAAGAAATAGTGACCCTTATCTTTGAATTCCATGATATAGGACTTCCACCCAATAATATAAATAAATCCAAAAATAAAACAACATGAAATGGGAAAAGCTACCCAATCAGAGTCATAAAAATTATTGAGGTTTAAATATGTAGAATCATTCATTAAAATACCTTGAATAGGATGAATATGAATATATTGTAAAACATGTACTGTAGCAACCATATGTGAAGAACAAAGATAATTATTAAATTGGATAAGATACTAAATAGTATAAACAATATTAGGCCTCATATATAGTATAAAATTAAGCTTTCCAATAAAACTTCTATTGTCAGAGGGGATTGAAAGAGGTTCTTCATTAGTATACATGTTATTGAGAAGGGAAGAAAATGGATATGCAACCTGAGGTGGTGAAGAAACTATAAATTCTTCACAAAAATACAAAGGTGTAATTCAACTGAAAAATAAGAAGACCATAGGGAAAATAAAGAAACTCATTCCCTAGGAAAAAATGAAGGTACCCAATTCCATTATCTGAAACACATTAAGAAGAATATACTTCAATAAAGTAATTTCATTGAGATCAAATCAAGTAATCAATAAATTATCATCATTGAAAGTAACAACAACCATGGAAGTCACATGTTTTTTAATGAATATATAATGATCATTTGGTTAATGAATATAACCTTAGAGCATAATTTTTCAGAAATCTTAGCACACCACTGATGTGATGAACATTTAAGGCCATAAAAGGATTTTCGAAGATGAAAAACTAGAGACATTTCCATAAATTATTGTCCAGAAGGAGGTTTCTTATATATTTATTCATGAAGGTCTCTATATAAAAAAGCATTATTAACTTCCAACTGAAATAATGGCCAATTGTTTCTTAGTTTTATTTTCAATAAGAGATTTTACTATGTTGAATTTAACTACCGATGAAAAAGGGTCCTTCGAACCAATTAACTCTTCATGATTAAATCCTCAAACAACTAAACAAGCTTTGAACTGTTTCATAATCCCATCAAAATTTCTATTAACTTTATAAACTTATTTACATCTTATTGGTCTCTTTCCCTTTGTCAATTTAACAATCTCCCAAGTCTAATTTTTTTCCAGAGTAGAAAATTCTACATCCATGGTCTTTTTTCATTTATGATCAGCATATGCTTCTGAATATTATTGATGTTCAATATCATGAATCATGTATTGAAATAGGTTTTGATCACTTTGAGAGAGAGAACTGAAGTAAACAGACAGGAGGGAAAAGAAATCTCTAGTGGAGGATTGAGGGGAAAAATATGAAACCACTTCACAACTTTCATTAGCCGTAGTGTTGCAAATATAATCTTGTAAATGAGAATGAGTTTTGGATGTTCTATAAGGCCTTCTATGTGGAGGAAAAGGGTGCACAATAGTTCTAAATGTGGATGGTGAGGATGAAGTAGAAGGAGATAAGGATGAAGTTCGATGTGGTGAAGAAGAAGTAAAAGAAAGATGTATGTTGTCCAGAATAGGTTAAGGAAGAGAGATATGAGAATGATTAGAAGAAATAGTCTGAAAAGGAAATATTTTCTCATAAAAGACAATATTTCAAGAAAAGATAATTTGATTAGTGATGAGGTTTAAAATTTTGTAAGCCTTTTTCTTCAAAAGGAAAACTATGTAACAGACTTGGATGGGCATGGGAATTGATTTTATCTATGGCGGGAAAGTAATTGGAAAAGGTACAAAAACATCCAAAGTACCTCAAGTGGGGAAGGGAAGGTGGTTTTTTAAATAAAAGTTCATAGGGTGTCTAAAAACCCAAAACCTTGTTTGAAATTCAATTAATGAGATAAAGGGTATGTAAAAATGACTAACTACAATATGTTTTTGGAAGGCCAGATTCAAAAAGGACGGCACAAAAAAATTCTAAAATATTTCTACGATTACATTCAACAACTCGGTTTTGTTGTAGGGTATAACGAATAAGCATTTGATGAATGATGGCCAAAAAAGTGAAATTTTCTCCAGCATTAAATGAACCCAATTCAGGTGCATAGTTGGATCTAATGATTTTTATGGTAGTGGAAAACTGAGTATGAACTAGAATAATGAAGGATTTCAAATTATAAAATGATGAAGATTTAATAAAAAGTAGATGCACCTAGGTGGTCCTACTAAATTCATTAAATATAGTTAAGAAGTAACGATGACCTAAAATAGAATGGGTTTTGTATTTTCTTTATACATCAACATGGATGATGTCAAAAGGAGTAGTTTTATTGGAAGTGCTAATTGAGAAATGAATCTTAGGTTGTCTATACTGGGATCAAATAATCCAAGGAAAAAAACCAACAAATATATTGATATGTGGTACATGTATAGGTAAACGGTTCAGCTTGTATGAAGTAATATGACCCATTCTAAAATGACACAGATTTACATTTTCAGAATGAGAAGAATAAAAAAACAATATTATAGTGAAAATCTATTCTAAAAGCAGATGATGTTTGAAAAAATATTGAAGGGCACATGATGAATAGTCGATTTCTCTATTACCAAGGATCAATGGTGTCAACAATGAAGGGCCCTGGAGGAAACAAAGAGAATAAGTTAATGTAGTAGCCCCATGTAATTGATAAATGAATTTGGAAATGGGAAACATTTGAAAGTAAATTAAGAGACATATAAAACATCATACAAGAAGAGAGAAGCTAATAATCTCACAGAGCCCACATGTGAAGCACTAACTGAAAAACCATTAGGTAGTGAAACAAAAAATTGTATAGAGACAATAGTAAAGTCAATAAAAGCATGCATGTCAAATCACATGTGATCAGAAGCTCCAATACCCAAAATATATATGGCATTAAGTACTAAAACGGATTCTGTAATGAGATTACCAGCAAAATTGGCATGGGTTATTGTAGAAAAAGGATGATACACAAGCATTAAATTTGAGAGTAAATGCATGAGTTGAAAATATTGATCAGGTGATATATGAGAACCAAGACTCAGTGCAGCAACATTAGAAGCATCATTCTGAACCATATCATCATTTTGAACCAGAGAAGAAACTCATTTGGACTTGGTAAATTTAAAATCAGTAGGAAATCCATGAAGATGATAAGATTTATCCTTTTTATGACCAGTATTCTTGTAGTAATTGCAAAGAGTAAGAGGTTTTTTATATGGAAGTGCGTACCTGGGTAAATCCACAGTGAGAGCGATAGCATCACCATAAAATGGAGTAACTACAGAAGAAATTTACTCTAGGTTCTCCTCTTGGATAATCATTGAATAAGCTTGGTTCAATGAAGGAAATGTGGAAATCATGAGAAAATTCCCTCGAACATCATCAAAAGAATTATTCCAACACATAATAAATTGAAGAATTCGTTTATCTTCAAGAATTTTTTCAATCACGTTTACCACACCATAGGATCATCCAGTAATTGACTGATACTCACTCAATCCGTCCCATAATATTTTAAACATGATAAAATTTTTTGATACAGAATTAGTACCTTGAGAAATCAAGTATACTTGCTTATGGATATGGAAAATTTTATTTCCATATTTGTTCTCAAACCTTTCAACGAGCTATGACAAGATTGAATGTGCTCTGGTAAGATAAAGGACACATTACACGATTTCCTTGGTTAGATAGTGAATAACCTGACTTATAACTATATTATTGCAATGATTCCAAATAAAGAAAAAAGAGGAAGACGATTCAAGATTCTAAACATCACCAATAATAAATCCAAGGTTGTTCCTAGTTGAAAGGGAGATTATCATCGCACAGATCCAAAAAGAAAACCCACGGTTGTCGAAAACCATCAAATGAAGCACTGCGCCAGGATTATAAGATGATCCCAGAAAAAAAGTATGAGAAAGATTGAGAACTCCATCATGAATGGATGTAGTAGGGGAAACCGTAGTTGTGGATGAATCTATCATGGAAACCCCTTGATTTCTTTTGATACTATGTTGGTCGAGAACACCGAGCAGAAAAAATAAATGAGGATATTTTATTTCAATACGAATCACTATACAAAAGACTTTACATAAAGAAATACAAAGACAAACAAGAATCAATTGGGGTAAAAAGAAACAATATATATATATCAAAAAAATAATAAATTAAGATTTAGATTACTTTTTTGGTCTTCGGCAAGTCGTGACCCTACATCCGAAATTAGAGTGGCTCGGGAATTCTTCAAGCCCGAATTGGGCATCTAGATCTGGATCAAGTAATGGGTTCAGATAAAAACATATTCTTTAATTCCAGCCTGCCAGTTCTAAAGTTCTTCTTCTTCTTCCTCGAAAGGCATGATGAGCAAACCCCTTGTTAGGGTTCTTCATCATCAATTTATAGAATGTTCTTCATCCTCACTTCTATTTCTGAATTCCCTTCGAGCTATGGGTTTGATCTGTCATGATTCTTTTCATCTATTTTCAAAATCATGCTTCTATGAGTTTCCTTAAAACTTGTTTCTACCCATCTCATATGCTGGCATTCATGATTCTTCAATCCCCCTAAGTTGAATGTTGACTCGAATTTTAGTCAGCGGTTTCTTTGTATTCATCTCTCCATTTTCAATATGGCATGGAATATGTTGAAGGTTCACCTTTTATTGGGGTATCAAATCTCATTTCCTTCAAAATTCTATTTAAATTTAGGTGTCTTGGTTTCTTCATTTAGTCTATGGACATTCCTTCAACCTAGAGGATGTGTGTCTTTTCTACAAGTGGTGTATGGTGGTGCCATGAAGAAGGATCGATGAAAGAACGGTGGTGGTAGTAGGGATAACAGAGGAGTATCAGAATTAGGGGCATGGAGCAGTATAAAAATAGAGGAACATTATTAGAACATGGAGTTGTAGAATAATGTCAATGGTTTCATAGGGTAGGAATAGTGGTATCAAGGAACAATAGTGGGAATACTTTTTTTCAAAATTATAGAAACCTCACTCAATGGTAGAGGAAAACTTGGTGGTAGCAGTTGGATTGTGTCTATATTAGGATTTACCTTCAAGGTGTATCCAAATAGGGTAGAAGAAATGAAATTTCATTTTATGGTACCTGATTTTTCTCTTGAGGGTCACAGACCTCCCCTTCTAATAGTGGAAAACATTTTTTACAAGTGGTAGTAGAGATTTTCTTCTTGAGGTACCAGAATGGGGGAATTGGATTCCAGTGATAGAAGTAGATCAATTCATAAATGCAAACCTATAAATTGAATGAAAAACAGATTACAAAATAACTTCAATTTCAATTTTTTAGTTATCCAATTTAAATCCTTATTTTAAAAAACTCAATTAATATTCAGTTTCTCATTTTAAAAATAGATTCTTCTTTAAATATCAATTAATTACAAATCATTAAATAAATTTGATTTCATCATTTTAAAATCAGAGAAAAAAAATTTCATCTTTATAATTTATAATCATAATCAATTCCAATTTCAATTTTTCAAAATAAATTCATATATTTTATTTAATGAATGAAATAATTAAAGATTAAAATTTAATCATTTTCTAAATATTAAATCCATATCAAGAAAAGAAATTTAATTTCACATTCCCAAAAAAAATTATTTCTATAAATTAATACCAAAATGAATGAATCGGTAAATATCTATAATTGATTAATTTATTGATTGAACTGCTTATTATCAAAGTAACCAAAAAGTTAATTAACTTCCTAGTATTTTTGTAAAATTATTTGATATTTGAAATGAATAAAAAGATTTTTTTTTTAAAAAATATTCTCAAATCATTCCCCCAAACTTGAAATACACTTTTAGGTAATTTTATCAATGAATTTAATTTATTTTAAATATAAAAATAAATAAATTGTTTCATCCTTCTGGATATAAATATATAATCCCGAATAGAAGAATATTATAGGTTTATCAATTAGAAAAATGTTCGTGCCTCCTCTACGAATCAAACCATTGTCTCATTTCAATCTAATAAAAGATCCATGTCTTATATTGGATCATATTAGATAAAGGTAGAATCAATGTTTTAACAAGGGACACTTCTATCCATCCCTTTTGATTATGTTTCTTAAACCAAATATTGATTTTACACGTTATTGATAAAACTCAAATGAAGTTGTTATAATTTAATTTCTCTTTTCTTCATCTGGGTTAAATATTTCCCTCACTTGAATGAATTTGTTTTTAACTAGACACTTATTATTTATTTTTGAATTTTCCCAGCCTTTTATGTGCAGAGCACTATGAGAAGAAATTATTGAATATATACAGAGTGCTTAAACAAACACTCCATATGCCAAATATTACAGAGATTCTCCATTGGATCCCAATTTCTCAATTTACTCCATGTTCAATGAACTAATATCAATTACTTTTGAGTTGTCTCCTAAAGGTATTATTTTTCATAGAGTCAAGTTACCTCAGATTAAGTTCAAAAATTAATGTGACCTCAAGATATAATTTTGATTCCACAAAATAATTTTTTCTTACACACACACTCTCTCTCATAGTTCTAAGATGAAATTATCCATGAAATCAGTGACCAAATCACTCAAAAATCATCAAAATTTCAATGTTTTAGAATCAATTAATTCCTCTACTGTAGAATGAAATATTCAGTAGAAAATGTCACATTGAGTTTCCATAATGTTTGAAAAGAAAAAAAAACTATACATCCAAACTATGTAGTATTTAAAAAAGTTTTTTTAAAAAAATTATTTACACTCTAAAAATATTTGAAAGAAAACCAATAGAAACTATATATAAATCCTAAAACTGATTTTGATTTTTTTGTACATCCTAAAATACTCAATCCATCCCCCACACACTTTTTATCATCCTCCAATCTAGAACAATATCATGTGGATAAAAATGGTTGGTTACGGGACCCCAAACATGCTTACATGTATGCAAACAGTTGCTGACTAGTAGTAGAGGTGTGGAAAGTATAGTGTGGAGACTCTATCCCCTTATTATGATGTGTTAGAATTGAAGAAACAATTCAAAATAAAATGAAAATAATCCGAGTAAAATAATGAAGAATATGGAAACCAAACACAACTAAATAATCCAATAAATAATTAGAAGAATGTAATGACATTCTCATATTGTACCAAATAGCATGATAGAACAATACCAGAAAAAGACTAGCAGACATAAATAAAAGACTCAAAGTCTAGGGTCTGAAATATGGTATCAGTTTATATAAAGTATATTTATTAGGATCAAACGAATTTATTCATGATGGACTAATTACAAGGGAAGGGTGGTTGAATTGTAGTTTTAAAACATTAGTTGAAAAGGATTTAAACAAAACCAATTCAAAAAACCACTTGAAAGAAAATGTTTTTCATTCATACGTAGACCTCAGTCTGATTACTAAATTATCATAATAATCTATGTTATGATAATATCAGAGTAAAATAATTTTTATCATAAAGAACATGAATGTATCATATTATGATTAGATACAATTATATAATAGTATGAAAAATGTAATCATAAAAGATATAATATAAATAGATCGTATTTAAGATGGATATGATTGTATCATTATGTCTTAGATTTAAAGTACATTCAATTAAGTAATACAAATTGTATTTATAGTAATGAGAATCATTACGATAAAACAATTACATACATGCACAATGAAAATATAATGATTTGTAATAAAAAAGTAATACAATAGTATTAATAAGAATGAATATTAATAGAATTGTCCTATTTTAAACTTAAGAGTAAGGTATTTGCAAACCTTGAGTAATGGTATCCCTTGTTTAATACTTACAATAAAGTATATATTTCCAGAGCTAGGAAATACCTATGTATGATGATCAATGTATTTGTCTACCTATCCCTGGAATCCCTCAATCCGATAGATCATCTTTTTCTTGTTATCCTTGCAAGGACACTATCACTATGGTGATTGGATACTCTGCCTTGTTATCCCCTTGAGACCTCTTTCATATTCAAATAAGTGGACACATAATGAAATTACAAAACAATTTATTAAGGAAACAACCAAACTAGTTTTCTGTAAGAAGGACTCTCTCCAAATAAATATAAGAGACTAGGAACAAGGTGTTCAAACTTTGTAAATTTTTGAAAAAATGATGTTGAAATGAAATCAATATATTTAAACTCTTCAAATGACCATATCTTTATAGGAAACCCTTTTGACTGTCATATTTCATTTAATGGTCATATTTTCTCCATCATTGTTGCAACGACTTGGACAACATGATCTTCAACGGCTATATAACAATAGAATGTGTAGAGAAAAAAATCTCTCAAGGCATCCTATTAGTGTTTTTGGGTGTGATTATATTTGTTGATAATGTCAGATGATCATGAATAAGTATGGTTGGTGTTTTTGGAGGAGAGGGTTTAAGGTGGCACAATTTCCCAGTATTTTCAAAAATTTTGTGCAAAACAATTAAGAGTTTATTTTTGGAAAAGGAAGGAATACTGTGTAGGATAAAACATTATGTGGACCATGGATGATGGTTCATGGATAGTAAAATTTGGTACGCATAACAACAAAGGATATGAGGCAAAGGTGGATTTCAGCATTGCAGTAGTACGCAGATCACCCGGGTAAAATGGTTCGTAGGAGGAAAATGATTCACGTAAGGCTTGCAGTACACAAGATGACTGGTCGTTGGAGTAAATGAGGTAGTGATTTTAGGGGCCACAAAGGATTTTGTTCACAGAAGAGATTGGATGTCGTGAGGATGGAAAGACACTACACACACATTGTAGGAACAAAATTCTTGGGAGATGCACTGTATGTGGTAAATTCTATACCACATCAAAGATTTGTTAAATCTCAAATTAAACGATCTAATGGATTGATTTTCCTATATAAAGAACTATTAATCTAAGTATTAAAGAGAGTAATTTACATAAAAAAAACATCTTCTCTCCGAGAAGAAAACTGGTAAGTCCGAATGATATCATGGGAGAGTCCGTGAAAGAGAAGAGATTGTCAAGGAGGATTCCTCAAAGTGTTAACTAGTTTGTGGAAAACAGTTTGTGAAAGGTGGGTTGTGGGGAAATATAGCCCTCAAAGGAAGAATAAATATAGAGATGAATAAATTCCACAGAAGCAGGGTCGGTAAGAAGAAGCAGTATACGGATGCAGTACACAGAAGTGTTATGCAGTGATGGTTCATTGAAAAGGTGATCTGAAAATCATTCATGCAATATGGTGTATCAGAGTTCACAGAGGAAGAAAGTTGTTCACAAAGGGAACTGAACAGTTCATGAAAGTAATTTCCACTAACTAAAAGTATGCAGAAAAGTAGATTTTATCTACGTGTGAAAAAATACCATCAAAAGAGAATATCTATATATTTGAGAATGAATGCTTTCATGAAAATGAAGGGAACTACATGTCTATAAATTGTGAGTAGATACCTTCCAAGAGCAGTGAGTAAAGGAAGAGGAAGACGATGATTCTTTCCACTGGTAGTGAGCCAGAGATATAGACACATGGTATGAATCTTCTGAATGTAGTGAGTAGACCCTAAAACATGTAAAGGTAGTTAACCTGGGTAAAGAAGTGATCTTTCTAGAACTGTGTAATTGTAAGTGAGCTTTAGTGAATTTGTTACATCGACACATCATCGTTGTATGCTTCTTAGAAGTATCTTAGTGAGGGCGAACCATGTAAAATCATTGCGTCCTGTGCATGATTTAATTTCAGTTCATATATTGCTACGGGATAAAGAGAGAAGTGTGATTTTTTAATGCAGAAACAAGATATAAAGGGGTAATATTTTTAATCTATCATACCATGATTCACCCCCCTCTCAGGATATTTAACCTAGTAGACCTAACAATTTTTATCAGAGGGAAATGTTAAAATTCAGTGGTTCTCTCTCAGTAAATGAAATGGAGGTAGTCAATCACAATGAGTTTTTTATATTTGTTGGAAACAATTTTTAATTATGGAAGAATCAGATGAATTACTTCTTTTGATCATTATGAATGGATGTATTTATAGTATCTATGTGTGGAATATCATCCAACATCGACAGTGGTGCTTTATCAAAAGCTGATAAAAAATAATTGGAAACTAATGCTAAAGGGATAAATTCTTTCGGGGGAGTTCAATCTAATGACATATATATGAAGGTGATTTTAAGAAATTAATCACATAGAATGTGGAAAAAATTATTGAATATTTATAAAGGCGACTCAAAAGTTATAGAAGAAAAGCTATAGGTTCTATGGAACAGGTATGAGGATCTCAGAATGAATAATATTGAGTCTTTATATGATTTCTTTGATAGGGTAAATGTAGTTGTGGAAGACATGTGTGGTCTTGGATAAATAAATGAAGATATAATGATTGTGAAGTGTATCTTGAGAAAACATGCACCTCTGTTCAATTTTAAAGTCTTACTATTGGAAGATAAAGACTCAAAAGAGCTGATATTGGATAACTTACATGGTACCCTTATTGCATATGAAATGAGGAATGATGATAACAATGTTGTGGAAGTGGGGAAATTCAACAAGGTGGAATTCAAGGCCATGAATAATCTCACCATTGAAGATGGTCAGGAAGATGAAGAGAGCGATGATGTGATATCATTACTATCCCCAAATCGTCAAATAAGAAATGAATAGTTCAAAGGGAAACTACCCCTTGCATGATTTTGATGTGGAATGGTTGGAATTCTTACAACAAGGTGCCCCATGATGTTTAAAAAAGACAAATATATAGTGATGCTGAAATTCCCACTAAGAAGTACTCAACCTAAATGAATGGGAAAAACAAGTTAAATAGAATTTTTTTATTAGAAGAACCTTTTTTCAAGAGTAGATGACAGTTCTAAAGAATCTACAGAAGAACAATTACAGGACAGTAAGGATTATGAAGTCTATACTCTGGTAGAAGTTGTCAGAAATTCCATAGTTAAAGGTGAAAGTAACAATGAAGAAGGATAAATTGACTGAATAATTGTACTTCATGTTTAATTTTAATATTCTATTAAGGAAATATATGTTTGGAGAGCTAAAATATAGAAATCCAACAAAGTGGTTCATGATGAGAAAATTTACATGCAATAGAAGAAAGAAGAGAAGTCTGAGCTGAATCAAGAAATTGAAATACTGAAGTCCTCAGTGCCATAGAGTTTAGATAATATTGTTGATGTTAAGATCAAAATTAAAGAACAAAAAATAGAAATTGGCAGTTATTTTGAAACAAGAAAAGATCAAATCAAATGTATCGAAGAACATTAAGAGGAAGTGGTCGATCTGCGATGTAGGGTTAAGGATCAAAAAAAAAATATTCACTCTCAGAACAACATTAGAAAAATAGATAACACATGAAACCTAAAAATGAAAGTGGCATATAGTTTTCCAATATAATGTATCAACACTCAAATATAAATGATAAGGTTGTTTTGGGGATTAATCGAAAACCGAAAGCAGTAACAATTGATGTCAGATCATAATAACCCACTCCGAGATTCAAGATTCATTTGGGAACAAATCATAATCAAAAGATTCAGAGAACCCAAGGGAAAAACAGTGGTGCAGTATTGCCTCATAGGAATGTACCCCACATAATATGATATTATAGGGATGGATTGGACACTCACAAAGTGTAACACCCTGATATTTTATAAGATAGATTCTTTTTAATTTATTTGATGTCTTATGTTGGAATCGACATAAATATTATCTTGTGTTATACACAACACTGTATTAGCTTTTTGTATATGCAAAACTATTCTTGGATTACGTAACATGCAAGAGAGACCTTCCTTGGTAGCTTTCTTTGTACACAATACCATGTTTCACTAAACATTGATATATTATTAAAATATTATTATTTAATGGGATATAAACTAGAAATTATGAATTGTATTAAACCCAATTATAATTTTATATAATTTTAACATTCATCTTATGTATTTTCTAGACATGATATAAGAAAAAAATCATTTTTTTAGATTGGAGGAGTCTTTTCCAAAAATGTAGTTTTGTCACCCTTTGATGGAGAACTAAATTTAAAAATAGTTTTTAATACTTTTATATATATTCCATTTGATAAAACAAACTTATTCTTTTAGTGCGATGTATAAAAATTTACCTTTGTTTGTTTTTTGGTATTTTTCTAATAAGTTTCATTTTTTTTAATAAATAGTGAAAATACAGATTTTTTAATTTTAAAGTCATTAAATAGAATAATTATATTTTGGATTAGTTTTAAACATTAATTATTTCATTTTAATCTTATTATGGTTTTTAAAAATAATATTATACAAGAATTTATTATAAAAACATTTTCTATTTTAAAAGAGGCATTTTTCCAAAAAAATGTTTTTCATGACATTTTAAAGGGGTTTTTAAAATTTAAATCAGATACATCTATGTGTTAAATTTTGAAAAATTGATGTCAAATTAGGATTCAGGAGGTTTATATTTGGTAAGTAGGTCCCTATTAGTTTTGACCAATATTAATTGTAACCATGATAATTTTTTAATCACTTTAAAGGGTAAATTAGGGAATTTAGGTTAAAAATAAAATTATAATTACTATAAAATTACCATAAATGAAACAATTTTATTTGATGAATGTAATTATACCATTAAAACTTATGGATCTTTATTATGTCATCTAATGGGCACTAGTATATGAAAATGAAAAAAATTATATTTAAATCAAAGAATGATACAATGTTTCATTTTATTTGTCTTTAATATATTTAATGTGTTAACATCTGAAATAATTGGTGATATCAACGAATCTAAATGGTAAAGTTTTACTTCATAAACACATTTCCATAATATAAATTAACCTTTGACGTTATTTTGGGAATTTGGGAGATATTCTGGAATTTATAATATTTTATTTTATGTAAATTTATAGATGTCACGTTCATGCTTTAAATAATATATCATTTTTAAAATGTTGTTATAAAGAAGATAAATTTGACTATAATTACATATTTTAAATTTAAAATGATTATATTTATCATTGTAATTTATTTTTAAATTTTTAGGAAATAAATAATTTAATTAATGTTATATATATATATGATGTGGAAAATATTTAATTGAGGAAAAATCAATAAAATATTTTTTATTAAAATGATAATAAGCATTAAATGGTCAAAACACTTTACCAAATATTAATTGTCCAGTATATATATACTGTAAGAATACAAAGGTAGAATTATGAACAATTTGGAGACACATTAAATTGATTAGGAAAATTATATAATTTTTATTTAAAGTAATATTAAAATTGTCACATTCAAACTTTAATGATAATAAAATTTTTAATGTTGAATTTTCAAGTAGATAAATTTTACTATGTATATTCTTCTAAAATATAGTAATTTTATTTTCATAATTTTATTTTATTTTTATTCATCAAATAAGAATATTAAATATTTAAAAAATATTGATGTAGTAATTATTTTATTCTACGAAATATCAAAGAAATGTTATTAAAAATATTAAAATAAATTTCATTTGGGGTAATTAATTTTTCCAATGAATTTTATAGATTCCCTTGATACCATAGTAATATAATAAAATATTTTTATTGAGGATAACAACTTATCTTTATATTTCTAAAAAACCTGGAATTAAATAGTGTCAAAATTGATAGAATTTATATTTTGTTAAAATAATGTACTATAAAATTAATTACAAAATATATTTTTTTAAAAAAATATATAATAATTATTATGTAGACTAAAATGTTCTAAATTATACATTTTTGGTATAATTTAATTTAAATAAGTAAATATTGAACTCTTTTAGTATTGAAACATTTGTTATCTTAATTAAAATTAAATAGAATATCTAATTGTTATTTAAAATGATAATGTTTAAATTGAAATAAAAACTCTTTAAAATTCTATTTATTGATTATATTTCAATATTATCATATCTTATCTTATAATATAACTCATTTTAGATGTATTTGGATTTATTTTCTAGTTATTATAAATTAATAGTTTCAAAAATACCAATAGTTCCCCTCACTTTAATTATAAAAGGACACCTCCTCCCTCATTTCTCTACAAATCATTAATCCATAAAGATATTATATACCCTACCCATTTCTATTTTCAACTTCTCTATAAAAATTCTAGTTTTCATGTTCTTCATTGAAGGGCAACACTAGTGCTCTAAGAGAAGAATAGAGGAGGCATGTCGAAGAAGAGGTAATATCATTTACCGGTTCTTTCAAAGTTCTTTATTCTTATACTTCAACCTCACGAGTTGTTTCATTATAAAGTAATAAATATAGATTAATTTATATACTAAGAGGTTATTATTATTATGAAACATACATTTTCCACCTTCTAACCATCCTATGAAAAATGAAACCACCACACATGCGTAAGTAAGACTTTCCATTTCCACACCCTTGTGAACTATGTTTTTCACCACCACCTTACATGTATTGGTAAAATTATGGAAGTAATAAATATATATGATTCTAAAATATGATATTAATTTTGACATTTTGTACACCATCCACTTCAATACTATTCGAATGATATCGTTGCTCGTGTGTAAGTAAGACCTACCGTCTCTAGGATGTGATTGGATTCATTCTACATGATCTTCATTAAAGCATGATAGTATAAATTTAAATAATGAATAAACATGGTATCTATTATGTAAATATAATTTTATAATGATAAAACTATGACCTAATAAGGATAACCATATCATATTCGGTAAAACATGTATAAGATCATAAAGCAGTTAACACCCAAATAATGAGTTATAGTGAAATTTTACTAACAAATGATGATAATATTATAATATATGATATCATAAAAATAAATATGCATATGTTAGAAGTCAATAACAATATTTAAATCATTATACAAGAGTTTCAGATATATAATAAGCATATTAGACCAGATGTAAGAGATTATTTTGTCTCACTTTTATTTCTGTGGGCATATGCCTTATACACCATCTAATTATTTTGTGTGGGATTTATGTTACCCATGAAAGTTATTATTATTATTATTATAAAGGTTATGATATTTAAATATGCATAGAATATTGTTTATTTTATGAGCTATACGATTCGACTGATTTTATATTAGTAAGTGTTAATTTTGGAATCTCATTTTTAACTGAGATTGATTATACATAAGTATGAACTAGGGATATATTTATCATCCATGTCCGTGATTTATAAAAATGTTTTCATAAAATTATTCTTATTCTTCTATGTATCTTTAATTTCATTTTTACCCATTTTTTAATTTTACTACATGGTATATATAGAATATTTATTTTGTTTACCATATGATATACTTTTTGAATTTTTAGGAAAAATTATGAGGAGAACGTTTTTTAACTTATACAACATGAATAGATATTTTAGTTTCCGGATTTCTTATTTCTATGAAGCTTTCACTACATTATTTGAAGTTTCTTTTTAAATATTAATCGTTTTCTTTTAAAATTTCTTGGAATTTTGAGAAATGAACACTTTTTTAAAAAAGAAAATATATTTTCCTCCAGAATTAAGTTCAAGTGTTATATCAAAATTATTTTCCATCTAAGATGACATAGGGTTATATCCCTATTATTAACTTTATTTGATAGTGGTGGTGATAGAATTTATGTATGAATACCATTTATTTTATATGGATTATGATGGAATGAAATTTATGAAACCCATTTTATTTCATGGGTTAAGCTATGATGAATGATTTATGTTTTTGTGGCACATATAATAACGATTTCATTATGATATGTGTGGGACCTATATATCCCTCCAATGCATTGGTTAAAGATTTATACCTCATGAGGTAGACATGACTAGAATGAAAAGTAAATCTAGTTCAGTAATACATAGCTGGAACGACATGTAAATCTAGTTCAGTAATACAGGGATGGAACAACAAGTAAACCCAATTAAGTTATGGACTTTGTCCATTATGATGGTTTTGGAAGAAATGCCTTAGATACTATGGAAATCATATTATGTCCTTATTTGTTTTACACAATTTCATGTTTTATGCTAAATCTATTTTATCATGGATAATGTTTCTTTATGATCTGTGCCTTACATACAACCGAGATTTATTTCATAACTCAATATTTTGATATTCAAAAGCTCTATTCATGGTTGTACATTCTTATGATAATGTTATGTATCATGTTTTCCATTCTTATTCTTATTAAGCATTTGAGCTCACTTTTTTCATATGTTTTCTTTTCCCCAAGATTTAAATAATGATTTTAGGTATTAAAAAAAAAGGGAAGATCATTATGGTAGATGTTGAAGATCATTAACCAAGTCAGAATATTATGTTCTCTATTTACAACGAAACTAAACTAATACGGACTTTGGTAATTTATTTGTGTCATGTATTATGTATTCAGAAAAAGTAATGTAATGTCTATGTATGTCATGCTTGGTTTGTTAGAGTGGGTATCAGAGTGAAGGTTTAGTTAACCTATGGAAAGCAGGGTGTTTAAACATTACTAAGATCCCTATAGTAATTTATAAGGTATGTTTAGGGATGTCTCTAAGTTTAAGCCAAACTATAGGTTACAGTATTATAATTATGTTAATGATCATGGATAACCAAGGATTAAACCTGAGATGTTAGAGATTAAAATTACTCCCTATTGATTATATTGTTTTCCTCGTATGATTTTCTCCCCTCACACTATTATTTTTGGGTTTTAGAAAATGGCTAGAAATAGGAGTATTAATGTTAATGGAGAATATGATGGACAATGGAATGATATTCTTCCTCAGAAACCAAAAAAATGGGAGTCGTAATGTGAAACATCATTGTTTTTCCTAATTATAAATATCATAATATAATCAATAATCTTAACATTGGTGAGTTTGCTGACAAGGATAATAAAATAATGATAGAGTATCATGGTGATCATAGAAGAAATAAATTTCAATTTTCCTCATGTAAATCATGTGGGAAGAGGAATCAAAGAGAATGTTTCAAAAGAATTGGAAGATGCTTTGGTTGTGGAAAATAAGGACAAAAAGTCATTAATTGAAAACTAAAATGTTTAGATAACACAGTGGAAAAATATAACGGTATTACTAAGACATCAAAGATAGTTAAATGTTTTAAATGCATAATGTAAGACCATTATGAAAATTGATTCTCTATGTGGAAATCTCATGAAGAGAATAAGCCTAGTCGTATGGGTAGTATTTACGTTGCTGATGATAAAGAGACTATAAATGTTATATGAGATTAAAGATTTGTTAAGGAATAAAACAATGAAGCTATGTCAATGGTTTAAGAAGATAGTGGAATAATTTAATGTTTATCAAGAATAATGTAGTGTATGTAATTTTATGGTACCATGGAATAAATAAACATCTATAGATTGTAACACAATTACTTTTCCTTAAGTATATAAAAGTATATGTTGAATGGTACCGATAACCATGAAAAGTTATTCAGATATTTGTTGAAAACACATGATATTCAAATAAGAATGGGATAAGGATATAATGAGTTGTTTGATAGTATTAATGACACGTGGGCTGATAAAAGGAAAAAGTTATATTATGGTTTGATTATATAGTTTTTTTGATATTTTGGCTGTGTGGAAAGAGTTAATTTTGTCACAATAGATTTTTTCCCTAAAGTTGTATGGTAATTCATATTATTACATTGTTTCAAGAGAATAAATTCTTAAGATATTCATATTCTTGAAATGTAAAAACAAAGAACCAATGAGATATGGGTGATAAATGTTATGTCAATTTTGTTCACCTCTCTCTAAAGTTTTATAATTTTAGTTTTTGGAAGGATTATAATGTTATCCATTTATGGATAGTATAAGTAATATTATAGTTGAAGTTTTTTCAAATAATGTACTATTTCACTATAGGTGGTCTTATGCATATTTGATTACTTATGCTAAATTTTTTTTTGAGAAAGATGAAATAAACTATCATTATATCACATGATCTTCTAACACTTCAGGAATGAAAAATTCAACATCATTTCTTTAAATAAGAGATGAAGTGGAAATTACTCAGGGAACAACAAATTAGGAATTTTACTAAAATCAAGTATGTATTTCTTCTGATGAAAAATTCATCAACTTTACTAAACGTATCTTGAAACCAAAAATGCCATGCCAATACCTTCTTATCTGATAAATCAGTTGGTCTCTTAAATCATCACAGATTTGTGGACTTCTAGTAATTAACTTCCTCCAAACCTTATTCTTTATAACTATCTATCAGAAAATGATGGTTATATTTATCTTTCATATATATGTTTTCACTTCCCACCTATGTTCTCCTATGTGAAAACAAAATGAAGAGTTACATGGGTAAACATTATGTTTCTTACTTTTATTTTTAAAATGTATTTTAGTATTCCTTTTTACGATGTGGGTTTCTATGAAAGAAACTTCCAATTAGTAAACCTTTTATAACCCCGACGAATTTCGAGGGCGAAAATCATTTTAAGGGGAGATGAATGTAACACCCTAAGATTTTATGAGATAGATTATTTTCAATTTATTTGATGACTTCTATTGTACACCACACCAATATTAGCTTGCACTATACACAACATTTTATTTTCTTGTATTATATGCAACACTATTCTTGTCTTGCGTTACAGGCATGATTAACCTTCCTCGATAGCTTGCGTTGTACTGAATACTGAGTTTCATTAAAGAGTGATATATTATTAAAATATTATAATTTAATAGGATATAAACTATTCATTATGAATAATACTAATCACATTTTGAATTTTAAACAATGTTAACATTCATCTTATGTTATTTCTAGACATTATATAAGAACGAATTCATTTTTTTGGATAAAAGATGTATTTGTTTTATAAAAATGCAGTTTTGTCACCTTTTGATGGTGCAACCATTTTAAATATCGTTTTTAACACTTTTATATATTATATTTTATAAAATAATATTCTTTTTTTTTGTTTCAAATATAAAAATTTACTTTGGTTGAATTTTTTGTATTTTTATTATAAGTTTCTTTTTTTATAAATAGTGAAAATACTGATTTTTTTTCTTTTAAAGTAATTAAATTGTAATATTATGTTTCAGATTAGTTTTAAATTTTAATTAGTCCATTTTATTAAAATTATTGTTTATGAAAATTATTTTATACATGAATTTATTATAAAAATATTTTCCATTTAAACATGTGTAATTTTGCAAAAAACTTTTTTCGTGACATTTTAACAGTTTTATTTTAATTTTAATTTTGAAACTTATGTGTGTTGCATTTTAAAAAAATCGATTTGAAATTTGTATTTAAGAGGTCCAAATTCTATAAGTAGGTCCCATTTAGTTTTGACCAATATAAATAGTAACTATAGTAAATTAAATTTCCACTGTAAAGGGTAAATTAGTTATTTTTAGTTAAAAATAAATTTATAATGACTACAAAATAACCGAAAAAAATGAAAAAAATTTTATTTTATTAATAAAATTACACCCTTAACACACAAGTATGGAAATTATGTCATTTCATGGACACTTTTCCCTGAAAATGACTTAAATAATATTTAAATCAAAGAATGACACAAAGTGTCATTTTCATTAAATTTAATATCTTTTATGTATTCACATATGACAAAATGGGTGGTATAAACGAATATAAATGGTAAATTTTAACTTAATAAACACATTTCCTTAATATAAATTTACCTTTGACGTTTTGAGGCCATTTGGGATATATTATGGTATTTATAATATTTTATTTAATAAAAATTTAAAGATGTCACATTCATGTTTTTAATAATATATCATTTTAAAAATATGGTTATAAAGAAGATAAATTCTACTATAAATACTTATTTAAATTATAAAATGTGTATATTTATCATAGTAATTTATTTTTAATTTTTAGGTAAGAAAAAATTACCTTATTGTTTTATATATGGATGATGCAGAAAATATATAATTGATGAAAAATCAATAAACTAATTATTATTAAAATTATAATAACCATTAAAGGGATAAAAACATTACCAAATTTTATTTTTAGAGTAGTTATCTACCATATTAATCTAATGGTCTAATTATAGTCTATTTTGAGTCATATGGAATTGATTCAGTCAATTATATTATTTTATTTAAATTAATGTTAAAATTGTCCCATTCATACTTTAATAAGAATAAAATTATTCATGTTGGATTTTTAGGAAGATAAATTAGAATAAATATGTTTTTATGAAATATAGTAAATTTATATTCATACTAATATTTTATTTTAAATTTTTCTTTATTAAATAACTATATTAATTAATCAAAACATATAGATGTATTAAGTATTTTATTAAAGTAAATATACAAATAATGTTATTACAAATATTAAAATAAATATAGTTTTGGATAATTAAATTATCCAATGAATTTTCTAGTATTCCTTGACCCATTAGGGATATAAAAAATTTTTATTTTAAGGATAACCATATATCTTCATATTTCTAAAAATCTGTGAAATGGATAGTGTCAAAATTGACCCAATTGATATTTTGTTAAAATAATGTTTTATAAAATTGTTTAAAAATAATTAATTTTTTTAAAAAATATAGAATAATTATTATATGGTCTAAAATGTTATCAGTTATTCATATATGGTATAATTTAATTCAATTAAGTAAATATTTTACCCTTTTAATATTGAATCATTTGTTATCTTGATTGGAATTAAATAGAATAACTAATTGGTAATTAAAATGATATTGTTTAAATTGATATACAAACTTGTATAAATTCTATTTTTTGATGATATTTAAATATTATCATATCTTATATTCAAATATATATCATTTTTCAGGTATTTGGATTTATTTTTAAATTATTATTAATTTATAGTTTTAGAAATTCCAAAAGTGTCCCTCACTCCAATTATAAAAGGACACATCTTCCCTAATTTATACACTACTCATTAAGCCTCCATGATTGAGTATAACCTGCCCATTTAGCTTCTCAACTTCCCAAGAAACATTCTAGAGGTCATTTTCTCTTCAAAGACCAACTCTAGTGCTATAAAACGAGTTTTAGAGGAGACACTTTGAAGAAGATATAATATCATTTACCGATTATTTCAAACATCTTTCTTATTCTACATCCACCTCAAGAGTTGATTCATTATAAATTAATAAATTCATTATTACATATATATTAATAAGTTATTATTTTTTTGAAACAACTATATTCCACCTACTACTTATAATATGAAAAATGTAATCTCCATGCATGCTTGCGTACGACTTTCTGTATCCACACTATGGTGTACTCTGTTTTTTACCAACACCTTACATAGATAGGTAAAATAATGAAAGTAATATAAATATATGATTATTACAACATGATATTGATTCTGAAATTTTATACACCATCCATATCATAACCATTCAACAACTATTCGAATGAAATCATCGCTCGTGCGTACGTCTGACTTACCGTCTCCACGATGCGATGTGATTCATTCTACATGATCTTCTTTAAAGAATGATTATATAATTGTAAAGAAGGAATAAACATGGTATAAGTTATTTTAATATCATTTTCTAATGATATAACTATGATCTAAGAAGGAGAACCAGAACTTAGTCGATAAAACATGCATAAGAATATAAAGTAGTTTACACCCAAATAATGAGTAACAATGAAATGTTACTAACTAAAAATGATAATATTATCATATATGATATCATAAAAATAACTATGCTTATATAGGAAGTAAATAACATTATTTAAATCATTATATAGGAGGTTCTAACACATACAAATCATTTCTGGATTAAGGTAAAGGATTATTTTGTCTCACTTTTATTTCTGTGGGACATATGGCTTATACACCATCTAATTATTTTATGTGGGGTTAATGTTACCCATGAAGGATTTTATTAATATTATTATGAAGGATATGGTATTTAAAAATTCATATAATTTTCATTATTTTATGAGGTATATGATTCCATTGATTATAATTTGTTAAGGGAAAATTTTACAGTCTTATTTTTATCAGAGATTTTTTATACGTAAGTATTTACTGGGGATATATTTATCATCAATGTTCATGATTTCTAAAAATGTTTTCATAAAATGCTAAATATTTTTCTGTGTATATTTAGAGTCATTTTAATAATTTTTTAATTTTACTACATGGTATTGATGTAATTTTCTTTTGTTTAACATATGATGTACTTTTTAACTTTTCTGGAAAAAGTACGAGGAGATTTTTTTTAACTTATACAGAATGAATAGATTTTTACGGTTTCATGATGCCTTATTTAATTGAAGCTTCATCTACACCATTTCATGTTTTTTTCACAAACTAAAATATTTTCTATTAAAATTGTGTGACATTGTGAGAATGTAAAATGTTTTCTAAAAAGAAAGGACATTTTCCTGTAGAATTAAGTTCATATGTTATATCAAAATTATTTTCCATCTAATATAACATAGGGTTATATCCATTTTATTTGCTTGATCCTTGATTTTATTGTGTTTATGATGGAATTATTTTTATGAATCCCATTTATTTTATATAAAATATGAAGAAATTATGTTTAATAAACCCATTTTATTTCAGGGGTTATGCTATGTTGAATGATTTATGTTTATGTTTCACATGTAAGAATGATTTCATTATCAGATGGGTGGGGCCTATATCTCTCTCCAAATTCATTGGGTAAATATTTATATATCATGAGATAGATGTGATTAGAATGAAAAGTAAATATGGTTCTGTAATACATGGTCGGAATGACAAGTAAATCTGGTTCAGTAATACATGGATGGAACGACAAGTAAACCCAATTCAATAATGGACATTGTCCATTATAATGGCCTTGGAAGGAATGCCTTGGATACTATAGAAATAATATTTTGTGCATATTTTTTCCCACAATTCCATGTTTTATTACAATACTATTTTATTATGGATAATGTTCTTAATTGATATATACCATATGTACTACCACGATTTATTTCATAACTCATTATTTTGATTTTTTTCATGATTATCCTTACTTAGAATTTGAGATCACCCTTTTTATACGTTTTCTTTTCCTTAGGATATAAATAATGGTTTTAGTTAGAGAAACAAAATGGGAATATCATTATGGGAGATGTTTAAGATCTTTCCCTAAGTTATAAGATTATGTTCTATGTTTCCAATGATACAAAACTAATATGGTCTTTGGGAGTCAGTTTGTGTCATGTATTACGTATTCTGCAAAGTTAATTTAATGTCCATGTACATCATGCTTCAGTCCTTAGAATTGGTATCAGAGCGAATGTTAATTCAAACTTTGGAAACTAGGGTGTGGAAAATTTAGTGAGATCCATAGAGTTATTTCTAAGGTATGTTTTGGGATGTCCCTAAGGTTATGTCTAACTATAGGTTACAACCCTAGAATTATTGTAATGATCATGAATAATGTAGGATTAAACCTAATATATTATAGATTGAACATACCCCTCATTGATTATATTTTTTTCCTACTATTCTTTTCACCTCTTGCACTATTCTTTTTGTGTTTTGGAAAATGGATGAAAATAAGAATATTCATGTTAATGTAGAATATGATAGACAATGGAATGATATTCTTCATGAGAAGTGAAATGAAATGTGAGTTGGAAGGTGAAACATTGTTATTATACCTAATTTTCATTCTCATAATATAATCAATAACATCAACTTTGGTGAGTTTCTTACATAGCTAATAATAGATAGATAGAGTTTCATGGTGATTATAGAGTGAATAAAGTTTAATTTTCCTCATGTAAATCAAGTGGGAAGAGGCACTAAGGATAATGTTTCAAATGAACTAAAAGATACTTTGGGTGTGGAAAATAAGGATAAAAATCAATTAATTTGAAACCAAATGGTTTAGTTAACATAATAGACAAGGATAATAGTATCACAAAGACATCAACAATAGTTAAATTTTTTAAATGTTGAATGTAAGTGAATTATGCAAACTGATTCCCTAAGGGAAAATAAAATGAAGAGAATCAGCATGGTCTTATGGGTAGTATTTATTTTTCCAATGATGAGGAGGCTAAAAATGATATATGAGGTGAAAGATGTGTTATGAAATAAAATGATGAAGCTAGGACAATGGTTTAGGAAGATATTGGAATGATTACATGTTTATTAAGATTAATGTTGTGTAAGTAATTTTAGGGTACTATGGAATAAAGAAACATTGAATTATTGTTACATAATTATTTTTCTTTATGTATTTGAATGTATATGTTGAGTGATACAGATAATAATGAAATGTTATTAAAATATTTTTTTAAAACACATGAAATGTGAATAATAATGGGATAAAGAGATAATGAGTTATTTGATAGTATTAATGACCCTAGGACTGATATAAGGACAAAGTGATATCATGGTTTGAGTATATAGATTTTTTGTTATTTTTGGTGCATGGGAAGAGTAAATTTTGATAAAATTCATGTTTTTTCTAAGGTTATATAGTAATTTATATTATTACATTGTTTCAATAGAATACAAGATTAAGGTATTCATATGTTTGGAATGTGACATCAAAGAACCACCTTATGAGATATGGGAGAAAAATGTTATGTT
This sequence comes from Viscum album, assembly GCA_963277665.1. Taxonomy (NCBI): domain Eukaryota; kingdom Viridiplantae; phylum Streptophyta; class Magnoliopsida; order Santalales; family Viscaceae; genus Viscum; species Viscum album. The sequence continues at coordinate 1,685,719,548 of OY728147.1, read as the reverse complement.
GATCAAGTTCAACCATTTCTAATGTTTTTAAATTATTATATTTTAAGGATTGTGATGTTATCCATTTATGGATAATATAAGTTATATTAGAGTTGATGTTTGTTAGAATAAATTATTATCTCTTTATAGGTGGCCTTATGCATATTTGATTACCTATGCTAACATTTTTGTTCAGATAGGTGGAATGACATATCATTCTACTATATGATCTTATAAGACTTCAATAATGATAAATTCAACATCATTTATTTAAATAAGAGATGTAGTAGAAATTTTTTTGGGAATGAACAATAGTTCTATTGTATTGAAATCAACTAAGTATTTATTCTCATGCAAAATTCATCAGCTTTATAAAAAGGATATTGAAACAAAAAATGTTATCACAGTACCTTCAAATTTGATGAATCATATGGTCCCTTAAATCATCACATATTTATGGATTTATTGTAGTTAAATTTCTCAAAAACTTATTATCTATCACTATCTTTCAGACCTTGAAGGTTATATTTCTCTTTCATATACATGTTATCACTTCCCATATATGTTCTCCTATGTGGAAACCTACCGATGTGTTACTTTGGGTAACCCTTATGTTTCTAATGTTTCTCTTTAAAATGAAGTTGTATTTTTCCTTTTTATTGTGTGGGTTTCTATGAAAGAAACATTCAAGTAGTAAACCTTTTATAACCCCGATGAATTTTGAGGGTGAAATTTATTTTAAGGGGCATAGAATGTAACACCATGAGATTTTATGAGATATATTATTTTTAATTTCATTGATTTCTTGTTTTGTACACTACAACAATATTATATTTCACTATAAATAACACCATAACATCTTATAGTATATGCAACACATTTCATGGCTTGAGTTTCATGCAAGAGAGACCTTCATTGGTAGCTTGCATTGTACACAATACCATGTTTAACTAAACAATGATATATTATTATAATATTATTATTTAATGGACTATAAACTTGTAATTTTGAATATTATTATCCAAATTTTGAATTTAATATAATTTTAATATTCATCTTATGTATTTTCTAGACCTGATATAAGAAAAAAATTCAATTTTATGTATAAAGGAAATATTTATTTCAAAAAATGCAGTTTTCCTCCTTTTAATGGAGCACCCATTTGAAATATTATTTAAACACTTTTATATACTTTATTAGATATAACAAACGTATTATTTTATTTTAGATTATAAAAATTTACTTTGGTTTAATTTTTGGTATTTTTTGGATATGTTACATTTTTGTTGATAAATAGTGAAAATACTGATTTTATTATTTGAAAGTCCTTAAATAGTTAAATTATATTTTGGATTATTTTTAAATTTTAATTAGTTCATTTTTATCCAATTAAGTTTTTTTAAAATCATTTTATACATGATTTCATTATAAAAACATTTTCCATTTAAAAAGGGGAATTTTTCTGAAAAACTGTTTTTTGTAATATTTTAACAGTTTAATTTTAAATTTAATTCTGAAACTTATTTGTGTTAAATTTTTAAAAATGGATATCGAGTTTTTATTCAAGAATAAAAAAATTGGTATGTATGTCTCTTTTATTTTGGACCAATATGAATAGTAACCATGATAAATTTTATTACCACGGTAAATAGTAGATTATGTAATTTAGGTTAAAAATAAAATTATAATGACTATAAAATGACCAAAAAATAAAAAAAATTATTTTATGAATGTTATTGGACTCTTAACTATTAATTATCTAAATTATGTCTTTTAATGGACACTTTTCCATGAAAATGACTTAAATAATACTTAAATAAAAAACACATAGTGACATTTTCTTGGTCTTCAATATCTTTTATGTGTTCACATTTGAAAAAATGGGTGATATAAACAAATATAACTGGTAAGTTTTAACTTAAAAAACCAATTTCCATAATATAAATTCAATATTAACGTTTTGAGACCATTTAAGATATATTATGATATTTATAATATTTTATTTAATGAAGACTTAAAGATTTTACATTCATGATTTAAAAAACTTATCATTTTCAAAATATAGTTATTCAAAAGCTAAATTAGTCTAAAAATACTTATTTTAAATATAAAATATTTATATTTATCAAGGTAATTTATTTGTAATTTTTAGGAAAAATTTAAATACCTTAATGTTTTATATATTAATGATGTAAAAAATATTTAATTGTTGAAAAATCAATAAACTAAATGTTATTAAAATGATAATAACCATTAAAGGGCCAAAACACTTTACCAAATATTACTTTTCAAGTATATATATACCATAATCATCCAACAGTTGAAATATGGACTATTTGGATCCATATTTAATTGATTAGGACAATCATATTATTTTATTTTAAGTAACGATTAAATTGTCACATTCATACTTTAATAAGTATAAAATTGTTAATATCGGATTTTCAATTTGATAAATTTTCATACATATATTATTATGAAATATAGTAAATTTTTCTTCATAATAGTGTTTTATTTTTATTATTTATTCATCAAACATGTATATTAAATAATTAAAAAATATTGATGTAGTAATTATTTTATTAAATGAAATATCAAATAAATGTTATTAAATACATTTAAATAAATATAATTTTAAATAATTAATTTTTTTCAATGAATTTTTTAGATTCCCCTAACCTATTAGGGATATAATAAAACGTTTTTTTTCGAGGATAACACCTTATGTTGATATTTCTAAAAATCCATGAAATGTATAGTGTCAAAATTGACATAATTGATATTTTTTAAAATACTGTTCTATAAAATTATTTAAAAATCATAAAACAATTTTAAAAAATATATAATAATAATTATATGGTTTAAAATGTTCTAAATTATTTACTTATTGTAAAATTTTAATCAAATAAGTATATATTGTACCCTTTTAAAATTTAAATATTTTTTATCTTTATTAAAACTAAATAGAATAACCAATTGTTAATTAAAATGATAATGTTTAAATTGAAATCAAAACTTTTTAAATTTATATTTGTTGATTATATTTCAATATTATCATATATTATATTCTAATATATCTCATTTTTGAGGTATTTGGACTGATTTTAAAATTATTATAAATCAATAGTTTCTAAAATTCCAAAAACATCCCTCACTCTAATTATAAATGGACACCTCCTCCCTCATTTCTACACAACTCATTAAGCCTTAAATATCATATATAACCCACTTATTTATCTTCTCAAAATTCTTAGAAACATTCTAGAGGTCCCGGTCTTATTCAAAGACCATCTCCAATGATTTAATAGGAGATTTAGAGGAGGCACATCGAAGATGAGGTAATGTCATTTACCGATTCTTTCAAACTTCATTATTCTTGTACTTCCAACTCACAAGATGTTTCATTATAACATAATAACTCTAGTAGTAATTATATAATGATAGTTTATTAGTGCTATGAGACAACCATATTACACCTTCAACCCATCCTATGAAAAATGAAATCACCACGCGTGTGTACGCAGGGGTTACCATGTCCACTTTGTTGTGTACTCTATTTTCACCACCTCCTTACTTGGAAGGGTAAAATGATTGAAGTAATAACTATATATTATTATTATAATAGGATATTGATTATGAATTTTTCTACACCACCTACTTCAAAACCATTCAAGAACTATTCAATCGATATCATCGCTCACATGTACATACGACCTACTGTCTCCACAATGGAATGTGATTCATTCTACATGATCTTCATTACTGAATGATTATATAAATGTATAGAATTAATAAACATGGTATCTATTATTCTGATATCATTTTATAATTATATAACTATGTCCTAAGAAGGAGAACCTGAACTTATTCAACAAAACATGCATATGAATATAAAACAGTTAACACTCAAATTATGAGAAACAATGAAATGTTACTAACAAAAAATGATAATATGATCATATTTGATATCATAAAAATAACTATTCTTATATATAAATTCAATAAAATTATTTAACTCTTTATATAGAAGGTTATGATATATACAAAGCTTATCATACCTAATGCAAGTGGTTATTTTTTCTCACATTTATTTCTATGGGATGTATGCCTTATACACCATCTAATTCTTTTGTGTGGTATTTATGTTTCCCATGAAAGTTATTATTATTATTATTTTTAATTTTATTGTATTTAAGTATTCATAAAATTGTATTTATTTAATGAGGTATACGATTGGACTGATTATAAATTTGTACAAGATAATTTTGCAATATCATTTTTATCCGAGATGGTTTATACGTAATTATTTCATAGGGATATATTTATCATCCATGTCCATTATTTATAAAAAAGATTTCAATTTTTTTTACTATTATTTTATGTATTTTTGAAGTAATTTTTACCCCTTTTTTACTTTTACTACATGGTATGGAAGAAATCTTTCTTTGGTTTACCATACGATGTACATTTTGAATTTTCCAGCAAAAGTTCGAGGATAATGTTTTTTTAACTTATACAGTATGAATGGATTTTTACAGTTTTAGGATGCCTTATTTCCATAAAGCTTCCTCTACACTATTTCTAGTTTTTTTTTCAAACTAAATTATTTTCTATTAAAATTGCATGGAAATTTCAGAAAAGAATGTCTTTTTGAAAAATAAATGATATTTTCCTCCGAAATTATATTCAATGTTATATCAAGATTGTTTTCCATCTATGATGACATAGTGTTATATCCCTGTTATTACATTGATTTTATTGTGTTTATAAAGGAATTATTTTTAGGAATTGCATTTATTTAATATATATTATGATATAATTATGTTTAATAAAACCATTTAATTTCATGTGTTATTCTATGATGAATGATTTTTGGTTTTGTTGAACATGAAATAATGATTTCATTATGTGATGGGTGGGACATATATCTCCCTACAATGCATTGGGTAAATATTTATTTCTCACTATATATCCATGACTGGAATGAAAAGTAAATCTGGTTCAGTAATATAGGGCTGGAACGAGAAGTAAATCTAGCGCAGCAATACATGGATGGAACGAAAAGTAAACCTGATTCAGTAATAGTCTTTTTCCACTATGATGGTCTTGGAAGCAATGCCTTGGATACAATGGAAATCACATTATGTACTTATTTGTTTTCCCAAATTACATTTTTAATTACAATTATATATTTTAATGTGTAATGTTCCTTTATGATTTGTGCCTTACATACTGCAAAGATTTATTTTATATCTAACGATTTTGATATTGAAATGTTTTTATCATGTTTTAACATTATTATGATTATGTTATGTATGATTTTTTCCATGATTATCCTAAATGATCATTTAACCTTGGAATTTTCATAGGTTTTCATTTCCCCATGATATAAAGAAAGGTTTTAGGTTGGAAAATGTAATGGGAATATATTTATGGGAGATTTTTAAGATCTTTCACCAAGTTTGAAGATTATGTTCCTAGTTTCCAAAGATAGTAAACTAATATGGTCATTGGGAATATTTTTTTTGTCATATATTACATATTCTACAAAACTAATGTAATTTACATATATGTCAAGCATGGTTCATTAGTAAAATTGTTTTTTCCAAAGAAAAGTGGTGCAAAAAAGAACAGGACCAACAAAGAGAGTCATAGAGTGCTCAATTTACGAGGTCTTTATTTGATGGTCACTGTTTATGGTGTAGAGGATTAAGAAATGTGGATTGATATTTATTATCAACAATATAGAGGAATGTACTGAAGCAGAATGATTTTGGTTATAAGAAAAAGAAAAATGTATCATCAAATGAGATTAATATTAAAAATCATGTTGATGATCTACAAGATGAATTTGTTCCATCATATTTTGAGGAATGTCAAGAGTATCAGTGCATACCGAGTATGATGTAAAAGACATGGTTTAAAAAGAAAATATCTGAGTAGGTAGTGGTTGCATAAATTGAGTTTATGGAATCAAAAACACACTGGGATATGGATCATTGATAGTGGATACATATCCCATATGATAGGAATTAATGCTCTGGGAATGGGAATCAGGTATGACAAAGAATGTATCATAAGATTTGGAAATAATAAAGGTTTGAAATTTATTGGATCTGGGAAATAAAAATATTGGGGGAATTATTTAAGACATGAATATTTCTTGGTTGTTGATGGACATAGATTCAAGTTATTAACTGTAAGTCAATTCTGTGACTCAATACACTCCATAATATTTTCCATGAAATTATGTGTCATTAAGGAATATGATGGTGCAGTTTTATTGCAGGGAAAGCATTAAAAAGAGATTTTACACCACCTGAGTGAGGAAGAAGATATATGATTTCTATCTAATGAAGAAGATAATATGTTATGACATAAACATCATGGCCAATTTATCCAGACATCCTTGGAATATCTGGAGAAATATGATGTTTCTCATGATCTCTATTAATTACCACATGACAGAATCAATATGTGTGATGCTTTGCAGCAAGGGAAGATCATTTGAAAAGCATAAAATCAAAAAAATCAAAGGACAAAAAAATTAATTGATTTGGTACATATTGATGTGTGTGGACCATTCTCACCAAGGTCTATTGATGGAAGGAGATACTATGTTCTATTCACTAAATATTTTTTCATAATAGTGTGGGTATCAATCATTACGCACATGTCTGAGGTATTCGGTTGCATTAAAATATATTAACAAGAAGTTGAAAATCTGTTTTATCAATATATATATATATATGATCTAAATAAATAATTTAATAGAGTTCAGAAACATCCAAGTGGTGTATTATCAATAGAAACATGGTATAAGGCATCAAGTTTTAGTAGTAAGACCTTCATAGTAGAATAGAGTAGTTGAGAGAAGAAATCAGATTATCCGAAACATGGAAAGAAAAATTCTCATTGAGAAAGGCCTTCTAGAGAAATTTTGTAAAGAGGAAAATTATAATAGTATTCTACACTTCAAATAGAGTGTTACTATGTACAAAAGAATAAAAGACTTCATATGAGTGATGGTATGACACGAAGCCATCATTGAAGTACTTTTGAGTCTTCAGAAGTAAGTGTTTCATTCTCAATAAGGATAAACATAAGAAATTTTAATCCCATGGAGATGAAATTATATTGAGTGGATAGTGAATGAAAAGAAATTTCTATAAATGCTTCAACTGGAGGCTAGGAAAGGTAGTTGAAAGTCTTGATGTGACTGTAGTGGAGAATTAGAAGAAACTTCAGCAAATAAATGTTACATCATAGGAGGATGGTGATGAAGTGATAAGAAGGTAAGTGGATGATCCACTTCTAGATGATGATTCAAAATAAGATTTATATTATAAAAAAGATGATCACTATTTTTTATCTACACAGAGATAGAAGAGATGAGATGAAATTGACAAATAGAACATAATTGGGGATCATATAGTGCCAGTGCCGACATGGAGGATGAAGTCTCTAAAAATGCATCTTATTTATCACATGTAGAGCCTATATGTTTTGATGAAGCAACAAGAGTTGAGAATTGGGTTCATGATATGAATGAAGATCTTGACTAAATTGAGAAGAATAAAATGTGGTAGATTGTTTTGAGGATAACAGATAAGAATGTAATCAATACTATATTGTTATTTCGTAACATGATGGTTGAAGATGGCGTGGTGATTAGAAAAAAATCATTAATAGTGTGAAAAGGGTGCTCCCAGATAGAAGTAATTTATGATGATGGATCATTTTCACCTGTTACAAGGCGAGAGATAACCAGATTATTTTTTTCAATAGTAGTACAAATAAACATAAAAGTGTTCTAGATGGATGTCATGTTAGAATTTCATAATGCAGTTTTGGAAGAAGAAGTTTATATTATGTAGGAATATTGTTTTCTCATTCATGAAGATGATAATAGAGTTTTTAGGTTGAATAAGGAATTATATGTGTTGAAGCAAGCACCAAGATTATGGTATTTAATACTAGATTGGTTTTTGAGGAAGCTCAGTTTTTAGTGTGGTAGAGTTTATTATAATATCTTTGTTAATAATGACAGTAATCAATGTATTATGGTTCTAGTTTATGTTGATGAAATAATACTTGTTGAATAAGATGAAGAACAATTTTGGTAGTTTTTTTAATTTAGAAAAGGTGATTTTGAAATGTCAATGATTGGTGAACTCATTTTTTTCCTTGGTTTAAAAGTTACATAAGAAAAGAATTTCATATTCATTTATCAATATAAATATTCCATGGATGTGATTAGAAGGTTCGTAATGGATAATTCAAGGATATAAACACTTCAGTGGCTATCTGGATGAAACTCTCATGGGATGAAGAAGTCAAATTAGTTAATGTCACTAAATATATAAAGATCATTGGATAGCTATTGTACTTAACAAGAAAAATACCTAATATATATTTTTGTAACATTCCTAGAAGAATGGTATCGAAGTGATCCCATGTAAATCCAATTTCCTATAGTAAAAATAATACTTTGGTATATCAATGAAACAATAATATTTGGGTAGATGTACAATGAAAAATATCATCAAGAGTTATTGGTATATACAGATGCAGATTGGGTCAGTTCAACGGATAACAGGAAATCAATGTTAGGTGTTTCATTCTATCTTGGTGGATTTTTTATTTATTATCTAAGAAGGAAACAAGACTGAATTTCATTGTGCATCAAATAAACTATGCCAATTGCAGCTACTCATGTGAGCACACAACTATTATGGATGAAGCCTCAGCTTGATGATATAGAATTTGAAGCAATGTCACCAATCACAATCCACTGAGATAATAAAAGTGCAATAAATATTATAAAAAAAATCCATTTCATCACTCAAGGGAAAAGCACATTGAAATCGTGTATCATTTTATGATGGAGAAGGTGTAGAAAGGTATTGTGAAGTTGGAGTATATTCTTAGAGAACAAAAAGTTGAAAACATTCTAAAAAAGGACTTACCCAAATAAGTTTTTGAACAACGTCAAAGGGATCTGAGAGTTCAATTGTCTTCCCTCACTTCAAAAAGTGTGGTTTTCTGACCCCATATCCCCATGGAATGGTGTGTTTATTACTAATATGATTACTTTTGTTCTTTACCATGTTACAAACCAAAAAGGAGTGGCCTTTAGGTTACTTGAAAACTAGGAGAAATTATGGATATTAAAAGGGATAAAATTTCATACTCAAGACACATAGATATGTTGTTAGGTGGAGCACTGGGATAGGGGGAGTTGAAGCTGATATGGGGAGCAATAACGTAGGGGGAATATTAAATCTAACGATGCTAGAAGTGATCGATAGAAGATTATACATCACAATAACTAAGGATCATGATGAAATAATAATATTGTTTTAAGAATGAAATGAAGTGATTCATTGATGAACATTACATTATACTCTAGTTACTCATGCCGATAATATCTCATGTGGGCTTAGAGTATATTTTGAGTACGTCTTTGACCACTAAATTTATTATAATAAGTAAATGATGATAGGAGAAGGAAAGAGATTTAACTATGTATCGAATTGTGTGGAGTTGACAATAAACCCAAATGGGGAGATTGTTGGGAAAAAAATCCCTCAAGGCAACCTCTTATTGTTTTTGGGGGTGATTATGTTTTTTGCAAAATCCAAATGACCGCTAATATGTACGGTTGGTGTTTCTTGAGGCAGGTGTTTAAGGTGGTGTAGTTTCCTATCATTTTTCTAATTTTTGTGCCTCAATATCGGGAATTTATTTTTTGAAAATGATGTAAATCCATATAGGGTAAAATAATTTGTAGATGGAAAAGGTCATTTCATGGACTGAAAAAGCAGGTACACGAAATGTCGAAGGATTTTCAATAAAGACATATTTTGTCATTGTAGCAGTATGTAGACTGTATAGGGAAAATTGTCCGTGGTAAGGATACGGTTCATGGGGGGAAATGGTTCCTGGAAGCCATGAAATATGTGGGATGTATTTTCATTGGAGAAAAGGTGGTAGTGATTTGAGGAGTCGTAAAGAAGTTTGTACATGGAAAATCTCATCCACCGCAAAGAAGGAAAGGCGTTTTGCAGACCACAAAGGGAAAATGGTTCACAATGGATGTACAGTATGTGGTAAAGGATGTACTGCATCAATGATTTTTTAAATATAAAATTATTGAATTTTGAGTATATATTTTATTATTTAAAGGACTGTTAATCCCAGTAGTAAAGAGAGTTATTTTCGTTAGAAAACATCTTCTCTCTACGATGAAAATCAGCTAAATCAGAAGTATTTCGTGGGAGAGTCTGAGAAGGAGAATATATTCATGAGGAGGATACCGTGACAGTTAATTAGTTCTTGGAAAATGGTATGTGAAAGGAAATTTTTGGGTAACTAAAGCCCACAATGGAAGAAACAGTCCATGAAAGAAGAAATTCTGTAGAAGAAGAGGTAGTACGTAGAGGTGGTACACAGAGGTGGTAAGAAGAGGGAGTATGCAGAAGAAGTATGCCAAGGCAGCATGTGGAAGAGGTATGTGAAGGTGTTTCATAGAAAAGTTGATCCACGAATCATTAATGCTACATGGTACAATGCAGTTCACATAGGAAGTAAGTTGTTTTTGAAGGGACCAGAACAGTTTTTGAAAGCAATTTCCATGATCTAATATTACACAAAAAAGTGTATTTCAACTACGGGTGAAAAATGAACTTCAATAACACATCTATCTATAGTTTAGGATGCATTATTTAATAAAAATTATGGGACCTACATGGCTATAATTTCTGAGTGGATCCCTTACAAGAGAAGTGATCAAAATAAGAGGAAGAAGATGAACCTTCGCACTGGTAGTGAGTAAAGAAAGAGACATAGAGAGTGACCCTTGGAAATGTATTGAGAAGTCCCTAAAACATGTAGATGTAGTGATACTGGGTATAAAAGTTATCTCGCCCAAAACATGTAATTGGATGTGAGATTTAGTGAATTTGGTACATTGTCACATCACCATTGTATACTCCTTGGACATATCCCATTGAGGGTGATCCCAGTAAAATCATTGTGTCATGTACATGATTTCATTTCTAATAATATATTTCTATGTTGGAAAGAGAGAAGTGAATTTTGTTTAACGAAGAAAAAAGATATGAAGGGCAGTAGTTTTAATATTTCAAACCTAGATTCACCCCCCTCGCTGGGTATTTGACATAGATGTCCTGATAAAAATTCATACGTAATTTTGTAATACAACATAACAGTGTAAAAGAAAAATCTTCCAAGATGATAAAAATAGTATTCCATATCCATAATTCAAATGCAATTCAATCCAATAGATTTTGTTAAATATGTCAATATGATGAAATTTATAAAATACAGATCCTATTTTTATTTGTTCAGATATTAGTGCGATTATTATAAGGATTCCATCAGTATAAAAGACAAGTCCAGAAGTCTTATATCTAATCTGATAAGGTAAATGAAATTGCAATTGATTTCATACACATTACAATAATCATAATGGATACAGTTATTATAAATTAAATAATACTTAATAAATACTTTTATGTATGTTAAAACCCATACGTTTTCTGTAGAAACATTATAAAAATTATTTAGAATTAAAAAGTTAGTAATCAAGTTTTTAATAAAGAGTGTGATTTGAAAAACAAAAGGAATGGAAACGTTATAATGAAACATTTGACACTACAATCACCCCCTTTTTGGAGAGCATAATCCACAAGACTTACATAATTAATAAAAATTTAATAACTTAATTTCATTATCTTTTAGGTACATCATATTCAGAATTGAACTATAAAAACTAATATACCCCTGAGATTTAAACTTTTTTGAAAAAATAAATTAAAACGACTAATTCTCCCTTATGATAAAAAACCCATAATGATAATATTCTATTCTTTAAACATATTTATCTTTAGCATACATAAACATTTCCCCCTTTCAAAAATAATTCTCCCCCTTTGTGAATTTCGAAAAGGAATGGGAAAAGATCTTGTAATACCTAAATAGTGATAGAGAAAAAAAAATATACGAAACAAAAATAATGAAATATATAATCATTGACAAAAATTATGGATGAATATTAAACCAATTATAATAGAGAAAAAATTTCGACAAATGTATTTGGATGAGAATATTAGGTCATGCAACTAGTCAGATAAAATAGTTTTCCGAAACAAAATATAAAAAGGGTTCAGGAGAAAAAAATCAATCCTTCTCCACAAATTTATTCACAATGGATTTTATTTTCTTGAACTTAATTTAGACTTGGTCTAACTTCTCAATATTTTCATCCTAGATCTGGATCTTTTATTCTTGATTATGAATTTTCTTATCTTGAATTTGAATATTTTCCTCTTGGCATGAAGGTCTTTGAGAAAACTCATTGTTCAGCGCACTGGAATCCTCATTAAAAAATTTAAGTCTCTTTATCTGATCCTCTAAATACATCATCATTTCATTCATCTTAATTACAGTCGTAGTATTATTTTTAGTTTGATATTATAATGATTGTTCAAAAATTACTCTTTCTATCACATCCATTGTTAATTGGTGAAAATATTCTACAAATTCTTTCAGGGCCTTCTTTATATCTTCAAAATTAACATCAAAATGTTTGAGATTGGTATTGACTTGATGAGACCACATAGTCACTTGACTACATTATTTTCAATAAATCTAATAAAAAACATTATGGTGTTTGAACTCAACTTATGTTCTTTTGAATTTCTCTATCAGTATATTTGTCAAGTCTGATTTTTGATTAAAACAATCCTGAAGCTTCTGGAATTGGGACTCAAGATTATATAAATAAGGAACTATTACTTCATTAATTTTACATGTTTAAATAATAAAATCTAATCTTTCTAAATAAATTGTTCCGGATAAATATGATTGATTTTATTCTTGATTTCCAGGAGGTATGATGCAGCTGGTTTTGATTTCATCTCGAATTCTTTTCCCTTTGTATTTCTTTATAACTAACTTTTCAATATCATTTGAACCATTTTCATCCATATTATTATTATTAGAAATTTCATGAACTTCATGATTCTTATAATACATTGTTTTATAATTATAAACTACTTCATCCTTCTTTGATAAAGACTGGTCTACCTTAGTTTACATTTTCTGGGCACTATCAGATCTGAAAATCTGATCAACAGATGAGGGTATTTTTGATAATGACTATTTCTTAATAGAAAAGTGTTATTTAACATCATTTTATTTGAAATAATTTTCTTCTTATTCATCATAAATATTTTTATTTTAATCCCCTTCACCATCATCTTCATCATTCTCATCATTGTCGTATTCACTTCATTCCACTTTCTCTTACTAGTTGGATTCTTATACCTGATTAATTTCTTTTACCTTTTCTCATAAAAAATTACATATGTTGTTTTTATATTTTCAAAAATAGTATAATAAAAAAAATCAACTTGTTTATTTTCAAGTAAATACAATCCATCATGTGGAATTGATGGAATAACATTTACAGAAGCAATTTCCACTCCTTTCATCAATGAGTCATCTAAATTAGAAACTTAAATATTATTCTTTTGATTATATTCTATAGATAATTTTTCTATAGTTTGGAAACCATGTAATTAGATACTAAGAGCTTCAGATTAGTTGAGTTGGAATTTAGGGCCTCCATCCTTCCTTTCCACTCCCCCCCCATTATTTCACTACTTCACCTGAGAATTTATTTTGTTTCTTCTTTTTTATTGAAGGAAGGGAGTCGACAATTCTATTCTAAACCCAAAATAAAATCTAATATTTCTTATTTAATAGGTTTTTACATTGTATGTAGGATCTTGGTTATTATTTATAATCTTCTTTGATTTTGTATCAAATACATTCTTCATATGTTTCAATGTGTCATCACTGATAATCACAAACTTTTCTCTAATGACCTCATACTTGTTTTCTATGTTTAAATGATTCATACATTATTCAATCATATTTCTTTTAAAATATAGAAACATTATTATTTGAGGCTTTCTAGTTCTGGACTTAACATTCTTAACCATTAAGAGAAAACAAGCCAAATTAATATTACTCATGTTAACCAAGTAATCCAAAATAACGATTTCACATACATTCAAAGTATCTCGATCATCCTTTAATATGATTAGAATCCCTTTCATCTAAAGTGATATGACTCTATGATCTATAATTAGGTGAGTAACCTTTCATGGTTCAGCATTTAAGGCATATTTAAGCAATGGTTTTTTTCTCATTGTTTGTTAAATGTACCCATGGATTCGGGTAGTTTGTGTGATGGACAAAAAATTATCCTTCTACTGAAATACCGAGGAATATTTTGAATTTCATATATTTCATCTTGTAAAATTTATCATAGATTCAGAATGAAAAAATATCTTTTCCATGTTCTTTAAAAAAAAAATTTCGATACTTAAAAACCTCTAACTAGATCTAATTAATACAAATCATAATCTCGATTTGTTTTTTCAACACATAATAAATAAAAAACTTGGAACTCTATTATCCTCCTCAGAGAAAAATAATAATTTTCATAAAAATATTATTCTATAAAACTATCCTGAAAAACATACAATTTTTTTAATCCTTATCATTTTCCATCGCATTGGGGCTTCACACTATGAAATCAGAGATGAATATCTTTTCATACAGGAAGACATAACCTCTACCAAACTTCAAGGAAAAATACATGAGATAATTTATGTGCATCATGAGGGGGGATTCCATCATTATATATGAATTTTAGTTGGTATTTGATCTCGGAAAATGGATCTGATGGTTGAGATTTGATTCAACTGATTTGATAGTTAAGAAATTATTGGAAGAAGAAATTAAAAAATAATTAAATTGTTGATGATTTATAATATAATTTTATCGTATTGGGTGAATATGATTAGGAAAAAAACGTGAAAAGATTTTATAACAAAAAAATAAAACTAATCCCAATTGAATAGTGTTAAAGTTTAAAAGAAAATAAGAATAAATTTCATAGTGAAATCATCGGTATTATAATTTGTTCTTCTTGGTTTTATAAAATAATATATTACGATAGTAAATTATTTTAAATAAAATGAATTATTGGATACAATATTTTTATAATTAAAAATAGAAATATATTTTTTTTCAGATAAATATAATTATGAAAACATTTTAAATGAAACCCAGAATATTGAAAATTTTGTACAATTACTATGTCTGGAAATCCTTTTCAGGAAAAGTGAAAAAAATTTGTGTTTGGGAAACTTATTATGATGATGTATTTAAGAGAACAATTTTTTTGGAAAACATAAGTAGTTTGAAAGAGTTTTTTTTCAAAAAAACAATAATCATATGTACACCCCCTATAAAAAAATACAATCTTAATATACAAAGATGGTTTAAACAGGAAGTATATATGAATTATTAAATTACAATGATAATTCTTAGCTTCTATTTAATATATTCAAATCTATCAGAAGGTAAGATATTTGTAAAAATATGAACATGTTTTTCTTGAATTATGATGAATTGTAAAACTATATCTTTTTTATGTGTGTGGTAACTATGAATGTGATGCATAATATCTATGTGTTTTCATGAGAGTTATGTGTAGGTTTTTTAATATAATTAATGTCATTAGTGTTATAACATAGTATTCAAGTTTTTGTAAAACTCATGCCATAATTAGTGAGTGTGTGTTGCATCCATAATACATGAGAACAACTACTTCCAGCTAGAAAATATTCAAGTTCAGTAGTGGAAAGTGATGGTGAGTGTTTTTTCTTACAAGACAAAGAATCTAATGAATCTCCTATGAAATAAAAAATTTCATAAGTAATATTCTTATCCATTCTACAGCCACCAAAGATGGCATGTGATTTTTTGTAAATTCAATATTATTTCTAGAATAATATAAGACTCCTAAATCCATAGTTACCTTTAGATAATAAAAAATTCTTTTAATAAATTTAAGATGATATTACATTGGATTTTATTGATATATTTAACATAAGAATACAAGAAATATTAACTCTAGCTGACTAGCTGTTATGTATGGTAAACTTCCTATCTTGCCTTTAAAAATTGTTTGATAAATTGGCTGTCTAGATTCACCAAGATCAA
This sequence comes from Viscum album, assembly GCA_963277665.1. Taxonomy (NCBI): domain Eukaryota; kingdom Viridiplantae; phylum Streptophyta; class Magnoliopsida; order Santalales; family Viscaceae; genus Viscum; species Viscum album. The sequence goes on along the minus strand of OY728147.1, from coordinate 1,685,703,462 downwards.
GTTTATTTTAGGTACTGATGTGAGTTATAATACTTTTAGTATTTTCATACCCATACTTTTTAATAATATATTATATATATTTATATTGAGATATATATGTTCATTCTAGTTTTTGATAAATTTGAATGCTAAGGAATATTGTTAACTCACCTATCATATACATATCAAAATCAGATTTCAAAAGATCCATAAAATAATCTATTACATAATTTTGAGTTGATATAAATATAATATCATCAACATAAATTTGAAAAATCATGGTTCTTTGGTTAACTTATTTTATAAAAATAGTAGGATCCAAAATTCCTTCAATAAAATAGTTTTGTAACAAAAATCTTCTTTATCTATCATACCAAAATCCAGGGGCTTCTTTAAGTCCATATAAGGATTTGGTATGTTTATAAAAATATTCAAGATATTTTATTTTTTCAAAACCAAGGGGTTGTTAAACAAAAACATCCTTTTATACATATCCATTAAACAAATCACACTTAACAACCATTAGAGATTTTTGTAAATTAAATAATTCATCCAATGATAATAAAATACAAATATATTCAAGTATTTATACTAGTACATATGTTTATTCATAGTCTATTCCTTCTTTTTGAATATCACCTTGAGCAATAGGTCTTGATTTATTTCTAATGATTATTCCATTTCCCTCATATTTGATTCAAAAACATATTTAACTTCAGTTATGAAGGTTTATTTAGGTCATTAAACAAGAGTCCAATCATTTTTTCTTTCAAATTAATTTTTCTAATATTTCATAGCCTTAATCCAATCCTCATCACCTAATGCCTCATCAAGGGTTTTTAAGTTCAAATTGGGAAAGAAAAGCAAGATGTTCAATTTTATTCCTTAAAGAACTTCTAGTCCTAAGTGGTTGATCAACATTAACAATGATATTATCACAAGGATAATTCCTAAGAAATAACTAACTGGGGTTCTGTAGAACATTTTCATCCAAATATGGTATAATTTTATCTTGGGTAAACACTTCCTAAACTATTTCTTGATTATTTTCCATATTTTAAGAGTTTTATAACAATGATTGAAAATTAAATTTTGAAAACACATCCGAGGATGTTGGTTGGGTTTTTTTAATATAAAAGGGTTGATCTCATCATATTTAATATGTACTATTTTTTCAACAATATAATATTTTTATTGAAAACATTATATGCCTTAGAAATAGTGGAATAACCTAAAAATATCCCCTCATCATATTTGGATATGATTGTTTTGTAAATTATCACTTTTATTCAAGATGAATGCTTTGAATCCCAATAATCAGATATAAAAAAAATTTGGTTTTTAACCAATCCACAATTTATAAGGATTTTTAGTACGAAACAGTCAAATTAAAACTCAATTTATAGTATAGCAGGCAGCTCTAATTGCTTCATCCCAAAAAAAATTATCAATTGAGTATTCAATCAACATGGTTGTTGTTATTTCTTTAAGAACACAACTTCTTCTTTCAATAACCCCATTTTTGAGTAGTTATAATAGATGAACTGTTTTGTTCTATACATTTTTTAATACAAAAAGTATCAAAATTAAAATTTTCAAATTCTCCACCATGGTTGCAATGAATAGTTTTCAAGGTATGGGTTTTCTCATTTATAAAGTTTGTTAGAAATGATTTAAAATAACAAAAGACGTTGTATTTATTTTCTAGAAAATAAACCCATGTATATATAGTGTAATTATGAACCAATACATATACATAGTATTAGACTCTAATACATCTATTTTTTGTGGTAATAAATAAATCCATGTGAACAAAATGTAAATCATTAGTATTAGATCACTAATATATTTAAAGCTTGACTTGTGTTACTTACTATATTAACAAGGGTCACAAACATTAGAATAATCAAATCTATGTTTCGATAGATCCATAAAAAAATTTATTAGTCAATTAACATACGTTTCCGAGGTTACAATGTCCTAGAATTCTATTCCATAACCAAGAGTAATCTTCCTTTGAACTAAGACATGGTATGTCTTTGATCCTAAGGTCTTCTATGTTAAGTGTGTATACATTCTCTTGATGATGGGAAGAAAGAATAAATTCATCCTTAAATTGTGTACTATATATACATCATTCCTAAAATTCATAGGGTAGCATTCATCACATAATTAAATTATGATTATAATTTTATTCCTAAGAGCTTTTATAAATTAAACCATAGAAATTGAAGCTTTATCAATAATAACAATGTTACTAATTATAATAATCTGTCCATAAGAATTATTTCTGAAATTTACTTTTCCTCTATTCATATTGATAATATTTTCAATTAAATATTTGTGTCCAGTCATATATATGGAACACCCACTATCCATGTACCATGAATTTTTATTACTTGTACTACATTTTTTTTCTTGAAAATAAAAACATTAGGATTTCTGCACACAAGCCATCTTGGGTCTAGAAATGCCAGATAGTAAATTTTTTGGAATCTACATTTTTAAAAGAAATAGTATTTTTGGAAATATAAAGATTTAAATTTATTAATATAACTATTATTTTTTCCAATTTCCTCTACTTTTATATTTTGGGTAAAAGGGTAATTTTTCTGAATAAAAAAATTGCTACTAAAAAAATGTTTATTTGAAGTATAGCCCATTCTAGTATTAGTTAAATGAGGATGGTTCTATTTATACATTTATAAAAACCTTCTCTAATATAAGTGAATTTTTATAAAATTTTATTTAAAGAATAAATTTCATATTTTTTTCAAAAAACTAAATCATTATCCTCTTCAGTAATAATTCTTGAATTGAGTTTCTGAAAGCAAGTTTGAAAAAAAAAATTCAGAAATTATTTATTTTAAATATTTATAAATAGTATATTTTTTAGAAATAGATTCATAAATATTTTTATAATTATCTTATCATTATTTTTTAAAAATATTCATCCTTGAACTTACTTTATCTTGTTTCTTGCTAACTTTACAATATTTATTTTCAAGGAGTTTTTCAAAATAGGATACTTATCCAAAAGAAGGTACAATATTATCCTTTACTGAGGAAGATTTTTAATCTAATCATTTTTAATATTCCTCATCATACATGTTAGGATAGTTTATACATAAAGATATATCTATATACTTTTCTGCAGTGCATACCATAGCCATTAGAAAAATATATTCTTTGGGAATTCTAGCAACAAAATATATGTTTCTCTATCTAGAAAATTCTCGATAAGAATATTTATCTGAAGAGTATCCTTCTCTAGAACACCATGAATCATATTATTTAATATTTGTCTTATTCTTATACTTATAAAACATTCTCTAATTCATATCAGAATGTTTTTCATTCCTATATTTTCATTTCAACTTGTGACAATCTAGTCTGATATGTCCATATTTCTTACACTCTTAACATGTATCTTCAGAATATTTTATTTAATTCATATCCTTTTTAATTTTATTATAATGATATTGAAATTACTTTTTTATAGTAAACTTATTCATCATTTGAGTAAGATTTTCTAGTTCATTTTCATAATATTCTGAATCACTAGAATCATATTGAATGACAACCTTTTTATTTGTAGACTTAACAATCTTTTCTAGAGACTGATATTTTTTCAGATTTAAAGTAGAAGTAGGTGAAAATCTACAATTTTTATTCTTTTTTTCATTACATCTCTTTTCAGCCTATTTTAATATTTCTATATGGTTATATGTATATCATCAAGAGGGACATTTTTTATCTTCCTTGATTCATAAACAATTTTTCTCTAAGATTTCCATTAATTGGGCATGATATATATTATCTTTTCAATAAATATTCCATCTTCTAATTATTTCTATACCATATATTATAGAATATTGACAAATGTAATAAAATTTTTTTGAACATTAGCAACATGTTCACCAATATAAAATTAAAAATCTTGATAGTAAGCTCTAAAAATTTCTCTTTTTGGTTCAAAAACATTTTCCGTTCCAAAAATTAGTAATATTTAACTTCTTCCAACTACTATTTTCAGCTTCATAAGAAGAAATCTAACTATAAATTCTTCTTGTCATAGAACGTAATAATGTGTTTCTAACTCTGTATTTTAATTTATATTCTATTTTTTTATTTCTGAAAGTAGTAAACTCTTTGTCATGAATCTTATAATATTCATTCAACATGATGAAATTGTCAACTCTAGTATTTATAATGAATGTATTCATTATATCTCTCAAATACTTATAACCATTACCATACAAAATTAGTGGTCTATTAGGATTGATACTACCAATGGATCTAACATTTAATCCATCCATCTTTCAGAAAATTTTTTCCATAATACACATTAGTGTATAAAATATTTGTAATAAAGAAATTTATAAAAAATTAAAACAAACTTGAAATATCATATAAGGTAAAAGATCAAAAATTATTTGAGTAGTGTAATCCAAACTTGATACCAATTTCTGTATCAGTATATATGAATTATACAGATTAGGATCAAATGAATGTATTCTAGATTGACTAATTACAATAGGGGTGGATTGATGTTTTAAAAACATTAGTTTAAAAGGATTTAAACTAAACCAATGCACAAATACTTTTCTAAGAAAAATTTATTGGATTAAGACTTGGATCTTAGTTTGATTACTAATGTATCGTAATCATATCTATTAAGATAGTATCAGATTAAAAAAAATTTAATCCTAAATAATATGACTACATCATATTATTAATGGATACAATTATATCAGTTTATGAAAAATGTAATCATAAATGATATAATATAAACATATCGTATCTAAGAAGGATATGATTGTATCAATATGTATTAGATATAAAATATAATAGATTAAGTAATAAAAATTATATTTATCATAATGTGATTCATTACAAGAAAACAATTACATAAATTTAAAGAAGAAATATAATGACTTGTAAGAAACAAGTAATAAAATAGATATAATAAAAATGAATTATCTATTAAAAAAATTTATCACTATTAATATGAGGATCAAGGTAGTGAAAAAGCATGACTAGAGGTGTCCCTTATTTTATACTTACAAGAAAGTCTATCTTTCCTCAACATGGAAATCACTCAATATGATGATTGATGTTTGTATCTACCTATCCCCGGTTGCCCTCATTTTGATAGATCGACTCTGTCTTTCTATCCCTATAATCCCTTGATAAATGCAGTTATCATCACCACTTGTTTTCTATCCCTTCAAGCCCTTGATCAAATTAACATAATCAGGTACATAAATAAGATAATTTTTTTAAGGATACAAAAAAATAAGTTTTCCTTAAGAAGGACACTCTCCAAATCAATACAAGAGAGTAATAAAAAAATGTTCATGCTTTTCACAATTCAAAAAAATTGATAAGGAAATTGAATCAACCTCTTCATGCTCTTCAAATGACAATATATTTATAAGCATCCCTTCTAGTGGTCAGATTTCCTCCAACAGTCATATTTTATCTGAGTTTGTTGAAAAAACATGGACAACTGGTGCTTTAATGACTATATCATAACAGAATGTATGACGTTGTTTTGAAAATACACCATCCCAGTGTAAAAGTAAAATGTTCCAATATAATAAAAATAGGTTTCCATTTCCAAAATTCAACTTATGTCAATTCCATTTATTTCCTTAAATATTTCATTACGATGATATTTATGAAATATGGATCTGATATTTATCGATTCTAATTTAGTCTGATTATTACAAAGATTATTTCAGTATTAAAGACAAGTTATAGTGTCTCATAACTAATATGATAAGGTGAATCCGATTGTTATCGATTACATACTCATTATAATAATCATAATAGATAAAGTTGTTATAAATTCAAGAATACTTCGGAACTATTTATAGTTATGGTTAAAAACATATTTTTTCAACAATAATATTCTAAAAAATTATTAGACATAAAAATTTAGTAATCAAGTATTTAAGAAATAGTTTGTGATTTAAAAATCAAAAGTCATGGATTGTTTATAAAGAAAATTTTTACTCATCAGTGAATCCCATGTCTAACCCTTCTCCAAACTCCTACCCAACAATAAACATGCAATAAACAGCATGGTCTTTTCTCTTGTCCAAACTTGAATCTATAAAGTCTTCTGGGGTGCCAAATGGCAACCCGAACAGGGTGTGTGTAAAACTCAATATGTCAACACCACTATGTCTAAACTAAACCAGTTTGATAATAAGTGTTTGTAATAAAGTGATAAACATGTATATTTATTTTTTCAACAATTAAATAAACACAACCACCTGCTTCAGATCCAAGTTAGAATACCTATGAGCATGTATTATCGCCATTCCAACCCAACCATATACCCAAGGTAAATAAATTTCTTTGGCACCATGATATAATATCTCTGAGAATGTAGTATAACCATGAAAACCACCATATAATCATGATATATTCACAACAATCAATTTCGGGTAAATCCTTATAAGAATTATAACATTTTTAGGTCAAATATCGATAAGAATTAAAACATTTCTGGGTTAAATACCTATACGCATTATTGCATTGGATTAGGCCAAGCCCACTCACTATCAGTATTATAGTATATATGTGTGAATGTTCTTGGTCCTTGATCGTTATATAAGAATCTCATCATAGAAAGAAATTTCTATCATACAATAGGGATATCACAATATCTAATCATATATCACAATGTATAATTATGTTAATTGTCATTATTCATTCATATGACAATTTTCAATTCAATTTACAGATGATTAACAATTATATCAATAAGCATTAAGCCATAATATAGGGATTATATAATAAGAAATCATCTGAGTTACATTTCATGATAAAAATACATTAATCCATTAACTAATTAAAAATCCATTTGAATCCAAAGGAATCCAAGGGATAATCTCATTAAATCATTTTACTAATTTGGGCCATTCAATGAGGGTGTATTCATGAAATTGAATAAACATGACAATTATCAAACCATAGGGTTGATATTTAAACCCCCTAACATTAAAAAATGATTTAAAAAATGTTTATAATGACCAATTCCCATGATTATGATGCTCAAAATGATTGTAAAGAGATTCCTTGATCAAAACTGATCAAGATCAAAACCAATAATCCAATATTAAAAAGGATTTTACTGAAAAAGATTAGATATGAAATAATATAAGGAACAAACCTAACCAAAAGGACATAACATGGATTGAATAAGTTAATAAAATTTTAAGTAGGAAGGTTGGCACTCCAAAATCGCATAAATAATGGACAAAGGTCAAGAATAGAGGATATGCAGCTAAAAAATGAATTTCTTCCTCACAAAATATAAAACATAGCAGGTCATGCAATTACATGGAATGTAACGTGGTTTCATATGGTGTAAAAGTTTTTAATGTCATTCTCTATAAAACCCATCACCTCAGATTTATTTCATTAAAACCCACAAATTATTAAATAATGTGGAATTACTTTACATAATGTGTAAATATTCTATAGTTTATTTTTTAGCCCATTTCCCTTTTAAATAAAATAAACCACCTTTAAATCTGATAAAATTTCCATGAAGCCTTATTAACACTTATCCCCTTCGAACCCAAAATCTGTTAATTTAAAAAAGCATACATCCCCAAATTTTAGATCATTCTCTCCATCAAATGCTATTTGTCGCTAATCTAGACTCGACCAAAAAGGATTAACGAAAAACAAAGAGGAAAACATACCAGATCAAATATGGGATCGTCCAACCTCCCCACCTTATAAAAGTTCTCCCCGAGCTGCTCTAAGAATTTCTCTGAGGTCTCAACAAACAAGTCTGGCCAGTATGTTCACATATCAGATCCCCTCTCACAGGTCTCCTCCGGAACTCACCCATGTTGTCACTACACTTTTAGAAATTGTATACTCTAACCCTAATGATATTTTTCACTATGATAGACAACCCATATAAGATTATCCTCAAAGAAGAATTGACCCAAATATTTATGTTTTTTATGTATATCACTTGGGAAGGTTCTGGAAGATATCTTTATAGTTTCAATGCATGAAAAACATCATGCAAGGAACTGTAGAACTTAGGAAGGTCTAGATGATACACCATTGGTCCATCCCCTGAAACTATTTCAAATGGCCCAAACAATCTTAGTTCTAGCATAATATGTTATCTAATATGGGTTTCCCCCCTATCTAGGTGACACCCAAATGAAAACATGTGGACCAACCTCAAATTCCATAGGTTTTATCCATTGATTAGCATATGATTTCTACCTTCTCTACATGATAACGAACCACAATATGATCAAATGAACCTATTGAGATGTCTCCTAGACAAGACACGGCATAGAATGTGCTGAATCACCTACCACCATCCAATAAAGTGGTGAAAACATAACCTTCCATACAAATCCTCAAAAGGATCCATTTGGATTGATGCTTGAATGATATTATTTTATATAAAATCCATGAGTTCTATATGTTTATCCCATGAACCTAAAGAATCCAAAATATAGGCTCAACTCATATCCTCAAGAACATATATAATATTCTCATATTGACCACCAGTATGTGGATGATACCCAATGCTTTGAAGAACTTATGTTCCCAAGGATTTCTAAAGACCCTGCTAGAAATGTCATGTGAAATGTGGATATATGTTTAAAATGATACTCCGTAGAACACTGTGTAATTGAAAAACCTCATAAATGTAATTATTTCCTAGATCCTCAATTTTGAAGGTTTCCCTAAGAGGTTAAAACTAGGCTACCTTGGTTAGTAGATCTACAAAATCCCATAAAACATCCTTTTTATAGGTCATCCTAGGTATTCCTATCATAAATTCCTTTTTGACATCATCCCATCTCCACTTATGAATGATCAAAGGCTATAAAATTCTAGAAGGCCTATGATGATCAAATTTATCCTATTGAAATGTGAAGCATATAACCATGAATCTTGCTACCTATTTCCTTAATTCTGGCCACTAGAAATGTCTATAAAGATCATGATACAACTTTCATAAACTAGGGTGCACTACCCATCTTGAAGCATGAAATTCTGTCATCTGCTCATTTCACAAGCCTGTTGAAACCCATACTCAGTCACCAAAAGAAGAGAAATTCCACTATTGAGAGACCATACTGATGGTGCCTCCCCATCATATAATTGGTTTCTCAAAACCACTCCATCCAAACTAGAAAAACTCTCAGTCTTAATATACTCAAAAATCATGGTTATAATTGATGTTGAAGTTATAGATACTCACCCATGAGAATCCTAAACATCCAGATACATGTACAAAAATAGGCACATTATTCAACACTCATCTCAACAATCTCTTACAACATTTATCTGTGTATTTTTCCAAAAAACATCAGAAAACATGTTTCCCATTCTTAGTGTATAAACCTATTAATTGTCAAAAGACTACATATACTCGACCCACCATTCATGCAAAAGGATAGGGTATCACTGAGGAAATATGTATCTAAGTATTTTGTGATTCATGTATAACACAAATCTATCACCCATGAGATAGTGTCTACAACATCTCAGGGCATGTACAACTACTGCTAACTCCATATCATGAGTAACTTAATTTCTCTCATGTAGTATTATCTTCCTCGATCCATAAGAAACCACATGATCCTCATGTATTAGAACTACTTCGAGTCCTACTCTAGATGAATCACAGTACATGATATATGCTTTACCCCACACAGGTAAGGTGGTGATATGTGTTGATGACTTCCCACCTTTTAGTTCTTGGAAATCTCTTTTTCCAGCGTCAATCCAAACAAACATCACCCCTTTCATGGTCATCCCAAACATTAGTGTTGCCAAATAAGTAAAATCATAGATAAAACGATGATAATAGCTTTAAAAACCCAGGGATACATGAATTTTGAATATGTTCTAGGGATCTTCCCAAGATACCCCCACCACAAGATTCTCTGGTTCCATCGACACTCCTACCTCTAAGATGACATGGCCTAAGAAGTGAACTTTATTCATCTAGAAACTACATTTTGTTTTCATGGAATAAAACTGATTCTCTCTCAATGTAATCATTATGATTTCAATATGTTTGTCTTTATCACCTATTTAATAAGAGTAAACTAAGACATTGTTAATGAAAACCACCATGAACTAATCTAGACATAGATGAATGATCTTATTCATTAAGACCATGAAAGCCACAAATGAATTAGTACCCCTAAATTACACCACTATTTATTCATAAAATCCATAAAAAATGACACCATAGATCGATCATTCTTGCAAGATGAGTTTTATTTGTGGGATTTTATTATCAGGGTTTGATTGTTGGAATTTCTTTGGCTTCTATTGATCATTATTACGGAATGGATCAAGTAAAGAATTAGAAATTTCCATGTTTCATTCCATGGTTTTTTCCTTGTGAATCTATCCATAGGAATTCCTCGCATTCTTTATTTTATTCATGTTATTCATGGTTTAGGAACAAAAGATTGTTTCAACTTAAATTCATGGTGAATTGATCAATTATTGATGATCTGACATCAATAAGACTAAATGGTTGTGTGATGGGGTTACAATATTAGATCAAATTATGGTGGGTGTCGATTTCTTATTCTTCATTGAAAACAAAAAAAACAATGATCTTATTGTATGAGTTGATTCAAGGCCCGAATCATATCGATTCGGTGATGGCATGAAAAAACAACCTCAAATCTGGAGTTTCCTGATTAGGCACAGCTGAGATCAGTGGCTAGAGTGATGGGTAATATGAATGATCTATAATAGTGGTTTATGGAAAATATTGATGAACATGACATGTATTTCAGAATACAAGGTTTGTGGGCCCCGTTGAGTGGTAGGTAGGGTTTTAGGAACCATTGAAGTGTCACACAACATGTGACACTTATCACACGATGTGTGGTACCTTCCCTAAGACATGGAGTGTATCTTAGGATTTTCATGGACATGGGGTGGAATACACAGTCTGACTACACATCATGTACTCCGCCACATGGCTTGGTTAGAACCAGTCACATGGGATACTCAATGTATTGGTTCATGGACAAGAACACATATATTGAAGCCATGTATTAGAACATGGATAGCATAAACGGAGTAGGCAATGGATATTAGGACATTACATTTGACCCTTTCTACATGCCATGGATACCTCTTCTGCACGACATGTTCACCTGACACAGGCCGTTGTACACAGGTTGTACTCAGGGTCAAGGAGCATGGCATGTGTTCCTATTAAACACCATGTATACCTTACTAAATGGTTAAAATCTCTTATACACCATATATTATACATGATTTTATAGGGTTCATTCCCTTTATCTTTTCCTAGAAGGTTGGGGGTATCATTTCATACTCATAGGAGTATGCTCCCTTTAGCAGCACTTTCTGGATAGAGTCATTGAAATACCCTCTGAGAGGCCCAATGAATGATCCTCTATTCATTATTTATGACCTAGGTAGATTCCATGGTATTGACATGACCAAATTCACTGGGCCTTGATCCTCTACTTATCTTGTTAATCTAGATGGAGTTATTGGTATCACCAAATTTCATTTTGAAGCGATCCTCATCGGTGTATCAAATCCCTATTCAAATCATTTTTCATATACCTCTCATGATTGTCCTGAATGGATAGTACTTCTCAAGTAGAAATCATCAATGCAATCATACTCTGGAGTGTGTTCTCCCAGACGAGTGCTTCTTAGAATCATTGGATTGAATCCCTAATATTAGTATGCGGTAGTTGTGACTTACCTCTAGACTATGTGTCTTGGTTTAATTATATCTAGTTATTCTTATTATATGTGTTGTAGACATATACTATATAGAGATAACTATATCTTTCTTTGTGTATTGATTTTTGGATTCATGTTGTCTTATTGAGTATTGTTGTACTCAACCTTGCACAGGCTTTGCCCGCATGTGTTGTGCCTTATAAAGACGAGCGACCTTTTGACAGACTAGGACTTGAGAGATATTTATGAGTTAAAGAAAGTTGAGGTGTTCCAATGGCTTTGAGAAACAATCCTATTACCTATTTTGTATATAGGTTGGAATTTGTAGTTTATAGACTCTTTCATTTGGTGTGATTTTATTCTAGACCAGTTTACTATACTGCACTTTACTTCCTTTCATAATCTATTTGTTTTGATGGTGGTATGTATGCATTTGATTCTTAGTGGTTTTTATATTTCATCATTTGTGTGATTGGAGATGTGTTCAAGAATACAAGTATATAAGTAATTAATCCCATGTTAGTGATATGCATACTTAGTTCTAGTCACCATCCATTGACATATTTTTTATCGTCTTGGGGATTCGAGGCAAGGGACCCATTGGGATGGGTCCTGATAGAGTGGTAATAGAGGTGGTCAGTTCTACCTTAGGACCAAGAATATGTAAGATTATTTGGGAAACAATTATAATTTTTGGAGTTCAAATTTCAGGCCAGGGACTCCATTATTGGTGCTGGTGGCCAGTGTATCCATACACCAGGACTCTGATAACATTCTTTTCGACTTGGTACAAGAGAGCACTAGTAGCAAGGAAAATAATGGTGCTTGGATCATATAGCTATGGGTTGTTTTTGTACCCCCAGTTTCTAGTATGTAACCCTTTCATTATGATTATATTGTATAGAAATTTTATAGTTGACGTTTGGGAGAGTTTGGTGAACATTCAATAAGTTTTTTGGGGTTAAAGGATAGTCATACATGTTGTGCATGGTTTGTCCAAACCGTGTAGGAATACTAGGAGAAACCATGCATAGTTGAAGGTTAGGATAGTAACTTTGACACAATTGGTGCGTGGTTAAGGAGAAAATAAAAGAATCCCATGTGAGGATTTTCTTAAGTTAGTAGCTAAAGCATGGTTGGGGCACAGTTTGTATAACTGTGTGACTGAACTGTGCACGGGTTAAAAACCACATCCTTATGAAGTGGGTCTAGGTAGTCCTTTCCTTTAATCAACTTATTTTTTCCACAAAATAAAAATAACAAGGGATTTTTCTTTTCATAAGGACAAAAAAGGTTCTCCCATAAATGCAGAGGTAATCCAGAGGCTTCTATTGTTGATTATAAGTTGATTCATCATGGTAAGTGCTCATTCTTCAACGTTATTATCTTTTTTATTAGATCTACTTAGATATACATTACTTATCTCCTCGGATTCTCATATCTACACCCGTTATGGGTAGACCTAAGATATTCTATGCCAAATATATTGAAATTTGGTCTCTTTATTGATAAAAAAGATATCTAAGGTAATTCTTACCTGGTTCCTTGAGAATTCATCGTATGTTTTATGTTTTCTCCAAAAGAATTGAAGTAGGTGACTTTTCTCTCAAGTCCTCTTAGTATAACTAAAGGGAATTCATTCAAATAAATTAACTTATGATTATATTATGATTAATATTCTTTTTTTTGATTGTTAGAAACCTTCATGAATGTCAATCTATGGAAATCTATAAAATTTATATTCTTGAATAGATTACCTAATTATTGATTTTAAAATGGTTTTAACAATGTATTTTTATTGAATAATAATAAATGGATTTTATTAAAGGGTTTTCAATAAAAAGAGTGATTTTATTGAAATGTAATGGGTGTTTGAAATTTTATTCTTTAATGTTTTTCAATAAAAAAATGTTTTATTAAAATGGGTAGAATTGGTTGAACACAATTGGTTTTCACATGGGTTTTCATAGATTGGGGTCTGTGTTCATATGCATTGGGAAGGATTAGGGTGTGAAGTAACCCCATAAAAATTTTGGGATGGATATGGGTATGAAGTACCCCCATCAATTTGGTCAACTAAGTGAAGGCTTAGTGGAAGGGTAACTCACTGCTCGCGAGTATTGGGAGTTTTATGTTTTATGCATGGTTGGGTGTGTGGTTAAGGGGATTGGAATGGTTATGAAAAAATGATATTGAGAAAGGCTTTTAATGCCTTGCTTGGTTGTTTTTATGGAAATGTGACTTTCTAGAAATCGGTTTAAAATAGAACTTTTTTTACTCTTAGTTATAAATTATTATTATGGAACTTTATTATATTTAGTTAAAAATTGTTTTAAAAAATTGTTTTATATAAATGGTTTTATACAAGTGTTTATAACTTTTCTAATCTAGTGGTGTGAGTATGGAATTTATTAGGGAAAGCCTAATGAGTTTTATACTCACCCCTACTTTGGATTAATGGTTATTTTGCAAATGTTATTTTTTGGTACATGGAAAAAGGTAAAGTATCACACATTTTTAGAAGAACCACATGATACTTTGGAGGATTCTTGATATTGGATCATCAATATTTTGGAGTGTGGAGTATTTTGGTTTTCTTGGAGTTTCTTGTAGTTATATTTTTCAAGTTACATGGATAATTACTTGTCTTCCATTGTAGTACACATTGGTGTTATCATGATATAAATTAAGTGGTTGATTTGTCTTTAATTTATTCATGCATCATATAATGAGTTGTTTGGGTATGGCTTATGGGTCAAGGGTTTTAATTATTAAAGGGTAAATCATCCCCCACATGCATTTGAAACCCTTTGGAATTTATTTCCCGCCTTTGGCGTCTTGGGGTTGTATCTTAAGACATGGTAATGATTCATTATATTATGAAAAAATAAGAATAAGTGGCTCATTTAAAATTGTATCAGTTGTTTCTTTCCAAAATCTTGTTTGAGATAAGTGTAATTATCTTGTTCCTTTCCTTGTGGAACAAGTAGTCATTAGTTTTATTGGTCCTGTAGTAGAAATTTGTTCTTGTATATTCCTTGGGTTGTGATATTAGAAAAGAGTATGATTATTAGGACATGAAATTTTGAGCATAAGAATTTATACCTAATCTTTTTATGATAAACTTCAAGTAAATATGTATTTGGGTATATATATTTTTTAGAGACATTGAAAATGGTAATCTCACTGTCATGGGTTTAGCCAATGAGGAAATCATGGAATTAATTGTAGATAAATGAATTCGCACTAGGATTTCATATTTCATTTTGAGTAATGATTTATGATTTTTTATAAAGAATGAAATTTTGGAAAAATATTTCCATTGTTTTCAAATGAATGATTTTGAAAAGAAAATGGTTGATACTTTTTTTAAATTGTTTAATTTTCAAAACTAGGAGTGAAATTTTCAAAAATGGTTAAACATGGAAAAGATTGTTTTTGGGAAATCAAAATTTTGATAGTTGATGTGATATAAATTAAAATGATAATCCATATGTTTCCAGAGAGTGATACCTATAGATTTTGATGCTTGTTTATAAAATGACACCTCATAGACATCGTAGAAACCAACTTGAAGAAGCTGTGGAGAATGTGGTTGCACCAGAACCGCAAGTGAACCAAGAGATATTTCAGGGTATCATTCAAGAATTCCAAGCTATGGAAAAATCGAACCAAAGGGATATTCCCAGAAATGTGGATAATCCCATCCTTTTCATGAAGCAGAATCTACCCATCCTCCAAGGTGATTATGTACCCAAAATGGTGGAGGTGTGGCTGAACCGGATGAATCGTATCATCAATTTCATCAGCACACTAGTGGAGTACATGGATAATCTGACTACATAAATTCTATAGGATCTTGCATTCTAGTGGTGGGATTTAGCAGTATAGACAAAATTGGATCAAGGCCTTAGTTGGGAGGATTTAGAAAAAATTGTTTAATAAAAAATTCTATCCTTATACATTTAGGATCCAACGAAGGATGGAATTATTCAACCTAAAGTAGGAAAATATCTCTATCATATAGAATGTGGCTAAATTAATTAATTTAGTGGGATTCTCAATAGATTTTGTGGAATGTGTGTCCTTGAAGGCACATATCATTGAATTGGGACTAAGAAAATAGATTCACGTGACGATTTTGGTACTCTTTATTACAAATTATACCAAGATGGTGAATAGAGAGACAGTGGATAACCATGATATCTCATGATCTATGGGACGAGGAAGTACGATGATAACCATAGGATATGGTTGTAACTTGATCACTAGGAGAATATAGAAGAGGGACACGTTTTTCCAAGGTGGAATGGGGAATCAAAATTAGATGGTTGGTTCAATGAACCTTCCTGCAGAACCCAAGAGAAAAGAATGCTATTTCCAATGTTGTTCGCTTGACTACATGAAGCGAGAGTGTACCACACAACATAGAGCATTCTATAACTATAAGGATATGGGAAATATTCAGTGATATTATCACAGTTCTCTGAGTTCATGTGCTTAAGACACTTCTTAGGTGTCACATGCATCGTATTCTTAGATATTGTAGACGCCGGAAAAGTCCGTTGTTCCCAAACGAAGCTCCGGATGCGGAAAGCGAAGTGATATTTGGAGTCAGAGGCACGTTCCGGAGGGCCAGGAGGACTTGCGCGAAATTTTAGAGGCTCGCGCGCAAAGTTGAGTCGCGGCGCGCAATCCTCCCGGGATGCGCGCAATGCGTCGAGCCGACGCGCTATTTTGCGCGCCCGTGGCCTGCGCGGCGCCCTTTGCGCGCTGGGTCCTGATTCCGCGCCCGCGAGGAGAATTCCGCGCCCGCGCCTTGGATTCCGCGCCCGGGGTTGCCTATAAATACTAGGCGACCCCCAACATTTCAAAGGTTGCTGGAAGTCGAACGGTCTCCCGCGCGGGCAATCCAACCCCTTCCGCGCGCAATGCCGATCTTCAGGTAACCTCCTTTTTTTCGCGCAATAGAGCCTTGGGGTCCGCCTTCGCGCGCAATCCCCTTGGCTCATTTCCTTTGATTAAATTTCAACCCGAAGGCCTTTGCGCGCAAAAGAAGCCGCTTGCGCGCAATTGCCCCCCGGGTGCGCGCAATCCAACCCGATTGCGCGCACCCCCCCTCTTCAAAGTGGCCGTTCGTTAGAGAATGAGCCGTTGCCCCCGCGAGCTGTCCGAAGCCCGGTGCGCGCAATCCCAACCAACCGCGCGCAAAGGGCTGGCCCGATTGCGCGCCAGCCTGCCATTTTTGCACGCCGACCTGTTGTTTTGCGCGCAAAGCCCTTATTTTGCGCGCAAGCAGCCAGGGTCGCCCCTTTTCACCCCCTGAGGGTACCCGCCTGCGTGGCGCCTGATGATCTTCATCGCAGGTGCCCGCCCCATGCGTTGTCTTTCCGTGCGGCCCTCCAGGCTCGCGCGAAGTGACACGGGCCCATCGGCGGCGACATACGTCCAGCATGACGTTAAACTGCGCGTTCGTCCAGCATGACGTTAAACTGCATATTCGTCCAACATGACGTTAAACTGTACCACGTCCGCGCTGCAAGACGTTAAACTGCCAAGTGTTTCGTCCAACATGACGTTAAACTGTACCACGTCCAAGATGCATGATGCTAAACTGCCTAGCCCCCATCGTCCGCGCTGCAAGACGTTAAACTGCCAAGTGTTTCGTCCTCAACACACGACGTTAAACTGTACTTCGCCTGGCAAGACGTTAAACCGTCCGCCTCGTCCTCAACACATGACGTTAAACTGTACTTCGTCCGGCAAGACGTTAAACCGTCCGCAACCTGATCCCGGGCTCCGCACGCAGGGTCCCCCCGGTTTGGATGTGGCCCCCACCCGCTCGTCTCTGCAGGGATGTCGGGATTGTCCCCCTTTTGGGACGATTTAATGGGAGTGGCTTTTCCCTACGGGGGCAGGGTATTACAAACCCCTAGTTTCTCGTGGGAGGCTGCACATGTGTATCTCCATTGCGCCTCCCCACGGCCGAAGCCGGTAGAGGGTATGACTGGGATCGAGGTGTCTTCCACTTTCGGTCCAAGTCCCTTCCAACTGAGTTTTGCCGCATCCGGGCTGCCCCAAGTGCGTAAGTCCTGACAGAATGAACTACGTGGACTTTGATCCCTGTCTTCTATACAGGGTACGTAGGAAGCCTCCCTGAGGTCCAAGCCCACCACCTGGTCGTCCCGGTCGTATTTACGTCGGTTCGTCCATCAGTGGACCCCTCCAGGGTTCACTCTTGCGTCGATTCACCTATGAATCCGCCCCTGTGGGAGACTGCCCGTGTGTATATCCGCTGTGCCTCCCCACAGCCCCCCTTTTCTCTTTTCTCCTTTTATCGTCCAGCATGACGTGAAACTGTGATCCACCCGGCCGTTCCATCCCCCTCTGTGCGAGGTGGTTCGGTTCAATCCTCCGCCCGGCGGCCTCGACCCCTTCGTGAGTCGGCTTGCCGACGTCCAGCATGACGTTAAACTGTATATCCGAACTACGTTGACTTTGATCCCTGTCTTCTACACAGGGTACGTAGGAAGCCCCTACGGGGTCCAAGCTCTTCACTCCATCATCCATCCTGATCCTTACCCGGGCCGCCACATCCCGGTGGGGTCATGCCACTTCATTCCACTCCACGTTACTTGGGAAGCCGCCCATGTGCTGGCCCCAGCGTCGGAGGTTCCCCGCAAGGGGTTCTGTCATCTGATCCACTTTTCGTGTTGATCGGTCCGATGCCGTCCCCGCTGGACGTTAAACTCGCGGCATACCCCGTGTTAAACATGGGAAGCTGAGGAAAACCTCAGGTGACACAGTTCCCCGCACCCAGTACGGGATGCCTCAGGCCATCACGCCTTCGAGAAGCCCTATTAGGGACGGAAGACAGACGTGCAGAGCCGCAGTGTTACGACACGCCCCCAGCACCCAGAGCCACCCGGCCTTCTCACCGCAGGTTTCTGCCCCGACCGGACTCCTTGGAACGTCCGGGCGGAAGCAGCGTAATTAACCGGTGTCCATGAAGATATGGCGCCGGGAACGAGATTCACGAACATTCTTAAGTCTATGAGGGAGACCCGGATTAGGCGACGAGTTCCGAGGAGACGTCCAAGGAAGGAGGAGCCGACATCCCATCATCCCGGTTTCGATCAAGGAGCAGACGCCCCTGAATAAGGGACGGATGCCGCCCGCCCTTGGAAAGCGGGACTGCGGGACCACAAGCCGCGCGCCCATCCCCTCGGGTTGACGGGTGCACGCGCGAACGCGTCCTGGCGGAACAGCGTAACCCGACGCACATCCGCACCGAAACAGAAAAATGGTGAACCCGACGTGAATCTCTTCTCCTCGATACGAAGACCGATGGCTTTCAGAGGTGTTGGAAGACCGGCATGTTGCCCGGCCAAGCATTCAGTCTTACCCGCCAGGGGCTGGGGAAGTGAAATCGGGCACTCCGTCTCGAAACGTCGAGGGCCTGGGTTCCCCCCACGGAAGGCGTCGTGGCGCTAATGGTTGGTTGTCAATTCCTTTTTCCTGTCAGTGTTAATGGGTCATTCTCCCTGCTTGCAGAAATCAGGTCGCCCGATCTAGTGCCCGATCGCCACCCGCCCACTGGCGCAGGGACAGGGGAAACACCGACGCGGCTACTCCGCGCGGTCCTGCCCGTTCCACAGTCGTCCCAGCAGCCGTAATTGCGGGACGACCACGCCCTCTCTCCCCCTCGGAGGTCATCCAGAGAAGGGTGATCAACACCCTGGTGCGGAGATACGAGGAAGAGGGAGTCATCCCCACTAGGGACATGGCTCGCCTAGACCTTGAGGAGGCTGCGCCTCGCCACCACCGCCGCCCCCGAGGGCCGCGCAGGGAGGCACCGCTGCCTACCTCAACGTCCAATCGCTTCGGGAGTTTATCCCCGGAGCGCTCTGACAGTTCCCTTCCCTATGCGGATGAAGTGGAAAATGCCCGGGACTACCCTATCCGAGGTCCGCTCCAGGGATCTACGGTAAGGACTCCCACCAGGCCACGGAGACACCGCCGCCAGGCCCCTCAAGTCGAGGAGCAGGCTCTCCACCTTCCCGCGCCGCTCATTCCGACTTGTCTGTCTCGACGCCAACGTCGGGCACGAGCGGAAGAGGATGCCCACCTTGGGGCTCTAGCAACAGCGGCCGCACTGGCCCGAGCCACTGCTGGCTCCAGTCGCCAGGCCCCTGCGCATCCTGATCAGGGGAACTCCCGTGCCCGACCCGGATCGAGGCCCCGACCGCCCCAAAGGCAGGTTGGGTTGACTCTCCCGGTTGCTGGTACAGACAATAGCCACCGCGGACCACCTCGCGGTAGCGCTATTCACCGGCAGGATCTACTCTGTGTGGCCGATCCAGGAGGCATGGGTTATCCCACCTTCCGATCCCGGCCCGGGGGCCTGCCCGGACTCATCTCTCCCCGCGTCCCCTTTGATATCTGTCCCGGTGCCCCTCGCACCTTGGTTTCCAGTCCTCTTGGCCCCAGCACCAGTGCGGCCGGAGGACGCCAGGACAGAGATCAGCCCTGCCCCGAAGAACCACCCAGGGGCAGGAAGGCAAGACGTCGACGCCGAGGGAAGAATGTTACGGAATTCCGGACAGAGATCCGACCGGTTTGCTTCTCTGACTCAGAGGCGGAGTACGATTCGGCGACAGAGCCCCTTCCCCAATCCCGCCAGTCAAGGGCAGGGGTAGGAATGCGGCACGTCAGCCTCGTGCTCCCCGAGAGCGAGATCGATGTGATCCCCGCTTCTCTCCGAAGGTATATCCGGAGTAACGAGGGCCTGGTAGACCCCCAAGGATCAAACTTGCGGTTGGTACCGGCCCCTCCGGAAGTTCCTTCCGTCTCGATCGGAGAACCCGAAGACTCTTTCTGGGGACCGACGGTCGAACCACGATCTGGTGCGCCCTCGGCGAGCACCGATGCTACGGCAGGATGTTCGCTCGCCGGCCCGTCCTATCGTGATGTGGTAGCCAGGGCACCGCCACCCTCAGAGGGCGGCCCGAGATATGGAGGCCAATCGGCCTGCTCGCCGTATTCACCGCCGGCCAGCCCGTCGGCCCGACGGCCCGCCTCGGCGCCACTGCCGGTTCCCCGTCCGTTCCTAGCCATTGAAGAGGACCAAGGAGATCTGGGTCACGAGTTTGAGTCGTGGAGCTTCTGGACCGTCCTTGCAGAGGGCCACTTCCCTGAGAAGTTTTGGCCAGTCGCAGGACCGGACTTTGATGCACCCGAATCGCTCACCCCGGATGAGTTCGAATGCTTCCGCCGAACTCTCCGGGAGACTCGCTCCTGTCTTCACCGCTTACAAATGCCATACCCCGGGAGTCAAGCGCACCTGGAGGATATTGGTGAGCAGTGCCGTCAAATTGACCTGGCCATGCTCCCCGCGGTTCGGCACCCCGGGTCATTTGGGCACCACGAGGCCCTCCAACAACGATGCGTCGAGTGTTTTCAGGTACTCCGCAAAGTTATCGAGGAAGCCACTCCCCACGTGTATATCCGTGGATGGGGGCAGTACGCTGCCCTACGCTTCAGTGTGATCCGCCGACAGCCCGATTCGCTGGATGGCCCTGAGGGTATATCCCCAGGGACAGGAACGGTCAATATGGCTGACCTGTCGGGAGAGGGGAACGACTTGGAACTTCTCGACGGGGGCTTCCCCCCCCGAAGACAAGCCGTCGTCAGATCCATCGGTGAGAGTTACTCGTCATCAGAGGAACCTCCTGGGGCTCCCCGCACCCACTGAAGCACTGACGTTGAGCCGAAACGTCAGCAAAGGAAAAGAGCACAGCGAGGCTATAAAGCCCGCCGACCCATCTGCCTCCATGCAGAGGGCAGAGGAGGATCCCGAGAAGGCTACGCTACGTCAGCAGCTCGCCGAACAGAAGAGGCTGGTTGACCAGCTCCTCGCCGAGCGCGCTGTAGAACGGCGGCCTGACTACGGTGATCCTAGGCCAGGACAGCAGGGACCGGAACAACCGCTCCTCGACGAGACTCTCTCGGGCAACCGTGATTACGCCGTGTTCGCCGACAGGAGAGAGGCCATTGCCTACGGCAAGAGGGCGCGGTATGTTTCGCCACACCCTCCCGAGTGGCGTGACTACCTGAGAGACCCCGCTCGGGTTCCTCCCGCTGCCCCAAGGGCCGCTCCGCCCGCCATCCCACGAGCTGCCGAGTTCGACGATCCGGTCGACGACCCGATTGAAGGGCCATGCAATGCGCTCATGGTTAGAGATCCTCGCCAGGACTGGAACCCATGTCCGGAAGATCCGATGGCGGCGCTCATTGCCCGCTTGGAAGCCTTGGAGACTCGGCAGGTGGCGATCCCACCGGACGGCAAGCCCGACCCAGCATGGGTGGATGACATGCCGGCGCCTCCGGGATTCGGGAATCCCACTTTCGCCCCCTTCAACGGAACTGGAGATCCGCCACAGCATTTAGCCCACTTCAACTCGAGGTGCGGGCCTATGTTGGGGACTCCGGCGCAGCAGGAGGCCGCTAAGCTTCGCTGCTTTGTTCAGACATTGGAAGGGCCAGCATTTGTCTGGTACAGCCAGCTCCCCGTCGGGTCGGTAACCAGCTGGGAGGACCTCCGTAGACAGTTCCTCTACCAGTTCAGTTCCACGACCCGGAAGACGAGTATCGCAGACCTCTTCAAGTGCAAGCAGAGGCCTGATGAGCGAGTCGCGGACTTCGTCGCCCGATGGAAGGGTCTCATGTATTCCCTTGACATGCCATTGACTCAAGAGCAGTTGCTGACAATGTGCGTCGGGAACGTCAAGACCGAGCTGGTCCCTTCCCTGATCACTCAAAATTACCCCGGAGGGTTCAGGGACTTCTCAGACAAAGCTCAACGTCTTGAGGAAGCCCTGCAACAGGCCAGCCAGGCACACCCGCTGCCTCCTATGATTCCTGCAAGGAGAGCCAGCAGGGCTGAGCCCGCTGCTGTGGCCCAAATAGAGGCTCCCAGGCCATTGGAGCTGCTGCCGGTGAGGCCAGCTCCACAGCCTCACAGGAATCCGCCTCCACGGGCTCAGTTCCCGGCCCAGCAGCGGCAGCCCCAGAACCGGCCGGCCCCTCCGCGTAATGTACCGCCGCAACCCAGGCGAGATAATCAGGGTCCACCTCCTCGGCAGGCCCCTCCAGCCCCTCGTCAAGACCGCGCTCCCAGGGGCCCGCGACACCTGCCTTACTCATTTCATGAGGATCAGGTCCCCGGTTATTTCCGGAGTTCCCTGGAGCAGAGGATTGTGCGACTGCCTGAGTGTTGGAAGCCAGAGGAGGCACATCTCACGGATAACCCCCGCTACTGCCCCTACCATCGAGCCCTGGGGCACACCATCCAGCGGTGTTATGTGTTTAAGGATTGGCTCCAAGACCAGATTAACAACAATGTAATCAGGTTGGGCCCAGCTCCAGCACAGGTAGCGGGCGTGTTCGTGGGATCAGATGACGATGGTGGCGATGAGGAAGAATGGCAGCTGGTCTCCAACCACGGATCCCAGAAGTACAAAAACTGGATGGCCCGCAAGACGACCATTCGCGCCCATGGAATCATCCGTGCGCGCTTGAATCAGCCTGAGCCCCCAGAATCTGCGGGTGCTGCTTCGGCATCGTCGTCCCGGCCTGCCTCTTCCAAGAGGAGCAAACGGCGGCAGCGCAAAAAGGAAGAGCGCGCCCCGCCGGTTCCGCCACTATCCCGCACTCTCGGCGATTTCATGCCCCCGGAGATGGGGGTCCCTCCTCGGATCCGCCCGGTGATGGATGATTCGTCCGATGACGGTATTGGGTACGCTTCGGTTAACACCGTCGAGCTGGTAAATCCCTTTTCGGTTCCCGACGTTGAAGAACACCAGGTGGACCTCCCTAGTGTCCCCGGTCGTCGCCACCGTCGGAAGAACCGCAGCAGCAGGAGTCGCCGGGGCACAGCCATTGGTGCCTCCAGCCAGGCCGTGCACGCCACTAAGACTAGGCAGCAGGCTCAAAACCGAGCTCAGCGCGCGCAGCCCCCCCCGTCCGGGGATGACGGATTCGCCTCCGCCACTGTTTGTGGTGTGGGACCAGGCAGAACCGCCTCAGCCGCGTCGCGACCAGCTCCGCCCTGCCACGAGTCCATCCCGGCCTCCTGACTCCAGTACGGTGACCATTTCCCGGACTGCGACCGGTGAACAGCGGGATGCGCCAAGCACCAGTCGGCCGCCGATCCAACCGGCAAGGCCCGTCATGCCACCAACCGCAGAGCAACCTCCTGTAACCAGGGGATCGCGCTTGGCTAAAAAGTATGATGTCCTGAAGCACTTGGCCGATATCCCAGCAAGGCTCTCCATCCTTGAGGCTCTGCGCATGTCATCTGAGATGCGCGAGGCACTCGCTGAAGCCCTGAAAAGCCCCCTCCAGTTTGAGACGGAGGTTGCGGCTGCAGAGGCCTTTCACGCCGAAACGATCGAGGACGCCGAATGCCAGGCAGTTATCTCGTTCTCTGGTAAGGATGAAGACCCTCCTATACAGGGACATATTCGTCCGCTGTATGTCACTGGCCAGTTCAATGGCCTTGAAGTCCGGCGCTGTCTTGTCGACACGGGGTCCGGGATCAACCTGATTCCAACTCGGACGCTCCGGAGATTGGGGTTGTCTGAGGATGACTTGATCCCCTCCGACCTTAGGATCCAGGGGTACGACCGCACCGAGCAAACTCCGGTCGGCAAGATACGTTTGAAGACCCAGTTCGGTGACTTGGTTGCCAACACCGAATTCATGGTGGTCTCTCAGGACACTGCGTATAACGCATTGATGGGCAGGCCATGGCTTCACCTTCACGCGGCGGTTCCCTCGTCATACCACCAATGCCTCAAATACTCCCTTAATGGTCGAGTAGGCGTGCTTCAAGGAGATGCCTCTCCTTTTGCCTCATGTGAAGCCCGCTATCTGGATGCGGACTATTACAAGAGCAAGGATAAGCAGATCCTGGCAGGTGAGGTTGAGCCTGTCGCTGTTGCAAGCGATCCCTGGGCAAGTCTGGATGACGCTTACGTCCTCCCGATTCACCGGTTGGACGTCGCCATGGTCTTGACGGTCCGCGAGTCTCCTGATGAGATGGCCGCGACCGCCCGCGCCAGCACCAGTGGCCCAGCAGGATCTGGTAGCCCCAATGCAGTTGCCAACGCAGTCTCTCCCGTGGACGATCCCTCCCCGAGTGGAGAGGACGTGGAAGATGCACCCCCAGCCTTTGAGGAGGGCGTCCCCGCCACGGTCGATGAGTTAGTACAGGTGAACCTTGGAACCGAGGCCGATCCAAGACCCACATTGGTTAGTGCCGCCATGCCCTCTGAGGAGCGCCAGCAGTACGTGGACTTTCTCAGGCAGCACCGTGATGTGTTCGCTTGGGGCTATGACGAGATGCCGGGGCTAGATCCTCAGGTAGCCGTCCACCGCCTTGGTCTCCCGGCGAACCATCGCGGGTTCAAGCAGCCTCCCAGGAAGATGCATCCGTCCCACGGTGCCATGGTTGAGGCCGAAGTTGATAAGCTTATCAAAGCCAACTTCGTGAGAGAAGTTCAGTACCCCAAATGGCTGGCCAACATTGTGCCGATCAAGAAGAAGAACGGGCAGATTAGAGTCTGCATCGACTTCCGCGATCTCAACCGCCACTGTCCGAAGGATGATTTTCCCCTTCCAGTGACAGAGCTGTTGATTGATGCCACGGCAGGGTTCCAAGCCCTCTCCTTCATGGATGGATACTCCGGATACAACCAAATTCAGATGGCCCCTGAGGATGAGGAGTTCACTGCCTTCAGGGCCCCCCAAGGTACCTTTTGCTACCGGGTCATGCCCTTCGGCCTGAAGAATGCAGGTGCCACCTATCAGCGGGCGATGCACCGCATATTCAAGCCAATCCTCGGCACACTGGTGGAATGCTACGTCGACGACTTGGTTGTCAAATCACGCCAGCGTCGGGACCATCTCAAAGATCTTGAGAAAGTGTTCAGCTTCTCCGGTCTCGCTGCCTGAAGATGAACCCGTTGAAGTGTGCCTTTGGGGTCACCTCCGGAAAGTTCCTTGGATTTGTGGTAAGATACCGGGGTATTGAGATCGACCCAGAGAAAATCAGGGCGATTAGCCAGATGCCTCCCCCAGGTACCGTCCGGGAACTGCAAGGGTTCCAAGGCCACTTAGCCTATATACGCCGATTCATCGCGAATCTGGCCGGCAAGTGTAAGCCCTTTTCTCGGCTTATGAAGAAAGGTGCCACCTATGTATGGGATAAAGAGTGTCAGACCGCTTTCGAGGAAATCAAGCAGTACCTGCTTCAACCTCCGGTCCTGATGCCGCCCGTATCCGGAAAGCCGTTGGTCCTTTATGTGACCGCCCTGGAACGGTCCCTGGGTGCCCTTCTCGCCCAGAAGAACAACGAGGGAACAGAGAATAGCCTCTATTACCTCAGTCGCATGCTCCTCGATGCAGAAGTTAGGTATTCCCCCATCGAGAAGAGCTGCCTGGCGCTCGTATTTGCCGTACAGAAATTACGGCACTACTTGCAGCACCATGAGGTACAGTTGGTTTCTCGGGTAGACCCGTTGAAATATATCCTGAGCCGGCCAATGTTGACTGGCCGCCTAGCGCGGTGGGCTGTGATTCTCCAGCAGTTCGACATCAGGTATGTGTCTCAGAAGGCCATAAAAGGGCAAGCATTGGCAGACTTTCTGGCTGCTCACCCAACCTCCGCGGATCAGCCGCTGGATCTAGGCTTTCCTGATGAGACCATTCTCTCGGTTGATCGAGCCGATCCATGCTGGCAGATGCACTTTGACGGTGCATCCCGGAGCCCCACCGGTAGAAGACTCGATAATCCTAAGCTCAACAGAGTGGGCTTGGGCATCGTCTTCATTACCCCGGAGCGAGCCGTGCTGCCATACTCTTTCCTGTTGTCAGAGGGCTGTACCAACAATGAGGCGGAATACCATGCCCTCATCACCGGCCTCGAGTTAGCTCTCGAGATCGACGTGCCCCGTCTGTGCGTGAAAGGGGACTCCGAGCTGGTCGTTAAGCAGATCAATGGCGACTATGTTGTCAGGAAGCCGGAACTTGTGCCATTGCTGGAGTGCACCCTCCTGCTGATGGCCCGGTTCCCTTCTCGGCCAGAAATTGTCCATATTCCCCGGTCGCAAAACGGTCGAGCAGATGCCTTGGCCAGCCTGGCTGCGTCACTTGCAGAGCCTGAACAGGACAACCTGATCGTCCGCGTGATGCGCCGCAGGCTCATCGCTCCCGTTATCCCGGAGGGAGATCGCGGCCCGTTGGTAAGTAACCTCACCACGGTTGCCCCTATGCCCGGAGCCCCGAGTACCCCAGATATGACATTCGGATCAGCCCCTGATTGGAGGACGCCTTTGGTTGAGTACCTCCAACATGGCATTCTTCCATCGGATCGGGCCGAGCGCGAGCGAGTTCGACGCCGCGCATCGCAGTTTGTTCTCCAGAGCAGTCCCGACCTGGAGCAGATCCTCTACAAACGCGGGTTTGATGGTGTTCTCCTCCGTTGCCTTCATGGAGTTGAGATCCCGCGAGTCATGCAAGAGGTTCATGCTGGTTCATGTGGCGCCCATCAGACCGGGCCGAAGCTGTCCCACCAGATTCGGAGGTTGGGATACTTCTGGCCCTCTATGATCCATGACTGCATCGAGTATGCCAGGAGGTGCCATGCGTGCCAGGTTCATGCAAACTTTGTGCATCGGCCGCCGGAGCCTCTCCATACCACAAGGTATTCCTGGCCCTTTGCAGTCTGGGGACTGGACGTCGTGGGACCCTACCCGCCGGCGACAGCTCGCCAGTGCTGGTTCATTCTGACCGCCACGGACTTCTTCTCCAAATGGGCAGAAGCGATTCCGCTCAGAGAGGTCAAATCCTGTTCGATCGCTGACTTCGTGACCTCCAACATCATCTATCGATTTGGAGTGCCTCACGCTATCCTCACGGATAACGGAACCAATTTCCGAGCAGCCGAGTTGAAGAAGTTGTACGCCAAGTATAACATTAGCTCGAACCATACATCTCGCTATCATGCGCAGGCGAATGGACAGATCGAGGCGTTTAACAAAACCCTCTCTAACATTCTGCAAAAGATGGTTGGTCAGAACAAGAAGAGTTGGCCGGACAAACTCCCCAACGCCCTCTGGGCTTATCGGACGACGACTCGCAATTCCACCCAGATGACCCCTTATTCCCTGGTGTATGGAGCTGAGGCCGTCCTGCCCATCGAGATCCAGTTGTCATCCTTGCGCACTGCGGTCTACGACCAGCAAGCGCCGGACAGAGTTGCTGAAGCCCGTCTAGTTGAGTTGGAAGCACTGGATGAGAATAGGCTTCGCACTTTGCACAACTTGGAGAGGCATCAAAGCAGAATGGCTCGAGCTAACAATAAGAAAGTTCGCCTCCGCTCCTTCCTGCAGGGTGATCTAGTGCTAGCCCTAAGAGCACCTATGATCCCCGGCAGGAAGCCGCCCAAGTTGGAGCCCAAGTGGTAGGGACCCTTTGTTGTCCACAAGGTCTATCCCAATGGCGCGTACTCCCTAGCGACTATGGATGGTGAGCGTGTCACTCCTCCCACCAACGCTAGGTTCCTCAAGCAGTACTTTGCCTGACTGCACATTCGTCCCGCAAGACGTTAAACTGCACATTCGTCCCGCAAGACGTTAAACTGCACATTCGTCCCGCAAGACGTTAAACTGCACATTCGTCCCGCAAGACGTTAAACTGCACATTCGTCCCGCAAGACGTTAAACTGCACATTCGTCCCGCAAGACGTTAAACTGCACATTCGTCCCGCAAGACGTTAAACTGCACATTCGTCCCGCAAGACGTTAAACTGCACATTCGTCCCGCAAGACGTTAAACTGCACATTCGTCCCGCAAGACGTTAAACTGCACATTCGTCCCGCAAGACGTTAAACTGCACATTCGTCCCGCAAGACGTTAAACTGCACATTAGTCCCGCAAGACGTTAAACTGCACATTCGTCCCGCAAGACGTTAAACTGCACATTCGTCCCGCAAGACGTTAAACTGCACATTCGTCCCGCAAGACGTTAAACTGCACATTCGTCCCGCAAGACGTTAAACTGCACATTCGTCCTGCAAGAAGTTAAACTGCACATTCGTCCTGCATGACGCTAAACTGCACCACTTCCTGCACGACGTTAAACTGCACTACGTCCGAGCTACAAGACGTTAAACTGTTCAGCGTTCGTCCTGCATGACGCTAAACTGCACCACGTCCTGCACGACGTTAAACTGCACTACGTCCGAGCTACAAGACGTTAAACTGTTCAGCGTTCGTCCTGCATGACGTTAAACTGCCCCTCAAGAACTACGTGCGGCTTGATTCCCATCCTTATGGGATACGTAGGACCGCCTGAACATTCATGTTTCAGGCCCAGCCCCATCCTTTGGGAATTTCCATCCCATCCCGGGCCCTTGGTCCAGTTGTCTCTGGGTATGTGGCGTATGGTGTGAGCGCGGGGGATTACGTCCTCATTCACGTCGGTTTTCTCGCCACACTGTACGCCCCCCGCGTTTGGGGATGCCTCTTGCTTCCCCTTTTTTCCCTCTCTTTTCGTCCTGCATGACGTTAAACTGCACTTCAAGAACTACGTGCGGCTTGATTCCCATCCTTATGGGATACGTAGGACCGCCTGAACATTCATGTTTCAGGCCCAGCCCCATTTCCCGGGAATCTCTATCCCGCGTTGGGCCTCTGGCCCAAGTGCCCCTTCTTTTTGTGCGAGGCGTATCGCGCGAGCGGGGGATTATGTCCTTGTTCACGTCGGTCTACTAGCCGCGCCGTACGCCTCCCCCGTGTGAGACTACCTCACACCCCTCATCGTCCTGCATGACGTTAAACTGCCTCTCAAGAACTACGTATGGCTTGATTCCCATCCTTATGGGATACGTAGGACCGCCTGGACGCTTGTGTCTCAGGTCCAGCCCTGTCTTTTGGTTGATTACGGGGATTTGCCCTCTTTTGGTAGCTCTCAGGGTGAGTCCTCCGACCCTTTCCGGTGATCTGTTAACATGTTTTGGGTACTTCGGTCTATGACTCGTAGTGACAGATTCAATCCCGACAAGTCCTGTGTTGCTTGTCAGGCCTTGCGCTTCCTCTTGTTTGAGCCTTCACTCAAAGGGATCCTCGTTAGCGGTTTGGGTACGATGCCTCAGTGCTCTCCCACCGTTCCGGGTCGATTTACCGGCGGGTCTTGGGCCGCAAATCGATATGAATCCTGCGATTAAGCGGTTGATGCTCGTTTGCTTGCCCCGTCTTAGGTTGACGCGATCGGATGTTGTGTTGCGAATGCGTCAGCAACATCCTTGATCGCCATGTCGGCTCTTTCAGGCTCTGAACATTGGTTGCGCGGTCCTCATCACACTCCGCCTTTGTGCGTTGCAGTGGAATCTTGACACTCTCTTCATACTGACCTTCAGTACACCTCTACACGTCAGGCAGACCAACCAGGGTAATGATGTCGTTCGAGGCTCCCATGATCTGAGCACCAAGGATGTATGCGGATATCCTCCCTAAGGGCCATGCGTAGCTGGACCCTTGTCCCCATAAGGAGGAGGGAGTCGCCCGAACAATTGCGTTCTGGGCCCAGTATATCTGGAGGCTAGCATCTCTGCCCCTCGGGTGATGGACATACGCAGACCCCTATCCCAAGACTCTTCTCCTGGAATCGTGCGTGACCGCAGGGCTGGGTATGTTCCCACCTCCGCCGTGTCCGCCGTATCACGATAAGCGGATTCCGCCATGGTCCGAACCACACGACCTTAAACTGTGTTGTCTGGTCCGCACCACACGACCTTAAGCTGTGTTGTCTGGTCCTACCACACGACCGTAAACTGTGATCGTCTTGGCCGCCCGACGAGAAACGGCACTGCATCGTGATGTCCTCCTCAGGGGACACTCACGCCGGGCGCTGGTTAATAACCACGCCATTCATCAATGCCTGTCACGGCTTGATTATTGTGGCGACGCCAGAGATTTCTCAATCACAGGCATGTCGCCGCACAAAGAAAAACCATCCATCTTTAAGGACAAACAAGAAAGATCAAATGCCGCTCCTTTTGTGTGCGAGGGTCAGACCCGCACTCTTCCCCGCGCTGGTGCCCGATTGTGTTGCGCCGCGCTTCAAGAACTACGTGCGGCTTGATTCCCATCCTTATGGGATACGTAGGAACGCCCGGATGTTTGAAACTTCGGGTCCAGCCCCCCACCTCTTAGAGATTCCCCCTTCTCTGGGGAATCCGCCGCCTCCAGGTCACCCTCAAGGCGTGTTCCCCGACCCCTTGTAGTGGTCCACCAGTGTCAAGAGTACTCTGGTTTATTGCCAGGAGCGTCAGGATCCGCTTGGTCAGGTTTCCTCCACTTTTCAGGATTCGTGCCCCATTTCATTCGGACCCATCGTCTACGCCCTGGGTGGAGCCCCCGTGAACGGTTCGGACACAATGCCTCAGTGCTCTCCCACCGACTCGGGCCGGTACCCCCACTGGCCTCGGGCTGCAAATCGATATGAATCCTGCGATTAAGCGGTCGATGCTCGTTTGCTGCCTCATTCCACCAACGGTTAGTGCGATATTGATGCTGCTTTTCCGCCACGGTCGGCAGTACTCTCATATCGTTACTCCGGTGCCCCCAGTCCTTGAGTGAATGGCCGCATGATTCACATTTTCCACCTCCCATTCTGACCAGGCGAAACCTCGACACTCTTGACACTATCCCTCAGTGCATCTTTTCATATCCAGGGAATATGACCACGATGCGGCGTACTTTGAGCTCTTACGGTCCGAGCTCTAAGACCTTAAACTAAGATCTCCCTTATGGTCCGAGCTCTATGACCTTAAACTAAGATCTCCCTTATGGTCCGAGCTCTATGACCTTAAACTAAGATCTCCCTTATGGTCCGAGCTCTATGACCTTAAACTAAGATCTCCCTTATGGTCCGAGCTCTATGACCTTAAACTAAGATCTCCCTTATGGTCCGAGCTCTACGACCTTAAACTCAGATCTCCCTTATGGTCCGAGCTCTAAGACCTTAAACTAATATCTCCCCTATGGTCCGAGCTCTAAGACCTTAAACTAAGATCTCCCCCATGGTCCGAGCTCTAAGACCTTAAACTAAGATCTCTCCTTATGGTCCGAGCTCTAAGACCTTAAACTAAGATCCAGCCCTTATGGTCCGAGCTCTAAGACCTTAAACTAAGATCCAACCCCTATGGTCCAAGCTCTACGAACTTAAACTAAGATCTCCCCAAATGGGGTCCTACGTCCTGCATGACGTTAAACTGCACTCTCAGAACTACGTGTGGCTTGATCTCCAGCCTGATGGAGTACGTAGGAACGCCCGGGCATTTCGACTCGGGTCCAGCCTCAGGGATCACGAAGTCCCGCCCCTCCTCGTTGCCGGCCGTCTGGCCTGACTTCGGGTAGAGTGGTGCAGTCGTGATATTCTCCCCGATTCAGTTCGGGATGCCCCGTTGCAATGATGGGAAGCGACAGTTTCCTCGTCAAAGAGGTTCTGTCTGAGAACTGGGGTGACTCACGGCCAGATTAGTGCATCCGCCTAATACGCTTTCCCCGCGGTGGCGCAATTTTGAGAGCGTTGGATTCTGTCCGAACAAATCGTCACTTCGCCCCACGCTTCGCATGCCCTGTTGATCGGGATTTCCACCCTTGTGTCTGAAGGAACCCCAAAGCGGTATTCATGATGACATGTGGTCCGCCTCCTGCAATATGAATGATGGCCTTTTTCGGTCCGTCTATTGCAGTTGTTATGGTCGATCCACTGTCCACCTACCGTCTTGGGCATTTCCTGGAAGGCCGACCGTTGTGGATGTCTAGATTCGGGACACGCGATTCACCCTTTCTCATTTCCCTATGTTCGGATAAAATCCCAACGCCCCTAGCGTTGTCCCGTTCGTGTGTTGGAACAGGTTGGGGGGATGGTACATTGATTAGGCTTGAGGTCTCTTTTCTTAGGAATGACCTCCCTCTTTTCTCTAAGAAATCCAGGCCCAATTATGGATGCCTGATGCTTGGTTAACGCTCCCGCGAGACAATTTGTGGTTGATCATGTTAAACCAAAAGACGCAGATAAATATGGCGATTCATACAAGTGGATCAAAATATTAAGTAGCGGAAGCAAATGTTTTGGGAATGGAAAAACAAAGCCCCTAGGGATCAGCGTGCTGGATAAGTCTTTCTAATGCCGCTACCCTTTGGCTGGCAGCCTCCAGAGCTGCTTCTCGCTCTCTGCGTGCCCTCTCCTCGTCGGCGGTCGCAGCACGCAGTTCGTCGATTCTGGCCTGTGCACGCTCCCGCTCGACTTGAATGGTGACCATTTGTTGGCCCGCCTCCGTCAACTGTACCTGGGCGTCAACCAGCTGGGCTGCTAGTTGCTCCACAAGCTCGGTGCACGTTGCGACGAGGGCCTCCTTCTCTGCTGCCTGCCCTTCGAGGCGCCGGACTTCCTGCTCCGCCGCGAGGAGCGCCCGCGTGCTCTCCGACATGTCCCGACTTTGTGTGACGTCGGCACGCCGGCAGCTCTCGCGCATCTTTTCGTCCATGAAATCACGGACTGTTAGATGGAGGCGTTGAGCATCAGCTCCCCCGGCACACAGGAAGCGCAGCCAGGTTTGAAGTGATCCCATGCGCCCCAGCCACTCCGATGGGTCTCGCTTGAGGAAGCGCGGGATGCACTTCCACCCCCTTCGGCGCGCTATCCGGCTCTCCTCGACCGCCTCCGCGTCCGAGTCATCCATCTCCTCGGGGTCGGCAGGCCGGTAGGCAGGGAAGGCAGCCAGCAGGTCTGCTGCAGGGTCCGCCCCTGGGAGGTCCTCATGAGGGATAGGTTCCCCAACATCTGGGCGACCTTCTCTCTCCCCAGCGGCGCTGGCACCCTCGTCAGCCCCTGACACCTCTCCGACGGCAGCACCACCGACGTCCGTAGCCCCCTGATCAGCAGTTGGTGGGGTCGGCTCGGTTTGGGAAGTCTGTTCCGGAGCAGGCGGCATGTCCACCGCTGGTCCACTCGTAGATGGCCCGGGTTCGGCAACCCGATGAGCCTCCAGTGTTGAGATCACTGCGCAGGACATGCCATGGTTAGTCACGGATCGTCAATGACAAGCACCAGCAGTAAAGTAAGGAGACTTACGGGGGTTCAAAGCGTCATCTTCCGCTGCCCCGGCCGCCGCAGGAACAGTTGCAGCAGGGGACCCCTCAGCGCTTATCAGTTCAATGATGGGTGTCTGGCCCCCGCCTTGTCCTGCTGGCGCCTCTCCTACTCCTGCCGAGGACGCTTGGCCAACATCCGTGTGCTCCTAAGAAAGGTGGAGAAACGGGTTAGAAGCTGCATAAGAGAATGGATGAAGCAGGTTGAGTAGGGATAGAAGCGGACCTCGAGGAGCTCAGTGACATCAACATTGTCAGAGCCGGCCACCTCGCCGCTCTCCCGTGGGCTCCCCCGATGGGACCTTCCCTCGGAGCCTTCATCCTCCCCCGTCTCCTCCTCCTCCTCGGAGTCGTTACTGTCATCTTCTCCCGGCGGCATCTGTTCCGGAGCGGGCTCGAGACCGAGCATCACCTTCACCAGAAGGGATGGCTCCGCGCGCTGACCACGTTGGCGCGCGTACTCGTCCATGGCCGTCAGATATTCGTACTGCCGGTTGAAGTCCACCCTGTCGGCGATCTGGAGGCGCCCGACCTCTGGCAGATAGATCCCTTCTCTGAGTATCTTTCGCCAGATGACATCGGTCCCCAGTGACTGCCGCAGGGTCATCCAGGCCGACCACAGCGCCGGGAAGACCGCATCGTGGGAGGGTTCGAGCAGACGTCTTACCTGCTTCCCGGGCCACTCTTCGACCACCGCACGCGCCCCCTCTCTGGGCGCCGAGGTCGTAGCGGCAGCCTGCGATGTACCCGCCGCCGAAGTCCCTGCTCGCGCCGGCTCCGCTGCTTGGCGCGCCTCCGTTCTCCCCCGTGTGGCGGCGCCTCGCCTCCTTCCTTGACGCCCGGTCTCCGCACGGGTAACCTCGAGCCGCCGAACGAGCTTCCGCAAGAGCCCCTCGGGGTACGCGATGGCCCAGTGTTCGGCGTACTCGGTCGCCAAGCCTGCGTCAACTCCGATAGGAGGGAGGGTGATGACGTCGCCAGAGCCGAAAGCGGCAAACATCAGCCACATCTGACGAAGGACGCCAGGGTTCGTCTCCTCCCGGACAGCAGTGAATACCCTCTTCGGCATCCGTTGAAGGCACCCGAACTGCCTGGCGAATCGGGTCGGCACGTAAGGCTCGCAGATCACCTTCCCGTCGATCCGAGCCACGAGCACCCCGCCCCGCATGTTCAGGAAGTATTCATGCTGCTCCAGCGGACCCTGCCCATTGTCGATCATCTGACCGACGGGAGTGGGGAACGGACTGAAGTTGAAGTTGGCGTGATTGCCAATCCGGATCCGCACGCCCTCCTCACTTAGGGTTATCGGAGCGACCCCCACGATGTTCAGCAGGGAGGGTCGCAGGCCGTTGCCCGGAGGAATGATGGCGTTCGGAAACGTGTACCCACCGAGGTGAGCAGCCACCCAGCCGTGGAAGAACTGAAAGGGCCCACAGATCCTTCGTGGCGACCCCCTCGTGAGATGCGTCCCAGGATGGCATACAGCTTTGCCAACACTGGGACCTCGAGGTTATATCTCTTGTTGGCGGCCATAGCGCCTGCCATCGCCAGAGTCGCCGGGCGAACGCCCATTCTCGCGTCCCGCACCAGCAGGAGCCACCCACTCAGAAAGGCGGCCAGGAACGCCGCGTACCGGACATTTGGGTCCCGGGCCTCGATGACGCGGTACCCCCATGAGCGGTAGTCACCCGTCTCCAGGACCCGCCAGTACGACCCGTTCCGGCTCCTCTGAGCTGCGGTCGGGCACCGCTTCCCCCTGCCTGGCATCTTGACCGCCGGGTCATGCTCCAAGAACTGGCCGAACCATTCCTTGTAGGCTATGTCCTTTTGGAAGTCTTTGATCCCGAGCCGCTGCATAGCCAGGTCAAGCAGATGCCAGGTCAGGATGGGAGTCCGTGACCTGTCCTCCCAGGTGTTCTTCGGTGGCAGGAACTCATCGTATTGGTAGCCCTCCAGCGGGATACCTCCGATGCAGTGGATGTCCCAGAGACCGATGCTGACCTCCCCATGGTGAAGATGGAAGGTGTTGGTATCCGGAGACCATCGGGTGAACAGCTCCGGCCCGAGCTCGGACTGCTGGTAGAAATGGAACTGTGACGTCCACACCGCCTCAAACAGGCCGATGTACCGCAGCTCCTCTGCGAAGTGATCGCAAGTGTGGCGTACCCAGAACGCCCAGGCCCACTCGCTGGTAAAGTTGCCCCCAGACCGTAAGTCCCAGTCCTTCAGCCAGCCCTTGGTGTCGTCTGTGACGCTCTGGCGATATATGCTCGAGTAGAGGGCTGGAGAATTCTCCGCAGTAGGCTCACCCCCGTCAATGGTTCGCGTCCTCGGGTTCAGGACATAGACATCCAAGTGTCTGGTCTCCCTGGCAGGATGCCCGTTGTTGGTGATGTTATAGCGGAGAAGCTCGTCCTCCCGGGTTACCCAGGTCCGCGGCGCATCAATCTCGAACCCTGGCACCGGAACCTCATCTAGGATGCCGAAGTTCCAGAGCGGCAGGTTGTCCGACAGTGGATATGTCTTCTGGGCCGGCGTTAGTAAGTCGAACAAGGATTGATTGTTGGAAACAATCTCCTTGGCTCCGTAAACCTCCTCGTTCGTCGCCATCTCAGCCCTGCGAGTGGCGGCATCCCCCTCATTTCCTCTGTGCGCGGCCATCTCAGAAGTTTCGGGAGTCGTGCGGGCTAAGGGATGAAGTGTGCGGAATCGGACGAGGCTGGTGGAAAAGTTTGAGAGTCGGCGCGCAATCCTAGGGGACGGCGCGCAATCGGGAAGGCGTTCGCGTAAAACCCCGGGTATGCGCGCAAAGGCAGAGCGAAATCCGGACGGTTTTGCGCGACGAGCGGGCGAATTCCGCGCCGGAAGAGGCAATTTCGCGCACGAGAGCAGAGAAGCTTATCGCGCGGAAGGCCAGTGTACGGCATGGAGGGACCCAGTGCCCCTATTTATAGGCGAGGCCGGGGTCCGCGCCGCGCGGAAAGAGTTTTGCGCGACCGCATCGTCGAATTTCGCGCCCGACGCCCTTTTTGCGCGCCACAGTCCCGCACCGCCCAGAACTTCGGCATTCCGGCGTCTCCCTCGGAACCCGATCGTTGCGACCTCTCGCCGATCAGATTCCGAGGGGGGGCTTTTGTAGACGCCGGAAAAGTCCGTTGTTCCCAAACGAAGCTCCGGATGCGGAAAGCGAAGTGATATTTGGAGTCAGAGGCACGTTCCGGAGGGCCCGGAGGACTTGCGCGAAATTTCAGAGGCTCGCGCGCAAAGTTGAGTCGCGGCGCGCAATCCTCCCGGGATGCGCGCAATGCGTCGAGCCGGCGCGCTATTTTGCGCGCCCGTGGCCTGCGCGGCGCCCTTTGCGCGCTGGGTCCTGATTCCGCGCCCGCGAGGAGAATTCCGCGCTCGCGCCTTGGATTCCGCGCCCGGGGTTGCCTATAAATACTAGGCGACCCCCAACGTTTCAAAGGTTGCTGGAAGTCGAACGGTCTCCCGCGCGCGCAATCCAACCCCTTCCGCGCGCAATGCCGATCTTCAGGTAACCTCCTTTTTTTCGCGCAATAGAGCCTTGGGGTCCGCCTTCGCGCGCAATCCCCTTGGCTCATTTCCTTTGAATAAATTTCAACCCGAAGGCCTTTGCGCGCAAAAGAAGCCGCTTGCGCGCAATTGCCCCCCGAGTGCGCGCAATCCAACCCGATTGCGCGCACCCCCCCTCTTCAAAGTGGCCGTTCGTTAGAGAATGAGCCGTTGCCCCCGCGAGCTGTCCGAAGCCCGGTGCGCGCAATCCCAACCAACCGCGCGCAAAGGGCTGGCCCGATTGCGCGCCAGCCTGCCATTTTTGCGCGCCGACCTGTTGTTTTGCGCGCAAAGCCCTTATTTTGCGCGCAAGCAGCCAGGGTCGTCCCTTTTCACCCCCTGAGGGTACCCGCCTGCGTGGCGCCCGATGATCTTCATCGCAGGTGCCCGCCCCGTGCGTTGTCTTTCCGTGCGGCCCTCCAGGCTCGCGCGAAGTGACACGGGCCCATCGGCGGCGACATACGTCCAGCATGACGTTAAACTGCGCGTTCGTCCAGCATGACGTTAAACTGCATATTCGTCCAACATGACGTTAAACTGTACCACGTCCGCACTGCAAGACGTTAAACTGCCAAGTGTTTCGTCCAACATGACGTTAAACTGTACCACGTCCAAGATGCATGACGCTAAACTGCCTAGCCCCCATCGTCCGCGCTGCAAGACGTTAAACTGCCAAGTGTTTCGTCCTCAACACACGACGTTAAACTGTACTTCGTCTGGCAAGACGTTAAACCGTCCGCCTCGTCCTCAACACATGACGTTAAACTGTACTTCGTCCGGCAAGACGTTAAACCGTCCGCAACCTGATCCCGTGCTCCGCACGCAGGGTCCCCCCGGTTTGGATGTGGCCCCCACCCGCTCGTCTCTGCAGGGATGTCGGGATTGTCCCCCTTTTGGGACGATTTAATGGGAGTGGCTTTTCCCTACGGGGGCAGGGTATTACAAACCCCTAGTTTCTCGTGGGAGGCTGCACATGTGTATCTCCATTGCGCCTCCCCACGGCCGAAGCCGGTAGAGGGTATGACTGGGATCGAGGTGTCTTCCACTTTCGGTCCAAGTCCCTTCCAACTGAGTTTTGCCGCATCCGGGCTGCCCCAAGTGCGTAAGTCCTGACAGAATGAACTACGTGGACTTTGATCCCTGTCTTCTATACAGGGTACGTAGGAAGCCTCCCTGAGGTCCAAGCCCACCACCTGGTCGTCCCGGTCGTATTTACGTCAGTTCGTCCATCAGTGGACCCCTCCAGGGTTCACTCTTGCGTCGATTCACCTATGAATCCGCCCCTGTGGGATACTGCCCGTGTGTATATCCGCTGTGCCTCCCCACAGCCCCCCTTTTCTCTTTTCTCCTTTTATCGTCCAGCATGACGTGAAACTGTGATCCACCCGGCCGTTCCATCCCCCTCTGTGCGAGGTGGTTCGGTTCAATCCTCCGCCCGGCGGCCTCGACCCCTTCGTGAGTCGGCTTGCCGATGTCCAGCATGACATTAAACTGTATATCCGAACTACGTTGACTTTGATCCCTGTCTTCTACACAGGGTACGTAGGAAGCCCCTACGGGGTCCAAGCTCTTCACTCCATCATCCATCCTGATCCTTACCCGGGCCGCCACATCCCGGTGGGGTCATGCCACTTCATTCCACTCCACGTTACTTGGGAAGCCGCCCATGTGCTGGCCCCATCGTCGGAGGTTCCCCGCAAGGGGTTCTGTCATCTGATCCACTTTTCGTGTTGATCGGTCCGATGCCGTCCCCGCTGGACGTTAAACTCGCGGCATACCCCGTGTTAAACATGGGAAGCTGAGGAAAACCTCAGGTGACACAGTTCCCCGCACCCAGTACGGGATGCCTCAGGCCATCACGCCTTCGAGAAGCCCTATTAGGGACGGAAGACAGACGTGCAGAGCCGCAGTGTTACGACACGCCCCCAGCACCCAGAGCCACCCGGCCTTCTCACCGCAGGTTGCTGCCCCGACCGGACTCCTTGGAACGTCCGGGCGGAAGCAGCGTAATTAACCGGTGTCCATGAAGATATGGCGCCGGGAACGAGATTCACGAACATTCTTAAGTCTATGAGGGAGACCCGGATT
This sequence comes from Viscum album, assembly GCA_963277665.1. NCBI lineage: Eukaryota > Viridiplantae > Streptophyta > Magnoliopsida > Santalales > Viscaceae > Viscum > Viscum album. The sequence continues at coordinate 1,685,663,844 of OY728147.1, read as the reverse complement.
AGGCGACGAGTTCCGAGGAGACGTCCAAGGAAGGAGGAGCCGACATCCCATCATCCCGGTTTCGATCAAGGAGCAGACGCCCCTGAATAAGGGACGGATGCCGCCCGCCCTTGGAAAGCGGGACTGCGGGACCACAAGCCGCGCGCCCATCCCCTCGGGTCGACGGGTGCACGCGCGAACGCGTCCTGGCGGAACAGCGTAACCCGACGCACATCCGCACCGAAACAGATATGATGAGGCTGGCATATTCAGACTCATCAGAAAAATAGATCTATCCATGGTGTTTCAAGGAATATTATGACTCTTCAACAAGGGTAATCTCCAGAAAGCAATAAGAAGAAGAGTGCAACAATGAATAAGTTTTATAGAGTTGAGTAAGAGATTACAGATGATCAGGCTGGACCATCTACGGTGAGAGGTATGATTATTTTGGAATATAAATTTATGAAAGTGTTGTCTGATACTAGTGCATCACATTCCTTAATTTCTTCTCATGCTGTTGATTTTCTATTTTTAAAACATGATATGATGGATTCTATGTTAACACATAAAACCCCTCTCAGTGACAGATTATGCCGAGCCATTGTGTGTATAGAATTTTCTATAACTCTTGATAGAGCTGATGTAAAATGGGACTTCTCAGTGTTAGATATGGATGTCTTTGATGTAATCATGTGTATGGGTTGGTTGAAAAAATTCAAGACTCACATGGATGGTTATAATAGAACTATAAGTTTCAAAACTAAGGACGATGGAGAGCATCTCTTTAGAGGACCAAGGGTTGTAATGATAGGTTAAAGGGACTTGTTGGAACCAGCAGTGGGAACGATCTCTTACCAGTTGGTGGCATTGAATTTAGCATCGATATAAGAGATCTAGGATAATATTTTTAAAGTAGTAGTGGATAAAATTCCTCATTTGTTTCCCAAAAACTTCTCAGGGTTACCACCTATAGGGGAAGTGGATATTACGATTGATCTCCTTCCATGGACTAGTCCTATTTACCTTCCATCTTATAAAATTGATTTAACATAATTAAGGGAATTAAAAGTGCTGTTTGAAGAGATGGAAAGCAAAGGTTTCATTTGGACATGTACATCTCCATGGGTAGCACCAGTCATGTTTGTGAACAATGTAGATAGAACTATAAGGTTGTGTGTAGATTATCATAAACATATCCATGTTATAATCAAGAATAAGATTCCACTTACACACATTTTTGATCTATTTAATTAATTGAGGGGATCTTAGTGGTTTTCAAAAATTGTCTTGTGATCATTGTAATGTCCTAGATCTTGAATCCACTCAACTGGGGCCTCGTACCCAGTTTGCCACATGGTCTCAAGCATATTTCCCCAAATTTCAGAGGCTTCCGACTAGAAGTGAAGGCCTAGGGTGTGATAGTGGGGAAACTATTCCCTCATTAGTAGTGTGTAACACAACGGAATAAATAATAACAATAGTGAAAGTAGTAATCATCCTGCAACTCAAGTAACCAAAGAAGACTAAAAGATATAGATAACTAGAAAGAATGTAATATCAAAATGATGCAGCATGTCACATGTTCCAGGAAAATTGTGATGATAGAATACACTGAAATCAAGTACTATACAATACCAAATTATGGTAACACAAAATGAAACTCTACAGAATCACAATCCTAGGCTTGGTCCAATTCTCTCCTGCACCTAAGCAGCAATCATGTACCTGAAAAAGGTCCAATTACCCTCTAGAAACCATGAGAAATATAGTTTTTTTTGGGCCAAAAAAGTCCCAAATATGGTGTGATAAATAAATCCTAGTGGGAAACCACCTCTGGGTAGTTTCAATCGGTTAGGGAATATATGTAGTTGTAGTGTTTAAATGAAATGAAGTAAACTATGAAGTACTCAAAAGTAAACAATCCCACGCGTACTAGAATTCATTTATAATGATAATTAAAAATCTAATTACCTGAATTATTTAAATCATGGTATTCAGCATAATCCTGACATTCCCCGTAGCAAAGTAATCTCAAAAGATGTCTTAGTCGACCTTTTAAAAAATTAAGTGAAGAATGAATCTATTCTTGTTATTTGGATTGGAAAACATGTCACAATTCTTTCAATTCAGTTGTTTAAATATATCCTGAGTCTGTTCTTGAGATTCCTATGCTGGAATTTATATATCAGTTCTAGTGAAATTCTATTGACAACCTGTGAGTCCGTTACCAGTGGTCCTACATGGTAGCCTCATGTATCGATCTATACGTTGGTATAAGATCATGTCAATTTATTTAGTTCTTGGTGTTAATACTAGGGAGCCGGAGTGTCACTATGTACAAATAAAACAAGGTCCCTTGGGGTCCATCCATGTTGTTCTATGTTGATCCCTTATGTCAACCAAGGAGTAATATAAGATCATTTCAATCTAGTATGTTCTCAGTGGCCCTAATAGGTAGCCCAAGAATCACTAATGACATATAAATCAAAGCCTCTAAAGTCCATCCATGACATTCTATGTGGACCCCATGTGTCACCCGAGGTACAAGGTTTAATAGTCATGTGATTCCATTCACAGTATTCTAAACTGAACCCATGTATTACACAATGCTATTTACCACTTAATCATTAAAATTAAATAAACCATTCCAACCCTATTAAATAATTAAATCCACTACATGGGAAAAGGGGAAAACACAATCCCTATTCCATAATCAAAATACATACAATTATATAACAAATGCAATTTCATATAATAACCATGTTCCTTTTAAACAACCCTAAAAATGGAATGAAGGTGTTCCCATAGATATCAATGGCCAAAAAGGTTAAACAATAATTATTCAAGGAAAACGCACCCATGTGGTGGTCCTCAATCATGAAACAAAGAAAAAAATGCTTTAATTCATTGAATTATTTACTGGAATAATAGTAGATAATAATAAGGATCAACTTCATTTCCAGGAAACACCTTAAAAATGAGAACATAACACAAAAACACATCTAAACATCTACCCAATTATCAAGAGGCACAAAACCTCTTACATCATCATAGTATGACTCTCCTCATATAGCCTCAATATCAAATTCAAGTTATAATGGTATAGATCTAAGATAAAAGGATATTCACTCAACCATAAATAACTCATTCGAGAAAAAAAATCACCCAGAATAGATCAAGAATAAATGGTCACTCACCGAAAGGATTCCAACAGATCCAATGGGGTTCGAATTAGTTTTTGAATGACCAAACGGGAGAAGAAATCAGTTCTAGGGTGGCTTGTTCATCCACTCAGTGAGCCTTCAGTCGAAAAGAAAAAAGAATGAGGCTTCTGGAATTTTGATGAAAAAAACAAAAAATTCACTGAATGTAATCCCATAGACACTACGTATATATCATTTAACTATTATTTTGGTGGCTGAATTCCGTCGACATCCTTTCCAAGGCCTGCCGACATGACTATGTGGCATGTACTAGGGAGTACATGGCGTGTAGTTTATTTTTTCCTATTTTTCTTGCCTACATGACTACACACCATGTATTCCCATCATACACAGCCAAACTACAGAGTGTGTATATAGGATTTAATGGTATCTATCCTAAAGTTAAGCTTAGGACATTATCTTTTTAGTACTAGTCTAGTTTTCCCATGTTAACTCAACAACAACTCAAAGGAACAAGAAGAAAAGAAACCGTATCTCCAAGTAAGAACCAAGTTCTTACACACTTCCCCCTTAAAGAAATTCATCACCAAATTTTCCATTAATGTGTGGTGATGAAATATCTAAAAATAACTCAAGCCTTTGAGCACATACGTCAACCTCCGTCTCCCAAGTCTCATCATATACTAGACCATGCTTCCATGGCACCCATACGAGAGGAATTGGCTGGCCTTATAGAACCTTTGTGCTCCTGTCAACTATATGAATCAGATTCTCCTCAAAGGGTTCATCAACCTGAATCTCAACCTCATCAAGATGAAAAACAAAAGTTTGATCTGAGTGGTAGTATCATAGCTGAGATACTTAGAAGATGTCAATCATGGCTCAGTACCTCTAAGGTAACTATAACTGATAGGAAATCGGCCTGACTCTCTTCATAATCACGAATGGCCCGACGTTTGTCGATGAAATCCTACCCTTTCTCATAATCTTCTTGTGTCCCAACCTTGGTGTGACATAAAGGAAAAAAGAAATCCCCTACCTCAAACTCCAAATGTTGTCTCTAACGACCGATATATTATTTATAAAGAGACTGTGCAGTATCCATCTGTTCCCGAATCAACATAACTTGCTCAGTGGTCTCTTAGACAAGATGTGGTCCCAACATAGATACATCTCCTACCTTCAGAAATAAAGGGGTTGATCAGAAGGTTCTACCATTAAAATCCTTATATGGTTCCAAATGAATAGTATCACGGAAGCTATTATTATAGGAGAACTCAACAAGGGGTATATATCTCTCCCAAAAACACCCAAAATCATCGACACATGCCTGAAGCATGTCCTCCGGCACCAGAATCGTGTGCTCTGATTAAACATATGTATTGGGGTGGTATGATATGCTCAAAAGCATCTGCCTAACTAAATCCCTCTATATCCCTTGAAATTAACAAAAAGAAATCTAAGAATCCCTATATGAAATTATAGAATGAGGGACCTCGTGCAGTCATACAATATCATGGATGTATAACCTCCCAAGTTCATCAACATTGAAGGTTTTCTTGATTAGAAAGAAATTTGAAACCTTTGTGAGCCTATCAATAACAACCCATATGACACCATTTCTTCAAGGTGACTTTGGTACACCTATCAAAAAATCCAATGTGATATCATTCCATTTCCACTTAGGAATGGGTATCTCTTATGAAAGTCGTACTAGTCGTTGGTGTTATGCCTTTACCTAGTAACAGGTGGAGAACCTCATGATAAAACCAACTATGTCTCTCTTCATACCTGGACACCAATACTATGGATGTGTGTCCCAAAATATCTTGGTGACACTAGGATGCACTTCCCATATAGAGGAATGAAAATCTAGTATCAGCTCCTCGTGTATGACCTCTAAAACCCAAACCTATCCATGGATACACAGAATCTTGTCATCACCTACTATCCAACCAAGAGGAGGGTTCTCACCTCCAGATGCATCTCAGAGAAAAATTCCATAAGCTACCACTCACCACTAGACTCCTAAACTTCCTGTATCTATGTACTCCTATTCAATTAATCAGCCACATCATTAAATTTCCTAGAAATATAGGCTAGATCAATGTTGAATTACTGAAGGTATCCCACCCAACTCTGTTGTCTCAGATTCAAATCAAACAGAGTAATTATGTATTTGAAACATTTATGGTCTTTGTACTCCACAGAATGATCTCCCAATAAGTAATGTATCCAATTGCTCAATGCATGAACAACTACAACTAACTCATGATTATTCATTGGGTAATTATTCTCATGTCGCTTCAACTTATGAGATCTCTACAGAACAACTTGACCCCCTTACATAAGCACTGACTTCAAACCAATACCCGATGCATCATTGTATATGGTGTAAATCATTCCGGACTCTGGGAATATAAATATCATCACTGAATTCAAATGCCCAATTAACTATTGAAATGTTTTTTCACAAGAATCTCACCACAAAAACTTCACAATCTTCTTAATCAAGCACGTTAGTGGAGCTACCAAGCGTAAGAAGTCCTTTTTAAAATTCATGTATGGACTATGAAGCCCCAGGAAACTCTGCACCTCAAAAACATTCCTAGAATGATCCCAGGTAACTACTTCTCTCACCTTCTCTAGGTCCACTAATAATCTTGTCTTTGAGATGATGTGACCCAGGAAGTGAGTCTGATCTATCCAGAAGTGGAATTTTGGGAGCCTAGAATATAACTAATCCTCTCTCAGTGTATTCAAAATCATCTCAAGGTGTTTGGTATGGTTGTGTTGATGATGAGAATACACCAAGATATCATCCATGAAAACTACCACAAAAGAATCTATGTAATGATAAAACACTCACTTAATTAGCACCATCAAAATTGATGGAGCATTTGTGAGACCAAATGACATAACTAGGTACTCATATATACCAAATTTGTTATGAAGGGATTTACAAGGTATGTCTGCATGTTGAAAAAGTACCTGATGATATCCTAAACTTAGTTCAATATTAGAGAACAATTGAGCTCCATGAATTTGATCAAATAGTTTATCTATATGTGGAAAGGGATATCATTTTTTAACCATTAACTGGTTTAGTTTTCAATATTCCATGCATAGACTAAGGGTATCATCCACATTTTTCATGAAAAGGACTAGTGAAACCCAAAGAGAAGTATTGGGTCAGATAAAACCCTTAGCTTCAAGATCATCCAACCGCCTCTTGAGCTCTTGCAACTCTATCATATCCATCCTATAAGGAGAAATGGATACCAGTTCAACTCATGGAAATAGTTCAATAGTGAACTCCACCACTCTGAATAGATGTAATCCTTAGAAGTCATCCAAGAAAACATCCCTGAAACTATCAAACATTGAGTGAATGTATTACAGAAAATTTCTCTAGTTATCCAGATATAAACTCTCAATATAGACTGTCATCTCGCCAAATTCATGATGCTCGGGTCCAGCACGCCCAGTATAGATATCCCATTCTCCCTTGTATAGGAATAACCCACCCTCTGGTGACTTGATACTCACCCTGCGGTGATTGCAGTAAATAAAGGCTTGAAAGGAGACCAACAAGTCCATTATGTGTTTGAAATCCAATCCTTTCATATCCAATACATAGAGGCCCCATAAGAAGATACACCCACCAACCTCAAGAGGGAAATACTTACACTGATGCACACCTTCGGTTCATATCCCTAATGGAGTATCTAGTTTCATAACATCATCAGAACTAAAGATACAGAGTACAAGTCTATCCACAATAGAAACATATATAAAACTATGTAAACCACCTGTATCGAAAATTAAAGAAGATAAAATAGAGGTTACTAGAACATCACCTCTAACAGTAGAAGTTATGTGATCCTTCTCTTATTAGGTTTGTTGGGTTGTATATATCTGACCTTTACTAGGGTCCTATGAAACTTCTTGGCTACCCTGAGTTGACCCACCCTACTTTCACTAAGATCCTAGGGTCTAGCTTCCATGAACATGACCACCACCACGGCCTAAACTCCCCGACATACTCTAGTTTCCTATCTATAGGGATGTTACAAACCCTTCTCCTAAAAGTATAGTCAGTGAAAATCCACCATCACTAGCCACTAGTGGAAACGTCCTGAAGAAGCACTGTAAATAGACCATCCTTCTGCAATCTCAGCATTCAATAGTGTCTTTTGTGCACTGGGTCCTCATATGCATAGGCATAATGCACCTATATCACCTCACCTAATTACCGGAAGAAAATCTATGGCTTCTGCTACCACTGTGAATGAAATCTAGATGATGCGTCTTCTTACCGGTTGGGATAATACAAAAAATCGGTGCTAAGTTTGCTTGGATCACACTACAAGCTTCCCATAGAGTGGGATTGATGATCCACACCTGATTAACGATACCAGAGAGAAAGTTCAACCAAAATAAATTCACATATTATCAAATTTCAAGATTGAGACCATCTTCAATTCGTCTATCTTTCGATACGTCATCTTCTATATGAATAGGTGTGAATCACTAATTCTTAGTAAACTGGTCAGAATAGTCGCTAACAGATAGTGTGACCTGTTCTAGGTTCATAAACTCATTGGCCCAGTTGGACCTCAATGTCTCAGGAAAATAATTATCATAGAAGGATTCCTGAAAGACTTCCCATGTCATATCCCGATGACACCCTGACTAAGTGATAACATCCCACCGTATCTTGGTTGAATCGCGCATCATATATGTTGCGAGATTGACCCTCCTCTCAAACAAAATCTCTATTTTCTTGAAGATAGAAAGAATGGCCTCCAACCATGATTCTTTAGCCTATGGTCCACCATCCCCAGAGAATGTAGGAAGCTGCTGCTGCTGGAAGACTCGTGTTAGCTCTACTATAGACTTGGAAAGCGGTGGTGCTCCCTAAAAAGTTTTTATAAACCTGATAAAGCCTCCACAAAACTGTGCATCTACACCTGCATCCAATAAAATAGACAGTTCCATGACTGACACGTCGGGAAGATCCAATGGTAACCGATTGACTAAAACCTTCGGGGTATGATCACCATCACTTTCCTGGCATACAACTCGAGGTTGTCATGGTGGCATGAATCACCATGGTCAATCATATATCTCAGTTTTAGCTCAGTGTTGTTGTTTTTCATTCAAGAGTTCCAAAACAAAATAGAAAAATACCATAAAAATTTCCCAAAATGGATTAACCAATGTGTAAAAATCATACAAAATGTGTACCCTTAAGTATCTATATGATCGTGTAGTCTCACCGGCCTAGGCGTGTATCAATCCTGGGTACACGGTGTATTAGATGAGTACACAATGTGTACCTAAGTCTCACTACTAGCTATATACTCCCACACAACACAGTCTACATGGGTAAGGCCTGAGTGAACCCACACAGTGTGTACCGAAAGTACACACATGTGTGCTTGTGAAACCCATCACACCATGTTCCTTCTAACACTGCCGGACACACGGTCTTTAACCACATGGATTGAAAATATGGTACAAAATGTGTACATATTAAAACTTGTAACGTCATATTCCCCAAATAGAAAGAACACACTACATGTTAGGTTAAACTACACACTGTGTATACTAGGTTTTTAAGGACAGAAACTCCATATTTTTAGGAAAACCAAAGTTTTTCAAAAAAACCCAACCAGTGGGATGCCGAATTCATATTTGTGAGGGACTATACTCCCCGAAAATCAATGTTTTTCACCCATGAAATATATATCACAATATAATTCTATACAAAAGTTTGAAACATTATCCACCAAATTCTAATCAAAGAGGGCCCATACACGTCAGAGATCAAAGTTTTGCATCCATCCAATTCGAACCATATCACATAGTAATACACATATCACAATAGAAGGAATATATGTCAAGGTAATATCACAACAATATGAATCTCTAGAATGACATATATCACTACAACATGAAATCTATAATTCTCCCTAAATGGCACAACAAGTATGCCTGGCATGTGATTTCTAACAAGTGCCTATTTGATGCATGAGATTGAATACCCTCATCTCATTGGGTTGCAACAGAAATAGAACCATAATGATATCAATCATAACTACAAAAATAAAGTGAATCACCCAACTGTGATATATAATCAACTTTAACAATTGAGTAACCAGGAAAATTGCAATATTCAGGGTAACATAGCTTTTCCCTTTACACGGGTTAGATAATCCTAAGGATAGCCTATTACCAACTACATATTCCTTCCTATACCAATCTATTAGCTCGATATAGAAATGAAATCTATAAGAGAACCTTTTATACAACTTTATAACATCCCAGGTCTTGAATCCACTCAACTGGTTCCACACACCCTGTTGGCAACATGGCCTGAAGCACATTTCTCCAAACACCAGAGGCTACCGACTAGAAGTGATGGATTAGAGTGTGATAGTGGGGGAAATATTACTTCATTGATAGAGTGTAACACAATAGAATAAATAATAATAATAGAGGAACTAGTAAACAACATTAAACTGAAGTAACAAATATAATACTGAAAGATAAAGATAAATAGAAAGCATGTAATATCTAAATGATGTAGCATGTCACATTTCCCATGAAGAAAATGAAAATAGAATACATAGTAATCAATTAACATACTATAACAAAGTACAATAACAAAAAATAAAACATAGTAGCATCACAATCCTTGGATTGGTCCCATAATATTTTACTTCTAAGCAACAACCATGTAACTTAAAAAGAGAACTAGCCCCTATCGACAGCTACATAAATATTGTCTATTTGGTCCAAAAAAACATGACCCAAATAGGGTGTGAGAAATAAATCATAGTATGTTGACGCTCCTTTCGTCACAGAATCTAAAAATCGGAAAAGGGAATATCTCAGCTGAAAGTGATTCATCCTTTGAAGAAAAAACCAAAAATCGACAAAGGCATGAACAAAGGATCAAAATCCAATTCACCGCGCAAGTTTTACCACTGTCGCACAAGTACACTTGCGCGAATACCTTGGTCGCGCAGGTGACTTGCGCGACCTAATTGGTAACCGCCCGGTAACCGCCCGGGGTCTTCTTTTGCCTATAAATAGACCCTGTGGGCCCCCCATTCGAGAGGATCTTTTTCCAGAAACTCGGATTGAAGCTCCCGACACCCAAGTCTCTTCTCAAAGCTTCCGGAACACTTCTAAGGTAATTTCTTACCTAGAACGGAAGATCTAAAGAGAAAAAGGAAGGCCTAAGTGTTGAAACTTATCAAACACTTGCGCGCCTACTTAATTCCTTCAATATAACTTGCGCGTCCCTCTTTTGGAAGAACCTCAAGAGGATGGTAAAGGGTTTAATAAAGAGTCGCTCAAGCATTTTAATACTGGTTGAAAATCGCGCAAGTACCCCTCATGTCGCGCAAGTATACTTGCGCGACCAATACTTGCGCGTCGCCGCAGGACTTGCGCGCCTTTCAAGACTTGCGCGCCCCTATCTTTTTGGGTGCCCATCTTGCCCATTTATTACCCCTCTTAAGCCATTTCACCCTTCCTATTCAAGATTCAGTCTTCAAGATACTCTTCAAAGCCATTTATGGCATGATTTCTTGATTTGACATCCTTATCTGAAAGGAATTCTGTGAAATATCTCTCAAAACCTAGTGATTTAAACATCTTTATGTCACCAAAGATTGAGAGTTCATTCATTCAACCTCATCCTTTAAAATGAGAGAATCTTAACCTGGGTCTCCTTTTTAGGAATAATCCCTAGTTATAAAACCTTTGATCTGGGCATCTTTCTTAAGAATAAGCCCCAATCAAGTCCTTTAATCTTGGGCATCCTCCTCAGGAGTAAGCCCCAAACCTTAATCCCTAACCTGGGTCTCCTTTTTCAGGAATAAGACTCAGTCATAACCTTGGGCTTCCTTTTTAGGAGTAAGCCCCAAGTCCCCTAACCTAGGCTTCCTTCTCAGGAATAAGTCCTAGTCATAAATCTTGGGCATCCTTCTTAGGAGTAAGCCCCAAGTCTCTTAAAATTTCTCTTAACCAGTCATAAATTAACTTTGATTTGGGTTTCCTTTTCAGGAATAAAACCCAATCATAAGTCCCCTCCTAACTTGGGCATCCTCCTTAGGAGTAAGCCCCAAGATTAGAGTATTCAAATCTCCATGAAGCACATATAACTTTATGGACCTTGTTCATGGATTTTTTCCCTAAAAGTAAAATCCTAAACCTTCATCTACCTGGGCAGTCATCCATACATAAGCCCCAAGCAAATTCCTATGATTGCATCTTTCGTGGCACAATTGTCTAAATTTTACCAATACCTCTTGTTTCTCACACCGAGTATGACTCACGTGAGCTTAGAGTGTAAAAGTAATTATGACATTCATCTTTCAGCCATCAATCATAAACATCATACTCCATCACTCGAACTACGTGGGTTCTGATTCCTTTTTCAAAACAAAGGATACGTAGGTAGCCCATTTATGGGTTCGATCCCAACTTTGAGATAATCTCTGTCCTTCTGAATGACAATAAACTTCAAGTGCCCCACTGAGTGGCTTTAAAACCAGTCTGGTCGTCGTAATGACCAAGAGACTTTTATATAAATGTTTTGAAGGATACCATTGACCAGGAATCTCTAAACAGATATAGATGATTCTCAATTGATGAAGAACCTCGAATACATATAAAAGATTCTCTAAATTTCTTGCATATTTAATCATTGATTGTTAAAACTAAAGAAAGCTCATTTTTATACTTGGTAATGTAATAAGGATTCATGAACATAACTTAAATCTATAAAGAGAGTCCCGGAGTAGACAATAATTCCCCTCAAAAAGGTGTGATAAGTCCGACCTCCCATCCTCTCGACCAATGCAAATTCATAAGCCTCATTAGTCCACAGGCTAATGAGCGCCTGCCTTTGGAAAGTAGGTCCAAACGGATGTGGAATCATTGGATGTTTCTGGTTCTACGAACAAACCCATTAGAAACCGATCGGAACGTTTGAATCTCCCGTCCAGGAGGGCATCCTCGGATTCCGTGCGAAACAAAAATGGTGAACCCGACGTGAATCCTTAACCAAGTTAAAGTGATGTTCTTTTTATCTGTTAGGCCCCTAGGGCCAACAAGGCAATCATTGACATATGATCATTCAAAAGATGCAGTAGCCGGATTCATCTTGATTATGTTTGTTACATGGAACAGGCACTCTTTTTTCAAGATCTTATACAAAAATGGCTTTCCTTAAATTCACCCCTGTGAATACTGCTGCTGGGAACACCTCTACTGTGAGGTCTGCTACTGTAAAAACCAATGCTGCTACTCCTGCTGGAGCGTCATCCGCTCTGAGGATGACATCACCAACTCAGCGTCTTCAACGCTGTGTTTCTAATGCACTGGTTAAGGAGTACCGTCGCAACGGTACTATCCCAACTCTGGAGGCCGCTCGTCATGCCCTCCAAGTTAACAATTCTACCTGGTCATCTGGACAACGGTGACCAGCAATCAAGAAGCAGGCGGTGCTGACTACCGTCTCTAACCGTTTCGGGTTGTTATCCCCGGAACGCAGTTTCCATTCACTCCCTTACTCTGAGGAAGTGAATGAGCAGGTCCCGCAGGACCTTAATTCAAAAAGACAGGAGTCCTTCTCAAGGGCTCCCATCAACAATCGCCGCCAGACTCGTGCGGTAGTGCGCCCTCAACATGATGAGGGTACCGACTCCAGGCATTCAACTCAGGTTCCTCGAACCCGAGCAGGAAAGATGAACCGCCAGAGACAGAACCCGGTTAACAATAGGCAGGTTGTCATCCCTGACATCTCCGGAGAAGTCCACCAACCTAACTTGGTGGAAAATAACGAGCAGGCATACACACTTGTTCGTTTTAATCCCACTGTCCAGCAGACTCGTCTGGCAGCATCAAGCCGATCCCGCCAGGCAATTCCGGCGGAGTACCATAGGCAGGAACATACACCTGCTTATACATCAGCAGTTAGTCAGCAGGCTTGTCTGACTACATATGATGGATCTCGTAAACCGTGTTTGGCAAAGTGTAATCAGCAGGCACATACACCTGCTAATACTAATCAAGCCTACCAACAGTCTCGCTTGGTAGCGCACGGAGAAGTCAGTCGGAAAGCCCCGACGACAAACAGGAGGCAGACTAAACTCTCTGCCTCCACACTTGAGTACTGTCAGGATTCACTGACAGGAAAAGGAGGACAGGAGCAGGCACATACACCTACTCCAAGCCCGGAATGGACGTATATCCCTGTTCCGGCGGCTAAAGTCACCAAACATATTTTGTCAATGGTGAAAGAGCAGAAGCAAATTCCTGCTCATATTCTGGATGCTTGCCAGGATATCATAACAGCTTCAGCATCATCTCAGGGACAGACACATAAATCTATCCCTAGCAGTGGAGTGACACATCAACAATTCACTCCGGAATAGACACACACATCTGTTCCAGTCCAAGAGGGTTGTGGGGCCTACTCCCCCATATCATATGGACAACCAAGTCAGGCACATACACCTGATTTGAGCGATGATCGTCAGCCTAACCTGACCATCTTTCCTGATCAGGCACATACACCTGCTCAGAGCAATCACTTTTGTCATCAAGTGGTTTCTAAAGCGAGTAAGAAGGCATCTAAGAAAAAGATCCGCCCAGCACAGTCATGAGATCAAAGGCCAATCTGCAACCAAGCCTTGCTCGATGCTGGAGTTCTTGAAGCCCTCAGACATTTATCTGTCGGAATTCAAGATTCTACTCCCTCAGTTCCCAATAATAGGAACATTAATTTTGAAGGTCTTCAACAGACACTTCCTCATGAAGACTTGCTTCATGAAAATTCGGTCAATCTTGAAGTTTCTTCTTCAGATGAGAGCCACAGGAACCCTCTGTGTGGTCAGAAGGCCAAGGAGCAAGATATTTCATCTTTTGCTGTAACCCATCATGAAGGTCCTCCTCATGGTGATGAACTTCGCTGCGAAAGTCCTCTCCGCAGTAGTGATTCACGTTGTCTCGAAAATTCTTCAGAAGGCAATGTAGTGACGAGAAAGCCCTCCTATCTCGAGGCACTTGCAAACGTAAAACCAGTCATGTCTGATGCTTTACTATCGGCAGGTGAAACTCTTTCTCCATCAGAAGATAGCCTGGGGTTCAGGTTATTCTCCGAACCTTCCCTGGGTCATTCATCTTCTAGCATGAATAGTGATTTCTCTACCAATCTTGTTGAATCCGATGAAGCAACAAGGAAACACCAACTCTGGTCCAAACAGGTAGAAGAATCTTCATTTAATGATAAAGAGGAAATGATGAACATGAGGAAAAAACTGGCAAAAGGTGAAGTACCAGTCATGTTTTGGCCTTTGGCTGATTCCCAGTATGACATTCCAAAGATGTTGACGGATGATGGAATCCATGATATTCGTCTCAACATATGGAAAACTCTTTGTCAATTAAAGAAGAAGGTATTATCTTACGATGAATATGAAAATCATCTTAAGATAATAGAAGGGTTACAACGCCAGATTGATTTGGCATCTCTATCAGTCTCTCGGTATCCGAAGGCTGAAAAGCAACAGAGAACCCTTCAACGTTCATGCCTTGGCGCACTAAGAAGATTGCGTCAGTTAATTTCCAATGCTCCATCTAATGTTCATATCAAAGGATGGGGTGTTCAAGGAGCACTACATTTCACAGTGCTTTCCGGTCAGCAAAGCCTGCCGAAAATGGTCTCATGCAATGTTATTGCCCATGGCCGGTCACAGTCAATGGGCTTTGTTCATAATCAAAAGTTTGCTCGAGAGCAAGCTTCAACTAGTTCCTCTCAAAATCAAGTATATAGAGAACAGGTTGTTGAATTGCTCCTACATCAAGCAGGCGAGAATATTGCGCAGGCCTCTCGTCTGGAGCAAACACGTCATCAAATGACAGAAGTTTCGGAAATCATACAACGGTCTGTTGAACCAGGTGATAAAAGTGGATACAGGTTAATGCATCCAGCTAATTTCCGAACTAAGATTCGCAAGATCAAGAGAGATTTCAAGAAGATCTCAGACATAGCATGTCAAGAGACACCCCAGCTTGCCAGACTGGGGACTTCTCTAACCCAACCCTCAGAGTCAACAAATGGGATTCGAGGAGTTGAGCAGAAGCAGCAGGAACACCCCCAGTCCACCGGACTGGGGACTTTTTCAAATCTTCAATCCCTCCCTCAGTGAAAGTCAGTATTCTCTCGATTAGGGAATAAGCCTCAAGAGGAACGAAGAGCCAAGATATCTGGAGATTCTCTCCAAGTGACGGTTCTCCAAGAAATTCCTGAGGGATCAAGTCAACGGAATGCTATGTCTCATCATGGACATAGAAGGAGACAATATCATAGAAATGCTGATAGAAAGGATTCCATGCAATATGCATCCATTAATGTCATCAATGTCGTTGCTGCTGATTCACCAGATGAGGCTCAATCAGAGGGATCAGACGAAGAGGTTCCTGCTCAAGAAGTCGCGCACACAGACCTAAATGAAGAAGGTGTGCGCACACGTAATCAAAGGCTTACCCAAAATCTGGGTATTCCTTCAAGTAACCCACTTCCCCCTCTCCGAAAAGGATCCAATAAGGGGAAAGGAAAGAATCAGGTTACTTCTCACCCTTCCTCTGAAGGAGGTCAATCGCTCTCATTAGAGCAAAGGTTTGCACAACAGGAGGAAGAAATGAAAGAATTAAGAAGGTTGAATGCAGAACTACTTTAGAATAGTCTTCTTCTTAAGAATACTGAAGTCCGACAGCCGAAGGAATTTGTTGTAACTACTGAGATGGATCAATAATATCCTCTTTTGTCAGTACACCCACAGAGGTCTAATCCTATGGGTCAAACGCAACAACGGTTGGCAGCACTACCATCAGTTGCAGCACCAACCACCACGTCTTTTCAAGCTCCATTCATTGCACCTACCCAAAACCAAGTTCAACCTGACGTTTCTCAAAAGTTAATAACTACTATTGAGTCATTAACAGCTCGGTTAGAAACTATGGAAGGGAAACGGGCGCAAGTTCAACCTGAAAAGAAAGTTTACCCTGAATGGGTAGATTCAATTTCTCCTCCATCCAGTTTTGGAAACCCTATTTTCCCTACTTTCAATGGATCAGGCGACCCTGAACAACAATTGACGCATTACGTGTCTTGTTGTGATCCTATGATCGGAACTCCAGAGCAACAAGAAGCAGTGAAACTCAGATGCTTCGTGCGAACCTTGCAAGGACCAGCTTTTGTCTGGTATACAAGCTTGCAATCCCGGTCAGTCATCGGATGGGAGGATCTTTGTCAAAAATTCCTTCTTCAGTTTAGCTCAACTTTGCCAAAAACGACAGTTTTCGATCTTACAAACTGCAAGCAAAGGGAGAATGAAAGAGTCTCTGATTTCATTGCTCGTTGGAAGGGATTAACGTATTCCTTGAGTTTATCACTCCCTCAGGAGGAATTGTTGCCAATCTGTGTGGCAAATTTGCGTGACGAATTACGCACGCCATTGATCCCTGTGAAATACACAGGAGGGTTTCGAGACCTTACTTCAATCGCTCAACAGATTGAAGATTCCCTTATACAGGCTAAGGTTAAATCTCGTGTAATTGCATCAGCTCCAGGAAGAAGAATGGGTAAAGCAGAAACTGCTACAGTTATGCTTAAACAAGCACCTGTACCTATTTCTACTTCAAAACCTTCATCTTCTCGAAGGGCTCCACCTCCTGAACACCAACAACAAAGGCTGTTTCGTCCAAATGATCAAAAAGATCAACGACGAAAACAATTTGAGGATATGAAGAGTAAAATATACTCTTTCCGAAGTGAGCAAGTTCCTGGTTACTTCATTTCAGCTCTGGAAAATAATTTGGTTCAATTACCAGTGCCGAAGAGACCAAACAAGGAAGGAGATGAAGACCGTCCCAATTATTGTCCCTTTCATCAAATGTTGGGACATCCCATCCAAGAGTGTTTTGTCTTTAAAGACCTCCTACAAAAGATGGTCGACTTGGGACAAGTCAAATTGAAGGGTTGTTCAGTTCATGTAGCGTGTATTACCACTACAGATCCAGAGGAAGGAGGCGAGTGGCAGGAAGTCAAAAGCAAAACTGTGAAAAAATATGATGATTGGATGGTCAGAAAGACAATCAATCGGACCCATTCCATTTTGCGAACACAATTGAAGAAGCCAATTGTGTCTCCTACAAAAGCTGCAATAAAGCCTCCATCAAAGGACAAATCCTCAAAAGGGCAGCGCAATTCAAAGAAGAAAGAGGAATCAGGAGAAGATGAGTATGTATCAAAGCCTAAATTGTCTTTGACTCTGGCAGATTTCATGCCATCTACTTCAAAGACACGGGCACCGTCCCACCAAACAGTACAGCCTAAACAGGCTAACCAGGCAGAGTCTTTATCAGACGAAGAGTTAATCTTTGGTTCTGTTAATATGATTCAATTAACAGATTCATATTCCAGTCTTGATGAGCCTGAATTCCCAGTATCAAATAAAGGAACCCGAGGAAGTTCTAGAGGTTCAGGATATAGGGGAAGACGTGGATCTTTCCGAAGCCACTACTCTAATTCTACCCCTGCTAGCATTGTATATGCAGCAGAAACTCGTGGTAGAGCCCTTCAGCGAGCTCAAAATGAACAAGCAAGTTCTTCTGCCAATGGCCAACTCAGCTTCGGCACAGTTATTTTGGAAGACCGATTAAAGGTTCCATCTTCTTTATCTCAGCAAGTAAATGGATCTAATCAGTCTAATTTTCCAAAACTAAAGATGTTGCCAACTCCAATACAAGATGCATCAGCTTCCAAAGCATCTGCTTCCAAGGTACCTGCTAAACCGCATATTCCCATTGGGAAACGCAGGCCTCTAGATCAAAAGTATGATATATTGAAACACTTGGCCCAAGTACCAGCCAAATTATCAATTTTGGATGCTTTGAATCTATCAAAAGATCTTCGGGAAGCACTCATCGAAGCTTTGTCAAGTCCTCAGGAGTTTGAAGATGAAATTGCTGCAGCTGAAATTTATCACATAGAGAATAATCCTGCAGAATGTCATGCAGTGATATCTTTTACTGATAAAGATGAAGATGATGTTGTGCATGGGCACATAAAACCTTTGTACTTATCTGGCAAAGTCAATGGTATAGATGTTATAAGAGCTTTTATTGACAATGGTTCAAGAGTCAACCTCATGCCCATTCATACACTTCGTCGATTGGGCCTCACAGAATCTGATTTATCTCCTTCTACCATGATGTTGCAAGGATATGATAAAAATGAACAAGAACCACTGGGAGAAGTTACGCTCAGAACTCAGTTTGGAGATCTTGTTTCCAATTCGGATTTCATGATTGTTGATCAAGACTCAGCTTTCAATATCTTGCTTGGAAGACCCTGGCTACATCAGCATGCAGCTATTCCATCGTCATACCATCAATGTCTCAAATACTGTTTCGATGGTCAAGTTGGAACATTGTATGGTGATAAGGCCCCGTTCAAGACATGTGAGTCTCAATACATTGAGGCGGAATTTTATCACATGAAGGGAAGAGAAAAATCTACAATGAAGGAAATTACCAAAGTTAATGCTCCATATGGTTTGGAAAAAATTCCAATAAATCCATTTTCACATGTGAGTACAGATTATGTGTTACCTATCAGTCAAATTGACAAAATAGGCCCAAATCAAAATACTCTTATGGAAAGATCCATAATGTCAATTACGGCAATCGAGCCAGACAACATGGGAGAAATTGGTAACTTACCAAGCAGTGATGAAAGCATAAGTGGTGACGTTTTTATTTCGTCTACTGAAATCCAACAAGTCTATACTTCGCTAATCAGGCCAGAAGAAGTTATAGCAACACCAGAGGTGAATGTTGATGTCGATTCTCAATCCATCATCTCCTCTTTATTTCCCAAAGAAGACCCTTTTTCATCAATAGGGTCGGAAATGGAAGCTTCTTCTTCAAAATGTGAAAATTTTGACATCTCTTATGATCATGAGAATTTCGTTTTTTCATCTACTTTGCAAGTAGAAACGGAAGAAATAACACATGATGAAGAGGAAGAGGAAGATCTTAGAGATGCTCCTCCAGCATTTGAAGAGGGTATCTCTACCACTGTGGATGAACTCAGAGAAGTAAATCTGGGTACAGAGAAAGATCCACGCCCCACTTTAATTAGTGCGGCCATGACCCTTGAAGAACAAGAGATGTATATTTCTTTTCTAAAGAAAAATAAATATATTTTTGCTTGGAATTATACAGAGATGCCTGGCCTTGATCCTGATGTTGCCACCCAACATTTGGGTTTGCAAAAAGAACATCGAGGATTCAAGCAAGCCGCGAGAAGAACACACCCAACCTATGCTTCCAAAATCGAGGCTGAAGTGGATAAGCTTATCAAAGCTAACTTCGTCAGAGAAGTTCAATATCCCAAGTGGTTGGCTAATATTGTCCCAGTAAAGAAAAAGAACGGACAAATTAGGGTTTGCATCGATTTCAGAGATCTTAATCGGTATTGTCCCAAAGATGATTTTCCAGTTCCGATTACAGAACTCTTAATTGATGCGACGGCTGGCTATGAAGTACTTTCTTTCATGGATGGATATTCTGGATATAATCAGATCCGAATGGCCCCAGAAGATGAGGAATATACAGCCTTCAGAGCTCCTCAAGATGATTTGGTGGTTAAATCCAAACAACGTTTTGATCACTTGGCTGATTTGGAAATCATATTCCACAAGCTTCGACAACATAATTTGAAGATGAACCCCTTAAAATGTGCTTTTGGGGTAACCTCAGGAAAATTCCTCGGCTTTGTTGTACGCCATCGTGGTATTGAAGTCGATCCTGAGAAGACCAAATCAGTCCTTGGTATGTCACCTCCTCAGAATTTGAAAGAATTAAGAGGACTTCAATGACACTTAGCCTATATTCGGCGTTTCATCGCCAATTTGGCAGGCAAAAGTTTACCTTTTACCAAATTATTGAAGAAAGGAGTCACTTACCAGTGGACTGAAGAATGTCAAGAAGCATTTGATGTTCTCAAGAAATACCTCTTAAGTCCACCAGTACTCATGCCACCTGTTGAGGGTTGGCCTCTTATCCTCTATGTGACAGCTTTAGAGCGATCATTGGGTGCCTTTCTCGCTCAAAAGAATGATGCTGGGAATGAAAATAGTCTCTACTATCTCAGTAGAACTATGCTTGAAGCAGAAACCCGGTATTCGAGTATTGAAAAGTGCTGCCTAGCATTAATCTTTGCAATTCAGAAACTGAGACACTACCTGCAACATCACGAGGTCCAATTGGTATCTCGTAATAATCCACTCAAATTCATCCTTAGTCGTCCAATGCTTACAGGACGTCTGGCAAGGTGGGCGGTTATTCTACAGCAGTTCGACATCCAGTATGTGTCTCAAAAGGCAATTAAGGGCCAAGCTCTGGCTGATTTCCTGGCTGAACACCCTTCAGTGGAAGACACGTATTCAGATATCGAACTCCCTGATGAGGAAGTTTTTTCTATTCAAGAGAGTCCTCAAACATGGGAAATGTATTTTGATGGTGCTTCTAGAAGTTCAACAGGGAAGAAAATGGAAAATCCTAAATTCAACAAAGTTGGTTTAGGAATTGTGCTCATTTCTCCAGATAAGGCAGTGTTACCTTATTCCTTTTTGTTGTGGGAAGGTGGTACCAATAATGAAGCTGAATACCAAGCTCTCATTGCAGTCTTGGAGTTAGCACTTCAAGAACAAGTGAATCACTTAAAGGTGAAAGGTGATTCAGACCTGGTAATCAAACAAGTCAATGGGGATTATGCCATCAGAAAAGAAGAATTAATCCCTTTGTATGATTACGTCAGAGAGTTAATGTCGGAATTCCCTTCAGAACCAACATTTTCTTATGTCCCAAAATCACAAAATGCTCAAGATGATGCACTAGCTAATATAGCCACAGCTTTAGCAGATCCAAATCGGGACGAGACAACCATCGGTATTGCCCACCGTCGTGCAATTTCACCTTATGTTCAAGTCAGAACAGAGGAAATTAATGAAATTAGTCCCATTCCTGAACCGTATGGTCGTACTATAGGATGGATGTCACCTATCAAGGAATACCTTCAAAATGGAACACTTCCACCTGATAGAGCCGAGAAAGAACAAATTCGGCGACGTGTGGTCAATTTTACTCTTTACGATGGTCCAAACCACCTCGAGAAAATTCTCTACAAACGTGGTTTTGATGGAGTTCTATTCAGATGTATTGATGGTGAAGAGACAATGGCTGTCATAAAAGAAGTGCATGCAGGAGTCTGTGGTGCCCACCAGTCTGGACAAAGATTGTCTGATCAAATTCGAAGGCTTGGATACTTCTGGCCTTCAATGATACAAGATTGTGTTAATTTCACAAAGAAGTGTCATTCATGCCAAGTATATGCCAACTTCATTCATCAACCTCCAGAGTTGCTTCATACAGCTAAATACTCATGGCCATTTTCCACATGGGGAATGGATGTGGTGGGACCTTACCCTTCAGCTACGACCAAGCAGTTTAAGTACATTCTTACTGCTACTGATTTCTTTTCCAAATGGGCAGAGGCAGTACCTCTCAAAGAAGTCAGTTCTAAATGCATTGTTAGCTTCATCAAGTCTAACATCATTACTAGATTTGGTGTCCCTCATACCATATTGACGGACAACGACACCAACTTCTGTTCTTCTGAGGTAAAGAGATTGTATCAAGAATACAACATTAAGTCCAACCATTCATCTCGATATCATGCAGCGGCTAATGGCTAGATAGAGGCCTTCAACAAGACTCTTTCAAATATACTGCAAAAGATGGTGGATAAAGATAAGAGGTCATGGCCTGATAAACTCATTCATGCTTTATGGGCTTATCGGACTACCACTCGCAATGCAACGCGGTCTACTCCATATTCATTGGTATATGGAACAGAAGCAGTATTGCCAATTGAAGTTCAATTGCCCTCACTCAGAATAGCCATTTGTGATCAGTTATCGACAGATGAGCAATCCCAAAAGCGTTTGAATGAATTAGAACAGTTAGATGAGAAGAGATTGTGCACTTGGCACCACTTGGAAATCTATCAAAATCGGATAGCACGAGCTTTTAACAAAAAAGTTCGTCTTCGTTCATTCATTCAGGGAGAATTGGTATTGGTTCTTAAAACACCAATGATACCAGGAAAGAAACCTCCCAAGCTTGAACCAAAATGGGAAGGACCTTATTCAATACATAAGGTCTACTCCAATGGAGCGTATTCTCTAATCTCAATGGATGGAGAACACATCACGACTCCAACTAATGCCAGATTTCTGAAGAAGTATTTTGTATAAACACAAAATATTGTTCCCAGAACCAAGACTCTTACATTTGGTTCATACAGCGATGATCCAGTATGACCTTAAACTACAACTTCGTCCAAAATGACATTAAACTGTGTCACACTTCTATCCGAGATGACATTAAACTATAATACGTCCAGCATGACGATAAACTGTACGGTCCATGCATATGACCTTAAACTATTCGCACTTATGTCCCTGCAACATGACACTAAACTATGCAGCACCAATAGTCTTAACTGCAAGACTTTAAACTGCATAGTCCCTGATTTTGTCCTACATGACAATAAACTGTATAGAAGTTCCTATATTTTGTCCGAGATGACATTAAACTATATTGTGTCCTAGCAACATGACATTAAACTGTGTGGCACTTCCAACGTCCAGCATGACGATAAACTGTAAAAAGTCCCCAGAACTGATATCCTCATATTGGTTCACCTTAGTCCTAGCTATATGACTTTAAACTGTACAGCACCAGTTCGTCCTTGCTATATGACGTTAAACTATACAGCAATGGTCCAGTATGACTTTAAACAACAACTTCGTCCCACACGACATTAAACTGTGAAAAAATTCCATGAACCGTCCAGCATGACCCTAAACTGTATCATCCGTGGTCCATGTATATGACCATAAACTATTTGCAAATATGTTCAGCAAGACATTAAACTGTGACGTCCTAACTACATGACGCTAAACTATATAAAAGTCCCTCACATCCGGAAAGACGTTAAACTATATAATCATCAAAAGTCCAGCATGACATTAAAACTGCACAATCCCCCTTTCGTCCAATATGACGTTAAACTATATTTTCCCCATCGTCCTAACTACATGATGCTAAACTGTACAGAAAATCCTTGATATGTCCTACATGACATTAAACTGTATTTTGTCCCTGCTACATGACACTAAACTGTGCAGCACCAATAGTCCTAACTGCAAGACTTTAAACTGCATAGTCCCCTTTTTTATGTCCTACATGACATTAAACTGTACATCGTTAAGGTTGTTATTACTTCTTGTTTCTCACACCGAGTATGACTCACGTGAGCTTAGAGCGAACATCAACCATAACACTCCCTTTGGGCCACTAACCATGTGTAAGTCCCAACAATATTTTTTTTATTATTAGATCATTGTCCACAAGAACAACTTGATCATTGATTCATCCTTTAATTGAATTACACGGACTTTGATCCTTGCCCTCCAGGCTGGGTATGTAGGCAACCTCCCAAGGGTCAAGCCCAAAAACAATCTCTTCACATAGGTTCACCACCATCTCATATGATGATGATTTGTGAAACCACCCCTGGAATCAATATCTTTACATTAATTCACTTTCGTCCTTGTTATATGACGTTAAACTATACAACACTTTTGTCCGGTACGACAATAAAATACAATATTCTTTGATTTCCTCATTTGAGAAGGAACCATTATTGACATTGATTTTTCAATCATGGTTTTCATTTTTTACGTGCATACATGGTAATGCCTGAACTTTTTTAGGTTAAACCATCATTGCATTAAAATCCCCTTTCACCCTTCACATGTACGAACCAAATTTGTACAAAGGGTAATTCTAGAACTACGTGGACTTGATTCCCATCCTTATGGGATACGTAGGAACATTCGAGTGTCCCTCGAATCCAGTCCCAAGTCTTTTGGGCCTAACCCCAAATTTCACTTTCAGTCCCTTGGCTGAAAAGTCCTCATGAAAACACACACTGTGTATTCATTATTATGGTCCGAATTCTATGACCCTAAAATAAGATTACTCATACTTTCGTCCTGCACGACGTTAAACTGCATTTCAAGAACTACGTATGGGTTGATTCTCATTCTTATGAGATACGTAGTGAAGTCCAAGTTTCAATTCAGG
Organism: Viscum album; assembly: GCA_963277665.1. Taxonomy (NCBI): domain Eukaryota; kingdom Viridiplantae; phylum Streptophyta; class Magnoliopsida; order Santalales; family Viscaceae; genus Viscum; species Viscum album. The sequence continues at coordinate 1,685,639,392 of OY728147.1, read as the reverse complement.
ACCCAGCCACAACATGATTATGGTTTTCATTGACCTATGTATCTCTATATACATTGGAAAATACCCATATTTATGTATTATAATCCTAACCTTAAATATTTTCAGATCTTCATAAACCTTTTTATGACTTCTAGTCACAAAAATGTCAAACTTCTGAGAATTCTTTTGCCTGACTATGCAGCACGTGCCCATAGGTGGCCTTGCATAAACAGTCCACATAAAAGACTTGTCAGCCAAGAGATGCTATTTATTTGACCATGCAGCCAATGCCCATAGGTGGCCCTGCATGTTTTCAACCCCCTAACGAGTTTGTTAAATAATAGTAACTTCATTCTTGGGAAGAATGCCTCTTTTGTCCTTATTTGTCTTAAACGACAGTATGTAGGGATCCGCAAAAATAGCCATCCTTAACGTATTTGTCCCATATCCTTTTTCATGATCTGAAAGTATTCAAGTCTATGGTTTATTCTTCTTCCCTACGTTTGGGTCAGACCTTCGTAGGAGTGATATTCATCCAGTTCTTTGATATTCTTGTTTGGAAATATCTTCTCCATATTCAAGTACCACTTTCCATACAACAAACTCTATGCTTTAGAAAATTTGAATCTCCATAAACTTTCACTGGCTTTTAGCACTAGGAAAGTAAATTTTTGGGAGTTCTTTTTCTTGACTATGTAGCACGTGCCCATAGGTGGCCTTGCATAAACAGTCCACATAACAGACTTGTCAGCCAAAAGATGCTATTTTATTTGACTATGCAGCCAATGCCCATAGGTGGCCCTGCATATTTCAACCCCCTAACGGGTTTTGTTAAATAATAGTAACTTCATTCTTGAAAACTACTTCTTCTAATGCTATTTAGCTCTTTTTCATATCATTCCTCAGATTCAAATATTCTTAATCCATAGTTTACATTTTTTCCCTCATACTTGAGTATGGTAAATATGTTTTCAGATAAATTGTCAAGGAATTGAATCCATTTTAATCCATTTTCGGTCAAAGCTATTTCGACCTTAAACATTAGCCCCTTTATGTACGGCGTGCATGACTTTAAACTGCCCACACAAAAGACAAAGGAACTCTGAATAAAAGTCAAGTTCCAGCTCACTAAATATACATTTTTTTTGTATGATTTAGGTAATATTGAGCAGTTAAAAGGTTCAAAGTTTGTATGGTTATTTATAATAATCCTATTAAAAATCAAACTATGCTTACTAGGCCCATTGGCTTAAGTAAATTTGAAGCAGGTAATGGAAGAATGCAAGTACAAATGATTGAAGACAAAAGTGTTTTTCATTGATACACAAGAGTTAGAAGGACATCCACAGACTGGAGTCTCTTCTCTTCTTTCAAGAATTACAAAAGGCTTTAAACATAACACTTCATTTGATTTACGGCATCCCGATCTTCATTAGAAACCACCTAGAATTCATTTCATTCAACTGGATACAATAAGAGATGCAGTGATACCAGCTCTTCTTGGAACAATTGTAAAAGGATGTTCTTGAGTGCGGTTTGAGAAAATTTTCTGCTGATCAAATAGTGACTCTGTTTCTGTCCAAGAGACTTGGAAGATGGATACATGGATTTGAGAATGGAGCATTGGAAGTAAAGAGCCATTTGGAGAGAGTACTCTTTTCAGATATTGCTCTAATACCATGTTTGTCTTCTCTCCACCAACAGGCAGTGGAAAACATTTCAGCCCATAGGTTTTCCATTTTCATATCTGCAAGGGAATGACATGGAGGAAGAATTTGAAAGTTCACACCATTTTTGTTACTCTTAATGCACAGCATAACCGAAATAGAGAAGTAGCAGTGCAGCTGCATCTCAGGTGTATAATTGTTAGCATTTGGAACATTGACTCCTTGCAGATGACCATGAACACACAGAGACAGGTAGATGCTCTGTGGGAAATTAAGATGATATTTCTTCAAATACTTATCCAAATCTGGGAAAGTGTTGTCGCAGATATCATAGTAATCATGGCCAATAATGTTAATCATGTCATCAATCCGCTTGCTAGCCAGTTCATCAGCCGTCTCAATTCTCTTGGGAGCCATTGAATCTGCACAGAAGTTGAATAAATTAAACTCTTAAGTGGGTTTAGTTTTTCATAAAATTTGTGAAAGAATTTGGGAAAAAATGGATAAGGCATTAAGGCGCGCAAGTATGCAGATGTCGCGCAAGTGGTACATGTGCCGCGCAAGTTTATGGCGCGCAAGTATTACCGCGCAAGCCCTATTACCTTGAGAGTAGCGCGGCAGCTAGAAAACAGAGCAACCTGCGCGGTCAAGGTGACCTGCGCGGCGAGAGCTCGAGAAGGGATGACGTCCGGAAATCCGGATACTTGTACGGAGGTGAGGCCGTGTATTTATAGGCTCGGAAGCCTACCTGCGCGTCGTACCCAGAGCGTTTTAAGGCCTGCGCGACGCAGACTTGCGCGCCGACCTCTGCGCACTGAAAAACTTGCGCGCCTCCCTTTTCCTTTGGAAGGATTCGATTTCCTCAGAGTCAAATCCTCATTTCTCTCCGGATCCAACTCTGAGGGGGGACTTTTGTTGACGCTCCTTTCGTCACAGAATCTAAAAATCGGAAAAGGGAATATCTCAGCTGAAAGTGATTCATCCTTTGAAGAAAACAGCAAAAATCGACAAAGGCATGAACAAAGGATCAAAAGCCAATTCACCGCGCAAGTTTTACCACTGTCGCGCAAGTACACTTGCGCGACTACCTTGGTCGCGCAGGTGACTTGCGCGACCTAATTGGTAACCGCCCTGTAACCGCCCGGGGTCTTCTTTTGCCTATAAATAGACCCTGTGGGCCCCCCATTCGAGAGGATCTTTTTCCAGAAACTCGGATTGAAGCTCCTGACACCCAAGTCTCTTCTCAAAGCTTCCGGAACACTTCTAAGGTAATTTCTTACCTAGAACGGAAGATCTAAAGAGAAAAAGGAAGGCCTAAGTGTTGAAACTTATCAAACACTTGCGCGCCTACTTAATTCCTTCAATATAACTTGCGCGTCCCTCTTCTGGAAGAACCTCAAGAGGATGGTAAAGGGTTTAATAAAGAGTCGCTCAAGCATTTTAATACCGGTTGAAAATTGCGCAAGTACCCCTCATGTCACGCAAGTATACTTGCGCGACCAATACTTGCGCGCCGTCGCAGGACTTGCGCGCCTTTCAAGACTTGCGCGCCCCTATCTTTTTGGGTGCCCATCTTGCCCATTTTTACCCCTCTTAAGCCATTTCACCCTTCCTATTCAAGATTCAGTCTTCAAGATACTCTTCAAAGCCATTTATGGCATGATTTCTTGATTTGACATCGTTATCTGAAAGGAATTCTGTGAAATATCTCTCAAAACCTAGTGATTTAAACATCTTTATGTCACCAAAGATTGAGAGTTCATTCATTCAACTTCATCCTTTAAAATGAGAGAATCTTAACCTGGGTCTCCTTTTTAGGAATAATCCCCAGTTATAAAACCTTTGATCTGGGCATATTTCTTAAGAATAAGCCCCAATCAAGTCCTTTAATCTTGGGCATCCTCCTCAGGAGTAAGCCCCAAACCTTAATCCCTAACCTGGGTCTCCTTTTTCAGGAATAATACTCAATCATAACCTTGGGCTTCCTTTTTAGGAGTAAGCCCCAAGTCCCCTAACCTAGGCTTCCTTCTCAGGAATAAGTCCTAGTCATAAATCTTGGGCATCCTTCTTAGGAGTAAGCCCCAAGTCTCTTAAAATTTCTCTTAACCAGTCATAAATTAACTTTGATTTGGGTTTCCTTTTCAGGAATAAAACCCAATCATAAGTCCCCTCCTAACTTGGGCATCCTCCTTAGGAGTAAGCCCCAAGATTAGAGTATTCAAATCTCCATGAAGCACATATAACTTTATGGACCTTGTTCATGGATTTTTTCCCTAAAAGTAAAATCCTAAACCTTCATCTACCTGGGCAGTCATCCATACATAAGCCCCAAGCAAATTCCTATGATTGCATCTTTCATGGCACAATTTTCTAAATTTTACCAATACCTCTTGTTTCTCACACCGAGTATGACTCACGTGAGCTTAGAGTGTAAAAGTAATTATGACATTCAACTTTGAGCCATCAATCATAAACATCATACTCCATCACTCGAACTACGTGGGTTCTGATTCCTTTTTCAAAACAAAGGATACGTAGGTAGCCCATTTATGGGTTCGATCCCAACTTTGAGATAATCTCTGTCCTTCTGAATGACAATAAACTTCAAGTGCCCCACTGAGTGGCTCTAAAACCAGTCTGGTCGTCGTAATGACCAAGAGACTTTTATATAAATGTTTTGAATGATACCATTGACCAGGAATCTCTAAACATATATAGATGATTCTCTATTGATGAAGAACCTCGAATACATATAAAAGATTCTCTAAATTTCTTGCATATTTAATCATTGATTGTTAAAACTAAAGAAAGCCCATTTTTATACTTTCTAATGTAATAAGGATTCATGAACATAACTTAAATCTATAAAGAGAGTCCCGGAGTAGACAATAATTCCCCTCAAAAAGGTGTGATGAGTCCGACCTCCCATCCTCTCGACCAAAGCAAATTCCTAAGCCTCATTAGTCCACAGGCTAATGAGCGCCTACCTTTGGAAAGTAGGTCCAAACGGATGTGGAATCATTGGATGTTTCCGGTTCTACGAACAAACCCGTTAGAAACTGATCGGAACGTTTGAATCTCCCGTCCAGGAGGTCATCCCCGGATTCCGTGCGAAACATAGTATGAAACCACCTAAGGTCGGTTCCAATATATCAGTGAGTATATGCCGTAGTAGTATACAATGGAAATGTAGTATACTAGGAATTACTAAAACTAAAAAACATATAATTATTGGTATTAATTTATAAATTTCATTAAGAATCCAATTACATGAAGTATTTAAGTCTTAGAATTCATCATAATCCCAACATTCCTTATAGAAAATTAAGCACATTAGAAGTCTTAGTAGAATTTCTAAACATGTAATTGAAGACTGAATCAAAGCTAGTTCTTTGGTTTGGAAGATATGTCACAATTCATTCCATTCAATGTTATAAAGATAACATTATTCTATTATAGATATTCCTAAGCTGGAATTCTAGTATCAATCTAGGTAAAATTCTACTGACATCCTATGAGTTCATTCCCAGTGGTCCTATATGGGAGCCTCGAGTATCACTCTAGACATTGGTCTAATTTAATGTCATTTTAGTCCATACATGGAGGTCCTACTAGGGAGACCAAGTGTCACTAATGACATATAAAACAAGGTCTCTTGATTCCATTCATGGAATTCTAAGCTAAACCCATGTGTCACCCAAGGTGTAGTATAAGATCATGTTAATCTAGTCTGTTCTCAGAAGTCCTACGAGGGAGACCAAGTATCACTAATGAAATATAATTAAAATACTCTCATGTTCGTCCATGAAATTATAAGTTGAACCCATGTGTCACCCAAGGTGCAAGGAACAATAGTCATGCAAGTTCATTCATGGTATTATAAACTTATCCCTTGTATCACCCAATTCTATTAACCATATAATAATTAAAATTTAATAAAACATTCCATCGTACATAAACAAGAAAAACCACAACATGGGTATAGGGGAAAACTCAATCCCTAATCCATAATGAAAACACTTACAATTATATCACAAATAAAATTTCATTTAATAAACAAGTTCATTTTAAACAACCCTAAAAAATAAACAAAGGAATTACCACATACAACCTCAACCAAAATGGCTAAAAAATAATTATCCAAGGGAAACCCACCCACGAGGTGGCCCTTAATCATGCAAAAAACCAAACATTCTTTAATTCATCAAATTAATTACTGGAACAATAGTAGTTAATAATAAGGATCAATTTTCTTTCAAGGAAAAACCCTAAACATGGTCACACAACACAATGACACTTATAAAAATATTGATAATTAACGAAATTAACATGACCACCTACCTTATCATAGTATGAATATCCTTATCCATCCTCAAATTCCAATTCATGCTAGAAAGGTATATATCTTTGAAACAAGGATATCAACCCAACCATAAATAAATCATTTGAGAATCAAAATCACTAATAACAACTCAATAAGAAATGATCACTCATTTAGAGGATTCCAACATATCTAATGGTGTTCGAATCGGCTTCTAGATAACTAAAGGAGAGAAGAAATTGGTTATAATGCTGCTTGTTGATCCACCTAGCGAACCTTATATCCATATGATATAAGATCAAGGCTAATTCCCATTTTAAGTGAAAAACATAAAATATATAGCATGAAAGGCCATATAAATGGTGTGTATATCATTTAATTATTCATTTGGTGGTTGAATTCCACCAACTTCCTTTCTAGGGCCTGTCGACATGACTCCAGGCGTGTACTAAGAGTACATGCCGTGTAGTGGGGTTTCCTTCATTTTCATGCCGACATGACTACACACCATGTATTCGAATCATACACAACCAACCTAAATGAAGTGTACATATGATTATATGGTGTGTAACCCTATGTGAGGTAATGGGATAGTATGTTTCCCATACTTGTCTAGTTTCCCCTATTTTCAAAAAAACAACTCAATGGAATAAGAAGAAAAGAAATTGTACCTCCATGTAATAACCATATTCTTAAAATTTTGATATCGTAAATTATGAGTTTGTAAGGAGTATATTTTGAAGACATATTTTAGAAGTAGATATGGCCACTACAAATATGTATTCATGCCTTTCATTCTTTCGAATTCACTGGAGGTCTTTATGGCATTGATGAATTGGTTATTTTAGAGATATCAATATTCTTTTATTACTTTGTTTGTCGATGAAAAATTGGTTTATTTAGTGTCAAAGGATGAGCATGAGGAACACATGAAAAAAGTGTTTGGAATGTTGAGAAACTACCATTTGTATGTAAAATTACCAAAGTGTGATTTTTGTTACAAGAGGTATGCTTTCATGGACCTGTAATTTATGAAACAAGTATTTTAGTGGATCTTAAAAGGATATATGTTATTATATCATGGAAAACATCAAATAATGGATTTGAGATATGATTTGTTTTGGACTAGCTCGTTATTACTAATGATTTTTTCATGACTTCTCACAACTGGCCTCGCTAATGATAACTTTTATAATAAAGATTCTTACATCCAATGGAATGAGGAATTCCCAAAGTATTTTCAAGAGTTGAAATTTTCTTTTAAATAATAACCACTATTAATTTTTATAGAATTAGGACAAGGGTATGCAGTGTACTGTAATGCTTCAGTATCCTGGTTGGGATGTGTTCCCATACAAGGAGGACATGTGGTTTCTTATGGTTAAAGGCAGTTGAGAGTGCAGGAGAATAATTACCCAACACACAATTTGGAGTTATCTATGATTTTCCATGCCTTGAAGACTTGTAATCATTATCTATTTGATGATAAATTTACTATGTCTAAGGATTATTAGAGATTGAAACACATTTTCTCACAATGGGATATGAATTTGTGGAAAAGGAGATGGATAATGTATCTTTAGATGTTTGAATTTGATATGATGTATACACCGGGAATAGGTAATTCAGTGGGTGATGAATTAAGAAGAAAGTCATATGTGTAGTTGGTGAATTAATCTTTAGATGAGTGGAAGTTAATGTCAGTCCTAGATGATTTTCATGTGGAATAGGAGGACCAAGGTGGAGTTTTGGTTCTATCATCAGTATTTTTTTTCCTAATTTGGTATACATGGTTATAGAGGAACAAACATTCAATTCATATTTCATGGTTATGAGTTTAAAACTCTACGGGGAGAACATTAAGGGAATGAAATTCGATGGGAGTTCAGTTTTGCGGTTCATAGATCAGATGGTTGTATATATGAATTTTCAAGAGGAACTTCTTCATGCTTACCACCATTAAATATGGTATGTTCATCTGGGAATATAAAATACATATAGGGCATTGGGGGCATAGTTTTGGTGGAGTGACATTAAAGGAAAAGTGGCAGAGTTCGTTTCGTAGTGCTTATCATTTTAGTAAGTTAAGGTAGAAAATAAAAAACTAACATGCATGTTGCAGTATTTACCTATACTAGTGTGAAAATTGGATCAGATGGTTATGGATTTTTTTACAGGCCTCCCAATAATGGATCAAAAACACGATTCCATATGGGGGAAGTAGATCATCTCAAAAAGTAGTCCCATTTAATCCATATTTGTGAAACTCATATACTGAAAGATCTGTCCAAAATCTATATCCATGATGTGGTAAATATACATGGAATACCAGTTTCAATTGTTTCAGATAGAGATCTGAGGTTCGCATATCATTTCGGGGAATCCTTACAGAAATCCCCTATGTCTCAGTTTACTATGAATACAATGTATCATCCTCAGATGGATGGGAAATCCGAAATGATTATACAGATGTTGGAAGACATGTTTTGGGATTATGTAAAAGATATTTGTGGCTCTTGGGAGGATCATATTCTATTAGTGTAGTTCTATTATAATTACAACTATTAGGCCTCAATAGATATGGCTCTGTTTGAAGCATTTTTTGGGTTTATTTGTTAATCTTCACTTTGTTGGGTTGAAATAGGTGAGACATCAGTAGTTGGGTGGAGCCTTGGTAATGAAATAACGGAGAAGATTCAATTGATTAGGAAATGGATAGAGATAACTTAGAGTAATCAAAAATCATATGTGGATCATCTTAGATGACTGTTAACGTTCGCAGTGAGTGATCATGTGTTCTTGTAGATTTCTCCTAGCATTTTACATCTTTATTTTGGGAAACATGGAAGGTTATCCTGTAGATAACATGTCCCTTTCAAGATACTGGAATGTTTTGGATAATTTTCATATTGGTTCATGTTTCCACCATGGTTCAGTTTGGTACATAATATTTTCTACATATCTCAGCTAAAAAAGAATCATCCTGATCCTAACCATGTGATCATATGTGATCACATTAACATAGAGCCGGATTAATCGTTGGTATATATCACGATGAAAATTTTTGTTAGGAAAGAGAAAGTATTTCATTAAAAAAATATTTGGTATGGTGTCTTTTTTTATTGAAATATGGTCAAATTTAGGAAGAGACATGATAACATGATTTGGAAATGAAAGATCAATGGCCGAAGCTCTTTCAGGGAAACAATGGTTTTCTACATTATGATAAAAAAATGACCAATGGTAGGGAGAATGTAGTACCCCCAGTTTCTATTATACAATCCAATACATACTATTTTCTTGTATATAATGTTTATGGCTGAATATTGGGAGATTTTGGTGAAATTTCAATAAGTTTTTGGGGGCTAAATGAGAGGTTTATGGGCTATGTACGATTTATCCAAATTTTTTGTAGTAGGATGTTTTGATTGTAACTTCGACATAGTAGGCCCATAGTTAGGGAGACCATCTGAGTAGGATATATGAGGCTATTCTTGAGGTAGTATCTAATGCACGGTTAGTGCATGGTTTGACTAACTGTGTGACTATACCATATGCTGGTTAAAAATCACCTCTTAAAAAAGTGGATCTAGGTCGTCCTTGCCTTAAATACACACTCCCCCTTCAAACTAGCTCTTACTCCAGATTTTACTTCTCCTATGGCCAAATAATCTTATCCCATCGATCCTAATGTAATACGAAGGCTTCAATTGGTGATTATAAACTGATTTTCGGTGGTATGTGCTCATTCTTCACCATTCTTGTCTCATTTTCTTATATCTAAGTAGATAAACTTCTCCCCTCCTCTATAATTCTCATATATACACCTGTTATGAGTATATTTAAGATTCCGGATTCAATATATGTTGATAGTTTCTCTTTTTTTTAAAGTAGAAGAGATCTAAGGTGCTTTTGTGGAATTCTTACCCTGTTTCCTAATCGTTCTTTAGATGTTTTTAGTTTTCACCAAAATGGTCAAGGTAGATGGATTCAATCTCAACTTATCTTAGTATAAATGATTACAATCATTTAAAATTAATTAACTTGTAATGAAATAATGAGGAATTTTATGTTTTTTATTTTTATAAACAATATCTAATGTCATTTTTTTGAAATCTCAAAAATTGGTGTTCTTGAATAAAGTGCTTGATTCTTGATTTTAAAATGGTTTTAAAATATATTTCCTCTAGAATAATGGTTAATGGATTTTATTAAAGGTTATCCAACAAATGTAATGATTTTTTTAAATGGGATTGGTGTTTGAATTTTTTTCTTTAGTGGTTTTCAATAAAATAATGGTTTTATGGAAATTAGTTGAATTGGTCGAACACACATGGTTTTTGCATGGGTTTTCATGGGTTTGGGTTTGTGTTCATATTCATTGGGATGGATTAGGGCATGAAGGATCCCATAAAAAGTTTGTGAAAAATTTGTGCATAATGTAACCCTATCAAAGTGGTACACTAAGTGAAGGCTTAGTGGAAGGATAACACACCGCTCATGAGTTTATGATGTTTCAGGTTGCATGCATGGTAGGGTGTGCGGTTAAGTGGAATGGAATGGTTATGCCAAAATGATATTGAGAAATAGTTTTAAAGACTTGTTTGGTTGTATTTATGGAAATGTGACTTTTTGGAAATTGGTTGAAAATATCACATGTTTACTCTTGGTTATAAATGGGTTTTTGGAAGTTGTTTATATTTAGTTATAAACTATTTAATATAATTGTTTTATAAAAATGGGTTTATACAAATGTTGCTAACATTTCTATATGATTGGGGTGAGTAGAGAAGTCATTGTAGAATCTCTACTAAGTTTTATACTCACCCCTTCTTTGGAACCTTGGTGATTTGTCCGATTCTGTCTATTGATACGTTGGAAAATATAAATTATCACATACATTTATCCCGAACTTTTGATATAGGGGATATTTGGTGATGTTGGAGCACGGATATTGTGGATCATGGGGTCTTGTGGTTGTATTTGAATTTCTTGTAGTTATCATCCATTGTATACTTTGATATTTACTTGTCTTCCATTGTAGTACACTTTGGTGTGGTCTTGATATAAATGAAGTGGTTGAGTTTTATTTGATTTATTCATGAGACATATAGTGAGTAGTTTGGTTTTCATTTTTAAGTTAATGGTTTTAGTTATTAAAGGGTAAATTGTCCCACACATCAATTTGGAAACCTTTGGAATTCATTTATAGACTTTAGCATCTTGGGGATGTATCCTAAGGCCTAGTAATGATTCATTGTATTCTCAAGCTAATGAGAATAAGTGAGTCATTATTGTTGTGGGTCCATGTCCTTCTTGTGTTATATCTCCAGATATACAAATTGACTGTGGTACATCTTGTTTTCACAATGGATTCCCCTGAGATTCATACCCGGTTGGATTCTATAGCTCGATCATGAGGATGACCCTCTTATTGACGGAGCTTCGATATAAGGACTGTTTCTCCATGTTCTTACTCTAGGTGTTGCACCAGACATACCACCACCTATAGATCAACACATGGTACTCGTAGTACCAGAAAACATGGAGCGTAGGATGAGTATGCTCCATGAGTTTTAGATATAGAGATCCTTTAGGTTCTAAGGTGAGACCAACCCTATAGTAGTTGGGGACTGGCTTGAGGTGGTGACCAGAGAATTCTTAATAGTCATCACACCAACAGACCAGATGGTGATCCTCATAGTGAGCCTTATTCAGGGTTAGGTAGTTAGATGGTGGATTTTGGCTATCCAGAGTCATGATGAGGTGACTCTTTCATAGATAGAGTTCGATCATCTCTTTAGAAAGGAGTTATAACTATTTACGTTGAGAGTTGTGCATATACAAGAGATTCTTCAGCTCCAGTAGGGTAGCATGAAGGTGGCTAACTATTCGTCAAGGTTTACTAGCCTTTCTAGGTACTCGATGGATATGGTTAGTGATCAAGTACTTTAGGGATAAAACCTTCATGAGAGGTTTGTGTAGAGACAACTGATCCATTAAACCCCTATTCATTCCAAATATGGTGAGGTGCTTGATTGAGATTTGATGGTCGAAAGATTCTTGGATGAGCAGGGACAACCAGTAGTCATCAGTAGTGGACGAACATGTGCAGTGACCCCTATTACAGGGAGCCGACATCAGTCTAATGGATTTGGATGTTGGAGATGTTTTTGGATGATGTCCTATGATAGAGTTTTTGCAGTTCAGGGTTTATATGGTGGATCCAGCCAAACAAGGGAGAGGCTATGCTATTTATGTGGTGGTAGGGGACATATCACTCGAGATTGAATGATTCCTTGTGCTACTGATAAGGAAATAGTGGATGGACAACAAAGGCTGAGAAAACAATTGAATTAGGAAGATCTATCAGGCATCAGATATGGCAGAGGAGATGGGGGAGAATCATGAGGTTGTCAACATTTCGACTTATTACCACCACCACCCCCAGGTGGTTGACTCTAGGCTCAAGGAGAAAGAGAACATGGGAGAGGATAGCTGCATGTGGTCATGGCATATGACCCAGGGGATCTGGGAATGATTCAAGGTATGATATGTGTCTTTTCCACTTCAACTGCAGTAATGATAGGCCCATGTTCTAATCATTCTTTTATCTCCACATATATTGTTGAGACCGAGAAATTTAAATTGAACAGTTGACTCAGCCCATACACTTGTAAATACCCACTGGAGAATGGTTAGTGATCCCACATATATGCATACAGTGTGACCTGACCCTTGGGGGAGAGATTTTCAGTTGGAACTTTCTAGGGAAGCATTGAGGCCTTATGATTTCATTCTTTTTATGGACTGGTTATCCATAGTCCATGCCCAGATTTACTATTTTAGGTTAATGGCGTGGTGTGTCCGCATAGATGGAACAATTGTTTCTTTTTAGTAAAAAAGGAAATCCAAGTAGTGTAGGATAGACTCATGCATAGGATGGTGCAACTGATTACTCATGAGTTGGCTATCCTGGACTTCGTTGGAGTAGATGTTATGATTTTCCAATTCTCAGTAGTAGTAGTAGAGTATGAGGAAATTTTTCCTGAAGATGTTCAAGGTTTACATAACCACATGGAGGTAGAATTATATATCTACTTACACCCTGGGGTGACACTGATATCAATACCAGCATATTAGATGAATCCTATAGAACTTCACAAGTTGAGGGTGAAATTGGAGGAATTTTAGAGGAAGGGCTTTGTGAGACCCGTTGTTTCTTGCCAGATGACCCCATTTTTGTTTTCAAAAAAGGAAGACCAGAGCTTGAGGTTGTGTGTAGACTACCAGTGCTTGAACCAGGTGATCATGAAGTAAAAGTATCCACTACTGAAGATCAATGACCTCTTTGATCAGTTGAGTGGGGAATGATGGTTCAGGAAGGTTGAACTTCGATCATGCTATCACCAGTTGCGAGTATGGGACAAGGATGTATTAAAGACGACTTTTAGATGCATTTATTGTCACTATGGGTACTTGGTGATGCCTTTTTATGTTTTAATTCCCTCATAGTATTTATGGGACTCATGAACCATATATTTCTTTCTTACATAGAGTGGTTTGTGGTTTTATTCCATGACAACATCCTTGTGTACTCAGCGTGAAAATAGGAGTATGAATATAACAACCCTACTTTTATTACAAACCTAAACATGATTTATTACATAAAAATTTACTTTATACAACATGAATTATTGAGATGACTAGTGTATTTAGGGATTTGGATAATTATATATCAACTTAAAACATGAAATACAATGTCTTTATTGAGAACTTCCATTACATGACCACTACATTCCCTCGTACTTAGCATTACATGGGATAACCTGAGGACATGCATAAGAAAAGGGTGAGATATAAAGCCCAATAAGGGGATAAAAATAGAATTATAGGAGGAATACAATATATTTTAGAAAAAAGGAGTATCAATGGAGAATAAGAGAAACATGAACATAAAGTCATGACAAAGCATGATAATAAATAACAGGGAAATGTGGCTACAACACTAAACATGGAATTGGCATGAGCTAAGGCTAGTTTCACATGGATCATGAATAAAACCTCATTGCTCATTAATCATGAGTAAAAACTCGTTGTACATGAATTATCATGAGTTAACACCCAATGCACATGATATATCAAGATACTATACTTTAACCAATGCATTAGAGCGCTATTAGGGAGCACCCTTCTTAAATATTTCATTTCAAGCATAAGTGTAACACTTGTATCATGGAATCCATAAAAAACATAAGTTATTACATGATTAAGTAATTTAGAATATATAAATGAATTTACCATTCAATATGTATATGTTTATAAAGGTGAATACCCTTGATTGAGACATGGGTATGGTTTTCACAACACAATGATCTTGGCTTGGAAAAATGCAGTGAAATTTCGGCAGCATAACAACGTGAAATATGGATTCATGAAAATAGTTGATGAGAGATAACATTTTGTCTCATCATATATAATGAAATGGAATGTAATGGGGTTATATAGATACATGTCCCAAATAACATAATGTAATTTAGATGCATAATACAAAAGAATTACTTGGATGTAATAGAGGAGAGTGAAATCCCTCAAAGAATTCTAGTATGGTAACAGGTGTATATGAGAGGCATTAATGAATTTGAAAGGGGTTTACCATCATCCGAACATAAATAGGACATTATGGGGGAGGTTATAAGTCATACGCCAACATGTTTAATTAAAAACAAAAGAGTATAACAACTTAATAAATATTGGAAAAAAACGAAAAAGGAAGAAATCCCTTACTTGGAAGTGTGATCCCAAAGGCTTGGGAGAGGATTGAGAAATGATTATTGGGAGATTAGGGCACCTTTGGAGGATTATAGAGAAGGGATTGAAGATTTTGGTCTAACTCTAAAGGCTTTTCGTGAGGATGAAGTGGGAGCTTGGGTGGGTTTATATTGGGAAGGAGAGGGAATTCTTTATTATTTTGGTTTGGGACACCTCACATTAAACTAATCAAAAACACAAACAATCTCAGGGTTATTGCCCATGGTTTCTTCCAAAGGGGAGTAAAAAACAATATTTTATATGTTCAATGGCCTATCTTATTAAAATAATAGGGTTGCTTATGTGGAGGTGAGTCGCACTCTCAAGGAAAACAATTTAAAAGACAAAATGTTTTATAAGCCTTGAAGGGTCCACTAAAGCTTGGTAAAATATATCAAAAAACCCAAAATCACATTATTTTAATGGTAAAACATATATTGGCCGAACAAAATGTTTACATTATTTAATTACATCACTATTTTGTCATTATGATGTCATAAAACTCATTATATATTTTACCTATATTTAATTTTTACCCAAAAATATGAATGTCTCAAAAAAATAGGAATTATTCACCATTAGATAATTTTGATGTTCTGATTCTAAAAATAATATTCATTTTATATAAATAATTTTAATTTTTTTTGAATTTTTAAATTTAAAATAAAAACCGACATTTACTAAAAATTCATGGGTTTTGACCAAAATAACTTTCAATCCTTAATAAAAATTACAATTGCATTCATAAAATTATATGATCATTTATATTTAATAAAAATTAATTTAATTATAATAATATTTTATTGAAATATTATTTAATTCAAAAATCCATTAATTCATCAAAATAGATTTAATAGTTGAATATTAACTAAAAATACAAATTGTGCTTTAAAAACTATTTACAATGTAATAATAATAAAATGAATGCACATTCTTTTTAAAAAAATAAAGTACATAGTAATAGTTCTAGGATCTTGTTACATAACCCCTTATAACACCCAAAAAAGATAGAAGGGTACGGTGTGCGATGATGATAGACTCTTGGGGTGGCTCGGATAAAATGGCTCGAGTGGTAATCTCTATTAACATCCACTTCTCTCATAGTCGATTCTGCACAAGATTAATATGTTCAAGCTCGGATTGGGAATGTTCAAGAGTGAATCCCAATGATGCCACCTCCTTTCTGAGCTCTGAAAAATGGTCTTCATATGCGTAAGTCTACTGGATGAGGTCATCTCTTCCTTTGTCTGAGTAAATTGGATATGTTAAAGCCCAATATTTATAGTAATCAAGTTATCACTGTTCAACGACTATATTAGAAATGGTCATTATTTATAATTGTATCCAGAAACATAACACCAATGATATTAAAATTTTATATAAACATAATAAACATTCAATTAGATCAAGAGTAATTTACATTAATGAATGTTTGGGCCATTAAAATCTCCCCCTTATGATATTTAACCCTTAAAATTTCTTTTTCCCACAATAAAACAGATGCCGGTAACTATGCTTCATCACTTCCTCCAATTCCTACGTCACTTCTTCAAACATGTGGTTTCACCACAACACCTTGATGAGGGGCATTGTCTTATTCCACATAACATTTTCTCTATGATCTAAAATCTTCACCAGTTTCTCCTCATAAAAAAGATCATCCTCTAGCCGTAATACCTCTAATGAGAGTACATGGGTAGGGTCTGGTATGTACTTCTTTAAGATGGATATATGAAAGACATCATGTACATTGTTAATGGATGGTGAAGGTGGTAGTCGATAGGCTACAACCCCAACATGATCAAAAATATCGAAGGGGCCGATGTTCCTAGGACTTAACATCCCTTTCATTCGAAACATCATGACCTTCTTCTATGGAGATATGCATTGAAATACCATATCTCCAACATTAAACTCAATGTATCATCAACCGTTATCTGCATAAATCTTTTGTCCACTCTGGGTGGCCTTGATATACTGCTGAATGGTGTTCTCATTCTCCGCCATTTTTTCCACCATTTCTGGTCCTGCAGCTCACGTTCAGTGACTTTATCCAAACATGTTGGTGTTCTTCCCCTCTTTCCATACAGGGCTTCATATGGGTCCATTCAGATGCTCAAGTGAAAACTATTATTGTAGAAGAATTCAACCAGAGGAATATGTTGATCCCATTCTCATTTATAGTCCATTGAGCATTCTCTCAACATATCCTCCAGTTTTTGGATAGTCCACTCAGATTGGCCATCAGTTTGAGGACAATAATATTTACTAATGTTAAACTTTGTATCCAGATCATGTTGAAGACTCTTTGAAAACATAGAGGAGAATCTTGGATTTTGATCGGATATAATAGATAGTGTTAGTCCATGTAGTCCTACCACTTCACTGATATATATCTGTTCCAGTTGATCAAATAATAAATCCTTCCAAACTTCAATGAAGTGTGCAGACTTTGTAAGATGATCCACAACAACCTAGATTTCATTGTTTCCATTGGATTTCTTTGGAAGTACGGTGACAAAGTTTATGATGATGTTCTCCCATTTCTATGATCATATGGGAAATGGTTACATCATCCCCTTAGACTTCTGTCTCTCATCCTTCACTTGCTGACACATCAGGCACCTTGATGTATATTCTGCGATATCATACTTCATATTATCCCACCAATAATTCTCTCGGAGATCTCAGTACATATTTTTTTTCCTGGGTGAATTGAGAAATTTAAACTATGTGCCTCATCCAAAAGTTCCTTCTTCCACTCTAAACATTATAAAACACATCGTCATTCCCCAAATCTCACAATTCCTTCTCCATTAATATTGAACATCGAGGATTTCACTCTTCTGATAGCTTCCACATTCTTCTAAATTCACACATCATCCTTTTGAGCATTATTTAACATTTTCAAAAGAGATATTTGAGCAATCATTTGTGAAAGGAATGATGAATTTCCCTTCCTTATGATTCCCATGTACATCTTCATCAAGTCTAATAAGATCGGATCCTTCTCAATTCTCATCAATGATAGAATTTTTGGGTTCTTTATACATAGAGAATACTCCACCATGTTTTCTTTCCTAGGGTGGCAATGGAATGAGTAGTCAAAGTCTTTAATCAGATCTAACCATCTTCGTTGGCGCATGTTCAACTATTTCTGTGTGAATATATACTTGAGGCTTTTGTGGTCGCTATATATTTCACTCTTCTCCCCAGAGAGATAATGCCACCAAATTTTTAAAGTGAATATCTCTACATCCAACTCCAAATCATGTGTGGGATAATTCTTCTCATGAACATTCAATTACCTTGAAGCATAGGCAATGAATTTGTCCTTTTTCATCAACACACATCCCAGTCCCTTCTTCGAATCATGACTGAATACCATAAAAAGTTCTCCACTTGTGGGTAAAGTGAGCATGAACGTAGTATACGCCTCTTTTTTAACTATTTTAATATTTCTTCACATTCATCACTCCAATTAAACTTTACTCCCTTCCGAGTTAGACTTTTAATAGGGTTATACCATCATGGGAAATTTCCCACAAATTGTCGATAATATCAAGCTAACACCAAGATGCTACGGATATCCATTATTGATGTTGGCCTCATCCATACCTCAATAGCATCTGTTTTGGAGGGCTCCATAGATATACCATTTCTTGTGATGATAAGGCCCACGAATGTGACCTCCTTCTACCAGAACACACACTTTTTGTAGTTTTCATAGAGATTCTTCTTCCGTAAGGTCTCTAGTACTGTTCATAGATGCTCATCATGATCCTCCTTGGTTTTGGAGTATATCAGAATATCATCTATAAATACTACCAAAAATTTGACGAGGTAATCCCTAAAGACTCTATTAATAAATTTCATGATGATTTCTGGAGAATTAGTGATTTCGACTGGAATTACTAAGAATTCATACCACCCGTATCTTGTGCAAAAAAGCAGTCCTGGAGATATATTCCTTCTTTACCCCGACTTGATAATATTCTGACCGCAATTCCACATTGTATAATTATTATGCTCCATGCAGCTGATCGAACAAGTCATCGATTTGATGGAGATGATACTTGTTCTTTATAGTGATATTGTTAAGCTCACAATAATTTATGCAAAGACACATTGACCCATCTTACTTCTTGATGAAGAGCACTGGTTCACCCCATAGTGAAGAACTTGTGCATATAAACCATTTATCCAAATTCTTTTGTCGTTGTTTCTTCACCTCCTCAATTACCAAAAAATCCATACTATATAGAGTCTTTCATATTGGAAACACCTCATGTATAAGATCAATTTAAAATTCAACATCTCTTCTAGGAGGAATACCATGCAATTACTCAGGAAACACTTCAGTGAATTCCCTCACAATAGGCATGTGTTCAAGGATGGTTCCCTCCTTATACTCAATCATCGGAGACAGATACATATGATCATAGGGTAGTAATATCCATGCTTGAGATGATTGAGCTAAATAAGATTCATCTTCCTAAATGAAATTGTACATAATTGGGGGTTGATTCTCCACAAGGAGTGCGATTTCACACTCACAACAATTTATATTAGCTCTAAATAGGGAAAGCCAATCAATTCCAATAATTGCATCAAATTCCACGAGTGGGGTAATGATGTGGTTCGATGGAATGTTCAATCCACCAATTATGACTGGGGAGGAGCTAAGTTCATGTGTTGAAATGATTTCTCCATTTTTCGTACTCATCGACATCTTCACCTCCATGATTTGTTGTGGGGTTGGGATTGTTCTACTAATCATTCAGGATATAAAAGAATGTATAGAACTATGGATGATAACCCTACCTTTAAATTTTTGATTACGGTTCTACTCATTTATTTTATCCATAACAAACTAAGGGAAGATAAATATTGAACACATAAAGGGGAATCTAAAGGAAAAAATGATGAATTATTATTACTTTTATTCCTTAACTTTTTAATCTATAGACATTAATCTATGTTATCCATGATCTACTTCCCAAAATATATTCTTATGGGTATTTCTTATTCCCTTAAAAATGGTTCATACTAAGCTTGTGATGTTACCAAATCATATACCCCTAGAATGTATAAATCAAGAGTGCAGTAAGACTAGTTTTCGTGCACTGGTTCCTGTCTGAGTTTATCTCAAAACGGTGTTTTCGGGTTTTACCCCTAGGATACATCTGTGCCAGCGCCACCTATACCTAATCATATCTAGACATAGATGTATTTGTTTGATAAAATAATAACTCAATACACACCAATACTTAGGGATGTTTTTATGATACTTATTCTTGTTTCTAAGTCTTCATTGGGGTTTTCTAAACCTAATCCCAAAAATAACTAACCCTATCCTCTGATACCAACTATAACGACCCTGATTTTATTACAAACTTAGATGTTTTTTTTAGATAAACCATTAATTGATTAAAAATTAATATATAGAGTTCTAGTGTCTTTGGGGCATAGGAAAAATAAATAAAAACTTAAAACATGAAATATAACATCTTTATTGAAAACATTCTTTACATGACCACTACATTCCCTCATACTTAGTATTAAATGGGATAATCGTAGAACATGCATAAGAAAAGGGTGAGGTATAGATCCTAGTAAGGGAACGAAAATGGAATAACATGGGGAATCCAATAAATGTATTAAATTAGGAATATAAATGGAGTACAAGAGAAACATGAACATAAATGCATGATAAAGCATGATAATCATAACAAGAAATCTGGAAACAAAAGTTAACATGGAATTTTCATTAGCCAAGGCTCATTGCACATGGAGCACAAGTAAACCCTCATTTCACATGAATCATGAGTAAAAAATCATTTAAATTGAATTAGAATGAGACAAAACCCATTGCACATGATGTATCATGATAATATAATTTACCCCATGCATTGGAGCGCTATCACGATGCACCATTCTTAAACATTTCATTTCATGCATAAGTGTGGCACATGGATCATGGAATCAATCAACTTCAGAAGTTATTCCAAGATTAAGTAATGTGGAATAAATATATAAATGCAACATTCAATATGTATATGTGTATAAATTTCAATACCCTTGATAGGGACATGGGTATGGGATTCACTACACAATGATCATGGCTAGGGAAAACACGGTGCAATTTCGGCAGCATGACAGCGTGACATAAGGATTCATGAAAATGGTTTATGAGAGAGAAAATGGTATCTCATAATATATATATGAAATTGACAGTAAGGGGGTCATTTAGATACATTTCCCAAAAAATTTAATGGAATTTAGATGCATAATAAAAAATAATTACTTGGATGTAAAATAAGAGAGAGAAATCCCTTAAGAAATTTCAGCATGGTAACAGGTGTACATGGAAGGAATTAATGAAAGAGAAAGGGGTATCCCATAATCCAAACATAAAGTGGATAGTATGGGGGATGTGAGAAATAATACCTCAAAATTTTTAATTGAAAACAAAATGGCATAACATCTTAATAAAAATTGGACAAAAAAGAGAATTGAAGAAATATCTTACTTGGATGTGTGATCCCAAAGTCTTGGGAGAGGCTATAGAAAGGATTCTTGAGAGATTGGGGAACATTGGAAGGATTCCAGAAAGAGGAGGGCAGGGTTTGGTCAAACTAAAAACGATTTGATTGAAGAGGAAGTGGGATCTTGGGTGGGTTTGTATAGGAAAGGAGAGGGAATACTTTATTATTTAGGTTTGGAACACCTCACATTAAACTAATCAAAAATCGAAACCAGCCCATGGTTTTGGCCCATGGTTCCTTTCAAATGGTAGAGGAAACAATATTTTATAAGTCCAACGGCTGAACATCTTAAAATAATAGGGTGGCTTATGTGGAGGTGAGTCACACTCTCAAGGAAAACTTTTAAAAAAGACAAAATGTTTTATAAGCCTTGAATGGTCCACTAAAGCTTTGTAAAATAAATCAAACAAACCCAAAATCACATTATTTTAATGTTAAAACATATATTTTCCTAACATAATGTTTATAATATTTTATTACATCACTATTTTGTAATTCTGATGTCATAAAACACATTATATATTTTAACGGTATTTAATTTTTACCTAAAAATTCGACTCTCTCAGAAAATTATGAAAAATTCACCATTGGATAATTTCAACATTATTATTAAAAAAATAATATTCAATTTATCTAAATAATTTTATCAATATGTGAATTTTTTACTTTTAATATAATAACTGACATTTACCGAAAATTTATGGGTTTTGACAAAAACAGCTTTCAAACCTTAATAAAAATTAAAACTTCATTAATAAAATTATATGATCATTTATTTTTAACAAAAAGTAATTTAATTGTAATAATATTTTTTTAAATTATTATTTAATTCATAAATCCATTAATTCATCAAAATAGATTTCTTAGTTGAATATTAACTAAAAATGCTATTTATGCATTAAATACTATTTACAATGTAATAATAATAAAATGAATGCCCATTATTTATTCAAAAAAAATTTAAATAGTAATAGTGCTTGGGTCTTGTTACATAACCCATTATAACACCCACATAAGACTGAAGGTTAAGGTGTGCGATGGTGATAGTCTTTTTGGGCGGCTCTGATAACATCACTCGGGTGGTAATCTCTATTAACTTCCACTTTTCCGGTAGTCAGTTCCGCTAAAGATTAACATGTTAAAGCTCAACTTGGGATTGGTTAAGAGTGAATCCCAATGATGCCACCTCCTTTTTGAGCTCTGAAAAATTGGCATCATACCGGGAAAGTCTAACAGATGAATCCATCACTTCCTTTTTCTGAGTAAATTAGATTTGTTAATGCCCAATATTTATAATAATCATGGGATCACTGTTCAACGACTATATTTTCAACTATCAAAATTCATAACGGTATCCAAAAAATAAAATAAATGTTGTTCACGTTTTATATAACCATAATAAAAATTTAATAGGATCAAGAGGAATTTCTATTAATGAATGTTTGGGTCGTTACAATGAAAGAAATATAAGAATGGTTATATACATACCCCAAGAGCACCAGTTTTATGGGAAACTATAA
This sequence comes from Viscum album, assembly GCA_963277665.1. Taxonomy (NCBI): domain Eukaryota; kingdom Viridiplantae; phylum Streptophyta; class Magnoliopsida; order Santalales; family Viscaceae; genus Viscum; species Viscum album. The sequence continues at coordinate 1,685,616,546 of OY728147.1, read as the reverse complement.
AAGTTCAGGTTATGGATTTAGGTTGTCCACTTTCTAAGACATGTTATCTCAGAAAATGGACTGGTAGTGGACCCAGCCATGGTGGAGGCAGTGTTAGCATGGGAGTCACCTAGGAGCGTGATGGAGGTGCATTGATTCCTTGGGCTAGCAGTTTGTTACCAAAGATTCAAAAATGATTTATCTAGGATAACATCACTTATGACACATTTTACTGAAAATGGGTAGCCTTTCATATAGACAGATAAGTTTTTGCATTCCTTCTAGTAATTGAGGAAGAGATTCACGAATTCTCCTATCATGATATTTCTAGAGGAGAGTGTCAAGTACATAGTGTTATAGGATGCATTAGTAACCAGGATTGGTTGTGTCCTTATGTAGAGGAAAGAGGGGATTTTCTATGGTTTACACCTATTGAGACCACATGATAATAACTATGCAAGAATTTATCATGAGTCGGTAGCTATAATATTCACAATGAATATGTTGAGAGACTACCAGGTGGGTGAGTGTTTTATCATTTACAATTATCACAAGAGTGTCAAGTATATCCTCTCTCAGAATGAACTGAACTTGAGATATTGGTGATGGCTATAGTTCCTCCAGGACTATGATATTGAGATTATCTATACTCCTAGGAAGAGGATTATGGTGGGATATACTCTCAGTAGGAGATCTAGTTCATAGTTACTGAATGGGGCTTTAGAGTAGTTGGCCTCATTATAGTTATCCTTTGTGGATGGAGATGGAGAATTGTACCTCCATTCATTGGTTTTCACACATCCAATCTTACAAAAAGTCAGGGAAGCACTACTTAGGGATAATGACTATGAGATCTCACATGCTCAGATATCTACAGGACATGTTCTTTATAGATTTTTACAAGTTGGGAAGAACATCATCATTTATAGAGGACGTACAATTTTACCATTTCCATTGTGGGAGGAGGTTCTTAAATTGTTTCATATGTCCCCTTTGGATGTACATCTTGGAGTGATGAAAATTTACCAGTACCTATGATGTTAGTTTTTGTGGATCGATATGAAGAAGGCAGTGGTAGAGTTTTTTTCTCAGTGTCATATGTTCCAGCAGGTGAAGGTTGAGCACCGTTTTCCAGTGGGTTTATCTCAACCCATTGAGGTTCATGAATGGAAGTGGTATATGTTATCAATGGAAATAATGATAGGTTTACCATGTACATCTAGGGGACACAATTCCATTTCGGTGATCATTGAACAACTCACCAAGTTGAACCACTTCATAGCTATCTAAGAGAACATTTCCATAGAGATCCTAATACACCTCTATGTTCATGAGATAGTCTGACTCCACGGAGTCCCATTGATGATTGTTTGTGATCATGATGCTCTCTTTACATCCTGGTTAGAGAAGGGATTGTATGAGTTTTTTAGAACTCATTTACGCTTGTGCATGACATTTCACCCCCTATAGATGGCCAAATAGAGTAGACCATTCTGGTCCTCTAAGACTTCCTAAAAGCTTATATGTTAGGCTTCAACCATATTTTGGAGGATCACCTACCCATGTTGGTGTTCAAGCACAAAAAAACAACCATTCTGCCATTGGTATTTCACTATTTGAGGATTTTTATGGGATAACCTTCTCATCCCTTCATTGCTGGACTGACCACGGAGAGTCAATAATCATGGGAATAGAGTCAGTGAGAGCTACTTCTGAGAAGGTTTATATCATCTAGGTGTGGATGAAGACTACATAGAGTTGTCAGAAATCTTATGATGATAGGCGGAAAAGGCCTTGGGAGTTCGGGGAATGAGACCATGTATTCCTTTGAGTTTCACATTGATGGGGACTATGGATATTTTTCCAGGGATAAAATTTATATATGAGGTTTATCATCCCATTTTAGATACTATGTAGAGTTGGTGAGGTGGCATACTTCTTGGCTCTACTCACATAGTTAGATCAGGTACATGATGCCTTCCATGTGTCCCAGATGAGGAGGTATGTGCATGATCCATCATATGTTATTTACTGGAGTGAGTTGGACATTGATTATGGAACAAATTTTGTTGAGTACCCAGTGGATATTGAGGATCAATATGATAAGATCCTATGTGGTTGAGTGATTCCCAGGGTGTGTGTCCAATGGCAGCATGAGGATCTCTAGAAGAGCACACGGTAGTGGGAGGATCTGATTCGTCAATAGTACCCATGTCTTTTTATAGAATTTTTTTTTGGATTTTCACGGACATAATATATCAAGGTGGGGAGAATGTAATGGATTTTATTTTTCTGTGTATTTTTTTAAATATTATGTGGAATTAATTCGAGACCAGGCATTGAGACAACGTGTAATTTTGGGGCCCAGTGTGCGTAGAATAAATATTTGAAATATATTAAACAGAATGCATGAGAGTATTTCCTAAAAAAGTGAAATAAATTATAAATGGGATCCTAGATCAGAAATAAAAGGGCACCATTTCTTTGAGAGAAGAAAATTTTCCCAAGACGCAACCTAACATTGGTTGGTATAGGTCAACTATGGAAAATAGTTTTTACCGTTTAAAAAAAATAAAAAGATTGCTGATTTTTTTTATTTTATCATTTCACCAATGAAGAAATGGTTTATTTTTAAATATAACCCTAGGTAGGGATCCAGGGATAATCTCATAAACCTATAATTCCTTTAAGGCACTAGAGAAGAACCTGAAGAATTTTGTCAACAACGAATGATGATGGAGCATGGATCAGAGATCGACAGATACTGTTTTTTATGGATCTCACCAATGGAGGAAACATGATGATCGATCCTCTTTAGATAATGATCTAAACTCGAGGTAGGATGATTTTATTTCATATTATTCATTCCCTATTCTTAGAATTAATGAAAAATATAGATTAGCCAATGAATGGGTTAACCCAAAGATCTACCATTCTTGCGGGATGAGTATTATTTGTAAGATTTTATTGTTAGGGTTCAATTATTGAAATTTATTTCGTTTTCCTTAATCATTCTTACATAATGCATCTAGTCTAGAATAAAAAACAATCTAGGTTAATACCATGGGTTTTTCCTTATTCATTCCCCCCCGAAATTCTTCGCATTCTTCAGGTTCTTCGGGGTTTATGAAAAAATGATAATTGTTCCTTCATTTCTTAACGCAACAATTTGATATTGAAGATTCGATATCGGAAAGAATCGATAGAGGTATAATGGTTGTTGCGGAAATATATCAAATGAAAGTGGGTGTTTATTTCTTGTTCTTCATAAAAAATCAAGAACAATGATGTTATTATTTTTTGAGTTGATTCAAGGCCTGAATATTACCAATTTGTTGATGGTGTCACTAGAAGACTTGAAATATGGAGTTTCCTGATGAGGAATGTCCATGATTGGTGGGTGAAGAGATGAGGAAGACTACGGACTAAGAATCACAGTTTCTAGAAAATCCCAACGAACATGGTGTGTATTTTAGAATACATGGCGTGTGGGTCCTACTAGTTGCTAGGGTTTTGGTAATTAGTGAAGTTTCACATGAGATGAGAAACCTATCACACAACATGTGGGCTCTTACTCAAGACTCGATATGTATCTAGGTAGATACATGGACATTGGATGGAGTACATAGTTTGACTACATGAATGTACTCCACCACACGGGTTAGCCGAAACTGGTCACATAGGCTAATCTGTGAGCTCATACATGGAAAAGCACACCAGGTTGAATCCCAGTACAAGAACATAATCAAAATACATAGAGCAGACCCCAGATAGTAAGACATGATGTGTGACTCATTCTAAAAACTATGTATACCTCTTATTGATGACATGTTCTCTTAACATGCGTCGATGTACACATGTAGTACTCAGGGTCAAGGAGCATGACATGTGACCCTACTATAGGCCGTGCATACCTTTTAACATGGGTTGATATATTGTCCACCATATCTTGGAAATGCATAATTATGGTTCATGACCTTGATCGTTTCCCTAAAGGTTGGTGGGTATCATTATCTACTCATAGAAGTATGATCCCACTAGAAGGAATTTCTAGATAGAGTCATTGGAATCCCTTTCAAGAGTCCTGGAGAATGATCCTCTATTCATTTTTTTGTGCCATGGTAGAGTCCTTTGTATTGACATGACCAACTTCACCGGTCATCAATACTATACTTAGGAGGTTCATCTGGATGGAGTTTTCGGTATCACCGCATAGACTTTGGTGTAATCTTTATCTGTGTATCATATCTCTATTCATATCTATCAGCATATCTATATCATAACGGTCCTAAATGAACAATAATTATTGGGATGACATCATCAGTGCTATCAGACTTAGGAGTGTGTTATCCCGGATGAGTGCTTTGTGGAATCTTTACACTCCATCCCTAGTGTGGGTATATGGTAGTTGAAATATACCTCTAGACTACATGGCTTGGTTTGAATATATATGAATATTCTTGTTATATGTTTTCTAGACCTATAAAATGTAGAGATGATTGTTTCATCCTTTGTGTATTTCTTTGTGGTTTCAAGGGGTCCTAATAAGTATTATTATACTCTCCCCTACATGGTATTTTCCTTAATGTGTCGTCTCTTGTGCAGACAAGCAAACTTTTGATGGACCAGAACCAATAATTGAATTGTTAGTTACAGAAGGCCAAGGTGTTCCTATGACTTAGAGAAGAATTCCTAATAACTATTTTGTTTTTTAGGTTAGACTTGGTAGTTTAAAAACTATTTCTTTTGGTGGGGGTGTATTCTAGTCCAGTTTACTTTACTATACATTACTTCCTTTCATAATCTGTTGGTTAGGATAGTGGTATGAATGCATTTTTTTCTTATTGGTTTTTACATTTCATAATTTGTGGGAATTGGATATATGTGTGTATGTAAAGATACATATAAAATTCCTCCCATGTTACTAATATGCCTACTCAATGCTAGTCACTAGTATGAGGTATGTCTATCGGTCTCACTATTAACTAATAATGTAATCACATGATGGAATGTAACTAAATGTCATGATATAATAATAAAATAAAAAGACTATAAGAATAAAATAAAAAAGTCATAGTCTTGGGTCCTGAATCCCATGTCAGACCCATCTCTAAACTCCTGCCCAAAGACAAACAAGCAATAAAAGCATTGTCCATTTCCCTTACCCAAAACTATTTCCACGTAGTCTGATCATGTGACGAATGACGACCCATATATGGTGTGAGTAAAAATTAGCTGGAAAAAACCACAATTTATAAATGAAACAAGAATTTTATGAAATAAAGGGTTAAAAGAGTATATTAATTAATAAAATAGTTAAATAAATACAACTACATGTTGTAGCTACATGCTAAAATACCTGTGATCATGTCTTACATCCATGCCAACCACAACCATATATCCAAGGTAAATAACCTACTTTAGCTTCATTCTATAATATCTCTAATAATGTCTTAAAGCCATTCCAACCACTATATAACCATGGTATAGTCATAAGAAACAATCTCAGTTAAAGCCCTATAAGAATTACAACATTTCTAGGGAAAATCTCTATAATCAGTAAAACATTTCGGGGTCAAATACCTATAAGTATCAAAATATTGGGCTAGGATGAGCCCACTCACTTTAAAAATTAAAATATACAAATGTTCAAGTGCCTAGGACTATCCTGTTATATAATAATCCCAGAATAGAAAAAAATTCTTTTCATACAGTATTGATATCACAATATTCCATTATATATCTTGATGTTTAATTATTATAATTACCATTATTCTTTCGTAAGCCACTATTTAATTAAATTTACAGTTCGTTAAAAATTATATTAATAATTATTAAGCCACAATCTAGTGATTTTATAAAAAAAATCACCCAAGGCTTCATGTCATGCTAAACATACTTTACGACATTAAATAATTACAAATCAATTTGAAACCAAATAAATTCAAGGGATAATATCATTCAATAATTTAATTAATTTTGGCACAGACAATAAGGGAACGATAATGATATTACATAAACATAATAATAATCAATCTATATGGTTGAGATTTAGAACCCCTTCCTTTTAAATATAGATCCAATAAATCTTCCAACAACCAACATCCAAAAGGAAGAAGGTTCAGATGATTTCAAAGAGGTTCCTAGATCAAAACTGATCATGATCAAAACCAACAACACTAACGACCAAAGGATTTTACTGTAGAGGATTAGAGAAGATAGAAGATTAGGAAGAAACCTAACCAAAAGGACTTAACATGTATTGAATATGTGAACAAAATGTATGGAAGGGAGGTTGGAACTCCAAAATCACCTGGATAATTTCCTAGGATCAAGAGGATCAGATCTGAAGTCGAAACAAAATGAATATTAGCTGCACAATGTGTTTAAAACTACTGTTCAAGAATTTTCACGGCGTGTAACATGGTTCCATGTACTATAAATGTTTCTAATGGTATTCGATAAAAAAACCATTCACCTCATATTTATTTTATTAAAATTCATAAACAATTACACAATGTGTAATCCCTTTACATGATGTGTAAATGTTCTACAGTTTATTTTTCATATGCTTTTCCTTTTAAACCACGTGAAATCTTTTTAAAGCATATCAACATACCAAGAACCTATATTAACACTCAACAACTTCAAACCAGAATTCATTAATTCCAAAAAAAACAACTCCAAAATTTAGTTCATTTTCTCCAATAAAAGCTCTCCATCTCCGAACAAGACTTCACCACTATGTCTCAAAGAAAAACATAGAGAGAAACTTACATGGGAAAATATGTGATTTGAAAACATGGTCCAAATTTTTTTATTGAATTTTATCATGCATTTAATAATGAAAAATACTTCAAAATAAAAAAATCATCTTAACCAATATAGTAGTAAGAGACAACCTAATAGTTTTCTATTTAACATTAGTAGGGGGAGTCTAGAGTCCTCTATAGGTTCTTTATAGAAATACTTATGCTACATATTTAATTGATGGAAAATAATTTTTAATGGGTTTTGATGACTAAAATATTTTGATCACAAATTCACCAGGTGGAAAACTATTAGTCACCATGTAGCATTTAGTCAATTTGGAACAAAGTTTATCAAACATGAGTTTTATCTTTAAGGTGAAAAGAAAAAATTAATATCTTATTTTAAAATATTTTTTCTAGATGAATCATTCATGTACATATCTGGATTTATCCTTATATAATAGATAATTATAATATGATTCTGTTATTAGCTTTCCAGACCCCATAATCTATAGCATCCTCTATACTACATTTTTTAAAAACTCTACATTCACTCTCTTAAAAACCCAATTAGTTTTGTGGAAAAACTAAATCGGTAGGTGATAGTGTTTTCCATAAACTACTTTGTATGGAGACATACCTAAGGGTGTTTTATAGAGAAACCTATATACACATAGGACAACCTATATCATTTTTACTATATTCCCTCATTTTAGGTTTCACTGTATTCTCCAAAATTCATGTTATATATCTTCTGGAAAACTCATCCATCCCATTGGTTTTTGGGTGGTAGGTAGTGGATTTTTTAATATACTCCATATTTCATATTCAAAGATACTATGGTATTATTGAATATGTGTGTACCTTGTAAACATATTATTTCATGGGGAAATATAAACCTATAAAAAATGATTGATTTTCACAATTCAATCATAGTTTTTTAATAATTAGTTCATGTGGTTTTTTCACCAATATACATAGGAAAATAATCTACGAATAACAAAATCTTGTAAAAAACAAATGATATAAGAATCGGGTCCATGTAATCTAATACTCAGACATCAAATATTTCACAAAAAATAAATGGTTATAAGGGGATTTCATGTCTTTTGAAATTTTGACCACTAAAATGACACTTTGGAATTTTATTTGTAAACAAATTTTAAATATTTAAAAATTCAGGGTAAAAATAAACAAACATCTAAAAATTTCCTAGATGTTATTTCAATTCCAAAATGAACTCCACAAAAAAGTGTATGAATAAATTAAATACCTAATGAAAATCTTCTTTAAGGACATACATCCATATTGAATGATCACTATAGACCTTCCTTTGATATGGTTCTCCTCAAACATAATATTTTGATTTATATTTTAATATATGTTCTTTATGTTTAAAAAATAATGAATGTTCATTTGACATTATAATAAAATTCAATAAATTAGCATTCCTGGGAGCTTGAGTGGCATAAAAAAACTTCTCAATATGAACTGAGTCAACAAACATTATTTTAGATGGTGGTTATATCTCATAGGTATGGGGTGGTATAATATTTTTGGTTTATAACTATATTCTGACATCCTTTATTTTCGATAATATATATTTTTAATTCTTACATTAGAAGCATCCATATCACTAGCCTTATCATTTCATCTAATGTCTTTATCATGTACCTATGTGCAGCATGATCATAGAAATTAGTAAATTTATTTCATAATAAATAAAATTAAAATTTCTCCAAAGTATTAAAAATAGATTAAAAATCCATCACTATTACTATATAATTGATATGAATTGTGTCCAATGTTTGTGAATAAAAAGTTATCACATTTGATTTTGAATCAACCTATTGGCAGAGTATAACTCATACTACTCTGTTAGAAGAATCGCACGGTATCTCAAATGGGTGATCCCATTTTTGTTGGAAGATTATAGGGTATGTGGTCGATACCCCTTTTATCTTATCAAAAGATGTCATGAATGATTTATAAAAAAACTTATTTTCCTTATTGGGTTTCTTCTTGTAATGCCCCAACCCCAGCTACCCAGAGCCGGTGCATTACTTCGTAACATTGGCATGATCACAAAAGATCAAGTCTCGAAAGACCGATTAATTTAGTAGCCTTGGAAACACTAGATACATTCATAAGTATTTCATTACATCAAAAAGTAAACAAACTACAATAACATGGTCTTCATAGTCCACAATCATATCCCTTTTTGACTACCCCTGTAGGTCATTCATAAAATACTTCTTCACATCCTGGAAAAATATTAAAACATTGAAAGGGGTGAGCTCAGATGCTCAGTAAGGTTAACAATATAGCGGAAGCTTTCATAAATAAACATTAACATTTAAGGCAATGTATAACTAAAACAAAAGCCTTTTAAACTTGAACTTCAACATAATATGGAAAAAGTAAAATGAGATAATGCCATTTACTTCTTCACATGGATATTCTACTGGTTGAATAATCACATGAAATATCAATAACCACTTTCATAATGATGGAATGCATAATGCCAGACTATCATAACCACGTAGTCAAGGCCTCGTGCCAAGACCACAAATTAGATTTTGTCAAGGCCTCGTGCTAAGACACTAGTTTGTCTCCTGAGACCTGCCGACGCATCGAGGAGCTATAGCGGGCTCCACCCGTCACTTATTAAGTCCAATTCATTCCTCATATGAATAGGTTTAAACATATCATAAACCATAACATAGTCGTATCACATAAAACATGAATAAAGGAAACATAACATTTCCACATTTCAATCACAAGATATCAATACAACACATTGATATAATAAAAATGCTTTCAAAACCATTTTCAATACCAAAATAAAGGAAAGTTAAAACATTGTATTTATTTTTCATTAAAAAAATGATGGCTTGTAGAGGAAGCCGAAACTCAAATAATGGTCATGGCGGCAGAGAAGTCGTTGTCGCCGCATAAGTACGGAAAGAAAAACATTCCCTTTTGTAGTTTAGAAAATCACTTCGTATAAAAAATATTCTTTTTGAATAAACGTAAAAGTCAAAGGGGTTTATACACCGTATACAAGAAATTTGTGTATAAAACCAAATATGCCTCAATGAAAGGGGATTGAGACGAAATCCTTAAATAGATCATTTTTAAAATAAAATAGATCTATTATGTGTATTCACTATAATTACATGTAAATAAAGTACAAATACAATATAGGGAATAATAATATCATGACATAATTTGAAAGTAAGAGATTAACCCAAAGAAAGGATATTGGGTTAAGAAATTCCCTTACCTTGTGTCCGACTTGACTCAACCGTTCTTTATCCTCCTGAATAATAAACTAGAGTTAATATCTACCTTATTAAGAACCATTTTCAATTTCATTATCCTTTTTATATCACTTATTACAATGTTATGAATATTATTTAATTATTCAAGTTAATAACGATCGTTTTGTCGATCTTTGGTAACTTGAGTCAACAATAAACTTCTTATAATTACAAGTTGTTCATGTGGTAGAATATCCATTATATCCAGAATTATATTCATGATTTAGATGTCATATATATCTTATATATCCAGTATATACATTCATTTATAATATTACGTAACATTTAGAGGTAATAAATGAAATGCACCGTTCATGGAGACGGTAAGCCGTACGTACGCATGAACGCTACTTTCATTTCAATTTCATATTTAATGGAACTAAATAATAATGATATAAATTTATAATATAATTCCAGTATTATATAGTGTATAATACCATTTACTCCATCCTTTATACATCCCACATATGGCATTAACGATTCAAATCACTTTGAGGGGGCGGTAGTCCGCACTTCCTAAAATGAAATTATCGCGTTTTACCCATAATGGAAATCATAAAGTATGCCATAAACGAGAAATACAGAAGCATAAGTAAAACATAAACATATTATATATCATATATAAAAATAGTGAAATCTTAATGGCCACCTTTGAAGGTGTTATATGAGTGTTGAACAATCATCGTTTCGTGAGGCAGAAATTCGCCATCCACAGAAACCGTATGTTCTTTAACCATTAGATGTAGGTGTGTGTAAGTGTAGCTCGAATACTTCTTATAACAACATCCTAGTATATTGAGTATACTGGTGTTGTTACAAAAGAAAAGAATAAAAATAGTTTAGGGGGTTTGGAGAAGAAAAATAAAACAAAACAACATTAGAGAAGACATTACCTCAAAATCGGGTAACTCTTTTTGATTTGAGCCAAAGGCTTCCTTGGGAAGAGTTCTGCCAAAAGTAAGGCTTCTAGGAGTAAGAGGGGGAAGTTGGGAGAGTATTTGGGCAGAGGTTGGCCCAGCCAAATGGCTTGAAAGTGTAAATGAGGTGGGAGAGGTGGGGGCCTTTTATAAGTGGAGAGGAGGGGGACTTTTGGAAAGATTGAAATGTTATATTATTTCACAATGCTTTTCGGATTATAAAGGTCCCACACTTATATAATTCGAGGCTAAGGTGATAAGGTTTCTAAATATCCTCATACAATAGGCTTTGGACAAGTGTAAGCCTTGTATTTTGCATTATCTTCTCATTTTATTTAAATCGTTCAATAATGAGGTCATCGCTGCATCATAATGATGTCATAAATAATTTAATTTATTTAATGTCTAAAAATTATAAAAAAAATACTATGATGTAGGAAATCTTTTTAGCTTTCTAATGAATATTTATATTCAAAATCTGGACTTGTGTAACCCCACTTAAAAACTGTTTTAGTAAAATAACTCATGTTTGTGTCAATTTAATTTTAACATTAAATAAATATATATTAATGTCATTTTCCAACTAAAGTGGCTCCATGGGGTCCCCAAGTTGACCCATGGGTTGTCTTGGTCGGACATGACTCATAAAATAGGAGTAGGACAAGTGTCATGCTCATCTCATATTATTAAAACATTATTTGTACCTTAAACTACACTAATTACCTCTAATCGCGATTAAGAACTTAAAAGTTACTATTCACCAAAAAATTATTTTAATCTCATTGAACCACATTTTACTCCTTAATGACAACAATGTATGTCGGATTTTTGAAAATCAAATCACAGAAGTGGTAATATTTCATTTAAATGAAAAATCAGTTATTTAACTACCACTTAGTGGTTTCACTATTCATCAAAAATTGAAGTTTTTCAGAACAAGGCCAAAATTTCACCCTAAGCTATAATTGATATTCCGAATTAAAAAATGATGTCTATTTTACAAAATTCCAAACATATAAGTTTCATTAATTAATTTTATAATTAATTCCCGCTGTTACGACAAATAGCGTGTTTTTAAGAAACAATTTATATCAAAAGATTGACAATTGTTTATGTCCAATTTCAATGCTAAATTAATTCTAATGACCACCATTGGATAAAATGGTAAAAATATATTCTAATTATACCTTAAAACCACTAAATAGTATAATTTATCACAATAAATTATTTTGATTAAAAAAGTTGTTTTAAAGTATTTTTCACTATTCATAAAAATTAGAAGTTCTCAGAAAAATACCAAAAATTCAACATACTCTAATTTCGATATTCCGAATCCAAAAATGAAGTCCATTTTGAAATATAAAATTTCTATAATTTTAAAAAGTGGTTATTACTATTCATAACGGCTACTTTGATTAGTCGCGGTGTTTTAGAACTCGAAGTTGCGTACAATGCAAGCTATTGCATTATTGAATGAGAAGCGTATCGTGGAAGCTCGGGGTGTTACATTCTCCCCTCCTTCAATAAATTGCGTCCTCGCAATTTAAAATTTTTCTTTGAAAATAAAAGGTTGAAAAGAGAAAATACCTTTGAGGAAAACCCACATCGAAAATAAGGTTAATAAATATATAACATTAAAAGAAAGCAGGATAAGTAAAATGGTCACCCGATATAGCCCATTCTAGGATTATATGAAAATATGGATATGGAGGAGAAACAAACCATCAAGGTCTGATGGAGAGTTATAGAAAACAGGATTAGGAGAACGTTTAACCACAAGAATATCACAAACTTGTGATTGGTTAAACGGTCATTGAATCTCCAGTTGGAAAAGTTAACCGACAACATTTTTGTTTTAAGTTACCTTTTATAATGTTGAGGAATTTATTTAGGAGATTTACTAAGAACATAAGGGAATATACATACTTGTTATGTATACTTTCATTCATTAATAAATTTTTACCACAAACCCAACTTTTACTCCAAATGGTAACGGAACTCAAAAATATTCTATTTATCCTAATTGTATAAGTTTCAAAATGTTAACACATACCATTTAGATTAGTAAAACTATTTTGTAATAACCAGGGACTTCCTGTAGGCTAGTGGTAGGAAATAAAGGCTTGTCGCACTATGGTTGTGGGTTCGATTCCTGCAGCTTTGTCCGACGCGACGGGTTACTCCCCACCCTACAGGTTGTCCTTTTCCTAAAACTATAGTATTATAACATTCCAAAAATAATCTTCAGAAATTCTTTAACCTTAAACAATACTATCCATGGTTCAACTTAATCCATTCCAACCTTAATAGTTATCCAAAATACCTCCATCCAGACTTTCTCTAAAAGGTCTCTAAATTCCAAAATCAATTGTAACATCAGATTCCCCAAACAAAGAAAAGTTTCTCTTATTGTCACATACTAAAAATATGATAACCTTAATCATATTAAAACCTTACTGAAATCAACAAGTACTGCATTACGATCCATATATATATATCACATTATTCTTATAACCAGAATATAATCCTTGAGTCCAAAAGCACCAATACATTAATTATTCCACTTCAACTGTAGTCATAGCATAAGACTGGCCTTGATCCCTTGGCCTTTTCTGAGGTAAGTTTCCTTGACGCTTAGGACATTCATTTGCATAATTCCCCATTTCCCTAAAATTGTAGCATTCAACTTTGATAGCCTCTATCTTTCCCTTGCAATCACGAGCCTGGTGACCCTTTTCTCCACATTTATAACAAACTCCCATTCCTTTTAGGCAAGTACCAGGGTGATTCTTCCCACAATTATCACATAATGGAAAATCCTTCTTTCCCTTTTTCCCTTTATCTGTCTCTTGTTCCACCGTTCTCTTCTTCTCTTTCTTTACTTTGTTGTCATAAGACTTAGAGAATTCCTTTTCCGTCTTGATAGCACATGATACAATATCTTCGTATGATGAGAAGGATTGTGATACTAAAGCTCTACGGAGAAATGGTTTTAACCAATCAAAGAAACGATCAATCTTACTCCTTGGGTTACGTATATAATCGACAACATACCTTGATAACCTTGTAAAGTTAGCCTCATACTTTGCGACATTCTCATCCTCCTTCTGCCTCAGACTCAGAAATTGCCTTTCCATATCTGCTCGATGGTCACGAGGAAAGTATTTTTCTAGGAAAAGCTCTTTGAACTCCCTCCATTCCATATTCGATACATCATCATCTTCCTTTGTGTTTTGAATCAGCGACCACCACTGATCGCCATCTCCCGTGAGGCGGTAAACTGCCATGACAACCTTCTCCCTTTCACTACTCCCCAAGGCATGGAATATTTTCTCTAAGGAATTTATCCATTGCTCAACTACTATAGGATTTGTACTTCCATTGAAGGTTGGTGGTTTTTTCCTCATCAAGCGGTCTAACATTGATCCTCCACGTTGCGGATCAGGGTACTCCATATGAGTAAGGTTATTATTCATAACCTGAGTGAGTTGTCCCAGTATGGTAACAAGTTGATCAGAACCAGTTGTATCTCCAGAACCACAATAATTATCTTGAGAAGGAGGGCAATCCCTACACGGAGTGCATGCATTGATACGGTTTCCATTCCTTCCACTAGGTGCCATTTCTAAACAATGGCATAAACTATATTAGTTTATAAATCAAAATACATAATTCCATACTTGTAAGATACTTAACATAAATTGAACTATTTATGGATATAATCCATAAAAATGATTTCTTTGAGGAAGTATATACTCATAACCCTTCATAGTGGTTTATAAAGAAAATGAGAATTATCCAAAGCATATCCCCCGGGAGTGTCGTAACCAAGAGTGCATCAAGGCCCGTTGTCGTGCACCAGTTCCCGTTCGAGTCTAGCTCAAAGTGGTGTTTTCGGGTTTTACCCCTAGGTACATCTGTGCCAGAGCTGCCTCTACTTGCTCGTATCCAGACAGGGATTTATTTCTCGTAAAACTCACAAAATCTCTACAATAACAAAATTCTAGGAAGTTCTTCTATACTAATCCTCAAAGTCTATCTTTGGGATATGTGCTCTAATCAGAGTTTATCTAAATCTATCTTCCAAGGTTAGTACTAAACTTCCTCTGATACCAACTGTAATGCCCCGACCCCAGCTACCTAGAGCCGGTGCATTACTTTGTAACATTGGCATGATCACAAAAGATCAAGTCTCGAAAGACCGATTAGTTTAGTAGCCTTGGAAACACTAGATACATTCATAAGTCTTTCATTACATCAAAAAGTAAACAAACTACAATAACATGGTCTTCATAGTCCACAATCATATCCCTTTCTGACTACCCCTGTAGGTCATTCATAAAATACTTCTTCACATCCTGGAAAAATATTAAAACATTGAAAGGGGTGAGCTCAGATGCTCAGTAAGGTTAACAATATAGCGGAAGATTTTATAAATAAACATTAACATTTAAGGCAACGTATAACTAAAACAAAAGCCTTTTAAACTTGAACTTCAACATAATATGGAAAAAGTAAAATGAGATAATGCCATTTACTTCTTCACATGGATATTATACTGGTTGAATAATCACATGCAATATCAATAACCACTTTCATAATGATGGAATGCATAATGCCAGACTATCATAACCACGTAGTCAAGGTCTCGTGCCAAGACCACAAATTAGATTTTGTCAAGGCCTCGTGCCAAGACACTAGTTTGTCTCATGAGACCTGCCGATGCATCGAGGAGCTATAGCGGGCTCCACCCGTCACTTATTAAGTCCAATTCATTCCTCATATGAATAGGTTTAAACATATCATAAAACATAACATAATCGTATCACATAAAACATGCATAAAGGAAACATAACATTTCCACATTTCAATCACAAGATATCAATACAACACATTGATATAATAAAAATGCTTTCAAAACCATTTTCAATACCAAAATAAAAGAAAGTTAAAACATTGTATTTATTTTTCATTAAAAAAATGATGGCTTGTAGAGGAAGCTGAAACTCAAATAATGGTCACGACGGCGGAGAAGTCGTTGTCTCCACATAAGTACAGAAAGAAAAACATTCCCTTTTGTCGTTTATCAAATCGCTTCGTATAAAAATGATTCCTTTTGAATAAACGTAAAAGTTAAAGGGGTTTATACACCGTATAAAAGAAAGTTGTGTATAAAACCAAATATGCCTCAATGAAAGGGGATTGAGACGAAATCCTTAAATAGATCATTTTTAAAATAAAATAGATCTATTATGTGTATTCACTATAATTACATGTAAATAAAGTACAAATACAATATAGGACATAATAATATCATGACATAATTTGAAAGTAGGAGATTAACCCAAAGAAAGGATATTGGGTTAAGAAATTCCCTTACCTTGTGTCCGACTTGACTCAACCGTTCTTTAACCTCCTGAATAATAAACTAGAGTTAATATCTACCTTATTAAGAAACATTTTCAATTTCATTATCTTTTTTATATCACTTATTACAATGTTATTAATATTATGTAATTATTCAAGTTAATAACGATCGTTTTGTCGATCTTTGGTAACTTGAGTCAACAATAAACTTCTTATAATTACAAGTTGTTCATGTGGTAGAATATCCATTATATCCAGAATTATATTCATGATTTAGATGTCATATATATCTTATATATCCAGTATATACATTCATTTATAATATTACGTAACATTTAGAGGTAAGAAATGAAATGCACCGTTCATGGAGACGGTAAGCCGTACGTACGCATGAACGCTACTTTCATTTCAATTTCATATTTAATGGAACTAAATCATAATGATATAAATGTATAATATAATTCCAGTATAATATAGTGTATAATACCATTTACTCCATCCTTTATACATCCCACATATGGCATTAACGATTCAAATCACTTTGAGGGGGCGGTAGTCCGCACTTCCTAAAATGAAATTATCGCGTTTTACCCATAATGGAAATCATAAAGTATGCCATAAATGAGAAATACAGAAGCATAAAAAAAACATAAACATATTATATATCATATATAAAAATAGTGACATCTTAATGGCCACCTTTAAGGTGTTATATGAGTGTTGAACAATCATCGTTTCGTGAGGAAGAAATTCGCCATCCACAGAAACCGTATGTTCTTTAACCATTAGATGTAGTTGTGTGTAAGTGTATCTCAAATACTTCTTATAACAACATCCTAGTATATTTAGGATACTGGTGTTGTTACAAAATAAATGAATAAAAAGAGTTTAGGGGGGTTGGAGAAGAAAAATAAAACAAAACAACATTAGAGAAGACATTACCTCAAAATTGGGTAACTCTTTTTGATTTGAGCCAAAGGCTTACTTGGGAAGAGTTCTGCCAAAAGTAAGGCTTCTAGGAGTAAGAGGAGGAAGTTGGGAGAGTATTTGGGCAGAGGTTGGCCGAGACAAATGGCTTGAAAGTGTAAATGAGGTGGGAGAGGTGGGGGCCTTTTATAAGTGGAGAGGAGGGGCACTTTGGGAAAGATTGAATTGTTATATTATTTCACAATGAGTTTCGGATTCTAAAGATCCCACACTTATATAATTCGAGGATAAGGTGATAAGGTTTCAAAATATATTCATCCAATAGTCTTTGGACAAGTTTAAGCCTTGGATTTTGCATTATCTTCTCATTTTATTTAAATCGTTCAATAATGAGGTCATCGCTGCATCATAATGATGTCATAAATAATTTAATTTATTTAATGTCTAAAAATTATAAAAAAAACTACTATGATGTAGGAAATCTTTTTAGATTTCTAATGAATATTTATAGTCAAAATCTATCCTTGTGTAACCCCACTTAAAAACTGTTTTAGTAAAATAACTCATGTTTGTGTCAATTTAATTTTAACATTAAATAAATATATATTAATGTCATTTTCCAACTAAAGTGGCTCCATGGGGTCCCCAAGTTGACCCATGGGTTGTCTTGGTCGGCCATGACTCATCCAATAGGAGAAGGAAAAGTGTCATGCTCATCTCATATTATTAAAACATTATTTGTACCTTAAACTACACTAATTACCTCTAATCGCGATTAAGAACTTAAAAGTTACTATTCACCAAAAAATTATTTTAATATCATTGAACCACATTTTACTTCTTAATGACAACCATGTTTGTCGGATTTTTGAAAATCAAATCACAGAAGTGGTAATATTTCATTTAAACGAAAAATCAGTTATTTAACTACCACTTAGTGGTTTCACTATTCATCAAAAATTGAAGTTTTTCAGAACAAGGCCAAAATTTTACCCTAAGCTATAATTGATATTCCGAATTCAAAAATGATGTCTATTTTACAAAATTCCAAACATATAAGTTGCATTAATTAATTTTATAATTAATTCCCTCTGTTACGACAAATAGCGTGTTTTTAAGAAACAATTTATATCAAAAGATTGGCAATTGTTTATGTCCAATTTCAATGTTAAATTAATTCTAATGACCACCATTGGATAAAATGGTAAAAATATATTCTAATTATACCTTAAAACCACTAAATTGTATAATTTATCACAATAAATTATTTTGATTAAAAAAGTTGTTTTAAAGTATTTTTCACTATTCATAAAAATTAGAAGTTCTCAGAAAAATACCAAAAATTTAACATAGGCTAATTTCGATATTCCGAATCCAAAAATGAAGTCCATTTTGAAATATAAAATTTCTATAATTTTAAAAAGTGGTTATTACTTTTCATAACGGCTACTTTGATTAGTCGCGGTGTTTTAGAACTCGAAGTTGCGTACAATGCAAGCTATTGCATTATTGAATGAGAAGCGTATCGTGGAAGCTCGGGGTGTTACAATTCTTCATGGGATAATAAATATTTAGAATTTTAAAAATAATCCTTCTATAAAATCTAAAATTCCCAAAAAAATGTTCTAATATGTCTTATAGTGGTGGGTTAATGCAGTGTAGAATTAAAATCTATTTTGGACATTTCCACTTAAATTTCATCATTATAAAATAAATTTCCCGAAAAATTTCTTTATTCCAATATAAAATGACATTTTACTAAATTAATATACAGTTTTTCCTCAATAAATATTATTAAAAAATATTATATACTCTTGAGAAAACATTATAAACAAGTTCTATAGATAATAAAGACATAAAGTAATGCCTCCAAGAAGAACTTAATCAGGTCTTAGAAGATACTTAACAATAATTACTAAAAGGTACCTAGGGATTTAAAAAGACCAAATCACATCATTAGGTAGGAAAATGTGTTGAATGGACATGGGAATTTGGTCTTCTCTTGGTCTTCCAGAGAAATTTGAGCATGAAAATACTTAGAAAATATATCAAGGAAACAATAGTGACCCTTCCTATCTATCCTCTATAATAGTTTCTCTACAAAGGGTATGGAGAAGTAGTTTTTAGGAGTCACGTGCTTTAATCTCACATATTCAATGTAGAATCCCCAGTTATTCTAGATTTTTGTAGAAACTAGTTCATTATTTTCATATTATATGATTGCATATCTAATTTTCTTCAAGAATATTTGGATGGGACTTAACAATTAGAATCCCGAGATTGGGTAACTAATTCAAGCTCCTATAATTATTTCTATTTCTTTTTTAACTTAACGTAAAAATATTATGTTGATACATCTTTGGTATTATCTCATTTGTTTGGACTAGTTCTCCAGAAAAATTCAATTAACGAATGTGGTATGTATAATCATTGGAATTTACACTACAATATATCCTATTTCCCTGAAAATTTCTTTCAAAAATTCAAAATTTTTATAATCTTGATTCAATTTCAATTATTTAATATTTTTTCTTTAATTTTTCTATTTTATATTAAATATTGACATTTAATGTTTGATTATAGCAGTCAAATACCTGTTAAAGGGGTTTTCTGGTGATGTTTACAACTCAGTGTTCACCATGTGGTAAGACTTCATAAGTAATTTGGAAGTATTAGTATCATATTTGAGTAAATCATCAAAATAAATTTACTCAATTTTTATAAATTCCTCAACACGTAAAATCATTTCAAGATTTAGCTAATTTTCACTAATATATTTGTTATGAAAATCTAGGATCTACCAATCATATCTAAATATTATTAGGTCGTAAAAAATTTCAATTTATTCATTATAAAAACAAAGAAATTAAAAATGATTTAATTTAAAAACAAGTTAGTCCTCATGTGGGTATTTTATTGAGTCAAGGGCATTAAAATTCTCAATTTCCTCAAAAAAAATAATATAAGGCATTATTTTATTAACATTTATTATTGTTCTATAATTCTTGAAGAATGAACATCCTAGATTAGTGGAGGGTGATATTTTCCTTTTACTTCTTCCATTTTGAGAATGTAGAAGTTAATAGGGAAATAAATTCTTATACACATAACTAGACATCATCAAGAACACCTATCTGGTAGGGAGTGGCTCAATTAGAGATCTATAAAAAAACTCAGTTGGGATTTATTTCTCATATATAAAGATAAAAATAAATATAATAAGGCATTATATTTATATATTCTCCTAAATCAAATAGTTCATTTGAAAAATTAATCTCTCCTATGGTGTAGGGATTAGAAAAGATATATGGATCTTGATATTTTTTATAAATTTGTGGGTGTAAAAACGACATAATTATTTTACCTAATATTATCTATCCATTTCCATATAATCTTCTTATTTAGGTGAACAAGTTTTGGATTGTTTTTTTTATACATAAGAATTTGGATGATTACTTCTATAAAAGAGAAATTAATATACACATTCTTGAATATTTATAGAATCTACCATTATAGTGTTTCTTCAAAGTGTTACTTGGGTAGTTTAGTTTTTTTATGAAAGAGAGCATGGGCTTGGTTTGAATCCTCTATTTTGAATTTCCCTTAGTTTAATTTATAGTTGTTGTTTCAACTGGTTCATCAACTTCTTTTTATTGGGAGGATTCATTTAGTATACTGGGTTCTCAACTTCTATATACCTTTTGAGACGTAGATTCATCACAACTTCCCAAATCCATTGAACTCAAAAATGTAATAGAACAAACATTTTCCAGGGGGTTCAGAATGGATTGAGTTGAAACCTTACCCAATCCTTGATTCTTTAAGTCCTTAATGGTAGTAATAATATGGTTTTAATATCCTTGTAGATCATTCAATTTCGATCCATGGGATTTTATAGTTCTTTAATTAGTGGCGCGAGATGCTAAAAGTTCTTTCAGAAACTCCTTAATAGTGGAATCATGATTATGCTCATGTTGATAGATTGTAGAGGGATTAGAACTACCTCTATGGAAGGGTGGTGGTTTCATGGATAGTTGAATACCATAATATAAATATATTATTTTATGTTTATCGTACCTAGATCCAAAATATGTATTAAAGGTCTCTCTAAATAATTGGTTTTTTGTTGGTTGCTGGAAAAACTATATATGGTATATAAAACCCTATCTCTCTTTTCCTTTAATATGAGGGTATCCATTAGTGATGTGATCAAATGAATATCAAATAAAAAACCATAGAGCATGGGATATAATGTTTCATGTATTTTCTTCAAATCTAGATATCTCAAAAGAGTGGTTATTTATTCAATTTTATTTTCTAGTAAGGGGGAGTTAGAAATTTTTACCTCATGTTCTCCTCTTGTTGTGGATCTTGTACTAAATTATTAAGTGTTTGGGGATATCTTCTCATTGATATATCTAACATTGGTTTGAGATTTATATATTGATGGTCTTTTGGAGGAATCATCTAGAATAATCTAGTCATTTCACATCATCCCTCGGTAGAATAATTCATATAAATGGTGATAAAAAAAATGAAGACGTTGGAAGTAAGTTTTCAATTTCATGAATCTTTCCAAATACTCATAGATATTTTATCTACTCATTTTCATGATCCCATATATCAATTTATTTTTATAACTCCTTGTGGTATGGATATAATTTAATTGGAATTCAGTTTAAATCAGATCTCTTGTGGTAACTTCCCCAAGATGAAGATTGTAGGGAAATTCCATGGTTTCCCTATCAATAGATAATGATAATACCTTCTAGGTCACATGGTTCTATGATGGCCCTCTAGGCTTTAAATCTATGCAATCGTTATAAAATTATCTTATATGACAGTTACGGTCCTCTCTTACAAATCCATAAAACATTGGATGAATTTGGATTATACCAGTTCTCAGTTCAAATTATTATTGATTATTAGGGATTAGAATTTGATAATCACTATCAAAATTAAGTTCATAAAGATATCATAAATTTAAATGCAATTGTTCTAGGTTTTTTCAATGTTTTCACTCCAATAACTTACTCTAACTGAAGAAGAAGTTGAGGATGGGGATCATGTAATTGTAATTTTAAAAAATTATATCTCATCTTATTTTATGATTTTTAAGGTTCTCAGTCTTTCCATTGTAGTTCTTTCATCATCCGGATCAAAACCAATGAGTTGAGATGAACTAGATCTATTTTTTTGTTGAAATCATTTTTAAAAATAAATTTAAAACATAAATATTGTCTTCCTCTACAATATTTCTAGTTTTGATGATATCCTATTATAGGGAACTCAAAAAAAATCAAATTTTGAACTTAAGTAAAATATAGTAGTAATGAGACTCGGGTTTGCCTTTCAAGAGGATAGTGTTATATGTGTCTTTATCTATTTTTTGTGGGTTTAATTGGAGAAAATAGTTATAGGATTAATCTAGATTGGTTTTAAATTCAATTTTTTATGTAGTAGTGTAAACTTATATTATCCCTTACATTTCCTATTAAATCATAATTCAAATATATACTATTCTTTTTTCTCTCTATTAAATAAAAATCTCACTTGATTAATCTCACCATGAATTTTCAGTTCGACGGGAGGGATGCAAGTCCACTGCAATCTCCAATATTCACTAGCCTAGTAATCAGAGATCTCATATTACCGTTAATTCAAACCACTTCTCTTGATCACATGAAATGGATAGGGCATAAGTTGAATTGACATGTGATCCTGTGAGGAAGGTATGTATATTTCAAAATGTAAGAAATTATAATTCGCTTAATGTCTATACACATTAAATAAATCCATATATAAATAGAGAAGAGACGAAAAAATATACATATAGAATTCATTAAAAGGGGTATATTAGGAATCTCCTTGGCTCTACCACTAATGGCTTAGTGTGACACCATAAGTGTTATCTCCAAAATAAATAAAGGGTAGTAATAAACAACAATATAAATGAGTGATCGTAGAAATATCCCTTAAGAATGAGAATCAGAGAGTCCAGTCAACTCCACATAGTGAGTAGTGCAATATTTAAAGAATAATGCTTATATGTCCTTGTCGAACTTCAAAATTTACGATGCGAGTAACATGTGTATCTTCAACATCATGCGGTGACTTTGGGTATTCTCTTATTTTTTATTCTGAACAATGTCTTATTTATCATTTGATGGTAAAAATATTTCTTTAATAGAGGGTATGAATGATTCAATTAGAGGATTTTTATCCTAGATTATTATATCATAGAAATTATTCCCTCCTATGATAGAGTTCTATGAAACATTTGAGAAGTATTAGGCTATAATGTTTCAGTTCTTTGTAGATCTAGTGGAAAATCATGATCTATTTTGCGTGATTTTGGAATGATGTACAAGATTACTGGATATTCATTGTTCAAAGTGGTCATGAAAATATTTGGTCCTGTTGTAGGATATGGGTGCCATAAATTTTGGACATGCACTGACCCATGGGAATGAGTTCTTGGCAAAGACTGTATGTAGATTATAGATATTAATGCGACTTGGAATATGAAATGAGTCTAGGAGTCTGAATTGCACTTAGCATATGGGGAAATTGGTGTGAATTTAGAAGATAATTATAAATCCAATCATTTCACATGTTAGAGTAGTGATGAGATTAAGAATTGGTTGTCTCGGTGTATAGTGTTGAATAAAGGTGTTTCCATTAGTACATTTACTGGAATTGGTCCATGTAAGAACACAAGCATTAGTTCTCAGCCTTGGGTGTTGTATTGGTGGATCTAATATATTCTGAGGATTCCCAAGAATTAAATGATTTTTTTAGAAAGAGTCTTTTATTAGTCATTATAGGATCTAAAATCATGATTCAATGAGGCTATAATTGGAATCATGATTAGTTGTTGTTTGTAGAAGTAGTGAATATTTTATTCTAAAAGGTACATTAGGTGGAAAGGCATGAATTATTTAGGTCAATCATGATGCTTTGGGGAGGACATGAGGAGTTTCAATTTTACATAGGCCATTCATAAAATATATTTTTTGTGGACTTATTCATAATAGTTGAAAGAGTTTGGGGAAAGAAGAATAGCCTAACCAGTCTTCAAAGATCCCATATAGAGGAAAACACATAGCCAAAAAATCAATAATTCTATAAATTTTTCAATAGATTTTAGAATTTTCATTATTCTAGTGAGCTTATCAATCTCTTGGATTTATCATCAAAGTGGCATTGTGTTGGAATCAAACTAGTTTATAATTTAGGTCTTCAAATTTGTTGATCATTCCTTAGATGGCCTCCAATATTCACTAGAAATAAGTGAGGCTTGAGTATTCTTCATTCATGAATTAATATCATTGATATAGTTCCTGTAATGTACTCAGTTGCATGTTTCTCCCATATTCTATCATGCTTGTATATGAGTTCATCTTCTTCATCCTCGACTGGATTTATGAGCATCAACATAGTTCATTTTCTTCCCCTATAGATCTATCATCTTAAAGTGTTCCATTCATCAATTCTATTCATCAACCCTCATTGAGAATCAATATAGATCGATCATGATTGTGTTCATCTTCATTCACAGAAGAGATTCCATGATTTTCCTTCAAAATCTTTTATTTTCATCTCAAATACCGACATTCATGATTCTTCAAAACCCCTAGATCAAATGTTGACTAAGATTAATTTTTTCATTTCTTCTAACTCATCTCACCATCACTAATATAACATGTATTGTGGAACAATTATTTGAAGGTTTTCCATCAATTGGGGTTTTGTCTCTCCCTACCTTCAATCTGATTTTATAATTTGGGAAGCCCAGTTTCTTCATTTAGTCCAGAAACATGTCTTCAGGGGTCATAGGATGTGTGTGATTTATTAATGTAGTCGATGGTGGAACCATGATTGTGGATCTGTTAATGAATGATGGTGGTAGCAGTGAGATAGGGTGATGGGAGAAAAATTAGAGATGTGGGAAGGTAGATGAATAAAGTAATGATAGTAGATATAGAGGTTATGGTATTAGTAGAAGGTTGGTAGTAGAAATTTTTTTCATCCAATAGTAGAATACCACCATGACCACTAGAATAGTGGTGGAATAAATAAGGGTGTTATGGTAACTATATCAAATGGGATGAGTTTTATAAGAACATAGAGTGGTATATGAATTTCAATAGAATCATAGGGTATGACTGGTGGTTTCAGGGAATGGTACTTGGAAGAATTTTTGTTCTAATGGTACAACCCCCACTCATGGGTAGTAGAAAATTTGATAGTAGTAGATAGGATATCTCGGTATTTGTATTTACCTTCTAATGGAATAAAATAACGGGGGATGTGAATTAATTTCGTTTGAAACAAAATGATTTTTTGATGATGGTAAAATAAATCCTTTTCTGATAGTAAAAAAAATTATTTACTAATGGTAGTAGGGATTTTCTTATAGAGATTGAAAAATTGTGGCACTGGTAGCTGGCAACAAAAAAAGAACAACACAAAAAAATATGCCTTTGTGCCTAAAAAAATATCACAACATTCACGATTAAAAAAATTTGTTTAGAGTGGACACATTCTGCATTCATTTCAATTGAATTAAAGACAAATAACCAAAAAAATTCCAACTAAAATTTTTAGTTGTCCAAATTAATAACAGAATTTTTGAAACTCAATTCATTTTTAGTGTCTCTTTTGAATTACATATTCTAATTTAAATATCAATTAATTCCATATTATCAATGAATTTATACTCTCTCATTTTGAAATCAGTGTAAAAAATTCTTTCTTTATAATTTCAAAAAAATCATAATTCATAATAAAAATCAATTCCAATTTTCAAATTTTCAAAATAAATTTATAGATTTCATTTTATATATAAAATAATTAATGTTTAAAATTGAACACATTTGCAAATAGTAAATTGAGATAAACTCAACAAAATTATTTCATGTTTTAAGAAAATGTATGTAAAACAATTAATTTAGAAATTAATGAATCAGTAAAAATAAATAACTAAACCATTTGTCGTTTAAAATCCAGATTATAAAAGGAACAAAAATGTAAAATAATTAGCATATTTTTAATTAAATTTGAAATTATTTTCAATAAATAACATATTTTTTTAAACAATTGAGATTCACATCACTCCCCCACACCTGAACTATAACACTCCTAAGCAATTTTATAATTGAATTTCATTTATTAAAAAAATAAAAAAAAATTGATTAATCCTAACTAGATCAAAATATACTATCCATTGTAGAATAATTTCATAATTTTATTAATTTTAAACATTATCATTCCTCCTTTTTCAATCAATCAATTTAGTAATTTCAATGTAATCAATGTTCCAAGTCTGATAGTGTGTCAAATTAGATAAATCTATAATCAATGTTTTAGTAGGAGGCACTTCGATTCATCCTGTTTTACTTTGTTTCTTAAAGAAATGTTAAATTTTATACATTATCAATACAAATAAAATGAATTCTTTATGATTAAATTTACCCTATTTCATCTGGGTTTAATATTTCCCTCAATAGAATGAATTCATTTTTGACTATTATTAACTTTATTTTGAATTTTTACTAATGTTTATATACATGTGAAAATATCTTATTGAATATTTACATATGGATTAAACTCACATAATAAGTGCCTAATGTCCCAGACATTCACCATGGTGTCCCAAATTGCTCATTTTAATCCATTTTTGAAGGTACTTATATCAATTTATTTTATGTTGTTTCCCTATGGTGTTCCTTTTCCTAGAAGAAAAATTTTATTTCATTGAGTTCAAATATTCCAATGGCCTCAAGTTATAATTATGATTCAAAAAATATATTTTTTTATCAAACTCCCTCTCATAGTTATAAGGTTAAATTACATATGAAAACAGATACCAAATTACTCATCCATCATCTAAATTTCCAAAATTCAGAACTAGCGAATTCTTTAACTCAAGCATAAAAGCTTCACTAAGAATGGTGACATTGAAGTTCAAATAAGGATTTAAAATAAATAATAAAAACTATAAAAAAAATATATTGTATTGAAAAATATAATAGTTTTCTTAATATATTTATTTATACTAAAAAATTATATGGGAAAAACATACAAAAACTATGTATGAGTTCCGAAAACAATTTTTATGTTTTTTTAATTTTTACATCCTATAATACTTAATCCTTCTCCCATAAACCTATTCTATGGAGTCATATAATTGAATTGTAGCATGATTTTAGAAATAAAAAATAGTTCAAAATAAAGTAATCATATATAATAATATGAGGGAATGATACAACATGATAGTTTTATATTTAAAAGTAGTAGGGAGATGTCAATACTCTTCTATAGGTTATTTCCATAAATCATCATGGTACTTCTTATTTTATTGTACATTAACATTCATGGGGTTCTATGAATCAATTCATTTCATATCAACTACACCAAATTGAAATTTTTTATTCTCTATGTTGTGTATAGTCCATTTATAATTATTTTTATCAAGAATTAGTTTTATCCATTAGGAGAAGAGAAATACATTATCTCTAATTATAAAATCTATTTTTCTAGTTGAATATGTCATGTATAAATAATTATTTCTACTTATAAAATAGGTAAATATCATATGATTCTCTATTAATCTCCTCAAGATCCTTCATCT
This sequence comes from Viscum album, assembly GCA_963277665.1. Classification (NCBI taxonomy): domain Eukaryota; kingdom Viridiplantae; phylum Streptophyta; class Magnoliopsida; order Santalales; family Viscaceae; genus Viscum; species Viscum album. Next base: position 1,685,588,645 of record OY728147.1, on the reverse strand, counting down.
ATATCTTTTATTGTTCTCTATATTTTCTAAACTCCAAGTTCACTCCCTTAACAACCAAGTTGGATTTTTTTATTCAATTCAACAAGAAGGTGACAATATTTTCTATAAACTATTCCATAAGGAAATAAACCTAATGGATTTTTGTAGGTATTCTTATATTCCCATAGTGCATTATAACAACAAAATATTTTCATACATGCATATTACATCATTTTTATAGAAATATATAAATAGGCCCCCAAATATCGTATTAGTTTAGTGCATTTGGGGATTTATAAACATAAAAAAATAGTTCATAACACATCTACCTATTCTCCTTACCATTTATTCATTACTAGAACCCTTTTTACATATCAAACTTAATATGTTTCTTTATATACTAAGAAAAATAAAAATAATAAAAGGGTGAGTAGAGATGCGTAGTAAGAGAATAAAAGGGGGATATGTAAGCATAACATGAACATAATGGTATGAGAACATAAAAAATAACATTTGAATATCATGTATGGAATATTAAAGATAATATAAATGTTTAATGGAATAAATATTAGTAGTTTATATGACATGAATAATAAGGAAATCAAGATCAGAATACATGAATGCATAACATAGGATAAGACTTTGAATTTGTGACAGACACATAAACATGTAACATCATTATTTATAATTCATGACCCATTCCCAAAACAAAATGGGGAATTTAATGGGTAATAAACCTACTAGGAGAACACACCACCATCCCCCATCATAAAACACTCCTTATAAGGGACTTGATTTCCCTATCTTTACATAGTGGACTGGGTTTCCTCATCTTCCCATAGTAGATCGGGTTTCCCTATCTCCCATAGTGGACAAATCACATTGACTTGCTTACATAATTATATCACGAGTTATAAATCATTAAATTCATTAGAGGGATATATAGGTCCCACCCAACATATAATTAAAACCATACATATGTTTTTCACAAATCAAAAAATCATTCATTAAATCAAAACCCATGTAAATAAATAAGTTTCATAAACATCATTTAATCATAAATTACTTATAGAAAAGAAATGGGTATCTAAAATACCATTCCATAATAAACATAAAACAACAATAATAATAATAAAGATATTATCCTTGAAAAATATCCCCATTAAAGACTATGTAACCTCAAATAATTTTATCATAGATGGAAAATAATTTTGAGAGTTCACTTGAAAAAAATTCTTGAGGAAAATATAAATTTTTGTTTTGAAAATGTTTTATTTTCTTAAAAAGTCACAAACAAATAAAACTAAAAAAAATTCAATTGAAATAACATTTTAATATTGAAAATTAATCACAAAATCAATAAGACATCTTGAATGTCGAAAGTTTGTTTGATGCCATATAAGTTTAAAAAAAAATCCTTTCGTACTTTTGCTGGAAAACCCACAATGTAACTCATTTGGAAAACAAAAAAAATACATTAAAAGATTTTATTAAGAAGTAAAAAATGGATAAAAAATACTTTAAACATCCATAGTATAATATTAATAAAAAATTAAAATCATTTATTGAAGACAAGGTCATGGAAGAGAAACATTCCCCAAAAGAGACTTAGAACGAAAGAATCATGAAGATGATATAACTTTATAATTAGTAGAATCGTATTCCCCATGAATGAAATAAAATAATGTGGATTTTAAAATTACATAATCTTTTGTATGGTACTAGTAAAATACATTCATAGGAAGTATATATAACGTGTAGAATAAACAAGTAGTGTACAAGGCATGTGTCCCGCTGAAAGAATAGTGAGACATAAATCCCTTACCTTATATCTTTAATTTTTTCATACTCATTAAAATATACTTTATAATAAATGTAGTTTTATTATAAATATACCATATCACCATAATCAAATACCATATATGATTTTATTATGACACTATATTACCAGTTTATTTACAATTCTGTATTAATGTTATGTTTTGGGTAATCTCTATATTGTTTTTCATATATGTTTTGACTTGTTATTATTGTTAATATTAATTATACCATGATTCAATTATTTATATAATTTAAATCATGACATAAAAATAAAATATATTTAGTATATAAATATTTTTAAAATATAGAAAAATGAAATGGAATACACCATTCAAGGAGACAGTAAGTCATACGTACAAATGAATGTTGTTTCCATTTTATTGTCGTATTTAAAGAAAGGAAGTAAATGATATATATATATATATATTATCATTCCAGTATAAATATTAATTTATATATATCATATATATTTTAAAACCCATATTTAATACATTCTATTTAAAGTGTGATCGAATCACATCGCTTTGCGGTGGCGGTAGTCCACATGTCCACAAACGAAGTTATCATATTAACACAATGCATAAAGAATTAAGGTATATTTTATGTAATAATTATATAATTATAAAGAAATAATATATAGAATAAATATAATACAATATATTATGTCAATCGTAATTCCCTGCATGAGATGTGTTAAAGGACAAACGAACAATTAACATTTCAGAAGGTGGTAGCCCGCTATACTGATGAATGGTATGTTGGTTACCCATTAAATGGAAGTGTGTGTAAGCGTATGTTTAACACATTATATAACCAAATATTAGTATATTTAAGATACTATGTTTATTATATAAACATTAAATAAAAAAAATTAATTGTTTTATTGAATAAATATAACAAAAATGTTTATTAATGAACATTACCTCTCCTTTGGGTATCTCCTTTTGATTTTCATAAAAGGAATTATTTGGTTAGATTTATACCTAATATAAGGCTTTAAGTTTGAAGGTAAGTTGGGACGATATTTTGACAGAGTTTTTATGATCCAAATAGGTTTGAAGTGTTAAGAGAAGAGAAAGAGAGGCTCCCTTTTATAAGTGAGGGTAGGCGTACTTTTGGAATTTCCCAAAATATTAATTTATAATAAATTTACTATTAATCCAAATTCCACAAAAACAAAATTGATTCAAAGATAATATATGATAAGTCTATAATATCATTATCCAATAGATTTTAGATAATTTTTGGTGTCATTATAAACCATATCATTTTGATTAAACCATTGTTGAAACATTTTAATTTTATCTATGGTAACAATGTTTTTAATATTAAGAGGATGTAATTTTTACATATAATGTGTAAATTGAATTATAAATGTCCAATTTAATATATTTTATACCATATATCATCCACTTGTACTTATTTATTATTTTTATTATCATTAAACAATTTAATAAAATATTATCTTTATAAAATATGAAAACTGTCAATTTTCATACTATTCATAACATTGACATTATGAAAATCAATACAACAAAATAAATTTAAATGAAATAATTTAATAAACTTTTAAAATGTCATATTCATCTATAAAATTCGTGTATAATCTTAGTTAAGTCAAATTGTATTTATTTTAATGTTTCTAATATCATTTAATAGGTTGTTTCATTAATTGAATAATTACTCCAGCATCATTGGGTAATTTTCCATGATAATTATTTATCGTCTAAATATTAAAAATTAAACTAAATTATGTTGAATTTTATTTATATTTCCTAAAATATATATAGTTGATAATATATTATATTTAGCCCCGTATTAAAGATATTATTTTTTATTAAAAGTAAGATTGTGAAATTTTTCACTGTCTTTGATTTTATTACTATCTATGTAATTTCCAGGACAAATATATAATTAAATCTATAACCTTAGGTTATAAGGGTTGAATTATATTCATAAAATAACATTTGGTAAATGTTTATTGTTGTTTTATAATATTTATAATAATATTATTACCTTTAATTACATGATTTTCCTTTAATCGTGGTAATAGAAATTACTAAAGTTATTATTCATAATTTCCAAAAATAAAAGGGAAAAAATTAATAAATATTGATAATATTATTTTAAATATGAAATAAATTTTTTATAATTATAAAAAAATAATTAGATTAACATAATTTAAAATTAATATTGTTGACGAAATGAGAAAACAATTTGTAAAGTGAGAAGTCCAAAAGTTTGAAATGTATTTATATCCAATTTCATTGTGAAATAGTTTTGAATGACCTAAATTAAATTATATAATGTAATATTGTAGTAATTATAATTTAAATCCAATTAAAATCATAATTTAGCTATATAAATAATTTTGATGGAAAATCGATTTTCAATTGAAATTCAGTATTTTTCACTACTCATCAAAACATGAAATTTATTATAAAAATTCCAAAAATTTAACACAAGTAAATATTTTATCCCAATTTCAATGAATAAGTCTATTATATAATATTGAAATTATACAAGTGTCAAAAATTATATTTAAAATGTTTTCTCTGTTAAACGATTGTAAAATTACCCTTTTGAAAAATACATTTTTATTCATAAAATTGGTTTTATTCTTATATTATGCCTATAAAATCTATTGAATGTGTGTCAATTTTTTATTGATTATTTAATATATAAATTTGATTAAAAATAATTCACCAATTGTGGTTTGTTTAATTTATTGAGATAAAATGGTGTTTGTACATAAAAAATTAGTGTTCTTAGAAAAATAATTTCATTATTTAAAAATAGTTCTAACATTCATTTCAAGAACATTTATGACCAAAGTATTCATTTTATATACAATTTTGAATCATATTTTCATAATTTAGTAAATCTTAATTGTAATTTCCATTCCAATGACTATGTGGTAACTATAATAATATTTTAATAAAAATATTAATAGTATAGTGTAGTTCGATAGAACTCACTCTTGTGTGTGACGTAAGATATCAAGAGAAATCAACATTTTGTGTAACATAATTCAAACATAGTGTTGTGTGTTTGATAAGATACTCTATGTGTTGCGTGTAACATAACCTAAATTTTTGGTTTCATACGAAGAAAGAATAACTTGGTTCTTTCATATATCAAATGCTATATTCAGTGTTGTGTTAATTTAAAAATATCTAAAAGATTGAATTAATTAAAAAACAATATTTCAAAAAATCATCAGATGTTGCATTATTCCCTCTTAAAATCTATTTTTCGCTTGAAATTCATCTTGATTATGAAAATGTTAATACCTGAAAGTTCCTTTCATAGAAATCCACATTATGAAAATGAATACTAAAACATCATTTTAAAAATTAATGTTCGTAACATAATGGCTACATAATGTATCTCACAATTAAGTTTACACATAGGAGAACATATGTGTACAATAAAAACATGGTCATAAAAGAGAAAACTAACTATCAAGTTCTGATGGAGGGTGATAAATAATATGTAGATGAGAAAGTTAGAGATCACAAATCCATAACCCAAAGAGTCTTGAAAAACTTCTTTAATATCATCAATAATGATGATAACATGAAAACATTTTATTTTGAGTCACTTTTTCCAAATGTAAAAAAGTTTCCCTGTGAAGATATACTTACATGATTTCAGGACAACCCCACCATTTCTTGTGCCTTGATCAGTTTCCACTTCTTCTATTATTCCATGAAATGATTGTGAATTTTTCATTACTATAGCATTAGAATATCAGGAGATCAATAAATATAATGATAGGTCATTCTATTGGTCTTTATCATAGAAACCAAGTTATCATACGTTATCCAATCTGTATAAATCCTCATATTGTGAGGTAAAACATTTATCTCTTAAACCTGATCTAATTTGAAGTATAACACATTCTATAAATGGTTGACCTTATAACCCATATGAAAGATAAAATTCAAAAACTTTAGAAATAAGGTCACTAAATTTCTCAAAAAGAAATTAGTATTGATCCCCTATATATCATAAAGTATATCTTGTTTTCACATACAAATCATGTGAAAACCATCATCATGTATTCTATTGAAACATGGTAATGAAAATAAATCCTTATAGAAAACATTTATTCATTTTTTATAATGATTGTCGAATATATTACTTATTTCTGAAGATTTCATAAACTTCATCTGTGATAGCATAAACCAATTTTTTATCAAATCAATAATATGTTCCAAGATAATCAGTAACGTCCAATTTATTTATTCATATCCAGCATATCATTATACAAAACATTAAGAATATATTAAGGTTTATATTTCCCTTAATCTTGTGTTTTCCATGAATACCACATTTCTCATAAATTACTTTTCTATGTCGTTATCACTATTCATCATGTCATTATCAATCCATAATAAAAAATTTATACTAAAAATATTTACATATTTCATGATTCAAATAACATAATCTATGAATTCCAAAAAATATATAATTCAATCATCCAACTTCATTCCTAAACTATTAATCATGCTTTGTCATCTTATTATTTCCTAGAATATCAAATATGAATCATGTCTCAATGTTCATCAACCTCTATCAAACCATGTTTAGTATGTTTAATGTAAACAATATTGTTAGAACAACCCTTACCATTCACAGATAATTTTAAGTCTATTTATCCTCTTCACATTAACCAATACTTGTAACATCTTTCTGATTATCTTCAATAGATGTCCACTTACAACAACGATTTTATAATTCACATACATTCCACATCTTATAAATTAAATTTTAACTTAGTTCCTTATAGTTCCTGATATAAAATTAGACTATAAAAAATTGTGTGGGAAACACTTATAATAGTAGAAAACCATATAATCATGAAACATTACTTATGGGATGCCTAAATCATGAAACATACTATTAAATATAAGAAAACTTAGTCTTATCCCTAGACACATCCCTAGACATATCATTTGAAATATCCCTAGGGATCTCACTAAAGTTTCCTCATTCGAGTTTCAAAAGGAGAACTAAACCATTTTTATGATACAAACTATAACAACACAGTATTTTTAGACATAGACATTATAGGATATCTAAAATAAATAAACACACTCTCTATGACTGTATTATTTTAGTGCTTTTGGAAACTTCGAAACATAAACAATTGCTACATAACACATTTACTTATTCTCTCTCTTATTTGTTCATAAATAGAACACTTTTAGAAATATCATCCTTAATACCTTTCTTCATATACTAGGGAATAGGATCATAAGAAAATGGTGAGTTTGGATGCTCAGTAGGGGAATACAAGGGAGATATATAAACATAACTAAAGAATAAGGGTATGAGTAAATAGTTATTAAATTGGTATATAATAGCATTTATATTGAATATCATATACATGATTCATGGAATAAATATTAGAAGTTCATTATACACGAATCATAAGGTAATTATGATCTTAATACAGGAAGGAATGACATAGTAATCCTGTAAAGTAAGCTTCAAAGCATTAAATATTTGTAAAAGTGTAAAAATCCATTCATTCCGTAAAAGTTAAATAAATATTCATTTTGTAATTTTGTCGAAATATTCCCAAAGTACCTCATTTAGAAAATGAAAAAAATATTCCATAAAACCCATTTGGTAAAAAGTAAAAATTGATTAAAAATGACATTAAACATCTATATAATAATAAAAAACATTTTCAAAAATATATATAGAAAAAATTGAAAGTAAAGATAAATATTCTCCAACAGAGACTTATAAAAAAGAAACCTAAAGAAGATAGAACTTTATAATTAATAGATTCATATTCACCATGAATGAAATAAAATAATATGGATAAAAAAATTTCACATTATTCTATATATGTCTCATAAAATACATTCATTTTTAGTATATACACCACTTAGAATAAATAAGTAGAGTATAGGGAACCTATCCCACATAAATAAAAGTGAGTTAGAAATCCCATACCTTATGTCCTGACTCTCTGCATACTCATTTTAAACTTTTTTATAATAAATATAGTTTTATTATACTTTTACCATAAAACCATATTGTAACGAGATAAACTATTAAAAATAATACTCTCCTTGCATTTTTATTAAATGTATTTTTATATAATATGGTTATAGAAAAAACATGAAAATATTTTTTCATATTATTCTCAATGGATTTAAAATTCATTTATGTATAATTACCATTGATAATATTATTTTTGAACATTTATCATATGATTAGTATAAATATTGGGTTTTAACAAATCCAATTTTCATTGAAAAGGGAAGTGATGACCTTAACCAATAGGATCATACCCTATAAAGCCTATTTATTGGAGATTTTGAGGGAGATATAATTTCATGGATTTTACCTTGAATAAGTCTGTGATGAGATCCCAAAAAGTTAGCATGAGGGAAAAAATTTATGGGAGAAGTTCATGTTCATCAAGATCATGGCCCAAACTGTGTTCGCCGAACCACCCCATGAATTTCCCACCATCGTGCACTATATCATTAGGGAATTTTCTAATTCATTAAAAGGATATTTATAAATAACATAGAAATATGAGTATGTATATTATTTTTTATAGAGTAATTAATTTACTTCCACCCTATTATTGTTACTTTATAAGTGATTTTTATTTTAATTCAATAAAACACAAAATATATTTTGGTTAATATTCAAATTCAATCCCGAAATATATTTTGATAAATTAATGGATATTTTAAATCAATGATATTTTATTAAATTATTATTATTAAACAACTGCTATTAAATATAAATGATCATATAATTTTTATGAAATAAAACGTAAATTTTATAAGATTTCAAAAAATGTAATTCTCAAAAAACCCATCATTTTTAATAAATGTGAATTTTTATTGTGATAGTGAAAATTAAAATATTTTGAAAAATATTTAGATGAAATGAATATGTTTTTGGAATTTTGATATCTAAATTATCCAATGGTGAGTTTTTCATAATTTTATGATATATTCGAATTTTCAAGAAAAAATTTAAGATCTTATAAATATACTCTGTATTTTATGACAACACAATGACCCCAAAGTAATCCAATATGTAATATAAATATGATCCAAGACCAAATATTTGTTTTACATTTAATATAATCTGATTTTATGTTTATTTTATTTATTTTGTAAATCTATTATGAATCATACAAGACTTATAATATATTTTTAAAATCATTTCATTAAGAGCGCGACTCACCTCCACATGACCAAGGGTAATTTAGTAATAATTTCATATCTTTTAAATCTAAAATAATAAAAACCACTACCATTTTTGAGAAACTATGGATAAAAACCATGGTATGGTTTGTGGTTTTTCATATTTTATTATATCAAATCCAAAACCCAAACAATAATGAAATATACCCTTTTTTCTATATAAATCCACCAAGATCTCATTTCTCTTCACTAAAAATTCTTGTATAATGTCCTTAAACTTTCCTCCACTCCCTAGTGTCCTCCCATGATACCCTAAGCTTTCAATAATCCCATCTCATGCCTTTGGAGTCACACACCCAAGTAAGGATCTTTCACTCTCATCTTTTATCAAGCACTCCTTTTTTGTTATGTCTTTAAAATTTAATTTTCTTATGATGGGATATGATATTACATATTCCTTAAAATATCAATATTATTTATAAATTATTAAATCTTTCATTCACTCTCATTAAGGCTCTCATGTTTTTTATGTACACCCATTACCATGTAAAATTTTTGTAAGGAGTTGTTTCTCGACTCATGTTTCTTCATTACCTTAAGATTTATATTAACAAATTACTAATGTTTTGATATTACTTTACATGTGTATATTACTTCCCATTGAATTTAAAAATAATTAGAGATCCCAATCTCTCTCATCTACCATTTTTATTAATTTTTATGTAACGTCTTTATGTTGCAAAATGTTTACGATGATTTTCCATGCTAAAATAATTCTGTAGTGTATACCATACCCATTATTCAATCAAGGATATTCAACATTAAATATATATACTTAATGATTTGGGACTTATATGTATTCAACCCATATTCCTATATTTTGGAATAAATTTGGATGATTAATGAATCCATTTCGTAAGATCTATTTTTCACACTTAAGCATGAGAATGAAATGATTATGACGGGTGCACCTGGATTGAACTCCAATAAATTGGATACTTTTTGGTATCATGATACATCATGTTGAGATACGGGTTTACCTGATTATTTTGTGTTACTTTTTCTAACATTATTTCATGTTGTTTTATCCTTGACCTATGTTCATGAATTAGTGTTTACGGTAGTTCCACATTTCCTATGTTATGGTCACCAAGCTGTGTCATGTCTTATTATTCATGTTCCATTTGATCCTCATTGATATTCATATTTGCTAAAGTGTTTCACTTATTCCATTTTTAATCCCTTATCAGGAATTATATCTCACCACTTTCTTATTTATGTACCTAGGTTATCACATGTAGTTTTTATTTTGTAATAGTATTTTGAGCATGTTAATGATGTTTTCAATAAAAAATGTTAAGTAAGTTTTTAATAAGGTTGTTGTATACCATGTTCAAAATGTAATTTTTTGTACCTAATTTCCAAATATAGTAGTCTTATTAATATTTTTGGATGTATTAAGTGTAATTTTATTTAATAAATAAAGTATGAATGTGTAATAAAATATTCGTGGGATTTTTATTATAGAAAGTTAGAGAAAGCCATAGGTATATGGCTAAGTATAAGAAAAAATACATAAATTTTGGTACGTATAGAGTAACTGGTTAATTAATAAAATAAATCTCTATCTCGATACTATATGTGGACATGGTTTTTAAGAAGATGTACTTATGAGTAACAACTCTAATTAGGTGTTCCGAACCTGACATGGGGTAACCTTGTACATGACATTGGGCCTTTCTACACACCCCGTTTGACACTCATATGAGAAATTATATTGAAAATTCATAAGCTCATTATGAATCATTATTAAGGGAACAAAAATTCCCATAATAATATATTTTTGGAAATAGATCATGGATAACATAGATTGAATCCTAGAAACTCCAAATTTAAATAGATTAATGTAATTTATATGTTATCCCATTAATATCCTTAGATTACCCTTTATGTGTTTAATTATTTAAAATAATCATCCCTAATTTTCCATTAATTCTATCCAATGGAAAAAAATAGGATAAATAGGGTAAATAATTAATGTGACGGGAAATGTGATGACTTCCCTATTGAGATACCCAATCTAATTGGAGAAGGAATCGTATACATTTCCATGACACTCTATCATCTAACTAAAGATATGAATAGAAAAATAGATTAGAAAGAGGACCCAAACCCTTCTAAGAGAAAAAAATCCACAATCGATAGCATTGTGATGAAGGCCTCATACATTCAATTGATCATTTGATCCCTGAATCATGGAACAATGGATCAACTCCATTGATAAGATCTTCTACATCCTTAAATTTTCTGAGCAAGATATGGTTCCAATAACTATTTGTCAAATGGAGGGATAATTTGAACAGTTGTAGAGAATGATCAATAATATGAAGCCTGAGGAAGAGATTGAAGTGATGGAGTGGAAGGAATTCTAGAAAATGCTTTTCGATAAATATTTTCCTCCCACTCATCGACTTAAAATGGAAAGGGATTTCATCCCCCTCAAGAAAAAAGGCTAAAAATATATTGGGGTGTATGAAGAAATCATCACAATACTTGCATGATACGACTATGTATTTTGTTGATAACCTTGAATACAATTCTTAATGCTCCTTTCATGGTCTAAATAAAAATATAAAAAAGGCCTTGCAATCTGAGACTTTGATTGCTATGTGAAAATTGTATGATGTGCCCTCAAAGATGAAATGGAGATTGGAGAATCGAAAGGGTATATTAAGGATATGAAGTAGAAAGTGGAGTATAATTATAGTGGACTTATGGATAAATATAATTGTGCTTAGAAATTTCAGTATCCCACTTGACAAAGGACCAGAAATGAGCACCATAGAAACTTCATAAGGTGGTCAAAGAGATACTTTAGTAGTGGGAAGGAAGGACACATAGATAATAATTTCCAAAAGTAGAATATCAATAATTCATTTGAGGAAAGTAATTATTTTATCTATCATAATCACCCTTTTTATTGCTACAACTTCATGGAACTAGGGAACTTGGAAACCCAATGCCCCAATACAAGGGTTTTTGGGGGAAACAAACAACCTACATGGTAGAATGGGTGAGGCTTTCTGATCACTACCATTGAAGTGCTAAAACGAAGTGGTGATAAGTATTCTATTAATTCATTCAATATTAGTGAACATACTTTTTTATTTTGGTTATATGCATTCCTTAATATCAAAAAAGTTTAGTAAAACTGTTCAAACACCACCACAAATAATGGAAGTAGAGATATAGGTGAAAAAATAAAATGGGGAGATTATTATATCCCATGTATAAAACTCATTCCCTATCATAATTTTTGGATTAAATGTCCTAGTGAACCTTTTTATACTACCTTTAGTGAAATTTGATGCAATTCTGGTCATGGATTCACTTTCCCTATACAGAGCCAACATAAATTTCTATGAGAGGAAAATCACTCCCCATATAGGGAATCGACCCTAAAATCAATATAAGTGTAAGGAAAAGGATGAATATTCTTTGAAACCTTCATCTCAAGAATGAATATTATTTCCCTATGAGGAAGAGTATCTTACTAAAATGATTGAGTCTTAGCAAAGGATAATCCATATAGACATGCCTGTTGTGAGGGAATACGATGATGTGTTTCTTGAAGAATTTCCTGGTCTTCCCCCTCATAGGGATTTGGAATTTTTAATCAATCTTATACCTGGGGTATTTCCGGAATCGAAGACTATTTATTGGATGGCTGTTGTGGAACAAGACGATCTAAATAAGTAACTATAGGATAATCTGGATAAAGGTTTATATGCCCAAGTGCTTCACCATGGGGTATACTAATCCTCTCTATAATGAAGGATGGGTCAATGCACATTTACATTGATTATTTCATGCTCAAAAAGATCATGATAAAAAACAAGTATCCTTTTTCAATGGATTTATGAGTTTTTCAATCATCTATGTGGAGAAAACTACTTCTCTATGGTGGATCATTGATCAAAATATTATCAATGGTGAAGAATGAAAATATCATCATGATTTATTTTCATACAATGTATGGACATTTTGTGTTTATAGTGATTCTATTAGTACTCACTAATGCTCCAAAAATATTCACAGATTCTTTTGAATAGAGTCTTTAGAGATTACCTAAACAAATTTATCGTAGTATATATAGATGATATCCTAATATAATAAAATAACAATGAGGATCATGAGGAGTATTTTAACACTATTCTAAAGACATTATGGAAGGATAATCTTTATGATATTTATATTATGTGTGATTTCTGGTAGAAGGAAGTCTCATTATTGGGAAAAATAATCAAAAGCAATGGAACATCTATGGATCCTTAAATGACAAAAGAATACAAAGGATGGTTGAGGCCAACATCTGTGAAATATATTTTTAGTTTCCTTGGGTTATCTATGAATTATCACATATTTGTGAAAAGATTCTCATGATTTTGAACCCTCTTACCATGATAACTTAGAAGGGAATCATTTTTCTTAGAATAATGAATTTAAGGAAATCATAAAGGATTTAAAAAAGAGTTTTATCATTATGATTGTGCTCACACTACCCACAAGTGGAGAATGTTTTACAGAATTTAGTGACAGTTTAAAGAAGGGATTATGCCCTATATTTATTTAAAATGACAAATTTATAGCCTATGTTTTAAGTTAGTTTAATGTTCATAAACAGAACTATCCAATGCATGATCTAGAAATTGATGTAGCGATATTTGCGTTAAAAATATGGAGGTATTATCTATTTGGGGAGAAGTGTGAAATATATACGGATAAAAGAGTATTTAATATATATTCATACATAAATAGTTGAATATGAATAAAATGATATTGTTGGAGATGATCAATGACTATAACTACTCAATTCACTACAATTTTGATAAATCGAAGAATGTGGAAGATGCTATAAGTAGAAATCACCTAGTAATTTTATAACTTATGTGAATTGAGGATGATCCAATATTATTATAATTAAATAGGATGGATATGGGAATCATAAAGGAAGTAACATCATAAATCCTTTAATAAACGATTCCTCAACCATCTAGTATTGAAAGGTTAAAGGATGTTAAAAAAGATGATGGGGTAATTTAGAAAAAAGTGGAATCTATTAGAAAAGGGAAATCCTTATAGTTCAATTTTAATGATTAATGAATTGTGATATTTAGTTCAAGACTATGTGTTCCATAAAATCTTATTTTAAAGGATGAATCTTTGGATGATGAACATTGTTTGACTTTCTCCATTCACATAGGAAACAAAAATATGTATCATGATCTCTGAGAAAACTATTGACGGGACAACATGAAGAAGGATATCACTGAATATAAATCAAACTACCAAGTATATCAATAGGTGATGGTTGAAAGATAAAATTCTAAAGAGATGATGCAACCATTACACATACCAACATCGAAATGGGAAAACATCACCATTGACATTTTCCCTAGAAATTTGAAGAAATATAATGGAAATAATGATATCTAGGTTATTATGGAACGTCTTCTAAAGACAACCCAATTTATTATGATTTAAGAAGATTTATCACTAGATCAAATTGCATGGATATATATACGAGAAGTGGTGAGGATTCATGGAGTTCCACTATCAATTATGTATGATCAAGATCAAAGATTCACCTCTATGTTTTCGAGAAGTCCCCAAAATTCTCTAAACACTAAGCTGCACATATGTACGCCTTATCACCCTAAAACTGATAGCCAATCTAAGTAGAATATCCAAAAACGTTAGGACATGTTTAGAGAATAATCAATTGAATTTAAAGGAATATGGGAACAACATATTCTTCTCGTCTAGTTCTCTTACAACAACAGTTTCCAATCAGGCATCCAAATGGATCCCTATGAAGCCCTTAATGGGAAGAGGTGAATAATGCATTCATGTTGCGATAATGTTGGGTAATAAAAAAACTATGTCCTAAAATGTTTGATAAAATGGTGTAGAATGTTAAAACCCTTCAACTTTACATCAAAGCAGCTCATAGTCAACAAAAAATCTATTCTGAAAATCATCAAATAGACCTAGAATTTGATGTTGGAGACAGGGTATTCCTTTAAATATCACCAAGGATGAAAGTGATGAGATTTTAGAAGAATGGAAAGCTTAGTCCAAGGTATATCAACCTATTAGTGATCCTTGGTCTTGATGGAGTAGTGGGATATCGACTATGATTCCCAAAAAAGCTATCTCAACCACAGTATGTATTCCATGTATCCATCATAAGAATGTACATACCAGACCCTTCCATGTACTCAATCTAAAGGTTTTACAATCGGAGAATGAACATTCCTATGAGGAGGAACCGGTGAAAATCTTAGATCATTGATAAAATGTTCTACGAAATAAGTAAATTCCCCAATTCAATGTGTTATGGAGAAACATAAAGTTTGTAGAAGAAACATGAGAACAAAGGAAGTGATGAATGAAAGTTAAAATTTTGTATTTTGGAGTGGGACAACAAAATTCATAGGGTAAAATTTTTTCAGGTGGGAATATTGTAATGACCCTAAATATAATAAATAAAACCCCCTTACATTTTTATTAACTGTATTATTATATAATATGGTTATATAAAATACATGAACTTATTTTGTCTTATTATACCCATTAGATTTAAAATACAATTCTGTATCATTACCATTGATAATATATCCATTTATCAGCAATCACATGATTAGTATAAATAGAGTGTTTTAACAAATCAAATTGTTACAGGTAGAGAAAGTGATTACCTCAACCAGTAGGATCATACCTTATGAAGCCAATTTATTAGATCATACAATGGAGATAACATTTCATGTTTTTCCCTTAACAAATCACAAATTGAGATAAAAGAAATATGCATGAGAGAAACTTTTTATGATAGATGTTCAAGCCCATCGAGATCATGACCCAAACCATGTTTGCCGAACAGCCCCAAGAATGTCCCACTATCACGCACCTTACCCTTTGGGCGTTTACTAGTTTATTAAAGGGATATTTAACAAGAAACTAGAAATATGAGTATGTATATTATTTTTTATAGAATATTGAATATTTTTCCATCTTATTATTTCTACTTTATAAATTTTTTTTATTTTAATTCAATAAAACACAAATAATATTTTGGGATAATATTCAAATTTAGTTAAGAAATATAATTTAATTAATTAAGGGATATTTAAAATAAATATTATTTTATTAAAATATTATCATTAAATATATTTTATTAACTATAAATGATTATATAATTTTTAAGAAATAAAATATAATTTTTATAAGGGTTCAACAAATGTTATTGTCCAAAAAGAATTTATTTTAAATAAATGATGGTTTTTATTTTAAAAGTGAAAATTCACATATTTATAATATTATTTAGATAAAATTAATATTATTTTCTGAATTAGTATATAGAAATTATCAAATGGTGAATTTTCATAATATTCTGAGATGGTCAAACTTTAGGGAAAAAATTAAATACCATATAAATAATATTTGTGTTTTATGACATCGCAATGAACCAAAAGCGATGTAATAGGTAAAATAAATACGATCCAGAATAAAATATATGTTTCCCATTTAAAATAATGTGATTTTATGTTTATTTTATTTATTTTTTATTTCTATTATGAATCCTCCAAGACCTATAATACATTTTAATATTTAAAATCATGTCTTCAAGAGGCTGAATCCCCTCCACATCACCAAGGGTAATATTAAAATAATTTATTACATTTTAATTATAATATAATAAAAAACACTCCCCTTTGGTATAAACCATGTGATGAACCATGTGATGTTTTTTAGTTTTGTATATTTTATTCTGTAGAAGCCAAAAACAAAATAACAAAGAAATATCCCTCTATTCCTATATAAACCCACCCAAGATCCAATATATCTTCACTAAAACTCCTTGGTTCATAAAATTACTATTCTATACACTCACAATATTCCTCACAAGGCACACTAAGATTTACCTAAGCCCATCATAATCCATTGGAGTCCGACACTCATGTAAGGGATCATCACTCTCCTCCTTTACCAAGCACTCCTTTTATGTTGTATCATTTACATTTCATTTTATTATGATGATATATGATATTACATATTCCTCATACATTAAATTTGATGTATAAATGATGATATATTTATTTAACTCTCATTTATACTACCATGATCCTTTATATACACTTGTTACCATGCAGAAATTTCATAAATATTCTTTTCTCTTTTCATGTTTATTCTTTACCTTATACCTTCTATTTACAAATTTATAATGTTGGGATATTCTTTTCCATGTTTCTATTAATTCCCATTTTATGAACAAATAATTATATTCCCCTTTTTCTCAGACCAACCATTTTTATGAACATTTATGTAACGCCGTTATGCTGCCAAAATTTCATCATGATTTTCCATGACAAGAAATTGTATAGTGAATACCATACCCATTATTCTATCAACTGTATTCATGTTTATAAAAATATAATTATTAATTGGGGACTTACATGTACGCAATACACATTCCATTATAGTGGAATAAATTATTATTATGAATGAATCCCTATCATATAATATATGTGACACACTTAAGCATGTGAATTAAAATATTATGATGGGTGCACCGAGATTGAACTCCAATGCATTGGGTAATGTTGGTTATCACGATACTTCATGTTGGGATTGGGGTGTACCTAATCCCTTTTTGGGAATTTTTACACCATGTATTCTTAGTAGTTTAACTTTGACCTATGATTCAATGATTAAGGTTTATTGACACATTTACCATGTTATGATTATAATGCTACATCATGCCTTATTTTTCATGTTCCTTTTGTTCCTAATTGATATGCCTATTATATAACATGTATCACTTATTACATTTTATATTATTACTGGGATTTATGTCTTGACTCTTTATTATATATGTTCCCAGGTTATCACGTAAAATATTAAGTTCAAAAAATTATTTTTATCATGTTAAATAAATTTACAATAAAGCATGTTAAGGATGTTTTTAATAATGTTGTTGTACCCCATGTTCATGATGTCATGTTATGTACCTAATTCCAAAATACACTAGACATATAAATATTTTGAGTTGTATTAAGTATAATAATATATAATAAATAAAGTATTAATATGTAATAAAGAGTAGGGTTTTATACATTTACATATACCATATATGATTTGATTATGAAACTATATTACTCATTTATTAACAATTCCATGTTAATGTTATATTTTGGGTAATATCTATATTGTTTTTTATATAAATTTTGTCTTTTTATTCTTAATACTCTAATTTAGATCATTATTTACTTATTTATAGAATTTAAAACATGATATTAGTATCATATATATTTAGTATATAAATATTTATAAAATTTAAAAATATGAAATGGAATCCACCATTCATTGAGATGATAGGTCGTACATACGCATGAATGTTGTTTCTGTTTTATTATCGTATTGAAAGATAGAATTTATATGATATATATATCTATATATTATCATTAAAATATAATTATTATTTCATATATATCATATAATTTTTATAAAACCATTCATAATACATTAAATGTAAAATTTTATTGAATCACATCGCTTTGAGGAGAAGGTAGTCCACACATTCACCAACAAAGTTATCATATTAACATAAAGTGGAATGACTGGTGGTATGTTTTATGTACTAATTATAAAAGAATAAATAAATCACCAATACAATATATATCATAAAAAAAATTACACCATTATAATTTCCACCATGATATGGGTTAATGGAAAAAAATGAATAATCATTATTTCGGGAGCTGGTAGTCTCTCGTAAACATGAATGGTCTGTTTTTTACCCATTAGATGGAAGTGTGGGTAAGTGTAGGAATAAACCTTAATATACCTACATATAAGTATATTGAGTATACTAAGGTTATTATATAAACATGAAATAATAATAATTTTATTCATTTAAGGAATAAATAAAACAAAAACATTCATTGATGAACGCTATATCTTCTTTTGGTATCTCCATTTAATTTTCACAAAAGGACTTCTATAGTATCATTTATTCTTAATGTAAGGATAATAATATAAAATGAAGTTTGTATTATACTTTAATTGAGGTTTTCAGACCCAAATATGTTCTCTTGTGTGAAGAGTAGAGAAGGAGAAGATCCTTTCTATAAGAGAGGGGAGGGGATATTTTGGAATTTCTAAATAGATTAATTTATAATATATTCAATATTAAACCAAATACCTCCAATAATCCAATTATTCAAAGATAATATATTATAATTTTGTAATTTAATCAACCAATATATTTTAGAAATGTTTTGGTGTCATTTTAAACATTATCGTTTTTAATAAGCCTTTGTTAATCCATTTTAATTTTAACTATGGTAACATACTTTTTAATATTAAGAAGATGTAATTTTTATATATAAAGAATAAATTGGATCATAAATAGATAATTCAAAATATTTTATACCATATATAATCCCCTTGTCTTTATTTAATATTTATATTATTTTTAAATAATTTAATAAAATATTATTTTCATGAAATATCATAAGTGTCAATTTGACACTATTCATAACATTAACATTAATAAAATCAATAAAGAAAGATAAATTCGAACCAATTCATTTAATATGACCATAAAATGTCATATTCTCATATAAAATTTTTGAATCACCTTAATTAAGTCAAATTATATTTATTTTTATATTTATAATGTCATGTAATGGATTGTTTCATTAATTGAATAATTACTTCATCATCATTGAGTAATTATTCATGATAACTATTTCGTCGCTGAAAATTAAATATAAAATTCCATCATGTATAAAAAAATTTACATTTCAAAATAATTAACATAGTCATGCATATATTCTATTTATCCCCTTAGTAGAAATATTATAATTATTAAAAGTAGGAGTGTGGCATTTTGTTACTCTCTTTGATTTTAAAACTATCTAAGTCTTTATAATGGACATGTGACCATTAAATTATTCAATTTAGAAAATTAGGTGAAAAGTGTATAATTAAATTCATCCAATAATATTTGGAAAAATGTTAGGACCATTTTATAATATTTATAATATTATTTTTACCCTTAATTACTTAATTTATTCTTAACCATCAGTATAAAAATTACTTAAGTCACTATTCATATTGTCCAAAAATAAAAGGGAAATAATTAATAAATTTTTACCTTATGATTAAAAATATTGAATCTATTTTTCATAATTATAAACACATAATTTTTTAAAACTAATTATAATTAATCCTGTTGATGGAATGAGAAAATGAGTTTTTAAAGTAGAAATCCAAAAAGTTTGAAATGTTTATATATCCAATTTTAATGTGAAATTGTTTCCAATTATATAAATTGTATTAATATTTATAAAATTGTAATAATTATATTTTTAAACCAATTAAAATCATTATTTACTAATATAAATAAGTTTGACATGAAACAGTTTTCAATTAAAATTCATTATTTTTCTCAATTTATAAAAACATGAAACTTACCCAAAAAACAAAAATTTAAATAATGTAAATTTTGATATACCACATTAAATGAATATGTTTATTTTATCAAATAAAAATTATAAAAGTGTCAAAAATTATATTTAAAATGGTTTCCCCATTAAATGGAGATAAAATTACCCTTTGGAAAAATACAGCTTTTTATTCATAAGAATGAATTTATTTTTATCTTATGCATATCAAATCTATTGAATGAGTGTCAAAAAAATTTGATTAAATATTAAATATATTAATTTCATTAATAAAATCACCAAAAGTGGTTCGATTAATGTATTGATAACAAATGGTTTTTTACATATAAAAATTGTTTTCATAAAAAATGGATTTGTTTATTTTCATATAGTTTCCTACATTCAATTATAAATAATTAATGACCAAAAAATTCATTTTATATATTTTTTTAAATCATATTTTCAAATTTTTTAATATTATTTTTCATTTACATTCAAAAATATAGGTGGTAACTATTATAATATTTAAATAACAATATTAAAAATATATTGTAGTTTGGTAAAAATGGGTCTTGGGTGTAACCAAAGATTTAAAAATAACTCTGCATTGTCTGTAGAATAAGTCAAACATTGTGTTTCATGTACATAATTTTAATCTAAGTGTTGAATATAGTGAAACATTGACTTGGTGTATTGTACAAATCAAGAATAAAATGGTGCTTTCATTTAACAGAAGCTATATTTTGTGTTTCATGAAATAAAAAATATCAAAACATTTAAATTAATTTGAAAAAAATATTTCATAATATATTTAAGTGTTACATGTATTCTCCATATTTTTACTTTGGCCTTTCTGGTTATGTTTCACCATATTCTCTATAATTCTTTTTATTTATCTTTCGGAATCCTTATCCATCGCATTTGTTTATGGGTTGTTGAGAGTGTATGTTTTTTGACGTATTCAATATTTTTTAGGGATTATGTGTAATTATTAGAGTAGTGTTTTACTTGGACATTTGTTATATATCTAAGAACACCGAACCTATAAAAAATATTTTATTTTAAAAATTCATTCACATTTTTGGTATCATCATTTCATATGGATTTTACATCAATAAACATAGAAGAAAAATCTACTACAAATAAAATCCAAGAAAAACCAAATTACATAGAAAATTTGATAATGAAATATGATCACAAGAAATCGAATATTTCATTGAAAATAAAAGTATTAGGTTCATTTCATGTCATTATTAAATTCCATTGCTAAGTAAGCAGTTTATGCATTATTAGGAAAAAATCATGTAAACCATCAAAAGTTGTGGGAAAAAATAAACAAGCTTATGAAACATTTCTAATTATTCTTTGAGGTTCAAAATGTTGTAAATAAGAAAGCACATAAAAAAATGTAATCACACATTTAACATCATCGTCAGGGATACAAATCCTTTTACATGAAAACTATAGACCTTCCATAGATATGAGACTTTCGAGACATATAATTTTGTTTTTGATTTTAATTTAAGTGCTTGATATTTGGAAAAGAATGGAGGTGCCTTTTATGTTATAATAAAATCATATAAATTGGGATTCTAGTGCACTTGAGTGGCTTCATATAGCTTATAACTAGAAAAAAATTCATCTAAATTTGTTTCAAATGGTGGTTCTACCTTAATGGTGTGGGGAATTATACTCATGTGGTATGAACTATGTTCTCACAATCATTATTTTCCTTAATCTCTATGTTGAATTATTTTAGTATCAGTATCCACCTAACTAACCTTATATTCTAGTCAACATTTTTTTATGAAGTATAGGAGTGCTACATGATCAGAGAAAATATTCCTTTTAATTCATAATAAATAAGATCAAAATTCTCTAAAGAAACAATAATAGATAAAAATACTTCTCAATTATTGTATAATTTATCTAAGTAGTGTCTAGTTTTTTTAAACCATATTATATAACTTTTTATTGTCTATCAATATTCTACGAGAGAACAAATCATAAAAATCTATTGGAACCATCACACAGTATATCAAAGGGGTGTTCCTAGTTTGGTGGAAAAAAGTTGGGGGAAATGTCCAAGCTATATCTTATCTAACAAAAATATATCCCACATGAATCGAAAAAATCAATTACCTTATTGGGTAGGTTAGTCAAGGGAAACATAATTTCTCATAAGTACATAATAAACCATAATTAGGATCTATAATTCCCTAAAAATTATCTAATGCATCTCATAATGGTTGGTTAATGTAGTTTATAAATAACATCATTTTTGGCTCTGAATATTTCAATTCCATCTATAAAAACCTCATGGACAAACAAATTTCCATTTTTCCACCATTAAATACAAATTTTCAAAATTTAAAACCTTTTTTTATTAATACATTTTTTAAAACATTTACAGTACACTATAGAAAATTTTAATACCATTTTGAAAGACTACAAATTAATCAAGGAAGACCTCCCAGAATCTGTCACTTAGGTATGAGAATATACATATCATGTAGTGTTGAAAGCAACCTAGTAATTAAAAAGACCTAAAAAAATCCATCAGTATAAAAACATATTTATGGGACATGTGAATTTGCTCTTGTCTTGGTCTTATAGTGTAATTAGAACATAAATATACCCAGAAAATAAATCAATGAAAAAATAGTAGCCCTTCCCCGCCATATTCCCTAACATTTGGTTTAAAAAGGGTAAGGGGAAGGGGTATTTATAGGTCACATGGTTAAATATAATCTATTAAATGAAAACTATCAAGTTATTATAGATTATTTTTGGATCTTGTTTATTTTTTTTTAATAACTGTGCATCCATTTTTTTGGACTGTTTGGATATGACTTACCCACTAGAGTCAATGTTAGGGTAAATTATTCTATAACATCAAATTATTTCCACTTTTTTTATCTACTTCTAGAAGGGTTGGGTTGGGTCTTATTTTGGGTTATCTCACATATTGGGAGTCATATTTCTAATAAATTCTATTCATTTAGGTGGCAGGGATAATCCCTGATATATACCACAATTTCCAGCCTATTTTCCTA
Source organism: Viscum album (assembly GCA_963277665.1). Classification (NCBI taxonomy): domain Eukaryota; kingdom Viridiplantae; phylum Streptophyta; class Magnoliopsida; order Santalales; family Viscaceae; genus Viscum; species Viscum album. Next base: position 1,685,565,089 of record OY728147.1, on the reverse strand, counting down.
ACATTTTCTTAAAAAAATTTATAGAATATTTCACTCTTTATTGGGGTTTAAATTGATTAATATTATTATTGAATGTTTTTAATTATATTTAAAATAGTAATATTTTATGTTTGATGGAATCCATTTATGTTCTGGTTTATGGTGTTTTCTAGCGATGTATCTTGATTAGTTTTCTCTATGTTAGAGGCCAAAACATGTACAAAATAATGAATGGTAGTGCATTTGAGTAAATCATAAAAATAAATTTTATTAATTTCTTGTAATTTTTCACAACTAATTTTTTTTAAATTAATATCATTTTCCAAACAAAAATCATCATGAAAATATCAAGTCTCTAAATCATATCATATCATTATTATAACAAAAAACATTTTGATTTATTCCCTATAAGGAAAAGGTAATTCAAAATGTTTTAATCATAAAATAGAATGCTCCTCATATGGATATTTTATTGATTCAATGATGTTTAAATACATTATTTACTCACTAAATGTCATGGAATGTGATCCTTTATTGAAATCAATTATTGTTTTAGTAGTCATTATGTATTGACCATACCCCTAGTAGCCCAAAGCTAGTGTATGATTTATTACATTGGAATAATATAAAATGAGTCACATCCTGAAGGATCAAATAGTTTAATGGTATTAGTAAACTAGATACATACTTTATCCTTGCACTAAATTTTAAAACAAAAATTATAACATATTTATTTTGAAATTATTGTTATTCCCTCTAAAATATCCTTACATATCATTCATAATAAACATCATGTATTCTAGGGAAACGAAAAAAATATGGGTGAGATTAAATTCTCCATAATGGATACATACATCAGAATCTATCATGAATCAATTGGAATAATCAATATGTAAAGTTAAATAAATAATACACATGACATTTAAATAACTTTAATATCATGATAAGATATAGAACAATCAATATAGAAAGGTAAATAACTAAAAAAACATGCCATTTAATCAATTATTGAGAATTAAATGTATCCATATATAATATTATAGATAAATTATCATAGATAAATATAAAAACTAAATTATAAATGAAAGAAATGATTAATTATTGGACGTCATGTCTCAGGCGCACGACACCTATTCTGTAAAGGTCAATCCTTGTGACATTTTAAATCTACTTGGTAAAATCCAATATAATATGTGTAACTTTCTTCTATCACGAGGCCTTTAAATCCATACAGGAGATATCTATAACTAGGACCCACCCATTTATCCATGTCCAAAACATTACTCATATATCATATTATATATTTATTTCATGATCAATGTGACTTATGATAAAATACTTGAATTGAGTAAAGAATACAAATTAATCAATATTTACCCAGATTGAAAAATAAATTTTAATCTAGAGAACCATATGTAGATGTGATATATGGTTTAATAAATTAATATATACATAATAAATAATTCATTTATTTATCAGAAACTTAATATCCAATGATCACAGGTAAGTGAATATATAATTGGAAATTTAATAACTACAAAAATGAATCAAAAAAGTGAACTTCAATATTATCCTTGGTAAAAATAATCATAACCATATGGAGTAATAATAACAATGGTATCAATACAACACATCCCTAGTTTATTATTTGTAAAATAAAGGGTTATTTTTGTTGATGAATATAAATACAATAAAAAGGATTATTAAAATCATTCTTGAGGAAAATATAATTTTTTATTTTTAAAATCAACATTAAAAAAGTTCACTAAACATTTTGAAAATGCATTTATTTGAAAATAAACTTTTAATACTTGTAATGTATTCACTAAATCATTGATAGGTCTCAACAGTGGAAAAAAACTATTCATGTCGTACATGTTAAAACAATGATTCTTTTCACATTTTCAGAAAATAGAAACAAACATTGTTTTCAAACCGACATAAAGATTACTTTGAAAAAAAATAAAAACAATGGGTAAAAAAATTTCTTTATTAAATCATTTTTAAAACCATACAATCATTTTTGGAACATTTTTAGTAAAATTGGTTTCAGAAGAAAATAGATTTCTGATCTAAGAGATAAATGAATTCAGATTTGCATAAAAAAATTCTCAATTATTATAAGTGCCAAAGAGCGGGATAAGGGTAATATTAATTTAAAATTCATTATAAACATTTTAAAATAAAATTAAATGGTTTTATTCTGAAATAATCAAATTATTTCCTTCAATGGAAATTCATGTATAAACAATCCCGATTCAAATGAGATTGTGAAATAAACCCTTACAAAGGTCAGAACGTTGAAGTGACAATTAACCAATGAATCGATTATGTGTATAAAATTTTAATCCAATTAAATTTTTTTATAAAAAAATTATTTTAAAAATTCATTACACATATAATCTTATTATATCAAATACAAAGGAGTAATAAAATTCAAATGAAGAGAAATTATGTTATTAAATTATTTACCACTAATCAACATTTAATTAAATGCCCTATGATAAAATAATTAAAATTAAATAATAAAATATAATTATTTATGAATTATTAATTAAATTACATAAAAATGTACTTATATACACTGTATAATAGATGTTAGGTGCATAAAATTACAATATGCCTAATTAAAGGGAAATTGAGATGAAATCTCTTACCTCACTCTTCCTTTTGGGTGAACATTATTTGAAATCATGTTATTTAATTACAAATAAACCATATTAATATTAATATTATCATATATTATCCTTTTACAATATCTTATCACTCTTTCCTTAATAATATTTTATTATTTTCATTGATTTTGCTGTTAATTTCCTTGTTATCTCATTCATGTTTTTCAAGAATGTTCTGATTTTTATGAATATTATATATTTCCATAATACCTAGAATATTAATCAGGACATAATTTTCATATTTATACATAAATTAAATTTTTAACACCAATCATGAAATATGTTTTTTATAAATGAAACTTGTTACAATAATGGAGATTATAGGATGTATTTATGCATGAGTAACGTTTCTATTTTTGAGAAATCATTATAGAAAAGAGGAAAGTAATATTTTATATTCATATAATTATAATAATATCATAAATATCATATTAATTATTTAAATATACTTATATATATATCATTAATGTGGTGTATCAATGAATATATATTCACATATCTTAGTGAAGAAAGTAGTCAACACGTACACGAACGATGTTATCATCATTAAGTGGGTGAAAATGTAAGAAATTAAATGATATATTATCTTTCAAGAACAATAAATATTTCATTAATATAATAATTATGTCGTTTAAATGAAAAATAATCTTTCAATTTATCCTTATCACCTTTTATATTGAATGTTAGTGAAAGACGAATCACATCGCTTGGCGAGGCGGTAGTCTGCAGTGCACATTAGCGATGTTATTACATCCCCTAAGGAATGGAAAATATAATGGTATTTTTGATATAATGACTCTATAGGTATAATTATATTATTCAAATTATATATATACTTTATATTCATCATAATACAAAACATTGAGAGGTAGTATTGGAGAAACAAATAATATATATTTGTGAAGAGGTAGTCTACCATACACACATATAATGATTTCCTCACACATTTTCTGGATATACTGATAGTTTTAGTTCATGAAATTAACATAAAAAAAATATAATTATATAAAATATACTAATTTAATCATATATTAATGGTTTAATAATGATTTAAGGAGGTATTGGAAATAAAAAAAATATTCATTGATGAATGTTACATCTTCTTCAGGAAACATCCTTATTCATTCACCAAATGAATTCCTAGGTAGAATTTATTACAAAAATATGTCTTAAAAGATAATTTAATTTAATTTTGGAAGTGATTATGGTTGTTAATTTCCAAATTTTTTTTAATCTGTGAATAAGAGAGGAGAGAGGGAGACCTTTTTAAGTCAAGTGAGTGGGACACTAGTAATGATTTGAAAACAAAAAGGTATACCCATGTTTTTTACATGTCAAATTGATTTGAAATGGTGTATTATTGATAATTATAAATAAAATAGTAAAAATATGACCAAAGATTATTTTTTATAAAAGTTTTTAGGTCATATTAACCCTTGTATTTTTAGATTAACCACCAATAAATCCATTTTAACCCTAACTAGGGTAAATTATTTTTACCATTTTTAATATTAATTTTGGTAAATAATTAAGACGAACAAACTAGATAATATAAATTATGTTGATTAAAAAATTTGTAATAACTTTTCTAAAATTACATAAACTGATGTGTGAAAATTTAATTTAAAATTAATCCCACATATATGAAGAGAATGTGGGATTTTAAAGAGAACATTTTCAAAATTTTGTAATGTTTTTATATAAAAATTCAACAGGAAAATTATTCCAATGAACTAAATTGTATTAATTTATTTATAACTGTACTAATTTTACTTTAAAATCAATTTAAAATATTATTTAACTTTATAAATAAATAAAATTAAAATACAGTTTCCAATTAAAATAAAAAAATTTCACTATTCATATAAAAATTAATCATTTTAGAAAAATACTAAAAATTAACCATAAGATAATTTTTATATGGTTATTTTAAAAATGAAGTTAATTTTATAAAATAAATTTTCTAAAATTTCTAATAATTAATTTTAAATTTTATGTGTGAAGCATGACTAAACCCTCTTTTGAAATAAACATGGTTTTTTAGAAAAAAATTAGTTTTCTCTTAAATGATTATTATTTTATTTATAATAAAATGATAATCATAATTTTCATAATTTATTTATTTCTATTCATACACACTAATTTAATTTCTATGTTATAATGTTATACAATATTATGATTCGTTTAGGATCAGGTTTGCGTGTTCCATAATCTAATGAAGGGATTATATTTAAAAAAATATATTTTTGTTGTTGTTTAAGCTTGGTTTTTCATATCAGATATTCTAACAAATATAATTTTATTATTTTATAATTTATGGGTGTTACATTCACCCCAACTTACAAAAATTTCATCCACAAAATATTAACTTGATATAGGTAATCGAGGGTTTCATATTTGAAAATTCATTGGATGAAAACTAACATCATAAAAAGAGTTAATAAAATATTCTTTTAATAAAAGTGAATTATAATTATGAAGTTCATATAGAATAATCACATGACTAGGTTTCAAATTAGGATAAAATAGTTTGGTAATGAAAACATATATATTGAAGAAAATGTAGATGCCTAAAGATTAATAGAGATGATTGTTATCATTGATCAAAAAAAGTGGGTGATCTGGAAAATGTTAATGACAAAAATAACATTTACCAAATGTTTGTCAAAAATTTCATTGATATCATCAGAAATTATGGTAATAGGAATAATATTTTTTCAATATAATTTTCCTAAATTTGAGAAATTTTCCTAAAAATATATACTTATTTGATTTCATTCTATTTCATAAACACAGTCTCATCGTTTGGTTGTTCCTTGATCAATTTCCATTAAATCTCTTACTCTAAAAAATAAAGATGAATTTGTTATACATAAATTACTTACCAATCACAAGATCCATAATAGAATGAAATATAATTTCTTTTATCTCTATTTATCCTTATAACATAATGGTTATCATAGGTTATCTAATATGGATAAATATTTATATTGTTAAGTAATACTGTAATCTCTAAAACCTCATCCAAAGTTCAACTTAAAATATTTTGTAAAGGGTTATAACTATAAATATTCCAAAATATTATGATCCAAAAAAATTTAAATAATTTCAATTAATTTAAAAATTAAACATATTATTAATCTCCCAATAAACATGATGTAGTTATTAATCATCACATACCAAACATGTGAATACCTTCATCATGTATTCTCTTGAAACCTGGTAATTACTTTAATTACCATGAAACCTTATTGAAAACATGAATGCTTCTAAATTCCTTAAATAAAATATTGATTATTTTATATATTCCATAAAAACAGATTTTTTTTTAAAATCTATCGATGATATCAGAAACCACTTGTTAGACAAATAATTAATTGTTTCCAAGGTATTCAGTGTTATCCAATATATATTATCTGTATAAATCATAACTTTATTAAAATATAATTATCTTAAAACCATAAAAATATTAGGGGTTATATTTCTCTTAATCATGTGTTTTCCAAAAAATTCAACTTTTCATTGAATCATTTTTCTTGGAAATCGGTACCGTTCATCACACTCTTCTAAATCATTAATGAAAAGTTTCTATTATAAAATCCTTATAAATTTCATAATTTTTATAACCGGGATATCATTGAAAAAATAATCAAATGAAATAATTATTTAATATAAACACATGAACATTAATCACTCCACTTCATTTTTGGTAATATTATAATCTTGACCATGATCTATTAGCTACTTTTTAGGTATATTCATTTGATTCTTGGGGTATTCATTACTGTTGTTCCCTATCTCCTTACAATAATAGTATTGTACATAGGAATGTCTTTCTTTTCCATGAAATCATTATAATGGTCTCCTTTCCCCCAAAAAATTAAACAAAATACTTTTAATTTTAATAATATACCAAGGTGTTTCGTTCCACAAGTATCACATGTTGGAAAATCCTTCTTTCCCTTATTCCCTTTATCTATCTTTTTTTGTTTCGTCCCCTTCTTCCATTTCTTCCCTTGAAATCCATAATGCTTATAGAATTTTGTCATTATATTTTTATAACAAGATACCATTTCTTCATGTGATGAAAATGTTGGGTAGACTAGTTTCCTTTAAAATATTGTCTTAATTCGATCAAAGTAATGACCATTATTACTCTTTGGATTATTTGTATTGATGCAGTTCCCATTCCTTCTACAGGGTATCCTTTCTCTATGATGGAATACACTAGATTAGATCGTATCATTATGAAACATAATGTATAATACCAAAACTAGAGAAATTATAAACCTAAATTGAAAAATCTATGCATAGTAAATCTCATAATCATAAACATGGTTTCTAAAAGGATATATTTATTTTATAATCCATTATAATGGATTGTAATGAAAATGTTTATTATTCTAAGAATATCCCCAAGGAGTGTCAAACCAGATTCATAGTAATTCCTATTGTCATCTATCAGGTAAAGATTGTGTCAATCCCAATGTTCCATTTTTTGAGTTATTACCCCTAGGTAGATCTATTCCAGAAGCACATCTGTTTGTAGTATCCAGAAAAGGGTGTAATTTCAGTGAAGAAATAAATATTATCTTCTGTAAAAAATGGTTGTTATTCTATACTTATCCTAAAATTTTATAATAGGGTTATGTTTAATAATCTATTTTTTATTAATATAGTTCCCAAGGTTTTTACTAAACTTCATCTAAAACCAACTATAACAACCATGACCCCTATAGCCTTGAGATGATGTACACTTTATTACATTGGCATAAGATATAAGGGATCACATATAAAAGGACTGAATAGTTTAGTAATTGGTAAAATATATACATAATTGTGTCTTGAATTACATTTAAATACATAAATTATAGCATTTCCTTTTGAGAATATTGTTATTCCCTTTATGAATATACATGCTTATCATTCAAAGTACACATCATGGATTCTGGAGAAAGGGAACAAAATAATGGTGAGATAAAATGCTTCATATGTTTTTATTACAACAAAATATATCATGAATCCATAATGATAATCAACATGGAATGTTAAATAACTAAACATAAATTCAATTTGAATAATTTAACTATTATGATTAGATACAAAAAAATCAATATGGGAAGGTGAATAACTACAAACACATTCCATTAATCAATATTTGAGAATTAAAGGAATCCATAGATAATACCAAAGAGAAAATATCATAGATAATTATAAAAATAGGATTCTAAATAAAGAAATTAATAATTATTGGATATCATGAATCAAGAACATGATACCTATACTGCTAAGATCTATCCTCAAGAGAGTTTAAAACTACTAGGTTAAAGCCATCTGATTTGGACATCTAGTGTATATCATGAGACCCATAGATAAATTAAAGGGGTATCGATAATGGGGAATCACTCATGTTTTCATTTCCAAAAAATTCCTTATATATCTAATGATCGATTTAATTCATAAAAGATGTTCCTTATCATCAAATATATTTATAGAGTAATGAATACAAATATATCAATATTTATCTACATAAAAAATTACATTAAATTTAAAACACCATATATAGAAGTGATATATAGTTTAAGAAATAAACACATCAATGATAAATAATACGGATATTTATAGAAAATTTAATATCTAATGATCACAGGTAAGTTAATATTTTTAGGGAATGTTAATGTCTAAAAAATAAATTAGGGAAGTGATCTCAAATAAAATATTTGATAAAAATAATTATAAACCATCAAAAGGAACAATCATGATGGTATCAATAAAACACTATACCTAGTATATTATAAATTAAATAATGGGTTGTTGTCATTAATGAATATAAATACCATAAAAAATATCTTGAAAACATTCATGAGGAAAATATCATCTTTTATTTTGAAAATATAATTTTAAAACGAAAATGTTCAAAAATAATTTTGTAAATTTTATTCAAATAAAATTTGAATAATTGTCAAATAATATTTAAAACATTGATCATTCATGACTATGTAAAATTTTAATCACGTCGTCCATGTCACGACCCTACCTCACCAAAAAGGAGGGAAGGGTCAGTAGGTTGTGAGGCCCTTCATTCTTTAAGTTGAAGGAGAGATAATGACCCCTGAAACCCATCTTCAATAGGTCCCGGAGTGGCGACCATCACTAAGGGTATAGAATTACACAATAAATGGAAGTAATTACCATTTTCATTTAATAGGATTGTTAGATAAGATATTAAATCCCACAACACCAAAACTGAAAGTAAAATTAAAGCCAAGAGCCATTCCCAATGCATGTTACAAAAGTAAAATCCACAATGTATAAGGAGACTACAAAGAAAAAAAACCAAAGGAAAGAACAACAACAACTACAATGATCTGTCACAAGGTCTAAGCTAGAATGACCCAGCACGATCCCTGAAGTCTTCCTGGAAACCTGAAAGTAGTTTTATATACATAGGGTGAGCATACAAGTATACTCAGTAGGGAAAAACCAAAGACTCTCATGCACAAGTTTGGAGGCATACTAATGCCCTGTGAGAAAAGAGATAACCAAGCACCTAGCAAGGAAACTAATCACCCAAACCTCACCAAGGTACACTCCCCAAATAACACAGGTCAAGTAATGTATAGTAATAGCACATCGATGTTTTGGGTACCCCACGCCACTTTCCCACTGGTTATTGAAGACATCCTATGCATAAGACCAATCCCTCGATTCCCATTGTAGTCCCACTTCCATACCCCACCCGCACACACCTATGCCACAACCTCACTGTAGTCCCACTGCCAAACACCACCCGCCGACACCTGGGCCACAACTATCACACATAACCATGCCTGAAAACACCTAGGCCAGAACAACCACTGCCACGCCCGAAGACACCTAGTCCTCATCCTGAAGATACATGGGAAACCACATACCTGCACACACCTGGGACAACCACCACACTACCCTGCCCGAATATTTTTGGGCTAATAAAGGACTTCAGTCCATCAAGACCTACCTGAAGATACTTGGCCTATCCGGGAAAGGGAGCAGAAAGGAGCTAATAACCAGCCACTAATAGAAGTGTTTGTAAAAACACCCCCCTGAAATGGGGGTGTTCGGCACTAAGTGATCAAAATGGGTGGGGAGTGAATAAGAAACACAAAATCTACAATTATATGTATGGGTAACAAGCACTCACCCAATCTAGGTTTTTCTTCATCCAGCCTAAAGAACACTATTCTTACTATTCATTCATAAGAGGAGAGAACATCACCCATTCCCAAGTCACAACTCACACCAAACCAAATCCCCATGTCCCATCCTTGTTTTCTTGTTTAGTATTAATGTTTAAATAAGTTTCTTCACCTACATGGGAAACTAGCAAGTATAAGCACAAGCCAAGGAACGAAAGTTACAACCAACAACAATTTAGGCATTCATATCTAGTTCTATTGAAAAGTCGCAACAACAAAGGGATAAGGGAGATACCTCGAAGTACTGGAACCAAAGGAAACCCCAAGATATAGCCCCATGTACCCCAACATCCAGGGGCCAATGGTTTCTCAACAATAGAGGATTCCACCCCAATTCGTGATATAAACAAAGTAACCACGTGGACTCAATTTCACAACTAAAGAAACCATAGAAACAGGGGATCCCATCCCCGTCCACATCACCTAGCAAAACTAAGCCCGTGAAAGAAACAACTAAACCAATACCAACATCACATGGCATACTCAACAAGCATTTTTATATTTAAAAGATTTAACACACTCCATGATTTCAATTCCTCCATGCTTTAACCCGGGTTATCACAGGAAAGGATTGATCCTAGTGCATTCAATTTATTTAGCTGAATATATGTGATTAAACAATTTTCTTTACAGAACCAACACAAAAGGTAAGGGTTTATTAGTTAAAAGAGAGAAACCACCAATGGCCATGATTTTCAGTAGGATTTATCTGCACAATTGAGAAATCATTAATCATGAAAGATGAGAAAAACAGAACAGAATCATCGATCACACCCCGCCCCTTCATTATTTAGAATACATTTATTATATTCATTAAAGTTGGTTCATCCAATTCAACAGAAGCAGTAGCGTACCCACCCCGCAAGATACACAGAAAGGAGAGACGAAGGTGAAACCCTACAGATTGATCAACAATCGAAGTTTATCTTCAGGTGCGAGGAAGGGGATGCCCAAAATGCAGGGGTGGGACCTCGAGATGGCGATCAGATGAGTGATCGAGAAAAAGAAACCCAGGGAGAACCCTTTAGTTTATAATGGTTGGGGAAAGTTGAGATACAGAGATCAGAACTCAAAACCGCGTAAGGAGTGGGGTCGTGGGATGACCATGCGGTCCCACAAATCATTAAAGGGTCCTTGCCTTTGGGTGCGGATTAAACTGACACAAACAAGGGTACCTCATTATTAATGTAATGCCATTAGGCGTTAATGGGATTTAAAACAAGCTTAAAGGGGTCAAAATAGGGATTAAAACCCAATTCGCGCAAAAAGGAGGTGCTACTGGAAAACATGTGGGGGTAGGCATGAGCCACCCGTAGCTCTCAGCTACCGGTGGCTGACAGAAAATGGTAGCCGAGTGCTACCTGTGGGTGAAAGTGACCTGTAGCCGAGAGCTACCGGTTTGATGAGGCTACCAGTAGCTGAGAGCTACCGATGGCTGAGAACTACCGGTAGACCAAGGCTACCAGACCACCCAGAATGCCTTAAACATCAGATTTTACCAAGTAATGGACCCCAAAAACCCGGGCCATTACATCAGATACCTCTCAAATTATTCTCTCCCTAGAGAATCAAAACAACCCAGAAGGAAAGAGAGGGTCCGAACCACCACCTCGGAGAAAGAAACCTCTTAGGAGTGATCCTCATTGTTAACTAAAAACACCCCCTCTTAAGAACCAAGCTACATACCACGTTCAAACTTTCTAGTCATATGGGTCGGGGGGTCCCTTCCCCCATGTCAAGATACTATTCTCTTTGGGTGGCATTGAATCGCCTGCACGGGTATAATCACATCCACCTTAATGCGTCTAGATTAGGGGTTGGGTCCTCCCCTCCCCATAGCCAGTACTTTTCACACATTCAGAGAAGAAAAACATATTTCATAGCCAATTAGGTAAAATGGTCCACCATAAAAAATATAAACAGAACAATACAAAACATAAAACAACTCTGGGTACTGGGCATGCATCAATTCTTCCGTCTCCCATGTACTATCCTCAAGCCCACCATGTCTCCATAGCACACGAACCAAGGGAATGGTTCACCCATGAAGCACCTTGTCCTCGTGATCCTTGATCATCACTGGTCTTTCCATAAAGGTCACGTCGTCCTCGATGACTATCTCTCCCTAGACGAGAACATGTGAATCGTCATGCAGATACCAACAGAGCTGGGACAGATGGAAGACATCATTTATCCTCAGTAGCGACGGTGGTAACTCTAGCTGATAAGCCACTTTGCTGACCCGCCATAACACTTCGAAGGGCCCGATGAAACTGGGAGAAAGATTACTCCCCTTGCCGAACCTCCATTGTGCACGCCGAGGGGAGACCTTCAAGAACACGTGGTCTCCAACCTTAAAATCCAAGGGCCTTCTCCTGCCAGCAGCATATGACTTCTGTCGGTCCTGGGCCGCCTTCATCCTTTCCCGTATAAGCTGAACCTTCTATGTCGTGAACTGCACCACCATCAGGCCAAGGATGCCTGCCTCTCCAACTTCAGTCCAACACACATGTGAGCAGCATGGACTCCCGTACAAGGCATCAAACAGGTCATTACCAATGGTGGAGTGATAGATAATATTTTAGGCAAACTCTACTAGAGGCAAGTGTCGCACCCACGATCCTCCTGATTCCAGAACACATGCCCACAACATATCCTCCATGTTCTGGATGGTGCGTTCTGTCAGTCCATCTATCTGGGGATGGAAGGCAGTGCTAAGACTTAGGTGGGTGCGAAAGGCATGCTGAAATCCTATCCAGACTCATGAGGTAAACCGTGCATCCCTATCTAAGACTATGGACCTCATAACTCCGTGCAACCACACCACCTCATCCACGCACCTTCATGCTAAATTATCCAATGCACTCGACTCCTTAATAGCCTGAAAGTGGGACGATTTCATCAACCGGTCCACCATTACCCAGATGGAGTCGTATCCCCCTTGGACCATGGGTAGTCCCGTGATGAAATCCATCAACATATCCACACACTTACACTCAAGTACATCTAGAGACTGCAGCAGACTGCCTGGAACACAGTTTTCATCATTCACTTGCTAAAACACTAGGCACTTGGCCACAAACTCTACCACTACTCGCATTACTCCAGGCCACCAGAACTATCTATTCATACCCTGGTACATCTTGGAAACTTCTTGGTTTACCGCTAGGGGTGAGTTGTGGAACTCACTAAGAACCTTTTCGTGCATCACCTATGGAACAAATAACTTTCCCCGAAAAAGCATCCGGTTTTGACCATCCTCTGTCCACCCTTATGGAGCATTGCTTTGGTCAACTCAGTCATGCATCACTTTGTAATATAGGTCTCCCCACTGAGACTCCTCCACTTTCTGCAACAGAGAAGACTACACTATCATATGATACATGAAACCTCTACCACTATCCATCCTCACATCCAGGTGCAAGGAATCCAACTCCTCCATTGCCTTCCAGGTGCCTTCTGACTCTCGGACTACATCCTTCTGTGACCTCTTGTTCGAGGCAGCATCCACTACAATCCATTTCCCTAAAGTGTATGAAATATCGAATTCATAATCATGGAGGAACTCCACCCACCTTCGCTGCCGTAATTTTAGGTCCTGTTGGGAGAAGATATACCTCAAGCTTTTGAGATCCGTGAAGACCACAAAGCATTATCTGATGAGGTAATGCTGATATAACATTAGTTCTAAAACAGCCTCTGAAAGTTCCAGATCGTGGGTTGATCAATTATTATCAGGAGGGCGTATCTTCCTAGACCCATAAGTGATCACCCCTTGTTTCTGCATCAACACACATCCGAGGCCTTGCCCTGAAGCATCACAGAACACCTCATATGCCGCCCCTTCATCGGGTAGTCTCAGAACTGGGGCACTATCCAATTTCCCCTTCAGATAGATGAAGGATGCCTTGAACTGCTCACTGCATATGAAAACCTGGTCCTTCTTTGTCAAGGCTGTCAATGGGGCTGCAACTCGGGAGAAGTTGGGTACAAACCTCTGATAGTAACCCGCCAGCCCGAGGAAACTACAAACCTCTGTCACATTCTTGGGTACTGCCCAATAAACCACCACCTCAACCTTGGATGGGTCCACTGCTACCCCCCTCTCGGACACTACGTTTCGAAGGAAGTGTACTTCTCGCGTCCAAAACTTCCATTTCGACAGCTTCCCATAGAGCTAGTGCTGTCGGAGAACCTCTAAGACCGTCCTCATATGCTCTGTGTGGTCCTCCTATGATCTTGAATAGATCAGGATGTCGTCGATGAACATGACTACGAATAAATACAGGTATTCCTAGAATATGGAATTCATAAGCCCCATGAACATAGCCGGGGTGTTTGTAACACTGAAAGGAATGACTATGAACCCGAAGTGCCCATATCTGCACCTGAAGGCCGTCTTTGAGATGTCTCCCTCCTTCACCCTCAACTGGTGATATCCAGACCATAGGTCGATCTTCAATAAGCATCATGCCCCTTTTAGCTGGTTGAAAAGATCATCTATCCTTGGAAAAGGGTAGAAATTCTTGATCGTCACCTGATTCAACCTCCTGTGGTCTATGAACAACCTGAGACCACCATCTGCCTTCTTTGAGAACAGTACTGGAGAACCCCATCGTGACACACTTGGTCGAACATAACCCCTCTTCATTAGATCATCAATCTGAATCCGAAACTCCTGTAGCTCCGAAGGTACCATCTTGTACGGAGCCATCGAAATCGTACGAGCACCAGGCTGCAAGTATATCTCAAACTCGATATCATGTCGAGGTGGTAGAGTCATTACATCCTTAGTAAATACGTCTATAAACTCAATGATGAGCCCTGGTACTTCCACTATCTCAGCATCTACTGACTCTACTGACAGCTCTACTAACAAGGAGAGGAGGGGTTCCTCTCACCTACTGCCCTTTTGACCGCTTTTCTCACCCCTGAAATTATCATGTCGGCCACCCATGTCTGATAACAAAACCCGTCCTCGGAAGAATTCGATGATGGAACATGCAGATAACAGCCAGTTGATGCCTAAGATTACATCGTAGGGCTGTATCTGTAGTATAAGTAGATCCCTGACCGACTGATGAGGCCCTATCATCAGTCTGCATCCTCGACAAACATATAACAAGTCGGTCTGACCTCTGACTGGTGTGCTCATCACCAGGGGAACTGGAAGTCTCTCGGCATCTAGACCCAGAGCACGGGCCAGACCAGGTACAACAAAGGAGTTCAATGCTCCGGCATCGAACAAGGCATAAACAAGGGTACCAAAAAAACTGATCATACCTCGAAAAACCTCTGGTCCCGCTGGAATTGCTACCTCTGCGTCATGCAACTGTCCACACCTAGCTCCTCTGCCCCTCATCTGTCGGCTACCTCCATGACCATGCCCTGGTTGAGGTCCCCGAGGAGCGCCCTGAGTTAAGCCTCCCCTGCAACATCTACCCTAGGAGGAGCTGAAGCTCGCTGCCCCTGCTGCTGATGCTAAAAGGGCCTAGCTGGAAGCTGCTGCTCGGGTGGGTGCTGGGCCTGTCCACCACTGCCATACTGAACTCGGTCCGGGCACAGGTTCTGGAGATTTCCATGGCTCCCACAGACGAAGCACCTCAGCATTGGGCCCGAAGGGAAGGGGCGAGGACTGGGGGACTGAAAGTAGAACTGCTGCGGCCTGCTCCCTACTGTTCGGAACCTTGAGGGTCCCGATGCGAGAGGTCTGGTGTGGACGGCCTTTCCCTTTGACAGGCGTAGCTGAATCCCTTCTTGTGACACACCTCCCAGCATGTGCATCCTCTCCACCACCTCCGCCATCTTCTGGAAATCGAAGTATGTCGGCAAGGTGAAGGGGGTAACAACGTACTAGAGGGAAGGTCGGAGCTCCTCGTCTAAATGCCTCGCCTGAGACTCCTCATCCAGAAAGAGGTCCGGAGCAAAGTGGAGGAGATCATTGAACTCCATCCACAACTCCCATACCGACATGATCCCTTGATGGAGGGAGAGTAGCTCCTGCCTCTTTTTTGCCTTCATCGTAGAAGAGACGAATTCCTCCCGGAACTCCTTCTCAAAATCACCCCACGCCACCTCATCCTCTCTGCTCTCCCCCAGGTAGAGCGTCCACAACTGAAGAACCGCTCCCCACATCTCGCTGACGGCCAGAGGAACCCAGTACTCGGTCGGAGCCTGGATCTAGCTGAAGACTATCACTAGATCCTCTAGTCAGCCCTCTGTCTTCATGTTAGGGGTATTTCCCTCGTAATTCTCGAGGGTCTGTCACTGGATGGCTCGAAGTGTCTTCTGCCACTGGTCATCCTCCTCCTCTCAATCATCCCTTTTTTGATCGGCCAAGTGAACCTCTTGGGCCTTGATCTCCCGTACAACCCGTTGTCATCTCCCAGGTGACATAGCTGCAAGGTAAACATGGAATGCCTAAGCCCAAGTAGTGCTGAATATTGTTCTTAAAACTTCTTAAACATTTTATTTATTTAAAATTCCTAAAACACCCAAGAAACACGATAACACAAGTAATTATGTTTCATGTACCTTTCCTAGGGTCTCTACCTTGCAATCAGCGTGGCCTCACTTGGTCATTCAGTAGGTCCAGAGTCCTTGCATCAGATCACGGGGGGCCCTAAAATCCCATGTCCTAACTGGTCTTCCTTGGCCTAATTCACACACCAAGGTCACCCCACATTGTTACCCTACCATCCCATGGAATTCTGAATGAGCCTAAATCCAGACTCCATCCTATCCCTCAACCCTGCGCTCTGATACCATTCTGTCACGACCCACCTTCACCAAAAAGGAGGGAAGGGTCAGCATGTTGCCAGACCCTTCCTTCTTTAAGTTTAACGAGAGATAATGAACCCCGAAACCCACCTTCAATATGTCCCATAGTGGAGAACAAAACCAATGGTATATAATTACACAATAAATGTAAGGCATTACCCTTTTTCTGTTAATAGGATCAGGAGATATGATAGTAAATCCCACAACACCAAAACTGAAAGTAAAAGTAAAGTAAAGAACCATTCCCAATGGATATTACAAAAGTAAAATACAAAATGTGTAAAGAGACTACAAAGAAAAAAAATACCAAAAGAATTAACAACAGCAACTGCAATGATCTGTGACAAGGTCTGAGCTAGCACGGCCTAGCACGATCCCGAAGTCCTCCTGGAAACCTGAAAGCAGTTTTATATACGTAGGGTGAGCATACAAGTATACTCATTAGGGAAAAACCAAAGACTCTCGTGCACAAGAGGGGAGGCATACTAATTCTCTATGAGAAAAGAGATAACCAAGCACCTACCAAGGAAACTAACCATCCAATCCTCATGAAGGAACACTCCCCAATTAATGCATTTCATGTAATGTATAGTAATAGCACATCGATGTTTTGGGTACCCCACGCCACTTTCCCACTGGTTATTGAAGACATCCTATGCATCAGACCAATCCCGCCATTCTCATCACAGTCCCACTGCCATACCCCACCTGCACACACTTGGGCCACAACCTCACCGCACTCCCACTGCCAAACCCGGCCCGCAAACACCTTGGCCACAACTGTCACACGTAACCACACCTACAAACAACTAGTCCAGAACAACCACTGCCATGCCCAAAGACACCTAGGCCTCATCCCGAAGATACTTGGGAAGCCACCTGCCCGCACAAACCTGGGCCACTAACCACACTACCCTGCCCAAAGATTCTTGGGCTAATAATGGACTTCAGGCCATCACAGCCGACCCGACGATACTTGGGCTATCTAGGAAAGTGAGCAGAAATGAGCTAATAACCAGCCACTAATAGAAGTGTTGGGAAAAAAACCCTCCGTACATGAAATGGGGGTGTTTTGAACTAAGTGCTTAACTTGGGTGGGGTACGAATAAGAAACACAAAAACTACAAGTATATGTATGAGTAACAAGCACTCACCCAATCTAGGTTTTTCTTCAAACAGCCTAAAGAACACGATCCTTACTATTCGTTCATAAGAGGGGAGAACATCACCCATGCCCAAGTCACAACTCACACCAAACCAAATTTCCATTTACCATACTTTTCTTCATGTTCAGTAATAATGTTTAAATAAGTTTATTCACCTACATGGGGAACTAGTAAGTATAAGCACAAGCCAAAGAAAAAAAGTTACAACCAACAACAATTATGTCATTCACACCCGGTTCTATTGCAATGTCGCACAAAAAAAGGGATAAGGGAGATCCCTCGAAGTACTGTAACCAAAAGAAAACCCCAAGATACAGCCCTGTAACCCCCATGATCAAAGAGCCAATGGTTTCTCAATAACAAAGGATTCCACTCCAATTCATGATATAAAAAATGTAACCACACGACCTGAATTTCACATCTAGCGAAACCATTGCAACAGGGGATCCCATCCACATCACCCAACAAAACTAAGCCCGCGAAAGAAAAAACTAAACCAATACCACTATCACAAGGCATACTCAACAGGCATTTTCAGATTTAAATGATTTAACACACTCCATGATTTAAATTCCGTCGTGCATTAACAGGTGTTATAACAGGAAATGATTGTTCCTGGTGCATTCAATTTATTTATCTGAATATATGTGATTAACCTATTTTCATTACATGACCAACACAAGAGGTAAGGGTTTATTAGTGCACAGAGAAATACCACCAAATACCATGATTTTCAGTAGGCTTAAGCCACACAATTCAGAAATCATTAATCATGAAAGAGGAGAAAAACATAAAAGCATCATCAATCACACCCCTCCCCTTCATTCTTTAGAATCTATTTATTATCTTCATTAAAGTTGGTTCATCCAATTCCACAGAAGCTATAGCATACCCACCACACAAGATACACAAAAAGGAGAGACGAAGGAGAAACCCTACAGATTGATCAACGATCGAAGTTTATCTTCAGGCGTAAGGAAGGGGATGCCCAAAATGAAGGGGCGGGACCTCGGGAAGGCGAGAAGACAAGTGATAGAGAAAAAGAAACCCAGGGAGAACCCTTTAGTTTATAAGGGTCAGGGACGGTTGATATACTGAGTTAAGAATGCGAAACCGCGTACGGAGCAGGGTCGTGGGTTGACCACACGATCCCACACGTCATTAAAGGGTCCCCGCCTTTGGGTGCAGTTTAAACCGACAGACACCAGGGTACCTCATTATTAAATAAATTTCATTAGGCATTAATGGACTTTAAAACCAGCTTAAAGGGGTCAAAAATGGGTTTAAAATCCAATTCGCGCAAAAAAGAGGCGCTACTCGAAAACCGATGGGGGTAGGAAAGAGCCACTTGTAGCCGAGAGCTACCGGTTTTCCGAGGTGACCTATAGCTGAGAGCTACCGATTGTCGAGAAATACCAGTAGAAAAAGGCTACCAGACCACCCAGAATGCCTCAAACATCAGATTTTACCAAGTAATGGTCCCCAGAAACCTGGTCCATTATAGTCCATGTTCAAACAATGATTCATTTTACATTTTTGTTAGAAATTTAAACTGGCCTTGTTTTGAAAATGAAAAAGTGATTCATTTGGTATTTTTTTGTAAAAATATAAATTGTTAAAATATTTATTTAATAAATTATTTGTAAAAGGTTAAAATATTCTATATTTTTTTTAAAAATATGTTTTTTTAAAAAAAACAAGATTTTTGATCGAAGATAAAAATGATGTTTTATTTCCTTTAAATCATTTTCTCAATTATTGTAAGTACCGAAGAGTGGTAAAATGGTACTATTACTTGAAAAAATCATGATTAAATAAGGAATAATAAAATTAAATGGGTTTATTATCCAGTGATAAAATCATTTCCTTCAATGTAAATTCAAGTATAAATAATCCTGATTAAAATGATATTGTGAAGTAAACCCTTACAAAGGTCATAATGATGATGTAAATATTAACCAATGTATTGATTATGTGTATTACATTTAAATCCATATAAAAAAATATGTAAATAAAAAAATATATATTCAAGAATAATTATTCACATAATATTATAATATAAAAGACAAAGAATGAGTTATATAGCCATGTGAAAAGAAATTGAGTTATGAAATTATTTACCACTTTGTAGCGTTTTATAAAAACACCTTTAGATTAAATAATTCAAATTGAAACATAAAATATCATGAATTAGGAATTATTCATGAATTTACATAAACACTTTTCATTATATACGCTATATAATATAAAATAAGTGCATAACATTACAATGTGACTCAATGGATGGAAATTGAGACGAAGTCAATTACCACATGATTCCTTTTAGTTAAATGTCATTTAAATACCATTATAGAGGTTTTAAACATGTTATAAGTCTATAATTGAATAATATTAATATTTATAATATCATACATGGACCTTTTATAACCACTTATCACTCATTCGTTAATAATTTTTCATTGTTTTCATTGTTTCAATGGTTACTTGCTGTGTTTTCTCATTCATGTATTATCATTAAAGATCATTTTCTTCGGAATATTATAAATTTACATAATCTCAAGAATAATAATTATTACATAATTATGATATTTATAGATAAATTATATTTTTAAAACCAATAATTAAATATGATTTTAATAAATTAAATGTGTTATGATCATGGAGATGGTAGGCTTTACGTACACATGTGCAACGTTTCCATGTCTTAATGATCATTATAGAAATGTAGTAAGTAATATTTTATCATTAAATATAGATAATAATATCATAAATACCATATTATTTCATTAAATATAATTATATATAAATTATCTATGTAGTGTAGTGATGCAAAGAGAGTCACACTGCTTTATAAAGGCAGTAGTCTACACTTACACAAATGATGTTATCATATTAAAGTGAGTGAAAAGCTAACAAATAAAATTTTATGTTATTTTTTAATAATTAAAAATATTTCATAAATATCATAAATATCATAATTATGTAATTTATATCAAATATAATAAGAAATTTTATCCTTATCACCTTTTAAGTAGAGCGTTAGTGAAAGATGAATGATATCGGTTCGCGAGGTGGTAGCCTGCCATACACACGGGTGATTTATTCGTATCCCCTATGGAATGGAATGTAAAAAAATTATATAAAATATAATTAACAAAAATCCGTAATTATATAAGAATATAATATATATACATTATATCCATCATCATACAAAACTGTGAGAGGATGTGATGGACAAACGAATGGCATTTGTTCGCAACATCGTAGTATACCTTACACACGAATGACGATTTTGTAACCCAGTTGATGGAAGTGGGTATATTTTTAGGTATTGTAAATATCATAACAACATATTAGTATATGTATGAAACTATGGTTATTATATCATAATGGTTTAGTAATAATTTAAGGAGGTGGAAGAAGAAAGGAAATAAAAATTCTCTTTGAATAATGTTACATCTTCTTCAGGTAACCTCCTTATGTTTTCACCAAAATCATTACAAGGTTGAATTTATTACAAAAAATGAGGCTTATAGGACGCGGAAATGAAATTTGGTATGTAATATTTTCAGTTATTTTTAGAACCAGAATGGTGTAAATTTATGAAGAAGGGAGAACATGGGGTGACCTTTTATAATTGAGGTGACTTTCACACATTTAAGTTTTTCAAAAGAGAAAGGTGTACCCATTTTTTTCTCATTTAAAGGGGTAATAAATAAATTATTATAGGTTATTATAAATTATAGGGTATAAATATTACCAAAAAATTTATTTTATAATTTTTTTAGTTCATTAGATTCTTTTTTTAGATTAATCACTTGTTTAATCCATTTTTACTTTAACTGTGGAAAATAATTTGTACTCTCTTCACAATTAATATTGTTAAAAAATTAATTTGAAATTATTTTATAATATAATTTAATCTATTTCCAAATATAGATGTAGATTTTTAAGAATCAATTCAAATAATAAGAAAATTTTAATTCCAAATTAACCCTACTGACGTGAATGGACAATGAGTCTTCAAAGGGAACATATTCAAAAGTTTAGAATGTTTGAATATAAAAAAGCAACATGAAATTATTAAAATGAATTAAATTTGATTAATTGATATGTAATTGAACTTATTTTAATTTTAAAAAATTTAGAATATAATATAACTTTATAAATAGCTTAAACAAAATGGAAGTCTTCAATTAAATTTTAATATTTTTCCATATACATTGAAAAAATGATACATTTTAGAAAAATCCAAAAAAAATTCACCTCAAGATAATTATTTATATATTTATTTCAAAAATTGATGTAATTTTAACAAATATATTTTCTAAAAGTGGTAAATGTTAATTTCAAATTATGTGTTCAAATCATGAATAAACCATTTTCAGGGAAAAAAAATTTTAAAAAAAAATTATTTTTCTTTTGAATTTTTTATTTAAGTTATATTCTATAGATAACAAAAATTTTCATAATTTATATAATTATATTCTTATCTACTAATATAAATTCATGTTTATAAAGTTATACAATAATACATTATATTTATACTCTGGGTTGCATGTTCAATAAGGTATCGAAGGAATTAAATTTAAAGAAATATATTTCATGGGTTATTTAAGATCAGTGTTGCATGACACATAAACTATAAAATATAATGTTGTTATTTTTTCATTTAAAGTTGTTACACATGGTTAATTTAATACCTAAATTTATAGTAGATTTACCTTTACATTTATATCTTTTATGTTAAGAATGTTGAATCTAATAGGGAATGGAAATACTTGTACACATACCAAGAAATATTCAATAACTCTCATTGGTAATGAAGTTGTTCGACTCTTGATATTTATAAACACTCTATTGGTTTTATGTATTCTTAATTTTATAGAATAATAAATGAAATAATTCATTACATTTATTGATTCACCTAAATCACCCTGTTCATTAGAAAATTAAATCTCTCATTTGGTGAAAGTAATATAAAACATATATAGATCTTGAAATTTATTATAAATCTATAGGGAAAAAATTGTATAAGAATTCTTATCTAATATTACCTCTTAATTTAATTATAACATCCTTAACCAAGTCAATATTTTATTGACTAAATTTTCATACCTATGAATTTATCAGATTGATTATAGAAAATGTGTATTTATTACCACTTCCTTGAATACTTCTATAATGAACAATTGTAATTTTTCTTCACTAGCTTTCTTAGGTTCTTTAGTCAATATAGGGAAGGGTGTATAGTGATGATTTTATTCCTCCATTTTTTCTTTCCCTTTTCCGTTCTATATAGGGGGTTTTTATATTGGTGATTTAGTTTCTTTTTCATAGGTTGGATTATTAGGTACAGTGGGTTTTCCACTTCCAGCTCCATCTTGATATCTTAATTCATAAAAGTTTCATAGCACCATTCCACTCTATAATGTAATATAATTAAAATTTATTTTAGGTATGGGAATATATTTAACCCTAATATTTAATGATCCTAAATTCATCAAGTCATTGATGGAAGTAATAATCTGGATATACTGTCATGGTAGCTCCGCCAGTGTCAATCCATTGGTGTTGAGTGTATTCTGTTGAGTTGCGTGAGTTGAAAAAGACATTTAAAAAACACTTTCATGGTGGGTTATTTATTATTCTGATATTGGTAACATTTATAAGACTTAGAAACACCTCTTTAAAATGGTTGAGGTTTAAAAGATGGTCGAAAGCCTTGATATAAACGTGCTCATTGATTCTATTGGATCCCATCTCTGAATTGAGTTTTAAAAATGTCTCTAAATCCATGTTTTTTTATTTTATAATCGTGTATGGTACATTGTATCACAACTATCTATTCCATGGACTTATGGAAATCCATCAATGATGTTATCCTGATAATATAATATAAGAAAAACTCTTGGGGGTGTGAGAGTTGATATTTCCAATATTTGGTTTTCATAATTAACTATACGACAATAGTGGTTAGTACATTATTTTTATTTTCAATTTAAGGGGAGATATAACTTTTTATCTCATTTAATACTCTCTCAATGGATATTATGCCACATTTTTGTTGTGTTTGGAATATCCTCACATTGATAACTCTAAAATTGGTGGGGGACTTTTATATAATTATCCACTATAGGAAGCATCTTATTTTTTTTTAATTTTCCATCAACCCTTGGTAAAATAATACAATGATATAGTGAGGTTCAAAATTTTAATTTGGTAAGGAATATTTATTTAGATTGAATCTTTCCTAAATCATATATAGAGTCATTCCACTTACATTCTTGATCCCATTGATCACTTTACTCATCATAGTGAACCTTTAAATGTCAATGTAATTATGTAGGAATGACTTATAAAATCCATCCCATATAGTAACCTCCCTAGGATGGTGGTTGTAGATCCATTCCTTCCCTAACCCTTAAAAATATAAGGTTAAGGCCTTCCATCTCAATTGATCATATGATACCCTGATTTGTTTGAAATTAATAATAAAATTTGAAAATTATCATTAAATTTATGTAGTGTCCTTACCTACCAATACATAAAGCATTGGTAGGATTTTTTTATTCCAATTACTAGTTTAAATTGTTCTAGATTATTAGGTTCTTGATGTCAATTATCACTTTTGAAATTAGGTGCAATAAGTTATCTTAATGTTTTATTTAATTTCATAAAATCCATTGTTAGGTTTTCACTCCCAAACAATACACACATGGAAAATGAAGTTCAAGATGAGGATCTTGCAAATAGAATTGTGATAAATTCCTTCTCCTATTTTTCTATGATATTAAGGTTCCCAGACTATATAGAATAGTAATATCAATATCAAATTAAACCTAATCAGGTGAGATGAGATACATTTGGATCTGTTCATTTGTTTAAAAAAATTTATAATCATATTTATAACACAAATACTAGCCTCCCCATAAATAGTTCTAGGTTTTATAATCACCTATCATAGGGTTTTCACCAATATAATATTATAATTTGAGTAAAATTTAATAGAATTAGGAATCATTTCTTTCTCTAAAGAGGATAGTATTATGGGTGTGTTTCTATTTGGTTTGGTGAATAAAATCAGTGAAAATTGTAATTGAATTAAATAGTATATGTTTTAAAATAAAATTTTAAATGTAATGGACTAAACTCTAATCACACACTTATCTATCCTATTAAATCAATATTCTAATTTATACTCTCTTAATTTATCTCTATTTAAGTGAAATCTAACTCAGTTTCCCTCACCATAAGAAAAGAAAGGTCTTTAATATAATTTATTTGGTGGTAAATATACACATTATATAATCCCATAAGATCGTGAATTCTACAAACTTTGGAAAATAATATACATAGAATAACAACTTTCAACAGGAATACAACAACATTATTAAAGACTTTCATAATATGCACATAAAATTCCATCATTCTTCTGAAAATGCACTGGATAATGTGGGGATGTACATATGAAATGGGTGATATATAAATCCTAGTGAGGAAATAAACAAATAATAATATAATTAATTTAGTATATGTGATCCAAGAGGCATATAAATTTAACATAATAGGGATGAGTATAATAATATTGAACAATGAGACATGATATTAAAAGATAAAATAAAGGAAACATAGGAATGTGGAGACAAAATTAAACATGACATCATAACATAGGTCATGTCTAACAACCGAGACATCATAAATTTGTTTATAATGTCCCAAAAAGGATTATGTTTACTCTATAATATCATACATGACGTCTCATAAGACTAAAACATTACCCAATGCAATAGATAGCTATTTGGGTGTACTGATCATTATCATATCACAAACATATATAAATGTTAACCATAAATTATAATACCCCGTGAATTTGTGAAATATATATTTTTTAACATATATTTAATCATTTCAATATTTTTCATTACACACAACAATAACTTTAAACGAAACATGAAATACTATTAAAATATTATTATTTATTTTAATAGTTATCACATTGCCATTAAATGGAAGATATGAATATGAATAGGTAAATTGTGAAAATATCTGTTTTACAGATTTATATATAATTAATTATTTTTTTACCAATTAACTATAAATAAAAAATAAAAACCCCATTTGAAAAAAAGAAATATTTTTTCTAAAAAACAATTTTATGATTATAAACATGTTTTTCCAAAATAAATTAAAAACCCATTTTGTGAATTAGTTTTTCCAAAATTATATACTACATTTCAATAAAATGTTTTACATCCATTTTATGTATTATCTGGATAAGATATAATAAAAAATCTAATTTTACACTTGAAAACTATATTTAAGAAAACAGTTTTGTCACCTTTTGAGAATTAATTTTAAAATAAATTTTTACCACTTTTATAAATTTTATTTAAAAAATAAATTTATTTTTTTTAAATATAAATATAAAAATTATCTAGGAGGGAATTTTAGATAATTTTTTGAACAGATAAAATCATTAATGAATAGTGAAAATACTTGTTTTTTATACGAATTGTCATTCCTTTTAATGAAATTAAAGACTTAAAAAATATTTTAAAATTGTTTTAAAAGTAACATTAGTTAAGTTATATTTATATATATATTAATCCAACCTTTTCCTTTTAATTAATTCCATAATTAATTTTAATATAAAATCTTTTTAAACTGTTGAATCTTTTCTCTTTGGAAAATTTATTTTTTGCCACATCTATGGGATTAATTTTAAAATAAATTTTACCTATTTTGTAAATGGAATGTGGGAAATGTATTAAATATTTATAATAATAATAATTTTTATTTTAAAAAAAGATTAAATTATATTTTTAACTATTATTATTAGTATAATTAGTTAAACTTAATTTCCATGATTAAGGTGAAAATCAGTTTACCCAGAGGTTAAACTAAGAATATAAGGGTTAAAAATGTCCCAAAACTTGTTCAAAAACCATTTTATGGATATATATAGACCATATAATCTCTATTGTTTTATAAATAACCATTCATGACCATTTTGGAATGTGAAAAACGAGGTTATACCTTTTTCTTTAAAAAAATTAAAATCTTGCCACTTATCTCACAAATTAAAGAACACACCCTATCCTCTCCTCTTTGCACATCCAATACCCATTGGTTTTGAAAATTAATGTAAAAATAAATTCACTAATTTCATATTCTTATATAATAATTTTTATTTTACTCATAAATCAAGCCTAATAACTCTTTTGGTGAAAACTAAAAGAAGTTGTCCTAAGAAGAGGTAACGTCCCTAACCAAGTGTTTTATTTTTATTCTTCATCCAGCCACTTCAATTAATATTAGACAATGTTTATATAATAAAAATAGTATATTAAATATAATTTTATATTATTATTTTAATTTCATAAACTAAACTTTTCTCCTATTTCATTAAATGGGATATGAAATCATCATTCATGTGTACGACAAACTACTGCATCACAAACCAATGAATTTTAATTTTTATCACCGCCTTTCATGGATGGATATAATTATGGATTTAATTTTTATATATGATATTTATGATATTATTATACCTTTTTAATTATAATATTTCATCCACATTCTTACCAGCCAACCTGTTTGGAAAATAACAATGTCTCTCGTGTATACGATGGACTATCACCATGCAAACTTATGTGATGTGATATTTATTTCTTATTTACTTAGTAGGTAATAATGATATATAAATTAATATATATAATGTTTTTAAAATATTTAAACTTATATAGTTATTATATTACATACACCTTCTTAATTTCTATTCTTTGGAGGATACGATAACGTCGTTTGTATGTATAGCAGACTACTACCTCCTGAAGTGATGTGATTTATTTTTCACTAAATCATTGGATGGAATATGATATGGGTAAATTTGATAAATATATATGTTATATGAAAAATAAAACTAATTATTTAATTTTAATATATTATTTACATTTCATTTATTTCTTCTGTTGAGGAAATGAAAATAGTATTAATGCGTATGTACGGTCTACCGTCTCCATTAACGGTCCATTTCATTATCTATATATAAATTTTATAGATTAATATAAATACATATATAATGGATATATAAAATATATATATAATGTTTTATATTCTCATGGTTTTTTAAACATTCTCAAACTAGGATGAATTAAAATAAATAATCAAAACAAACTCGAAAAACAAAGAAAAATCATCATTTGTGTGTATGACAGACAACCGCCTCACGAACCGATGTAATTCATTTTTCATCACCACATATCAAAGTGGGATATAATTATGGATTTATTATTTATTGTTTTTATATTTTATATTTATTATATAATTATACCTTTTTAATTATAATACCACATATACTTTCTTACCACTAATCCTGTTTGGAAAACAATAACGTTGCCCATGTGTATGGCGGAATACCTCCTTACAAACCGATGTGAAATGTTTTTTATTTATGATTTACATGGATGGTAATAATTATATATAAGGGAATAAATATGATATTTATAACATAATTATACTTCTAGAATTATCATATAACATATAATTCTAACTTTCCATTCTAAGGGGATGCGATAACATCATTTGTGTGTACAATGAACAACCTCCTCAGGAAATTATGTGATTCATTTTTCAAAATAATTTTTAATGGAATGTGGTTATGGTAAATTTAATTAATATATGTGATAAAAATGATATAAAAACGATTCAGTAAAGGTAATGTTATTTTATTTTATTTTATTTCATCTTTTTAGAAAATAGAAAACAACATTCATGTGTACGTACGACCCACCATCTCTATGAATGGTGTATTTCATCTTCCATATCTAAATTTTATAAATTATTATAAATAAATATATATAAAAAATATAATTAATTTATATGATGATTAAAATTTTCTATATTATGGGACCATGATCAAATTTTGAGGACCTAAAATAACAAATCAAAACATACTGAAAAACTAAAGGAGTTATTACTCAAACCATGATTTTAATAAGGAATTATTGATTAATGTGTAATAAATAGTCATAAATAAATCATATATTTTATGATAAATATTATCATGATTTGTTTATATATGTATAATAAACCTATATTTATTATACAAGTGATTTGAACATGTATGCTAGTAGTTGAGACTTAAGGTAATGAATTATTAGTGACTCTTCTATTTCTCAGATACATATTCCAATTCAGAAATAATTTATTTTTCATGGTGTATATAGAAAAACATTGACATGATATATCATGAATATACTTATTATAATTATATTTAATGTTTCAATTTATGTTAGTCTTAATTGGGGATCATGATTCAAACTGTTACTAATGCGGTAAAAGATTTTTGTCTCAATTTTCTTTTTTTTTTTGAAACATAGGTCATTTTATGCACCTATATTATTTTTTGAGGTGTATATACTATCCTTTAGAAATTTGATATCATGAATTTATTTATCCTCATGATTTTTCATGCATCATTTAATGTTATTATTTCATGGTGCTTATGATTCAATGTTGCCAAAGTGGTAATGGTTTTATGGTATAATCTCATCATTTATAAGGATTATTATTGTTTATGATTAAGATGATGATATATTATGACCCATATCACTAAAAACTCAAAATATTTATTCTTGTATGGTTATTTCATGAGAACACCCATTTTCACTTTGTTTTCCTTTCATTTTGTACCCAAGATTCAGAATTATTTTTTGAAACTAAACCAACATTGACAATCTCTTCGATCAAAAAACCCCCATTTATTCCATATCCATGTTTTATAAAAATGCTATCCAAAATGTCTTAAAATTTTAAAAATGATTTATTAATGAAATTCTTACCCATGTTTTAATTTTAAAAAGGGTTTTAATATGAATATTCATGTAATTTGTAGAAAACAATAACAATTTGGATTTTACTGAAAAAGTAAATGGTATAATTATTTTAACATGTTTTAAATGAATTGAATTTATCACAATCATAACCATTATTTTTTGAAACAATACTTTATAATTTATCAAGTTTATTTTAAAATAAAAGTATTTTTTAATTGTTTCATGTTTTGAAAGTTTTTTTTCAAATTTCATAAGATATTTTCCCAAGATATGTTTTAAATTATTTTTAAATATTAATTTATAAGTTTTCTAGTATTTTTTTTTGAAGGAAATGGTTTTGAAAATGTTTTATGTTTTAAAATTTTCTTTTTAAAGTGGAAAAGATATTTTCCACTAGAAATAATCTTAGTGATCTGTCAAAATAATTTCACATTTATGTTGATATGATTTGATGTTACTTATGATTTAGTAGGGATACGATCCAATGATAATATTATTATTCATTTTTATGGAGGGATGATGTTTACAATGAAGAGATTTTTATGAAATCCATTGACCTTAAATCAGTTATACCATTATAAAATGCTTATGAAAACTGTTTCTTTTTTTCCATGGGATATTATTTAATGAAATTATTATGATACTTGTTTCATGTACATAGGTTATGTTTTGATGAAATCTTTATGAAACCTATTTATTTTCATGGTTTCTGATAGGATAAATGTTTTATTATCTTGTCACACACACATATATGATTTTAATTATGTGATGGTGGTTATTTTATAACTAAGGATGATGGTTATGTTATAACCATAGATGGTGGTAATGTTATAACCAAGATGGGTAGGACCTATATCTCCCTCCAATGCAGTGTGTAAATATTGATATATTATGAGATAAACCTGAATGAAATGGGGAATGTACCCAATTTAATAAGAGACCTTTTAGACTATAAAAGTCATGGGTTTGAACCATGAATACTATTCTGGTTTGTAGAGTGAACCCATTCCATAATAATATCATTGTAAATAATCCATGAATACAAAGTAAATGATTTTTTTGATTCAGTTTATTCAAATAATCTATTTCTTATACCAATGTTTGATTATCATGGATCAATGATCATTGATTAAATTATTATTTATGTCTTATGTACTATGTAGATTTATACTAAGACTCATGTTTAAGATTTTTTATATGAAAGGTATGTATTTAAAATTTTATTGTAATGTTATTATAACCTTATTCTCATAATATAATGATTTATCCTCAATTTAACCTTATTGAGAATCCGAGCACACCATTTCTTATGTTTTATTCCCCATATTATACTAAAATGTGTTTTGTATGATATGTATAAGATGAGTGATAGTTATAAAGAACATATTGGGAGATGATGTAGCCCACTTATGGACTAGTTGTTTATGTGTCCATTTTTTCAAAGTCACATGACCTAAACTCTTCTGGCATAGATAATTATGTAATGTAAATAATATTTGTCTATTAATATATAATATCTATGTTTGAAAATCCAGGGTCCTTACATGAATCATACAATATAAATACGACTTTAGTCAATTTAATAACATGATAAAAGAGTGTGGGTTATATACAAGGAATTCTCCAATAAATTACGGATAGTTAGATTGAGTTTAACAATATTAAGTGGAAATAAGGATGGGTATTAACACTTAAAATTTTTGTCATAGAAATATTATAGGATAATTACAGCAGCATAATGGAGGTACATAAAGGTTAATGGAAGGTGTTAATGAGTGTTAAAAAGGTATATAATCAGAATGGAATTATAAAGGAATTATTTTTTATATTTAAGGACATTATCCTTCATGGAAAATTAGAAATTAATGGCATAAGATAAATATGGTTCTTGAATAAAGAAGAGAAGGAGAGGATACCATACAATGTGACGGTTCTTATAAATCATTGGGATAAGCTTCTTAAGGGTTAGGGTGTCCCTTATGATGAATATGAAGAGGTAAGGATATATTAATGTCATGATCCAAGGGCTTTTAGTTAATATTTATGGGTGTTTTTGTGGGTTTATATAGAATATGTAAGGACGATTCTTTATTAATTTCCACACCTAGGTTTTGGACTCTATATGATAAAGTAATCCAAAAAAAAATCATAACATGTTTTTCCAAATGGAATGTACCAAAGTGAAGTGGATTTCATTATATTAAAAGTTTAATAACCAAAATTATTAAAATAATACCCATGGTTATGTAGAAATGTGTCATGTTTACAAATAATTAATTTTAAAACATTAAAATATAATGTATGTTTTGGATGATTCATTAAGGGTTTACAAAAATAATAAAATAACCAAAAAAAACTATTTTAAATGTGTAATATATATTTGGAAATTTATAATCTATAATATTAATTACATCATTTTTTATATTTTATGATTTCATAATACTAAATGTATATTTATACTATATGTAATTTTTATCTAAAAAATCGGCCATCTTTGAAAATTATGGAAAAATCACTGTTGGATAATTTTGTTGTTTTGATTTCAAAAAAAAAATATTTTATCCTACTAACTCTATAATTATTATAATTTACACTTTTAAATAAAATATACACATTTAATAAAAAATATTTGGATTTTGATAATAACAGTTTTTGGATCCTTATATTTTCTTGACTTCATAAAAATATATTATCATATATATTTAATAAAAATTATTTCAAAATAACATTTTATTTAAATAATTATTTAATTAAAAAAAAATAGTGACTTTATTGAAACAATATGTATTATAAAAAAATATAATTTGTCTTTCATCGTATCGAAATCTAATTTTTACGAAACTCATTATATAATCAATTAACAAGTAATATTAAAAAATGATAAACAAACTATTTTATTAGTTAAATGAAAATATATGAATTGAGACTATTGTTATATAGATACAAATCTCCTAATTACACTAGATAACTCCATACGGGTAAGTTGTGTGATTTTTTGATTTTATAGGGGTGGTTCAACATACAAGGTTTCATTGTGATCTCGATGATTTTGAACTTCACTCATAAATAAGTAATTTCAACATTCATTATTTAATGTTGGATTTTTATTGATCAATGTAGAATCCTAGTGAAGATTTATATCTTGTATGCCTTGATAAGTTTGCTTCATAGGGTATTATTCTACTAGTCGAGGACACCACTTATTTTTTCAGTACCAACTAGATTTTATTATAAAACATAATATATAAATATTAATGGCCATTGTAGAACAACTGTATTATCAATGGTTATAATGATTAATATTTATTTAAATTTATAAGACCACTTAACTATTAGAAATAGATCAATTATAGCATGGGTTTTCCATAAAATAATTACTTAATAATGCATTTATTTCTTCTAAATGTGTGAATTTAATTTATAAATGGTTTGTTCGTTACACACCTACAATTTTTAGATTTACTGGAGAGATAAAATATTCATTGAAACCTCCAATATCACAGACAATGTAATAAGAGATATCTTATTACAATTAAGTCATCCCAAAACTCGTGATCACAAGTAATTTTTTAAGTCCTAAGTGGCTTGTGTGTGTTATCCAGTGAAGAAGGGAAGATGAATTTAAAATACAAGAAATAGGAAATATCATTCTGTGTATACCCTTTAAATGAATCCAAAGATAAAACCAGAAGTTATCAAACAAGTAAAATTTATAGTTCATTTATAGGGGATGGGGAGAATCTCCAATGCTCATATACTAAAGTATTGGTGTCCCATAATCAGAGTTATTAAAAAATATAAATAAAGGTATGTAATAAATAGTATCCACAACGAGTGTTTATAGAAAAAAACCTAGGAATGAGAGAGTGTGTGTATATTAACTTCAGTACAGTGATTTGTGTGTTACATGAATAAGAATACATAGAGATACTTTACATGCTTCAAGATTCACCACATGAGCAGTTTAGGTATCTTCGACTTCTTTGGGTAACTTAAATAATGTTCTCATTTTCATTGTAGATTAGTGTGTTCTTTGTCATTGGATTATTGAAATGTTTCCAACATTAAGGCTATGGATTATTCATTTATAGAATGTTTTCATGAATTATTCAATCATGTAAATTATTCCCTCTTATTATTTAGTTCTGTTATGCATTTTGGTAAAAATTAGGATAGAATATTTTAGTGCTTCATGGATCTAATGGAAAATAATGATATAATTTATGTGATTTTTTAGTGATTTACATTATTAATGGATCTTCAGTGTTCCAAGTGGGATTGAAAATATTGTTTTCATCCCCAAACATGGGTTTTATAAAATTTGGGCATATACTGACACAGGGGATTGTAATCTTGATCATGCATGTCGGTGGATTCTAGAGGTTAATATTGCGCGAAACATGGCATAAGGATGGAAGTCTGCACTACACGTGGAATTAGTGGAGCTAGTGAAATTTTTTAATAGAATTACTAATCCAATTAACATACATGTGGAAGTAGTTATGAGATCAAGCTATGGTGGTTTGGGTGAACAATGGTGAAGAAATGTGTTTCCATTTTTGATTTTGTTAGAACTGATCCAAATGAGAACACAAGTACCGGTGATCAAACTTGGGTGAAAAATTAGTGGATCT
This sequence comes from Viscum album, assembly GCA_963277665.1. Lineage (NCBI taxonomy): Eukaryota > Viridiplantae > Streptophyta > Magnoliopsida > Santalales > Viscaceae > Viscum > Viscum album. The sequence continues at coordinate 1,685,530,780 of OY728147.1, read as the reverse complement.
AGTATGTTTTCCCATACGAGAATTGGATTTTCAAAAGAAATTATTTGAGAAAAATGACTTCCTCAGAACTCATGGCTCAATGAACAAGGAATTGTCATTGATTTGGTTATATGAGTATTGAAGTAGTGGAGATTTTCATACATAAGGGAGTTTGAGTAGCTATACATGAATTATTTAGGGCTATCAATATTCTTGGGGTTGAACATGAGGAGTAGTATGTTGATGTGGGCCTTTCATAAAACATGTTGTGTATGACCTGATTATTGATTCTACTATTGTATGGGTAAATAACCATGTCCTAGCATGTATTTAAAGATACTTTATAGGGGAAAAAATTAGGGAATATATAATTCCATAGCTTCATCATAAAATTTTAGAATGATAATTCTTTGAGCTTGCTCAGTTGTCTCTTGAATTTATCTTCAAACCTATGCTAGACTAGAATTGACCACAAATCCTCGTCGATTTAATAAATTTTTCCATCGACCCTAAAATAATATATAATTAAACTGTAAATTATAATGGTTAAGGTATTATTAAATCTCAAATTATTCCTCAAGGCCTGGTTCAATCTATGGTCTCTATTGAAATCTTATTCGGTTTTCCAGGGCATCTATGTGTGAGTTTTTCTTCTTCATTCTCGACAACTACGATTAGCATACACCATGTTATGGTTCCTCTTCTACAAATTGATCATCTTCAACAGTGTTAGTCTTGTCTTCTATTATTGAACTCAATTAGAGATTTGATTTTGACCAGTCATGATTTTTTTCATCTTTATTCATTGATAAGATTCTAATATTTTCTTTAAACATTATTCTACACATATCAGAAGTCAACTTTCATGAATCTTTGAAACCCATTAATCAAATGGTGACCCATATTTATATTAGTTGTTTCTTCACACTCATCTCACTATATTTGATCCATTATGGATTATAGAAGGATCAGTTGAATTTGTTGCTGGGGACACCCCTATGTGAGGGGAGTGCTAATGAAATAGCCTCTGATCTATTGGGTGTTCTAGTTTGTTAAAATAAAAAATTTGAAAATTGTGTTTTTATACAGTTTATTACATGAATACTTGTAAACCAAAACAATGACCGAGTTACAATTCCATTAAATCAAATGAATATATTCAAAAGAATTCAACAACAGTGAACAAAAAACAAATAGATAGTGGTTACAACATCAAAAAAATCGTAATGGCATGTATAATAATCAAAACATTACGATTAATTATCATTAAAACAAAAGTAATAATCTATACACATTGATTCATCAAAAATTGAATCAAACAACAATGAGAAATAAAATTCCAAAATCACTGACACACACAAATATATATTTATATATAACAGTAATAAAGAATTAAGTTTGAAGAAACAATGATTAATAATCAAGAAACTGAAATCCTAGAACTGCTAGTATGTAACTATATAAATTCAAAATTAGAATTCAAATTATTATTCAAGATGTATCAAATGATAAACATTATATAGGATGAATAAAGAAAATAAGTAAAGTAGAAAAAGAGACATAGAGTATTTACATGCTTCGACCATTGACCTACATGTATGGGACATGATTATCATGTTTTTTCACTATTCTAGGATAAACCGTACAAGAGAACAAGAATAAACAAGGTTCACAAAAAAGTATCAACAAAAGAATTAAAACTATAAACAAGACATAAACCCTATTATCTAGGTTCTTCCGAAACTTTATAAATGAAGATGATTGTTCTGACCCAGTGAAATCATCAATGTGGAATTCGGTAAGATACATCTTCAAGTTCGTCTGCCACATGTCAACATAAGAAATTAGCATCCCAAGCCTTCAAATCATCACCCATGCAACTAGCATAACCACTACAGTCTTCAATATTTGGGGCCTCGATATGATTCCTTAAGTAATAGATAACCATATGAAAGATCTTGTTGCCGATGTTTACGCAAGGTTATGGTCCATGTAGTTATCCTTAACCATGTTTTCGTTAGTTTATGATTACATGGCTATCACCCCAAACACTTAGAAGGTCTCACTATCGGGGCTCCAAAGAGTAAACATCTTGGGAAACACCATTGTCGATATGGATCCGTGAACCAGGTAAAACTATATAGGATCCCCCCCTCAACGATCTACCTTGGCCGAACAAGAAGATCACCCTGACCATGAATAATTTTTTCTCTCTATTAACTTCACCCTTACACCTAAAATTAAGGCATTGTGCACAATCCTTCAATCCAAAGAAAGGACATTTGACTTTAAAGATGATTTCACATCCCCCTCTTTGCGAGGGTTGGTCTCTCTCTCTTGGCCAAGTTGAATTTTTTTCTCCTCCCATAAAGTAGCATTGCATACCCTATTTATCTATGAAAATTTGATAGTAAAACCTAACATCACATAAAAGAGGCTATAATCAAGGACACTTGTATGGCTGGTAATGCTCAAGCTGTTCCCAAAATATAAATACGTAACCAAAAAAACTCAATAGAAATAAACCTATTAACCTAAAATGAATTATAATTAAGAATGACATGAATTTAAAATTCACAAATCTCTACCATGGACATTAAAATTCATAAATAGATTTAACATGTGAAAACATCACACTCTACACCTTATAAATTAAACCTAAACCACATAATGATTCTACAACACCTAATATCATCATCTTTGCATATCTAAAATAGGAAACAAAATTTGGGATATAACCCAAATAGACCCTCTACCATATATCAACTATGATACATGATGCCTGAAGATAAATGATATTTAAAGGATGATAAAAATGTTCAAAATTAAAAAATTATAAAAAAAATACACAATGAGGTTCATACCTGCACTTACCCAATCCACACTCTAAGATGATGTAAATGAATAAATCATGCACCAGAAAATCACATGCCAACAGGTCCCTGAACCAGCTCATATGTTCCTACAGAACATAAATAAATAGAACAATATCTATCCTCACAAAAAACATGGAAAAAACATACAAAAATTAACATATAATATAACTTAGTACAAAACAGTGTAATCATGAAAAGGTAAGAAAAGAAAAAAACAACATCAAGAGGGAAAGAGTGATAAAACATGAATATTAATAAAAATAACTCTCATAGCTCTCCATCTAAAAGAACAAAAACATAATAGGATCAGAGCACCAAGAACTATCGACTTTAAAACTGAGACACACCACTTGAAAACTGTTACATGAAGACTCTTGTCATAAGGAATAATAAGATCCTCAATAGATTGATTTGGAATATCCACCCAAGGATACGACTGACTAATCAAATTCTAGAAGGAGGCATCCTCAATTAATGGAAAATTGCAAGGACACCTTAAAAGTAGTCGCAACATCATTGGATAGCCCTAAAAAGTGAGAAAAAAAGTCTTGGAGCCAACTAGAAACTAGCAGGAAACAATCCACTAATGGGAGACACATCCTAGTATAGAATTAATAACGACACACAATTCAAGGGAAACCAAACACTGTTGTTAAACAGGGTTTAATAGCAAATAAAGAAGCTTGGTGATCAGCTAAGCAAAAAATGATAAAATTGCACCCACAAAGAACCTAATCCTACACATCAAATTCAAAAAAGGACCACATCTGGAGAATAAAATCCTAATGGATGTAGAGGAAAAAAACATAACTAACATAATATCATCTCCATGGAAAAAGGCAGACATTAGAGACACAAAATCGTGATAAGATTTTAATGTCTCGACCAAGATTACCATTGAACCAGTAGTAGGACAGGTCGCCACATAGCCTCAAGTGCATCTCCTCATATGCCAGAGGCTATAGAATATTAAAATGGGTATTAAGAGGTGATAGTGAGGTGACTATACCTTCATAACAGAGTTTTCATAGAAGTATAACAATATATAAATAAATTCCAATATAGGAAGCATTAAACAAATAGCAGATCAACAGAAGAATAGTATGTTCAATTTAATAAAAATGGACAATGTTATTTTATACAACAGATGAATGCAGGAAATGGTTACGATACATAATTGAAATATGTAAACAATTAAACATGATTCATAAAACAATATAAAAATTGGATAAGAATAGAAATGCCCAATGGGAAATCTCCTCGGGCACCCTGAGCTCCAGCTTGGTCCTTTACTCCTAACTGCAGGTACAAAAAAAAAACAATGGTCAACCTAGGTCTTGAAAATATAATGTCAATTTATGCCCCAAGGGATCATGAGTATGGTGTGAGAAAAATTCTCAACAGGATAGCACCCTCGGGTGTCTAGCCCAAACTAGGTGGTGAATAATAATTAAATAATTTGCAGGTATAGCGAAGTAAAAACATAATTGAATAAATAAACAAAAACCATATAGGTTTTTTAGGGACACCTAATGTCGATAACAGAATCAAATCATTACCAGAATAAGAGTATAATTATTCCAATCATGTATATATATTCTAACAATGTATGAATTTGTATAAAGAATAAAACATAAGAAATAATGTAAACAGTATTATATTTAGTCAATTATCATTTATTTAACATCATATACCCTCGGGTTCCCATGCACACTCATATCTCAATACCTTTCTTAGCCTGTGCCAAATTCAGAACCATTTATCATATTAAATTCACAATCATAATATCTAATCGACATTCATTATCCTTTTAATTCAACTCATATATGACCAATTTTACTTATAGTCCAATATCGATTAATGGGCGTAGAACGCCATGTCTATCACCCTGTGAGTATTTGGAGAATTAGTCGTTGTCTCATAACCCATTGATCAATCAGACACACACATAGACACACACACATCCATATATATATCATGCGTCTATAAGGTCATGTCTAGAACCTTGTGAGTATTTGGAGGATCATTCCCGATCCCAAAACCACTTTATCAACCATACATATATACACAACACACACACAAATATATATATATATATACTTCATAGGTGTAGAATATCATGTCTAGCACCCCGTGAGTATTTGAGGCATCAATATCTCTCTCACAACCCGTTTATCAATAATACATACATACATGCACACACACCCACATAAAGATATATATATTATGGGTTTATAACATCATGTATAGAACCCCATGAGTATTTAAGAATTAGTCCCTATCTCACAATTCATTTATCAATTATATATATATATATATATTGGGTGTTGAACGTCAAGCCCAGCACCCCATGAGTATTTAGATGATTAATATCTATCCCCCAACCCATTTATAAATCATATATTTATATATATATATATATATCACAAATATCACAATTTTTACATAAGAAAACATCTTATGGATTCCCGATTAACAATATCTCGGCATGGGAACATTTTCAGTTCAAAGCATGAGGAAAAGCCTTTTATACATATCACATTCCATTTCCAATTTCCTTTAATCATTTCAAATAACATAAGGTGATTTTTGATCATAAAGCAGCAGTATAGAATAAACCATCCTCGATGTGTCATGCTCACTAAAATCATTTCAAAAATCATAACTTGTTGCTATTAAATTAATCCAATGCATAGTCATACCATCATAATATGTTCCCTTTAAAGTTTAACCATTTCATTTAAACCATTAAACAAAACAAACCATATTAATATACCTACTCATATAAACCATTCCATATGGGTATACCCACTCATGTTTACATTTCATATTTAAATACATCCCATGAGTTTACTCACTCTTTTGTCCATTTTTATTTCAAGGTATATAATGAGTATACCCACTCATTATTCATCACTTGCATCAAAATGCATTCAACTGTTATAATATATTTACCCACTAGTTAATCCCCATTCAAAACCCCTGATACCGAAGAGTATACCCACTCATTTTTATAGTTTGCATTCATTCCTATCACATGGCATGCCCACCCATTTGATTCCACTCACTTTTATTAATTTCACAAGGGATTACCCACCCATGAATCCAATTATAGTTCATTTCAACCATATAATTCAACTACGTCAACATGAAAAGGAAATGGTGCATCTCATAACTAATCAAACTTTATTCCTTTAATTAATCAAGCTTCTGATAACTATGAAAGAATTGGAAATCCAAAAATCATCAAGATAAGAAAACATAAATAGTCTACTCAATATGTTTTTAGCATGAAACCAGTGCACCTCTAATGTAGGGGTTTTATTTCAAAAACATGGTTTTGTACTCTAACAAATCATTTAACCCAAATAGATAGTTTAGTCCAGAATTATAGTCTAATTTATCAAATTTAGTAAATAAAAAACTACTTCATTTTAAAATTAAAGGAATGGTTGAGGAACCTACCTCAATTAATGCCCAATCCAAAACATTCTAACTGAAATAGTTGTCTACTCGCACTTTCAAACTTCTATATATATATATACACACACACCCTTAAACTATTGCATGTGTTCCCCACACCATGAGGGAATACGTATACAGGATATATATATATATATTCATAGGTGGGAATATGCTTTTTCGACACCATAATATATTACATCATCCTAAAAATAAATCTCGACACCTATAAACATCTTAACACTCTCCAATTAAGCATGAAAAACTATTCATAGTTTTATAAACATACCCTAAATCATTGATGGACATGTAAATCGACCTAAACCACCTCGCCTATAGAGGCGGTTGTCAAAACACAGACCAATGGGTCCCAATATTTCCCTTGCCTATTCTAAAATCTAAATAATCATGAAAAACCAAATCAAAACCTAACGTATCTTTTCGAACAAACCTTACCATGTGATGAAAGCGATGAAACCTGCCAAACAGATGGGGGAGAAGGGATATAAAGACCATACCTTGATGGATATAATGAAATCCGTGACAAAACCAGAAGGAATAATCCATGGGAAGGAGGGTCTGTGAGAGGGAGGCACGCACTATAGGGGCTTGGCTAGAGGATTGCATCACATCGTAGAGAGATCACGACCAAGGAGGGATCACATTATAGGGGGTCAGACCAAGGGTTCTCATGAGGAGGGTGGTCGTGGCCATATTGGGTGAGGTAAATAGGGGCTCACACGCAACAAGGGAGGGGGTGGGGCTGGTGTGTCACAATCCAAGAGGGGGAAGGGGATAAGGGATGACTCCCCTTTAATTTTTCATAAACCTAATTTAAAACATATAATAATAATAATAATAAACATAATAAGTATAATATAAATCATAAAAATTATTAAATTATTATTATTTTTAAAACTCTTATTATTATTTTCCCATTAAATTGAAATAAAAAGTTTCACTACTCGGTTTTTATAATTTCCCATCTTGTAATTTATAAAAAATCAAAAAAAACCCTCCTAAAAACCACACAGTCCAAAACACATGATTCTATAATCGACCCACCTTAAAATTTATCATCCCTAAGAGGCCATTAGAAACAAAAAAATAACACCCAACCTCCAAAGGTCTTTAAGTTTCATATGAACAATCACGTTGCATTTCCCAATGAAAAACTCACCCTTAATCATTTCACAAGTCCATGGAGATTAAGCCTTTAATAACTGATCCAACGCTCAATGTACAACCAAAACATTGAAATTTCACCTAACCGAGCCTATGTAACTAGAGAGATGATATCGTAAACTTATATTTACCCATCCTCCCATTGGTTCATTGCATAATGGTCATAGAATATAATAGTCAATCCAAAACCACAACTCTTCCTCTATTTAAAATGCATAAAAGTATACGTCTTATGCATTCTAGAAATTCTTATCACATGATTTACAAAACAATTAAAACAATAAATTTCCCATCATCCTCAAAGCCCACATCAAACCATATTTTCATGAAAACCCTTAGCTGACACAAACCACAATTGTAACATTTGATGACTTACCAGAAATGATCTTTCAGTGATCGCTCCATTTAACAGGAGAGACAACTAGTTGAGACACTCATGGTGACTACTCAATAAGATGCTCAGTTTAGATGGCTAGAGTTTTTATAAACTAAACTAAAATGCCTTCTACCATGTTATCTCACATTCACCACATAAAAATCTACTAAAGTTCATATTCTTGACATTCAATGATGTTCTTTTATTTATGAATCCCCGAGCCTGAAATAAAGTCTGAGATAACCTCGGATCGGCCTGGAATGAGAATAATGAACTAACATGGTGTCGTCCATACTCCATGTTTACGAGTGATATGTTGGTAGAAATCCAAGATGTCTACATCAGTACATTGACTGAACCCAGAGTGGCATCATCCTGGGGGTAAAATCCTAACAAATTCCTAGTTTACAAGAGTTCGTTTAAGGAATTACTACACGGGAATCCAAGGGTCATTCAAGAATAACCATTCTTCAATAAGAACCAAACATTTTGTATGAAACACCAAAAGAAATAATCAAAAAAGTCCAATGGATTCAAAACATTAGTGTGGTCTAAAACTGACACTATCTTAGTGCCTCCAGGACAAGGTAAAGATTGGGGACAAGCTCGTCTCATTCAGAAGAGAACCCTAATGGTACGAAAAGGGCCCTTAGAACATTAGTCGAAACACTACTGGTCGAATATTTACAATAGCCTGACTTCACCTACCAATGCATCATCAACCAAACTTCTATGCCTATACTACCCAAGATATTTTTATTCTATCAAATATTACTACTGAAAATCTTCAAAAAACTAAAGGAGTTTCTAAAGGGTTGCACATATTGACAACATCATTGAAGTATTTCTGCCAAAAAAGCATTGGCATGTACACCAGAACAATGTGATGCTACCCACCTTTTGAGTGTCCATGTTGTCTAAAGAAACGACCAGTTGATCACAAGCATGCTAGCTCAAAAAAACCGTAAACAGACATGTGAAATTCCAAGAACCAAGATCACCACATCAACACATAAAACCCCGAGTTCAAAAAATCCAATGACACATCATCTCATACAACCATAACTCGGATGAAGACATACAAATTATTCCATCCCTGAAGAAAAATGAGGTTCACACAACCTCCTAAAAAACATACCATGCCGATAAATATCTAACATACTAAACCAATCATTCTTCGATGCTTATTCACATATCAAGGTTCAAGATACAATGACAATCCAACTGAACAAGGGTGTCCTTTTATAACCCCAAATTCCTTCTAGGGATAACGACACCCAAAAGGCACCAATTTAAAAAATCTCATAGAAGAATCAAGGAATCTCAAGCACTAAAGGTGCTATCTACCATGGGATTGACCCTTATAAATCATTCGTGTCGACCCAATATCTAGGTCTCACAAAATAGATTCAGCAGGCTCAAGAGCCCCTTTTTCATTTAAAACATTATTAAAATAAATAGCCTACATATAAACACTCACATATCTATTCCAAGACATACTTCAGGAAACATTTAAAACTGCCCTTCCACTAGGATTCAAACAAGGGATACCACTTCAGATTCCAATTTTAATCCATTTTATTAATTAATTTTAACATTTAATCAATTGAAAAGAAATTAATAACCCACAAGAACCATTTCACAATAAGGAACATGGTTTTTAATAAAAAAAAAACATAGTCAAAACAGGAAATCTATATCAAAATTTATCTATAAACATTTAAAATTCAGGGAAATTGTCTCATAAACAAATTTAAGATCTAAATTATTTTTAACTAAAATGAGACCTTTGAGGGTCCCATTTATTCAACCAAGATTCTTAAAAAAGTAACCCGATTACATTTCATTTCAAAGAAACATTCCCCAACTAACCTACTTGGGTCTAGTTGTGTTTTTTAAAAATTATCCAACAATTCAAGTTCAAAACATAGAATATTTCACATCAATAACCATTATAAAAAATATAATGGTTATACAAAGTCTCAAGAACATTGGTTTCAATATAATAATTCATAAGGTTTTCATACACCTTACCTTTGTCATTTGGATCCCATTAATAAAAAACATTCCATTTTAACATTTATATTTAGCAGACTATTTTAATTTTAAAAAATCATATAAGCATTTATATAATGTCTAGGGGATGGATTGGGTATAAAGGTTACCCTTCTCCAAATCATAATGTTCACATACACCTTACAATTGAAAATTGGCTCCCGCTTAAAATGAAAAAAATGAATTTCTCACCTAAAACCATTTTACATATAAAAAACATGAAATTACTAGAAAAATAATCGTTGAATATTTCATTGTGATACAATACAAGAAGGACATGCTAAATAAAAAGACATGCTAAAAAATTACCTAAATAGGTACAAAACAAGCATAGCATTCAAGGCACTCAATTATATCAGAAGGAATCCTATGAATGTAGCTACATGGCATGCCATATGCCTGACATGTGAATCCTTGTGCACCTATTATAATGCATTATATGATTCATCATTTCCTTATTATGCCTAGTGGAAAATAAAATAATCTCCATAAATCCATAAACAATGGAAATTATAACAGTCACTCGAGGTGAAATCATATCAATTGTAACATCAAGATGCATGAAAATCAATTCCCATCCCTAGACACTTAGTCATTTACTGTACGTGGGGTGATCAACACCAAGAACATCTATTAACAAAGCACTGGCACAATCCTAGTATCCTATCTACAAACCCAAAAATATTAATAAAAAAGAAAAATTTACCTCTGATAGCAGTTTATAAAGTCCCAACCTAGATTACCATTGAACTGGTAGCCAGATCATTTGTCGAGTGGCCTCAATCGCATCTCCATGTATGCCAAAGGGTGACGACTAGCAACAAGGTGTTTAGGAGGTGATTGTGGGAAAATATACACCTATATCATAGTTTTCACAATATTATAAAAGTATAAAAATAGATTCAGACTATGGAAGCAGTAAACATATAATAGATAAATGGAAGAATAGTATATTAAATTTATTAAAAATGGCCAATGCCAGTTTATACAACTGATGAATGCATGACATGGTGATGATACATAAATGATCGTTGTAAAAAAATCAAAATTATTCACAATATAGTAAAACAATAGGAAAATCATAGAAAATACACACTGGCGATCTACTCAAGCATCCCGAGCTCCATGTTGGTCCTTTTATCCTAACATCAGGTACAAGCACCACATCAGTCAACCTAGGTCCTGAAAATAAAAGGTCTAGTTGAGTACCATGTGCACCCAAGTTGTGTAAGAGATAAAATCTCTGTATGTCGGCACCCACCGTTGTCTAGACCAAAATAGGTGGTCAATAATAATTCATAAATATCCAAGTATAGAAATGTAATAAAATAATTGAATAAATAAACAACAACCTATGCAGGTTCTTAAGGGACACCTGGCGGCAATATGAGCATCATATCGAGGCTGGATTAAGAGTTTAATTATTTAAATCGTCTATATATAAATTAATAGTGTAATTTTTTGTATAAATAATAAAATATAAGTAATAAAGTAATTTTTTTTTACCTTTATTCAATTATTCTTTATTTAACCGCATATACTTCCGGGTTCCCATGGATACCCATATCTCAAAACCTACCTCAGCCCATGCGGGATTCTGAACTAGTTCTCATGTTCATTTCAAAATCATAATATCTCCTCAACATTCATTATTATTTTAATTCAACTCATATATGACCAATTATTCCCATAGTGCAATGTTAATTAATGGGTATAGAACATCATGTCTAGCACCCCATGATTATTTGGAGCATCAGTCCTTGTCTCACTATTTGTTTATCATTCCCACACCCACACACATATATCATGGGGGTAGAACATCATGTCTAGCACCCCATGATTATTTGGAGCACCAATTCCTATTTCACAACTCATTTATCAATATATATATATATATATATATATATATCATGGGTGTAAAATGTCATGTATAGAACCGTGTGAATATTTGGAGCATAAATCCCTCTCTCACAACCTATTTATCAATCTCATATATATATATATATATATATCATTATTGTAAAATGTTATTTCTAGCACCCCGTGATTGTTTGGAGAATCATTCCATGTCTCACAACCCGTTTTTCAGTCATATATATATATATATATATCTCATGGTGGTAGAATGTCATGTCTAGCACCCCATGAGTATTTGGAGCATCAATACCTATCTCACAACCCATTTATCAATAATATATATATATATCAAAAATATCACAATTGTAACATAAAGAAACATCTTTTGGATTTCCAATTCTCATTGCATCAGCATAGTCACATATTTGGATCAAATCATGAGGCAAGTTCACTCAGGCATATCACATGCCATTTCCAATTTCCTTTAATCTTTTCAATTGACATTACATGATTTATTATCCTAATGTAGAGTCATGGACTAAACCATCCTATATGTGTCAATTTCACTAAAAAAATTTCAACAATCATAAGTCGTTCTTATTACATTAACACACGGTATAGTCATACCATCCTAATCCATTCCCTCTAAAGTTTGACCATTTTATCTAAACCATTTAACAAAATAATCTATATGAATATACCCAGTCAAATAACCCATTCCATATGGGTATACCCCCCTCATGATGAAATTTATTATTTAAATACATCACATGATTCTACCCACTCGTTTACCCATTTGTTATTAAAGGAATATAATGAGTATACCCACTCATTATCCATCACTTGCTTTAAAATCTATTCAGCTCTTATAATGAATTTACCCATTCATTAATCCCCATTAACAACCCATGCTACCAAATAGTATACCCACTAGTTTTTAAAGTTCGAATTCATTCATATCAAATGGAATACCCACCCATTTGTTTCCACTCACTCATATTCATTTCCCAAGTGTTTACCCACACAAGAATCCAATTATAGTTCATTTAAACAATTTATTTCAAGTGAGTCAACATGAAAATGTGGCGGTATGTCTCATAGCTAATCAAACCATATTCATTTAATGAATAAATATTCCTCTAACCTGGAAGGCATTAGAAAACCACACATCATCAAGATAAGAAAACATAAAAAATCTACTCACTATGTTTTTATCTTGAAAGAAACACATCTCTAATGGAGGATTTTTTTTTACAAAAACTTGATTTTGTAGGCTAACAAATCATTTAGCCCAAATAGGCAATTCAATCCAGAATTAAATTACAATATATCATAGGTAGTAAATAAACAACTACTTCATTTTTAAATTAATGTATTAGTTGAGGGTACAACCTTAGAAAATTTCCAATCTAAATCATTTTAACTCAAATAGCTACCCACTCACACACACAGACTTCCATATATATATATATATATATATATACACCCTTAAACCACTACACGTGTTCCCTACTCCATGAGGGAGAATTCATGTGGGATATAAATATATGTATGTATGTATGTATGTATGTATATATTTAATCCTACAAGTAAATATTGGAACACATAAACACCATAACACTCTCAAATTAGGGGTAATAAATAATTCAAGTGTTTAGACACTTACCCAAAATTGATGGTGGTAGAGTGAATCAACCTAAACCGCCTCTCCTACAGTGGTGGTTCCTGAAACATGGACCAATTTTCCACAAAATACCCTTTTCCTACCCTAAAATTAGACGAATCGTGAAAAACCGAATCAAACCCTTACATATGGTATCAGCCAAAACTCAATATTTGCCGAAAGAGAAGAAAATTTCCAATGTGATGAAGGAAAAGGGATCTAAGTACTATAACATAATGAATCAAAGGGAATCCATGAAGAAACCTAAAAGAAGTTTTCATGGAAGGGGGGACAATAAGAGGTAGGTGTGCGCTATAGAGGCTCGGACATGGGGTTGCATCACCCCATAGAGAGGTCATGGCTACGGAGGTGTCGCGCCATATGGGGTCTGGCCATGGGAGCTCGTGAGGAGGGAGGTTGCAGCCATGAAGGGTGCATTGGAGAGGAGGTCACACACTACATAGGGGGTGATGTGGCACACTCCAAGAGGGGGGGGGGGGGTAAGGAGGAATCCCCATCAATTTATCTTAAACCAAATTTAAAACTTATAAAAAAATAAAAACAAATAATGAACATAATTATTATAATTGAAATTATAATAATAAATAAATTATTATTTTTATTACTCTTATTATTATTTTACTATTTAATTGAAATAAAAAGTTCTGACTCATGGTTTTAATAACATACCATCTAGTAATTGACAAAAAAAAATCCTAAAATCCATTGTAAAAATCACCTGGTCCAAAACACGAGATTCTAATAATATGTTACTACTAACCATCTCTAAAACATTGACCAACCTCACTTATAACCCATTCATACACCAAACCTACAAACACACGTAGGTAGAAACTACCAAGAGGCATCTTTATAGCTCCGATAGACAAACAAAAATAGGTAATGGAATGGAAAAAATATCAATAATTGATTGAAATTGTATTCTAAGAGTGCACACGACCAATATGAACAAAAAAATCAAAGCATGTTCTAATTGGTGATAAAATCCCCTAACGAATAATTTAAAAAAAGAATAAAAAATATCAAATTTTAACGAATCAAAATTTAAATCCAATTAGGCTCTGATAACACTTTGTTGCGAGGGAACCCTTATACAAGAAGAGTCCCCAAGCAATAGCCCAATATTTTTTGGGTGTTTTAGTTCGTTAAATTCGAAATGAAAAATGGTGTTTATATACATTATATTGTATGAAAATAGATAAAAAGTAACAATGTTTGAGTTCAAATTCTATAAAATAAAATAAATATATTTAAAATAATCCAATAGTAGTAAAAAAGACACAAATATAATGTGGTTAAAACAACAACACACTCATAGTTTAATTTACAATATTCAATGAATTGAAAATAATTCTCATTAAAATAGAATACATAATCTGTACACATTGATTCGTCAAAAAGAGAATCAAACAACAATGAGAATTAGAATTCCAGAATCACATACACACACACACACAAATAAATATATATAGATCCAAAAAAACAAAAAGAAAGAATTAAGGCCTTATAAACAATGATGAATAACCAGACAACACAAATTCCACAAATGATTTTATTTAACATTATAAATTCAAAAATTACAATTCAAATTTATATTCATGAAGCATAAACCATTCATCATTTTACAGGTTGAATAAATGAATACAATTAATACATTAAAAGAGACATTGAGGATTTACATGCTTTGGGCAATGGATTATGTGCACGGAGCAGGATCATCATCACTATTCCAAGATAAATGGTACAAGAAAACATGTAGACACAAGGATCCCAAACAATATTAGCAATGGAAGAAAACTATAGAACCCACTTACTGAGGTTCTTCCAAAAAATTAACAATGAAGAGGGTTTTTTCAACCCCCTAAATTATCATTGTAGAATTCTACAAGGTAAATATTCAATATCTTCCACCATATGTCAAATTAAGAAATTAGTATCCCAATCCCTCATATAATCATCCATACCACTGTCACAACCACTAAGGTCTTCAATATTTGAGAACTCAACATGATTATTATAGTACTCTATAATCTTATTCGAGAAATTGGAACTAAATTTTAGGAAAGGGTATGCCATGGTTCACATAGGTAACCTCAATCATGTGTTCTATGGTTTGTGGTTCCATAGATACCACCTCTACCACTTTAAAGGTCTCAACATTGAGGCTCCTGAGAGTGTATTTTTTGGGAAACACTATGTTTGAGATGGATCCATGAACTAGGGAAAGGCATCCATGATCACTCTCCTCGACGATCTACCTTCGCTGAACAAGAGTATAACCTCGCCCTTACAGTGTCGTTTACCTTCTTCAACTTCACCGTTGCACCTGGCATGGATCTGCTATGCACAATCCTTCTTGTGGAAAAATTTATCCCACTACTGTTCCTTGATATCATTCATACTAACATGTGTAGAATGTGGATTTCCATTTATCCGGTATCAAAACTGGGAAGAAGAAAATTACTTTCATTTAATGAAAACTATTTTATTCCTAAAAGTAACAGACCTCCACTTATAATGGTATGAAAAATTCATTACCAATGGTAGTATGGATTTTTTTTTTCAGGTTGTAGTAGAATCTGGTCACTGGTAACTAGTGATTGAAGCATATCAATATATATACATAGGCCTTTTTTACATAAATTTTTAACAATATTCTTAGTTAAAATTAAATTTCACCTTCCCATTATAGATTAATTTCAGTTGAATGAAAATCAAATAAAAAATTAAATTCAAATTAAAATTTTTAGTTTACCAATTTAAAATAAGATTTTTAAAATCACAATTAATTTTCAATGTCTCATTTTGAAGAAATATTCTTCATTAAATCTTAATTAATTAAAAATAATCAAAGAAATATGATTTCAGAATTTTAAAGTTATAGTAAAAAAATTCCATCTTCCAAATTACAAAAAAAATATTTCAAAATCCAATTAAATTTTAATTTTAATTTTTCAAAAAAAATTATGGATTTTATATATTGAATAAAACAATTAAAAATCAATATTGAATCCATTTACAAATAATTAATTTTTATCAATTCAATTTTTCTTTTCATGTTTTGAAAAAATGTATGGCTAACAATTAATTAAAAAAAGAACGAATCATTAAAAATAACTAATTGAGTTTTTTTATCGATTATAGTTCACATCATCAAATTAAGCAAAAAATGAATGAAACAAACAATTTTTTTTATTAAATTATGGGTTATTTACAATGACTGAAAAACATTTTATTTAAATTCTGGATTACATTAGATACTCTTCTTTTGGGGTTTTATGTTTTGTGGGTTAACTTTTGAAATCATCGCTTATAGTGAAGAAGGATATTAGTTTTTTTAAAAACAAGTTCTTGTTTTTGGATCCATATGATTAAAACATAATAAATTCTAGAAGAATGGAATTTATAGTGGCTTATGACCCTATCAGTTGATATCTTTATGATGGAACCTATGTGTGTGAGTATATTTTTTCATCTTGTTTTGGTTTCTCAGATTATGGATTTAGTTCTCGAATGTTTTCTGGTTCACCTTATCATATCCCCTACTAAATAATAACCCTATATCAACAAGTAAATAATATTATTATAGGCCTTAAATCCATTTATTTAACCTGTAATGGCTCTTTATGTAATTGTGTAAATAGTTTCAATGAAGACAAGTCTATACTCCTAGCTTTGAAAAAAACTATGACTAATCAGAATTTTACAGAACCATGACTATATATAATTGGATATATGATATTTTCATTGTTTAGAATAATGTGAAATAAAATTAAATATAGTGATAGTTCATTAGAAAATGTGAACCTAAATAATATATAATCATGTTTTTAGTAAACATAACTATATCCTGATAATTTAAATAATGTGACAGAAACATAGTCCCTAAAACCTGTTCAAATAGAAAACAAAAAATGTTTGATGTCAAGAATACAAGATAAAAACATCTAATATAACATTAAAAACCATTTTATATTAAATATTCATACTCATAAAAATATGAGAAATAGTTAGTGCAATATATTTTCAACAATTTTTTACGTGAAAATCAATGTGTTAAACCTAACAAGGCATTAACAACTCAACACACATCAAAGACCACAAGAAATGTTTTATATAAATTTATGACACAATAATAATATAATGTAATGATATGATAAACCTTTTCATACCCATTTTAATTTAAACTAAACAAGAAAACTCAACAATATATTTAATTCAAATCAATTAAATACAAATGTTAGATTGGTAATTGGAACTAATTTACAGACTTAGTGAATTTTAACATGCAAAAATGATACACTTTCAATGTAATAATCTAAGATTTTATTTATTTATAAATATTAAAAAAATATTTAATTAATCAATGTGTTAAATGAATTATTAATCCATTCTTCATTTAGACTAGAGCTATTTTACTTAAACATAAATAAATTTTTTCTCATTAAAATTAAAATCATCTAAAATATTACATTAACAAATACATTTACTATCATTCAACTATATCATTAGATTTAATAGTGTGTATATATAAAACTAAAATTACATGTTTCTACTATCATATTTAAATTAAAACAATAACTCTCTAACATAAAATCATCATTCCTAGTCCTCAATACATAAAATTATAAAAATATATATAAACCATAATACATGGTGTAATAATAAACAACATAAAATAAACTATATACCTAAAAATATGAATTACAACATAATTATTTCAATAATATACATATATAAACTAATTTACATAGAAAACGTGATTTTATGAGTATGTAAGGTTCATTAGTTTGAAGACAACATTCCATCCCCACCATTGTAAAAATATATTTTATCATTCATTCCTTGTCAATATATTATATAAAACCACTTAATTTTTAACATAAAAACATTTACATGAGATAAATAATATAACATAATTATATTTTCCACTATACTATATTATAATTCTTAAAATTATTATGGTCTCCCATCCCTTATCATAGAATAACCATTTTTTTAGTTCATAACATAACACTATTATTTTGAGTTTTCTAGTTTATCAAGTGAATATTAATAATGAATTTCAATCCATTTATGTCAATTTATTTACACTCATGTACCATCGTATTATAATCAAATGATAGTTCTCTAATCACATGAGATTTAACACTATTCGGTAAACTCTCATCCTTATATATATGAATGTTTCATTAATATTGGTAATAATTTGCATAAAAAAATCAATATAGCATAATTTATGGAATTACTTGAGATTTGAACCACGCGGGAAACTCATGGATATGAAATTTTTATATCCTTCTATGAGGTAAAGAATGATTTCATCTATATATAATTTCCTTTTTTTATTATAAAATTATAGAATAATACATTGGTAATAGAACATTATCTCATAATTAATTTAAAGTAAAATGTAATTGATCATTCATACATAATGTAATCATCACTGATATAAAAATTTAATATTACAATATTATGGTATATATATCTCTTCCAAAGGATAGAATTAGTCAATGTACATGATTCAAAACCCCCAACTTATGGAAGTGGTGGAAATATTAGCTGAATAGTTTCATAATTATAATATTCATTTCACAATGGTTGATTGAACCATGTATCAACATTAATCCAATACGTAGAAAAAAATCTATGCACTCTAAGGAAAAACAATGCTTACTTAATTATAACAAAATATATCATGTTATGTATCGTTATTTCAGTGGGATATATTCAATGATAATAACTAGAACCTTCAAAAGGAATAATTTTTTCATATTATTACAATTTATTCACATTATTATTAGTTTATTATATATAAAATATATCTCCTTGTAGGTTAAAAGAATGAATAATAACGACCCTTATAGTTTTAGTCATCAAGTGTCGAATAATTATTGGTAGTAACTCATATAAAAAGAATATATACTCCAAAAACATTAGTGATTTTAAATTATGTGTCTAATATTTAGTATTTATGATATGTTACCTGAATAAGAATCTAATATTTTGATATTCTCTAAAAAAATAAAAAAAAAATTTCTTTCTAAATATGTCTCACCCAACATACAAGTGGAACTAAAATATTTTTATACAAATTAGTGTATGATAAAGATATTTATTATTACCCATATACTATATGTATTGATGTGATCTTAATTATACTTTTGTCTTAACATGGCTATCAAAATTTACTACAACTAATAATTCACATAAATTTTATTCTATGTTCATCACATATAAATAATGTTTCAGCAGATTTGGGGTTCTATTGCGTAGTTGAAAGAATATAATTTTTCCTCTAATTATAGTGGGTATCCTTATACATAATCTAGATATTTATCATAATACTATAAAATTGACATTTATTATTTATATATAGATGTATAATCCATTGGAAATGAAAATTTATTATAAAACTAAAACATTTTCAATGTTCCATTATTCATGAATGTGAATTTTTTCACAAATTATACAATCTAGTATCCCCTTCATGATACAAGTATACATCATTACAAAGGTAAGAAAATAATTCATAGTCCATATAATTGAAGCATATAATTAAAAATATTCATTCCTTAAAGCGTTATATATAGGAACACTCAATTTCAACAAATGATTCAACTCTATTATCATTTGATTTTAATATAATTATATATAATTCATGCGATCATTTAGCCTAAAAATAAATACAGTGAATAATGTAAATTAATTATTTTTGAAAATACATGGTGGAATATTATATATATGAATGAATTCTGGTCAATGTTTGTTGATTTTATGATTAAAACCAAAGAGATTAAACCCATAACATGATAACCACAATATAACATTATGTATCTCAGAAGAAATATCAAAATGATGTTTCATAAACTCCTTCCATGACAATCCATCAGATGGGACACCAAATTCTCACTGTTTAAGTTTCATTTTTAATGTCATCTCATATATTTTTTCATTTTTTATAATATATATATATTATTTAAAGAATCCATGTAAAAGTTAACTATCACATAACCTTATTGGGAACTCATGAAATCATGTCATATTTATTTTTCCTTCATCTACATGTACCACACTACTTCCATTCATTTAATGATGCATTTTTATTCTGATTTGGCATATAATTAATGGGGGGAAAATTTATTTTATTAGAAGAAAATCCAAGATAATTAATTATTATCAATTCTTCATATATATATTTTTTTGAAATGGTAAACCTGTCCTTTATAAATTCTAGCAGGTAGTTAATCCCATTATTAATAAATCCAATATGAGAACCAATGTTTTCACTCAAGTATGTACCCTTTAATTTTTAGTATAATTAATTATTTTTTACGTAATATAGATGAATAATGATTTAGTGCATGTTACAACTGTGTTCAGGGCTTTTTTGAAGCTTGAAACCCATATTTCGGGGAAAACAGACCCTATCGCACAATTAGAGTAAATCGTGCAGGTAGGGCGCACAGCTAGATCTAACCATGTATATGGTTATAATTTTAATTTAGACCCATACCACATTGTTGGAACATGGTTTCCCTAACTATGTAGCCTAACTACATGAGTGCCCCATGTTCCTATGTACTCATGTATGGTTTGCACATGGTTTGTCAAATGTGTGGACAAACTATGAAAAGGATAATTTCTAGGTAAAATGACTATATTTACTTTAATTTTATAATTAGTTCTCGTACTTCTCTTTAACCATAATTCTTGAGATATTATCCTCTATTTAAACCCATTTGGATCTCTTTGAAGGCTTACTATAGGGATTTAAAGGAATCCATTGTATGGGATCTGATCGAGCTTTTGTTCATCACGTTAGATGCAGAACGGTAAGTACTCAAGTCTATTTAAGCCTTTATTCTTCTCTCTTTGTCTCGACATAGTTATCAAGGGATGTGTGTTTCCCATTTTTCTTAGATATAATCCATTCAATTCCAAATCAGAGGCCAATATTGGAGGTTGATAGTCCTACGACCCTAATTCGTGTGGTCTATAACTCTTCCCTAATGTTCGTTGATTTTGGAATTTGTTGTATAGGCCCCACCAATTTTATCAAGTTCTATTTAGAGAATTTATATTTCATGATTATAATCATTAGAACTATATTTTTATGATCGATTCAAATATGTTATTACATGTTGGTGGGTACACCCACAATGAACAACATCCCATGTAGGATGATATGACATAGTTGAGTTTTCAGTGTTTTGACACTTTTGAGCCCTCGTTCAGATGTGATCAAGCTTTTGCACACTAATAGTAGGAATCCTTATAATAAATGATTGTTACATCATGTAATGTTGAATGGAATATACAATGTGACTTACACTTTATCTTCCTAAGTTAAGTGCTTCAAATTTGATAATTAAATGTGAAATGAAATTGGAAGGTATAATTAGTATATGACTTGACACGATTAAATGTAAATGAATAATAGGCTTAATATCCATAGAACCAATTACAATATTTATGGATGGTAGAAGAGTGAACCTTAATTATTGGGTATTACTTAAATGGATTTAATAAAAATTTCATGTTACTTGGCCTTGTCACACAAATGAAATGAATGGTTTGGACAAAATGGACTTATTGAAAAATTATGAATTGATTTAAGGGTTTCATGATACTTGTCCATACCACACTAATTAATGGAATGTAATCAACCAAATGAAATATTATATGACTTCATTATTTGGGAATTCCTGACTCTATATAACCTTTGATTATTATTGGGGAATGACATGAGAACTATGGAACCTCATTCCAAATCAAGGATTTGGCTTGCGAAGGTTGAGACCCACCTAGACCAAATCCTTCTCTATTATTTCAATTCATGTTATGAAACCATTGGATCCATCATATATTATTATAGGATGACCTGGATACACTCCTTGGATCTAGCATTCACAAGTAGGTTCCATGTTTAAATCCCATCGAGCCCAGTCATTACATAACCCCATTTTACCATGGATAATCACCTAGGATTTGGTGGGCACCTAATTTTGTAGTTCCTTAGAATATTATCCTTGTAATACACTTTTATTGTTAGCCAGGATACAGTTATTACTATTTTGATGATACTTGAGGATTATGTTTCCTTGGTTATTATATTGGAACTTAATTACAAGGCATCATTACAGGTTTCCTTAATAACATGTTGAACCTTCAATATTTTCAACATGGGACTTATTTATAAACCTGTAAAAATGAAATAGAAAACTAGTTATATGTTTAGATACTAACCAAGGGTTGATGTAGGTACATGGGTATTACTTACATTGTACTTCATTACATTATATATGCATGCTTGTACACTTTTACATTTCAATTACATGGGACATATGTTATAGACATCATTTCTGGTGGACCACTAAGATTTATCTCATACACTCTCCAGGTGTCGTGTGGTACCCAAGGAATATTACATGTATGCATGTGTTTACAAAGGGAAACATATAGATTCGAATACAATATTTCTAGCGTTTTAGGATATAGATTGATAACAGATGGCTAAGTTGGAGCTCAGGATTCTTTGGATAGTCTTTTTATTTCCTTTATACTTTTTTAAAACATGTTATACCTACTGTCTTATATCCATGTTTTCTAGTTTTATAGATACATGTAATATCATCATTTGGTTTTGTATGTTATTACAGTTTTTAAGTTATAGTTTTTATTTCCCCTATTTCAAATGTGCATTTTGTTTACGTATATTTATACTGCTATTTAACTCTGTTTATAATTATCTTCTGTGGTATACTCTGATAATGAGGGCATTTTCTCCTCACAGACACACCCTAGTCCCTCGATACTAGTCAAAGACCTCTATTGTTTGGGGATTTGTGCTTGAGGCCATAAGGCCCCCTAAGCTTGGGGCACCCATTAAGTGGAATCCGGGTCTGGGATGTCACAAAGTGGTATTATTGGATGGTTCCTTTCCTTCTCTACTATTTGGAGTCAATATATTTCATATTAGAAACACTATGGTACATTGTCATAAGTTGTACTTGGTTGTCACAAACCTAGGTTCAGGGTAAAATGAAAGTTACCGAGAATATAATTGTTGTTTTGTTTTTTACTATTAGATTTGACAATAATTAACTTTTGGGTGATGCACATGTTGTGTGGAGTTGTGGATTGTCATTATGATTGAGATTTAATTTTATCCTTGTACCTATGATATAAGGGCAGGGATTATTGTTACATGAATCATATAAGAACCTCTAATTCACATGTTATGAATATCCCCATTTCTTATAGGTTCATTTCACTACATTCATTTCATGATAGTCCTGTGATTGTTGAGTGACGATGTGATAGTTAGATTATGGTTTTATTACTTTTGGTTGCGATCGAGTGATCACCTATCTAATTTCATGAGGCGTATGGCCCCTTATGGATTGGGATGCGTAATTTACTAAGTCGAACAATTACGCTATAAACAAATGGGTGTCATTTTCAATGATGAGGTTTATGGGCACTGATTCACTGGGAATGAATATCGATTATAAAGTAAATCATGACATCTAAAATGAATTTTTTCAAATCCTTAGGCCACCTTATAATGTTTATAATAGGTAAAAAAGTGAACCTGGTAATAAAATGTAAAATGAAATGAATCTTATACTTGATCACTTAAAAATACCTTGATGTATAATAATGTATTTGTGGTATTATGCCTTGGGTAGTGAGTTTTCTTACATCTATATTCCACTAGTGAATTTATCATTCTACTTAAGCTTTTTTTGAGGCATGTGCTTGGCATTATAGACAAATGTCACCACGAAATCCTCCCATCGGACACTAGGAAGGTGGAGAAGACCATGCTCTATACATGATGATCCCTAAACCACCAGAATTGACTCCAGGAGTTCCACTTGTAGAACTACCTATTGTACCTGATTTGGGCACTAATGCCCAATTCTTTGATATTTTTCTATCTCTGATGTTGTCCATGCATGGTTGTCCACGATTCTCACCTATGATGGTTGATATGACTCATGAGTTCCCATAGAAGAATCCTCCCACCTTCGCAGGGGATGGTGGCCATAAACTACTAAGTCTTGGATAGAAGCCTCCCAATCTACCTTTGAGCATATGGATATGCCACTAGAGTAGAGGGTAAAAATTTCTACTTACATGTTGTATAATTTGGCTATGTGTTGGTGGGATGTGATTACCTTAGCTTTTCATTATTAGTTAATGTTATGGGTAGATTTAAAAAAACCCTTCTATGATCAGTTCATTCCTCTTACATTGAGAGCCAACAGATCTAGAGAGTTCATGCATCCCGAACAAGGTTTTATGTTTGTCATGAAATATTTAGTGTGTTTCAGAGAGTTGCAGTGCTTTTCTCCGCTATTTGATGGTGATGAGATTCACATGATAGATGTTTTGAGGATGGGCTATAGTATATTCCATCCATATATAGGTGAATTCCTTTTTCCTGTCTACATTTTCTATAATATTCACCAGGATATTATCACTGAACAAAAAATAAGGGATGACAATAGTACTGAGAATAAAGGATTAGTGTCTCTGCAAGCTAGTAGTTCTCATGATGGTATGATGTTTTCCCTCGCGGTTTCTCATTAGGGTAGTGATAACCAGAGTAACCATTTTGATAACTCCATAGTGTTTCAGTGTAGACAGTGGGGGAATATGAATACTTAGTGTGATAGAGACCCAGTGGAATTCCATTATTATGGTTTCATAGCGAATATTTAGAGGTTATGCAAGACCTCTCCACCAGTTTCAAGCATGAAAGGATCCATTCCAGGTCCACCATCAGAAGCAGGTTCTTTTGCACTGAACTAGGTGGGGAGTTGGAATAGCACTAGTAGGTCTAGCTGAGGAAGAGGTCATGGATGTGGTAGCAAGATCCAAGATCACTAACTGTGCCAGTAGAGTAGTTATTATCATGGTAGTCCTTCTGTTATACAGGGCTATGGATCAGGCCAGTTACATGCACTGCGGTTGATACCCAATGAACATGCTGTGGGACCATCTACAGTATGATGTACTATTATCGAGGCATCAACTATAGTATCTACTTTATTTGATATAGGTACATCGAACTCATTAATCTCTATATCTGTCATGGATAGTCTCATACTAGAGATACAATATTACAAGGGTGTAATGACCATAAATACACAATTATGAGGGTGGTCAGAGTTAATACACCAATGTAGGGACTATCCCCTTGAAGTTGTAAGTTACCCTTTCTTAAAGAACCTATATATTCTTGAGATGACATGCATATATGTCATTTTTGGGATGGAATAGTTGGTTTAGTATCATTCTTTTGTAGACTACTGGAACTGTAGGGTATTATTTACATAAGCATAGGGAAACAATTCTCTACATAAGGGTGTGTGTGATGTCTAGGCTGGTAGAGTGGGACCATAATACAGTGGGATATGTGGAATAACCACCCATATGGAAAATATCATCCTGGAGGATCAGGGTTTATGAAAATTATCAAGGTTCCAGGCACATCGGAAGCACATTGTTGGGTGTTCCCTACAACAATTTT
This sequence comes from Viscum album, assembly GCA_963277665.1. Taxonomy (NCBI): domain Eukaryota; kingdom Viridiplantae; phylum Streptophyta; class Magnoliopsida; order Santalales; family Viscaceae; genus Viscum; species Viscum album. The sequence goes on along the minus strand of OY728147.1, from coordinate 1,685,504,762 downwards.
TTCCGTTAATGACAATCAATTTGAGATCCATCACGATAATAAAACGTCGGATCTTCAGAATATAAAAAAGAATGAAGAAATTGGGGGAGTCCCAAAACCATATAGAGGATCATCATATGTTGGTTATAATTAATTTAATTATAAGATACAATTTACCTTGATGGGATTATCTCTTCGTTGATGTTTATGATCATGATCTCATGTGATCTGTCATTGCGTCATAGAATCCAAGTGTAGGATTCCCATATCAATGATCCACATTTGCTCCACATATCTTTGGACATTGACGAAGGGATATCTGGGTTCTAGTATAGAAGATCCTTCAATTGCGATGTCTGCCTTCGATTGCCTAAAGAGACGCTTGCAAAGCGCTCTCCTTCATCTGGTGGAGAAGGATGTCACTCATAACTTGAGAGCGTTCTCAGTGGAAAAATAATTATTTCATGGATTGAGATCTTTTCAAGATTCATTGTGCACAACCACAATGAATGTATTGGATAATGATACTTATGTAATTGGGATTTTAATTACATAGAATAATAAAATGAATTTTTTACCTGAAATCATTTATTCATTTGATTTATTTATTAGTAATAACCCAAGTATTATAGTAATAGTTGACTATTATTATTACTTTACTTGTTCCCATTGAATTACACCTAATATTACTTAATTAAATAAATATTATTTTTTCTAACAAATTCCTAGAAAAACTACACGGCATGTACATTAATATACACAGAGTGTAATTTTGTTTTTTCATTATTTTTATTTCATACACCACATTTTTTAAACCCTGAATAATGGCTATTTATTTATCAAATAATTATCATTACATTAATCACTAATAAATATATTATTTCTTATACAATATATTGTCTCAAATAACTCGTGTCAAAATAAATGAAATCAAGCATCTTTGAATAATTATTAAATACAATCAAGAATAATCTTTATTCAAATTTTTGAATTAATATTTCTCCAAGGTACTTGGACACACTTAGTGTGTGACCCTATAGGACAACCTCTTAATGGAATTAGGTAGAGACTTCCAAATGTCTAGGGAAAGCTTCTGGTAACACACCAAGGAACCCATAGTGAGAGAATTCAATGTTGTAATGATGTGTCACCTCCAACAAATGCATACCATTTAATGTAATCCTATTGTATCGATATCTCGAATAAGGCAGGTTGATTTCCAGTTCTATAATCCCATGTTCTCGATTATTCTCTCTCTGACATCTCAAAATTGAATTTTCCCATTCCCCACAATGGCCATAGATTTATTTAGGCTATATCAATTCCATTAATAATCTTGATACATCAACTTCTGTTATAGAACAAAAGGGAAAAATTACTTCTCATATTATCTATTAATGTAGTACTACATAGGATGCACCCAATATTTCCTACCTCGCTACGAACAATGTGTCATCAAAGTGTTCATCAATACATCTAAGTGTGTTTGTTGTAATACCCATTAATAATAATCATAATGTATGAGGACCAATACACACATCCGTAGATAGGAAAATCCAATGAAACTATGAAATGTGGATTTCCTACAAGTCGATCTCATTCTCATAATATCTTCCTTGATATTACCAGGGGAACACACTGTGAGATGGTGCCTCAATGTTTTATGAGTCCTCACCCCGAATGGCATGTTTTATTTGTGTCCCTCAAATAACATCATCAAACCATAGAACATATATTCATGAACAATGTTAGGGAACTTATGGGTTCTCATCATAGTAGGGATCTGCTATGCCCTTTTAGTGAAACAACTATCCTTATGACATTATCACATGAATTTTCACGTAGAAGAACAATCAAGATGGGATAAGGTATTTATTAATGAATAAAGTACCATGTAGTTGGTTATAGGCCACCAAATCCAATAGACTCCCACCTGGACTAGATCCAACTTCTAACAACCTTTAAACCGTCATCTCACACTTTATATTAATGCTTATAATGAGATAGGCCTTTTGTCATGCGTTCTTCCATGTTGTATTTTGAAGACACTGTACTAACTGCAACTTCACCCCTTTGATAGAAATCCCTCTTGTGGTAATGATTTTAGAGTATGTGTTATGTCTATTTATGTGACCTAGGTTCTTTTGCAAAAGCCACCTCTATAGTGTTATCACAATACAATGTGATATGATCATCACTTCTAGGCATCGCATCAAGAAACTCTACAAAGTTATAAATCCATACGGCTTCTATGGCTACATAGGAAGCCACAATGTATTCAGACTCTACTGTACAATTGGTGAAAAGAAGTTTTTAACCCTTCTAGCTCATAGATCCTCTATTGATATAGAAAACATTACCAGATTGAAACATGAAATCATTCTAATCTGTCTGGAAACCAGCATCAACATACCCTCTAATGAGAATCTCCTCGTCTCCTCCATACACTAGGAACATATCTTTAGTTATTCTTATATACTTAAGGATTGTCTTAACAACAATACAATGTTGTTCTCATAGAACTTCTTGATATATTCCTACCATGCTAAGTGATAGGAAACATCAATCCTGGTACATAACATGGCATATATGCTGGATCATATAGCCTATTTATATGGTATATTACTCATTCTATCTTCCTACTAGTGTGTCTGGGGACACATTTTCATAAAAAGAAATAAGCCATGTGACACTAGAATAAATACCCTCGTAGATTGATCCATACTAAATCACTTTAGTATCTAGTCAATGTATATACCCTGACATAGTCCAAGAAACCTCTCGGATCTATCACAAATGTTCTTGATCCCTAGAATGTAGTCTTCTTTACCCAAGTCCTCCATAGAGAAAAACATGTTCAACCAGTCCTTTAGTAACTGTAAGACTGGCATATCGTTTCTAATAACTAATACACCATCAATATATACTAATATGATAATGATCGCATTCCCATTAAACAACTTATAAATACATGGATGACATTAACTCTTATTGAAATCAAATTCGTTAATGGCTTCATCAAATCAAGTGTTCCATGACCTAGATTATTTCCCTAATCCATAAATGGATTTATGCAAGTTACAAACCCGTTTGGCATCACCTGGTGTTACAAACCCTTTTGGTTGTATCATAGAGACATATTCTTAATGGTTCCCAATATGGAATTTTGTTTTGACATCCATTTTCTAAATCTCATAGTAAGGGTAAGCTACTATGGAAAGTATGATTCTTATGTATTTAAACATGGAAACTGACAAGAAGGTTTTGTCATAGTCAATTCCTTGATGTTGTCAAAATTTATTAGCCACTATCCTTTCTTTATAGGTGCTAACTTGACCTTCTATATCTAGTTTTATCTTGAATAACCATTTTCATCCAACATGATTTACATAAACTGGCTCATCGACCAGAACACATGCTTGGTTCTGATACATGGAATCCATCCAAAATTTCATAACATCTATCTATCTTGCATCTTATGATCTCTCTACTGCTTCCTTGTAGGAAAGAGGTTCATAATTTTCCAAAAATAATGATTCACCATCCTTAGTGACTATGAAACCCAATCTCTCAGGTTCCTTTAACTCTCATGAGCTCCTATGTAGTACTTGTGTTTTTGGAACCTCTCCCATGGGGACCTGTGGAACTTGTTCCAGTAGCAACTCTTGTATATCTTGAGAATCAACATCATTGAAGTCAATCATCCTCTCACTATCGTTTTGAAGGATGTGATCCCTCTCAAGAAATATGATTCGTTTGGTGAAAATCACTTTATTCTCTAAAGGTTTATATAGGTCATATCCTTTTTCCTTGGGATATCCTATAAAGATACACCCCATGCCTCGAGGTGCTAGTTTGTTGCCTAAGAAGACCTCAACAAATTCCTCACATCCCCATACATGTGTTTCCAACAAAATGGGTTTCTTTCCATTCTATTTCTCAGAGGGAATTCCTTTTATCACCTTAGTTGGTACTTGATTTAATGTTTATACCTCAATTTTAATGCATATCCCCAAAAGGATAATAGAACATGTACATGACTCATCATCAACTGCACCATGTCCAACAAGGTGCAGTTTCTCCTTTCACTAACACCAATACACTGTGGTGTATAAGGAGGGGTGAGTTGATATAGAATCCCAGACTCCTGTAGATGGTCGATGAACTCTTGGTTCTGATATTCTCTACCTCGATCCGATTGAATTTTATTTATATTCTTACCATTTTAATTTTATACTTCATTCATGAATTTCTTAAATTTATCTAAGGACTCTGACTGATACCTCATTAGGTATACATATCCATATCTACAAAAATCATCAGTAAAAGTATTAAAGTATGAATATCCAACACTAGCTTCTACTGGAAATGGTCAGCACACATCCATGTGCACCAATCCAAGAAGCTCTGTGGCACTCTCAACCTATCCACCGAAAGGAGACATGGTTATTTTAACTTGTAAACAAGTGTGAAATCTATAAATTGGTTTTAGCTTAATAGAGTCTAAATAACCATCTTGGTAGAGCTTTTTCAATCACTTCTCATTTACATGACCAGGACAGTGATTCCACAACTGGGTGATGTATGAGGCATGTGAGTTTTTTTCGTTATCGATTGTCAACACTTGGTTTTCATAATTTAAGACAAACTGACCATTATGTAAATGATCCATACCATAACATATGTTTTTCTTATTAAAGAAACAACCATTAGTTCGAAACATGAAAAAATCCATCCATATCCATAAATGATACAAAAATTATGTTATTGGTAACACTAGGAACATAATAACAGTTATGTAAAACCAAAAGCATCCCAGTTGGAAATGAGAGATGTTAATTTCCAATGGACAATGCAACAAGACTTGTGCCATTGTAAGCTCAAAAGTCCACCTGCCCTCTGGTAATCATTCTAAATCTACTTGTTTTCCATATTTCAATACATATGTGATCCCAACGAGTTGTATATAATACCAAATGTGTAGAAATGAAAGGATTACACTCAATAACGAACACACATTTAGCATCCCCACGTCTCTAGGTGTAGTTCCTCTTCCAGTGGCCATGCTTTCTAAATAAAAAACATACTACCTATCAATATTTTTCCTACCTCTAGATCTTCCCCTTATTGGAGGGACGGTGATCCGGGGCTTCAGACCATTTATATGTCCTTGGCCCCTTTTTCTTGTCCTTCCTTTTTCTTATTCACAATTAGGACTACGGGTTTGTCACGACCCATGTCCTTATATACCTAGAAAATTAAGGTCGGAAGTTCTGATATAATATTCTCATTGTTTCACATGATATAGTTGACAATTAATCTAGAGAAGGTCTTGAGCAGTGATGATAGGATGAGATCTATATGCAACTAATCTGGAAGCATAATCTCTAAGAAGTCCATGCATTCAATATAGCTAATAAGCATGACTACATGAGGCCCAACAAGCACAAACTCTCAAATTTAAGTTATAAACAATGATTTTTAGATCTCATCTCTCTCATGTATCACCTTCTCTTGATAGAGATCCTTATGGAGAGACATCATGCTATACGTGTTCATGTTTTCATGTTGGTTCAAGAGCTCATTAGACATATCCAATAAAATTAAAAAATTGGACATCTATGGAATCATACATATTATTTATATAATGAGATAGTTCCTCATCACTTGCATCTTTTATAGGAAAAAATATAATAGGTTACTCTAACGCATACAATTTCTTCCTATGGAGAAGGATGACGCATAACCGCCTCTGCTATTCCAGGAAATTAGTGCCGGTGAGAAGGTTTTCCTTCTATAGTATGGTTCATAATGATACTTTTGACGTCATTTTTCTTGTCATTTCTACAAATTAAGATGAGAAATGGATTAGTACTTTATCATGATAAAACCGAGAAAAATAAATAAATTAATACTTATTAGTCTCCCACTATTTTATCGAAATCCAATCGCACTCACCATTGATTTCAGAATATTCTTTTTTTTTGAATATTCTAGTGGTAAGGAGTCATATTGACCATCGCATTACCCCAACATGGGATGGTAATGAAACTTTAAGGGTTTGAGGTTGAAATCCCAAATGCCTACTGCATTAACTCGCAACTCCTAGATCCACAAAGTGGACTCCCCAATCCTAAAATCAATTTATTTTGGATTTCCTCAACCTTTGACTATTGGTCACACCAATTCCTACTGTCGAAGTCAGCCCTTGATGTTAACCAAGACCAATCATCCCTAAAACATGTATTTTAATCCCACAATAATTTAAAGAACCCCAACTAGGTTTAGTCAAGCACATTTAAATATGGTTCGATTCTAACTAGGATTATGGAACGATATACCGACTTAATATTTTCATTGAGGGATTTTATCCTGATACGTAAATTTTCATTTTATTATCAATGATAACATGATTTTTAATATTATGTGGGATATAATTATGTGATTAACCATGTTTAATATAATATTTACACATAAGTCGGTCTTATTTTAGATCTATCTTGCATGCTTGTTTAATTAATTAATTTCATGATCGTGACAACACACCCACAATAAATAAACCATGAAACTGACATAAATAAAATAAATGGTATAATCATGAGAATGTTCTATTGGATAGTTTATCTAGCTGTTGATAAACTAAACCAATACCTAGGAGAGACATTCCTTGAACCTTTTGGTTCTATGTTTACAACTTTACACTTGTCCACCTTTGTATCTCCTTGGATTGTTTTCAACTTGGCTCATAACTAGAGCTACCTCCACTAATATGGGAGCTCCATCTATTACATGTGATTTTTATATCACATAAAGGTGATGGGCAAAATGGGGTTTTACATAAAATAATCTTTGGCCACACATGCCCTATATATTAATGAGGAGAAGGCTCGTATGCTTAAAAATTCAATTTAAATAAAAAAAATTAAAAGAAACCATTCACATATAAAGGTATTGGTATAGCTCATGAACATCCAGACATTCAATGATATTTATGCATAAATAAAACATTCATTAAATTATTTAATAGTTCTTGTTAAAGATAATTCATGTTGGAATTAATTAATTATCTTTAAGAAATTAATCCTTTTATCTTAAACCCGTTATCTGAATTTTCTTGAAATTCTCATTCAATATAAATTTAAAAAAATTAATTCATTTAAAATTATATTTGTACGTAACATGTACCTTGGAGGAAACTTGGTGAATTCCCATTCATTACTACCCAATGAGATAAAATGAACATCACGTAAATGTTAAATTAAACACACATATATAAAACACCTATCATGTTGTGTACCTCATCTTTACACCAACACTGTGGTACAAGTCTCATGGTTTTGTATAATATAATAAATTTTTTTAATAAATCTGCATAATTTGGATGTGTATACAATATATTGTTCCGAAAACACAACATGCACTTTTTTTCACCATCCATATGAATTACATGCTCGGGGACATGGAATGTAGATGTGATTTGGAAATCATTCTAGCACACCATGCGTTCTGTGGGACAACACGTCATGTAGTATCCGCGTTACACAGTTTCTAGTTGGGCAAGCCGTGTATGGGGTACAAAGTCCAGCCCTAACTTGAATAGACTACACGCTGTGTTCAGTGGCCCACACTTCGTGTAATCTGGAAAATGTGTGCCACCAATTCCTATTCAACACATGGATTCTTAATGAAATTGATAGAATCTAATGACACAACCTGGTTTAGAGGAATGTCCTGGTGCATGGAACCTATACTACACATCATGTAATTCTAAAAACACATCATGTGTTCTGGTGTTATACAACCATAAATATTTGGATCCTTCAGATGAGATCCTCTATTTTATTATAATGATAATTAAAGAAAAAATCATTTCTCTAAGGTGAAAGATAAAATAATGAGAAGAATAGATCTTGAGATTCAGATTAATAGAACAATTAATTTAAATTGAATCAACTAAATTATTAAATTCATAAATCACCGATGAAAAAAAATAATTATAATCAATGATATGACCACTCTGCTACCACTTATAGGTTCTGGGCATAGTGGAAGCGCGTTGGTGGGTTTTCCCAACATTAATTTTTTTCCTTTAATGACGATCAATCTGAGATCTATCATGATAATAAAACATTGGATCTTTGGAATAGAATGAATAATGAATGAAAAAATTGGAGTCCTAGAACCGTAGAAAGGATCATCATATGTTGGTTATAATTAATTTAATTAAAAGACAAGAATTACATTGATGGAATTCTCTTTTTTTATGTTTCCAACCACAATCTGATGTGATCTATCATTGCATCATAGAATCCAAGCATAGGATTCCTCTGGCAGTGATCCACACATGCTCCAAATATCTCTGGATGTCATCGAAGGGATCTCAAGGTGGTATCATGGATGATCCTTTACATGTGATGTCCGCCTTATATCGCCTAGAGAGCTGCTTGCAAAGAATTCTCCTTGATCTGTTGGAGGAGCAACTCTTTCATAACATGAGAGTGTTCTTGGTGGAAGAAGAATTCCCTCTTGGCTTGTGAGATTTTCTAGATCTGTTGTACACAACCACATTGAATGGATATGCTAATTGGAATAATGTAATTTTTATTTTAATTTCCTAGAATAATAAACTGAATTAATTACCTGAAAGCATTTATTCATTTCATTTAATTCTTTGTAAGACCCCATGTATCAAAATAATAGTTGTTGATTATTATTACATGACATGTGTCTAGAAAATTACACCTAATATTAATTAACTAAATAAAATATATTATTTGTCACCAATACTAAAAAAACTATATGGTGTGTATATTAATATACACGGTACGTACTTTTATTTTTTGATTCTCTTTATTTCCTCTATAACATTTATTATACCTTGAATAATGGATATTTATTTCCCCAATAAATATTAATCCATTACACACTAATAAATATATTATTTCTCCCAAAATATATTCTCTCAAATAACTATTGTTGAAATAAATGCGATCCTACATCCTTGAAAAATTATTAAACCACAGTCATGAATAATCATTATTCAACTTGTTAAATTAATATTTATCTCAGATACTTGGACACACATAGTGTGTGACCCTCTAGGCCTCTTTCTCAATGGCATTAGGAAGAGCTTACCTAAATTCAAATTATAGTATCTAGCAACACTCCAAGGTACCCATATAAAAATAAACTAACGCCGCAATGACATGTCAAATACTACAAATACTTACCATTTAATGTAATCCCTTCATCTCGATATCTCAAATCAAGTGTGTTTCATGCTAGTTCTATCATCGCATTTACATGATTATTCTTTATTTCACTTCCTATAACTAAACTTGCCCATTACTCACTATGGCCATGGATTTGTTTAGGCTATATCAATTCCATCGAAAGGGTTGAGATATCTACTTCTATTATGGAACAAAAGGGAAAATCCTTTCTCGCATTATCTATTAATGTAATATTACTTGTGACTCACCCAACATATCCTACCTTGATGTGAATAGTGTTTCACCATTGTTTTCGTCAATTCATCTACGTGTGAGATTTTTAATAAACATTTGTAATAATCTAAAAATCTAAGGACCAATACACATGTCTCTAGATAAGAACATCCAATGACACTATAAAATGTGGATTTACTTCTGGTGGGTATCGTTCTTATAATATCCTCATAGATATTACTAAGGGCACACACCATGAGAATGTGCCTCAATATTTTATGATTACTCGCCCCTAATGGCCTATATTATTTGTGTCTCTCAAATAAAATCATCTAGAAATAGAACATATATTAAAGAACAGTGTTATGGCACTTCCAGGTTATCATCATAGCGTGGATCCTCTTTGACCATTTAGTTCAACAACTATCCATAGGACATTATCATGTGCATTGTCACGAAGAAGAACATTCAAGATGTGATAAGAAATTTATTAGTGAATAAAGTACATAGTTGTTGGTTCTCGGCCACCAACTCCAACAAATCTATTTTCCCATCACTATTGGATCATTTTAGGGATGCCTTTCCTGATGAATTTTCTATATTACCTCTTTAGAGAGAGGTAGAGTTTAAAATATATCTTGTTCCATGAGTGTATTAAATGTCTATTTCTCATAAAGGATGACACCTTTTGAGATCCAATATCTCAAGTGGTAGTTAGATTATTTAAAGGAAAAAGGATTTATAATCCCCATACATACTCTTGGGGATCGCCCATGCTTTTCACCAAGAAGGTAGATGAAACCTTATGTTTATTAAATAATTATATATAGTTGAACTCAATTTTGATTTCGAACCGATATCCACTTCCTCAAATAGGCGATATCTTTAACCAGATCAGAGGATCTAGGTTCTTCTCTAAGATCAATCTGAGATTGGGTTATCATCAGGTGCGAGATAGGACATCATACATACCTCATACAGCTTTCCATAGTAGGTATAGTATGTATCAATACCTTGTTGAAAAATTTGGGCGTACGAATTTTCCAATCATTTTCATGTATCTAATTAATAGCAGTTCCCATACCTTTCTTGATTCTCTTATCGTGGTCTTTATGGACGAAAACATGGTGTATTATCAAACTCATGAAGAACATGCCAATCATCATGGAATAATTATGAGTACACTGAGAGGGAATCATATATATGATAATCTTTATAAGTGAAACATTTGGATCACCAATGACCACTTCTTTGATAACATTATCTCATAATCGGGAGTCTCTATTGACCCAGAAAAGGTTAGTGCTACAGTTTCCTAGGAGTATCCCAATAACATGTTAGATATAAATATTTTCTTAACCATGTATGGTTATTTCAGGTGTTTCATACTTGACATATCAAGTCCTAATTAACATCTTACTAGCCTTACCAAGAATGGTGATAAGTTCCTATGATCCGAGTTGTGTGATAAAGTATTTTAAGAGATAAAAGGGAGGCATGTATGAACACTCATTATGATCCTACCAGAGCCTAGTTGAGGTTGTACTATCTTCTATGATGCATAATGCATCAGCCTGGGAGTAGTGATGATGTAGGTGGAAAGGGTCATTGTATATGTATCTCAGCATTTGAGGCCTCATGATAGAAATTTCACAACATGCAACCTTGAGCTAGCAGTAGTTGTTTATTCCTTATGTTTCTGGAGACACTTTTTGTTAGGTGAGTACTTTTTGGTGTACACGGACTAGAGCAACCTCAAATATATCTATATTCAGCATGAATTGAACATAAAATAGTAGATATGGTTCTAATATATACAATGTATTTATTTTGAGATTGCCTATATTCTTGTGAACGGAAATGTGGTTAAAGAAGCAATGAGAAGGAAAACTCATGCAAATGTAATAGGTAAACCAGTGATGAATGGAAATTGAAGACCCGGTTCTCAGAGTTACATCTTGAGTTTCATGATAGTCACAAGTAGTATTAACTCTCATCGTTAATAGTTACATCTTCTAACATTGATAAGTTGAAGGGTATTCAATTTTAAGATCCTTTAGTCATCATTCTCTATGAGAATATACCAGGAGATAACCCACCTCTAGATTGTTCTATGGAATGAGATGACATCCTATACATACATGGATGTGTCTAGGTTCCTATAGATATTAGATAGGAGTTAATGTAATATTCACATGCTTCTCTGTTGGTAGTTCACTTAGGTAACTCAAAGATATATCAGTATATGTGATGCAATTATTGGTGTCAAGGGATGAAGCATAAAAAAGAAGGCTTTATCCCTAGGTGTTCCACCTGTCAGATAGTGAAGGGGAAGCACCAGAGACCTATAGTTTTGGTTTAGCTACTTCATGTCCCGAAATGGAAATGGGAAGATGTTTCCATGAACTTTTTAGTTGGTTTATCTAGGTTTCATAGATGTAGAAACACTGTATGGGTTGTCATTGATGGATTGATGAAAGTAGATCACTTCATTCTTATTCGAGAGACATTATTTGTTGATGATATGAAAAGAATTTATGTTCATGAAATCATACTACAACATGGTGCCCTTAATACTATCATTTCAGATAGGGATGCCAATTTTATATCACAATTATTGATAATATTGAAGAAGGCTATGGGAATACAGGTGATTCTATGCATAAATTTTCATCCTCAGACAGATGGATAATCGTAACATAAATTATAGGTTCTAGATTTCATGGTATGAGCATGTATAATTGTTATTTATGGTTCTTGGGAGAAGAATATCCCTATCATTGTGTTCTCCTATTATAATATCTTCCAAGTGACAATTCAGAAGGATCATTTCAAGGCCTTGTATGCTTGGCTGTGTCATTCACCCATGTGCAGGCTAGAGGTAGGTGAGACAAACCTACTAGGACATTGTCTTGTTCAGGAATCCTCAGAGCGGTTTCATATGATCATAAAGAATATGACTATTGATTTGTATAGAAAGGAATATTTTTTCTATCTCCATTGGTGACCTCAAGTGAATTATTTATAGGATCGTTTTTCCATTGGGTATCACCAAGGATAGGGAAAAGATGGTTACAAAAGTAATGGAAGTTGTCACTTTTTTATGTAGGGCTGTATTAAATAATAGAGTGAGTCCGGGTTGTAGCCTATCAGTTTCTATTACCTCAGAGGTACCATCCCATGCACAACATCTTCTATGTTTCACAAATTCTCTAATATCACGCTGACCCATCACTTACCTTTGATCTTGAGGAAGTTGAGTTATATGCTACTGCTTCCTTTTTAGAGCATCCAGTAAACATTGTTGATCAGAGCGTGAAGGTTGTTCGAGGTCATTCTGTCCCTTTATTTTGAGTTCTATGGAGGCATGGCTATGTTCAAGATGATATTTGGGAGTGTGAAGCTTTCTTTCATACCCAGTGTCCAAAGTTATTCCCAGATACTATTTCTCCACCCTTGGAAGGTGAACTTGTGGAAGAGTTCTTTTAAAGGGGGTGACTATAAGAACATGGGTTTTCACTCATTTAAGGATCCTTTAATTTTTGTTGTAATTCAATATTAGGGACCTAATATGGATTCTTAATGAATTAGTGAAGTTTCAAAGGGTGTGTGAGGATTTTTCAGAGCCCAAAACCCATATTTTTGTGAAAAATTGCCAAATCACACCATTAGAGTAAACCATAAAGTTAAAACGCACTCTTAGATCTAACTATGGGGTGGTTGGAATTTTTATGAAGATACATTACACATGGTTTCCATATGATTTCCCTAACCGTGTAGCCTATCCTTATAAGTTCCCCTTTTTCCTACGTACCCGTGTAGGGTTTGTGCCCAGTTTGTCAAACCATACTAATAAGCTATGCACAATATAATTTCTATATAAAATGACAATTTTTCCCTTAATGATCTAATTAAGCATCCTCCTTCCTCCTAATACAAATTACCAGGGGATTACCCACCTTTTCTATCCATTTTCATCTTTTTTAAGGCCTAATATAGGGATTTAATGATCTCCATCATTCGGAATCCAATCATGCTTCTGTTCGTCACGTGGGATGTGTAATGGTAAGTACTAGTGTTCATTTTTGGATTTATTCTTCTCTCTTGCCATTGACCTAGTTATAGAGGTGTGAGAAATTTTTTTTTTCTCAGATCAACTCAGTTATAAGCTGAATTAGAGGCCAATATCATAGTTTAATAGTAATATGAACCTCAAGTGGGTTGTCTATAAATCACCATTAATGTTCCTTAATTTTTGGAATTTGACATGTGGGGCCTCTAATTTTATCGAGATCTATTTATAGAATTTATATTCCAGGATTATAACCATTAAATCGATGTGGTTACACTCTTTCCAAATATGTGATTATTTTTTGGTGGTTACGCCCACAACTTCCAACATCCAATGTAGGATGATATGCCATAGTTTATTTTTTTAGTGTTTCGAGACTATTGTTCCATCTTTCGGATGTGGTCGAGACTGACCATGATAATGGTATGAACCATTTTAATAAATGATTGTTATACCATGTAATGGTGAATGGAGATCACCATGTCACTTTTACTTGATCAGACTAAGGTAAGTTCTTTGAATATCATAATTAAACGTTAAATGGAAATTGAAAAGTATACTAAGTTTATGAATTTATCAGATTAAATGTGAATGAATAATAGATTTATTTTCCATGGCTCCTGTTACCTTGTTGATGGAAGGTAGAGGTGTGAACATTAATTATTAAGTATGCCTTAAATGGATTTAATAAAGGTTTCATGATACTTGGGCTTGTCACACTAATTAAAGGAAAGACTTGATACAAATGGACATATAGACAAATTATGAACTGATTAAAGGGATTCATGCTACTAGGCCTTATCACACTAATGAAAGGAAATGATTGAACCAAATGAAATATTTTATGACTCATTTATCAAATATGAGTGTCCTAACTTGAGCTCAACATGGATTCTTATTAGGGAATACCTTGATACCTCGGGAACCCCATTCCAATTCAAGGATGTGACTTGCGTAGGTTGAGAACAACTTAGATCCCAATCCTTGTCTATTATTTAGATTCCTAGTATGACACTGTAGAATCCCCAATGAATTATTATAGGATTCCTTGATTTCACTTCCTAGATCTAGCTTTGATAAGTAGGTTAGATGGTTAAATCCCATAAAGCCCGGTCATTTATTTTCCCAATTTTACCTTAGATGATCACCTGGGGTTTCGTAGGTACCATATTGTGGAGTTCCAGGGAATATAATCCCTTGATTACACTCTTTAAAATAGCGAGAATATTTTTATTTATAAATTGGTGACCCTTGAAGTCTATATTTCTACAGTTGTTGCCTTGAAACATTATTACTAAATATCATTATAGGTTTACTTTGCAAATCTTGGAACCTTCACTATTGAAAACATGTGACTTATTTATAAAATGGTAAAAATAAACTAATGAATTTGTTACATGTTCAGATATCAGTTGAGGGATGAAGAAGGTACTAGGTTATTTAGTTACATTTTACTAATTTAAATTATATATTCATTGTTGGACACTATTACATTTCCATTACATGTGGTGAATGTTATAGACACCATTTGTGGTGCCTGAATGAGATTTATCTTACATCCTTTATGGGAACTGTCTGGTACCCATGACAGATTAAATGTTTGTAGGTGTTGGAAAAGGGGAGAATATTGCTTTGAACACTTGATTGCTTTCTATTTAGAATGGATCTTGATAGCTGATGACCAAGATGGAACTTGGGATGGTTGTGATAGTCTTTTGATTTCTTTTTTACTTTTTTATAACATTTTATGCTTAGTGTCTTGTATCCATGTTTTTTATTTTTCTAGATACATGACATATCATCAACAGTTTTTGTATATAATTCCAGTTGTTTTAGTTATTGTAATTGTTGTCCCCATTTCCACTATACCTTCTGTTTACTTATATGGGTTCCACTATATACCTATGTTTATACTTATCCACAATGCTACACACTGGTAATAAGGGAATAGTCTCCCCTTGGACACACCATATTTCTTTACTACTAGTATGCAACATCTAACATTTGGGGAGATGTACTTGATGCGATGTGGCCCACCATGCTTGGGGATGCCAATAAGTGGAACCAAAGTCCAGGATGTCCCATCCATACATTTATTTCCTTTAAATTACGAACATCATGAATTCATGTTTGTTCATATTGAAACTCCCACTATAAACTAGTCTCTTAATATCCTGTATTACCTATTCAAATTAATCAATGTCCTCATACATTGTCAGTGTTACTAGAAGTGAAATTGGATTTCTTGTAACTACTTTGATTCTATAATGGGTGGATTCTCGTGTTGGGAATGAAAAGGAAATACAACAAATTCCATATCTTCTATACTAGTCCTCTATGATCTATCAATATTTTTTGTTGTTGAAATATTTCTTCATGATGATTCCATGCCTCATAATTAATTTGAAATACTAGTCTAGTAAAATGATAAATCACTTCTTCCTAAGTAAACCTAGCTCAATTGAAAAAATTGTAATAAGGACATCTAATAAGATCCCCCTATGATGAGACAAATAATAAATGTAAAATGATTTCAAGATAATTATGAAACTCATTTGAAACTCTATTTAGAACATATATCCAACTTATATATATAAAAATTTCCAGAATTTAATACAAATTACAATAAGATTACTCTTAATTTTTCAAAAGATTTTTTGAACAAATCATAATCATATTACAAATTTATACTTGTATATTAGTAAAATTTATAAAAGTAAAAAACATGGTAGTATAAAAGCATGAAACTATTGATAAATTAATAAAATTATACAAGTATATATAATATATAATAGGTATGTATTTTTCATTATGGTATAAAATTTTATAAATGTATATAAATTTGTAATACTATATAAAATTATAAAAGTATATATATTTTATAAAACTATATATAAATTTAAAAAGGAATCTTGTTAAAAAAATATAAAAGTTTTAATATTTAATATATATATATATATAATTAAAAATTATATATGTATGAATGTATATTAATATATAAACGTATAAAACTATAAATTTAGATAAATTTATAAACATATAAAAATATATAATTACAAATAAATCATAAAAGTTTACATGTACACCTTATAAGTATAATATGATATATTAAGCATTTTTAATGGCATATAATTCTATAAACATGTGAAACTATAAAATTATATATAATTAATAATAATATATATATTAATTATATAAGTATAATATGATATTTGATAAATTATAGAAAAATTTATAAAATTATAAAATTATGAAACTATAATACTATAAATAATTAATAAAACATTATATATAAATTAAGTTAGTATATTATGATATATAATAAAATTTAAAAAAGTGTACATATTTCAAAATGTCTAAAACAACAAAAATATAGTTTTTTTACAAAACATGTAGAGACCAGATTAGATATGGTACCACTGAGTGATAGGTGAATCAGTAATACCTGCTTTTCTGTTTTATAAGTTCTTTCCTTTGAATGAAGTCTCTATAACAAATTAAATCCTAGATTCACTCTCTATAATATCATCCTCACATGTATGCATGGATATAGATATAATGAAGTACAATAGTGGTTTTAAGAGGTTCATCCTAGATGTGAGAGTATACTCATTATAATGATCAACATGTTGTTATGGAATGGATTTTATTATGACTATGAATTGAGGTGATTATAAATTCCTGCAATTGTAAAATATTATTTGAGTAGGGATTATCCACTTCTCTTTCTAGGCTAGTATCATACAATTTCAATAAAATAATGTGTGATGTTATTGATACAAATACTACCAGTTATTCAAGAAATATTTTTCACTCATGAATGTAAATTAGGTCTTATGTAATACTAAAAAATACATTAGCATCAATTATAAGATCTACATATATGAATAATTTTATTTTTATTATGGTTTCAATAAAACATCATGAACAATAGTTTTACCGCACAGTTGTTATAAAAGATTTCATCACACCTGAGTGCATGAACACATGGGAATGATCTAATTACTCCTTAGTAAAAAACCTCGGAATATATATTTTTTGAAATGGATCACCTCATAATCATAAAAATATAACAAATTTGGTTTTGGTCAATCTCTTTGATTCTAGAAATATTCAATACAACTAATTTTTAGAGTTAAAGAGTATTGAATTCTTATCTAAAATTTTATAACACAATTTAATTTTTCATTAATTAGATTTATATTCACATAATGAATATAAGTTATATTTCTTAAATATATTTTGGAAACAAATTATTTTTGGGATATCCCAAATATATTTGTAAATGACTCCTTAAAAAATTAATTTTTTTTGTGAATAATAATTTTGAATATTTTCAATTTAAAATACCCATTTATTTTTTTCACAATATTTATGTTTTATATTTCCATTAATGTCCCCATAAATCCTAGGATACTACGCTTTCCTTTCCTTTCTTAAAATCTAAACGTCTCCATATTTGAAGTCCATCCCTTATGTAAGATACTATGATGTTGAATCTCCCTTCATGAATCAATAACTTCCTTTTAATCCTCACACAATATTAGGGTATTCTTATTTATGTTAAGGATTAAGAACATGATTCTTGATAAATTTTGGAATGAAAATGAAATAAATACCATGAAAATAAAAGAATTGGAATAATCTGAATAATAAGGGATTAATATTCATTATATTTTCCATGATATTTGAATTCATTTTAATATCATTTCCTGCGCACAATTATCCTATGTGAAATTTTCTTAAGATGAAATTTTTTACCTGTGAGATATTTTTCTTAAATGTATGATAGATATCATAAACAAATAATATATTATTCCCAATTACCTTACACATAATATGTTTTTTATACACATTATGATAATTTAATGACATGTAAATCAAAATTATTATGAGATCTAGAATATCTTATATACTATAAATCCATATAGGTTCAATGAAAATATCAATCTAGCAGATAAATTTTTTTCACTCAATACCAAGAATCCTAAGACATCAATATAAAGTATTATGAAAATGTTTAAAAATTTATAAAATATTGTAATCTCAAAAAAACAAAACTTTAACCAAAAAAATATAAGCGATGTCCAATCTATTTAATTTTTTCACCAAAAGATTTTAAAAAATATCTTTTAAGGTTGAAAACAAAGAAATATATTTCAAAAATTTAATGGGAACTTCAATATCCCACTTTTAATTTGTTGAAAAAATATTTAACATTTTCTCAACATGATCTTAAGGCTGAACTTCTCATGAAAAAAATAGAAAATCATAAACTATTTTAAAATTAGAGCATCTTGACACCACACCACATGTAAGAGTAGTGTTTTTTAGAGAACTCCATCACTCAATTAAAAGCAATATTTTTAGACAAGTTATAAAATAATCTCCCCATCAACGATGAAATACATCTCTTAAATAAATATCCTCATTTTCAGGACAAACAGTACCAGAATAATAAATGGATAGAAATGAAATTATCCCCCATTGAAAAACTAAATTTTACGAAAATTCCTCCCCCCTTAGTTAAAATAATTTCATGAAATAATTTTTGAAATTAATTCATACCCTTAAAAACACATTCCAAATATTATTGGGGGGACCTCTCAAAGAATATTAATAACATCCAAAGGTCTTAACACCCATGTTTATCCTCATGAACTCCAATTTATGCTTATGTAAAATCATAGTGAAAATATCAACCAATTAATATTAAGTAAAAAAATAATTCTATATTTATGTTTCCATTGAAAACTCACCATTTAATAAAATGAAATAAGATGTCTCTATACCTAGACCTTGAATGTTTCATTGGATTTTAAAAAAAGTTCTATATTAATTTGATTATCATAATAAATTCAAAGTGGTGTATCAACTTCAGCCCTTAAATAATCCAACTTCTCCTTTATCTGAATAATTGGATTTAAATACTCATAGAATCTATATAATTGGCCTCAGTGGTACTCCAAGTGACAGAGTTATGTTTATTGTGATTCGACTGGTTTTTAGGAATGATTTATGACATAATTCTCTAAAAATATAAAAATGAGAATACCCTAAATGTAAAAAACTAATTATTGAAATAAAACTCAATGTCATGTAGTGTTTAAGTTTAGAACCTTATATATGCAATGTTTGGGTAAAATTAGTTTTTTTATATTATCTGAGTCTTTTTTCTAGATAATAGAGTGACCAATGGAGTATCATATTAATGATTCCAAAAGACTTATCAAATACATTAAAGGAAATATAGGGCATGGGTTTTATTATAATAGTGTAAATACTTTAAATATACATGGGTTTACCAATTAGTATTTGGAAGGTGGTTGTGATGATGAAATTTCCACTTCAAGGGAAATTTTTCTGTTAGGATACAACAGTTTTATATTACAAAGTGGATACTTATTATTAGTATCAATTTCTCCCATTATATAAAACGTTTAAAATAAAACATGACTTACTTTCATGAAATCTATTCATGTCTTTAAACATGAATCCCTCCTTTACCATACTCATCCATAAACCCTTTGAAAAATGTTTTAAAAATGTGGTACGATCAAAAAAATATTATTAAGGGACATAAAAATAAAGTAAAATGTTTGTGCATTGAAAAGAAAGAATACGCATGAAACATTTACCTTTATCTATAATGTTTTCTGAGCATATGAAATAAACATTTCACACAGAAAACACAACCATTTTTTCTCAATGAATCCTTGAGAACCCAAATAATGAAAGTAAAATCCCTTTTTGGAAATTTAGATTATCATATCCATATATCCATTTTAAAACCATTTAAATTAGAATAACCATATAGATGAATTCCAATATAATTCTTTGGATAACATAATCATTACCTAGTTCATTTGAGATCTATAATGGGGATCACCCATTGTATAAGCTATGTCGAGGTCACCCATTTTTCATAATATATAGTGGGGATCTACCCTTTGTATATGGTATATTGGTCTCACCCATTAGCTATAATATGGATCAATATATCATATAAGCTATATCAGACACACCAATTTTTCACATAATGCTAAATTACCTTGTCATTAATACATTTTTTTTATTTTATATTTTATTTATAAAACCCTCTTAAATACACTTTTAAACCTATATTAAAAATTCTTTTAGATATTGAAAAAAACATTCAATATAAAACCACATTTCTAGTAAAAAATACATATTTATTATAAAAGAATAATTTAAATTCAAAAAATACATTGATAAAGAGAATTAGGTTTTTTTTTGAATAACAAAAGAAAAGGTTATACAGGAATAAAAACATTAAACAATGGTTATGGTGGAGAGAAAATTCATTGTTGCCTATATATTAAAATAGAATATTCATTTTGTTAATCATATAGAATGTAAAACATTCCATACAAAGATTTAATTTTTTAAACATTGAAATAATGAAAATAATCATTAAAAACTCTTTTTTGGATATAATTAAATTCATAAAAATAGGTACACAGAAGAGAATGAGAAATTGAGTGAAAATTTTAAAAAAGTATTTTTATATAAAAGAACCATATCAATTGAAAAACAATTGAATCACAATTCACTTGAAATAATAACATTAAATATCATTAAATATTATTATAATAGAGGAATTAATGATATAATATGTCAAATGGTTTTTATATATACCTAATAAAAATAATATTTGTGTATAGCATCTAAAAATGCCTCAATGAAAGGAAATTGAGATGAAATCCTTTACTATAGCATAAATAATCACATATGATATTTATCTTTCCAAATAAAAAATTTATGTTAATTATATAATTTATTAAGAAACTTATTCAATTCTATTTTTCCTTTTCTTTTATATTTTAAGATAATATACACAATTAATTAATCATTTATGTTTACATTGAATGTTTTGATGATATTTGGTTTATGTGACAAAAATGATTTTGGTTGGTTGAATATTGGTCAAATTGGTCATTAATACAAATATATAGAATAATAGTAATGAAATATTTATCATATTTATATATGATTAATACAATTAAAACCAATCATGAATGATGGTTATGAAAAATGACTTACCTTACAATCTTTTGGATGGTAGTCCATACGTATGCATGAGTAAAATTTCCATTTTTTCTACGATCATGATGGAAAGGATGTAAGTAATATTTTATATTTTAATATTTTTTATATTATAATAAATAATATATTATTTCATAATATATATTTGTATATATCATTAATGTGTTCTGGTAATGAAAAATATATTTACATCACTTCGTAGTGGAGGTAGTCCGTACGTATGCACGTATGACATTATCCTTTTTTAGTGTACGAAAGAAAATGATATATTTACACTTAATAATGATAAATATATAATTAATATCATAATAATATAATTTATATCACATATATTTATTAACAGTATCATTATTCTTTCCTTGTATGGTGTTAGTGAAAATTGAATAACATCGCTTCGTGAGGTGACTGTCCGCTGTACAATTAAGTGACGTTGTCGTATCCACCACAAAATGGAATGTAAGAAGGTATATGTGATATAATTACTCTATAGTTATAAATATGTTACAAATTATATATATATATATACCTTAAATAAAATAATAAAATAATCCATGAGAGGTGATGATGGAAAACAAATGACATCTCTTCGTGAGACTGTAGCCCATCGTACACACAAATTATGATTTTGAATCCCATTTGATGGAAGAGGATATGTATTTAAGTTATTAATTAACATAATAAAATATTATTTTATAGGAGATAGATATTTAAATATATAATCATAATTTAATAATATCCTAAGGTGGTGGAATAATATATTAAATAATGATACTCAGTTAGGAATGATACCTATTCATCTGACAACCAACTTAGGTAAGCACCAGAATCCTTTGAAGGATAGATTTTTGATCAAACTAATGGATATAGGTCAAGGTTTGGGAATTATTAAATATAATTGGATATGTATTATATGAGGCAAAGGTATATGAATGTAATGACCCAAAATTTTATCAATGAAATTCCCCTTCTTAAAATTCTGTCATGTAGTATTAAGCACATAACATAGAGTACCCAATAAAAATATTATTATCCTAAATTAAGAATGAAAATTTAGTATTAAAACAATAAAAATAATTAAAAATATTACAGTGGGAGAATAAATAGAAAATAAGATAATAATAATAAGAAAATTTGGATATTCTCGATCCACTAGAATGACCGCACTAATGAACAAAACTATAGAAATAAAAATAATGATAATTATAAAATATTTATTTAAAATATTAAGTATATATAACATTGGGAGAAAATATAAGTGAATTAATAATAGAGTAAGATGTATTTATAGGATGTAGTAAACCCTTATGACTGTTAGAAATCTGACCATTGAAATAGTAACCTAACTGTTTGAATAGTAATATTACCGTTAGGAATAGTAATTAGGTTGTTAGAATAGAAAAATCACATGTAAAATTATAAATAAATTCTTGGTATCATATAAATGAAAATTTATATATTTATATAATGTAATAATTAAATAAATTTTTTAAAAAATATAAATTAAGTATTCATATTTTTATGAAATGTAAATGTTTATTTACAATTTTATAATTAATATAAAGTTTTAAAAGAAAACTTATTTTCAAAAAATAGATTCATAAATTAATATTTTGTTTTATTATAATTTTAAGATAATTTTGAGAGACCATAATTAATTTTTCAAAGTGTCATAAAATCAATTATAATATTAAAATTGATATTTTTTTAATAAAAGATGATTTTAATTAAAAATTAAAATTTTAATTTTTCTAAAATTATTTTCATAAAATGGAGCCCATTTTATAAATCTACATGTCAAAAAATGGTTTTGTTTATTTTCAGGGATTTTCTGAAATAGTTGAATTTATAGTGAATTGTGAAATTGTGTAATTTATGATATTTAATATTATAAGTATATAAATGAAATTTTGAGTAATGGTGGAGTCATGTGTGATGTTAGTTCATATTATATAGAACGAACATGATCTGTTTACTTTATTTATGAGAATCAATACTTTTGATAGTCTTGAGCCAAAATAATGCACAAATGAATAAAATTATCAAACACAGCCCTCTCCCCCTATAAATACCTATGCTCACCACCCCTTATCTTCTCACCGATTAAACATTGTGGTTTTTATAAATTATTAACAATTATCTTACCAAGATAGTTCACCACATACCAGAGCTATTGTTATTAACAGAAGACCAACCTTAGGTGCCTTAAAGAGGTTCCCAAGGAGATGATATTCAAGAGGCAAAATCACTATTTCTCTTTAAAAATATTTCTTCATTCAACCTTATCCTCACATAAAATATATAAAATATAACCATAAATAAAATATCATATATATAGTTTATTATTTTTTTAATGGTATGTTCATCATCAAATCTATTCTCTTCCCCTTTTATCTTAAAACTGAAAAAAATATTTTGTGATATGTCGATTTACCGCCTTCATGGAGGATTTTTTTTTTGTTTTCCATTAACGCCTTCAAAACTAGTAAAAAAATAATTATAATGTTTATTTTATTAAAGAAATTATTTTTATAACTTGTTTCTTGTTTTTTAAACTAATATATCAGAATCATATTTTATAATAAAACAAAAAAGTTTATGATGATTGAGAAACTGCCAAAATAAACTAAACTTTTATCATTAACATATTATCTAATAAATCATATTAATATTATAAAAAATGATATATGATACCATTTTAAATTATATAAGTATATCAATACCATTTCATTCCACTTATGAATTAAATTATTAATGAATCAAATTTTACTATCCAGGGCATTAATTGCACATACAAAACACATTCAGACATAATGTAAGAGATCTCTCTAAGCCTCAAAATTACATTTTGGTTATGTTGTCTATCACTTTATACCAATTTAATTATTCATTATTCTTATATAATTATTCTAAAATTTATGTATATCTTCCAAAATTATGTATCTTGATTAATTAATCCTACTTTTATGGGGAAATACATGTTTAAGAAGGTTCCCTTATCAATTACCCTTGATACACAAGACTGAATAAAGGGAACTTCCCAATTTATTACCCATATTAAAGTACATAACATAATATATTTTAATCTACCAATATTTTTCTAAAATAAATATTTTTTCATGAAAAATTATCTTAGTTCATTCCTAGATTTATAGAAACAATTATTCCTTTGTACTCTTTGAAGGATCTTTAATATTTTCCCATAAACTGAACTGATGTGGCTCATTTCTACTGTTTCCTAAACATTATTTTGACATATTTTCACTTAATTTGGACTTAATTAGTTATTTTATATTCCTATTTTCTATTATTAATGTCCAAATATTATTTAAATATATTCTTTCATGGACACCATTATGATATACCCTTTGGATATGCCTTATGACATGATTTTGGTACCCATTTATTACCATGGGTAACCATTATATGTATTCCTTTTGATTGATTTATTATTGGGAACACCTATGGATGAATATTTTATGATGGGTGAAACCATACAGTTCTCCAATTCATTGGGTAATGTTTAGTCTCATGAGATGTCATGTATAAGATTAGGGAGTAAACATAATCCACTAAGAAACTTTTTCCACCATGCGATATATTCATGGAAGTTAGTGCTAAATAATATTTAATCCATGTTATATATTTTTTCCACATTTAAATGTTTCTATGATCCCATGATCCCATTTTACATATGTGATACTTCTAAATGATTATTCATGTTCAATACATTTTTATGTCATCATGTTATGCTTTTTATCCCATGTGTTATGTTATATTTCTATGTTTATTCACTTATAGGTATTTTCAGCACATAACTTTTGTCTATGAATACCCCAGGTTATCTTATGAAGATTTCGAATCTCAAAGGATGTTAGGATCATATTATGGTAGATTAATTTAAATATGTTTTATTCTATTTCCAAGGATTTAATTTTATGTACCTAGTCTTCAAAAGACAATAGACTTTAATATACTTGGTTTGTATTTGTTGGGAAATGATGATTAAAATCACGTGAAAATATGTGTAAAAGTATTGGGTCTTAATTATTAATGTTTTAATAAGATAGAATATGGGGGTGGCATTTTACAATTTAGGTTAGTGGTACACTTGCAATTTTTGAATTGAAAAAGTTGTAACCATATTTTTCACATGCCACATGGCTCAAAAAAGGGACTTTATCAAGAAATAGACATTATATGTTTTAAATGTTGATATATAATAGATTTTAGACTTGTTTTTAGATCATTGTAACTCTAATATATTTAGTTTTACCCTAGGTTAATCTGTATTTACCTTAACCATGGTAATTAATTATTACTATCTTCACTATTAATTATGGTACAAAATTATGTTGAACTTATTATATAATGTAAATTATTGTGAATAAATATATAGAAATAATTTTTCAATTTCAATTCAACAAAGTGGTTAATTTTAATTTGAATCAAAACCTGTATATGCGATGAAAAACTCAGTTTTCAAGAAGTCTATTTTTTGATCAAGACATAATATTACATTATCTATACGACTATTAATAATAATTATATGAATAAAAATTAATATTTATTGATATATTATATATAAGATTATTTTAAAATAGTTCTCAATAGATATTATCTTAATTAATTAAAATGGATATACATTATGCCCTTTAAAAGAGTTTTCAAAAAAATCTTATTTTTAAACCTAAAAACAAACATATAATAAATTCCATTATAAAGATGATTCAAAAGTAATTAAGTATATTAAATATAGATAAATAATAATTATGTTATTTTAAGTCATATTAAAAAATTAATGGTTCTTTTATATTACTTAGTTTATTAAAAAGAAAATACATTTTTACAAAAATTGATATTTTTCATTATTCACATAAAAATCAATATTTTCTAAAAAATGCCAAAATTCTATCCTATGTTAATTTATATATGATTATTAAAAAAAAGAAATTAATTTTTTCATATTAATTTAAATAATTTATAAATTAATCTTTTAAATAAAATCTTATAATAATATAGTTCAATTAAAACATTTTTGTTTTTTATTTAAATATTAAATAATATTTTGTAATAAATATAACTATTTTAATAAACATGAATGTGATTTATTATAAAATTTCATAGATTGTTACTTTATTTCCCATTTTATAAATTTCATCCTTGTAATTTTATTCACTTATTAAATAATTGTGCATATCCTCACTCATAGCATTTTTAGATTCCCATGTTTCCTCTTCCACCATATGGGTTTTCCATAAAACCTTTACCTGGTAAATCACCGTATTCCACAACCCTTTCTATCAATGATCACTAATATTACTAGTATGTTCCTTTTATGAAATTTTTTCTCCCAACTAAACTACTTCAGGAGTCAAATCATGAGACAAATCTAGCACATATTTACTTAACACTGAGACATGAAAAACATTTTGTACTGAGGATAAAATCAATGGAAATGCCACTTGATAGGAAAATAATCCAAATTTATCCATGATTTTTTACATTAAAATTATCCAAGGAATAAGAGTTACCTATCAAAAAATGTAAAACTTTTATATGGACATGCATAGAGAAAGGTCACCTACTTCTAAAGAATGCTCTTTCCTTTTATTATCTTCATAACTTATCTTCCTTCTCAATGTCATCCTCATATGTTTCTCAATCAAATAAACCTTCTCAACCATTTCTTACACTATCTTTAGTCCCATTAACTACATTTCTTCTACTTAATCCCAAAAATATGTTTTCAAACATCAATTTGAATATAATGCCTCAAATGGTGACATCTGTATAGTAGAATGAAAACTATTTTTATATGAAAACTAAACAAAAGAATGATATTGATCCCAAATTACCAGGTGTATTGAACAATAAAATAGTATATATTCTATGGTTGGAATCATCAGATTTGACTGGCCATTGATTTAATGATGAAAATAAATTCTAAAATTTTATTCAATACCTAAATATTTCTGATGTCCTTTCCCAAAATTAGATGTGTACCTTGGATAATGGTCTGATATTGTGGAGATAGGAACTCCATGTATCCAAACAATCTAAACTAGACATATTCATGACATATAATATAAATACATAGTATCATTAATGGTACATAAATTTGTAGATTTAGTTAATAAATTAATAATAACCTAAATCACATTTTTCCTTCAAGAAGTCTTTTGAAATCACAGTATGAAATACATTGATATATTTTTCTATTTCCACTATGACACCAAATAAGGATGAAGAATTCCATTTGGTGATTATCATTATGATTTAAACAACTGAAAATTTTAACACATCCTGATAAATTAATCAATATCTCTTTTCATTCCATCCCACCAGTAATACTCCCAAAGTCTTTTGTACATCTTAGTGCTTCCCAAATGAATAGAAATTGAAGAACTATGAGATTCAATCTAAAACTCATTCTTCAATAAGGAATAAAAAAGAACACATAATATTTTAAAAAATCATATAACAACTTCTTAATAATTATTAAAATTAGGTAACTTTCCCTTACTAATATATTCGACTTTTTTCTTCAAAGAATGATCCTATTTTTGAGATTTCTTAATTATTTCGATCAATGTCAACTAAAATAAATCCTGAAAAAAATATAATATGTCCACTTATATGACAAGATTCATTAAATAATTAACCAAGTTTTCATATTCCAAACATATCATTGTCAAGTAGAATTATTTTTTTTACTCAAGGCATAGTATACATTATTTTCATTTCTAGGATGGGAATGAATTATGAAATATTAATCCATGATCAGTTCCAACCATCTTCTTAGTCTCATGTACAATTACTTCTAAGTGAATACATACTATCAAATATTACGATTATTATATATATCACACTTCACATAATTGAAATTATGCTTTTAAAATTTTAAAGTATAAACAGCGACAACTAATTCCAAATCATGTGTAGGTTAATTTAACTAATTAACTTTCAACTAACATATAGCATAATAAATTTCATGATCATTCTTCATTAGAACATAAAAAATTCTATTCAAGGAAGCATCACTATAGATGATGAATTTTCAATTTTTTTATGTTAGGAAAAAAACGCAGCATTCTCCAATCTTCTTTGTATTTCAAGAAAAAAATGAATGCATTCTTTTCTAAAGATGAATTTAATGCATTTTCAAGTTAACATTGTTTTTGGGATAGAAAATCTATCAAATTTTTCAACAAACCATTTTTAGTAACCTACAAATACAATATAACTGTGAATCACTATTATATATTTTGGTCATGTCCATTATTTTGAAAATATTGTAGGGTAATTAATTATTCCATCCTTATAGACAATAAATCAAAGAAAAAGTTTTTTTTTCAATAAAAAATCTCACTTTTAAAATTTGTCATGTAGTTACTTCTCTTTTAACATTTTCAAATCAATGATTAGATGTATTTATTGTTTCCCATACCTATTATAATATACCAAAATTTCATAAATAAATATAAGAATAAAATTATCTAAGAACTCATGGAAAAGTATATTCATGAGGTCTATAAATACAAAATGTATATTGGAAACCCAAAGGGAATAACTACAAACATATAATCCTCATATCTAGTTTGAATCACTATCTTTAGAATATTCTCTTCCTTTACTTTCAAATAATGGTACCACAACCTGATATCTACCTTCAAAAATACATTTCTCCCAAAATGTGATCAAATAAATCAGCGGATATGAGAAAAAGTATACATGTTCTTAATGGTGATGTTATTCAAAGATCGATAGTCAATGAAAAGTCTCAACGAACTGTATTTCATTTTTAAATAAAAAAGAGTACCTCACGGTGTATTTCTAGGTCGACTAAAACCATTATCATGAAAATCATATAATTTTAATTTTAAATTCAAAATGTTCTAATTGATCCATTAAATAAGGGGGTTTAATAATCAGCTTAACATCAGGCACTTAAGTCAATAATAAACTCAACCTCCCTATTAGGAATAACATAAGGAAAATCATTAGTAAATATATTCATTAATTAATTCAAAACAATAACATCACTAATTTGAAAAATATATTTCTTTTCATCAACATGGGAAAGATAACATTCACTTCCATATTTAATTAATTTCTATACTTGATATGATATCAAAGTCATTAAATTATTGAGCATAAATTTCATTGCTCTGTAATATTTCAGGGTGATAAAATTAAATCAAACAGATAAAAAGAATGATGTCAAACTCTATATTGGAATTTTTAATCAAGATTTATAGGAAAAACCTTCCCACTTATAGAAATAGAAGGATTCATATAAATCTTGGTTTCTTTAATATTTCCACCAAGAGTTTTCACTAAAAGTTCTATCATATCTTCATGAAGTGTTATTCTTAGTATTCTAAGATAAAATTAAATATGAATGAATGTTAATATGCATATTTTAAAAAGGTATTGTAATAGTTAGAATAAAAATATGACATACCTTTCACCACCTTATTTAATGACCCATCAATAATAGTTATAGTAGAAAAATATTTGTCCACACCCTTTTTCTTCTAATCTTGATGATTTCCACCGTGAGTAAGTAACATTAGACCCACGATTTCACAATGTCCAAAATCATTATAGATAAAACATCTCTCTGTTGATTGGATATTTTTTATCCCATTATTTTATTATTCAAGACTATTTTATTTGATTTCATGTGACCTGTGACCAAACATACTACCCTATAATCACTTTTCATATCCTAAAAAACATTCCCTAAAATTTATTTTACCATACATGGAACATGATGGTTGATTACCTCTAAAATTATTATTTTTTTCTTCTCTTCTTATTTTCACCTTAAACATTTCATAAATTTTTAATCTCAAAGTGCATAATTGTCAGAACACACTGTATCATATTTCTCATAACAACTAATAACTTTCTAATAAATTATTAATATTCATGTGACAAAATCTCTTCATAAACATGCTTTTAAACCTTATTAAAATCTATTAGTTTTAATAATAGTTTCCCAAATAAATTTTGACATATAACTATCCAATATTGTGAAGTTTTTTATATGAATCTAAAAAATCATTATCATTTCTCATCAATTATAGGAATTTATTCTCTATACAATTTTGAAAAACCTTAGGTAAAATTTATCAAGGAATATATTCTTAATTTTTTTTACAATCCATGGAACCAATACCATCTATTTATTTGGTATTCTTAATGAAATAACACCAATAATCAGATTTTCCATTAGAAAAATAAATGGAAAGGGTTGACTTTGGATGTTTTGAACATCCCATGACTTCAAATATCATCTATAGAGAATTGATCCATCATTGGCTACACTTGGTCCTGATGGACCAAAAAATTATGTGGGTTGTTGTCTCAGGAAATTATATACTATTATCAAGTTTGTTTATATAAAATCTAGATACTCTCTAGCATGTATACCTCCACCAATTATAGCGCATTTTGTCTGAGCCATTATAGAAAAAAAAAATTAGTTCCGATTCTAAACATCTTAGGATACAAATTTGGAAGGATATATTCCCCTTAGTACCTTCCGACTATAAAATCCATATTTCTTCTAACGAAAATCATTCTGAACAAGCGTAGTCAAGATAAAGTAACATACTAATATAAAAATTCTATATCATTTTAATGTATCTATAAGTTAAAATATTTCATTGGAATTATGTTATCATTATCCTAAAATATATGGTTAATTAAACAAAATTTGGTACCAATTATTAGGTCCTGTCCTTAATGAATATATAATATTTTGTTTTAAGTAAATAATTCATTATATAAAATTTTATGATCTTTTCGGTCTTTTTTTAGAGAATTAGTTCATAACTCATACATAGGAAAACTATATATTAAAAATAGGACACTTCTAACTAATGTCCATTTTTTTTAAAATATAATACTTCTAAAATAAAACATGATTTATTTTCATGAAAAATATTTACAACATTAAAATTGCATTCTTACATTTCCTTACACGTCTTTAAACCCTATAAAAAATATTTTAAAAATATGGTATGAGTACAAAATGCACAGTAAGGGACATAAAAAGAAATAGAACATTTAGTCTAGTTAGAAACATGAAAACCCATGTAATGATGTCCTTTGTCTTCAAAGTACATCAAGTGTATAAATTAAAACATGCTCAATAAAAAAATACTCACACTTTTTTCTAATATAAACCCATAAAAACCCATTGAAATCAAAAAATAACCATATTTGGGAAGTTAGATCACCATATTCATATAAACATTTAAGAACCCTTATAATTCAATATTATGAAACTTGTCTTCAATAGTTTTTGAAATGAAATTTATCAGTTTTAGAATGGTTCTTACAATGTGATTAATGTTAAAATCCATGGTCTTTTATCAAAACATAAAAAACACTAATAAATGTGTCATTTATCAGTGCTAAAAAAGTGTTGATAAATAGTATATTTATTAGATCTTTTAAAAGTAATGATAAAATACACATTTATCATCTCTTTAATTTAGAAATGCTAAATGAACCCTTTATCAGTTCTTATAAAAGCACTATTAAATAGATTTTATCATCACTTTTAAAAGAACTGATAATGGGCCATACTACCGTGTGCTATAATAGGACACTACAGCACCCGAAACACACAAGAATCACACTAGAAACACATCATATATTGAAATAAAATCCCAATACCTAATTTAAATTAAATGAAATTGAAAACAAAAATACTAGAAAAACACTATATTATGGAAATTTCAAACATTGGTTTATATAATTAAATAGATAAAAATTATTACACACATTCAAAAAAATTATGAACTGTCAATGTTACCACTATTTCCATTGACTTTTTTTAAATGCCAAAATTTCATGTGTAGTTTCAAACAAACCACCTCAACTCCAAAAAAATCCACCTCCATAAGAAAAAAATTACGTTGAGTAATACTAAAATGAAATAAATTAAAAAAATATAAAATAATAAACTAATAATATAGTAACTGATTTTACATTTAATATATCAAGATTACATATTTGATTGAGTAGTCAAGGGAACATGAAAGAAAGTGATAAATGTAAACACTACATGATTGAAAGGTATTGTGAGAGAAGAATTATATCGAAGTTTTCATGTAAAAATGGATGAGTTTTGGACAAATCACCCCTACTCTAATAAAATAATCCAATTATATAAGAATACAATTTTTATATTATTTATACTAAAAAGAAATAAATTAAACATACTTATGAAACAATACATTAATTTTATGAAAACTAATTTTCTTATGAAAAAATCCAGATTAACTATGTAATTGAGTATAGGTAGCATCATTCTCTTACTATGAAGGTATTTGAGGTAAAAATAAAGAAAGTGATAAATGCACCACTCTATGGGTGAAACAAATTTAAGGGAGACGGAGGATAAAAGTTGGACATAGCTCCGCCAACTAAAAAAAAGAATCCACCTATATAAGAAAACAATTATTATTTGAATAATAAAAAAAGAAATAAATTAAACATACACATGAAAAATACATTAATTCTATAGATAATGAATTTCCAAATAAAAAAACAAGATTACCATAGTAATTGATCAGATGTAATGTCATTTATCTTCCAATAGAGGCAATGGAGGTAACTTGAAATAATGTGAAAAATGACCCACTGCATGGGGGAAAGATTTTAAGGGAAAAGGAGCACAAAATTTGGATAGAGAACCCCTAACATGAACAGAGAATCCACATGTATAAGAAAACAATTATAATGTGAGTAATACCTAAAATAATTAAATTAAACATACATATGAAAAAAAATATTAATCCAAAGGAAATATTTTTAGTTTGAAAACATTAACATTACCTATGTAATTGAGTAATGGAATCATCATTTATCTTCATATAATGGTAGTTGAGGTAACTATAAAGAAAGAGATAAATTCACCACTGCAGGGGTGAAAAGATTTGATGGGAAAGGAGCATGAAAGTTGGAAGGATAACCCCAAAATCACACAAAATAATCTACCTTCATAAGAAAAAATTTATTATGTGAGTAATATAAAAAATACATAAATTAGACACACACATGAAACAATAAATTAATTCTATGGAAAATTATTTTATGATGGAAATGTCAATATTACCTCTTTAATTGAGGAGAGATAATGTCGTTTCTCATCATACAAAGTCATGACACATGGAAAATAATCTTATAAAATAAACAAACACTATAAGTAATGATTAAAATTAATTAAACGTTCCATTATATTATTTTTCAATAAATTAGTTAAAGTATATCGTAACATTACCTTTGCATCTATCCAGAGGGTTTCCATCATTATTGTTTGTTCTTCACAGGGATTGTTAACATCCTAATGCATACAATACATTGTCTACATGAGTAGTAAAACAATTAATTTAGATTATTTTAATGTATAATAGAATATATAATAATATATGGGGGACAATAATACATTTAAAAAAACTTTTAACTTCTCATGGAACTCAGTTTATTTTTTAAAATTTTCATGGATTAGGTTCCTCTTTCAAGAATCCAAATCCCCTCTTTGGGGTCGAATCTAACATACAATACATTCTTTACAATGGGGATAATGAGAACTGGTTTTGATGTCCAAATGAAAGGGTCATCCTTGATTGAATTTTCATCTGACTAGACATTTGTTTTAGTCTCCAGCGGGATAATCGACCAACTCTTGTTTGTTGGATCAAAGACATAAAATACATGCACTACTTGTGATGCCCTGATGAACATATCCTTTATTTCATATTATACACTGAAATTCACCTTCATAAATACCATTTTAGTATGTTTAACTCCGTTGATATTGTAAACCCATTTTCAATGAAAAATAGGCACTTAAAATGCTGTATAATCTAACTTGTATATCTATTTGATAATGCCAAAATATGGATTATTTTCATAAATTGAATTTTTATCCTTGGAAAATGTTATGTCCATCACTTCATCCACTATCTTAACACCAATTCTTTATATAATATTGAAATAATTGTATCCCATTGTATAGAATGTATAACCGTTGATTAAAAACTGACTATATGATACAACTTTTTTAGTCTGTCATATGGCTAGCCATTGAAGTTATTCGGTAATTAAATTCATATTTTCAAATAACTCATTATAAATTTGATCTCTGAACCATCCTATAAACAATTGATTGTGTGTATATGATAAAAATCGGACCTCCCTTGATGGATTCAAATCACTAAGAATTTTTTACAAGACTTCAACATATTTAAAAACATATTCTATATAATGTAATATGTAAAGACGTGCTTGCCCCCGTTCTGTCAAGGTAATTGTAACAACATCTCTTCTAGAAATCTCTTTGCTTGTAAGGTGTTCACTGTTATGAGATTTTGGGAGACTAATAATTTCAAAATATGATAGGTAATCAGTAAATAATTAATTAGCTTCTTCAATAATTTATCATTCTACAATATAACCTAATGGATGAATTTGAATCCGGACATACAATTTCAAAATCTTCATATACTGTTCAATTGGGTTTATCTATCTATAATGTAAATGATCACATAGATGAACCTATTTGACCAATTAAAGTATCAGGTGGACCAATATATCAATGAATGATGATGAGATGAACATTAGTAATCCACATAATTTTATTGTAACTTCTTTATTCTTGATGGGAAACTTCATCGGGTATAAAATTTTATTATAGTTGGCTTTGAAAAATAATTTGATTCTAGTAAATATATGACCTACATTTTCAGGAAGAATACAACGGAAGGCAATCGATATTAAATATTGCATAAAAACATATAATTAATGCAATATTAGTCCTTGTAACTTCAAATTAGTCATTGACATGCCATTTTTGATATTTGATGAATACCCATGTAGAAATTTTATACTCATAAGAAAAATTAAAAATTGATATTTTTCCTATCTGGATAGAGTGTATACTGTTGGAGGAAGAAAGATATGACTTTTACACTTCACTAGTGCCATCTCTTCCCTTATACCAATTTCAATCAATTCCAACCTAGCCTTGATGTTATCTTTCGTTTTTTCAAGAACATTTACTAACTTGCTAATAACATTATCAAATACATATTTTTTCTACATTCATGACATCAATAAAATTTATAACATTAAAAAAATTCCAACATGGTCATTCCTTAAAAATTGATCTCTTCATCCAACATGATTGTGTATAGTTTTAAAAAAATGGTTTACTGTAAATAGTGTCAATATTTTTTTACTTTTTTGTACATTTGATCACACATTGCTAGAGATGGTGTTGTACCTTATTTGATATTAAAATAGAATTATTTCATCTAGGATCATTATTTATTTAATAAAGGTAGAAATTTTTGATGTCTAAAAAACACAGTCTTTGTGGAATGTTTCAACTGAACTGAGTATGTACATTTTTCATAAATGGGACACCCAATACGACGTTAATTCTATAGCCTCACAAATTTCAATAAGTGGGGAAGTAATTTAGTATTCATTAAAACATGGAAATCAAGGTGAATTATTCTCTTCTATGAGAATCATACATTATAACAGCTGTATCCCATAGAAATTTTAGATCTTCAATCAATTGAGCCAAATATACCTCAATATCATTATCCAGTTGATTTGTTCAAGATATATGTAGGGAAAACATAATGTTTTTGCACTTCAAGTATAACCATGGTAAAAATTTATAATTTACCAACATGATGGGCCATGTACTGTGAGTACTAATTCTTACAACAAAAGGAATTATTCCATCTGTAGATAACACAGGATGAATGTTTCATGGATCATCTCAAAATTCAAGAAACTCGTAATCAATTTTCTTATTGTGAGGAGAATCTACTAAAGGAAATAGGTTTCTATATTTAATTCTTGTATTTGTATTCCATTTTAATTATCTTGCAGTTTCCGGACCTCCATATGTTTTATAAAACTGGGAATGATATGAAATTATCATACACATTTCAATGGACATTGTTAGTTTTTCTAATATCAATATGCACCGTAGATAGGTAATTTGATGAGTTATTCATGTTCTTTAAAAAAAATATGCAATCATTTTTACAATCATGAATTTTTTAGATATCATTCTCATTTTACATATCATTATTTTAGTTTCATACGTTCAGTATGGTAGTTCATTTTCTTCTAGTAGCAAATCTTTTAGAAGACCAAGTAGTTATGTAAAGCTGGTGTCACTCTATCTATTTCTAGCTTTCAAATTATATAACTTCAATAAAACCTACAATTTTGAGTTTTTAGTATAACCTGTATACAATAATTTCTTGGAATAACTATTTAACTCCTCAAACAACATTGGACAATCGTGAAGGTCATCTTTAATTCCCATTGACATTTTTTCCATGATATCTCCATCATCTTTTATAAAGGTTTTAATATCAAATGATTTATAAACCATAGTATCATCCCAATAGATGACCACATTCCATTATTATCCATTTTTTTCCATCATTTATTTATTTTATCTATTCTATACAAAAAAAGTCTTTCCAAATCTTCTGGTCATGTTTTTCTTGAATAAAAACAATGTAAAAACCGGCAGAGGATTTTAGAAAGGCCATCTAAAGGCACTATTGCAAACTCAATGAACTCATTAACTCCGTCGTCATATTCATTTGTCAAAAGATTATCATGCATCCATTTTTGGTTCATATACATCCTATTGGGTTCATAAATGATTAATTTTATAAAATATATAAATAATATTCATTATCAAAACTGAAATTCATAGATAATTATAGTAAGGAAGATATGGATCATTTCAACTGGAATATCTGACTGTTTAGATATTCCAAATCCAATAATAGGGGTTATTGGAAATTGAAAAAAATAGAGGGAGATAAAGGTATATAATAAATGACATTATCAGTAAATGTATAGGTTTAAATATAAAGATGGATTGTGTAATGACCCTAGACTGAATTACCTAAATAACATGAGGTTAGATCATATTATGACCTCTAACACACCTCAATTTCACTGAACAATGGTTAAAAATTTGGGAGTAAAAAAATATAAATGGGAGGTGGTCCCACTTCCCTAAAATAGAACCAATTAGTACAATAGGTAGAACAAATTTCCAACATGACCCCTAGGGTCAATGGACATGTAGACCCAAAATCATCATTACCCGATATAGGCATACCAGTTAAACAAACAAACTATGGAAATAAATGATAAAATAGCCATGTAAACACACATACATATCATACAAGTTTAAAAACTCACTCACTTATAGACTATAAGAAATATCAAATAGATAACACCTAATATTCAATCATTAGGTGAAATGAAGCCACCGTAATGATTCAAAATGTAATGTCTTGATATGATAATACCTCATGTGCTTAACTAGGGATGTCCCCTTTGAATATGCTCCATAAGAGAACTAAAGACCATAGAGAATCATAAGAGGAACTAGATCATATGATACATATAACCACTAGAAAAAAATACATTACTCCAATAAAATTGTTCTTGAAAAATAGTATCTGAAGCTACATTTCCACTAAGGTATCCATGATAGGTTTTAGAATACATATAAAAATTTGGGAACCACCAATGTCCCTCAAATAAGGGTTCAATAAAAAATAATATACAAGAACATTTCTGCACATTTATATACATATATGAAAAAATTGTTAAGTAAGAATATTTAAAACATAATAGTAAAATGACAATGAATAAATCCAAGGATAAGTGTTAGATATAAACAATAGATCAGACATCAGTAGTCAACACAAACTAGAGTTTAAAAATCATTCCTCAAACAAAAAATCACAAATAGATCATAAACAACAGACCGTAAATCATTCCCTAAATAGTGGATCACAAAAAATAAAAATAAAAAACAAAGGATCAATAAAAAATCATTGAAGATGAAATAAAAAATGAAACTTAAAATACACAAATAAAATCGAAGGAATATCTTGCTAGGTTAAAGAAAATATAAGACCATCTTTAAATGTTGGATGAGACGTTTAGAGGCTGTCTATTAGAGTGATTCAACCTTTGATTCACCGAGGAGGAGCACCAATAGTGGGAGGCTTCCATAGAAATCTCTTATACTCTGACGAGTTAGCAAATGGATTGGGGTTTTAAAATAGACTATGATACTCTTTTCAGTGCTTAAAAACCTATGTTGTTAAAAGGATTATTTATCAGCCCTAATTTAGAGTGCTGATAAATCCTCCTCTTTATCAGCATGAAAAAAGAACTCATAAAGATTCATTTATTAGTTCTTATTACTAAAGAATTGTTAAATTATTTATAATTATAATTATTTTTTAAAAATTGTAAATATGTATAAATACTTAATAAATATATGTAAATTAAATTATAGTAAATATATTCCTTTTAAATATATTTTTGATTATTTTATAATTATTTACTTATAATTATAGAAATATCTTAAAAAAGTATTACTTCTATCGTTATATATATATATATATATAATTATACATATATATATTTATTTAATAAATATATATACATATAAATATAGTTAATATATTCATTATTTAACTAAAATTATTATAAATTTAATAATTATTTAAACATGGATAATTATTTATTTATAAATATGTAAAAAAATTTAAAAAAATATTCATATATTTCCAATTATAAATATATAATTGTATAAATATAGTGAATATACATTTATAAATATATTTATTTATAAATATTTTTAAAATATATATTTTTAAAATTATTAATGAATATGTACTTTTGAGTGCATGCATATATGTAAAAAATGTGTGAAATTGAATCAATTAAGAATATATGTAAAATTTAACTACATATAAAAAATTGAAATGTATTGTGTGTATTGTATAAAAAAATTCATTAATTATACATACATGTGAAATCAAGATAACACACATTTGATCTATATTATATTGAAAAACCCAATGAAATTCAATTATATGTCAACAACTATGGGATTAGTCAATATTTTAAAATCGAATTAGTTTTTAATTATATACCATTATTCAATAAATATATGAGAAATTAATGTAAAGTTTATAAATATTTAGTAATATGTAATCATATTT
This sequence comes from Viscum album, assembly GCA_963277665.1. Lineage (NCBI taxonomy): Eukaryota > Viridiplantae > Streptophyta > Magnoliopsida > Santalales > Viscaceae > Viscum > Viscum album. The sequence goes on along the minus strand of OY728147.1, from coordinate 1,685,465,100 downwards.
ATAAAAATTAATATATATCTATATATTTAATATACAAAATATAATAACATTACTTATCATAATTATCTACTTAATAAAATGTTTAATAAATCAATTCATTTTTATAAATAATTATTTAATTAATAAAATCTGTAATATTTTTTTAATAAAAATATTCTTTATTTTTTATTTATTTAATTATTATATTATCTCAGTGTCAAAAATGAGTTAAAGAAAGAAAAAATTATCGGTGCTAAACATAAAGTGTTGATAAAGCGTACTCTTTATCATCGCTAAAAATAATGCAATGACAAATAATACCCTTTATCAAATTTAAAAGTAGAGATCCGATAATTTGTAGAATTTATCAGCAAAAAAAATTAAGTGTTGATAAAGATTTCCTTTATTAGTGCTAAAATAAAAGCACTAATAAAATGTTTAATTTATCCGCACTTTCTTTAGAGCTGATAAATATTCAATTTATAATCGTTTTATTTTAACGTATATAAATAAAATCTTTGTTAAATGATAGTTTTTTAACAGGGAATGGAATAACCATATGTATAAATTACAATATAATTCCCAGTAGAACATAATCCTTACTTTGCACATTGAATATTTATAGTGGGACTCACACATATTAAAAGTTATATCAGGCTCACCCATTTTCATGAGCTATAATGGGGCTCAAACCATCGTATAAGCTATATCGGGCTTACCAATGAGTTATAATGGGGATCAACTTTCTGTATAAGTTTCATCATGCTCACCTTGTTTTCATATAATGCTCATGTACCAAATCTTGAATACATTTTTTATTTCAACTTTTAATCATAAAACCCTTTGAAAAAGACTTTTTAACCCATATGAAAAATGATTTGGGATATCAAAATACCATTTAATTTTAAAAACAATTTTTCAATAGCAAATTACCCATTCTTTTAAAAACAAATTCTCAATAACAAAGTACAATGATAAATAGAAAGTGGGATTTTCTTTTTAAAAAATTGAAATCTTTTAAAGGAAACCAAACTTCAAATAGTGATTATGGTGGTATTAAGATTTACTTCTACATACGTTAAAATTGAACACACTTTTTTTGTTTGTAATGAAAGTAAAAATTTATTATGAAATATTAATTTAAAAAAAATTAATTTGAAGGAAGAAATAAATTTCATTATAAAACTATTATATACATATAATTATATTCATGAAATAATTTTAAAAATACGCACATAGAAGGGAATGTGATTTTTCGTAAAACAATAAAAGATAGTGTTTTAATGAAACATACCTCATCACTTGGGAATATCGTGAATCTTAAGCACCATGAAATAATAACATGCATATTTTTTAAATATTTTGATAATATATAAATTCATTATCTAAAATTTAAAATGAGCTGTATATACACCTCAAAAAATCATATAGGTGAATGACATCAAAAAATCCTAAACAAAATGAAATTGAGATAAAGTCCCTTACATTGAGTTCAAATTATCATGAATATTATCTATCTTCATGAATAAAAAAACTAATTTAATTATTTAAATTATTAAAAACCTTTTTCATTTTTATTATTCATTTTATTTTAACTTTTAACATTTTATACATAATTATTAATTTTTGTTTATGTTAGATGTTTCGATGATATTTGTCTTCTGTGTCAAATAATGAATTTTGTATGTCAAATGATTGTAAAATAGGTCATTAATCAACATATGCAACACACTAATCATGAATTATTTATCATATTTATACATAAATTATACTTTTATAACAAATCATGAAATCGTATTTGGAAAAATTAACTACGTTATTATCATGGATAAGTTAGAACATATGTACACCTGAGTAACTTTTCTGTTTTTCAATGGTCATTATGTAAATGTGGTAATTAATATTTTATCTTTATATAATGGTAATAATATTATAATTTCTATGTTATTTATTTATATTTACTTATATATATCTTCCATGTGTTGTGGTGATGAAAAAAGTGTCAGATCGCCCTTTGGAAATAGTATCAGTAACTTTTTAGTTTTTCCATCCAGACTTCTATGACCCATTACGATAGAGGTATGTTTATGTTATATCTTTTATTTTATTTTTGTATTAATTTTATAAAATTTTAAAAGTTAATATATTTTTCTATTTATTTACAGGAATACATTAATGGTAAATAAATATTTTATAGGTAACAACAATGAAAAATAGTTATGAAATCAAATACATATTCTAGTAGTCTTGATAGATAGTCAAGATATTCAATTTATTTTGGAAGTTATTATACATTCCCAATGAAATATCATGTTTTTGGACATGAAATAGATGTGGCGATTATGAAAAATGATATCATGAATATTGTTACTAGAGATATGTTGGGAATCAATATGGTTAAAAAAAATTCCATGTTAGACTTAACCAAATACATTCCCTACATTAATTTTTTAAAAATGTATAATTATGCCAATTTTTTATCAAGTATATTGATAAAATATATGATAATAATGAAAATATAGATGTATATGGATTCATGTACCCACATTTCATTTCCCCTAAATCTCATGCATTGGATGAGGAACAAAGAACAATTTAAATTGCTGAAAGATTTGAACAGAATATAATCACGTAGTGTTGGAAAATTGCTTTTTGTGAGAGGCATGAAACATATATCTCACAAATTATTCTTTATCTTTTAAGATAAAAACCTATAAATATAAATTTTCTGTTATATCAAAGACCATTCAATGTTAGGGGTTTTTAAGGGAGAAAACACTTTATTGGATATGCTCTCTCTATGGAGATGTGTGAAATTTTATTAAGAATTTTTTGGAAAACAAGGTTTAAATTTCTTAATAGTATTTTATATTATAATGAAATTTATATTTATATCATTCATTTTATTCTCTAATAGGGGATGGTCATACTTCGGAAAAACCACAAAAAAGAGTTCCAAGATCAAATATGTAAAATTAAAGGTAAATATGCATTAATAATTTCTACATTTTGGACGTATTTTATAAAAATGATACCCTGATTTGAAAAACTAATTTAAAAAAATTAAATGAACAAAATGTTGTCTTTAAATGCATATATTAAATATTAGGATTTATATATTAAGAAATTACAACAGGATTTTTTAATGTTTGATGATGTTAGATTACCTAATAAACTATTCCATAATATTTTATTTGATTTGTTCATTCTACAAGTTTACAACATTCATTTTATTTTGTATCTATTTGATGACCCTAAACATAATTTTTCTCAAGAGTTCGAACACTTAAAAGTGGAATGGTTAAATTTCATTACAGGTGTTAATGTATTTTAGTTTGTTTGTAGTGTGAAATGTTATTTTGAATATTGAAATTGTAAATGTGTATTAAGTAGTTTTTTGGTTGGATATAGGTTTTTTAGTTGATATTTTATTTTTTAAATGTTATAAATTTGAATGTTTAATTTTTATACTGGTTTTTCTTGTTTTGGTCCAGTTCAGCTTGATTTTCTAGTTGTGTTTTGGTCTAGTTCTCCTTGTTTTGTGACTTCCTCCATAGTGCAAAGGAATGGATTCATAATTTTTCAAAAAAGGGGTTTGCGTTGGTTATTTTATAATCTACATAAAAAATCTTGGGATAATGGTTTTCCAAACTAGTAATCTAAAAACCAACATGGTATAATGTTTTTTTACATCGGTTATTAAATAACTGACATAAAAAATGCTTTGAAAGTGTGCTTTTTAAGTAGGTTATTTAATAACTGACATGGTATATTGTTTATTAAATCGTTTATTTAATAATTTATGTGGTATATGGTTTATTATGTTAGTTATTTAATAATCAACATAGAAAAGCTACATTTGGAACCATTTTCCATCGTCAGTTATTTAATAACCGATGTAATAAATAATATACCACATTAGTTATTAATTAAGAGACATAAAAAATTGATCCCACAATATATTTACAACATCATTTATGTATAACCAATGTAAAAAACAATATTTATAATGTTTACTTTAATAACGTCGGCTAAAAACCAATGTAAACAAAAACTGATGTTAAAAATGTTATCTGCACTTGCGCAACCTCCTTAGTAAGCAATAAATGCCTTCATAGGATGAATTAATGATTAAAATAATATATGTAGGTCATGGGTGTGGTATTAAGAGAGATATTTTGGTATGTATTGTCACCGAAAAATTGCTTTTAAGGTGTGAAGAGGAGAGGATAAGAAGTGGCCTTTTATAAGTTAGGGGGTGAGACCCCTGTAATTTTTTAGAAAAAAAATGTGTACCCACGTTTTTCACATGAAAAAACAATAAAAAAGAAATATTATTAATACTAAGACATTATAAGGTCTAAATATTTCCATAAAATATATTGTATACAATTTTTTAGGTCATTTAAACCCTTATGGGTTTTGTTTAACCCAATGTAAATCCATTTTTACCATAACCAGGTAATTAATTTTTATAGATTTCACTATTAATTATGGTAAAAAAATAAGTTGAAATTACTATATAATATAAATTATTATTATTCCCATTATTTCATTTATTTAATAAATTTCAATTCATATAAATAAAAAGGTATAATTTAAAACAAAACTCGTAGGTGTGATGAAAAAGTGGGCTTTCGAAAAGTGCATTTTGTCGATAAAATGATTATTAAATATTAACTCGATGACTAATAATAATAAAAATTTTAATATTAATTAATATTTATTGATATATAATATATAAAGATAATTTATAACATTTCTAATTTGAGGTTATATTAATCATTTAAAAAGGAGTAACATTACGCACATTAAAACTATTTTTATAAAACTCTAGTTTTGAAAAAAAACATATACTAAAATACAATGTAAAATTGATAAAAAAAGAAATTAATTATATTAATTATTACTAAATAACACTACTGTTAATTTACATTATATTGAAAACATAGGGATAAATTTAAATTAATTAATTAATTTAAAAGTAACATTATTTTTATAGAAATTTGTATTTTCTATTATTCATTAAAAAATAAATATTTTATGAAAAATAAAAAACTTTAACCCTTAGTAAATTTTGATATTATTATTTTATAAAATGTAATTTATTTTTCCAAATTAAAATTATATAATTTATAAATTAAATATTTAATAATACCTTATAATAATAGAGTAGTTAAAACTACTTTCTTTTTGAATTAAATATTACTTAATATTTTATAATGAATAAAACTATATTAATGAGAATTAAACTGATTTAATCTATCATTAACTAGGTTTATAAAACTTATATAAGTACTATATATAATTATATGAATATTATATATATCATCATGATTAATTCATGAACCATAACATTTTAGTGTCTTTGGAATATTGGATACATAAATAACTTTTAAATGAAAGATCTACTTCATATCCCATTAAGTTCATCTCAAATAAATTCCTTCTTAGACATATCATACCTAAAAGAATTCTTTATATACTTGGGTGAAAAAACATAATAAATTGGGAGATCATATGCTTACTAATGAAAAATCAGTGAGATATCAAAGAATAATAAATTTTAAGAATAAGATAAGCTATTAGGTAAGAGAAAATGAAATTTACTTCTGAAAATCATAAAAAAAATCATAAATCTTGGTCACGATTCCTGGATTAATGATTGGTGGTACATAATATATGAATTCTAATGTAATAAAATAATATGAGACATGATAGCCTAACATTGGTATGAAATCAAGTAATAAAAGAATGTGGAATAATTATAACCATAAAAATAATTTTACAAGTTCACCCAATAATAAATTCCTTATATGTATGACATAGGCTTACCACCCATTTAGTTACTTTTTGATTGGAATAAGCTCTAGTGAACACACTTTTTGGCTTAAAATTACCTCCCATGTACCCTTTCATCTCATAAAACATTAATATTTACCCAAAGTTTTATTGGGATATAACAGACCAACCTATCACACAATGATAATCCATTCATATTTATGATACATGACCATGAAAACATTTATTATTTCATCATAACAAAACATATAGAAAATAAATGAGGCTTAATCAATATTTAATATTCATAATCATAATACATATAAATAAATAATAAAGATGGTAACTTTGGATCATATCCCCCATAAGGAATAAGAAACATCAATGATTATTGTTATAGATGAAACTATCATTAAAATATCATTGAATCATTTCAAAATAAAACATCATTTTTATTTTGAAACAACTTATTTAAAATATAACTTTTTTAAAATATTAAGGAATTTATTTTAGAAAAGAACAACAGAAATTCTAAAAAGTTGATTTATAAAAAACATAATTTATAAAGGCATGAAAATAAACTACTAGAAAAATATATTATTACAACAGGACATTTGAGATGGGGTCCCATCACAAATGAACTATCATGGAAAACAACATCAAAAATATTATTTTATTCCATGGTCCGTCGCAAAAAATGATTATTTGTGAGGGGTAGAATAACCATCACAAAAAAATTTAACGATTTTTTCAGAAACTATATTTGATGGGCCAAAATCCCGCCAAAGATAGCTACCTGATTTTTACTCTTTTATGACTGTCTGTGACAATTACTATTCGCAACGGTCCCTTGTAAATTGTAATTTTTTAAAAAAAAAATAAATTTGAAAATAAAATAATATTTACAATAATATAATATTAATATTAATAGAATACAATTATTTATCAAATAAAAAATATAATATTATATTAATATAGATAATAGTATTAATATTAAAATTCCTTAAATAAAATTTATTCTAAAATAAATAATTAATATAATACTATTATTAATATTAATTAATTAATAATATTTTTAATATAATAAAAACTTTATTATTTAATAAAATATAAAAATATATTAGTTAATAAAATAATAAATATAATAAAAAATTAAATTAATAATAAAATACTGTAATTTTCAAGACAATATAAAACATGCCATTTATAACTTTAAAGTTTTAATATTACAAAAAAACGCATTCAAATGTTTCCTCAAAAAATAAAAATGCATCACTAATTATGGGGAGGGTTGTCTGGAGGAGCTGAAGGAGATGGTGGAGGAAACTCCATCCATAAAATCTGAGTCAGATGTCACATGTACTCCATATACTCATGCTCCTCTTCCTGCCACCATCGACGCATCTCATCCTACATCTGTTGCTGATGCTGATATTGGAGGAAATATAACTACTGCATCTGCTACCACAAACACATCTCCTCCTGCTCTCTACGCATAGTCTCTATAATCTCACTCTAAGCTCGCATCTTCTCCTGGTACTGTGCATTAGATGATGATGACTCTTTGCAAGATCCACTCTCGTTAGACACTAACATCACAAATGTGCCATAAAAAACCCCCAAGGGTCACTCGAGAGACGATACCAAAAACTCAACCTTTCTTAAATCTATACTGGGTCGCATGCATCCACGCTGCCTCTTCAAATCAGGGGGTACTGTTCTGACCATTGGTCTCGGCCTAACTCTAAATATCTGTCTGAGATGTTGCGACCTCATATGAATCCTTGAATTACAATTTAAAATTCAAATAATTAATATATTATTCGTTTTTAATTTTAATACTAAAAAATCATATGTTGACCACAATCTGATGCTAGCGACCGCCTCTAATCTCCCTAGGGGATAAATCACTGTACATCCTCTTATAAATTTCATACTCCATAATATTTGGTTGCGTGACAATCAATATATATATATATAATAAATTTTTAAAATTTAAAATTATAAACAATATTTAAAAAATGTACTTACCATGTGCACCCTATTCGTACTAAACGCATGACTAACAAGTCCATGTGTCACATCCTATCTCCCCCTATTTTGTTATCATAATGATGATCTACTCTGAAACTGCTTTCTCAACAAGTGTTTACATAATCAATCTCAAACCATCGATGAATTATAATTTGTTTGGTGGATGCAACTTATCTCATCATTCTCCTGCACTCATGATTTCTACATTGCTTTCCTTTAAAAAATGTTCAAATATTTGAGTGAAACACGTATGCATATCTCACTACCCTTGCCTTCAAAATATCCTCAAACATGCTTTCCTCAATCAGATACTATAAAACCTACATATAATTTATTATATCATGTTATTAAGTTAATTAATTTCAAAATAAATATTGTGTATTTATATACCATCCAAATCCCGAACATATATTGGTGAACATCGATAGGAATATGATCCCATGACACCCATGCATCAGATAAATAATTGCACAATATAGCGCTCCCCTGTCCCACCTCTATATGCGCAATGATGTAAAAAAGAATTGTTAATAAAATAACTAGAATATAAATAAATTATTGAAAAATAATTAAAACTTATAGGTAAAAGTACCTCTGTGTGCATGGATTGAACCCAAGATGTGGTTATTACTCAGATATAGTGACAAGAATCATCAGTTAGGCAAGACCACACCCCCTTCGTGCACCCCCTGAATTTCCAACAGTCTGAGGGTTGAATGATCCAAACTCCTTCTTGTCTAATGGTAAATCCACCCCCTGTAACATATGATATACATCATCGTCCATCTGAAACATGAAATGATTATTCTTAGAAAATAATGGAAAACAATTTTTATATAGAGTTATATATTATATGTGATTTTAACCAGAATTTAACTATTTCAATGACCATCTTTAGATTCATCTTCTTAGATGTGGATGTAAATTTCATCAACTTTCCCTTCAACATCATCAACTTCCATATTATTTTAGGATTCATCGTCTCTTGCCATTTCAAATTCAGTTATAACATCATTAAAATCATCATCACCCTCACACATAACTACGTTGTGTCATCAACAATATTCATGTGACTTCATGAAAAATATTGATTCAGAGTAGTCTCTTGAAATAATTAAATTCCTAAAACTACAGTGGAACCACATTCACTTTTAGTATACTGATTCTCTCTAGATTTAATTTTTATTATGCCCCACCAATCATCCAACTCCCTTGAAATAGAACAATAATTTTTATAATAAATTTGATGTTCCTAATGAGCCAATAAAAAGGTTCATTTTCTGAAATAATACTTCTATATTTAATATCAACAATTCCATGGATCAGATGAACATGCAATCCTCTCTCAGTATCAAACCATTGACATTGAAACACCATTATGTAATGTTTTCCCAGATAACCCAGTTAAATGATTTCTTCCAAACATGTCATACATGTAAACTAAAAACTCTCTATGACGTGATCCACTCAACAAAACACCACAATACATTGTTTTTCTCAATCCCCATATGCATGTGTATTAAATTGAAAATCATTCACCACATATTCATTATAAGATTTAATAATTTTTTATTGTGAATTATTGAATACAAAAAATCGATTTACAATTTTATTAGCATGTTGAGATAAATGAAAATATATAAAACAATTATCACTATATCAACTATTAAATTGATTTTTATGTCAAATTAAATATAATTTATGTTACCAGTTTTTGAAATGAGAATAATTTTTTTGATGTCATTCTTCAAGAGTAACTCTTGTAATTTGTGAAAACTATTTCTTGATATGATTCTAATATAACCGACAAAAAAATTATATTATTTTATTGTTAAAAAAATTTATAGAATAAGTTATAGAATCACTTACAATATAAATTGTTTAATTGCTTTAGAGTTGAGAAAAATATATGTATGAGCTCTAGGATGTTCATCATCTGAAATCCATTGCTCGAGAACGCCAACTGAGCCATGTTCTTGCTGATTGAAAACTAAAAATTGATTTCTCGTGTCATTATAAACATTTCCTTTGTTACGGCTCATTAAGTTGTGTTTTTAAGGATATTATGATCTAATGTAATGAGAGAAGAAAAAAGAAATTTCTTCATGCAAATAATCTTCTATAATTGATCCTTCAATAGATGCTTTGTTACGTACTTTTCTTTCAATTTATTCATGTATCTCTCAAATGGATATATCCATCAGAACTATACCAACCCTCCATATTTTTTTCATTTGGAAAATGTAATATCAAATGATCCATTATGTCAAACAAACCTGGTTGGAATATTTATTCTGGTTTACAAGAAATTAAAATGACATCTTCTTATAGTTTTCTTACAGAATTGTATTATATTGTTGGCACACACATGTCTCAAAAAAACATGATATGTGTGTAAGAACATCCCAAATCATAGGATTTGAAGAACCTATTAATCCAATTGGCATAAGTCTTTCCATTAAAACATGACAATCATGACTTTTCAATCTCGTAATATAACCATTTCTAACAAATCTAAACATATTAAAAGAATAACCATCTAGAAGTCTCAACTATGAAATCCAATGACAAAATAAAAAGAGACTCACTTTAGATAGTATATAAGATTATTTTGGCCTCATTAACTTCTATGATTTGGCATTTTTGAAAAGTTCAAGATCTAGTTGCTTGCAAATATGGACATGATCTAATTGTGCATTTACATTATCAGTGATCTTTCATGGAGTATCCAAAATTGTATAAACTAAATTATCAAAACATTTCTTCTCAATATCCATCACATCCAACATGTGACAAACCAACAAATCAGACCAATATGTAAAATCCCAAAAAATGCTTCATTTTATCCAATAGTGCCCTTTTTCAAACCCATCAATTTTTTTGTTGATTTATTGTTGGTCCAAATGTGATTGTTGGCAATGAAGATACAATTTATTTCAACTCTTTACTAGAGAACATTCTTGGAGGCCCATAATTTTCAACAATTCCTTTTTTGAAATGATATTTGTTACCTCGAAAAAGAGGATTAGTTGGATGAAATCTACGATGAAAGTGAAAAAACAAGGTTTTTCCATAGATGAACATAAATGATTTTTTGTCTTCGATATAGTACAATAATGATTTTGGACCATGTGTACTTCATCCAGATAACATTCCATATGCTGTAAAGTTGCTAATTTTCCACATCAATGAAACTTTAAATTGGATGTTTTGTTTTGGAGTAACATCAAATGTAATGACACCATTACTCCACAATGAATTAAACACTTCAATCAATAGTTTCAAATAAACATCGTTAATATTTTTGGGAGGACCTAGAATTAATAAGGTTAAAAAGTTATACGGCTACTTCATCAATATCTTTGGAGGTTAATTATACAGAGTTATAAAGACAAGCCAATACGAATATGGACAACCATAAGAACCAAATAGACATAGAATTTTAATAAAAAGACCTAATCACATGTTTCGAGATTCCAAAAAAATGATAGATTCACTTGGTCAAAATGTTTCGATAAATCACCATCAAATGGATGATTTAATATTTTACTAGTTGAAATGTTGGTTTTGTGCCATGAAATAAATGATGATATGTTTTGAGAAATAAATAAACATTTTAATCTGGGTGTGAGTGGGAAATATCTCAATTGTTTTATAGGAACAAATCTAAACATCCCTGGTTGAGCTTCTTTATACCTTGATTTTCTACATGTAGATAAACTATCTAACTACTCCTTTTCACCGTAATCTAATATGCATTCATGAAAACATGCATTAATTTTTTGAAAACCAAGACCCATATTACAAACCATCCTCTTGTCCTCAAAAAATTTTTTAGGGAACACATTTCCTTCTGGTAGTAGTGTTTTTAACATAGAGAATATCTGATCAAAACTGCTATTTGACATCGTATTATCTGATTTAATAGCCATAAATTTAAAAACCGCTTCAAACTTTCTTATATTGCAACAAGGATAAAATTAATCCTCAATGGACCATAACAATTAATATAAATGATATGGTTCCAACTCAGGAGTTAAATCAATATCATCATGTGTTTCTGGTTTTTAAAAAGACATACCTACGATATCATGCACAAAACATTGAATTAATGATGGATCTAGAACAAAATTTTTAATATCTTCAGTGGAACTGCGTTCACCATGTTGATACCAAAAAACCTAATATAGTTGGTAACCAAAGAACAATAAATGTCCTCCAATGTTGTCAAATGTTTCATATGTCCTTAGAGAACATTTTTCAAGGACACTTAATTGTATATTCTGAAACAAATTTTTCATTCGATTATACAAATGATAAGAATGATTGAACACCATAAATTTATAGAGGATTTAAAACAAAACCTTTTGGATTCCTACATTAGTTAATCCAAGAATTATGATCTAATAATGGCTGTTGTTGACTTCCAAATTCTATATTTTTCTAAAAAATATGAAATAATTTGTTATTTTGTATATTTATATATATGTTAATCATTATCCAAAAAAGGGAAGACAATTAAATTCAGTTTTCTAGAAATTTATAATACTTTCTATTAATTCATAGTTATTTATTCTAATTTTTATTCTTTTATAATATTCTACACTCATATATAAAAATTTATACTAATTAACCATAATTATTATAAATTTCAGGTATTTTATACTAATTATACTCAATTACCAGTGGCATAATTTTCAACGGATTGGTGGAATCTCTTTTTCCTAATGGCTCACATCCAAGAAACATTTTTCGACATCCATCACTATGAGAAATCTACTCTGACGTGTGTCTTTTCATATAGATTTGAGTGGAACGTTTTGTAAGGAGCTGAGGTGTTTATCAAAAGATATGTCGTCAATCCGCTGGAAATTGTGCCAATTTAACAATGTACTCGAATTTATTTTGATTTATTGTTATTTATTTCTATTTATTGCTATTTAGTGCTATTTATAACTATATATTACTATAAATTAAAATTTATTGATATTTATTATAATTTATTACTATTTATTACTATTTATTAGCAATTATTACAAATTATTACAAATTATTAATATTTATTATTCATCAATACTCTTTATTACTAATTATTATTAATTATTACTATTCATTACTATTCATTACTAATTATTACTAATTTATAGTAATTTTAACTATTTTACAAATTTTTTTTACAAATTATTACAAATTATTATTAATTATTATGAATTATTACTATTTATTTTTATTTATTACTAATTTTTACTTATTATTATTAATTACTACTAATTAGTACTAATTATTACAAATTAGTACTAATTATTACTAATTATTACTATTTATTAGTATTAATTAATATTTATTACTATTTATTACAAATTATCAAAAATTATAAAAACTTTTTATCACTATTTATTACTAATTATTACTAATTATTACTAATTATTACTACTATTTATTTATATTTAATACTAATTATTACTATTTATTACTATTTATCACTAATTATTTCTAATTATTACAAATTATTACAAATTATTTTTATTTATTTCTATTTATTTCTATTTATTTCTATTTATTACTAATTATTACTAATTATTACTACTTATTATTAATTATTACTAATTAATATTAATTATTACTATTTTATAATAATTATTAATAATTATTACTAATTATTACTAATTATTACTAATTATTACTAATTATTAAAAATTCAATCTAATTATTACAAATTATTTCTACTTATTAAAAAGTAATTCTATTTATTAAAAATTATTTCTAATTACTACTAATTATTTATAATTATTATTAATTACTTATAATTATTATTAATTAATACAATTTATTAGTTGTTATTTTTAATTAAAATTAGATATTGCTAATTATTACAAATTATTTAAAATTATTACAATTTATTGCTAATTAATACTTAGATACAACTATTCATAAAAAGAAATACTGAAAAAAAAATTCTAATTTAATTAATTTACATCTAATTAAAAAATATAAATAATAGAAAATAAAATAAATTTACTAAACAAAAAAAATAAGTACCTTCAAACGGAAGCAAATTGAGTATTAAATTCATAGATAATGGTCAGATTAAAAAATTTAAACTATGACATTTTTTAGAAGAAACATATTTAGTAGAGATAGAGAGAGAAGTTTAGTAAAGACTAAAATGAGAGGAAAAAGAGATGGGGTGTATATAGGTTATATTATTTACGACTAAGGTGTTTTCGATGGGTTCCGTATAAAATAGCTCTGCACAAAACAATTATAGTGGCACATTAAAAACTTATTTGCGATGAGCCCCATCACAAATATGTTTATTACCTCTTCATCAAGTATCAAATTCATGTTTACATTAAATCTATCATAGGTATGTTTAATACCTAAACAAAGGATTATAGTAAGAGGGTATTGAAATTTTTAGGTTATATATTTAGGTATTGGTTGATACAAATATGATTGAAGGAGTGAGGCAATGTGGATATGGGGTGTCCTTTAAAAAGGTAGGTGAGTGGAATTATTAAAAATACCCAAATGTTTTCTTTATTAGGAGGTCTCCATTACCTCATTTGAATCCAAAATTGTTTAATAATGTTGGGTATGAATGAATGTTTCTAAAAAAACTCCACTCCACCAAATATACACATTTTTTGTCCTGTTATTACAAAGTTGTTAAAATTAGTCAACTCTATCCATATAGTTTTTACTAATGGGACCTATAAATTTTTATTCCCCTATGTCATTTTTTATTTTATACTAATATTAACATCTATTTATTATATATATTATAACAATTAATTATTGATATTATATCCATTTCATTAGATAAAAATCACATTTTTGTGTAAAATTTAATTTTTTAATAGACGCATGTAATGTGTAAAACATTACATTGACCTTAATCCCAACTATTACTTTTTATTGTTTTCAGTAATCATTATGGTTAAAAATAAATTTTAAAATATTCGATAATTAAATATATTATTATACCAAATATTGAATACATTTTTATAAATTCAATTCAATTAATTTCAATAATTAAATATAAAAAATAATCTGGCACGTCCGTTGAGAAATAAGGGATTTAAATTGAAAATTTTCAAATGTATACAATACTTTTATATCCAGTTTAAATATGTAATTGATAAAAATGATATAATTTGGATTATTAAATTTATAATATACTAATTATACATGTAAACCATGATAAAATATAATTTTACATTGTAAATAATTTATGTGAAAATATGATTTTCAATAAAAATCATTATTTTACACTATTCATAATAAATGAAACATTTCAGAAAAAACCCCAATATTTATCGTAAGATAATAATTTACTCTGATTTTCTTAAATTGTGTTCATTTATGGTATTTATTTTCTAAAATTTGAATCGTTTATATTTAAAGAAGCTAGACATTAAAAAGGTCCAAACAAACATTTAAGGAGCATCAAATATTTAAGCATAAAATTGTATTTATTATTAACCATTTTATATAATGAATATTTTAAGAATGAAGAAACTTTTATTACTATTTATTACAATATATTACTAATAATTAAAATTATTAGTAATTATTACTAATTATTAATAGTTATTACAAATTATTTCAAATAATTACTAATTATATCTAATTATTACTACATATTACTAATTGTTACTAATTATTACTAATTATTACTATTTACTTGTAATTATTAGTATTTATTAGTATTTATTACTATTTATATCATTTTATTACTAATTGTTACTAATTATTAATAATTATTACTATTTTACTATTGATTAATATTTTTTATTATCCTTTTCAATTAGTACTATTTATTACTAATTATTACTAATTAACACTACTATTTATGACTATTTATTTCTAATTATTACGAATCATTACTACTATATATTACCATTTGTTACCAGTTATTACTATTTATTACTATTTATTACTATTTATTACTATTTATTTTTATTTGTTAATAATTATTAATATTTATTACAATTTAGTACAAAATTATTACTAATTATTACTAATTAGTACCATTTAGTACTATTTATTACTAATTATTGCTGATTATTACAAATTATTACTAATTATTACTAATTAATAATATTTATTACTATTTATAAATATTTATTTTTAATTGTTACTAATTATTACTAACTATCATTAATTATTACTAATTATATCTAGTTATTAGTAGTTATAACTAATTATTATTATTTATTACTATTTATTAATTTTTATTACTATTTATTAATAATTATTACCATTTATTACTATTTATTAAAAATTATTTCTAATTATTAAAAATTATTATGTAATTATTAATTATTATTTCTAACAATTATTTCTAATTATTATTAACTACTACAATTTATTAATATTTATTACTAATAAATTCTTGTTATTACTAATTATTACAAATTATTTAAAATTATTACAATTTATTGCTAATTAACTATGAGATATAACTATTCATAATAATAAATACTAAACAATAAATATTTAATTCTAATTTAATTAATTTACAACTAATTAAGAAAAATTATAAATAATTGAAAATAAAATAAACTGGCAGAACAACAAAAAATAGATAAATATCTTTAAACTGAAGCTGTTGGAGTGTTAATGTCATAGATAATGGTCGTATTTAAATGTTTAAACTATGAAAAAATTATGAAGAAAATCTTTCAAAAGAGATAGAGAGAGAAGTTGTGTGAATTGTGAAATGAGAGGAAAAACAGATGAGGTATATATAAGTTAGATTGTTTGCGTTAAGGGTTTTTGCGATGGGTCTCTTCACTAATACCTCATCCTGCGTTAATTACAGTGGGTCATTAAAAACTTATTTGCGATGGGCCCTATCACAAACAGTATGTGCGGACAAAGTATTTGCTACGCGACAATAATCTCGTCACAATTACTAAAAATCACCTCCAGTTATTTGTGATGGGAACATAAAACTTTCATAAATAACCTTACCCAATGTTTGGCATGTAGTTGGTGCCAAATAATTTGTGACGGGTGATAATGTCCCGTCGCAAAAAATTGTTATTTGTGACGTGGTAATCTGCCTATGGGAAAAATCTATTTTTCCCGTTTTGACTTATTCATGCAATATAAGCTAAAACAAAAATTCCTTTCACATTTTTCAGAAAACTTTTAGAGTAACTCATTCAAAAAATCAAAAGAAAATTTCCTTTATGTTTTTTATTTAATGTTAACCATGGTTAAAAATGAATTTATAAAATTACTAGTGAATTTTAAAAAACATGAAAACGTTTTAAATAAATTATGGATAGGGATGAGAAATATTCTCAAGTGAAGATATAAATAAGTTTTATTTTTCTTAAAAACATTTTTTCAATCTATTAAATACAAAAAGAGAGGAAAATGAAAGTAAAACATAAAATATAAAAAAATAACGAGTAGAGGAAAAAATAAATAATATTTTTGAGTGATTGATCATGTAATCTAATCGTCATAAATTTAAGCATAAACAATCCCAATCAAAAGTGAGACTATAACATAAACCCCATAACTGAAGACCATTTTTCTTTATAAAAATTATAAAATGTTGTATAATTAATATAAATGGGTTATTATTATTTTAAACAACTATATTAATTCAAATAATAATTTATATGGGCCACTTATAACATTTTAACAGCCATTTATTTGTAAATATTTTTGTAAATCATTGTTTCTAGGTGTCAACAAATTCTTTTTTCTTATATGTTTCTATCTGACAAATATGGTCCTAAAAATTTGATCATGTATCCTTAATATATAATATTAATCATGTCATAAATACCATTTTTAATCTTTATTTATAATTTTTTAACCAATAATATTAATTAGTGAAGAAAAATGAATTACATCACTTCACATAGAAGATAGTCTGTACGTATATACATATGAGTTATTTTTTCCACTTTTTTGATAGAAAAAATGAAATAAAGGTAAATAATAAATAACCATTACATCTTATATATCATATATATACATTAAATTCATTATAATAATCAACTATGAAATATGATAATGGAAAATGAATCATATTCCTTTGTGGTGGAAATAGTCCATACGTACGCACGAGCGATATTTTCATTTCCCATTTGATAGGGAAGAGGTGGGAAATGGTTGTTAAATAATCATAATAAAATATAATTTTATTTATGATACTATATTCATAATTCTATGATTTCTACAATAGTTTTATAGGTGGTGAAAGAAGAAATAAAATTGAGAGAGCATGGTTAAGATTTATACCTCTTATATGACAAACCTCATTTTACTAACACTATAAGCCTTGAATGATTGGTATTAAGAGAATAATTAGGGGTAAAGTATGAAGGGGATGAATCAAGGAATGTTTTTTATTAGTTATATGGGTGAACTAGAAATCAAAACCTGTGTGAATAATGGAGGTGAAGAGGATCTATTTTATAATAGAGGGGTGGTGCACACAAGGAATTAATTAAAAGGTTTAAATAATAGAAGGTCTATTTCATGAGAAAGTGTAAAAACATAAGAAATTACTCAAATATAAGATAATATAAGATTTAAATTTCTTCAAAAAATTATAATTATACAATTTTATGTGGCTTTACTTCCCTTATTTATTAGTTTAACCACCATAGTAAACCCATTTTAACCATAACTATGCTACCAAAATTTTACTACTTTTACTAGTCATTGTGAAAAAATTAAGATAAACCTATTAAATTATACAAATAATTATTAATCCAAATTTTTAATGAATTTTATCATATAAGTGACATAATTTACAAAAATCAATCTTACATAAGCAGGTAAAATGCAATGGAAACCCATTTAAGAAAACATTTTTATGCATAACAATTATTTTAATTCCACTACATTCCTTGTAAAAACCATAAAAAATGATAAAATATTTTACTAAATTTATAATATATAAAATCAATTAAAACCATCAATCAATACATATTAATTATATTTATTAAGATACAAGCAGATTTCATGAATAAATGATGTTTTTACAAATACAATTTTTAAACCTTAAAATGAACTTATACGAAAATAATGTAAAATAATAATTCCAATATAAAAAAATATATTATTTCAAAATTAAAGGGTAATTATGTTATTTTTAGATCAAATTCCAAACAAAATTGAAATTTTAAATTAACTTATTTTATTATAATAAATAATTGTTTTACAAATATAGTTATTTTTCATTATTCACTAAAATGTATTTTATTTGTAAAAATCATTAAAAATCTCAATAAAATAGTATTTAAATTATAATTTCAAAACTTTTATCCATTCCCTCTAACAAATTTCCTAAATAATTTTAAAATTATTTATAATTTGTATTGTTATGACCTTTCCAACCCATTCATTTGTGGGAATTTAGGTGATGTTGGTGTTCATGGAATGTTTTTAAGGAGTTGAGGTGTGGATGGTGGAGTTGTCACTACAACAGAATCGCCGTTTAGCGGCGGTATTTTTTGCGTTTAGCGGTGGATTATACCGCCGCTAAATTTTTTAGCAGTGGTTTACATAAACCTCCGTATAATAGAGAATTTTCAATATATTAGTGGTGGTTATTTATGTTTAGTGGTAGTTTTAGGAAAGCGTCGTCGCTGCCTCATTTCGTGGCGGTTTCCCGGAATTTCGCGGCGGTTTTATGAGCCCTGGATATCACTTTATTCGTAGCAGTTATAACCACCGTGAATAAACTCAAATTCCAGCGACCGTAAAACTGCCGCCAATGTCACGGGAACCGCTGCGGAATAAGGCAGCCACGATGTTCCTATTTCTCAGCGGTTATAACTGCCGCTAAAAGTAAATTTTATTTTACGTTTAGAGGCGGTTTAAACCCCCACGAAAAGCTACCCAGAATAAAAATAATTATTATTTTCTTCTACTTCACCACTACCCTGAAAAAAAAATAAAACAAGAAGAAACCATCCCTGACCTCCCACCAATGACCAAGAGCTGAATATCTAGAATAAATCACAACATCCAAAAAACATGTTTTTCTCTCAATGAGAAATAATATACAACTTTAATATTTAAAAATAGAACAAAAATACGAAACTATGGAAAATAAGACTTCCTATTAGAGAAAGTATTATTAACACATCAGTCAGATATCCGTCAAAGGATCCAACAAATTCCTCATACTCATGTATACAATATCCTAAATAGTAAATACTAGGAAGATAAAACTCAATTGATACAACATTGTAACATCCCAAACTGGATTCCACTAAATCTTATAACTTCACTTTCTTAGGATAGATCATCCATAGATATTCCACTATACTTATAAAAATTGATAATTGATGAATTAGTAGTTATATTAGTACCAACCCATTTATATAATGATTTTTTTGGTTTTGTGCCCTCGAAACCAACCTTAATACTTATAATAAATTTGAACTGATGAAATAGCTTAAATAACACATTAGAAATATATTGTTATGAAAAATATTATTTTGGTAATAGTTTTTGAGTTACATTGGGATATAGCTTTTATAAGAATGTGTATATTTCTAGTGAGTCCTAGTTGACATCTTTTTATGTTGGAATATAGGTTAGGTGGGAGATTTTAGTGACCTTTTAGGAATAAACCTAGAATTAGAGTTGTTTCCTCGTGTTATGTGAGTGGTTAACCTAGTTTTTCTAGCATCCTTGGAGATATTAAGCATCATTGGATGCATCTTTTAAGTTTTTGGTCATAGAATAAGTTTTTTATGTATTTTGGTATTGGGTAGGACTGTAGTTGTAGAATGATTCCCCAAGTTGGTTGGCGATCATGAGATAAGTAAAACTTTTAGGTGTTATGAGCATCTTTAATGCTTGAGATTAGTGGGACTGACATGCCAATATAATTTTATTTAGTTTAGTTAGTTGTGTGAGTTTAATTTCAAATGTGTATGACTTAAGAATTCATCATCCATGTTAAATGGTTATGGATGACTATGTAATAGGATTGAGTTTTATAACATCATCAATCTGGGTTAAAGTTCAAGATGTAGTTATTGATGTTGATTGAATGTGTGTGCATGGAATGAGAATTCCATAATGCATGTGACTATTAATAGACCATTTCTATTTATTATTAAGTTGATGTTGTTAACCTATGTGGTAGGAAGTGAACCACAAGTTGTTCAATGATGGAATATTAGTTCTAGATGAGGCTTTAGCATATGCCAAGGATGGATTGTCGTGATGGAACATGGTATAATTATGTTGACTCACATCCAGAAACCATGTTTAGTGGTGGACAGAGTGTTTTTCATGGGAATTAGATTCATATTTTTATTAAAATGATGAATATTAAAATCCTATGGTGGGGAGAATCACACAGGTCATGGAAAATGTAACCTTTGGGAGAGTAGCTGTAGAAAGAATAGTCATGAATGGTCAAAATGACTTTCAAAAGTCTGTGAGCTATAAAATTCAAGTTTTCCAGGCATGGAGGAGGTGTTGAATTTAAGACTTATGTATGAGTTTGAATCATGTTTGGAAATTATATTCAGACTCGGGATGCATGTGAAATCTAGGAAATGTGATAGATTGATATCACATATTTTCTTGTAATGTAGCATGATGTTGAAATGGTTGGTTGAGTATGCACCCATTAAATCACACCACGAGTCAATTTTGGAATTCAGTGGGTTCATCTCAATTATCACGATATAACTTTTCAATTTATGTTAATATGATATAGTTATCAAATAAAGGCATTGGCCATCAATTTTTATTTCCTCTAAGCAGGTCAACCTAAAGCGTTCTGACTGGAATTTTAGTAAACTTGTTAATGTTGTGAGCTAATATTTCTTTGTGTAAGATATATTAATAATGAAGAGTGTGTTTTGGTTATGACCCTTTAGTTTAAATTTTTAGGACTAGATTAACAGTGATGGTTGATTTTTGTAATGGAGGTAGTGGTTTTCATGTGGCACCACTTCATAAGGAGTTTTAAATTGAGATTAAGTGATATCTGTCTTAAATAAATCAAAAAATATCGAACATGTCAATGTGAAACTAGAAGAGATGTATAGTAGTATAGTGCTCATGGTTTAGTGGTTTGAGATTTACTATGGTGGGAAGACACCATGGACCTGTAAATCATGTGGTTCTCACTTTAAGTAGTTTTCATTGTTAATGTTTCTGAGTGGTGTCAGTTGGTTTAATGTTTCTGCATTAAATTCAGTTGGCAAAGAAACCTAGGGACAGGTGATGATAGGTGGTTTGGGGAGCTTATTAAATTAGAAATCCTCTAGATGTGGGTGTTGGTCAAATTCAATACGATCATTACACGGAGTTGTGGGAGTATAAATATGGTTTCTTATGAGTATGTTTGGATAGAACTGTTTTGTACCAGACCTATGAAATCTCCATACAAGGCCTAGCGTTGGTAAAGAAGAATGTTCTGGAATTCCAGTAATTAAAGTTTCAGGGCCAGATAGCTTGTAATGAATCAAAAAATATAATTAAGAATCATAATATAAATAATTCAGGGATATAATGATAGGTAATAATTACCAGACAGACTATGATTAAGTGGAAATTGTGTTGGGAATGCATTTCAAGTCATGCAGTAAAAGTTCCGTGATCAAAACAGTTATGGTTGGAAATGGTCCATTGTAACCTGTCAGTTTTATTTTGTGTTTCTAGTAAGTGGAGGAATGTATCGTCAAACAATTCGAATAAAAAACTCAATACTCCTCCATTTATTCATCAATTTAAAGAAGATTAAGGATAGGGGTTTGGATTCTGCTCTTTTTACCTCTTTTGTTTTCTTCATTTCTATAAGTGTTTTCATTGTGCAATCTTATATGCCCTATTTTTAGTTCTTTTTTCAGGTTATCCATTTTCATATATTTTTTATTGAATTGAGAGACATAAATATATGAGTTAACCATCCCAATATTGAAGTATTTGGTAGATGTTGTTTTCTTAAAATTCATTTTTTATAAGACATACCAATTGTGCATCAAGTCGACATCCATATTTGAGATTATATTTTAATTTATAAAGTATTCTAGCCAATATTCATGGACTTATGCTAATTTATCATGCCTCAGTCACACCTATATCTTAGTGAACCACCCATGATTTAGAACATTCTCATGAAACTTTAGAAGAGCTAGAGCATGTTTAGATACATTTGACGCTTAAATCAGACATTTTAAATAATGGGCTTCACCAAAGTGTCCACAATACTATCCCGTTGATCACTATGAAATGACCCAATTTTTTCAACATATCAATAATGGGTTTAACTCCTAGTCATCCAAAATCTCGACTACCAATTCAAACACAGACCTAAATGGAATGATGTATACCACACTCAAGAAATGATGACATAAAAAGAAACATCAGAAATCAATAAAATGCATAAAAAGAAACATGAGAAATCAAGGAAATTTTAGGACATGAAAATGTGTGGTGACAACTATGTGCCACAAATGTTACATATACAAACCAAATGTTTCCAGTTTAGTTCAACACATCAACAATACAACTACTCAGGGTTCGATGATGGATCGTCACCCTCTCCACCTTCATTTCCACATTGTTCGGTCACCTGTAAGAACATCATATTGAAATTTAAATACGGTTACATAATTATACTTAATCTTAAAACCAATGAATGTTAGAAAACTAAATGATTTTGATTTTCTGTGATTTACCAGCATACCACCAATCGATGCACTCCCACCGGGGGTATATCTGCTCATCTTCTGACGTATTTTAGTCAATTCTTTCTGCAAAGCATATATATGATCCCCCTGTTGGTGAACTGTGTTTTGTAAAAAACAATCTCATTCCTAGCATCTCCAGGTATGGACTGACTAAAGTTAGGAGTAGATGCAGCAGCTATCCCCGGTGGCCTGCTAAAAACCTTAGATGGAATGGGTCCCAAACCCATCCCGCACACTCTCCCAGGATGCTCCTTCCCAAGGACTTTACCAACGGGGTCATCCTGGCAGACAGAGTAGGAATGCGCAGGATTGACATCCTACAGTTCTTTAATTTTTACCTATAAATAAAATGTCAATATATATTAACATAGTTAAAATTGTTAATAAGTTATTATGATAGAAAATTGACTTCATACCCAAACTTCTTTAGCAGGCTCATTAAAAAAACATCCATCTGATTTCTTGTGAACATCCAACCACAGTTCAGTTTTGGATTCTTTCTGGCCTAAACTCTATGACTGCATTAATCAAAGATAAATCAACAATTCAATATATTAAACAGATAATATTGTCTTATTAATATTTAAACTAATTAAAAGATTACCAATGTACTTCGATTTCTAGAAAATCATTTTGAGCTCGCAGTGTGCGGGATGACTTGCTTCGGTTGGTTGGACGCATTCCATATTGAGAGATCCTGAAATAAATAAAATGCAATTTAATACTAATTTATTGAATGTCATGTCCTTTTCATATACATTTATAAATGTAAAATGAGGATAATATAATAATATATATATTTCAATACCATCCGCTTCTAATCCTAATTCCTGTCAACAAACACTTTCCACTGCACTATCGGTACCCCACTGGGTAGCTTCCCATACATTTGCAATGTAGTCAATGAAGCATCGTTGACATCACACCACAATCTCCATTTAAAATCTTTACACTTCTTACCTAGATTTTTTTATATCCACTTCCGTGCTATCACATCAGCAATGGTAAATTGGAAGAATATCTGTATATAGAAATTAATTTTGAACATTTTAGTAACATGACATTCTATTAAACCATAATGTATTAATTTTACCTTGATTTGAGAATCAAACACTTCATTTTTCCATCTTGGAGGCATATGTATCCAATCATCATATGAAATGGGAAGGGAAATGGGCTCCACTACCAGCTAGCCTAGAATCTGGCCAAGTAACCCCACGACATTATCCGTAGGGACCCTGTAAAAATAAAATGCACAAAAATCTTCTTGCCATTCAGATTCCAAACATATGAACTTTTTATGTTTTTCTCCATGGTTTCATTTTTTTCATCTTCAATGAGAAAACAATTAGTATAAACCAAATGCAATAAATTTATTTAAATAAAATTTTTACCAATGATAGTGACACTCCAGTATGTTTGGGATGAACTGGAAGAGGCACGTCGCTGCCCCACTACTGAGGCTCCTGAAGGGGGAGTCGATGACTTATCCTCAACTGGGACATCCATAGATGGTGTGAGAGATGGTGCAGGGGGAGATGGTGCAGGTGTGTCAGTAGATGGTGCATCAGATGTCGTGGGGAGGGAGCCAGATGGATAGTCATCTGTCGCAGAACTAGATGAAATAATGTAACTCTTATTCCTTGGCATTCCTGTCATTTAATCAAATAAATTTAGTTCAGAATATATATTTCAAAAAAATTATGCAGAAAAAATATTAAAAATGATAACAGATGGAGTAATAACAGACAAAATTTATATAACAATGATAATGAATGACTAAAGAAATGTAACAAGTTGTTGCTGAATAAATAAATAATTGTATATAAAATAATTTTCCCCTTCAATCATGTCGGTTTCCTGCTCCATTTCTTCATCCACTTCATTCATCCTTGCTAGACTAATATTTTCAATATCATGATGGAAAAATAATTCTGCTTCCTGTTGCTGATTAAATTCAATTTCAGAGGTCAAATTTTCCACTTCATCACCCATATCATACAATTCTCATTGTATTATGTGAGAAACTACACTCCACCCTTCATCAGAAAAATCATTCACATAATATACCATTTTTTCTTACAATGCTAAGATATATGGATCATGCAGTTCACGATCACCAACATCCATCAAGTGAGAGAAGTTCACAGAAGTAAATTTCAAGGAATCTCTTTTAACACATCTGATAATATCGACCCATTTTCATTTGAATAAAACAACCAAAAAATGTCTGTGTTTTTTTAATTTAATAATATCATGCAGCTTTCCATAGTATTCCACTTCCGCAAATGTAAATATACCACTATTATGTGTTCTCAAACCCACTTCTCAGTCGACTCTATGAAATCTAAATCCATTCACATTATAATCGTCAAACTTTCTAACTTATTTTAGAGGACCTCTAGCAAGAAACATCAAATCTTCTGACACCTCTACTCGAGTATCAGTATTTATGATCTGAAAAAAGAAATATACTTTATTAGATTTACAAAATGTATGTGTCAAACTAATATTCATATTTATTTTAATATTTATGAACTTAAACGTCGTGCAAACCATTCTAAAAGCTCTTTATTAAATGCTTTAGTTATATCTTTCTCATTTCGTCTTCGAACTCTTATTCGTCTCTTTGTTTGTATCATCAACTCTTTAAAAAATGGATCTGCAATTTCACTATTCAGCAGCACATATCTATGTGCCTATAATAATTCCAATTTAGTCTGTGTCACATTTGAGGTCCTCCCAACTGATCGGCCAATAGCAGGAAATATTTCGGATTGTTGATGTATTTGAGATTGAGTCTATGTGTTTTCAACACATCCAAATTGATGAAATCTTGTCTCAATATCCTCCAAGTATCGGGAAAAAAAGTTAAGACACTCCTCATCCACATTGCCTTCAGCAATTGAGCCTTCTAGTTTAGCTTTATTTCTCACCTATGATTTCAAATTCCCAAGATATCTGTGAAATAAAATAAACATAATTATGCATTTAATTAAGTATAAAAAATTGTTTAGTTAACTGGAAAACATATAAAAAAAGTACCTCTCCATTGGATACAACCATCGATACTGAACGGGGCCTCTTAATATAGCTTCCTCAACCAAATGCATAGTTAAATTTATCATTACAGTAAAAAAGGATAGAGTAAAGATCATCTCAATTGCACAAAGGGTCAATAAAAACCACTCATGGAGGTTGTCAAGATGAAATGGATGTAGATATTTCTCACATAGTTTTCTGAAAAATATTCAGAACTCGAGTACAACAGTAGTAATTATTTTAGGTAATAATGTACGCAATGCCAATGGTAGTAACTGTTGTAACAAAATATATGAATCGTGGCTTTTCAATCCATGTAACTTACGATTCTTCAAGTCAACACACCATGAGATGTTACTTGAATACCCATCAGATACCTTAAAATTCTTTAACATTCGAAGGAATGTATCTTTATCCCTATTTTTCATTGCAAAAATTGCCGGAGGATACTTTTCATTCTCATATGGCCAGAGATCGCGTTTTATGTTCATTTCTTGTAAGTCTTTGCGAGCATTGAGATGATCCTTTGAATTTCCATGCCCGTTAAGAAATGTGAAAATCAAATTGTCACAGACATTCTTCTCAATATTCATCACATTAAGATTATGCCACAAAAAATTAAATTCCCAATACAGAAGTTTGAATAATATACTTTTTTTCTTCCATTGTTGCATTCCGGTTTCGCTTGACGATGCACTTCAGAACCGTTTTCCGCTATCATTCAAATGATAAACCTTCCCAAATTATGTTTCAACATTTTCAAGGTGTGCCAAAATTTAAAAACCATTTAAGAAATTTGGAGGTGGTCTACGATCAATGGAAACATTAAATTTTGATATGTTCAGCTGAAATCTTTGAGATGCATCGAGAAATCTTCGATGAAACAAGAAGCATCATTTTCTACTATAAGGTAGCCATTTGGGCTCAAAATCAAAGTTACAAATGGGAAAAGCCAAACCCGTGTAAGTGTTCCAACTAGATAAATTCCCCAGCCCAGGGAAGTCACTAATAGTCCACATTAAAGCAACATTCATTTTGAACATTGTTGTAGAAGAAGCATCAAATGTCTCAACACCGTTGCTCCATAACACCTGCAATTCTTCAATCAAAGGCTTCAAGTATACATCAATATAATTTCCAGGCATTTGTTTTCCAAGAATAATCATCGAAAGGATAAAATATGTTTGTTGCATACACATCCATGGAGGAAGATTATAAGGGATCAAAACAACTGGCCAAATGCTATACTTGGTACTCAAAGTACGAAATGGGTTGAATCCATTAGCAGCCAATCTCAATCGAACATTCCTAGGATTAGCTGAGAAATCAAGATGTAATGAATCAAATGTCTTCCATAGTTTGGAATCTCGTGGATATCTCATTAACCCATCATTGTTATTGTCTACAGAATGCCACTTCATGTGTTCGATAGTTTTCAATGACATGAATAATCTTTGAAATCGATGCTTCAAATGAAAGTAACACAAAACCTTTGCAGGTGTGTTCCTTTTCTTCTTCTCAATGAAATTATGTTCATTCAGACTTCCAACATCACCCTTTGCCTACCATCTAGAAGAAGAACATTTCTTGTAATTCTTTCTACTTGAATCCTCTCCCCAATAAATCATACAATCATTGGGACACACATTTATTTTTTGTATAATTTAGTCCAAGATTTTTAAAAACTGTTTTAATATCATAAAAAGATTCTGAGATTTTTGCTTTAGGAAATGCATCATGAATCAATTCCAATATCATGGACATTGCCTTATTTTTAATTCCACAAAGACATTTGATATAGTATAACTTCAGCAAAAATGAAAGCTTTGGATATTTCAGACACCCACTATACAACTCTTGATTTCCATCATCAACTAAATCATGAAACTCATTTTCCTTAGTGAAGTTTTCTCTTACATTTAGCTCCACAGAATCAAGATGAGGATCCAATGATATGTGAAAATCTTGATCTTCCTGTGTTATAGTCTCAAAAACATCCCTTGTCACGTTGCAATTTGTAGCACACTCTTCTGGATGTTCTGATATGTTTTGATGATGATAGTGGTGTCTTGCAGTGCTGAATGCATCACTTATTAGGTTTTTCATTTCATTTTCCATTGTCGACGAACTTGGGACCTCATTCTGTGGATTAACATCAGTGCTCAATCTTTCTTTAATGTTCGATTCTCCATGCCAAATCCAACACAAATTTGACTAGGTAATTGCTTCAGTATTAAATGTTCATAAACCTCGTCTCTCTTCAACTATGTTCTAAATTTACATTTAGGACATGGAAATTTTATTCTCCCTTCAATGGATCGATTAGAAATTAAAAAATCTAAAAACTCATTCAAACACTTAACATGTTGAGGTGTGTTCCTCAGTAATGTGATCCAGCTTTTATCCATGTATATCACAATGTTCCTACACAAAAAACAAGGAATCAAACATGAGACATATTCTATAACCCCATCATCAAAAACAAATAATGATGAACAAAAATTCCATAATAGAGAAAAATTCAAGGATATATCAAGAAATGGGTCTCAAAATTCCTCAAAGTCCCTAAACTGGAAGCACAAAATGAATGAACTCTTTCTATAAGAATGGGCCTTTTCATCATGTTATGGTTCATCCTACCTCTACTCCTTGCACATTGGATTGTCTTCATTCCCACTATTAATTTTTTTCATACCTGATAAAACAAAGGAATGAATAACCATCGATTTCCAAGAATATTTAGCTTCCATTCACATGTCCCTAGTGACATCCTCCAAAATGGATGTTATTCCCAAATAAAGTAGAGATATACCAAGGTCTAGGTAAAGACCATCACCAAAGAAATGATCTTTCTCATAATTGATGACCCCTATCATTGGAGAATATATAACAAACCTTGAAAGGTTATTGACATACTCCCATACTGATCTGTCACCAAGAAAAAGTCTCATGAGCTCAGTCTATTTCTCTACATTCATTCCCTTAGGAAATAACCATTACAAAAATCAATCTTGATGAGATTCCAATTCATACATTCATGAAGTTAAGAAGGTACCACTGACTCCCATAATACTCTACTGAAACTATAAATCTAGTTCTGAAAAATTCTCACACACAAAGTATCAGGTTCCCTATGATAATTGAGGATCGCCTCAATTTGTTCCAACTACCTAACTGATTCCACTGATACTTGAAAAACACTTAATTAAGGAAGATAGTGATTCAAGAATCCCATGATGGTGTCCGAGATTGAAAATGATTTAACATAAACAAATTAACACGTATTCTAGGTCGGAATAAGAACTAAATAATCCTTTTTGAAAATTAAAGTGGACAAAAATAAAATCTAAATGAACTATATCATTTAAATACTCAAAATAAAGCCTAATTATTCAACATGAAAGTAAGAATAAAATACAATAAATAGGTATAAATTAAACAAATAATACACTAAGGAAAAGAAATTTACTTTTCGTTTTAAACCACCATTTTTTATAAGTATTTATGAAATACCACCTCTAATAAGTGTGAACCTCATTTGGAAAATAATGATTGGAGAGGATTTGAAACAGGATAATAGGGGGATAAATTGTGATGTAAATTATTTAGATTTGTGGGATTGGTGTCTAGGCGCAAACCATGAATAAATTTTTGAAACTTGTTCTTTACTATGACTCGATTCATCTTTCACTAATCATTACAAAGGTGAAGGGTTCCATAATATTTATTCACAAAAAACAAATCCATTTCCCAATATTAAAGTCTTGGGAGAATAAATCATTTATCATATACAGTAGGTTTGTCAAATCACATTATAATGGAAAGAACATAGAACATGAAAAAAATATGTCCCTACCATAAAGAATGAATGTCAATATATACATTCCTATGTGCCTATAATGATGCATGAATACTCATTTACCACCATTCTGGTCCATGAGTATAAATATCAAGAATCGAAATTCATCACTAAACAATACCATCACACAAAATACAAATCACCCAAAGTGAAATAACATCAACTTTTTCAATAAGATAACATAAGAAACAATCCCGTCCATATGAACACATATTTCCCCAATACATTGGCTAGATACTACTATTCAAAAGCTCATCTATATGTCTTGTCACATCCTATTATCTCTTATACCTTTCCACAGGTAATAATGTAATAGAAATTAAAACAACATTCTTTGATAACACTTTGCTACATCCCCCAATCCATCACTCTCTCATGTTGCCAAATCCGGTTTTCTATGGGACTTAATGCATTCCTACCCATATTTAATAGGTCATTGACTAGAAATGATTGTGATATTTATAGTGGGGAGACCATAACCTCAGGTATGTAGTTATATAGAAGTGTAAAAATCAACATAAATACAGGTCCATCCCGCTAAGTAAAATCGGGTCGTAGCCACTTCAGAATCACTAGCGAGCTACTCCAAATATGTTAACCTAGTTACCTAGGATTCCCTTATGCTCAATTATGTTCCACATGTAACACATATCACTAATATCCTCAATACAGGTCAATCATTACATTGAAAACACTTTTTTCCATAAAACGAACTTGTTACCATTTTATACACACAAAAAATGATTAGAAAAACACTTTTCAAACCACTTGAAAAATTCATAAAACCCATTAGGTAAATTTCAAGATAAGAACATAATACATTCACCAATTTCCCTGGGATAAAACTTTCCAAATCATCACACAAGCTAATTTACCCTATTTAAGAACATCCTTATCTTAATATATAGAAAAAACTCATAACAATTAATGGGGAACAAAAAAATTTTACATACCCATAATAATTCATTTCCCTTTGAAAACCCATTTTTAACACATTCTCACCTCAAGTGACTTTGAAAACACAATTCACACCCTTCACATAACCATAAAAACAATTACATGAAACACCACAATAGAGAACATATAAAACATATCCATTTTTCTTTATAAAAAAAATATTCACCACATAAAAATGCCAAAATATATCCAAAACATAATTCAAATTAAACAATTTATCTATGAAACATGTTTAAATTAATTAAAAAAATAAAATCATCTAAAAATGATAGAGCATGGAACCACCTACATTGGGTGAAGAAATTGCTTAAAAATTGTATGAAACCCCATTTGTACCTCAACCACACCTCAAAGAAACCCCAAAATGAACGATTTACCCAACAACAACAAGATCAAACCCTATCTGACATGAAAAACCTTAAATTAACTACCCTAACTACTGGAAAACCAAAAACCTAATGAAGGAGAAACATACCCCTACCTAGAGGGAAACATGGTGCAGCTTCCGTGGTCGCGGGGGGCTGGGGGTCGCGGGGTGGGGGGGGGGGTCGCAGGGTCGCCAGGGTCGTCAGGGGTTTCCGGGGTCGGGCTCGCGGGCTCGCCAGGGTCACAGGGGACCGGGGTCGCGGGGGAAGCGGGGGCCTGGGGTCACGGGGGAAAGAGGGTCGGGGTGGTGGGAAGGGTCGGGTGTTAAAAAACAATGTTTTGCGGCGGTTCCTAGAACCGCCGATAAAAAGCGGTTTTCTTTTAGTGTGTAGA
This sequence comes from Viscum album, assembly GCA_963277665.1. Taxonomy (NCBI): domain Eukaryota; kingdom Viridiplantae; phylum Streptophyta; class Magnoliopsida; order Santalales; family Viscaceae; genus Viscum; species Viscum album. The sequence goes on along the minus strand of OY728147.1, from coordinate 1,685,432,988 downwards.
TAAACTTTCAATGTGAAATATTTTTATATCATGAAGGATTATGTTGTATTCTAAAAGTATTACCCATTGTGTGGAAATATTTGATTTGGTATGGAGCCATGGGGAGTTGCACTTCATTCTTTCTTTCTTTTTTGGAATTGCTTTGATGTGGCTTCTATACTGCGACATGGAGACCTATAGGGAGGATTATCATGGTTTTATTGATTTCGAGGTAGTTGTACAATAGATATAAGATAAAACATGGAATTTTCCTTCGTTATTGGATTCTAAAACATGGTGGTATCCCTTATGCCACTTTCCTCATCCAAGTTTATAGGATCAATGATGTGGACCTCACTATATTTCTGAAACACATTTTGACCCACACCATTGAAGAATGATCCCTTCTTTTATGTCATAATTCAATCTTGTGTTAGCACCCTTGCATCGTTTTGAACGGTATTATATTGTGGTCTTATAATTTCTTTTTTTTTCATAAAACTTATATGGCCCCTTAAAGCCCTATATTCCTTCAGCCTTTTCTATCAAGTGTCAATAAATTCATAGGTCATTTTAGGTGGTCCTTCACCCTCTCTTGGTGGAATTTTAATATTAGAATCCAATGATATAGCATTTACTATTATAAGGATATTATCATATTTCCATTCCCAATTTCCCCATATTCATTATTCCTAAGGAGGTTATGAATGAGGAAATGGTAGTTTTTGGAAGTTTATAGATTTATATTTATAGGGTTATAGTGTTCTTGTTTGATCGAGGTGTTCATTATATTTTATTTCTTTGAGGTTTTCTTCCTCTTACTCAATCCTTACACATTAACCCAGAAATCGTCTTTGAATTAAGGTTTCCTCATTCTCTATATCTTTATTCCATGTGTAGGGTTTTTATGATTTTTTTTCATTTGGTTGAATGTATGGGTAATTATTAGAAGATATTTCATCTGGATAAATTGAAATTGAATTTGGGAGTGGAGTATTTTTCACGTTTTTTCTTCTTTTGATGATATTGACTATGAAATTACACCCACTTGTTTTAATTAATAAAAATATTAGATATTGGGAGATTATATTGTGTTGTTGTTAATATGATTTTTAAAAAATTATTTATTTGATTGATTGATCTCTCCCTGAATAAAAATGTTAAGAATTTATATATGGATAATGAATTGGTTTCCATCGAAAACTAGAATTTTTGTGTCAATACTCTTGATATGTAATGATGGTATGCAGTTAAATCCATTCAATGAACAATTTTTTTGGTAAATTTTAAAAGATATAATATTATTTTAAATGTTGATTTTATTGTTTCACAATGTTCTACAATGTGTGTGAATCTTGTTGGTGTTTTATTGAAGATGGTGGTGACCTGGTTCATGGTGGAATGATTTGGGAATCAAAGCTATGGTTGGATGGTGCGGGACGTGATGCAGGATGATGTTTGGTGGTTGTGATTTGTGGGTTTTTTAGATATTGGTTGGGTTGTGGCGATGGATTGGTGTATGTTGTGATGTGGTAATGTTTTATGTTGGATCGATGAACCGTAATGTGGTGTGGCTATGTTAGTTTCCTAAATCAGCCTAAAATTAATTAAATCAGTAAAATAAAATGACATGGCTTCATAAATTAATAACCATGGATTGATATTTAATATAATAATGGGTTAGTATTTATGTGTAGTAATTGGGTCTAATGAACTAAAAGTATTTTTGGGTGAAACTTGGAGACAAATAGATTAATAAATTGAGAATTAGTGAATGAGTAATGGATTGTTATTGAAAGATAATGTTGTGGGTTGATGTGTGGTGGTTATATTATGTGATTTATTTTGTGGTTTCATCAGCCATGATAGATATTTCTTGGTATGATGGATGTGTTATGGAGTACGATAGTGCAATTGACGCAAAACCATGTTTTGGGTATTATGTGCTCTCTATTTATCTTATATTTTCATGGTTTTTTATATTCACCCCACCTAATTGGGATGAATTTACTGATTCTAAAATGATTTGGGATGCAGTTGTTCTCCCCAACATCTAGTTGGGGGTGAATCGAATAATTGGCTAACCCCTCTTCCTTTATCTTCCTTCAACTACAATGATGATGATATGGGTTGTTTTTGAGATCACTCCATGATATGGGTTGGTGTTGGAGATAAACTAGTGATATGGGTTAGTGTTAGATATCACTTAGTTACTATAGGTTATTAATGGAGACTACCCCATGATGATGAGGATGCATTATGTGGTTGGGGTCATATGTTATAGGAGGAAGAAACAAGGTTGATTTCTTTAAAATTCACGATACCCCACCACATTGGATATAAGACTTGGTTTTGTATATGAGGTGTAATGAGATGATAAATGATTCTAGAATACTATTATTGACCCCATTGGAGGATGGGATAGGTATGGATGTGTTTTCACCCATATCAAGGATTGATGAATATGTGATGAGATATTAATGAAATGATAGGATAATAAGAAATTTAACATTACTGTGTGGGAGTGAAAAATCAGTGGATAATTAGTTATGGGGTGCCTTTTTTATGCTTTTTGGTACTATTTTACTACCTTGAATGTGTTATTTAGGGAGATGGAAATTGTGAGATTAGGTTTTTTTATTGGAATATCTTGGTGATTGTTGGTTTTTTTATTCACTAGTGCTTTAGGATTCTCTTTTCAAAAGTGCCCAAGAGACATTGGGTATGATCCTAATAAGTATACTTGTTATGAGAACACAAAGTACATATAAACTATTTTTCAGGTTTCTAGGAGTATTTTAGGGACTATGTTGGACATTTCTAACTTGAAAATTGAATTTTTTCTTGAATCTTTGATATATGAATTTTATTTTGGTATTCTTTTGGAGACTATTATTTTTATTTGATGTCCTTGTTCATGAATTTTTGGATTGTTTTGATTTAATTTTATATTGTGTGATTTAGTTTATTAAATGTTGATTTGTTAAATCTCACGATACTTATAATTATTAATGTGAAGTCTTCTATATGTGATATTTTTATACAATCATTTCTAGTTTCCAACATGGAACCTTCTGAAAGAGGTAACCAAGGGATACAATCGCTCTTCCTTCATAGCTTGCCCGGGAGGGGTATATTTGGAGGGTGGGGGTCATGATAGAGAATATAAAATGTTTAGTTGAGAGTTCTGTTTCTATTTGGAGTTATTCACAATGAGGATGTCATAGTTTTGTAGGGAGATGGTGATAGTTGATCCTGGTATGTGACATATTCTAGTGATGCTGACCTGGACACAATATTTTATGTCTCCAAATAAGATTCCAGGATCCTTAGTCTACCAAATGACCATGTGATGTGTTGGTGCTTAGAGGGTATAGATCTAGGAGAGGTGAATAAATCATACTATTTATATTCTTTTATTAATTCGGATGAATTTTGGAAATAAAATTATATTTTTTAATTAAATATTGATAACATTCTAGGATATTGGGATTAAGGTTCCTTGCTGCTTTTGTAAGAATGGATCTGGGTCATCGTCTGCATGAAAAACAAGATGTAGAGGATCAGTTTGATGATATAGTTGATCATTTTAGTATTTACCAGATAAAGGAGGATATGGCATGGAAAAAAAACCTTGGGTTCCCGTAGTGGTATATTTTAGGAAATTATTAGGGGAATATCTCTTATATGGAGACATAGAACTATTTGGAAGATCATAAGGTATCTTTCTTCCAAATTTGATCTTGGGATGAGATTTCTGTACCCCTAATAGTTTTTCAAATATATGGAGTTAATCGATTGTGTTTTATATTGTATATAGTTTATTAGAAGGAGCGACATTTTCTATAGAATTAATTCCAGCAGGAGTTTATTTTAGACATCTTATCATCAATGATGGAGGTGGAAAAGTGGTCAGATTTCCCCTCCATTCCAATGGGGAACCTATGTATGTGGAATCTTGAATTCAATTTAAAAGTACAATATTTTTCTTATGGTGTATTTATATATGTGGAGTTCCAATAGAAACATATGGGGGAGGCACTATGCCTAGAAACTAGGTATATGGTCACCCTATTTAAGATTACCAAGAATTTGGTGGTGCAGAAAAATTGTGGAGGTTGTTGAGTAGATTCATTCTCTAAGAGGTGAAACTTTAGAGGGTGGATAATATGTAACATTGAAGAAATATGTTCAGGTAGTGTATCAAAAATTTATAGGATGTTACGATTCTAATAAGTGGGGAACTAACCTTGGTAGAACATTTTACATCATTATGGGGAAGGTGGCTCCTGAGCATCTTTTATGGGATTCCAATTTTCATAATATGTCCATAGGAGTCATGATCACCATTATGAATAGTGTATGATAGATCATATGGAATATTCAGATAGGAAGTCATTCCCATTTTGTAGCAGTGATAGTTTCCTCCAGGGTTATACCTATAACAGAGGATGTTGACATTTGTTCGCCAGTCGGGGCATCAAGATTTTTCTTAGCTAAATGAAGATAGAGTTTGTAGAGGGGTATTTGTGATAGTCTCCATCCTTAAGGAAACAAAAAAGGTGTGTTCATGTATAAAATTATTTGAGAGGTGAGGGAGTTGGGAATAAAAATATGCACATGATGGAGTTGTTATCACCAATAAATCTAGAGGTATTCTGAGACATGATTAGTTTATCATATACCATTTTTTATACCCAATTTTATTCAGGAACATAAAACTAATTTGTTTCTCATAAGTTTTCTATGATTTGGTATTAGAGGTGGATATACATTCAGTTTTATTAGTGTTATCCATTCAAATTTATGGTCAGGATACTTTATTTGATGTATGTTGGTATTTTAGAATGGTGATGGGGAAACACCAACCAGTGAAGGTTTTTTTATTTATTTATATTTGAAATTAAATGTTATCCATCATATAGATTGGTTTTATTATAAACACAAAATCATTACTATTTTCATATGAGAGTTTCATTTTTAGATGTGAGATTCTAGAAAGTGGCATTCATTGGTGAGAGGGATTATTGAATGGGTAGTAAGAAAGTGTAATCTATTTTATCTCAGTAATGAGATATATCAGTGAAAGATTATTAAAGGGATGTTCCCAGGATTGTGAAGTATTTTCATGATGTATTCTTGAAAGCGGTTGTGACACTACCCACTTCAGTGATGGCGGTGGTGACCGCGAAGATCCCTCCCCCCCGTGGGGGAGGGATCTCTCCCAGAAATAAAAACTCTTTCATTCCGCCCTTTCTCAAATCCCAACATTCTACCTACTTTTCCGCAAATCGAGTTATGCCCAAAGGCCCCAGAACTCATTTATGGTTGCCCGAATCTTCAAATATCGAAATCAGAGTTCAAAGAATATACTGCTCTTCTGAATCTCACCCTTGTTTCTCGATTTAAACAACGAAGACCGTTGATTGATTCCTTCGACAGGTTCGTATTCGATGCTTGGGACCTCCAGGAGCGGGAAACCATTGGTTTCATGATTATAGGCATATCATGATCTGCTTCTTTTCTGAGGAGGATCTTATCTGCACCTAGTCAAGGGCACCCCGTAGTTTCAATGGCTACCGATTCTTCTTGTTTTGATGGTCGTTTGACATTCACATGAACCGCGACCCGCCGTCGGCTACAATTTGGGTTAGTTTTCCTCATCTACCTTTACCGTTTCAAAATCCTGCAATCATAAGGATGCATAAAAATCTCGTCGGAAGATATCTATGTTCGGACAACCGAACGAAAGTGGTTTTCCATCCTGTTTATCTGTGGGTTTGTGTCGAGATGGATGTGTCGAAGACCCCCTTCAATTTCGTCTAGATTACAATAGGCGAGGAATATAGGTGTAAATATCATGTTGTGTATGAGGGATGGACCGATTTCTATTCTACTTGTAGGAGCCCGGGGCATGTCTCAGATGCGTGCCAGTAGGGATCGTCTTCGATGGTGGGTAAGAGATGTAGCTCCCATCCCAGGGGTGTTTGTCACAAGGGTGGGTAGGTCGTGAATTTGTTGGTGTACAATGAAAAGGGCAAGAAACTAGTGGAATGTCGGGTTTTGATCTCCGAACAACATGCCATGGGTGTCGAGAATAGAGTTGGAGGCCCTATGTCACGGCAGATGACCAAGGAGGATCTTCCTGTGAGAGAGGCAGGAGAATGTAATACGGTGAGAATGGGTTGCCTTACTGCAACATAGGATCTACGGCGCAACCCGAAAGTGTCGGACATGTTCAACCGGCTGAAGGCTGATCTCTTGGGGCCTCCCAGTGGTAGGATTCTAGATGGAGAAGGAAAATCCAAGCAGGTAGAGGTCCACGTGGAAGGTGATGCAGATGGGGGCCAGTCCTCAGACCACTTGTCTAGTAGTGAGAAATTGGAATTGATTGGTTTGGATGCTGAGAAAGAATGTAAGGGTAGTGAAAATTCCATTAAGGGGTGGCAAAAGGATGATTGGGTTGTACTTGTTACAACCAGAGGTGAGCAGATGGGGGATTTGGGTTTGTTTCAGTTGATGGTTCCCTTGTGTAACAGGTTCGAAGGGATCCTAGAGGCCAATTTGAGTTCCGATTCCATTACTCTAAGTGACGATATTAGGGTTAATGGACTGGCTACCAAATTTCATGAACCTGTTCACTCGGCAGATGAGGACTCAAGCCTAATATATGATAGGGACTCCAAGAGAAGGAAGTGGAGGAAGGACTACTCCTCTCTACCACCTCCTCTTGAGACCCTCTCTGAAAAGAAAATGAACAAGAAGAAGATGTACACGGAGGATCTGAGACACAAGAAGCATGGGGTTTGTCATGATCATCCCACAGTCTTTCTGTTAAGCTCTAATGACCATGTGATGGAACAACTATTATTGCTCAACACAACTGAGTAGGTGGCATGTAAAATTATGGGGAGGTCTCTTGAGGTGTATCTCAATGAGGAGCAATATATATGGATTGACAAACAAAATTCAATTTTGGTTGGAGGCTTCAATTAAGGAAATATCAGTGTAGAGGAGTACATTCAGTCTTGGTACCAGCTGTTCATTGAGTTTGAGAAGCTGATATTGAAAGGAGCTGATGTATAGTTGGAATCTTTAGCGTGGAATCTATTTAGAGAAACTGACTCAGGTAACATCAAGTTTATTTTTAAAATTTCTGATTAAGTTATTGGCCTCAGGTGGATGGATTCAGGGTAATGGTTTTGTGATATTTTCTTTTCTAGGGTCCCTTGTTGTTTGGATTGGTCATATGGTTGTTCTCATGCCTCTCATTCGGGTTGGACCTGCTCCGGCTGAGGATCAGAGCAAGAAGAATTCATCGAGGCAGACCTTTGGATTGGGATGTTGAGAGGGTATGGCGTTTCCATCGGTTCTGTGCCAGTGCATTTGCACGGGACTGTCTGCTGAGGGTCTGCATCGCTGGAGGATTTTTATCTTGACACAATTGATTGGGTGGGGTAGGACCGATTGATTTATGTGGAGGTTTTTGGTTTTTCTGTTAACTGATGTGGTTTCTCACTTTCTCTTAAAAGTGTCATATCCTTAATAAAAATATTTAATTTTTAGTCAGTCAATATAGTTTTAACCAGGATCATATTTTATTTTATTAACCACTATAGTATGGAACATATGGAGCTACATGAGTTGAGGTTTTGGGTTGATCATATGATATAGATGGGTTTTATCTAACCAATCATATTTCCATGGATTTCTCTAGTATTATTCTCCAATAAGGAGGGTAGTTTTGAGATGTGGTTTATAAACTTCCTAAGGATGAACTAGGTGATGGTTAAAAACCATTTACCATTTTTGAGGATTTATGACATATTTGACCCAATAATAGGAGGCAGTTGGTCTTTTAAGATTAAAATACCATTTAGATATCACTCGATGAGTGTGGAAAATGATTATATCCTAATTACTTCCTTTAGATATAGGTGTCGGATGTTCAATTTCAGGGTCATTCCATTTGATGTCACGAACGAATTATTTGTGTTCATAGGGATCATGAAATTTGTTTTTTGTGAGTTCTAGGAAAACATCATGATCTTGTTCATTTATTTCATCTTGATATAGTAGAATTCAAATGAGGAGCATGTTGTCCTTCTGAGAGCTATCATGAAGGTTCTTCGACACCATTATATCTATATAATGTTTCCAAAAATACATTCTTAATGAGAGAGGTAAATTTTATTGTGCATGTGGTATCTTAATAGGGTGTATCCATAGAACCATAGAAAATTGAGGTAGTTGTTTTTTAGGTAGTACCGAAGAACATTAAAGAGGTTCACAGTTTCCTTTGTCTTCTGGGCTATTAATAAAGGTGCATATATAATTTTTCATAGATTTCATCTCCATTTAAGCATTTAAACAAGAATTTAGAGACATTTATTTGGACTGATTAGTGTCATAAAATGTTCATTTAAATAAACGAGATGCTAATTATTGCCTTGGTGCTTCAGTTTTCTAGGCAGTCTGTGATGTTTTAGGTTTTCATGGATGCATAATATTAGGGATTGGGATACATATTGATGCATCCAAAAGTGATAATATATTATGAGTCAAAGAAGATTTTCCCTCATGAGAATATATTTTACACCAATGATATGGAGATAGTGACAGCTTTTTTGTAGAATGTTATGGTGGAATTGACTCATCAGTGATTTCTTTATGGTTTTCATGTTAAAAATGATTTGTAAATATCTTTTCTCTTTGTTGAGTTTAAATTTGTGCTAATGGTTGTAGATGATGGTAATATAGGATTATTATTTTGAGATATCTTACACCTTGGGGAAAGGGATTGTATTTTTCCATTTTCTAAGTGATAAGTCTTGTTGGTGGTGTGTGGTTGGGTTAAAGATCATGAAGAAGTGAAAGCCCATTCTTGAATCATGTCTCATTATACTTATGACACATTCTAAATCCATGAAGTTGAGTTATTTCCACAAAAAATGAAAATTTTCTTGATATTGAAGGTGAGTTTCCCTGATTTATAATTTTGAAGTAGTGTTATGTGGTGGTAATGGTTGTTTTTGGTTTAGCATCATGTTATTTTACTTGTGATAATGTTTTAGTTTTAATGATATCCCTAAGACGTATCTCACCAAGTGGTTGTTTGGACCCCATCCTTTTCCTTTTTCTAGGTTTGGATTTGGTTCTCCCAGTTGAAATTTTTTTATATGTATCTAATGTAATAATATAAACATTCCAACCCATTCCGTTGTGGTAATTCAATATATGGTACCGTTTTTGGATTGATTCAATGTATTTGAGGGGTGGATGGTGGCGTTCTAGATGAAATTTCAGCGGGGAATGTTATTTGCAGCATATAGGCTTATATTATGACATAATGGTAGTATTTGTGGCATATAAAGAGCAAATTCGAAGTGAATACTTAGAGATCAGGGTTTCAATGGTTCTTCCCATTTCAACATAGCTTATGTGTGGCTTTTGGATTACTACACGGAGCCTCGGATGGATAATTCTCAATGCTCTCCATATTTTGGGGTAGATGTTCCGTAGTGTTAAATTATGGAATGAACTTTTTCATGGTGATTATATTCAATGACATAGTGGATTAAATTGTTCAATGTCCCTTATAAGAGTTTATAGGATCTATGATATAGAACTCTCCATATTTCAAGCATGTTGTTTTGACCATCCCCATTGAGTCATGGTAACTTCCCATACACCGTAGTTCTATAATGTGTCATTACCTTTTCACCATAGTGGAGGGTGTTGCATTAGGGTGATATAATTTCCCAATTTGTTATAAATTCATGGATCCCTTCAAACCATATATTCCTTATCCATTTTTTTCTCAATTAATTAGTGTTATATAAAAAATTTAAAGATTCCCTTCATCATCTCCTTATGGGATTTGATTTTTTTCATCTTAAGATTAACCGACAGCAATTCTAAGAATATTCTTCCCATTTCCTTCCATGTTTTAATTTTTTTTAATTATAGATGAGGAAATTTATGGTTTGGTTAGTGTTATGGAGTTATATTGTTGGGGATTATATGTTCTTACTTGATAAATGTTCTTCTTTAAGTTGTGGGCTTGGTGGTTCTCTTCCTCACACTCCATTATTATTAAATGATGTAGAAAAATAATTTGCGGTAGGAGACACTTTTTCTCTCCCTATTTTTGTGCATGTGTGCGTATTTCAAGATTTCATCCCTTGGGGTATAATTTGGGTAATTATTAGAATATAAACTAATATTATTGAGTGAAATTAAATTGTCAAAGGAGTATTTATATCTTTTTACTGGTTTTGATAATTTTAATGATTGAATTATAACATCCTTTTGGCATTACTAAAAATCATGATAGTTGAGATAGTTTCTTTTATTATATTTGATATGAATGTAAAACAATTTTTGTTTTGTTTGTTTTATGTCACCCTTTATAAAATGGTGATTATTTATATATGTCTTTTAAATTGGTTTCCCATGGAAAACTAGATTTTTTGTGCTAATACCAATTCTATGTGATGAATTTATGTAGATAAATCTATTTAATGAAACAAAATTTATTATTATATATGAAATCCATAATATACTATTGTGTGTTTATTTACATACTACATTGTCTTGTATAATTGGTGGGAACATAATGGAAGTTTTAATAGAGATGGATGTGACCAGGTATGTGGAGGAATGCGTTAGAAAAAAAAGTTATGGTTGGTTATCCTGAGATTTGATGTGGGCTGATGTATTATGTTTGTGACATGTGGTTGTTACAATGAGATGGTTGGGTTATAGTGATATATTATCATACATTGTGATTTAGTAATGGTTTATGGGGGAGGGATTATCTTTTATGTGGTGTGGTTTTTCAAGCTACCTGGTTATTAATCGAATGGATAGAAATAATAAACTAAAATGAAATGGGTTCTTAAATGAATAAGAATGGGCTGAAGTTATATATAATAATGTGCTAAAATTTATGTGTAGTAATCAGGTTTAATGAACTAAATGTTTTGTGGGTGGAAATTGATTATTTGACCACCATATTAATTAATTTAACATTGGTAAAATATTTATGGATTGTAATTTAAAGCGGAAATTATGGTATAATGTGTGGTTTCTTTGTGATGCGATACATTTAGTGGTGGAAGCGATTATGACTGATTATGTGTGGTGTAGTGGTAGAGTATGAAAATGTAGTTGATGCTAACCCATGGGTTGGTTATTGTCTTATAAATATCTATATTTTATTTCCATGTTATTTTATATGCACCCCATATTGGTTGGATGAAGTTACCAATACCCAAGAGTCTTGGATTTCTAGTTTTCTCCCAAAATCAAGGTAGGTGGTGAATCAGATGGTGGGGTACCCCCTCTTCCATACTCTTCCTTATATAGCTGTGATGATGATATGGGTTTCTGATGGTGGTCACATAGTGATGTGGGGGTGTTTTAGATTTATCAAGGTAATTTGTCAGTGTTGGAGATCACTATGTGATTATTGGTTGGTTTCAGATATTTTCCAGAGATTATGAGGATGTGTTATGTAATAGGGGTAATGTTTAGTAGGATAAGTACATGAGGTTGATTTCATACATATTCATGATACAATACTACCCTAGAGATGATATGTGGTTATGTGGATGAGGTTTTAATGATTAATTATAATATAACCAGATTCTAGACCCTGCTAGTGGTTGGGATATGCAGGGATGCATCCCGAACCACATCAGAGATGGATGAACATGAGATGTGATATGCTTGGAAGTGATGAGATCACTATATGTTTAATGTTGGGATTTTATAGTTGAAAATTATTTGGGAAAAAAGTGTTGAATGATACTATTTTAGGATATTTTGATACTATATTACAACCTTGTATATGTTACATGGTGAGGGTGCCATGGTGAGTTTAGTATTAGTTAGTTGCTTATTTATGTTCTCTTGGGTTTTTCTGTTTATTCACTACTTCATTAATATTCTCGTCTCAAATTTGAGAAAGAGACCTTGAATATTATCTTATATTTTATATATATTATACTCACTCTATGATTATATAATTTCTTTTGGACTCTAAGAAGATTTCAGAGTCCTATATGGATATTACTATCTTGGACATTGGAGCTATTTTTGTATCACTACTGTAAGATTTGTATTTTTCTACTCTTTTAGGGAAATTTATTTTTAATTTTTTAAATTTTCAATGAATAACAGGATGGTTTGGGCTTAATTTTATACTATATGATGAATTTGATTGGAGATTTATTTATTATATCTCATAACCCTTAATATTATTTACGGTAATGCCTTCCACATGTGAGATTATTATATCCTCGATTCTTATTACCAACATGGAGACTACTAAAGGAGGGACTCATGGGTTATTACTCTATTCATTTATTTCAATCCCAATGTGGTACCATTGGAGGGAGGTTCTTGTGTAATAACATTTTAACACAATATTTAATAACTATTTTTGAAAAACTTATTTTTGAAGAGTAAAATGATGTTATTGAAAACTGAGTAGTTATTTATTATTAATCAATCAAGACATTAGAATTACTTAAAATAATTAATCATAATTTTTTAAAAAAAATATTATTATTCATACTAACCAATTTAATAGATTGGTTATTATGGTATATCGTATTATGGTTTATTTAGAATCAGGGTTTCATGTTGGGAATGCTATCGAATACTTGATGTTTTTCTCAAATAAAATAAATATAAACCATTGGAGTGTTACAATACATGGTATAGAATCTTTGAGATGAAGTAGTAATCCAATTAGTTTTATGAAATCACATTGAAATTTACATTATCCTTCATAATCATTAGGAATATTCAGTCCTACTTGAATGTGTGTAGATACTGGGTTTCTCTCCCACATCTCAAAATTCTTCAAATATTCTTTGGAGTACTTATCTTGGTATATGAAAATTAAATTCCTATATAATTTGACTTGAAACACAAGAAGTATCTCAAATCACCAAGAATGTACATATCAAGTCATTTCATCAATTTTTTAAAAACCTTTTAAAATCATTCTCATAAACTCCTGAAAAAATTATGTCATTAATATATATAATAAAAATAAAGTGTAAAATTAATTATTTATTTGATATATTGGTTTTTATCCACTTTAACCTTGATAAATTTTAATTATTTTTAGAAGATTTAAGCACATCTATACTAGGACCATTAGGTATGTTTTAAGATATATAGATCCTTATTCAATTTGAAAACTCTTGTTCTATCATTTTCAAGAGTAAACCGATATAGATAGTCAATATAATCATATTTTTATACCACACTAATTTAAAATGAATATTTGATATCTATTTTATAAATTTTATACTACCTTTAAGATACCAAGAAAAGGAAAATCCTAATATATTCCAATTTCTCAATTGGTGAAACCATCTCTTCAAATTAAATGACCATAAATTTTAAATAAACCTTGGAAATAGGTCTACACTTATTCCATATCAATTATTTCTCTTAATTTGTTTTTAATACCAACTTGGTTCCAACGAAATAATTTTTAATAGGTATTGAGATAAGTTCCCAAGTGGTATTCATATCAATCAGATTCATCTCCAAAAATAATGGCTTAAACAATTCTATATTTGAGAGCTTCTATCATTGATTGATGTTCAACCCCATAAATAAGTGAGGTATGATTCTAAAAAATTAATTTTATTATAATTTCTTTTACTATAGGTTCACCATATATTAACTTTATTTTAGTCTATATATAAGAATATTTCTCTCCTATAATATTTTATATCTCAAAATAATTCCTTATCCTTTGAAACATTTAATTATCACTCTCAAAAACCACATTTTTAGAAATAGTTTAGTCAAAATTCACATCTACCTTTTGTGTATTAACCTCAATGTTTTCACAATTTAATCTAGTTTTATGAACACTTGATTCAAGAATTTCGTAAAAAGATGAAATATCTAGAAATTTGTATGGATTGGTTTTGAATAATTTAGACATCAAAAAAATCCAACACCTTATAATGTTATTCCAACATCTATATCCTTTTTCATTTGATATGTATCCAATAAATATTCCATCCTCAGTTCTTTTATCACATTTTCCATTATTCAATTATTTTATATTGATGAAGCACAAACTTAATAAAAATATAAAGTAATTCATTATGGGATTATTAATATACCACTTCACATATGATGTTTTACTTAATTTTTATCAAAACAAACAAATATTTTGAGTATGAAGAGTTGTAAAAACATCCCCAATCTAAAAGATCATTGATATTTTAAATCCATCAACCACTATTCTGACCATATCAAAAATGATATTATTATTTATCTTACGAAAACAAATTATATAATGGTGTGTGTGAGGGGGGGTGATATATTGATGTTTAATCCAATACATTCTGTGGGAGGATTCAAATTCATTTAAAATTTACCTCTTCACATTAATGATTATGTGGTTATAAATTTGAATTAAAACCTATCTTTAATCTATTATTCTATTAATATTGACCAAATTATCTTCTATTGAATAATGTTTGATTAATAAACTATTTTAATTCTTTTATAATCATCAATTAATTTTATAAAATAAAATTTACCAATTTAGTTTTTTTTGTTTCATATGTCCCTAAAAATATTATTGAACTAATTAACGTGGTATTTTTGATAGTTTATCCACGTTTTTTTCTTCCCTTCATCCATTCTACCCTTTTTATATGTTTTAAGAACCAAATCTATATCTCGACTCAAATGATGAAGATACCTCAAAATTTTTTCTTTATTGATGTTTCTGGATTCATTTTACTGATGTGTTTATTCCTTATATACCATATATTATTTTTTTCTCTGGCATTGAGGAAATATGAAATACTAAGATCTCTAAGCTGAAATACAATTTCACAGGTTATTTATCCTATTGAGTTGATCCTCCCATCTTCAACATTTTTTGTGAGGAAATAATTCCACTATAAAATAACCTCATTAACATCATCACATAGCTAAATCACACTCAGAATGCATGCATGATCCCATAAAAAATAATACCTACTGTGAATTTATCTTTTAAAGATAAATCGTATATGATCCATATCACTTTATTTTCAATTATATTTCATTTCCAAAAGTCACTACACCACCATCTTGATATTTAATAAATTTATAGAACCTTGTATTTTCTATCTAGTTTGAGGAGCAATCACAATTTAAGATTCAAATAAATCTCCTTTTTTAGATTTTTTAGGTACTTGAAAATTCAATTATTAATATATGTTACTTATTTTTTAGGCCTTTTTTCTTTTATTTTGTTTTGTTGACTAGGAATAATTCGCATGAACTGTTTTGAACAATGACCTTATTGGTTACAGCATATTAAAATATCCTCAAACATATCATACCTACTTTAGAGAGAAACACATCCCAACCTTTAATTACTGGATTTCTTCATTCCAAATCTATTGATCATATTTTCAGAGTACCTCCACCTTACTTAGGAACATAATTTTCTCCACAGTATTAAAATTATATGCTAGAAAATATTATCTTTCTACCGATAGACACCAAAACACAAACAATATTTTCTAAAGATAGTTCTTTTATGAAATTGTTAAGTTTATCCCTAAAAATATACTTGTTGTTTTGACACAAAATTGGCCATCCATTACTATGTTTTTTAGAGTACCCACGACTTCTGACAATCCATATATCCCTATGATGTAATAGTCTTCTTATAATGGTTTCTCTCAACCGTGGTTTTCCCAATATGTCATTTAGGACCTACACTATTAGGAGAGATAAATTTAATATTTTAAAAAATTATTGATGAAAATTTTACCCGATCCAACACATAAGGATTCCCAATATTTTTTAATGAATGAACCCTAACATAAATATCTTTTTTATAGTCAATATTTATTTTTAAAATGATTCATTCAACTTTAATACATATTAACTTGGCATGAATATGTATTTATTCCTATGAATCTAGCTTCTTAGTAGATTATTTAATAATTATCTCATGATCAGAATCTTTAATATTAAGAATATAAACTCCTTAAAATACCCATTATTTTTTTATGAAGCTCATTTTTTATTTTTTACAGATTTACAATATCTTAATTAAAAAATAGTGCCTTATTTTTCAGTTGATAATTTCTATAGAAAAAACCATCATCTTATATCCTCTATATATGAACCATATAAGCATCAACTTCTTCCTATTAATCTTCGCCAATTGATATTTCTCCTTTACATTCAACATATAACTTAAATTTTGTGTCACATATAGAAAATTATTCCTATAATTGACTTCTTAATGAATTTTCATATTCGTTCTATTTACATAACATGTTTATTTTCATTTTTATTTGATATATCCCATTTATATACATTAAAAATATTTATTATTTCATATTTTATTTAAATTTTATCTTTATTAAATTCATCCCTAGATTCTATGTCTTTATTTTACATTGATAACATGTATCAAAAATCATAATTCCTCCACACACAAAACATTCATGTGAACCATTAAATTATATATTTCCCTTCCATTATTTAGGTTTTTAGATAAGGAAATCATGACTTCCTTATGGGTTTCATCACTCTTTTTATCAACATTTGATTCACACAAGGAATCATATTCCTTTTCTTTGAAATTTATTTTATTCATGGATTTTAAATTCAAATTTTATTTAGATTTATTCTTGAAAATAGGTGAATTTATCATCTCATAATTAAGGAGGGTATTTTTAAAATTATGAGGTGATATATCATTAATCACATTCAATGTTGTGATATTTGGATCAAATTTATCTACAAATTTTTTCTTATTTTTTTACCATAGTGGAATCATCTATATTTTCATCAAAGCATCTGATATGACTAACTACCTCATTCTATCTGGGGAAATAATCATCAACATTGTTATCTTAATCCATTATTATAAGAATATTATTTTCTAGAAACCCTATAATATCTACTTAAAAAATCATAATGATATATAACTATTAATACAGTTATAAAAACCATGATAATATATTTGTGTAAATATGAAAGAAATATAGTTTTCTATGTTATTTTGATGGTGGTTGTTTCATCTTCATTTTTCTCAAGTAATTCCTAACAAACCTCCCCATTCTACTTCTAGGGTAGCTGTTAGGTGGATAATTTGAAGGTGTATTCTCCAATAAAGGATGCACGAAGTCATTTAGTGGATGTCTTTTGAGTGGGATGAAATTTTTTGATGTGTTATGGTTACACTAATGATGAATCATCAGATGAGGATTAAGATTTGGGTGGTATGGATCTCATCATGGTGCTACAGTTCTTCTTACAAGGGAGGGTTTTTGGTTTTTTATAATGGGGTTATATTTCTTATGGATCTCTATCAATGAATTCTATTTGACTATGGAATCACTCTCATATCCTATTATCATCATGAAAACTCTCTAGTGAAACAATGATAAAAATATATATTCACATATTTTGATTTTAGAAACATCTATTTTCTAGTTTTTAATGATATGAAAAAACATCATAAAATTTATTAGAATTAGAAACTGCCAAACGAGGGTCCTAAGAGGCTTAAACGTACCACCAAAGAGAATAATTTTTTGGAGGGAACAACGAGGTTTCTAAAAGAATTTAAAAGTATTATTTATCAATCTCTAAAAGTTAATTTTCTTGTAGTGTATTTGTAGAATCCCTGACCTGGAATCCACTAAACTAGTACCCCATGTTGGGTCACCACATGACCTCAAGTGAAACTACCCATATACTAGAAGTTGTTTAAAAGTAGAGATGGTATAATAGGTCATGTGTTGATACTATACTATATTTATTTGAGTAATACACAATAAATAAAATGTTAAATAAAGGAATTAAAAAAAATGAAGTTGAAACATTCATTATTAACTATTTCCCAGATAGGGTAAAAGACACAACTAAAAGATGAATATTCCATGTCAGGCAAATAGATCTAAAAGTGAAGTAATCCCAAATTAAGATAAACAAATAAATCCCCAAAATAGGATATAAATCCAATTCCTGATCCTAAACTATGCACATCCCAAGCCCAACTCAACTCAATAGTATAAAACTTTTTCCCTTATCCTTACCTGCAACCAAGACATATACTTGGGTACACAATGGTGTCTTGTGTAGGCTGTGAGTACAACTCAGTAAGACACCACCAACAATGTTTATAAAATATCCAATCTAATTAGATAGTGCATGCGATTATGAAATAAATGAAGAGGTAATTAAAAGGAAAACTCGGGTTCCATTGATATTAAATATTATCTTTAACCATTTGAATCATCTTTTCTATTATTATCACTTAAATCATCTTCATTACTAAATTAATTTTAATGACATATGGGTTAGGCATTTACATAATTTTCATAATAGCCTAAGCCAGTCAATTATCATTCGTAAGGGAATAAGTCCTGTTCCACATAACACTTGGGATTAACATTTCATAAATAATAAAAACACACATACCTTGGACTCTTAGTATAGGTAGTCTTATCTAATGTAATTGTTAGGGGCCTAGATCCTCAGTACGAATCCCAAACCCATTCATTCTTGGGTGGGGTTTATAGCCTCAGTCCAACCCAACCCATGGGAGGAGCCTCAGTACACTATCCCACAACACCTATCCATGTGCACATGTTAATTTCTCCATTTACCATATATACCATGTCATAAACCAAACATAAACAACACATATAACATTTGCAATTCAAATTTCATTCAACAAATAAATCATCATCAAGACCTAACCCATTAGCTCATTTACTGTTTACATGGCATATCCCATTTAACTCATTTTTCATTTTCAAACCTTAACTAATTTGGAATAATCAACAATGCCCAAACATCAACCCATTTAACCCATTTCTCAATGTACATGCATTATCCCATTCAACACATTCAACAATTCATAAGCCTTAATCCATTTATGCATTTCCATTACATATTCATATGTGGTTGACATATTCATATTAATCAATTTAACCCTTTTTCACCTTAGAAAAAACATTCCCTAATATTGATTCTAGTAACTAGTGACAACTACCAGTAGTGTCTCTTTATAATACAATCCATCATTTCAACATATTTTCATGGTATCTATTTCAAAAAAAAATCAAATATATCATTAGCATTATAACATTCAATGTTTGGGATTGTTGGTGCACCGCATGGGTATCCCTAAATGGTTTATTCAACATCAATGCATACTAAGGGGATCATGAGAGGTTCAATTAATCATTTGAAAAACCATTCTACGAAATCATACTAAAGGAATCAAATGCATGACAATAGAAAGGCAATATAACTATCACACTTGAAAAAATCTTCAACAAAACTATGGGATATAACTTTTAGACCACCTACATCGAATACCAAGATTAATATGCCCTTAACCTTATCTCTATAACTAGATTGAAGAAACCTTTGAAGCCCTATCCTCTGATCCATTGAAATTATTGTTTTTAGGGATTCGAAAGAAGAACAATTCGACAATCCATAATCTAGAAAAGGGGAGAAATAGAATAATTAGACTTACTCGGGGATTTTTTCTCTAACATACAACACTCCAAATGGCCATGAATAGAAGGAATTCGACCCTTGGGGATATTGGGGGATTTTTCTCCAACACTAGGGCGGGAGGAGGAAGAAATGCGGAGATAATATGGTGATGAACTTAAAATCCTGAGGGGTGAAATTGGTAATTTTTCACTTTTTAATGGGCCATATGGTTTGGAAAACCATGTGCCAACCGTGTTCCTAACCCTATCCAAGAGGGGTATAAGTTTCATGGTTACCTAGGGATTCAATATGGTTTGAAAAACTATAAACCAATTGTGAAAAAATGAATCTATCCAAGGTTTTAGGGTTTTTCCTCACCTCTTGCATTATTTTCATTAACTGTACGCCAACCAAGAAACATGGACATAATGGTATGATTTCCATTCCATTCATGTCCCAACCCCCATGAAAACCCCTATGATTCCTCATACACCCAATAAACATTAAATAAGCTATTGTTACGAGATTAAAATCAAAATTTAAACAACAATATACCTCCACGACATCTAGGATCATACAACGTCACCACCTTATAATGAATCGTCCTTGAGCCGCACTCCCAAGAATCAATGAGCATCCAAGGAAAAAATATCAAGCCCTTGTGTGGAACATTTGAATCTATCCCCTATGATTATTCCTGAACATTACTATGCTTCCATAAAACATGATCAAATTCTATAGTCTTTCTACACAATATTTTCTCACAACGATCCAAAATACGAACTTCATTCTCCTCAAAGGAAGCATCGGCCTCAAACTCAACATCCTCAACATCAATCATATGATATGGGTTTGGGCGATACATCCAAAGTTGTGACACCTGAAAGAAATCATTCATACCACTATTCAATTATGGAATATCCACTCAGTACATCACCGGTCCAATCATCTCTACTATCTAAAACATCCCCACGTATTTAGGTTCCAACTCACACTATTTTCAAATCCGATGGTGACCCAACCTTAGCTATACCCGATGAAACTCATAATAACCCACCAAAAACTCTAGTGACTGAAGATGATAATATGAATATGACCTTCACCTAATATAAGCCATATCCATATATTTTTAGATCAACTACAAAATTTCATAAATCTCCTACATGAGAATCAGTCCCAAAAATTTCGATTCTCTTGCTTCTGTCCATCAAAATAGAGATATACATGGTCTACCATAGAGATCCTAAGATTGAACCATCTAAATCATAGAATGATAGATATTTTTATTGGGAAACTCATCTAGTGCTATATGTTTTTCCATTGATTGACCAATGTCTTGGACACATACCCTCAATATGTAATCAAATACTTGAATAATTTTCCCTAATTACCAATCCATCAATGGGTGAGAGAATATACTCAGAAACACATGGGTTCTATTTTCTCTAAATATTCTCTAATAAAAGTGTGATGTGAAACATGTATCATGATTCGAAACTAGAATCTGAGGTACCCCCAATAACCACACTATCTTTTGAAAAAAACACTCTCAATTGAACCATGGTGTAAGTCTCTCAAATTGAAAATAAATTAGCCACCTTAATTAACCTATCCACAACTACCTAGATCATATAATACTTATGAATATTACTATATGGAAATACCACAAAAACCATTGTCAAATCATCCGATTTTTATTCCATAATTGGTAATGGATGCAAAAAATCACCACACCGCTGATCCACAAACTTCACCTACTGTCAAGTAAGGCATCTCACCAAGAATCTTATAATCTATTTCATTATCTATGGAAACTAAAACTACCTATGAATATCATGATACTTTTTGGTTAAACTATGATGTACTTCTCAATTTGATGCATGATACTCTCACATCAACTCTTCTCGCATACAAGTTAGCACAAAATAATGACCACAAACTCAAATGATCCCATCATCGCCAATGATCAAACCAAAATTTAACTCTTATCCTTTTATACATTCCCTTAAAACCATAAATTATGAATCCTAATAATTAATTTCATTAATATGGATAAAAACCAAGGAATTAAATTACCAAAGATGCAATAGTCATCTTCATGTGGCCATCCTACACCTCAAGATTCATCTAAAAAGACAACACCCTCATCTTCCACTTTGAACATGATTCACGAACTACCTAATTTTGGGTATTCCAAATCAAAGAATCTAAAACAAAATTTCCCTTTACCAGTTTGTAAAATAGTCCAAGTCAATGTATTTTATGTATTAAACATATATTCACTAAATAATATTCAAATCATGGTGAGAGAAGATACAATATAGGATTTTTTTATCAGAACACACTGTAAACTATTCCCCAAACAAGTAATGTTTCCAACATTTTAAATAATGAACCATCACGACCAATTCAAGATCATTCATAGGTTAATTTATTTTAGGAGGCCTCATCTATCTTGAACCATAAAACAAAACCTAATCATCCTACAACAAAAAATCCTTATGTCTAACACCAGATGAATAAAAAAACTAGGTGTAACCCACACCTAGAATGGGTAAGATTAGAATTTTTGCAGTTATTAACAACTTATTTAACTCTTGGATAACATTCTCACATGATTTAGACTATTTAAACATGATGTGTTTCTTAGTTAATCCTGAATGTGGTGTTGAAAAATGGGAAAAGTATTTAATGAACTATATTTAATATCCAAATAATCCGAGGAAACATTATACAATAGAAACATTCTTATGCTACTCTCAAGAAACAACATCATGTAATTTCTCTGGGTCTAATACCACACCTTCCTCTAAGATGATGTGACCTAATAAATTCTCCATATAAATAAAGAAATAAAATTTATATAGCTTGTCATATAACCAATTCTCTGTTAGTATACCTTGGATTATGTCAATATGTTTATCATGATCATTGTAATTCTTATAATAAACCATGATTTCATCAACAAAAACAACTACAAACAGATCTAGGTATGGGTGAAATATTTTATTCATTATGATAATAAACACGTTTCTTGCATTGGTGAACCCAAAAAAGTCACAAAAAGCTCATACAACCAATATATTTTCCTTAAATAAGTCCATGGAAAACCATAAAGTCTCACAATCATCTATGTATACCGTGATCTCAAATCAATCATGGAGAACATTGAAGAACCTCTAAGATGGTAAAAAAGATCATTTTTAGGAAAAAAGCACCTATTTTTAGCTTTCATATGATTCAACTTCTTATAATAAATGTACAACCAAAATGACCCATCAAACTTATTTTTAAACAACACTAGAGAACACCAATGCAATGTAATAGGATGAATAAACCCCTTATTATCCAGTTACTCCAACTAAGTTTTATGTTCATAGAGTTCTGATGGTGCCATTCTGTATGGTGGAATATATACTAGTTCTTTTCACTGTAACAACTCTATTATGAAGTCAACATATCTCTCAGGTGTAATCAATAATAATTACTCATTAAACAAACCATGTTACTGATCCTACACTTTAGGAAATTCATGATGCTACACTCCTCTATAATTCTGAATAATAGATGTAACATAGGCTTTGAGTTCACTAAACTTCTAAAAAACATCCCTAAACAGCCTTCCTATATATCCCATTCACCATGATGGACATACACATCTTCCCCAAAGGATGTGAACATTACCCTATGGTGGTAAAAATGAATATGGTCTTGGAAAAACATAATTAAATCAATGCAAAAAATATGATCAAAACTCGACATCTCAATAAAAAACATGTCACATAGAAAATGGTATCCACCAACTTCAAGAGGACACCCCGTAAACTGTAATAAATTTTTTAACCATACCACCAACTATGTATCAATCAACATGACTCCATGTAGATACTCCAGGGCTAGGACAAAAACACTTTATAACATAGAAGAGATAAAATAATACAATGCACTTGTATCAAATAAAGAACTAGAAAGCATTGAAGGTACATGGATCGTACCTTAAAAAATTGATTGCCTAGCCTCACCACCTCTAGGTGTAGAATAAACTCCATGAATTTGACCTAACCCTCTACCCTAGTCCTTGTCATGAATTATTAGTGTCTAAATACCCTTATTGTATGGACTCACTCATCCAAGAGTACCACGTTAGCCACCTCTACTGGTCTGGAAAGTAGAGCTCAAACTATCTACTTTATATGGGGTAATCGACTCCCTGACTGTACTTTTCATTGGCCCCAAACCTCCCTCATTACCCACCTATTAATTGGTCATGTAGAATCTCTTCAGAAGCACCATTTTTCTTCATGCTCAATACTCAACTACAGGTTAGGGATACTAACTGGGCAGCTGTCATGACCTACTGCACTGATACCAGAAAGATCGATCTCTACTATGAGTGGTCATATCTATCTTCTGAAGACACTTTCCCCCAACAATATAGTGTAAATTTTTGAAACAATTCTTCTTGATAACAAAATCCTTACCACTAGGACACCCAACTGAAGCTATGCATCTCCCACTAGAATCTTCCTTGATATTTCCTTCTTAAATAATAACATGATCTGGTGCATCATTACAACTATTAAAATAGAAGATATTTACATTATACAAAATCTTGATACTATGTACATCTTGGAAAAATCTCTCCATAGCTGCCTCATCCCACACAAAATATGGAAAAATACATTTCAAGTTAGTGAAATATCCCCTGTAATCCCTTACTAAGAAAGACCCTTGTGTTTACCTCATAAACTCCACAACCTTTCATATATCACGGTCCCAAAATCTAAAGGTTCTTGAATCTATTCTTGAAAATCATTCCATATCATATCGTCAGAATGCTGGGTCTGAACAAGAATATCCCACAAACAGTTCGCGTAACTTTATAGCATATATGCTGATAACTTGACCCTCTTATTATTATGAGTCTTTTAGTGGTCAATAATTTTTTAAATAGACTCTATCCTGAACTAAAATGCATCTGATTTACCCTTTTCTGCAAAATTCAGAGGGTATTACATGTGTAATTACCATGTTAGTTCAAACACACTCATCAGAACTCACACCAAGTCCCACTCCATCATTTGTATAAAACGAGTGAAGTTATATTGGAAATACTCTTCTCACTTTTTACCTTCATACAATAGGTTCCCTTTATCTGCCTATATCGGAGCATTCTAAGAAAAATCCTCTTGTTTCCCAATAAGAACAAGATATTGAGGTGGAATCTTCTTACAATTTCAAGAACACATCTCAAAACACATAACACATGGAATTATTTTATTATATAAAAGAAGGATCTCCACTAGAAATAAAAAACCCATTTCCTATACACTATCCCAATATACAAAATCCCACAAAAAATTCCACCCTCTACCATCCCTATGATGGTCATGGATAACATGGGGTAAAACAACATACATAATCACAAATCTTTCAATGTAACCGATTTAAAATAATTTCCACAATCACAATGAAAATCTTTCTTCTCATGAACTTATCATATTTCACAACTTGTTACAACCAAGTTTTTAACTCATTTTCAACCCTTTATTAAGGAAAATTTATTTAACCATTCTTTAAAATTATTTTCATTTACCAATTTTTATCACCTTTAATAAACATTATTTTATTAACATTTTCAACAATGTGAAATGAATTTTACCTTTCATGACACACACACCCATCCTATGTGTTTTTATCATGATTCACACCACATATATAACTAGGTCCTTATAATGATCCATGAATTCAAAAATTAATTCCATTATACCATGAAAAGAAATATCATAAAACAGTCACCTTACAGAAAACATTCACCACCCAATTGTAAAATATCATTAAACTACAACAACACATGTCAATAAAAACAATCCCACCACATGAACTTTTGTTTTAATCCATACATGGTCCAGCTAATCCCAAGCACAATATCATTTACAAGACCCAAAATATCATAATATCCAATATTATATCCCCAAATAATAAGAAAAAAACAGCCTTCTCTAATGTCACATTGTAATGTACCAGACTCGGAAGCCACTAAACCAATGCCCCGAACTGGGTAGCCACATTACCTCAAGCACGCCTCCCGAAATGCCAATGTTTTTCAACTAGCAGTGAGGATCTAATGGATAATGTGGGTAGAAAATACACTCTTTATAAAAATATTCCAAACAATAAAAGATGTGAAATAAAAGAAATAAATAAAAACAATGAACCTAGAACACACATTTCTAACCTTTTCTCAAACTAGGAACAAGACACAATAAAAATAAGAATATTCCTTCTCAACATAATAGTGCCAAAATGTGAGGAAAACCCAAATTAATATAAATATCCAAATCCCCAAAATGCGTCCTAACACAAAGTCTAGATCCTCATCATGCACATACTAAACGCAGATCAACTCCATAGAATATGCCTTTTTCCATTATCTTGACTTGAAACCATGAAATATGATCGTGTACCTAATGGCGTCCCGAGTATGGAATAAGTACAACTCAATAGGTCATCCCAAACAGTGTCTCCAAAAAAATCCAACATAAACAAATAGTGCATGAATGTATGAAATACATTACACTGTAAATAAAAGGGAAACTAAGGTTACCTTAATTTATAATATTCACTTTAACTGTTTCCATAATATTTTCCATTTTTATCAATTAAACCATATTTATTAATAAATTAATTTTCATCACATATTACATGGGTTAGGCATTTACATCATTTACACAATGAACTAATTTTGTCAATTATTATGAATAATGGAATAATTCATGTTCACAATCACACTAGTGATAAATATTTCGTAAATAATGATGACATGTTTACCTTGTAGCCTCAACCCATGTAGTATCATATAATGAAAAAATTAGGGACCTAGAGCCTCGGTATAAATCCCTAACCCATGCATTCCGGGGTGGGGTTTAGAGCCTTAGTCCAACCCAACCAGTGGGAGGATCCTTACTCATTTATCCCACATCCCTATGCCATGTGCACATTTTTATTTATACATTTACCATATATAACATATAACAAACCAAACATAAATAATGAATATATCATTTTCAAATCACATTCTATCCAAAATTAAATCATCATCAATATTTAATCTATTATCACATTTACCATTTACTTGGAACAATCCAATTAACCGATTTCCCCTTTTCATACAGTAACTCATTTATAATAATGAACATTTCACATACATGAACCCATTTAAAACAATTCTTAATTAACATGTAATATCCCATTTAACTCATACAACAATCCATATTTCTTGATCCATTTACACTTTTCCCTTAAAAATTTATATGTCATTGACACATTCACATTAATCCATTTCACCCATTTCACCTCATGACAAATAGTACATTATTTAATTTCCAATAACTAGGAACAACTACCATTGGCTTCTCTTTATAACTCAATACAATATTTCAAAATATTTTTCATGGGATCTAATCAACACTAATCAACAATATGCTTAAAATTTTAATTTTCCAAGTTATATAATGTTGGCTCACCCCATGGGTGGACCTAAATGGTCTGTTCAATATCAATTCATCCCATGAGGATCATCAGTGGTTGAATTCATAATTTGGATAACCATATACTAAATATTATTAGAGAAATAAAATGATTAAAAAGGGGAAGTAAATATCACAACCACATAAGAAAAAATCTACAACAAAACTATGGGATATAACTTCTAGAACACCTACCTTGATTTTGAAGATGAATTCACCCGAAAATATAGCCTTATATCTAGACTCAATATCCCAGGAAGCCAAAAACTATGACCCACTAGAAAAAGAGGGTGTTATGGGTTTATAAGAATAATTAAAATTCCATTGTCCTTGATCCCAAAAGATGATGAAATAATAGATTTAGACTTACTCAAAGCTTCGATCCACAACCAACGACACTCCAAACAACCTATAGTTGAAGGAGATAAACTATTGAGATGATTGGGGGGTTGGTTCATCACTAGAAATATATAAGGAATAAATGGAGAGAAAATAAGTTGGGGAGCATAAATCATTAGTGGAAAATTTTGTTATTTTCCAATTTTTAATGGGACACAGGGTTTGGAAAACCAAGTGCCAACTATACACCTTCCTCTATCCAGGAGGGGTCCAAGTCGTACAGATTCCTATGGATTCAAACAGTTTGAGAAACTACGCACCAAACATGATAAGTTCCTCTATCCAAGGTTTCAAGGTATGTCCTCACCCCTTTAATAGTTTTCTCGAACCATGTGATAACTGCAGAACATGCATAGGTTGGCTTGATTTCCCTTTCTTTAATATCCTAAAAACATGAAACACCAGTGATATTTCTCACTCACCTAGTAAACATTGCATTAGAAAACATCAAGAAATTTAAACTAAAACTAAAACAATAAAGTACCTCTATGTTGTACAAGATCATATAAAAGTAATGGTGGGTCTCTAGTGGATGATGATTCATTTGGTTTTGGATGATATCAATACAAGGTCCGAAGTAATGTGAGATGTGATGTTATAACTCCCTCATCCCCCATGCAAGATCTTCTTGTCTAATTTCCCTAGTTCAGTTGATATGGATTATCCTAGCTTCCACATATCATATACTATGATTTATAATTATGATTTATTTATTTTGCATCATTTCTCTATTTTAATTATTTGTTTAAAATTGTGGATATGGGGATAAAATAAATTATAAATATCAGAAAAATATATTCCTAAATATTTCTAATCTAAAATTATGTGGGGATAATTTATAGTGGAATAAATAGAGAGAAATATATTTTTATCCCACTATAGGTTTTAAATCATATCAAAATTGGGATGATTTTAAAGGAAAATATTGTAGAGGTTAATTTAAATTTTAAACTTCCAATATTATTCCTATTTTCAATGTGGACCAAAAAAGAATTTATTTTCATTTTGTTTAAAAAATTTCACAGAATAAGATTAATAGAAATTAAAACCATTTCTTTCTTTTTAATAAATTATTAATAAAAACATAAGAGGGGAAATTATAACCGTTTTTTTATTTTCTTTTATCTTATAAAATATCAAATAATTTATTTCCATTTAGTAAAATATCACCAAAAAAATTGTTAAAGTGGTAATTTTTCTAATGTATTTGTTGTACCACATCCCACATTGTAACTTATTTAAAAAGAAAAAAAAATTCAAGAGGGTAATATCAATTGAAAATAAATAACCACAAAAAAATACCTCAAAAACATTCTGAGAAAGAATATAAAAGTAAATATTTGGTAGTATTGATGGGAATTACATTGTATTATTAAAAATATGTTGCAATGATATAAAAAATGAAATGTTGGATAAAAAGATCATCAATACCTAACACTATATGATTATGTATCGAAGTAAAAGAAAAGTATAAACATTTATTTGTTAATTGTGGGAGGAAGTTTCTATTATCAATTAAAAAACTAGCATGATACAACACTCATTCCAAAATTAATCAAGCATTACACACCATTTTTATGTGAAATCGTTTGAAAATAAAATATATTGGATATCTAATGGGCTCTCCAAAATCTCAAATCATGTGACAGATATTTCTACCCAGGATATGTTTTGAGTTTAATTATATGTGGAATCAGATGGAATAAATTAATTCCATAAAACAAGTATATTTTTGAATATATAGTGAGGAATTAGTAGAATGATCACGAGTGACCTTCCACACCATTGTTTTCTCTATTAATCCCCCTTTTCATCATTCAAAATTTGATATATTTTCTTATAACCAATTGGGATATCTTTGATGGGATATGTTTATTGTATATAATTATAGTAATTTAAAATATATAAAAATAATAATAATCATAATTTCAAAAATTATAAATAAAAGATTTATTTATTGCATTTATTTTACAATTTTTTTTCTAAAGATTATTGAATCCTCCCATTACACCCCATTATAAAACCTTCAATTTTAACTATATTAGGTTACAATGTGTTTTTTTCCATTAATAAAGAATCTTGTCCCATATATATATATATCGACTTATTTCATTTTACAAAAACTCTTCATCACAAAATAAAGCAATGTGTCCCATATATGTGTATATGTATATATGTCTGTATGTATATAGATATGTATATATGTAAATATTTTTGTATGATTGTATATATGTACATATATATATGTATGTAAGTATGTATATGTGTGTATATATATATATATTTAGAAAAAATAAATATTTTCTTTTTAAAAATATCTATATTTTAAAATTACATTTGAGGAGGTATAAGGGATGAAAAAGTTACCCAATAACTAGTGCTTCATATTACCCTTCTTAACTCATTGCCCCTATAGTTGCAGTTAACCATATTTCTATAGAGATATGGTAATGAATTTAAATGTCAATTAATATGTGGTTAGTTTTATGGTACATTACTATAAATCGAGGTTTTAAAAGAATAAAAAATAGATTTTATTCGTGTTAAAAACACATAGATGTTGTGCACTTTGATAATAGGAAGATGATTTTATAAATGTTAAAAACTAGGATAAGAATAGTTTGAAACCACAGCTACCACTAGTACCCCCAACATTAAAATGTGATAAAATAGATTCTATAGGTATAAGAAAAAAATAATCCAACTAATCATCATCCAAATCATATACCTGAGACAATAAGCTTAAAATTCCAAATTATTTTTATAGAGTTTATATTTAGAATTTCTCCCACAAATTTATTCGGATTTTCTCTTACCACTCCCCCAAATTATTTTTTTGTTATATAATGATATATTTATATATGTGTATATATAGGTTTTTGTGTGTGTGTGTGTGTGTATAAAATAAATATTTATATTATTTTATATTTATATCTATTTAGATATAGATATTATTATAAATATGCTTAGAAACATATTTATATATTTATATGCATATGTTCACATGCACTACCAAAAAAACTAATTTAAAAAGATCCCATTTGTCAAAGGTTTTTTTAAAAGTTTTGATAAGGGTATGTTTAATCAAAGCCTTAAAAAATAATGAATAAATTCTGGTCCTTATGAGTGCTTTTAAAAAGCACTCATAAAATCCCTAACACATATGGCTTTTTTCAGTTCTTAATAAGAAGAAATAATAATGGGGTGACATTTATATATATTAAATAAACATTGATAAAGGGACATACATTATCAGCACTAAAGACATGGGTATTTTTTATCAGGGATAAGAAATCACTCATAAAATGTGACAATTATTAACAATAAAAACAACGATACCATTTATCGATGTTTTTTTCCATGATAAAAGGTACCATTCATAAAAAATATATATATTAATATATATAATATTTTTATATAAGAATTTATTTATATTGTTAGAAATTTAATATATTTATTTTAATATTATTATATAATATCAAATATTCAATTTAATTTAATATATAATATATTTACATAAATATAATTTATAAAATAATTAATAATCAATATTAATTAAAAAATTTATAATTAGTATTGAGTAATAAAAATTCAAAAATGTTTGGTTATAATTCCCCCACAATGGTGGTCTAGTGGTTAGATTTGTTTTATTGGTTTCATAGAGTTAGGTGTTTGATTATTGTTGGACTTGCATCAACAACAAAATTTCACACATGTTGACTTAATATCCATGATATTGTAATGTAGCCTTGTGATGGGAAGTTTTACTCAGTTGGATTCATAAGGTGCATTCGATACCCAAGGCTTGGTACACCCACATGGGATCAGACTACACCGGAAAGATCATTAAATGTACATGGGTCAAGTGGGGAGTCTATTATTAAAAAATATGTTAAAAAATTAATTAATTAATAATGATCCTAAAAGATGATGAAAATATGATTACATGTTTAAACAACAATATCATTTGATTTAGGTGTCCATTTAGTCCTTGTGAGATATAAAATAAAATCTTCCAAGAAGATCTATGATTTTAATTATTAGGATAAACACCTATGACTTTTTTATTGGTCAAAATAGGATAATAAAAACATAAACACTGATATTTATATTATGGTACCCAAAGTTTTGAACATTTAATATAATTTTAGATTAATTTAAGAGGGTCTTCATGACATATTTGTCTAGAGTCTGAATTTATTCTTCAATATAACATTCATATCTATAAAATGGTTTTTGACTTTTAATTTTATGCATATATTAGTGTAATTTATAAATTAATAAATACAATATATTAATATCAATTTAATATTGATATATAAAAAGTATATATTATCAAAATTATTTTAACATATAAATACATAAACATATTAACTAATAAAATGACTCTTTAAGTATAAAAAAAATTAACATTCATAAATATATTTAAATAAATATAAATACATATATAATGGTTATATATAAATATATATGATATATATATTTTTATATTTACACACCCAAAAAAATATTAATAATAAAATATTTATTTAACTATATTTATTCTAATATATATAAATAAACATTAATATATATATATATATATATATTAAAACATATAAATATTAAAAAATATATACACACACATATATATATATGTGTGTCTGTGTGTAAATATATAAATATATCACGATATAATAAATATATTAATATGGTATAATAGAAATGTTTTGTGTTATTGATGTATAGGATGGGGGTTCAAATATCACTAAAAACTATTTTTTAATTTCGTATGTGTGGGATTTCATGTGTGGTGTTGTATACCTTAGTTGGGTTTTGTTTTTGGATGGAATGTGTTTGTGGTGCCTTAATATGTAGTCTTGGTGAAATATTTTTTTTTTCCATAAAAAATTTTTACAAATTTTGAAAGTGGTTTTTCTATATAAATTTTTACCACTAAAATTATTAAAATTTTTACCACTAAAACTTTCACCGATTATAAAAGTGCAAAACATGATACACTTAACCTGTGCTAGAAGCTGCTCGATCAACTGGCCTTAAGAATGCCACCCCGTACACTATAGGCTTCCAACTAGTAGTGAGGGTGTAATGGTGGTACAGTGTGGAGACTATACCTTCATATTAGAATGGAACAATAAATATAACAAATAATAGACCATAATCGAAACATATATATCCAGAAATAATAATGAATAAAATAGTAACCCACCGTTGATTAAACACAGTAAAAAAGAATAATAATAAAATTTAGAAGCATAAGTAATTTAATAATTGAATAATAATATAAAAATATTCAAGGTTGTTTCATATACATGGGTTCATGTCAAGATGATATAAAAAAGGGGAACAGGGGAAGGCATAAAAAACAAGCTATACAAAAAAAAGTCAAAAGGTTGCTACACTAGAATCTTAAGCATATTCTTGGTCCTCTTTTCCAATGATCCAACTATAAGTAATGAATATCTAGAATCTGTTTTATGTCACTTTCATTTATCCATACCTAAATACAAGTAATATAATTAAGTACCAAAGGTAGTGAGAGTAGGGTGTATGATAAATCCTAGTAATCCACCATTAATGGTGTATATATTTAATCCAATTAGTGAATATAGAAGCAAAAATGTGGAGGTATAATAGAATGATAAAGAAATTGAATAAATGAATACCAGCCAACTCAGATTCCCAAAGGACACATGGTTGTTCTACCTTAATAAGATCATGTCTAGAATGGTAGTACGATTAGTAACCACATATATATAGTAATATATATATGTAATAGTTATTTAATATATCCACATATATGTAAAAAGTACATATGAACATAATTATACATATATCTAGAACACTAGGTCCTAGATAGGCTAGGGCGTAACTCAATCACCCATAACCACTATTAATGAGCCAATAATCTCATCTATAAGGTATAATACCAATATATTATGATGAATTTGAGACTTCATTCTTGACACTCAAGATGGTGGGTGAGTATTTATGTCAATACTTCATGCAAGGGGCTTGGTGTATCATGACCACCGTCCATGTAGTGTCAATGTTGTGAGATATCATGATCAACACCGAATGTATGGTAGATTGAAACATCATACCCAAATGCCCTTTAACCATCATTCCATGGCCAATATCAATGGCATAATCAAAATAATAACAGTATCCTTGAGGTTTCACCTCTCCTGTATTATATTCTTCAAGCCCTAATATAACCAAGGCATTACAATTCACATTTAAAAAAAACACAACAAGAGACATAGCCATTCATCCCATTCCATTTATCTTTTTAATTCATATAGGAAAGGAAAACCATCATGAAGATAGCTATTTCAATTATACAAGTCATTTAATTATGAAAGCCATAGAGATC
This sequence comes from Viscum album, assembly GCA_963277665.1. NCBI lineage: Eukaryota > Viridiplantae > Streptophyta > Magnoliopsida > Santalales > Viscaceae > Viscum > Viscum album. Next base: position 1,685,399,187 of record OY728147.1, on the reverse strand, counting down.
CTATTATAATGTTCAAAAATAACATAGGATGTTATATTCTCACTTGGACAATAAGTTACACGAGGATATTCCATTTATACATCATGACAAGAACTTATGGGGAGATTTGGTTCAATAAAGATTTATATAATTGTGTGAAACACCATTTAAAATCCAAGACGAATGACTATAAGGAGTTCTTGGAAATTTATCAGTTAATTATAGAGGTGAAATTCAAGCCGGCACACCCACGGGGTGTCTTTGGAAAAGGTTGGAATACTAAAACTACTAAAAAAAGGCTCAACAATGGTAAAAAAAAGTTGTTTATATCGATTCAGAAGGATGAAATATAGTTTATGGCGATGTTTAAAAAATGCCAACATGTGGCACAATGACTAGAATATGAGAACAACACGATTTTAAAGAAAAAAAAGAGCACCTATAATTGGGCCATTGACAACTCCTCATCCAATAATGGTCTTAGTTTCGAAGTAGTTTGGAGGATATAGAAGAAATTTTCCAACGCCTTGAAAATAGGGTGAATGAGTTTTCAAAAAAATAGCGCAACAGATATGAAGTGAAATGTAGAACGTGAATAAGAGGACTGAAGAGCATACCTCTATATGTTCAATTCTTTCGGAAGATCTTTATTTGGTGTTCAGATCGAAGTGTTATTAAAATACCAAATTATAGGAAGATGAGATCTCATTGGACGAGAAACCACGGGATTATACTAATGATAAATTGGGAATAAAGAAAAATAAGTTTATAAGTTTAATGGAGGGGAAACTTGTAATTTCACTCTCAAAATTAGGGGCACACGGTTTGGCTACATGGCTGGACAAACCATCTACCAACCCTATGAATGACCTCTATCCAAGAGGTTTCAAATAATGATAATTCATGCAACTAAGGTCACATGGTTGAAGAAAAATTGTGTGGCCCATGTTGCTTCAGAAGGGTCCCCAACAGTTACCCCACATGATTAGCACTAAATGTGCGGTAACCATGTGACCTTCCATTTTTTCCAAATTCATGAATCTCTAAGATGAGAACTAGCCCTAAATTCTCATGAACCATCCATAGGATATAGTCTTTATTTACTAAGATTAAAAAATTTAATTAAACTGAAAAACAAACAATCCATACCTTCATTAAAATATGGTTCATTATTACCTACCCTCATTAAAGAAAATGGTCCCTTAGTTGTTCTTATAAGGGAAATGATGTATCATTAACAAAGAGTTCTAGAAACTAAACTCATATAGCAGCTTCATACTCCTATGTCTTGGCTGGTACATGGCTATGATTCCATATCACTCGTACCAAAGGAACTGACCTACCTCAGAGGGTATTCTCACTTTGATACACAATATGAACATTATGCTCATTAAAATTATCATATAAATCCAACTCAGCCTCATTATACTAAAATACACATGATAGGTCATGCTAATATCATTGAATCTGAGATATGTAAAAGACTTCATGCATAGACTAGTATATAAGAGGAAGTTATATCTGGTAGTCCATTGGTCTAATTCTCTTTACAACCTAAAAGGTTATAACAAATATAGGTGAAATATTTACTTACCATTGAATATGATTTTAGCCTAACTTGGGTGAGAATAAATAGAAAAACCTATCTACAACATCAAACTCAAGAGGTCATTGGCATCAGTTGGCATGTGAGTACTATCTATACTGGGTAGTAATAATTCCCTTTATGATCAATTGGCTTCACTCTATAGTCTTCTGAATGTGAAATGCTCCAAGAAAATCTTCCTCCCCTATATCTAACCAGCATAGAGGTGAACAACAAGAGCTACCATGTGTGGCGTCAAAAGGACCCATCATGATGGTGGCCTGATGGAAATTTTTATAATTGAAATCAATAATGGGAATGTGTTTCTCCCATGATCCTCTGAAGTATAAGACACATGCATAATGAATTTACTCTAAATCCTAAATCATACAATTTTTATGTCCATCAGTTTGTGGCTGATAGGCTATGCTTAGAAGCACATGTGTACCCAATTCCTTCTATACCCCTTCCAGAACCATGAAGTACAGCAAGCATCTTTGTCTGAATTGATATAATGAGGAGCTCCATGAAGACATATATCCTCCCAAGACCATCTACTAATAATTTAAATCACATATGTATGAATTTTGTAACCATTATTATATGATCAACGATAGCCCAAAATATATTGTTTCCATGAGGTGATCTGTGTAAACTAGCCAAGAAATACATTGAAACATCACCCATTTCCTCTTTTGAAAAGGAAACGACTGTAATTGTTTTTGATCACTAAAGTACCAACTTCAAATACTTATAGGTGGATTATAGAGTAAAAAATCCTTCAATCTCACATTTCATCCCAAGCCACCAATACCAGATACATAAGTCTCGATACATCATGGTGACACTATGATGAATTTCCCATGTTGAGGCACAAAATTCACACATCAGCTCTTTTATAATGTTTTTTGGAACCCATATTCACCCATGGAAGCATAAAGTATCATCACAATCCACGTTACAACCAAAATAAATATCGTCATCTGAAAAACATTACATTAGGACTATCCTTTGGGATCAAATAGTGGCCTCATCCACACACATTCTAGAAGGGTATAACTCACCAATAAGGTTGAGAAGATAGTTTTACCACGATCATCCGAAACCTCAACATACATCTATAAAAAACCATGAGATTCCACTCAACACTGGCCTCCTGAACTACCTATTTCTATGTCTTATGGCTCAGAGAAAAATCTACTTCATTACCTTTCTCTGGTGTGTAGTTAAGAAAAAAAATCAAATGACTGAATGTTCTCAACCCATCTTCACTACTTGAGATTGATATCAAACTGTGTAAATTTTTACTTAAGGATTTTTTGAATAGTGAAAACCAAAAAACACTCTCTAAATATAAATTTTCTCAAAAAACATAGAGCTTGAACTATTTTAGTCATCATGTGGTCATGCATTGAGAAATTCTGCTCAGGTGACCTAAACTGATAAGACCCCTACATGATGAATCACCCATCCCTTATTAGAATATCTCCCATATCAATACTGGATGCATCATAGTAGGTAGTGTAGCTCTATCCTAGATTCATAAAAATCAATATCTATGTTGAATTCAATATTAACATCAATTCCTAAAAGTATGCTTCATAAGCCTATGAGTATATGAATTTTATACCCTTCGTTTTCAAGACTATATGTTGTACTAAACGGTGTGAGATATATTGGGTGATGTTTTTTTAATATCTAGCAAGCCCAAAGAAACTATTTATACCAATGAATTTCTTGGAATGCTCCCAAGAATGTACAGATCTCACTTATTTTAGGTCTACTAAAACTATTAACATTGAGATGATATGACATAAGAAGTGGAAATTATCGATGAAAAAGTTGTATTTACTGAGATTAGAATAAATATGTTTCTATTTAAATTTATTCAACAAGATCTGAAGGTGGTTTTCTTGGTCATTTCAAGAGTGAGAATACACTATGGTTTTTTCAAAAAAAGACTACCATGAATGAATCCGGATAGAGGTGGAAAACCTGATTCATTATATCCATAATGGTTGTAGGTTCATTTATGAGACTAAAACACATGACAATGTACTCATAAAGAGAATAACTCCTTGTGAAAAATCTATAAGGTTTTTCTAATGACCTGAAATAATCTTGTTGATAGACCAAACTCAAATATTTCTTTGAAAACACCCTTGATCCCTGGAGTTGATAAAGAGTTCGTTTATATGAGGCAGTGGATGTCAGTTCTCGACCATAATATGTTTCAACCATATGTAATCCACACAAATACTAATTGTACAATCTACATTCAGGAAAATATGACTTGTGAACTCCAATGTGAAGTACTGTGAATATAAATCATTTAGCCTTTAGATCCTCAAACAATTTCTTGAGCTCTATATACCCCATAGGTTCCATCTTGTAAGGGGGAATGGTAACTGGAAATCCTCCTGGTAACAACACAATGGTGAAATATACCCATTTCACTAGGGGTAGATGTGATAAGTTTCTTTGAAAGACATCCCTGAAATGCACCACTACTGGAGGGAAAATTGTGGTTCATAACCCCTGATCATCTAAGAAGAGACTAGCAATATGATATGTAACACTACCCAATGTTTGCTATTTGGGTCCAACATGAGTGGTATAAACATCCCATTGTCCCTTATACACGTGTCGATGACCCTCCTGTGATATAAATGACATTGTCTAATGATAAAAGTCAATATCAGATTAATGGGGAACTAACTAGTCCATCCTTATGATTACATCAAAGCTCTTAATTCCATGGATGAAAATATTCCATATAAATATATATCAGCCTATCTCAATGAGAAAATATTTAAAATAGAGATCACCCTATGATTAGATACATAATGGAATACCAATCGTCAAAATTCCATGTGTTTGTTCGATCTCGAGGACCAGACTCATCATGATTTCCTCATATATAAAAGGGTGAGACACACTTGTGTCAAATGATGATGACGATATAGTAGAGGATACTAGAATAAAAACTCAAATAGTATATGTTTTGATGCTATTATCCCTTGAAATAGGCTTTGATAAATGTAACATGCCTATACCATGGCCATTAGTCACTTCCCTAATTCCATGAGCAATCCATATATGTTGGAGATGAGAATCATGAGTCTGAATACCTTTTCCTCTACCGCCTCCTCAACTTGAACAACCAAATAAATTCCAACTACCTACATAGTGAGATGATACTAGACTCACTTTATAATGAGGATTATGTGTAGATCCTTGCTAGCTAGGCAATGATGAAAATGTCTTATAGAGGTAATGGATATTCCCAACAACTCCACAGCCTCTGTACTCGATTGGATTCTATAAAAGTTGAGGTTTTGTGTTCCCCGGCATCCCGCATCAGTGATATATCAAGAAACTATATTCATGGGGATTATTAATGTTGATACTACCAAGACACACCTCAAAAGAACTCTTGTGAACCCTAGAATAACCACTTATTGATTTAGGTTTCAATCCACTATGACTCACACCATAAGCTTCCCTAAGATTTTTCTCTATAATAATGGAATTTTTGACTATATTAGATATGGTTATAAACCAAATGAAATTGAACTACATATGAATGGAATATACTGGACCACCCTCAAATCACATAGAATTCATAATATCATCACCCATGAGAGTATGAGTGAAACACTATAGCTCAGTCAAACGAGGTGATTATTCCAATACATACATGTCTCTCTAGTGTATCTTGATATAACCTCTATATTTTTCATCCCTAAGAGTCTTGGGAAATAAATAATTAACTAAAATATTCTAGAAATGTTATTAGACCATGTAACAATGCCGATCTACCTAGGAAATAACTTCCCACCATCAGATGGAAGAATCACGTAGCATATAGGTATCATGTTTGACCCTCTATTCTAGAGGTGTCTCCAGATTCTCAAAAAAATATAGAAAGAATAGTTTCAATCTGATACTCTATAGAATGAGGTTATCCATCCCCTAAAAAGGTTGGAGGATGATACTACTAAAACACTCAAGTAAACACTTCCATTATTGGGGATGGTCAATAAATATATTTCATAGATGGTAAGATACATACAAATCCCACATAGAACTAGGTATTAACGCCCATATCAGGATTAATAAGAGGTTCCATAGGTAGAACTACAAGAGGGATCACTAGAGAATCAAGGCCTGCCACGTCATGTGCATGGTCATCACCACCTTCATGTTGTACAATAGGAAGTTCTCATAGATGCATGATGCTATAATTCTAAATTCATACCTCAGATTATATCTTAGAAGTCAGGAGATAGAATATAGATAACCAGGATGGGTAGATAACCATCTTATAAATAAATCAAACCTCTTTTCCTACTCCAAAAACTAGGTCTAGGTGGTAAGATAAGACTATATAAGGTTGTAAGAACATAAGAGACACCCCTTTTACCCACCACTAATTCCTAGTCTGGGTTAAGGTCTCGTATCATGCATATTAGCCAGGGCATTAAATTTTTAAAAGTAATATTCATTTTATATTTGTAAACATTTATTCATTTAAAACAATTTAAATGGATGAATTATATGGATAACCATTTCTGATCAATAAGGTCACATACTCCTTATAAACTGAATTATGGAATCCAAAAAATCCATATCATAACATGTTCCATCCCTTGTGACCAATGGTTCGTGGATTAAAATTTCATACCCAACTTTTTAAGGTGTCTGATTTAACCTATATAGGAAAACAATATGAGTTTAAGGAATGAACTTTAAGTTTCAATCATGTTTTATAATCCCCTACAAAAATTTTATCCCATTTCATTACAAAGTAATTTGGAATTAACCATGTGAATCAAGAAAATGCAGGCTCAAAATAAATGTGGCATTGAAAATTTCATGGCTTATTAATCCTAGTGTGCCTATAATGTTTCATGTTTTGAAACACCCTCATTTTATCAGGCCAAGATAAATAAATTTCATTTAAATTATACCAATAAAAAAACATCACAAGACATGAGTTTCACACAACATTGATTTTATATCAACCTTAAACAAAATAATCAATAACTACAACATCCCATCCACAGTAATTTGGGTTGAACCTATACACAGGGTAACAACGACCATGCACATGTGTATTACAAAATCCAATTAACCTCTAATATGTTGTGTAACTCCCAAACAGTAAGACAAAAAATCCTATAATACACTTTGTAACATCTTGACTTAGGATCAAGTTAAAATGTGCCCCAATCTGGTGGGTCACATGGCCCCAAGCGTGCCTCCAAGTATGCCAGTGTTTGTTGACTATTAGAGATGGTGTAAAGGAGGTACAATGGGGAGGCTATGCCTTTATATCAAGATGGGACAATGGATATAAAAAATAATAAAAAATAATTTAATCATATATAAGAGGAATCAATATTGAATGGATAATATCCCTCTATAGATGAAGCACATACAATGAGAATAAGAATAAACTATGGAAGCATAAATTACATAAAAACTGAATAATAATATCAAAACACACAAGGGAGTGTCATATACATGGATGCATGACATACTGATTTACAAAAAGGGAACATGGGACCACCATATAAAATGTGAAATAAAAAATTAAAAACAGTGAAAAGGCTTTACCATAATAATCTTGAGCATATTCTTGGTCATATTCTCCGAGGATCCAACTATAAGTAATGAATATCAAGAATCTATAGTAATATTATTTCCCTTATCCATACCTACTGATAAGTAACTACTCATGTAACAAAGACACCCTGAGTAGGGTCTGAGATAAATATCAGTAGGCCACCACTAATGGTGTTTATATTGAATCCATGTAATGCTCATAAAAACAACAATATGAAGGTATAAATGAATAATAAACAATATTGAATAAATAATTTCAAGATTGATGAGGTTACCAACAGAAACATGGAGGCTTTACCTATTTTTTATCATGGTCATAATGACAGTATGATCCGTAACCATATATATAATAATACTATATATATGTATAGTATAGTTTTATAATATAACCATTTATATGGACTATGTATGTGCATATTTAAGTAGACATGTATATGGAATACTAGGTGTTGAATGGATTGGGGAACAACTCAGTCATCCATAACCAGTCTGAATGACCATATATGCTAATGTAGAGGTTATAATCTCCAAATCTAATGATGAATGAAGAAATTTATGCTTAACACTCGAGATAGTGGGTGTGTGATCATGTCAACACTCAAATAATGGGATGTGGGGAGTCGTTCCCACCATCCCAATAGTGTCAACAGTGCAGGACATCATACTCAACAACCGATTTAAGGGAGATTAAAAACATTATACCCAAAAAATACCTTAACCATCATTCCACTACCAATATCAATAGAGTAATCATAATAATAACAACAGCCATGGGGTTTCACCTCTCCTGCATTATATTCAACGAGGTCAAATATAACCAAGGCATTTCAATAAACATTTAAATAAAACATAACATGGGGTGCTTCCTTTCCACGCATTCCATTTGTCCATTTAATTTATTTTGGAAAGGAATACCATCATGAAGCTAGAAATTTAAATTATACTAGTCATTTAATTAAACAATACATGGAAATTATATTACAAGGTTCAACAAAGAACATAACAAGTTCTATTAACAATTGGGAAATTACTGATAAGTGTAAATTTCATTTATAAGTCAATAAAAGTACTAATGAGGTGCTATGGTTCAATTAAAATTTACATAATAGTGGGAAACTCCATTTAAAATCCAAGATGAATGCTAATATGAAATTTCTTGAATTTAATCATTTAATTATAAAGAGTAAAATCAAGATAACACACACGAGGGGTTTCCATGGTATAGCCTCCCATCCTATAATTACTAAACAAGGATCAATGGGAGTATAAAAAGGTGCATATATCAATTCGTAATGAATACATCCATTTTAAGGAAACACATGAAAAAGGTCGACATGCGTTACAACAACATGACTATGAAAACAAATTTCTTTTCATGGAAAACAACTAGACCACATACTTTAGGGCCATTAACAAATCCATTTATAATAGAGGCATCCAATATGATTTTTTTTTTGAAGAAATCAAAGAAACTGTCCAACGCCCTAAAAATAAGGAAAATGAACTTGTAAAGAAATAGAACAAAAGATACAAAGATCAGTGTATAATGGGAATAATATGATAAGAGATCATACTTCTAGTTATCCAATGCTTATAGAGGATCTTGATTTATTGTTCATATCAGATAGTTACTGAAATACCTAGTTTGAGGGAGATGAGATCTTATCAGTGGAGAAACCAAGGGAGTCCACTTGAAATGAAGATGGAGGAAAGAAATATAGGTTTTTAATTATAATAAAGGATAATTTGAAATATTACCTTCTAAATTTGCGGAGCATGGTTGGAAAAACCATGCACCAACATGTGAGAATTGCTTTTGTACAATAGGTTTGTAATTGTGCATGGTCATGCACCATGGGTTGCATGGTTGTAGAAAAAATGTTCAGCGCCTACTACTTCCAAAGGGGCCCTATATGGTTACCTCTCATAGATTTTACTCACCATGCGTTAACCACATTACCTACCATTATTCCCATTTCTTAGAGCTCTGATCTCCAAACAATCATTGAATGCTCCTAGAACCATCCTCAATCCATAGTACATGTTAAGAAAGAGTAAAAGAGGAATTAAATTGAAAAACAAATTATCCATACATTATTGAAAATACATGCCATTACACTGATAAAAGGTGGATTTTATTATTCTTAAAACTAGTTCTTTTTATCCTTAATTAAATTTACACTTCTACTAAAATTTCTACAGGTGACTTCTAAAATCAATTTCTACTGAATTGTAGCTATCACCCTAAGAACACAATATGGTGGTCAATACTATCATCTCCCTATACCAAATGGTGACTCCCATTTAGTGGTCATTATATTCCATATCATTGAAAAAAATTACAACTTCTATATACTAGTCACTATATATAATTATTTTTATTGAATTTATAAATAATAAACATAAAAACTAGTATTTAAGGAATGAAATAATCTAAAATTTGGAAATTTAATAAATGTATACAAAAAAATCATATCATAACTAAAAATAGAATAAATTAAAAGTTAAATATATTAAAATAAAAATTGATAATTAGGATCCATTATATTTTTAAAATTTATAAGGTAAGACAATAAACAATCATTCTGTCGTAAATTTTTTTGGAATTTGACACTTGTTTTTATTATTTTTTAATCTAAAACTAATTTACAGTAATTTTGAGAATTACTCACATTAGATTGATCTCCAATTTATTATTACATGTATAGAATAATTCAATGATAAAATTTTTATGATTTAACATCAATTTATGGTTGTTTTACAGGTTTTGACCATTACATGCACATTTTACATTTTTAAACTACTAAAAGTGAACTTTTAGTCATATTAAGAAAATAAAAACTAGAATTAATATGTATTATATTCTTATAATTAAAAAAGATAAATCAGTGATAATTTCCATAAGATTCCATTAAAATATGATGTCATTTTCTTAGGTTTGACATCATGACAAAAAAATTTAATGTTTGATCTCTTTAAAAACTACTTATTTAGTTATTATAAGCACAAAACACATTAAATTGATGTGAATTATTTTTGGACTTTTTAGGAAAAATTGAAATATATTTTTCATATGAGATCACATCAATTTGTGTTTTTTACATGGTTTTGACTATTATGTGCATGTTTTATAGTTTTGAAACACTAAAAGTGAATTTCTTGTGATCCTAAGAACAAAAAAACTCAAATTTTTGTGTTTTATATTCCCATATTTCAAATATTAATTAATGGTAATTTTTCAAATATTTCATGGAAATTCATGTTATTTTCCTTGGTTTTGAACCATGATGCACATTTTAAAATATTTTTTTATAATTTAAAATAGCTTATTTAATCATTCTAAGTGTACTACATAACAGATTGATGTACCACATGTTCAAAAATTTCAAAAATAATCCAAAGATATTATTCTTATGATTTCAAATTAATTGGTAGTATTTTTTTATATTTTAACAGTTAATAATATTTTTTAAATTTTCGAAACATGAAATGTGTGTTTTTTTATTAGTTCAAGAAACAACTAAGATTTGTGTGGCATATATTATTACATTCTAAAAATTCAATAAACTTAGAAAACTACATGACATATTGACATCCTGTCTATTAATACATGTAAAAACTAAATATAATGTCATTTTACTATGATTTCATTCAAATTCATGGCCATGTTCTTGATTTTGATTGTTATACACACATTTTAGAATTTTAAACCAATAAAAGAGATTTTTTTGTTATCTCATTAAATCAAAATCATGAATTAACATTGAGTTAGTTCCGATATTTCAAAATTTATTTATCATCCATTTTCATAATATTTCACCCAAATCCAAGATCATTTTATCTATTTTGACCTATGATGCATATTTTTTAAGACATGAATATATATAAAACAATTTATTTTGTAATTCCAAGCACACCACAAGGAATAATGATTTGATTCCTATTTAGAAATGTCAAAAATTATTCAAATATCATCTTTTTATTATATCAAATCAATTCATAGTCATTTTATATTATTTTAAAGCTCGATGAATGTTTTTATAATTTTACAACACCGAAAGTGTGTCTTTTGGTCATTCTGAGAAAACCAAAATTTAGAATTATGTGGAATCTATTCCTACATTTTAGAAATAAATAAAAAATAATTTTCAAAATAATTTAGAATAATCATGGGTTGTTTTTCTAGTTTTAACACATTATACATGTTTTAAACACATTAATCTCATTAATATATAATTATTTATCCATTTTGAGCACACCAAATGTCAAATTGATGTAACATATATTCAAACATTATCAAATCATTCAAATATTTTTTTATGATTTCATATCTATTTGGGTTTTTGGGGTGTTTACAATTACAAACTTTCTATAATGTTTTAAAACACTAAAATTATGCTTTTATTCAAACTAACGAAACTACAACTCAAATTAATTTGACATTAGTTCATACATTTTTAAAATAATTAATAAATATCTATTTTAATATTTTATAAACAAATGAAGGGTTTTTTTTGTTTTAACCCCATGATGCATGTTTTTAAAGAATTTAATATCTTTAAAAAAAATTTATTTAGTTATTCTGTGTGAACCATGGGATTGGTTGACATGTTGTCTATTCAGAAACGTCAAAAATAATCCAAATATAGTTTTTATTTATTTACATATAACAACAGGCTTATTTTATTTTATTTATCCCTTTTAAACACATTTTATATGGATTAATTTTACATATAATTCATAATTCATTTGAAATTAGAATTATATTGTCTTGATAATTCAATCATTATTATAGATCAATTTAGTACCCTTTGTTGTGATCTCATTGTTTTGGTAGATAATCCATAAAATAATTTATATTTCAACACAAAAACATTGTACACAAATCTCAAAACACCTTCATTGGTATTCATAGTGCTACCATAGGGGAATTAAGGTCCTTGTGTCCTTTTTTATTGACTACAATATGAATTTTCTCAGTGTGAAATGATTATTTCTATTATTCTCACTATTATGAGTGTGGGGGGGATTGTCTATCATTCTTGAGATCATAATTGTGATTTTTTCTCAGTTTTGAGATAATTATCATGAGAGAAAATTTTCGCTCATTCATTTACCTATTTTTAAAAATGGTCAAAGTTAGAATATATATTTGTTGTTAAATATTTGATAATCACACTAAGGACCTTCAATAAATGTTATCTCTAATATATTATTCATTTCAAATAAGAGTAAAAGTAATAATATTATTAATATATTCAATGATATTAACTAACTCATGAGTATTTAAATATTATTTCTTAAATTAATTAATTAATATTTATTGGAATGATATTAAATGAAATATATCAATTCCATCTGGCCATTAACTCGCCGCATCAATCCTCTTTAACATTTATTGATCCCTAATAATTTTTTTTAAATAAATAATTAATATTATATTAGTCATTCGATAAATATATTAATATTATATTAACTAAATTTATGTATAATATTAATTTTAAAAATAACGTATCTAAATACATTTTTTTAAGAAATAAATAATTTTTTATTACATTGTGAATAATTAAAAAGATATAAAAAATAATATATGTTCACTAATAGGAAAATTATATTTATTTAATATTTAACACTAATAATTATTGATTGAATTTATGTAATTAAATTAACTGGAATTTTTTTTAAAAATGTTAGAAATAATATTCATTATTACTATTATGTTCAGAAAAACAAATGAACTGAGATTTTGTGAGGACTTATTTTATGACAATGTAGGAATTTCTTTAGTGGAATTAAGTGAACTTACCTAAAGATAAATATTAGTGTCTACCAACATGTCAAGACACTTATAGAGAAATAATTAAAATTTTCAATTATAAAAACCACATACAAACACATAGTTTATTATATAATCTATTTTTCTTGATATCCCATCGATAAGGATATGTACCTTGTTCCATCAACCTATATGATTTATTTAAAATTCTTTAACTCCTTGAAATAAAATATTGCATGAGCTACAATGGTCATGGATACAATTATATTATTCTATTTCAATAAATTTGTAACAAATATCATCTTCTATTGATTGGAATAGATAAATCATTTCTTGACGTTTTTAACAAATATCATCTCACATATAATGAACCCAACGTATCCCACCTCACTATGGTTATATCTCATCATGATTTTCATTAATTCATCAAATAATGTGATTCATGAAATTAATTAATGATAACCATAAGTATAAGGACCAATTCACATGTCCATCGAGAGGAATATCTCATGACATATATAACAAATTGATTTCATATTGGTGAGTATATCATTATAAATTCCTCTACATGATATTACCAAATGAAAATATTCATGATTAGAAGCTCAACCGCTTATGAGAATCTAACTCCTAATAGTCAAACCATCCTAAGTGTCATTTTAGATTAACCTTATCTAAAATATTTGAAATATGTTTGAAAATATTTCCATATAATTTCTCGTGTTTCATATAGTGGGGAACTGATATAACATTTCAATGTGTGAAATTATCTAATTAAAATATCATATTAATGTTATTAATAATAAAAATCATAATATGATATTATATTTATTAGTATTATGGACTTTTAATATTTATGTAATCAATATTACAATGTAATTTAGTTCTACAGAACTAGCTCTAATAGACTCCCAGATACACTTGTTCCATTTAATAATGGTATTGTTAACATTCACATGATAAACATGCTTATTTTAAAACATGGTTATATCTTTTGGTACTCTTATATTCTATTGTGGTTACACTTCTTACTATGAATTATCTCTTTTAAGAAAATCCCTCATGAGGTGATATCTCAATGTATTTTGATTGTTTCCTCTATATTTCTTGATATCCTAACTAATAATATAGTCATAAATTTTTCATAATTAATTTTATACTTTATTATATTGTTATAATTAGAAAATATTGAACAAATTTTTTCTAAACTATTTCTTAAGATGCATCAAAACCTCTAACGTACTCAGTCTGTGTCAATATAGAAATTGCTGGCTTAAGTAGGATTTTTTTTCTTATTTTCTAATCATTACTAGGATACTAGATTAAAATGATTCTAAGAAATACTATTTTTGGACACCCTTTATACATATAATTCCCATTTATATTATGGCCCAAAAAATCCAATTTTTTATTTTTTTATTACCATTACGCAGTTCTAACTACAACCCTTTGGATCTTTCTTAGTTTTGTTTAACATTTTACCACTATGCTTTATGCATGAGTAGTACATATAATGGAATATGATATACATTTGAAATTACTCTTAGGGATATGAAATTATATTTATCGTAATATTATCTTCCTATTATTTCACACATCAACATGGAAAGTTTTATTTCTATGTGACATAGGTGACAATTCAGTCATGAATTGTTCTATTTTCTATTTTTTTTAAAACATTTTCAAAGTATATAATTTTAATATAACTAGAAAATCCCATATATCTATGTCTATAGATATTTTTCTATAGAACATGGATTTATATTTTAATTCATTCTTGGAGAAATATATTTTCCTTAGTTTTTATTAACTGAATTACTAATCATTTTTTTCTATTTGTTATTAACATATCTATGTAATAAAACTATTGTTCTCCCAATAACCTCTCATAGACACATGGAACATTTTCAGTATTAATGAAAAAATTATGGATTTATTAAATGTACAATCTCTAATCATGGTTATTTTATTCAATTTATAAATGGATTTCTATATCTCATATATCTCATTATATTTCATTACTATAAACCACCCATTTTGATTGTGCCATTTGGACTTATTCGTTAATATTTTCTTGGAAAAAGTTATCTTGAATCAAATATTAATATATTGATCATAAAAATTTTCAATTACAATTTTAATTCAAATATATTATAGAATAATGACTATAGTATGTTTTCTCAATAACTATATTCTAGAAATCAATTGAACATTCAGAAAGCAATCAATCCTTATTGGAACCATCTTATACCATCTATGTCTTGTTTTTACTTGAATGTATAATGACCCAATATAAACATATCATTATTTTAAATCATCTAACTAAGATAAAAATTACATATCAATATAATTTCACAATCCCAATAATGTATGGTTGAGTGTCATTGATGATCAATTATATAATCAAGTTATTTTATGAAAATTATAAACAATTATACATAGTTGAGGCACACGAGAGTTCCTTCTATAATTTTTATAATTTATACTTATATTCATATCCTAAGGAGCAAAAACAGTTAAAGGAGTGATCTCAAATACTGAAAAAGTTAAATATTATTATCATGTTATAGATAATTAAATATTAAAAAAGCATGGAAGGGAGAATTTATTATTATCTAGAACATGGAGTAATAAGAGTTTTCCAAAAGTCATGATAGAAAATCATGTTATTTAAAATGAATAGACATGTACCACAGAATAAGATTTTTAGATAATCATGGAAACATGACATCAATAAATGATATCATAATTTCATAAAATCATAAATATTTGTCAAAATTTTATGCATGACATTATATGCATAATTCAGCAATAACTACTAAGACAATAAAAGAGGATTTAGTCCCCTAGTGGATAGGGTTCACTCCCTATTACCATAAAAATCCATCAACATAGTTTACAATGTCCCTTGGTAAATTGGGTTCACTCCCTATTCCATAAACATAGTGGGTAGAGTTCCATGGTTTATTGCGTTTACTCCACATTCCCATAAACATAGCCGACAAAGTCCCATGGTGGATTGAGATCACTCCCCAATACTTTTCATATTATGTCGTGAAATGGAAACATAACCCAATTAAATAGAGAACTATCAAGGTGCACCATTAATATTAATATAATTTACATCTATAAGTTTTAAAATAGAGTAAAATAAACCATACATAAATTAAATCTTGATAATAATCATTAGAAGAAATATATTTTCATAACATTGAATTAAGAAATAGGTGAAGGATATATAATAAGGATTTCCAAGAGGAGAATAAGTTAAATTATTTTGGATGATCATATTTAAAAAAAGTTCTTGAACAATGATTTCTAATGTAATTAATTTCATGAGAAATATTTGAGAAGAAATAATAAAAACAAGACACTTAGGAGATACTTCATGAAATGAGTAAAGGGTATTTTAAAGGAGGAAGAATTGTATTATTTTTCGTTAGAATAGAGTTGAAGCAAGAGTGTTATCCATAATATAATTATTATTTCAAATTCTATTCATGGTTATAAATATTTTATGGGGTTCCACTTGACATGAAATAAGACAAAGAGAATGTAACATATATAAGGCTTACTTAAAAGAAGGAATTGAGAAAGGATCATAAACATTATTATCCAAAAAAAGAAATCTATTTAGCTTGGAATATATGTAATTAATGTATATATTTATATATTTATATATTTATATATTTAATGTGGTTTAAATATATGATATGAATTTAGAGGAAATGGGGGAAGAGGATGCATAATTATAAAGTAATGAGGGTGGTTTAGATGATCCCTTTTTATGTTTTATTACACCTTTGGTGAAATACCACATTATAAAAATGGAAAGTAAAAAATTATTTTGACAAGAGGTGAAGGTAAATATGAATTTAACATGAGATAACTCATAACTAGGTTTATAAATATAATGGAAAACAATGGTTTCATAAAATATGTATAAGGAGGGAAAACCATCATTAAATATGATGAAAATTATTCTCAACAACGATATAATTTTTCATATTGAAATTCATCAAGATTAAATCTATGGAATAAATATACATTCCCCTCTTAGAGTAATATAATTTAAATGACAAAAATTATTAGGGTATAAGAAACCATTCTTTGATAAAATAAGTTCAAGAATACACATTATAAGTCATGAAATGGTGTTGAGATAAAAAGACCATTATAAATTTGGTGCCTTCTAAATAAAAATTTCATTAAAGATTGAGTGTGCGATAAATTTTTAAATTAATAAAAATTAATGAGATGTATGAAAAAAATAAATTCATATAAAATATATTCACAAAAAATTAAAAAAGTGGTGAATATAAATCATATATCAATGATGAAAAATTGAGATTCTAAAACCCTTACCTTGTGTCCTGATTTATTCTACATGTGTACCTGATAACCTGAAAAATTAAATTATGTTTATTAAAAAATTTAAAAAGATTTTTTATTATAAATTTCTTTTTCTAAGATTTATTTATTTTAAATTATATTTATTTATTAAATAGTGTTCTCATATGTTTGCTACTTGAGGTGGTTCAAATAATTTCAATGAAACATCATCAATATATTGTCTGTGTTCCAAAGTGTTTTAAAATAGCTTCATAATGATAGGAATTTTATATTTTTATGAATTTTTTCATTCTATTTTTTAAAAAAATTATATACATTCATTTGTTTTTCAAATATGGACTCAAATTAAGAAGTTTCCATGATAAGTATATTTATGTAGGACAATATTAGTACTTTTTATTGTTAATACAACTTATACGATGTCCAATATTATCATTATATAATATTAGTTGTGTCCTAAATATGATTTCTATACATTAAATTCATTTTTAATGTCATATATGTTTGGTAGTAATGTAAAAATGAAATATATTATTCCATGTAGGAGGTAGTCCTCATGTGCATTAAAAACACTCTCATTTTTCATAGAATGTGTGGGGGTATAAAAATAAAATTATTACAATTTCAGGATATAAATAATGTATTAATATTATTTTTCTAAATAAATAACTCTTTTTTAAAAACCCATACTTTCATCAAGGAAAAGATAATTTGTTTTTAAATTTGAATCTTTTGATTATGGAAGTTCCTAGGGTCATTTATGACTTGATCAGATCCCAAAGTTACAGAGAAATAGGAAAAAAATTACACCACATAGTTTGGTGAAATCATGTCTTCCAACACACACTTTTTTTCTAAAATATTGTGATTCCAAACAAGGACAACTATGGATTTCATAGTTTGTTCGAAACTGTGCAACCCAAGACACATTACAGTGCGAAGATAATGGTTTTTGGGATAGTGAAATTTTTATATTTTAAAAATGGTTTTCAAATCATGCACCTAAATCGTGCACCGCCTTATTTTTGGGTGAAATTAATTTTTTACCACTCATTTAACTTAATACCTCATTTCCAATTCTACTCACTTTTTTAGCAAACCAACACCCCTCTAATTCTCTCTTGAGCTCAAATATCTCCCCATCTAGGCATTGAAGTAACATATTCATCTAGTTTCTGATCCTTAATCTATTAGAAGCATTGGATCTATCTTAGGCACTGGAAAATTTCTCAATCTCTTCCAACTTACTCTAAATCAACATCTGATATTGATATAGGATTCCTCTATGGCCTTGACGTATGTGGTCACATAATCTTCCATTTTATTCATTTGTCTATTACTTATTCCATTGTGTAACACCCTGAGATTCTATGAGTTATATTTTTTGAATTTATCTAATATTTTTGATATTTTTCACATCACACAACATAGAATATATATTGTTTTATTATATCAAATCACTAATTTGATATGAAAATATTAACATCCCTCATTTATTCATTTACTAAAGGCAACACCAATGTGGCATCTATTAGATGCAACAATTTGTTTTTGTGATACAACACTTTATTATTATATTATTTAAAATAAGATAGTTATAACATAACCATTAAACATAGTAATATGAATAGTAATTAATTAATTTTTAATCTTATTTTCAATTTTTTAATGTTAATAAAACATATTTAAAATCAAATGTATAATTTTTCGTAATGTCTTTATATGTTTTGTAATGCTATTTTATAAAAGGAACTGCTTTTTTCTGTCCTGTGAAAAATAATGAAATTAATTTTAGATACTCTTAGAAATTGAATTTATTAAAATAAACATCATATTTGAATTTGGAATTTAAAAATTAACTTAGGTTTAATTCTTAGTATTTTTATGAGAGGCTTCATTTTTTGATGAATAGTGATAAATAGTGCATTTTATTTAAAAAATTCAATTTTTGTTTAAATAATTATTATACATTAAATTTATATTTAACGAAAATATAAATTAATTTTTAATATATTAATCCAATTTAGATAATTGGAATAATTTTTATATATAAATTAGATATAAAAACTTATTATACTTTTGAATGTTCTTTTTACTCGCCTTCTCGCCATGTCTGCAGGATTAACATTAAACATAATTTTCCCACTTATGTGAATTAAATTTCAAAAAAAAAAGACTTACATGGTCATAATAAGTATGATATTTAGATACTAATAAGATCAAATTATTTTTTGGATATTATGAATAGTCACTTAGAGAATTTTTTAAATTTACCACGGTTAAGAGTAAATCGGGTAATAAAAGGTAATAATAATATTATAATATTATAATATTATAAAATTACATTTAAAAATGTCCTCAATTAATTGGATAAGTGGTATTATATTAAAATATACCATATTATAAAATTATAACATTTTTAAGCATCTTGGCTAAGAATATAATATTTATTATATTTTATTTAAAAATATTTTAAAATTTTCATACCTATATTTTTAATTACTATGAAAATTTTTATGTAGGGTTATATAGAAAATAAATTTTACTATAAATAGTCATTTTAAATAAATAATGTTTATCTATATCATAATAATTTATTTATACCTTTTAGTGAAAATATAATTAACTTAATTTGTGAAATAATGATGTTGTAGTAATTGTTTAATTAATAAAATGATCAAATATATGATATTAAAACTATTAAAATAAATATAAATTTAATTAATGATGGTGATACAATACTTTTATAGGTGATTATGAAATTTTATGAGAGTCATAAATGTTTTTTTGAACATATCTTGATGTTGGATTTTATTTAAAGACAAAGTTGTGAATAGTTACTAAATTGAGACTAATGTTATTATATAGAAATAATATTTTATTAAATAAAATAAATTTATTAAAATATTAAATAATAAATAAATATTTTGATAAGGTATATAATTTTATAATGTTTCCATTTATGGAATATTTACTCTATATAAGCAATTATTTATAACATCTTAATATTTAAAATGTTGTTACCATAATTAAAATTAGAATAGATTAATTATGGGTAAATCAAAATATTAAGGTTTATAATAAAAAACAAGTCTAATTATTTTTTTATGAATATGATTCGAACATTATAACCCTAATATTTAATTATAGTTGTTTAATGGACACTAGTCCATGAAAATAAGTTATATGTTATTTAAATTCATGGACATTTAAAAAATGTCATTCTCTTGTATTTAATATATTTAATGGGTCCATATATGGTAAAAATAAAAATATGAACATATATAAATGACTATATTGATAATAATTAAATTAATATCATTATAAAATTTTATTTTTAATTTTTATAAAATATCTAATTACTATATATTCCACTTAAATGTTAAAACAATATTTATTTAATTTAAAAAAAATTGTTTTTAATAAAATAAATATTGATACATTTTGGATTAATTAAAGTGTATAAATAATATTATATACCTATAAGATATATTATATATTTTTAAAACCATTATATTCAAATTATCACTTTTTTTATGTATTTAACACCTAATTAAATTTATAACATCGAAATTGAAAATAATGACATTTTGTTGAATTAATATATTACAAAATTATTTAAAAATAAAAAGATGATAAATAAGAAAAATTGGAATATTGTTTTGTCTAAAATTTCACATCTCATTCATTTATATATCATTTTGATGTTTTTGGCTCTTGAATATCCATATTAGATTTTAATATTGTGGAGATTTCTAAAATTTCCTCTCACCTCAATTATAAAAGGGAACCTCCTCCCTCATTTCCTCATACCACATTGAACCATAAATATCAATAAAATACTAAAAATATATCTTCTAAACTTACCTAGTAACATTATAGAGGTTTCAGTCTTATCAAAAGACCAACTATAGTGTCCATAAGAGGAGATCTATAGGGAGTTAGTCTAAGAATAGTTAATCTACATACCGACTCTTTCAAAATTGTGTCTTCTTAGAGTTTATATTAATGTTTTGATGCCATTATAAAGTACTAAATCAATTAGAAAATATATTATGAGATTTTATTATTATTATTTTTTAATGACCATCTTCCACCTTTTATTCATTCTATGAAAAATGAAAGTACCATGCGTGTGTACGTATGACTTACTGTATACAAGTCGTGGTGTAATCTATTTTTCATCTCCACATTAATTGGAAAACAATAATGATGGAAATAATAATTATATATTATTAATATAACATTAAATTTAGTCTGGATTAAAATACCATCAACTTCCATACTTTTTCAATTAAGTGAATGATATTGTCGGTCATGTGTATGTACAACCTTCCATCTCAAAGATGCGATGAGATTCATCTTCCTAATTAACCATTTAAAGAATGATTATAGAAAAGTATATAATGAATAAATATGAAATCTATTTAATAATAATTATAATGTAATAGTATTTATATTTACATATAATTCTTTTAACTTCTTCTATTCAGTATGATAAGAAAACAGAAACAACATTCTTGTTTACATACGACTTACCATCTCCATGAATAATGTATTACATTTCATATATCTATATTTTATATATATTTATATAATAAATATATAATACCCATAGATAATTTTTTAAATTATGGAATAAATTAAATCATGATCTCTGTAATATGATCAAGAATAAAAAGTCAAAACATGTACGATAAACAAAACAGTTATTACCCAAAACGTTTCATTAACATGGAATTTATAATGAACAAGTGTTATAATGTCATAAATAAATTATATATGATATAATAAATATTATTATTATTCTTTTATAAGTTAATAATATGATTAAAACCACTATAAATGAGTTTCTGACATGTATGGAGGGATTCAGATATAAGGCAAGTGTAAATTTCACAATCTCATTATTATCTGAGATTATTTATATGTAAGTATTTGATGTGGTATATTAAATTTACACATTAATGTTTCTTAAAAATTTATTTTTAATATTATTATAAAATTTATTATAAATATTTTTACCTAGGTATGAATATTTAATAAATGGTTTGAAATGGATCTATTTTTTCATTTTCAAAACAATGTACTTTGTAACATTTCCGAAAAAAAGTATTAAAGGAATGTTTTTTTAACATATATTACATGAATGTATTTTTGCTCTTTCTTGACACCTTAATTATTATAAGATTCCTCTACCACCATAAAATTTTATTTTCAAATAAATCATTTATTTAAAATTGTGTGTTATTTAAAAAATATCTTTTTTCAACGAAGAAATGATATTTTCTTGAAGAATTGTTTCCAAGTGATATCTCAAAAATAGTTTCCATAAAAAATGACATTATTGGATGTTAATTATGTTTTATTAGGGATATTATTCAATGTTTCCATTATTTTTTTTATGAATGGTTTATGTTTATGAGGTATTGATATTTATGAAACCCATTTCTTTTCCCTGGGTTTTACTATGATTGTATGATATTTGTAAAACCCAATCAATTCATGGGGTTATGATATGAAAAATGATTTATGTTCTTATTTAATAAACATGTATGATTTGATTATGAGATGGGTGGTACTTATATCTCCCTCCAATCCATTGGGTAAAGATTTTTATCTCATCAGATTGACCCAATGGACATTGTCTACTAAGACGGTCTTGTGAGTAAACCTTGACTACTAATACGGTTATGAGTGTGAATCATGACAACCAAGATGGTTATGGGAGTGAACCATGATAAACAAGATATTATCTGGAGTGAACCCATGTAACTAATAGGTCATTATAAGTGATGCATTGAATACTATATAAATTATTTTATATGCTTATGTGTCTTACACAAATTCCATATCTTATTTTTATGTTATGATTTAGGAGATTATGTTTTTTATTTCCTTGTGATTCATTACTTATGAAAATCCAATATTTATGCCATGATTACTATTTATGATCATGGAAACTCAAGTTATGATCTTATATTATCATGATCATGTTCTCATACCCTTATGATCATAATTATGTTTACATGTCTCCCTTGTTTACCCTTACATGACATCCGATCTTACCCTTTTTATTATGTTTTCATTTCCATATGTTGTAAAGAATTATTTTATTTATGGGTACTAGTAAGATTTTTATTGGAGATGTTTAAGATATTTCACCAAATTAGAAGAATGTGATCCATGTTTCCAAAGGCACTAAACTAATATAGTCTTTTGGAACGTGTTTGTGTAATGTATTATTTATTCTGAAAAAGTGATATAATTCTAATATATTAAAAGTGAGGGTCTCTATAGTTGGTATCAAAATACAATGATTAGCCAAACTTTGGAAACTAGATGTGACATATTTATTTAAATCCCTAGATATATTTATAAGGATATGTCTTTGGATGTCCCGAAGGATAAGTCTAAGTATACATGATAATCCTAGAAGTTTGGTAACTATCATGGCAAACCTAGGATTAAACCTAATATGATATATATTAAATTTATTTAACCTTTATTATGTGGTATTCCTTTAAGATAAATTTTTCTCACACTATGATTCTTGGTTTAAGTCAATGGAGAGATATTGAAGGAACATGGTTAATATTGAATGTCTCTATTGTAGAAATTATTATAATTATGAAAACCAATTTCCTAAATGGAAATATCATGAATACAATTTGGATGGTGATTCAAGTAATCTTTATATTATTGAAGATAAATAGATCATGATGGAAATGTGAAAGGTATGGGATGATAGAACCATTTTTTTACATTTAACAGAAGAATAATGATTAAATTGAGGTTTAGGAACCTTATTAAATGATTCATATTTCATATTTAAGGATAGAATAAAAAGATGAAGACTAAGTAATTGTTTACGTAAAATGTTGGATGATTTAAGTGTATATGTTTTGGGAATTCATGAATTATGTAATAAAAATCATGAAATATATAAGTATTTTAAATATATGTATTTAATAAGGATAAAAAATATATGTTGAATGAAGATGAAGACATAAAAAATGATTTAAGGGAATGGTGATATTTTTATTAAGGGAAAGTTAGACCATAATACATTCTTTATGATAAGATAATTATGTTTGGATAATGATATGTTGAATATGATTAATTGGACGATACATGTTACCTTGGAACTGAGTGATGATTTGTTGATAAGTATGTTATGCTATCATGGACGAAGTTTTAAACTTTATGGACCTACATAATATATCAAATAATCATTAAAAAAATCAAACAAGCACGTTTTCAACAAGGATATATGGTAATTTAGGTTATTGACACATTTCAAGAGAATATTTGATAAAGGTAATCATAAGTTTTTATTACGACAACGAAGAGCTAAATTATGATATATGGGGTATAAATGAAAAGTTGATTCAATATACTTATTTCTAAATTTGTATTTTAAGAAGGATTATAAGGTTATCAATTGATGGAAATGATAACTTAAAACCCAGATGATGTTTTTGAGATTAATGTTTTTTCTCACCATATGTGGATTTATGTGTATTTGATAACTTTTTTAACCTTTTCTTATAATTGCATATAATTATTTTTAGGGATCTCATGATCCATTAGTACATCAGGAAATAAAATCATACCTCTATTTCAGGGATTAAGATATAAAATCAAAATAAATCAAGGAATGATAATTGGTTATATTTTGATAAAATCAACCAAGTATATCTTCTCTTGAAAATAATTCAATATTAGAAAAATAATCGTGATGTAAAAGGTTGCCTTGTTATAATCATTATTGATGATATCAATTAAATATTTCCCAAATAATTAGTTTAAGGATTATTGATTATTAAATTTTTCTAGATCACCCACTTTATAGTGATTAGTAATCTTTATAAATCCCAATGATTATTTACACTTTTCCTCTATGCACAAGTAATCACCTATGTTATTCTATGTAAAGACCATGTTATGATTTACTTTGCGTAATAGTTATTTTCAAACAATTAAATTTTAAAAAGATGTTTTGGAATTATTTTTTACATATTTCATTTTTAGGAAATAAACATTCAAGTATTAAATATTTGATAACCCAAATGAATTTTTAGGGAGAAATTCATTTTAAGGGGAGTATAATGTAACACCATGAGATTTTGTGAATTAATTTTTCGGAATTAATTTAATCTTTTCAATATTTTTTACATCAAAAAAACTAAATAAATATTTTTATTATATAAAACAACAAGATTTAGATAACTTTATACACGAAACCAATTTATTCTTACGCAACATGCAACACCGACTTGGCTTGCATTACACGCAACACTAAGTTTTTGCGAACCAATACTTTATTATTAAATTATTTTAAACGAGAGTGTTATAACATTTCCATTAAAAATAGTAATATGAATAGGAATTATTAATTTTTAAATAATATTTATATTTCTTTCACATAAATAAGACACATTTGAAATTAAAAATAAAATTATTCTTAATGTCTTTATATGTTTAGAAAAACTATTTTCTTAAAGGAACTTCTTTTTATGTTATTATATGAACAATAATAAAATTATTTTTACATGCTAATAGAAATTTAATTTCACAAATTAAGAATCTTTTTTTTTAATTTTTAATTTTAAATGTAACATAGTGTGAATTTTTATTATTTTTCGGAGAAGTTTCAATTTTTGATGAATAGTTAAAAATACCACATTGTAGATAAAAGTAAATTTTTTTGTTCAAAAAATTATGATACATTAAATTTATTTTTAAAGTAAAATTATATATACTATAGTAATATTAATTCATTTTATTTCATAGGAATATTTTTTATATTGAAATTAGATATATAAACTTATTGAACATTTGAAAGTTCTTTTTACTGGCCTTCTCGCCACATATGTGCGATTTAAATTATCCTTAATTTTTCCACTTATGTGAATTTATATTCAAAAAATA
The DNA here is from genome assembly GCA_963277665.1 of Viscum album. Classification (NCBI taxonomy): domain Eukaryota; kingdom Viridiplantae; phylum Streptophyta; class Magnoliopsida; order Santalales; family Viscaceae; genus Viscum; species Viscum album. Next base: position 1,685,372,929 of record OY728147.1, on the reverse strand, counting down.
TACATACAATTTTTTAATAAGTTTTATATTATGATTATAACAGGATTAAATTAATTTTCAGATTATATGAATTTTAACTTTAGTAATTTGTTTCATTTACCAATGTTAAGAGTAAATCTAGTAATTAAAGGAAAAAATAATATTAAAATATTATAAAATTACTTTAAAAACTATATTTATTTAATTGGATAAGTGGTATTCGACTAAAATAAACACTGGTTAGAAATTATTACCTTTTTAAGAAACTTGGTACGAATATGACATATATTATATTTTATTTAAAGAAAATTTAAAAATGTCATATACATATTTTTAATAACAATAAAATTTTTAATATATAGTTATATAGATGATAAATTTCACAAAAAAGAGTCGTTTTATTTCTAAAATGTTTATACACATCATCATAATTTATTTATAATTTTTAGTGATAAAATAATTCACATAAATGGTGAAACAATGATGATGCAAAAAATTTATATTAATAAAAGGATAAAATAAATATTTTTAAATATAATAAAATAAATATTATTTGAATTAATTAAGGTGATAAACATATTTTATAAGTGACTATGATGTGTTGTGAGTGTCTTAAATGATATTGTTTGAAATTTTCTTACTATTTTGATTTTATTTAAAGACACAGTTGATAATTGTTTCAAAATTGAAACTAATGATATTTGATAGAAATAATATATTTATAAATTAATTTAAAATCACAAAAATATTTTAAAAATATAAATAGATTAGTATAAGATTTAAAATCCCATAATTTTTCAATTTATATAGAATTATCCCTATATAATTATTAATTTATGACCTCTTAATATTTAAAATGTTGTTACCAAAATTAAAATTAAAATAGATTATTTAAGGATAAATAAAATTTATAAGGTTTAAAATAAAATGAAAATTTGTGAAATTTTTTTTGGATGAATATTATTAGACCATCATCACCTTAATATTTTAATGGATTTTTTAATGGACACTAGTCCATGGAAATACATTATATATTATATAAATTCAAGGATAGTTAAAAAAAATATCACTCCCTTGTATTTAATATCTTTTATATGTCCACATAGGGAAAAAAATCTATAAACGTATCCAAATGATTATTTTGAAAACATTGAAATTAAGGAAATTAAAAAAAATTATTTTTAATTTTTAAAAATTATATATTTACCTTATATGCTTCTTCAATGTTTGAATTATATTTATTTAATTAAAAGAAAAATAAAATAATTGATTTAAATAATATCAATTTTGATATATTTTGGATTAATTAAATTTTATAACAAATTTTATAGATATATAATATATATTAGAGATGTGTGAAACCATTATATTAGAATTACCACTGTGTCTTGATATATTTAAATACAAATTAAATGAATATTATCAAATTTGAAAATAAATGATATTTTATTTAATTAATATATTCTTAAATTATTTAAAAAACACAAAAGTATTAAGTAATCATAAATGGGATGTTATATAGTCTAAAATGTCACACCCCATTAATTTATATCTCATTTGTTATTTTTGGATCTAGTATAACCTTATTATATTTTAATATTTTGAGGACTTCAAAAAGTGCCCCTCAACTCAATTATAAAAGGGAACCTCCTCCCTCAATTACTAACACCACATTGAGTCATACATGTCATAAAATCCCTGTCTATTCACCTGATAATGTTCTCTATTAAAATTATATAGGTTATGCACTTCTTAAAAGACAAACTCTAGTGTCTCAATTAAGAGATCTTGGGGAAGATCATTGAAGAAAATGTAATATCCTTACCAAGTCTTTCAAAATTGTTTCTTTTACTACTTAATATTCATTAGTTTACTCCATTATAAATTAATAAACCCATTAAAAAATATATTTTGAGATGTTATTATGATTATGAAATAACCATATTACACCTTTTATTCATCCGATGAAAAACCAAAGTACCATGTGTGTGTGTGTCTGACTTACAGTCTTCACGCTATAGTGTAATCTATTTTTCATACCCACTTAACATGGATGAGTATAATGAGGGAAATAATAATTATATATGATTATTCTAATACTATATATATTCTAGAACAAAATATATACCATACACATCCTTACTTTTTCAACTCAGGAAATGATATTGTTGATCGTGTATAAGTACGACCAAACATCTCCACGGCACGATGAGATTCATCTTCCATGTTAAACATATCAAGAATGATTAAAAAAAGTATATAATGAATAAATATGAATTATATTACATAATAATTCTGACAAAATAATATATATATATATATACATATATATTTCATTTACCTTCTTCCATTCAGTACAATAAGAAAACATAAACAATGCTCATGCATACATACGAATTACCATCTCCATGAACAATGTTTTCCATTTCATATATATATATTTTATATATATTTATATAATTAATATATATTAACTATAAATCATGTTTTTAATTCATTAAGTAATTAAATAATGATCTAAGAAATAGGATCAAGAATAACAAGTCAAAACAGGTATGATAAATAAAGCAGTTATTACCCAAAACATTACATTAACATGGAATTGTTAATAAAAAGGTAATATAATGTCATAAATGAATCATATATGACATCATAAATATTATTATTATTATGGAATAAGTTTATAATATGTTTAAAACCATTGTACAAGAGTTTTACACATGTCTGGAGGGAATCGTACTTAAGGCAAGGGTTAATTTCATAATTTCATTATTATCTAATATTGTTTATACATAACTATTTGATGGAGTATATTTATCTTATATATCCATATTTCATAAAAATGTAATTTTTTTATCATTATAAAATTTATTACAGTAATTTTCACCCGTTGAAGACTTTTTATTAAATAGTTGGAAAGGGATCTTTTTTGTTATTTAAAATATGCACTTTTTAGGTTTTCTGAAAAAAGTAAGAAAGTTATGTTTTCTTAAAAATATATGGAATGAATGAATTTTTGAAATTTCATGAAAAATTAATTATTTGAAGGTTCTTTTACAATATTAAAAGTCTATTTTCCAAGAAAATGTTTTCAAATATAAAATTATATTTTTCTCAATAATTATTTTCAAGTGATCTCTCAATATTATTTTCCATTTAATATAACATTATTTGATGTTACTTATGTTTTACTAAGGATATGAACAAACATTTCTGTTATTTTTGTTTCTATGAGTGATTTATGTTAATTATGGAATTATATTTATAAAACCCATTTCATTTCCATTATTTTGGTTATAATTTCATGATGTTTATAAAACCCATTTCATTCTATGAGTTCTGATATGATAAATGATTTATGTTCTTATGGAAGACATATGTTTGATTTAATTATGAGATGGGTGTAACCTATATCTCCATATAATTCATTCGGTAGATATTTATATCTCGTGAGATACAAATAAAGTACCTTGTCCACTAATATAGAATTTGGAGTTAACCTTGATTAATAGTATGGTCATGGGTGTGAACCATAAAAACCTAGATGGTTATAGGAGTGAACCATGAATACCAAGATTGTATAGAGAGTGAAGAAATGATTATAATATAGCCTTGTATGTGATTCATTAACTTCTATTAAAATAAATTTTTATGCTTATGTGTCCGTCATAAATTCCATATCTTATTCTAATATTATGATTTCATGGATTATGTTATTTGTTTCGTTATGATTCATGACTTATGAACTACCAATATTTATTCCATGATTCCTATTTATGATCACTGAAATTCAAGGTATGATATTCGGTTTTCATGATCATGTTATCACAACCTTATTCTCATGAATATGTTTACATATCTCCCTTGTTTTCCCTTATTGAGCATCTGATCCCTCCCTTTTTCTTATGTTTTCTTTGTCTACGGTTAAAAAGAATGGTTTTATTTAGTGGTACTAAAGGGGAATTCCATTATGGGAGATTTTGAAGATCTTCTAGAAAAATAGATGAATGTGATCCATGTTTCCAAAGGAACTAAAATAATATGGTATTTTATCTTGTTTTTTTGTAATGTTTTAATAATTTTGTAAAAGGGATGTAATGTTAATGTATGAAAAGTGAGGGTAACTGTTCATTGTTCCTCATACCAAATTTTGTGGGAAAATGTTTTATACTAACTCATTTATATCAATTTGACCCTTGAATCTTAATTCATTATTATTTTATAATGTTTCGTGGTTTATAAAAGAGTTAACTCATTTCTAGGAACCCCATGGGGGTGCCAAATAGATTTGGCCGTTTTTGGCTAAATATTTTTATGCATTGTTCACCTCCTACGTGTTTGACTTATCTTTTAAATAGAATTACCCCCATACTATGAAAATTTATTTGAAAAAATGGAACCTTTCTTATGTTTGACCATCATGTATTTGGAATTTACCATATTGTAAATTCCCTTAACAACCATGTCTACTTTTGAAAGTCCTATTATGCCTTATAAATTATATTTACATGATTTTTGGAATTGAATGGAATCACATAGGTACAATTTATGTTATTACTTTATTGTGTTAAATGTGTTTATTAAGTGTAATGGTTGATATATAATGTTCTCCTTTCTCTATTCAAACCAAATGGTTTTATAGAATATATTATCGATGAAGGTTTTCATTACCTACATGAAATGATTGTTTTAAAATGGTTATTGCATTTATTAAAAGGTGGAAAGGCCATGAAAAATGTAAATTCCCTTATCAATTACTATAATTGAACAATTGTGCCTTATTTATATATATATGGGATTTATAAATAAGATTCATGAAAAATTTATCATTATGAATTATATTATACATGACATGCATTGATATAGGTTTTGTATTGTGGTAAGGGGTGTTGAGCATGGTGAAATATCACACTTATGTACACCGAGTGTTGGGTATGGCATCTCACACTAATGATATTATATGGGTGTTTAGATTTACAGACCATTTCCCGTTCCAAGAGTAATGACATGATGGATCACTCACTATCGTGAGAGTCATGCATGAAGTCTCACACTCTTCTTGGGATGCACCCAATTGTTTGTGCTTGTAGTATTCTTAGACTGGTCGTAGATGAATGTGTTTTGCCACATTCCTTCCAACACTAGTATTCAAGGTATATGTCTTCTTACATCTGCATGTACATTGTTCATATAAGTGGATGAAATATATTTAATATATATATATATATATATATATTACTAATATATGTATATATATAGTGACCCTTCATGCCTTCTAATCCATCCATGAGTTGTAGAAGGTTGACCTACTAGATGTCCTATAGGAACCAGAGTTGGATGATTATTTATTAAAAAATTATTTTAATATTCCTCTTATACCTACACATGGTTTAGTTACGAGCACTTCTTGGATTACATGTAGACACCATTTGTGGTGGCCTACTAAAATTTTAATCTAACACCCTAATTAGGATGCCTCTGGTACAAGATAAGTCTATATATGTATAGGTATAGATATGAGAATGAACAATTCTTCAGCTTATTAATATGCCTTTTCTTGAAGGCCGAGCCTAGGAGAAGAGGACTAGGCATATGCTTGAGATGATTATGGATCTATTTTTGACATTTTTGTATTTTAACTTTCGTATAGCATGATAGTATCTATTTGACCTTTTTACCCCTTTTTATTATCAAAATTTCCTTGAATCCATTTATCAAAAACATCATATTGGATTTTTTGGATATTTATTCAGTTGTTCTTTTTATTTTTTCTTCCAAAAAATTCGGTTATATCAGTTATATTGTTTTTCTTATAATGCATTATAATTTAGTTTTTTTATATTATGCCTCCTCTATTGAATGTTATCTTTTGTATATACAATGACACTATAACATGATGGAATATTCTCTCCATTGTACCACCATTACACCGTGGATTCTAGTCAGAAGCCTCTGGAAGATGAGGAGGTGTGATTGAGGCCATGTGACCCACTTACTCAAGACATGGGTAAATGGATCACAGGATAGAAAATTAAATCGTGGTATTAGAGGGCTTCCTTTAATGTTGAATATTTATAAATAATATAATGGATATTGGGAATTCTTGGATGATAGTCATAATCCATGCTTGGGTGTCACAAACCCATGTTATTAATGAAGTTTGAGTATCGTGAATTATATTATTTGTTCTATTTTTTCCTATTACTATTGATATAATTTCCACATTGGGTGACTCAAATGATGTGTTTTTGTTATTATTATTGTTATGATTGATGGTTTATTTCATCCTTGGCTCGATGATATGTGGTAATGGATAATTGTTAGGTGCATCATTATTAGGAAGAATAGGAATAATATGAAATGAATCTTTCAATGTCTCTTCTCTTTTTAGTGTGAATTTTACTATTTCTTACTGATAATGTCTTGAATATATATTTAATTATGCTGAAACACCTTATTGGGATTGGAAAACATAATTTATTCATAAAATGTATGACTTATCCTAAGATCGTTTTCCTGAATAGGTTAAAAAATATAACTTAAGTAGTCAGTTATGGAATGTTGAGCCACGATCCAATTTTCACATTGGATGAAACATGTTATGGTGTGTGGTGAATGGATATCATAGTTTGGTTCATATGGAGTATGGGCCCTTATTGATCGAAAGTGGTATGCCATATAATTCAACAATTTTAAGTAATTTATATAATTAAAAAAGAAAAAATTCAAAATGAATTTGTCACCTAAAGTGAAATTGGTCATCCTATACATGTGAAACCAATAATTAGACCCTAACCTAGACCTATTAGAAGTTAGTGCAGTATATATAATGTATTTATGGTTAGTTATGGTCTCATCTACCATCAAGACCTGACTTTTTGTAGTGAGAAGAGAGGCATGGTTGTTTATATCAGAACGCTTTACCCCTATATTCATTTCTTATATGAAATATTCTAAATTGATTACATCTATTTTGAGGGAATCATTTGGTATTGTAGTATCATTCTTAAACATAATCCTCCTATCATACTCCATGAAGGTGGTGATGACCATACACTTGAGGTGGCAGGCCTTGAGTTTCCTGTGATTCCCCCTATATTTCCTCCTATAGAGCCTCTTCATATACTAGATATGTGAATTTATTCCTAGTTCCAAGAGGATTTTATATGTATTTTCTGGTCTATGCAAGGTGTCATTTAACATGCCCCTAGTTTTACAGAGTTGACTCCAGAATTTTAGTAGCAACATCCTCCCACCTTTTTAGGGGATATCAGGCCCCGTGTAGCAAAGTATTATCTCAAATAAATTCTATCTAAATTAAAAAATCTGGAGATGCCTATAGATAGAAGGTTCAAGCTTGTGACATATATGCTACATGACTCAACCATGTGGTTGTGGGATATAATTAACTAGGAATATCAGTATAGAGATATGATCTGTGTAGATTTATAGATGATCTTCTATTACTAATTTTTCCTTAGACTCTGAGGGGTGACTGAGATAAGGAATTCATGAAACTACAGTAGGGGAGAATGTCTATCATAGACTGTTCTACTTGTTTCATTGAGCTGCAGTGTTTAGCTCATACTTTGGTAGGTAAAATATCTTATAACCTCTAGATAATTCAAATATGGGATAGTTTATTCCATTTGGAATCAAGTTAGTTTGTTCATGTTGATGAATATTTATGAAATAATCATCTTGACCGTTATTACAGAGTGGAATCTGAGGGAAGCTAATGTCATGATTCGTGGTTATTTATTACCTAAAGAAGTAGTGGTTCTTATTATGGGTGCAAGCAACAGGTTGAGGTTTTTCAAGGGGGTGGCAGAATCCAATATCCCTATTTTGGAAGATTGTTGATTTATCACTAGTGTGGGAGTCCATGCCACACACCACATTATTTCTAGCATGATCCAGTAGAGTACATAGGCTGTGGAAGGATTTGACTTATCTATCATTTTTATAAGACATTTCTGATAGTTGATAATATGTGGGGATATATGTATACTCCCCAATCAGGTGTGGTTCTAAGAGAACCATGACATGTAGGCAACTGGAATACCACCAACCAATTAAGCTAAGGTGGAAGTCAAGGCAGAGGTGGTGAGACTTATGATTCTCAGAGCTAGCAGAACTAGATTTCTCAGGGAAGTCATGTTGTGAATCAAGGCCATGATACATGCTAGTTACATGAAATCCAGCCTACATAAGAGGAGTAGATATCCAAACCCTCTACAGTTCATGGTAGTATTCTAGTATCCTATATTTTAGTGTAACATTTATTTTACATAAGCATGTATCAATCTTTTATATCTGATACAATCACTAAGAGTATGTTCCTTGAGATCGATCACTTCTATGGTTTTATGGCTCTATAAACCCAGTTGGGTATACATTCTAAGGGCATTAAACATTATAAGAATATTACTCTTGATATAGACTGTTACCTTTTACTGTAGAATCTTTATATTTTAGACATGATTGGATTTGACATAATCATCAAGATAGATTGGTTAGTTCCATATAGAGCCCATATTTTTTATATTTTTAGAGGATTACTTTTACATGTACATAGGGTATTAGGAAGATGCATAAGGGAGAATGGTATATAACTATGACTTAGGTAAGACCAGAGGAGCATATGCTGGGTAATGTGAAAGCTCAAATCGCCAGCCTTTCCATTAATGGCATGGGATTACGGCCTACTATTTTACCTTATGTAGTGGCATATTTCCGGGATATTTTTTTTGAAAACCTCTCTAACATATCTTCGATGAGGGTGGTGGGGTTTACCACTAATATAGTACCAAGAGCAGTAATGAATACCATTACTCATTATAGGAGTGAACCTAAGAATAATACGAGACTCTAGAAGAAATTGTAGGATATTGAGTCTAAAGGATTCATACAACCCATAAATTCCCCTTGGGGTTCACAAGTCCTTTTCACTAGGAATGAAGAAGGTAACCTTACAATCAACATGAATTACCTTCATTTGAATCAGCTTACAATAAAAAAATCTATAGCCACTTCCTACAATAGATGACCTCTTTTATTATCTCTGAAGAGAAAAGGTGTTTTCAAAGATAGATATGAGGTTGGGATATCATTTGGTGCATGTCAAAGATTAATATATACCTTGTACTAAATTCATAAGTAGGTATTGTCTTTATGAGTACCTGATTATATCGTTTAGACTCTTGAATTTACTTTCTATATTCATGGATCTTATGAGTGAGGTCTTTCACATGTATATAGATTCATTCATGGTAGACTTTGTTGAAGATATATTGGAGTAGTCTTTCTCCAGACACGACCGTGAAGCCTATCTTAAGATAACATTGAAAACACCTAGAGATAATTAAATCTATTCAAAACATAGTAAATTCCCCTTTTGGATTGACAATGTCCACTTCCTCGGTTATATGATCTTAAAACCAAGAGTTTTAGTATACTCAGATAAAGAGTGAGATAAGGTTTCTTGGGACTATCCCAATAATGGGTTTTACAATTGGAGTTTATTAGGTCCTTCTTAAAATTACATATGCTTTATCCAAAATTATTCATATATTACAGTGCTGTATATGGTCTTGACAAAGAAAGGAATAAAATATATATTTTCAAATGCTTGGGAAGTATCCTTTAAGGGGTTGAAGTGTCGTTTGAATTCATAACCAATATTGATTCTTTGAGATCTAGGTAGAATATGTACTTTTTAATGTGACACATTAGGTATTGGACTTGGAACTATTTTGATGTAGGATATGTGAGTCATTCCATATGTGTCTCATCTGCAGAGGCCTAACGAGAAAAAGTACATGATTATTGAACTTGATCTCACTGATGTAGTTAATGCTTTACATTTTTAGAGACACTATCTACATGTAGAGTGTTTTGTGGTATTCACTAATAAAAAAATTCTCAAGTACCTCTTTGCATAGTGTGATCTTAATCTAAGATAGCATAGGTGGGATGGGTACCAAAATTCATTTGATTTCAAGATTGACTACACACGTGGGAAGGGGAATGCAGGGGCCAATGATCTGAGCTGAAAAACTTAGACAAATGCATTTTAGGAATCCAGCAGAGAATGGATGTTTATGGACTTATTCTAAGAGATTCACATTGAGGTTCAGGTGGACCATGTTCAGAATTTTCTATAAGCCTTAAGAGTGAAGTGTACTATTTTTGAATGAAAATATATGAGGGAGTTATCTGATCCCAATGGCCTTGACCATAGGGATAACATTTTAGATGATGATACATATTCAGGTTTCAATGAGGATGGGGATGATACCTTATAGTTCAATGGTAATATATGTGTTTGAACAGGCCTGGGGGAGGAGCTGATGTTTTAATTCATTACCTCAGCTTGGGAGGGCCACCCTAGTGTCACTAAAATGTATTGAGATCTAGAACGCAAGTATTTTTGGCCTATTATGCAACAAAACTTTACCATATTCAACACCCATTGTACCACCTATCAATAGGTGAAGGATGAATATCAATGTCCTGTAGGGCTTTTACAGCTGTTGTCCATTCCCGAGTGGAAATGTGATGATGTTTCGATGGACTTATTGACTATTCCATTGATATCACCTAATGAAAAAAATAGTATTTTTATAGATTTTTCTGATGTACGTAACACAATTCCTACCTTTATGAGATATCATCTTAGTATATGGGCTAGGAAGGATATGTGTTAGAGAGGTTGTACATCTTCATGGATCTTCTACATGTATCATTTCAATTTGAGACACACATTTCACAACACAATTATAGTATGGTTAACATAAGGCTTTAGGTATAAAGGTGATTCTAAGTATGAAATTTCACCCACATACTGACAGAAAGACAAGTCATATGATTCATGTTATAGAAGACATAATCCATGTGTGTTTCCATAAATTTGTGGGTATCTATGAGAAAAATATTCCCCTCATTATGATTTATTATAATAAAATATTTCAAGATAATATTAAGATGGATCCTTATGAAACCTTATGTGGTAGGCCTTACTACTCACCTATGTGTCAACTAGTGGCAGGGGAGGAAATTAGGCTTAGACCATGTCTTGTTTAGGAGAGTACAAATCTTGTTTAATTGATCACAAAGTGCATGATTACATCTCAATCTAGACAATAGTCATATACCAACAGATGTCAGCGACCTATGGAGTTTGAAGTTGAAGACTGAGATTTATTGCAAGTCTCTCCGAGGCTAAGGAATAGATATATTCATAAGTACAGTATGCTCCCACAGATGTTTATTTGATCCTTTGAGGTTGTGAAACAGACCAGACTAGTGAATTACAAGTTGGAACGTACTCTTAGATATTGTTTTATGCATTATATCTTTCATGTATCCCAGCTTATCAGATATTATCTAGACCCAACAAATTTTTTTCATCCTGATGATGTAGAATTGGATGTATATGCTTCTTTCAAGGAGTATCCAGTGTGTATTGTGGATTAAATCATAAAGATACTCTGAGGTAGGTTATTTCCTTTCGTATTATTTATATGCTAGAATGAATGAGTATAGAATGAGGTATAGGAGTGGGAAGATGATATAAGATATCGGCAGCTTGAGCTATTCTCTGACAATACATCTTTACCCTCAGAAGGACCACATGGGGATGACTTTATTTTAGGAGTGGAGGTTATAATGAATTATATTTTCAGAAAGTAACAAATAATTTGTTTTTAAATTTAGATATTTTTTAACCATGGTAATGGTGTACTGTAGACTATGATAGTGTCTAAGAAATGTTTGGAGCTCAGAGTTCTAGATAAATGGGAAAAAGACTAGGACACATAGTTTAGAGAGACCAAGTAGGCTAACCCACATGGTTTGTATGAAACCATGCAGTTGTAGACAAAAAAGATATGTAATTCTCATAGTTTTTATACAACCATGGGACTTGAGTCACATGCTCATGAGGTACTACTAGTTTTTTTTGGACATCGTGGATTTTCATGGGTCACACATGGTTTGAAAACTGTGTGCCTAAACCTTACCCACTTATTTTATTATGAATCTACATTTCCCACTCATTAAACTTAAATACTTATTTCTATTTCTATGCTCCTCCTCCACTAAAACAACACCCTTATTCTTATCTTTTGAGCTCATATTTCTCCCAAGATATGAATTGATGTATATTCATTATTCAGTGACCAATCCATGATCCTTCAAAAGCATTAAATCCATCTCGATTATTGGACCATTTCATAGATCTCTTCCAATCTACTCTAAATCTGAGGCACATATCGAGTGATGAGTAATCTACATCCTTGATTTAGGTAGTCATATCATTTTCCCATTGTGTTTTTTCATCCGGTAGAAATTTTATTTTGTTAAAGACTGACTTTTTCTGACTATCCCATTTATATTGAGTCCTTCATATCAATTTATCTCTTTCATCTTAATTAATTATTACTGAATAATGTTTAGTGGTTTATAGGAGAGTTACATCATATCAAGGAACCCCATGTGTGTTCCAAGGGTAATTTACCCACTTTTGGATAAATGTGTATTTGCTTAATTCACCTGCCATGCATTTAGAATATATTTTAAAATTGAATTTCCATTGTATTATGAATGTTTAATTGAACCAATGGAGATTCCCTTGTGTCGTCCAACCTACACTTGAAATTTCCGATATAGTCAATTCCGTTAATGATCGTTTCACTTTTTGAATGGCCCATTGAGACTTATAAATAAAATTTCATTTATTAATGGAATTTAATGGAATCACATAGGCATGATGTATGTTATTCTTTATTTGTGTTAAATTTATTGATTAAATGGAATGGATTATATATAATTGTTTATTTTACCGAATCCAACCAAATGGTATTGTGGGATGGATTATTCATGAAGGTTTTCATTCCTTAAATGAAATGAATTTTTTAAAATGGTTATTTAATTGATTAATGTGTAGTAATGTGATTCCTAATGTGTAATAACAAATAAATTTATCTAATTGAACTATTGTGTCCTATATATATATATGGGATTGATAAATAAGTTACACACGAGATTTTTCATCATTAATTATATTATAATTTATACACCTTGATATAGGATACGTAGGATGGAAAGGTGAATTGAGAATGACTGAATATCACACTTCCTTACATTAGGTGTAGATTATGGCATCTCGCACGAGTGATACAATATAGGTGTTGAGCTTATGATGCCATGTTCCTATCTTATATTGATGAAATGATAGATCACTCACCATCCAGAGTTTCATAGATGATGTTTCACACTCTTCTTGGGGTGCAAGGCGTGTTCCCTTTTTTTAAGCTTATAGGCTTGTTAGACAGGTCTATAAAGACTCATTTATGCCCGAGTCTAACTAGCACTAGTATTCTATGTCTATGGAAACTTAACTCCACACATACATGGATCGTATAGATGGATGAAATATACATAATTATAATATATATATATACTAATAATATGAACATAGTGACAATTATGACCTTCCAGTCTATCCATAAGATGAATCAGGTAGACCCGCTATCTCTCCTAAAGTAATATGAGAGGGATAGTTATTTATTTCAGCATTGTTTTACTATCCTTCTTATACATGCACACTATTTTTTTATGAGCACTACTTGGATTACACATAGACACCATCAGTGGTGGACTACTGAGATTTATATCTGACACCTTACTTAGGCAGCCTTTGGTACTTGAGAAGACTATCTTCTTGCAGGTATTGATAAGGTCAAGTTCCCTTTGATAAGATATTTATATGTTTTTTCTTATAGATGTAGCTTAGGTGAATAGGACTAAGAATAGGCTAAATATTCATGTGGTTGTGTTTTGGCCCTTTTTGTATTTTCAACTATTGTATAGCATGATAGTATGAGTTTTAACCATGTCCCCCTTTTATTATCATCATTCATCGAATCAATGTATCAGACATTGCCTAGTGGATTTAGAGATATTTGTTCAATTTTTCTGTTTATTTTCACATACACACTTGTATATTATATACATTCCATTTATTATTCCTCTCCATTATTATTTTGTCTATTTATATTATGCTTCTTCTATTGAATATAATATGTTGTATCTGTTGTGACACTCTGAAATGAGGGTATAGTCTCCCCATTGTACCACCTTTACACCCTATCTACTAGTTGGTGGCCTCTTGAATATGGGGAGGTGTGCTTGAGGGCATTTTAACCACCGGCTTGGGGCACGGGTTAAGTGTATCCAAGGTCAGGATGTTACATCTTTTTTATCATTCATATAAGGTTGTTGTGAAGATAGAACACACCTTTCATGGATATAGTAGTCCATTAATGCATGATTCCAAATTTATTTTGTGAATAGTTTAGAAGGAGGTCGAAAAGTGATGTAATGTAAATATAGAAAAATCATCACATGGATAATACTTATTTTAACATCCCAACATGAATAATGGTGTCCAAGATGGATTAAATGTGACACCATGAATGCCTCCCCAAATTCCAGAGGTAGCTGAATAAAAGTGAGGGTCTGAGTCCATTAGTGGGGGGATTATACCCGTAGTATCATGTTATTTGATCAATAATTCGAAATAAAAGTATAATAAATAATCAGAGTAAAAATGAAGAACTCTAAATATGGTATACATGTTATAAAATTTAAGTATCCCCTAAAGTGTGAAGAACAACCAGTGTAATAATGAGTATATAAATAAATAGATAAACTGTGGGTCCTTTATATTCTGTCCCAATCTGCCACTAGCTTTGTGCTCCACTACTCAACCATCTACAATATGGTCCTTTCCCTTCACCAGATCCCTCATATAATACACAATCACCTCAAAATGTCTAATTAGGGTATGTGTACAAGACTTAAAAGGACACTAATTGCATCCTTAACATAATTTTCTCAATTATACATGTTTATTCCATAATAATAATAAATTCATAACCATAATCATAATACACAATCCAAAAACAAGTGGTAATTCATTTACAAAGCCCCTCCAAATCCCTAGGTGTACTTGATTCAGCTCCATGCCGAAAATGTATCATAAGGATATTAGTGAGTCCCTTGGAATCCAAAAGGAATCATGTGAAAACCACGTACCCATTATCCAAAAGGCATCAGGTAATACTAAGAATCCACATGTCATCCACTATCTATAACCTACATGGACTCCACAATGTATTGAGTAGTACTCAGAATCTATAAGGCGTCAAGTGTCAACCATATACTCAGAATCCATAATGAATCATGTAAATTCAATATTATAAGGTTATCCTACTATGCCGTCATCATCACCATACACCATGCATGCACCCAACAAGGAGTAACTATAACATGATGACCACTCATCCTATATACACATACCAATACTTCAAAGTAAAACATGAAAGGTCTTAGCATGATATTAATCGTAGAACACATCATGAGAAATATAGCATCCCCATAAACACCAACATGTGAATTAAACATCATCATGGAATCATTCAATTCCCTCAATATTATGGAATCAATCCATACTATATCATGGTGCAAACACACACCCACAAGTGATCAAAAGTCAAGCTTGAATATGAAATATTTCCATTCGTAAATATTATTAAGGAAAAATGTGAAACAAATCCCAAAAAGGTATGGAAAATCCTACCTCAAATGATATAAATTCCATGGAAATGATAAACTACCCTCTGTGGTTTGATAGCTAGAGTGGAAACCTCGACAGGTGATAACACCACTTTATGACTTTATTATCATCAAGGGTGACATGTTAAAGCCTCAGGTTTCTTCCAAGGTTGTTAGAACCAAAACCAGTTATTTTAAAAAAATAAATAATACAATATCACATATTTTAATATTTTATCTCTTCTAGAAAATTCCAAATTCATAATTTAAATTATATCATGCGATGATATTTTATCATTCTAGAATTATTTCAAATTATCATTTAATTTATCACATGTACTGATACATTATCTTTTTTGGATAATTTTCAAATCAACATTTAGATTATCACATGCGATGATAATTTATCTCTCCGGGATAATTTTCAATTTATCATTTAAATTATCACATGGAATGATAATTTATCTCTCCAGGATAAATGTCTAATAAAAATTTAAAATATTACATACAATAATATTATTTATCTCTCATAAATAATTTTCAAATTATCATTTTAAAATATTACATGTGATAATATTTTCCATCACTCATGAATAATGTTCAAATTATCATTTGAAAATATTACATGAAGTAATATTTATTTATCCCATATGAATAATTTTTAAATTATCATTTTAAGTCAATGATTGAGTTTTTAATTGTCGCTTGAC
The DNA here is from genome assembly GCA_963277665.1 of Viscum album. NCBI lineage: Eukaryota > Viridiplantae > Streptophyta > Magnoliopsida > Santalales > Viscaceae > Viscum > Viscum album. Next base: position 1,685,356,619 of record OY728147.1, on the reverse strand, counting down.
AATTATTTATAATTATCCTTTTGTATAGCTTGATAATCATTTAAATATAATCATTCCATAACTTCGTAAAAATTATTGTTTGATAATTATTTTATAGATTAGGAAAGATAAATCAAAGATTTTTCCATTTAATAATTTTGATAAATTATCCACTTATAAAACATTGTGATTATGTTTTAATGATTATCATTATTTTCATTTGATAATGCTGTGTAACATAATTTGAAAATTTACTTTGAAATTTACTTTTGATTAAAATTATCATTAAAAAAATTTGGGTTTTCTTATTAAGAATATACTTATTCATTTATTTTATTTTATTTTATTACAAATATTTGTTTCCATCAAGAACCATGCAAATAAATTGATAGTGGAAGGGGGTAAGGAAAAAACTTCTCTTCATGGCGCCCTGCCGAAAAGACTCCCACCGCTGCAAAAAAATTGAGAATGGAACCCAAAGAAAGGACTGAAAGGTTCACCAACATGTGGAAGGAGGTATCTCAGACACATAAATGAGATCCCATAGAATAAAAATAACATAATATTTATATAAAAAAATACTTGTGTTCAAAAATCCAAATAATTAAATACATGATTTCAATTTTTAATCAAAATTAAAATCAATGTAGAGTCCTTTTTTTCGAAGTATTATGGTGTTTGTAATTTAATTGCAGAAAAATAAAGTGATAAATTGATGGTTTGAAAAACTTCTAGTTCATTAATGGTTGACCGAAATGTTTGGGAAAGGAAGATAAAAAGTTCCTCTTTTTTATTAATTAAATTTAATAAAATAAATTATTTGACATAAATATTAAATAAATTAAAATAACAACCGACCTGAACAAATTTCCATTTCTCAAAAAAGATATACCTCACCTAGGGTAAAAATCCCATCTTAGACCTAGTAGTGGTATCAAATTTCTCATTGGACACACCGTTTGAGATATGTTAAATTATTTTCATAAAAAATATAATAAAAACTATTAAATAACTTATCTTCGCATGTGATCTGACTAAACGACTGATACTCAAAATTTTAGACCCCACCTTGGGTAAATCCACGTTTTTTGAAAGAATTCTGGTATAAAATTTCTTATAAGATTCACCACTTTAGAGATATAACATTATTTTAGATAAATCTCACACACACAATGTAATTTATTTAATATTTTTATTTTTCTGCACTGAGGAACTATAGGCCTCTCTATCTCTATCTTAAAACCGGACTTTGAAAATAATCCATAGAATATTAAATGATTTTAATTTGAATTTAAATATTATAGAAAAGTATTCAAAAAATTTAAAGATATATTTATTAAATATTACATTTTCACATAAAAATACATTTAAATTATTAACAAAGAGTGTTTTTATTAACATAAAAAATCAAGATACTACATTTCTACCCTTATATAAAATTCTCATCCATGACAAGTATCACTTTCGGTGTTTCAAAAACAAAATAGGCCACTAAGTTCAAACATCAGAATCAAGTTCCCACATATCCTCCTAGATCAGTATGTAATGGCATTAAATCTCTAATAATGGTACCATATTCCCTCACAACACATTCTCACTTAGATGTATGATCCACATCGAATCCTCCTCATAAAATGCATGAGTATCTAGCTCAATTTTTTCATAGTCAATAATATGTTTAGGTTTGGGTATGTACCAGTGATGCTAGGACACAAGGATTATGTCATTCACACGAGGATAGAGAGAAGGGAGGTATTGATTGTATTTTACAACCGTTATTTGCTCGATGATCTCAAAGGGTCTAATAAAACCTAGTTCTAGCTTGACCTACTTTTCGAGACGTCTTTTCCCCAACCAAGGATTCACTCTCAAGAAAACCTGATATCCCATAGAGAACTCCATGTGTATCCTATTATTGTTGACTTATGATCTTTATTTTCATGCAACAGACATCAACCTCTATCATATCAACTACACTATCCCAGAGGTCTCTTGAACCATGTTGGGACCCAAAACCATTGCCTTTCCCACCTCATGCAACTAGAGCGGTGAGCGAATCAACCTCCCATAAAGTGCCTCATAATGTGTCATTTGAATCAAATCCCGGTAACTATTATTTATTCCATAATCAATCAAGGATTAGTGATCATCCCATGATCCACTAAATTATTTCATGCAAGCTCAAACCATATCCTCTAATATGCATATAGTCCACTAGGATTTTTTGTTGGTCTGGGGATGGTTTTATGTGCTCTATCTCAACTGTATACCTAAGGATTTCTATAAGACTTACCAAAAGTGTGATCCAAAAAATGAGTCTCTATCTGAAATAATTCAAAAAGGACCTCTATGAAGATTTCTGATCTCCCAGATATAGATATATCCTAGAACATTCACAAAGTGAGTTTCTTTAACTCATAGAAAGTGAGAGGAATTTTTTAGCTGATTAAAAATTACACAATCTACATAACGACTCCTTGGGGTCCTAAGTAATCCCATCAGAAAATCCATCATGAAATCCTCCCAATTCTATATAGGTATCATAGGTGGCTGTAACAACCCACTAGGATGTTGGTGCTCAGCATTCACCCTCTGACAGGTAGGGCATCAAAAGTCAAAACCAGCAAGCTCTCTATTCATACATGTTTACAATAATTATCTCCTGAAGTCATGATATATCTTGGTTACACTAGGACATAATTCCAATTTAGAGGTATGGTAATACCACATTATATCCACTTTGATCGAAGCATGGACTCATACTTTTCAATATACCAAGACCACATCATTGTCATCCATCGACCATCCCGAAGTTGAGTTATCACTAGGTAGTTGGTCCCTCATTTCAACACACTCTAGGTCTGACTTCACCTTAGCTATTACATGGTCCATAAGTTAGGATGTGAATACCAAGGGATAATATGTCATATAACCCTAGTTTTATAAGGCATTTATCCTCCAATTATCCAATAAGTTCAACAAGCACCACTTCTCCTATGTGGTCCCTCACCAAAACCGTTATCAGCCTATTTCTTATCTATAAGATCATTCACAATGACATTACCCTTCACAGGTTCATACACCATCTCAAATGTGAATTTTTTCAGATATTCGACTAAGCTCCTCTATCTCATGTTGAAGTCCCTATGTGTGAAGATATTACAAAGGATCATGTGGTTTATATAGACAATAAATATATCACCGAAGAGCTAGATACTTTAAAATTTCAAATCAAGGACCATGGATTTTAGCTCCAAGTCATGTGTAAGGTAGTTCATCTCATGGGATCATAGCTGAAGAGACCCATTGGCTACCACCATCTCACTTTGCTTTAGCTTTGATCTAAGACCAAAACCTAATGCATTACTATACACTGCATAACCAATCCAGATTTCAAGGAGTTTCGGTAATGGGTATGAAATCAAAAATTTATTTAGATCAGTGAAATCCTCTCTAAACTACTTTGACCACTAGAATTTATCTCCCTACATATCAAGTGCTATCATGGGTGATGATAGTCTAAGAATCCCAAGATAAACTATCGATATTTTCTTTATAAAAACATAAAGATCCGAATATTAATCATAATATGGGGACATTTTTAAGAAATGACTTCTTCAACATTCTATGGGTCTATAGATATACCAGTCTCAATCACCAGATGTCCTAGTAACTTAACCTGTTGTATACAAAGGTTACACATAGACAATGTTTTGTGAAGACTATGTACTCAAAGTGTACTCAGAAATATATCTAGGTACCTAGCATGTTGTCCTAGTGATGGTGAGAAGATAAGGTTATAATTGATGAATAATACAATGAATGAGTCTATTTATGGATTGATGATATTATTTACAAGGGCTATGAACATTTTCAGTTCATTCTTCAACAAAAAAATATTTCCACGTACTCATACAAGACATACCTTATCAAAAATAACTTCTTTGGTATGTCTTCCTCTCTAACCGACACGTAGTGATATCCTGATCGAGGATAAATTAGGATTGTGCATAAAATATTAGATGGTCCCTCTCTACCATCTGACAGAGTTTAATCCACAGTTCACATGCAACCTACCTCATCTTCTATTCCCTCTCACTTAGGTTCATGACTTGTAGAATTCCATTATTGTGATCCCAGACTGGATCGCCATGTCTTACCCCTACCTTTATGAAATATCGTCATAGAAATCTTGAAGTAAAACAATTAAAGCTTCACTTTTTTCCGCAAATTCAACATGTGATCTATGGTGCTGTACAAAGACAATGAAAATTTACAGACATCCCTAAGTTAAATCATTGTGAAACTTCTTACAAAGGGTATGATAAATCTATACTCTTCTCCACCTACATGATGGTACTCTGCACCATGTATCTCATCTTCCTCTTATTAATACAATATGAAACTCCTAAAGGGGTGAGAGGAAACCCAATCACTATTATACTGTGGGATGGGAGTAGTCCATATAACATGTTCTTATCCAATCCCTTCTTAAAGGACAGGGCCTTGAAAACTAGCTGTGTATAAATCATCATGTGAAATCCCTTATCAAGACTTTTGAGTTGTGTTTGATGGCCTATCTTAGTCATCCGAGTCTTCTATGTATTATTTATAGATAACAGAGGGGAAACAAGAATAAACTATGTAAATCAAGTGGAATATGAAGAAACAAAAATTTAACCTATTCATAAAGCCCTGAGCTCTTGGGAATCCTCGAACTTCGTCATGTTCAGAAATTTTTTCATAAGAAACATCACCTTGTAGATATGCCAAGTAAGAATCTCTCATCTCCTAGAATAACTCAGGGTAGTATACCATCTCTTGGAGGGTCCCTAGAACACTATTTTCACTAGGATCACATTCCCCTCCTCATCATTCTAGACCATGTCAATGATTCTATTTATAAATTCAATACAATCATATGAATCTTATGGGATATAGGTACCAAGGAATGAAAAAGGTTGTTTGAGTAGTAAAAATAATGTATGTCCAGTCATGGTCCTCTATGTGGATCCACACTAGATAAGAACTATCCAAAAGTGTCCCATTTTAATGATTTTGCATCCCATGTTTTTGGACTAGTTGAAATTCCAAATGAATTTTATTTTTTTCCATTTGGTGCATGATCTATTTTTTAAACTGATCTTTAGAGTGAAAATATTAGTATTGAAACACTAAAATGTGTAGTTTATAAATGTGTTTTAGATCTTTAGAGGCAAATCAGGTGGGTTTTCATGTTTTAGGAGGGTAGATCCGAAAAAACTCTAGTCTGAGTGGACTGGTAAGGGTGCACGGTTTGTCTGAAACTATGTTACCCACTAATGTAAACTGTTCACCTTCTTTAGGTGAGAATAACTGACTAGCATAGGTTGCACATTGTTTTTCTAAAATGGGACCCTATATTTCATGCTTAGTGCCAATTAGTAGTATATTTTCACTGTTTGGAATATGGTTTGTGAGTGGTTGGTCAAACTATGTAGGGAAAATATCATGAGTGTGTTTCTTATATAGTGGGTGCTGCATGGTTGGTGCATGGTTTGTCTAAAATAGGTGACCGAAAAATTAAACTGAAGTCTTGAAGGTGAAATTACAATTTTACCTACAATGAACATAAAACTAAATTCCTTCCTCCTTTATCCCATTTTCTGGGGATGAGTTCCACTCTCTCACACATTAGCCTCCTACCAATCCTATCCTTGGATTTGATCAACATACTATGTCCGTTTCTTGAATCCAGCAGCATAAATTCCTATAGATTACTCTTAAAAATACCTAAATTATTCTATATCCTTTTACTATTTAGTTTCTTATTTAGAATGTAATTAAAGTGAGGGATAATTTTCCCTACTTTCAGGGCATTCATATTTTTCTCTGATTTCTCTCAAATTATACCATTTTAAGCCTTGATATTGTATTTTTGAGCCATCCATAGTATAATTTAGGTGGTATATAGATTATCCCATGATGTTTAATTGATTTAGAAATTGTGTTATTGTGATGTGCACTGATATTTCTGTGTGATGAATCCAAAATGGGATATTTAAATTTTAAATCTTAATTCTTACCCTCTAGTAGTAATGGAATGTTAAATAAAAAAATTGCCTTTTTTATTTGAGTTTAATTCACCCTCAAGGGTGTTCCCCTTGAATTTCATTAATTAATAAAATTTTTCATATTAAAACCTCTTGATGAGGTGTGTTGTCATCTAAATTGAAATGGTTTATTTATTTGGAATGTGATTTATTGTGGCACACCCCATTGTTAGCTCCTAATGATCGATACTCTTCTATAGGAGTTGGAATCTTCATTATTTAAACAATTAAATTATTATTGTATGTAATGATCATTATCTTAGTCTTTTTTCAAAAAAAACTTGTATGGTGTTGCTGATATGGGCGGTTCAGCAAGCCCTAATACAATTATTAAATACCTAGAATTTTTTTGTAATGGAAATGATCGCTTAATAAAATAGATTCTTGAAAATGTACATGGCCCCACAATAGTTAATTTCTCATTATTTTATCATGGTTAAGTACTTTTCCTCCTTTATCATATAATTGGAATGTTTATGGGTTCGTCCCTCCTCCATGTTAGAAGATTACTGCATAAATGTTTAATGTGTTGATTATTCTTCGAGTGATTATCTGGTCCTTTTTTTTGCGGAACTCCGAGGATAGCTTCCTGGTTTATTTAGGCCTTATACACCAAGAGCGAGACAAGAAACATCTTAGAATATATCACCATGCATGTTACATACCTTCATATAAGAGATACCAGTTCCCAGAGGACCACCTATGGACGGGCCCAGTGGAATGATTGTTAAACCATTCCATGAGTGAGACTAAGACCACTTTGTAAGATACTAGGAATGGTCTCAGATGGAACATGTTTAACATTATACCAAGAGTGATACATGGAATAACATTTATTGATTTTGTGGATGGAATCTTTCAGACTTAGAAAACTATTACACTCCTTATGTGATACATTGGTTTCTTTATATGGTTCACTATGGATGGGGCCATGATTCCATTAAATTAAATTCCAGAGACACCCATATTAAAATCAATTGATTGTATATATATTTAGATTAAAATCACATAGTTTTTACCCAGGGATGAGTCCTCAACGAAAAATAACATGCTTAGTCTTGGATCTTTCTTTTCATTATCTTATTTCACCCATTTTTACATAAAATTAATTTTTTATAAGTTGAATAAATTTCAGAGATAGTTTTACATAGGCCAAAGGAAGTATGGTCTGTCAGCTACCCCTTAGGAACCTGATCTAACATTATCATTATTAGTTTATTTGTTTATATTTATTTATATCTTACCAATTATAATTGACCACTAGTTTACATTATACAATCACAAAATATATTATGAATTAGAAACCACTGGTGGTGGCCTAATGAGTATATCTCACACCCTGCTCATGCCACCATCCAACTAGGGTACCTGATTTGATCATATTTATCTCAAGGTTCATTGTTTGTTACTTGTGTTGCAAATTTTGCATGATCGCTTTGGAGAAAGTGACTGAGATAGTACCTAGGATTCTCATGAATATTTTCTTTCCGGATTTTATTTAATTTATTCATTTTATTATATTGTGTCACCTATTGTATTCTTACTTCTTGTACATTTAGTTACATTTGGACATTAATGAATAGTTTCATATTTGGCACTGGCTATTTATATACAGTTGATATTATTCTTCCACTAATTTTTATTCACTTATTACTATGTATAGTTTTTTCTATTATTTATTTCATGATATAATGATATAATAATTTGATCATGATGGAATCGTATCCCCACCATACCATCATCAAACCCTCATTGTTAGTTGGCATCCTTTAGTTTATGGGGAGGAACACTTGAGGCAGTGTGACAATTGATTTGGCTACTACTGCATTGGTCAGTCAGGTTGGGAAGTTACCAAGTGATATCAGTGTCCTTTTTTCATTTTTCCTTACTATTTTAGGTTGGTATAAAGAGACAAATAATGTGTTGGTTCTTAGTAAAAATAAATTCCATGGAGTGATTAACTAAAATATGGGGAAAATCCCTATTAGCTTGTGATGATATTATTATTTGTGTTGTCTTTATTATAGTTGGTTTGATTTCACCTTTAGTGATTAGAGTACTTTCCCTGCATACTAATTTAGAATATTTATCACTTACCCTTGGTCTAGAATTGAAAGGAGTAATAATTACAGTAATCATTATTATAAAATCTAAGAAAATCTAAAAAAATACTTACTGATTTGTTTTATAACAAACTATGTTAGGAATAAAAATAAGTGTTTTAAATATTAAAAAGAAAATTTGATTAAATGTTAATTTAATTATATAAATATACATAATAATACTTATAAATAATTTCTTACAAGCCATACTCACGTAGAACATTATTATAGAAACTCTGACTCCACTAATTTCTATAAAAACAGATTTCTTGACAAACTGAAGAAGGAAAATTTGAAATACATGAGCTCTTCTATTTGGAATTCCATTAAGAATGATTTATCAAACATCATGTCTAAATCTAGATGGATGGTGATCATAGACACTTCCATGAATTTCTATCTTGATAAGTGGACTTATGTTCTTTTAATCTTTATGATTTCCCCCAATAAACTTCTTGATCGTACTAACTATACTATCAAGGATTTTGTTAGCTCTCAAAGATTTAATGTTATTAACAATGTCAATTATATCATTGAAATCAACCTTTTTTTCAACACTGATCATTTTTTTAATTTGGGAACCTACTCGTAATTAAATTCTTGAATCAATTTTTTTTACAATGATGGATTTATAAATTCTGAAAATGTTTTTAGTTGAATTAAAAAATTTAATAATGTATAGTTAAACCATTTGAGATACAGTCTAATTTGGAATATTTCTCACAAGAGGGTACCCATGGACACTTATATTCAATCTCTTGGGATCCATATTTGCTCTAAATTCTGTCTTTCTAACAACATCGTGATGACATTAACAATATTTTTATTCTTGTGTTACTACTACTTCTCTATGGATTTATGTTCGTGATCTTTTTCAGTGTAGATGGATACGTAATGACCCAAAACAATCTCAACTTCAACGTTGTGTGGATCTTGAAGCCCCTCATCACATCAAGATCCTTTTATTAACTATCTTTTCTAAACTTCTCTGTGTTCTCTAGTATGATATGAATTTTATTATTCCTAACAACTACTCACATAGTTTAAATTTAGGTCATATTCGGAGCCTCAATTCCATTCGGAAAGGTGCTTAAATTCAAAAGGAATTTTTCAACCAAAGAGTGATTGACATTGGGATTCTGCATTAGGTTGTGGGGATATTTTGAGAAATCACTATGGGACGATTCTTTGATGATTCTATATTACTTTTGGCATCTCCTCTGCTTGGGAGGCTAAAATGTCGAGTGTGATCCATCTTTTCTCCTTCACCAAGAATCATGGTTGAAATTATATTTATATTGAATGTGACTTGACTACCATCATTCATGCTATTTGGAATAGTGTGATGCTCTTCACGTGGCCTCTTACAACTTTCTGTATAGACTGTCTTCATTCACTCTTGGACTTCAACTATATTATTACTCATTCTATTCATGAAGTTAACATAGTGGTAGATGGTCTTGAAAATATAGGATTCAACCATGTCCCCAACTAGTTGGATGACCTACCTATTGATTTACATCCCCATTATGATTAGGATTGTAAAAGAATCTCATCTTTTATACTCATGTAACCCCTTTTTGTAATAATAATTTTTGTGTTTTGGTCTTTGACCAAGGAACAACCTTTTAAGAAACTGATTAATTTTGTAGAAATATATATCTTTTGAATAACCTTATATATTTAAAAATTATAATGATTATTAAAATGATTAAATTTTAAAATAAATAAATAAATATTTACATTTATATTTATAATGAATATATCTTATTTAATATTTAAGACACTAATATTAATGAGAATTTTACCATTATTTTTGAAATAAAATATAACATATTTCTTATAAATGTGACAGTCTTAATTTTTTTTTAAATTTTATATATACAAGTAATAATAATAATAATTAATTGATTTTATTAAAAAAACTACTATTATTTTTAAGGTAATATATTGAAATTATTTTATAATATTTTGAATTATGAGTATTATCATTAAAAATACTAAATTAAAATTATTAATTTATTTATTAAGATATGATTTATCAATTGATATAATTTATTTTTTCAAATTTATAATATAATATTAGTTTTTATTTTAATGAAAATGAAAAATGGATAAAAAGAAAATAATAAAACAAAAAACTGGGATGAGTGAAAATAAACTGAGGGGGATAGATTTCACAAAGAGGGAGTCGAGCAGTGATGCCACATTGAGGCCGAGCAAAGGGGTCAGGATTGATCAGGATAAGTATGATCACTAGGGGTGATATGAGGTTAATCCACCATTGGGGTTTCAGCCGAAGGATACTAAATGCCAGCGAGGATTCCGATCGAGGATGGACTATTTATGGGGACTTCCAAAGGCTCACGTGTCACTAATGGGTTCGATCACGGTAATGGTTTTTGTTGTCGGAAAGGAAGGACATGTTTTTATTCCTCTTCATATTAATGTGATGTAGGTTTTTTTAATTTTTAGGTGTTGACATATTTTCTTTTGATGTATTGTTTTTTGGATATCCAAAAAGATAATTGTTTTATCTTCATCATCACCATTGTTCTAATAATCAATTACTTATGGTCTCGTTATTGTATACTGATTTTCATTTCGATTCTAAATAGTAGTTTTTAATTTACTTCTATTGATTATTTTTCATAAAATTGAAAATACATATATATTATCTTGCAGTATAGAATTTTTATATTGGTACCTATTTATAATTTATTTTAGTAGATATATAGTAATTGTAAATGAATTCTGTCAACGTTTATGTGCTAGTTTTCTTCAATAATATTTTTCTATATACTGATCTTGCTCTAATATCTTCAGTGTGTCATTGTTCTGTAATCTCCATGGATTCCCTCTCATCCACATATAATAATTTTGTGTTATATATTTTTTCTTTCTTTCTGGAGGATATGGTGATTAAAATCCATTCACCAATGTGTAAATGTAAAATTGATAAAAAAATTTCAGTCTGCAGAGGGAGAATGAGACTGTGTCCAAGGCAATAGAAGAGGATCTCCAGCAATTTTCTTTTGCAAATCAAGTGATGGATTTTATCTTCTATAACAAATTATGGGTTTATATAAATAATTTTATTTTTATTATTTTATTCAGTACTATAAATATGAATTATTGGTTGAAATATTTTCTGCATGAAAAACAGTTGTCCATCTATATATCAAAATTGAATTTTGATTTTATTTATATATTTGTGAGGGTAATATATTTCATTTATTTTTATTTTAAATCTTTATATTTATAATTTATGGTTCTGAAAATGGTATTATATTTTGTATATATATATAACTATATATATTTTTCAAATTTAATTCTTTTATTCTTGCATATGCATTTCTGTATGACACATATCTACTACTTCAAGTTAATATTTATAGGATTCATATTGTTGATATATATATATATATATTAAATTACTTGAAATAATTTTAGAATATATATTATTATAGTATATATATGTACATTTTTTCCCTTTAATGCATGAATTAGATGTGCATACAGTTTATGCCTAAAATTGTGTTGATTTCAAATTAGGATATTAATCAAGATGATGTTTAGAAATTATTCAAGTATAATTTTTTTTGGCTTATATACGCAATTTATATAATTTATGGATTTTATAAAAAATTTTGGTGTATAGATATCCTAAGAAAGAGAAATTAAATATCTATTAATGTATGAGAATTGGATTTTACTATTGCTATTATTTTATGAAAGTGGTTCCTGAATTTATACTATTGTTTTATGTATAAAATGTTATTGTCAAATAAAATATTTTTTGGAAATCATGTAGTTAAATACTTAATATATTTATTTAATGATGAAAACTTTAATGATAATTTTAACATTTCATAAAAGGTATTTTATAAGGTTATGAATGAAATTGTGAATACATGGATGTTAATTATTTTTTTATAGTACATGAAAAAACTTATTAACCGGATTTTTGGTTATATCAAAACTCACAAGTGATTTCCAGTTAATGTTATTATTTAAAAATATATTTATTTTAAATTAAAATCGTGTATGTTCATTTAATGCATGATTTTGTTTCTAAAGAAAAAATTCAATGAAAATTGTATATATGTGTAAGGAAAGATGACAATATTTTTATAAAATTTATCACATGGACATTGTAAACATGGTAGAGAGTGGAAATTGAATCCATTCCTCTGAAAATAGGGTAGACCTAGACAACCATCAATGTTTCAAGTAGACTTATGAATTTTTTTTAAAAGTTTGGTAAACTTTTTCCAAAAATACCTGGATTAATTTTCAACTAATTTTAATGTATAAATATTCTCGAGGTATTATAAAATTTAATAAATGTATTTTACAAAGGAATTTTCACTGATTTTTTTGAAAACAGTTCATAATGAAATGATGATAATACATTGTTTTAAATTATTTTCCAAAGGTTTATTATAATTTTTATGAAGGCATTCACTATTCTATGGAGTTAGCATCATGAATGAATTAAGTTATTTTATTTTATGTTTGTAAAATTTTGATAAAATGTAATTTATTTCTCTAGATAAGAAAGGTTCCTCGAGTGTAAAATTCTCTGTGTATTTTCATTTATATTTTATAAAAAAATGCTCAATATGTATATGTTCTAATCCTGAAATATTAGGATTGACCCTTCATAATTGGTATCAGAGTGATGGTCTAGACAATTATGCATATTAGATGATGTCGGTAGAGTTTAAAAGTTTAGAAATTATACTTTATTAATTATAAAGGCGGGAATTAAGAATTATCTAGAGTCCATTGAATTAATTGTGAGGAAACAATTATTTTAAGGGAGGAAGAATGTAATACTATAAAATCCAAAAAAATTGGTGATTTTTTTATAATAAATCATGTTATGAAAAAAATACAAAACAAAAATTAAGTGTTTTATTATAAATATAAAATTTTATTAATAGTTAATATAAATATTTAAAATTATATAATAATTATTAAAAAATAATTTTAATTTGAATATTTATAGAATATTACCATTATTATAAATAATGATATTTTCTATTTTAAATTTTTTATAGATTTATTTTAATGTTATGTTATAATATTAGATTTGTTTTATTATTTTTGTTTTATGATATTCTAATATAAAAAATTGGTTATTTTTTAAAGATATATATGATCTGAATAAAATTATATGTTTGAAAATTAAAGTATTTTTTTAAAGTATTTATTATCAAAATAAAACATATATATATAATGAATATATAAAATTTAATATCTAAAACAAAAATTATATTGACAATTTTACAAATACTTTTAAAATAAAATCTTTCAGAATTATTATAAAAGTGGTAATCATAATTTGTTTTAAAACTATAATTATAATGGGATTTATAATAACTAAAATAATAAATAATTGTTTATAATTATCTTTTGAACTAAAATTATTATTACTTTTATGGTAATATATTGTAATTATTTTATAAAATTTTTAAGTTTGAGAATTATTATTAAAAAATTATAATTATCAAATAATTTTAAGAAAATATGGTTTATAAATTTTTATAATTATATTTAAAAAATTTCAATATAATACTAGTCATCATTTTAAATAAAATTAAACATGGGTATAAAGAAAATGATAGAAAAAATAAAAAAATGTGATGAGAGAAATCTAACCCAGGGGGTTCTATTTCACAAAGGTACAGTCAAGTACTATATTCAGAGTGAGTTCAAGCAAAGGGGGTGGATTGATTGGGAAAAGGCTCATCATAGGAGGGATTATATGAGTTCAATATGCCATGGGAGTTTTTATTGAGGGAGACCAAACACTAGAGAGGAGTCCGACTGAGGATGGACCAATGGTGAGTACTTCCAAAGGATGAATTTTCACTTATGGGGTTCAATTATGGATAGGGTTTCATTTTACGGCAAGGAAGGAGAAGCTTTTCTTTGTATTGAGATCTATTATATGTGGGTTTTTGTGTAAATTCATAGCTGGCCAAATCTTTTATAAAGGATCATTTTTTATATTAGCCGTAATGGTCATCATTTTCTCTTCATTGTTGTCATTTCCCTAATGCTCATTGTTTATTTATGGTCTGATTATTGTATACTGATTTTCTATTTGATTATGAATTGAATAATTAGATTCTGTTCTACTGATTTTTTTGTTCTAATTGAAAATACATATATATTATCTTGTAGAAGAAACTTTTGATTTGGATATCAGTTTAGAAAAATTTTGTATGGATATGTGGTCATTTTAAATGAATTATTTCAATATTTTTTTTCTAGTTTTCTTCATCTATTAATATATATATACACAGCATTCTCCAAAATCATGTTTATGCTACTATTTAGAAATATCTAAGGATATACTCTGGTTGATAGATAATAATACATCCATATATATATATATATTCACTAAATGATATGGCTACAAAAAGCCATATATACGTAAATTTAAAATTTGTAATCATTTTTTCTGTTCGGAGAGGGAGAGTGAGAGTGTGTCCAAGGAAATAGAAAAGCATCTCCCACATTATTGTTTTTGAAATCAATTATGTGATTTTATCTTCAAAAATAAATTCTTGATTTATGTAAATAAATTTTAATGATTTTATTCAACACTATAATTATGAACTATTGCTTAAAATATTTTATGCATGCAAAATAATTGATTGTCTATATATTAAAATGGTATTATAATTTTATTTATGTATTTATGGTGAAAATAGATTGCATTTATTTTTATTTTTAATATTTAAATTTATAATTTATGGTTTTGAAAATTGAATTCTATTTTGTTTATCTATATATAACTATTGTATATATATTTCTAATTTAATGATTTTATTCATGAATGTACATATATGTATGTCAAATTTCAAAAAAATCAAGTTAATATTCTTCGTATATATATTTATGATATATATATATATATATATTAAATTACTTGTAATAATTTATAAATATATATTCATCATGTATATTTATATATATATAAATATTTAACTATTAATATATGATTTAGATATGAAAACTAGTTGTGTATGTAACTATGTTACCTTGAAATCAAAATCTTGATCAGGATGATGTTTTCAATTGATTCAAGGATGGATGATCTTACCTAAATAGTTTATTTATATAACTTATGTGTTTTATATAAACAGGTTTCATTGGTAAATTCTAGGAAATAAAAATGATATATCTATTATTTTATATGAATAGAAGTTTACTATTTATATTATTTTATGTGAAGGGTTAATGAGTTTAAACTATTATTTTATGTATAAAATAATATTTTCAAATGGCACATTTTTTTAATCAAGTAAATGAGTACAATATATCCTATTTAAGGTTGAATAATTTAATGACAAAATTTAAAATTTTATAAAATGTATTTTAGGAGGTTATGAATGAAAGTGTAAATACAAGGATGTTAATTATATTTATTTATAGTCCATATAATGGATAATTGACTTAAGTTTTGGTTGTATCAAAACATGTAAGTGATTAATAATTAAATTTCATATATATATATATATATATGTAATTATATAAAAATAAACACATTCATGTGTATTTAATTCAAGATTATTATTTTATATTAAAATATATAGTGAACATGTATATATATAGGTAAGTAAGTATCAATGTGTTTTTAAAAAAAATGGCACTTAGACATTATAAATCTTATAGGGAGTGGGGAGTGGACATGTCCCTCAATAAATTGGGTATACCCAGACAACCTTAAATTTTTCAAGTGGCCCTAGAATTTAATTTTCAAAATATTTAATAATGTTTTAGAAAAATAATTGGATTATTTTTTAGCCAATTTGAATGTATAATTATTCTAAAATTATTATAATATTTTATAAAGGTATTTTCTATTGTCTTTTAGAAATTATCTTATTGGGAAATTATTCTCATCCATTGTTTTAAATTATTTTCCATAGGTTTAGTAGTTTTTTTTTGGAATTTACTTCGCTTACAGAGTTAGAGCACATGAAATAATTTAGTTATTTTATTTTACCTTTTAATAGTTTTGATAAAATGTAATGTGTTTGTCTAATTCTGAAAATCCTAGACTAGAAATGGACCTGGAGTGAAAAATGACATGTGTATTTTTATTTTTATTTTATAAAAAACAAATATATAGCAATTTTATGTGCTGAACCCGAAAGTGAGAGTTTGGGGCTTCACAATAATAGGAACATCATTATTTACATGCCATGCATACTCCATGACATGTAGATTGAATTCCTAGATTGTTTGAAATTTGTCGATGTGCCTAGAATATTTTATAAACATGTCTTTTCATATGACATGTAGAGTTTTTCCTACTTATGTAGTAGCAGTCCATGCTTATTTTACATTCTTATACTTATTCATCATTCCTAATGTTTCTTTGTCATGTTGCCTTTCTTTTACTTCCATTATTACACTGATTAGGTGATTAAATGATGGTATTGTTTCCAATTTCCATTATTCTATGTTTTTTAATCATGGAATAAAGGATGATGGATGCGAGTGAATGGGATTCAATTTAATGTTTTTATGGTGTATGGGTGCCTTATAAATTATAATGTGATGACCCATAAAATCGAACCATTGTGGATGCACTTTATATACTTAAAGGATATTTCATGAATGCTAATGCTGTATAATTGTCTTTTTAATAATAGATAAAATGGATACAATTAGATAGGATATTCATGCAATTTGTAAAGTGCATGATCACTTAATAAATTGATATGTGGTAACCCATATAACCAAACCATATGTTATGAGCCTCATACTTAGAGACTGAGGAAAAATATAGAATATTTTTACCCATAAATGAATTGGATTCCTTATTAAGGATTGTACATCAATTACATGGGAAAAATGAACTATTGGGATAAATTAATAAATGCACAACTAGACCCATGTAGGTAATGAAGGGCATGATTCTTATGTAATGAATTCTCAATGGGTGTTTATAAAAAAAAATTATTAATATGTTATGTAACCCCATGGGGGTCTGTTTATACTATATATGGATGGTTATTTAAATTTTATGTAGCTATTTATAGTGATTTATATATAGTTTTGTGGATAAATCTTAAATAACCAATAACCACCATAATTATTAAAATTATTTTTTTCTTAACATATTACTTATGTGGCATTAGTTAAATAAATTTATAATTATAACCTAAAGGGTATTTTAGTATACAAGTATCAAACAAAATATTCATTAATTAGGACAACTGTGAGGACTTATAAATAAATGAGTGGGGCTTAAACTGGTTTTTATTGGATGAAATAACCTAATTATAATGGTCTGTTAATAAATTATAATGTTTAAAATGAAGTTAATATAACATGATTATTTTCGATGTGGACTAAGGAAAACAGAGTACCGACTAATGTTGTCATATGACAAATATCAGATGTTTTAAAACTGATCCTTTGAAATGTTTTCATTTAAACTGTAAAAAATTAAATTGTCTCAATGATACCTTAATGAGTAATTTCAGCTTTGACACTCGTGTAAGGGTAGTTTAAATCTATCTAGTTTTTTCTTGAAACAGATATGTGAGAATTTTCACTTGTCCAGTTTTCTTACTGATCAAATCTATGTGATAGATCATTATGCTTAGTGATATTTCTAGGCATGACTCCCTTTTAGAGTCAATGATTTGTGTTTTGGTAAGGGGTAAGCCAATAGTGGGTAGCATCATTAGAACCATGAATCCTGGTTAAATGATTTTGAGCTTTCTAGATAATTTTCATGTCCTACTTCCACTATACAGTTAGGTCTCCTTATTAACAACATGACCACTATGTAATTCTCAGTTTCAATGGCTAAGACCTTACTATGGAATGGTTAGTTTCTAGTATGTCTTGTGACCCTATTTCTGTTTTCATCTCAGTGATGGATGACTCATGTGGTCATTGGTCTATTTAACAGTCATATTGGATAGTAATAATTTTAACAAGTTTTTAGTGTTGGAAATCAAATCGTTGAATTCATATGGATGATAAGTATAAGGATAGTATCAGGGATGTTCCATTTTCACATGAAATCTTAGGGTAGTATGCGTTGGTACATGTGCTAATTGTTGAGTTTCTATAATAATACATTGAACCATTTGTGTTTGGTGGTGATCCTGTAATCCTTAAACTATTGAATTATGTTCATGGGTCATCTCTAGAGTAAAGTGACCATAGTGCCCGATGAAATAAAACTCATCCTAATTCTAGGGATGACATTATAAGAAGATCGGGTGTTTTGACATTCTAGATACATATTTTCCTTGGAGGATTAATGCTATGATGCACATGGATTTAACTTAGCAGGAGAGTCAGAAGTACATCAAATAGTGAACTTAATCTATCACTCTTACGTTGGATGGTTTCCATTCACTTCATTTTAACACATATATATATGTGAATGATGCCTCTAGGACCTCAGATCAGTGTTCGATATAGCATGTTCCATGGGATGATTCCCCTTATTTGATAAATATAATGATAGGGACACTCCACAGGTGGGGAGCATCATGTGAATCTTGGTAGTGCATGTATATACAAGTAGAAAAAACCTAACGCAGAAAGATGAGATTGAAAATATCAGTGATGATTTTGTAAATCCATGAGGTTTTTCTAATTCATAATATGTTTGTGTTCATGAGTAAACACAAAAAAGGAATGTTGGGTTGTGTATGAATCTATGTGGAAATATTTAGTCAAGGATGGACATTAGTGTTTGTGATTAAATGATCATGGGTTTACTTGAGTAGTAAAAGAATCATGCTTGGGTTTGTGATCCATCGAGGAGTGAAGCTGAAATTTTTCTAGAATAAGTCGAACATTATTGGTAAGACTATTCCTCCCATTAATGTTAGGGTACAATTGGGTGGAAACCATACTGAGCACTTCTTTTGATACAACTGAAGTGTCTTAGGTGCCCTTTGGATACTATTATTTCCCTATTAGTTTACCCATAGATAAATTATGATCATGTAACCAATCTTGGGATCTTAAGAGTGAACTGAGAGAGTGTCGGTCGTACGTCGTGAAAAATTTGAAAATCCGTTGGGTAGGAAAGGATGTTCCCATTAATGTGTGCAACAAAATAGTGGTTTTCCTTAGTGGAAGGCTTAGTCTGGAGTGATACCTAGGTTCCCATGTAGGAACACCATAATCAAACTCATGGACATCTCCTATATCTTTTTTGAATTGATCTCTAGGTGATGCTGCTTTGGGATCCTAAAGTGTTCTTAAGATGTGGAAATTTGAAATTGTACCGACGTTTCCCATGTAAATTTTATTTAAGGTTGGCCTTGGAGGAGATCCTTATGACTCTACTGATTATTATGAGGTTACCCTAGACATTAATTAGGTTCAAAAGGAATGATTAAAAAGTATATCTATCGAATTATCCTAGATCAAGAATGCACCAATATTCATGCTAGGGTACCAGAGCGTAAGTGTGTTCTTTGGCTAGGGCCATCACCAGAAGTTGGTCACATTCTTGGTGAACATTCTCTGAAAAAATCTTAAGGTGACTTCATTAAAAACGAACTGAGTGTAGTTTTTGAAATGAATGATCCATATAATGTTGGTTTCCTGAGGGTAGTCAACCATGAATGCTTCAACTTGGTATCTCTCTCTATTGTTGTGTGTAGTCGGCGAGGAGCCGCTTTTGTAAACATCATCCAATTGTGGTAATTCATAGAGTTTCATCCACAGTTTTCATAGAAAGGTCCATTCGACAAGGTTGTTAGATCAGTTCGGAGTTGAACATCTGTTCAAGTTAACAATTATACCAATAATTTCTTTAGGATACTAAGTTCATGCTCTTTTTTTATAATTACTATGGTAGGGATACCATGATGTGGAATTGGATCTTCTATTTCTCATGTCCGTGGAGATTAAAGATAAGACCTCAAGATTGTGTCTCGGGTTTGATGGGAGTATGTAAGACCCATCTCAATGTCATAGTTTTGAATTAGAAAGTAGACTCATGTTTCTATGGATTTTTCACAACATGATTAATGATACACTTAGAGGCATTTTGGGGTTTTGGAAATCCAACACGACCATTTGGATAAGACATCACGACCCTTATAGGTCTAGAGATGCATTCATTATTTCCCCAGGGATTCTCGAGGATGAGAAGTTTTAAGCTGGCGAGGTTGTTGAATCCTGCGTTTTTGGACCAGATGACGTTCCAAAGGGATTTGAATTTTAGTATTTTGTGGACAAGACATTTTATAAAATGTTATGTTGAGAGGAAAATTGAGGTTTTGAACACTTAATAGTGTTGTTTTTAGATGTGGTTTAGAGCCCTAGAGGTGTCCTATGAGGTTTGTTGAGTTTCATGAGAACCAAACCCTAAAAACTCATATTTGGATGGACTAATAAGGGTAAAAATCTTGATTGAAACCATCACTATAATAAAATGGTGATTTAGAGGTTTTTTCAGGGGGTTTTCAAAAAAACCAAAAAATGTTATTTGTAGGAAAATTCAGCTGCGATATTTCAATGTTATTTAAAAATACCACCAAAAAATGTTTCATAAATATTTTGTATATTTTTTCTTAATTTTTTTCAATAAAACATACATTTATTTTTAGTGTTTTTTGTTTTTAAAAAAACTTCCACGAATTAGTGACATTTTATTCAAAACCACTACCAAAATGATGGAGATATTTTTTTTAAAATATAATTTACAATTTATTAATTATTAAATAATATTTAATATCATATATAGTTTATTATTTATAACTGTAAATAATTAAAATGTCTAAATAAAAAAATATTTATAATTATTAGTTAATAATAATTTTAATGAGAAAACAAATCTTCAATAGGTCGAAAATCAGACTTCGACATCAAATGACCATATCTTTTGATCCATGAGTCAGTTTTAGCCCATCAACCACTCAAATAGAAGCTTTTTAAATGATCTAAAACCAAATTATATTTAAATATGTTAATAATTAAAAGAATAAATTTTATTATAGTTTCAAGAAAAGTTAGAAGTAAAACATGAACTTCAAGTTACCATAATATTTTATATGGGCGTCTATTTGAGCTCTACGACATATCAAATCGATGTCCATGATGATATCTACACCCCTAGTTATAGACATAAACATATTACACATTTTCAGGCCAAAAATTATTAGAAGGCCTCCAAAAATGAGTTTTTTTAGGAGCCCCAGTTTTTTATCATTCAACAGAATCTCAACCTCATTTAAAGGTGCGAATTTACCATTTTTCAGTGGGGAAAACATTTATTCCCAGGAAATACATTCATATTGATATTATAGATTTGAAATTTTATCAGGTTTTACAATGTAGTTTTATTTATATTTAAATATATGCATATTTTTATATATTTACTAATAATAAATCACATGTATACACACATATTTATATAGAAATGTATTTTTAATAATATAAACTATAGAGAAATAAATATGTATTATTCATTTAATTTCAAATAAATAATATTTGACTTTATTTACCATATAAATATGCATTAATATGTATATATAAAACTAAAAATGTAATTTTTATATATGAATATTTGTGGCTAAATAAAAAATTTATTTTTATGTTAATATTATAATATATGTAAATAAATACATATATATGTAAATATTTGTGTGTATAAATAATATATAAATATATTTGTATATAAATATATCATTATCGTTAAATATAGAATATAAATGAATTTATAGCATAACTATATGATCATATATACTAAAATATATAAATAATGTTTATATATACACATGCATGTGTATTGGTAAGCAAATATATATTAAAATTTATATTCTAATATATGTAAATGAACATTAATATATAATATATTTAAATATATTTAAGTATATGTAAATAAATATATATATATATCATACTCATTCGATGAGATTTCATTTTTGTTTAATAGTGTCTTTGTATACTTTTTATGTAATTTATGATTTTATTCAATTGATTTACATTCATATTGATTTGATAGTGCTGCAATTATTGTGCTTTCTCATATTCTGGTAATTTGTAATTAATTATAGATATTTATTTATATGATTTTTTGAATATTTGTGTAAATAATTATAAATATTTATGATTATATAATTTTATATCATATATGGGTTAATATATATAACGAAAAATTTATATTTACTTTTCATTATATATATATATATATATATATATATTAATATAAAATTATATATCTTAGTGTGTATATATATTCAGTTAAGATAAATGTGTCTTTATGTATATCTATGTAAATTTGATTATATATATATATTGATATTTATATCCATTTATTATTTATTATTTATTATTTATTATTTATTATATATTCAATTATTATAATTTTTTGTTTATTTCTTAATTTTTATTTTTATTCATTGATTTATTTTTATTATTAAATTTTTTTAAATAACTATTTAATACATGTTTATGATTTATTATTTATTTATTAAATATTAAATACTTATTATTTATTTATTAAATATTTAATATTTAATATTTATTATTTATTATTTATTATTTATTATTTATTATTTCATATTTAAAATTTAATAATATTTATTTAATTATTTATTTATTATTATATATTATATATTTATTAATTTTTCATTACAAGTTTATTATTTTATTATTAATTATTAATTATTAATTTTTAATTATTTACTATTTCTTATTTCTTATTTATTATTTCATAGTTGTTATTTATTAGTTATTATTTATTATTTATCTTTTATTTATTTATTTTCATTATTAGTTTATTATTTTAATTTTTATATATTATTTATTTGTTTATAATTCGTTTAGTTGTTATTTATTATTTATTAATAATTTATTTCTAATTTATTTGTTTATTAAATTTTTATTCTATATTTTTTTATTGTTTGTAAATTAATGATTAATTGTAAATTATAATTTTTTTTAAAAAATTTATTAATTAATAATTTATTATATATTCATTATATATTTATTATTTGTTTGTTCATAGTTTATTATTTATTATTTATTATTAATTATTTTATTAACTTTGTATTTAAAATATACTAATTTTGATTTTATTTAATTTATTATTTATTAGTTTATTAATTAAAATTTTCTTATATATTATATATTATATGTTATATATTATATATTATATATTATATATTATATATTATATATTATATATTACTTATTATTTACTATTATCTATTTTCAAATTTCATTTTACTATTTACCATTTCCTACCATATTAATTATTTTTTATTTATCATTCAATTATACTCTATTTATTAGTTTATAATTTTTAATTAGAAATTATTAATTACTAATAACTACTTAATAATTAATAATTATTGATTAATAATTATTGAAAAATTATTATTATTTAATAATTATTTTGTTTGTATCTTTTTGTTATGTATTTTTTCAATATATATATATATGTATATTAAATTCTATTTATTCCCCACATGAAGAGCCTATGAGAGTGGTAATGTCTTTGGAGAATAAGAAAGAGGTAAGGTGTTCAAATCTCATCTAATAGAGAATTTTTATATATGGAATGGGCATGTGCATGAACCCGAGCATGTGCATGTACATGGGCATGATCCTGATAATAATAAATTAATAAATATAAAATGAATTAATAAATAAATAGATAAAAGAATAAAAATAAAAAATAAATAAATTACCAAATTAAAAAATTAAAAAATTTAAAATAAAAAAATCAAAATAATTAAAATGTGTCGCTAAATTGTTCTGTGATTTTTCTAAATATCTACCACTAATTGATTATCGACACATGATTTAGAGGTGGTTTAAACCGATACTAAACGCCAATTTTGTTGTAGTGCGTACATACCATCAGTATAAACCATATGCATTTTGTAGGTGAGTATAAGTTATTAGCATGGGTTGTGCATATTTTTTCTAAACTATGCCCCTAGATGACAAGCTTAGTGCCACATTGGTTGTATATGTGCTCTATTTAGTGCATAGATGGTGCACGATTGGTTAAAATGTGGGGGAAACCATGTGGGGCGTGGTTCTTATATAGTGTGATCATCATCATTAGTCCACAGTTTGGAGAAATTGTGTGAGAAAATCATGTGACCCATGTCTTGATGGTGAAATTATACTTTTACGCTTATTGAACATAAATCATAATTGATACTTCCTTTCTCTATTTTTCAGTGGTTGAGTTTCTCTCTCTCTCTCTCACATGAGGCTCCTCTAATACCTGACATAGGCTTTGATCGATCTCCCCTATCCTTTGTTGGAATCGAGTACCATCCGTTCCTATGGATTCCTCTTGTTAAGCTCTACATTCCCCACTCTACTTTTCTTGTTTAGTTCACTCTTGAGGTTGTTTTAATGGACTGGGAAAATCCACCTTATTTTCCATGTGTTTGATTATTTCTTCGATTTCTCCTGAAGTAGACCATGTTATGCCTTGATATTGGATGTGTGATTCTTCCATTGTATAAGATAGGTGTTTTATAGCTTTTAGAGAGAACTTTTATTGATTTATAAGGTGTGCATTTGTGTTGCGTGCCAGTAATTCTGAGCAATGCCTCTCAAATGAGAAATTTAAATTATAATGTCATGTGACATCCCTATAGTATCCATGGAATGTTAAATTATCATTATTGTATGTCTTGTGCACGGAGATTAATTCATCCTCATTTGTTTTACCCTTGAATGACCTTAATTAATGAATTGTTTTATAATAAAATTCCCTTGATGAGGTACAATGTCTTGAAAACAATAATGGCTTATTTATTTGGAATGTGATTGAATGTGGCACTCCTCTATATTGACTGCTTGTCATAGAACTTGTTACTTTAGAGTTGGAAACTTCTTTATTAAATAAACTGGATGAATTTTATAGAATTATCATTCACTTGGTCGTTCAACACCAAATGCATGTGTGGTGTTTCTACAATGGGTGGTACACTTAGACCTATTACAATTATTAAATTATTAGAATTTTGTAGTAATGGGACGGATCACATAATCAAGAAGATGTATTTTATATATAAATCACCACCTTCTAGTGAGTTTTTTATTTTTTTGGTATCGTTAGGTACATTCCATCAATTTTCATATAATTGGAATGTTTATGGATTTGGCCATCCTTCTTGATATAAGCCGAATCCTTAAATGTTTAAAGTGTTTTTTATTCCTTGAGTGATACTCATGTTTTTTATGGAACATCGAAGACAGGTTCATTGTTTTTTGAGGCCTTATGAACATGTAGCGAGATATGCAATGTCTTGTACGGGCTCACCGTTCATGTTACATACCTCTATATGAGTGATAATAGTTCGTAGTGGAGCACTAATTGACAGGCTCAGAGGAAAGATTGTTACACCAAGAATTGTCTCACTGGGGAGATGTTTTAATTTATGCTGAGAGTGATAAATGGAATTCATTTTATAGATTTTATAGATGGAATTCATATTAAAAAACTATTACACTACTAGTGTGATAATTTTTTATTGTTATAATGTTAACTTGGATGGTCCTAGGATGATGTTCAAGAGACAACCATATTGAATTCAAATTATAAATTAAATATTAATATTATGATTACATAGCTATTACCCAGGGATGAGTGCACCAGGCCATATTACATGCTTAGGTTTGGTCATTGTAGTTCTCTATCATATTTCTACCATTGTTACACTGCATCAATTTTATTTGGGTTATCCATAGTGTAGAGATACACTGGCTTAATAAAAATTAGGTATGGTCGCTTAGGAACCCCTTGGGAGCTTGAGCCAACTTTATCCTTATTATTTTATTTATTTATATTTCTTTATGGGTTACCAGTGATACCTGAACACTATCGTCTATTATAAGGATAGATTGTATTATGATTTGGACGCCATTGGTGGCGGACTACTAAGAATACCTCACCCTATGCTTGGGACTCCATCACACTAGGGTACCTTAGAGGATCTTCTTTTCTTGTAGGTTTGTTTTCTGTTAGTTGTGTTGTGCACTATGTGAGAGACATTATGATAAATGGATTGATCTAGTACCTAGGATTCTCATGGACACCACCTTCGAGGCTATTATTTCTTTTATTAATATTGTTATAATGTACCTCCTATTGTCTCCTTCCTTCTCATATTTTTAGTTTCATTTGAACATGAATTCATCATTTCATTTTTGGCTTTTCCCATTTACAGTCAATTGACATTATTCTTACACTGTGATGTCTTCACTTATTACTACTTCTTCTATTATATGTTATTTATTTTTGGACATACTATTATTCCCATCTGATCATGAGGGTATAGTCTCCCCACCATTCCTTCATTAGAACCTCAATGCGATTCGATAGCCTCTAGCATACGGGGTGGCACACTTGAGGCCATTTGAAGAACGGTCAGGCTAACTTTGTAGTGGTCAATCAGGCAGCTATGTCACAAATGGTGTCTTATCCAAAATACTATTTGCTGGTACAAGAGCATGCTGGGGTATATCCTCCAATACAATAGGTGGTGGCATGTGAGTGTCCCAAGCTGCAACAACTAGTGGTCCCGTCAAATTTATCTAAGGTATAATATATAATTCAATAATTACATTTGGAACATAAAAAAACCCTATCAAGTCTATGGGATCTCACATTGTTCTAGTAGGTGTCGACCCTTAACCAAAGTTATAGCCCTCATAGTACTACCCCATTTTACATCCATGCAGATTATCCATGTTCATTATATATATACTCTAACATAAAAAAAACTTATTTCATCTAATTATTTCAAATAAATATATATCATAACAATTTTCAACAGAGATATATCACACAAAGAGATACAATCCCGAAGACACAACACAAAACAAGGCATTAAATTAATAAAATAAAATGAATCACAACAACAAGTGTATGTATATATATATATATGAAATGTGAACCTATATACATTACAATGATGCATCAACACACCCAAATTCACATAAACCACATATAAACATCATGTGCATCCCCAAAAGTAAATTTTAGTCAATGGAAATGACAAAACATATGTTCCCCACTTTTTGGAAACTCAAAGGTCTACTATATTATGATATAAAGAAGTAGAATACTTCCCCATTCAAGTCCCAAAAATTCAATGTATTTTCTATCATGTCCCATCCCATTCCAAATAGGATAAAGAAGTTATTGAGTCTTTATCCTATGATACCATTTTTTAACATCCCAAAATGAACCATTGGGTCTAAGTTGGGTGTTATTTGACCTCACACGTGCCACATGATATGTAAGATGATACCGACTAGAAATGATATTTTTAGTCCATTAGTGAGGATACTATACTCTTGATATCATTTCATAGGATCAATGATCTGCAACAAAAAATATAATAGATAATCAAAGTAAACGTGAGGAAATATAAATATGGAAAACATGTCATACAAATAAAGCAACTCCCAATGTGGCAAGGAAAATCCATGAAATAAGTAGTATATAGATAAGAATATAAACAATGGTTCCTCTGGAGTTTTTTCCAGCCTACCATTAACTACGTTCTCTACTACTCATTTTTCGATTATAGGGAATTTTCCCTTTACGGTATCCCTCATAAAACTTACAGGAGCATTGAAATGTTCAAGTTGAGTGTGAGTAAAAGACTCATTAGAACAACACCAATGTGTACATAACATAATTTGATCAAGTATACAATAATATTCCATAAAAATAATAAACTTGTAACCAACAAGTTAAGAGAAAATCAAAAAATGAGCAGTCATGCACTAACCAAGCTTCTATATACTCCCAGATATACTTGGTTCAGCTCTATAATGGAAATGTAATGTATATAGATAAATATCCATTAACTGGCCATAAGGAAGTTGGGGATTCACTCATTATCTACAATAAAATTGAATGAAAAGAACCTAATCTGAATCCACAGGAAATCAGGTAATACTCGGAATCCACAAGTCATCAAATATCATTAACCCGCCTGGAATCCACAAGGCATCAGGTATTACTTATAATCGATATGGAATCATGTTTATACCATATATGAATAATTCAAAATGAATCAATTAAATTCAAGTTTATTTGGTTATAAAATTAAAACATGATTGGTCATAAGATGTTAAAAACCACATCGCACATCAAGTGAAATGTGGCTTCATCATATACATAAATAGGTGAATAAAACAACATCATGGAATCTTAATATTAAATCAATATCATGGAATCAACCCATACCATATCATGGGACACAAAAAAAATAACATGTGATCAAAATCCATTTATTAATATCATATATGTCTTTGAGTAAATCATATTAAGGAAACATATAAAAAAATATGAAAAATGGAAGAAAATTCCTACCTAAAAAATCACTGATGTCGAGGAAAGGATAATCCAACCTATTTTGTTCAATAGCTATAGTGGAAACCTCAATAGTCAGAACTCCTCTTCACATATTAATTATTTTATAATTTGATGTTGGGACCACATTGGGTATAAGGATTTATTTTTTGTCAACAGTTGTCAATGAAGTTCAAATTGAAGAAGGAGATGGTGAAGAACTCCACAGTTATTGAGAGTTATAATTTAGAAGATTTTTGAACTGGTCTTAAGTATAAAATACATGTATCAAAGGTGATAGATTATATACAATAAAGAAACCATCTCCAAGAGTGTTTAAGGGAATCAAGTTATAAAGTGATAATGCAATATATCACTGTTTTAAGAGACCATTAAATAAAATACTAGAAGATACACGCGTCATTGCATGAGGGTTAATGTAGTGATTTGAAGATATAAGAATGACCATACAAAGATAAGAATATGATTCCAGTCATATTTACTTTTCAGCAGAGAGACTAATGTTCCTGGAAGATAGAGAATTTGGGATGTTTTAGTACATTCCCTGAGGAATCTGACGATGATGAATAAGAATCATTCAAAGAGTATATATCCCGGTGGATGTAGCACCCCGAGATTTTATGAGAAAATTTATTATTATTATTTATTTATTTTCTTTGATGTCTTGTGTTGTAAGATACACCAAGATTAACTTGTACTATATGAAACATTTTATTAGTTTGAATTATACACAACACTATTCTTGGCTTGCAATACACGCAATCGCGACCTTCCTTGATAACGTGTGTAGTACGCAATACTTGGTTTCACTAAACAACGATATATGGTTATAATATTATTATTAACTAGCCGTTATGAATAGTATTGACTACATTTTGAATTTTATAACATTATTATTCATCTTACACATTTTCTAGAACATGGTATGAGAACAAAATAATTTTTTGGGTAAAATAAGTATTTTTTAAAAAATGCAGTTTTGCTGCCTTTTGATGGAGCACAAACATTAAATATATTTTATGAAATGATTATAAGTTCAATATGATATAATAAAATTCTTTTTTGGAATCAGTATAAAAAAATTTACTTTGGATAAATTTTTCATATTATTCTGATAACTTTTATATTTTAATCAATAATAAAAACACACTATATTTTAATTAAAAACAACTTTTTCCATCGCAATAATTTATATGGTTAGATTATCTTATTAATTGGTTTTAAAGTTTAATTAGAATATATTTTTACCATTTAATCCAATTTTGGTCATTGGAATTAATTACACTTTGAAATTGGACATAAACAAGTGTCGATCTATAGATAGTTATTGTTTCTTAAAAACACGCTATTGGTTTTGATAAAGGGAATTACTTTTAAAATTAATTAATGCGACTTATATGTTTTAAATTTTAAAAAATAGAAATCATTTTTTAATTAGGAATATCAAATATATCTTAGCCTGAATTTTTGGTATTTTTCTGAAAAATTTCAATTTTTGATGAATAATGAAACCACTTAGTGGTAGTTAAAAAACTGACACTTTCATTTAAATGAATATTTACCACTTCTGTGAATTGAATTTCAAAAATCCGACATAAATGTTTGTTTTCAATAAGTAAAATGTGTTTCAATAAGATGAAAATAATTTTTTGTGAGTAGTAACTTTTGACTTTTTTTTAATGCGGATAAAGGTAAATAGGGTAATTCAAGATTAAAAGAATATTATAATAATAATAAAAATTACCTTAACACTTATCCTAGACTTATTGGTTGAGTAGTGGAAGACCATGGACATCATTGTGTCGATTTTGGTACCCCACGGAGCCACTTTGTAGTGATAATGACAATTTGGATTTATTAATTAAATGTAAAGACAAAATTGATATTAACAAAAATCTTTTAGTAATTAATTTTTATAAGGGGTTATATAAATTATATTTTTGAATATAAATATTCATTGGAAATATAATAATATTTTCTACATTTTTTGTTTTTTTATAATTTTTAGACATCAAATAAATTAAATTATTTATGACACAATAATGATGTAGTATTTACATCATTAATAAATAATTTAAATAAATAATATTATAATTATTAAAATCTTATTCAAAACATGTCCAATTGTGATTGGATGATTTTATTTCGAACTTGAGTCATCTTATCTATATATTTAATTATTTTTGGACATTTTTAGAGTGAAGATAAGTTTATAATAAAATAATATTTTCACACATTCCAAAGGTGCTTCTCTCCTCCCTTATAAAAGGGCACCTCCTCCCTCTCCTCTTTACACCCTTTTGAGCCTTGAAACTAGACCAACCCCTGAAATTAATCATCTCAAACTCTCTAGTTATATCATATAGGTTCTGGTCTTCTCAAAATTCCAACTCTAGTTACCTAAGAAGAACCTTAAAAGGGGTGCGTTGAAGAAGTGGTAATCTCTTCTACCAATTCTTTCAAGTTTCTTTCTTCATCATCTTCTTCTTCTTTATTTGTTTCATCATAAATTAATGAAATAAGTATCAATAATATACTAATATGTTATTATAAATATGAAACAAACCTATTTTACCTTCTATCCATCTTACAAAAAACAAAATCACCGCGCGTGTGTACGTACGAAATACTGTCTCCATGCCGTGGTGTAATCTTTTTTTCCACCACCACCTTAATTTGATGGGTATAATGGTGTACAGAATAACTATATATAGTTATTATAACATCATACGAATTCTAATATATAATATCATCCACTCTAATTCCATTCAATAAATTTGGGAATGATATCATCGCTCGTGCGTACGTACGGATTACCATCTCCAGACGCGATGAGATTCATTTTCCATGTTAACAATTCAAGAATGATTATAAAGTATATATAATAAGTAATAATGAAATATATGAAAAAATAATGCTAATGGATTTATGTATATATATATATATGTATTCTATCTACTTAATTCCATTCAATTCAATAAGGAAACAAAAAACAGCATTCATTCGTATGTATGGCCTACCGTCTCCATGAACGGTGTATTTCCTTCCATTTATCGATCTATTATATATATGTATATTCTGAATATATATTATATATAAATTGTGTTTTATATTCTGGAATTATGTAATCATGATTTAATTAATCATATTAATTATTACAAGTGAAAACACGGACGATAAATGAAACGATTTTACCCAAAACACTGCTTTAACATGGAATTGACAAATGAATGGATAATTTAAAGTCTTAAGTGAATCATATATGATATCATAAATATTATTATGGTTCGGTTACTAGTTAATAATATGTTTAAACCCACTATACAAGAGTCTCAAACACATACGGAAGAAATTTGACATAAGGTAAGGGATAATTATTCCAATCTCATTCTTATCTGAGATTATTTATTTGTAAGTATTTACTGAGGTTATGTTTATTATCCAAGTCCATATGTTCTCAAAATGTTTTAATAAAATGTTTACTTTTCTTCCATGTATGTTTAAAGTAATTTTTACCCTTTTTTACTTTTACCACATCGTATGGAAGGAATATTTATTTTGTTTACCATACAAGGTACTTTGTGACTTTTCTGGTAAAAGTATGAGAAGAATGTTTTTATAAGGCATGAACAGATTTTTACGGTTTCATAATGCCTTATTTTCATGAAGCTTACTCTACAAGATTTAATGAATATTTTCAACAAAATCATTCTCTTTTAAAATTGCATGTCATTTTGTGAAAAGAAAATTATTTTGAAGTAGAAAGGATATTTTCCTCAAGAATTCATTTCAAGTGTTTTATCAAAACCATTTTCCATATAATAGGACATTATTTCATATGTGTTTGTATCAAGAATAATTTCTTTCTGATTTACATGGTTTCACTTTTATTATTATGAAATGATATCCATTTTTTTGTATGGATTATGTTATGATGGGATGATGTTTGTGAAACCCATTTTATACCTTGGGTAATGATGAATGATTTATTTTCATGTTGTGGCACAAGTAAGAATGATTTTATTATGAGATGGTTGAGACCTATATCTCCCTCCAATGCATTGGGTAAATATTTAGATGTCATGATTTGACATGGTTGGAATGGTATGTTTATCCAGTTCAGTGTTACAGGACTGAAACTAGGAGTGAACTTGATTTAGAAAGGGAGTTTGTCCCCTAAGATGGTCTTGGCACGAATGCCTTGACTACTATAGAAATTATATCATATTCTTAATGGTTTTCCACAATTACATGTTTTATTCCCATGCTATTTTATCATGATTAATGTCTCATTATGTCACGACCCGCCCTTGGGGCCCGTGCCGTAACTACCCCAAGCCCGCCTTCCATAGGCCAGGGGCTGGCGACTAGCACCAAGGCGTAATTCCCAGTTAAAAGGGAAGGCATTGCCTTTGAAAAGTAAACAAACACCACGGAGTAAGCAAGCGGAATAGTAAACACTAAGTAAAAACTGAGTACAACTGAAAGTGCGGAAAAGTAAATGGGCCAGTATACAAACACAAACTGAAAGTAAAGTACAACTCAAAAGGGAAAACAACAACTATAAAGTAAAAGCCGCTACTCCGAGCTGTCCCCTAGGAATCCCACCTGAAGGGTGGGTACAGACAGCTCCACTGCTCCACGGGTCCCATCGTCCGCTCCGAACACGTCCCGCCCAGTGGTCCACCTCCAGGTACCGTCCTGCTCTGCAAGCCTCAGCCAAGATCAACGTTGTCTGTCGTCTGCAACCAAAACAATGTAGTGTGGGCATAGCCCGTGTAGGGGTGAGTATAAGCTACTCAGTAGGGACCCTGAGACCCCCGAAGGTCTCACAAAAACCACAAAGGGTAAACCACAAAGAAAGGTACAATCACGAAGTAACAACCGAAACTGCTTAGGGATATGCCCATACATATACCTAATTCATCAATTCCAATACGCTCCAACCTCTGAGCCCGAGTACAACTCAGTCCACACAGGAAAGTATACGTATTCCACACAGGAAAACAAAACGAAATCCACACAGGATAGCACAACACAATCCACACAGGAAAGTAACAGGTTTCAGCTCACACAGGTATACTTCTTCGAAAGACGATAAAGATGATCTCTGATCCATCTAAGTCATCGGACCCACGAAGGATCGATAGGTAAATAACCCCCGCAAAGGACCCACACAGGATCGGGCCCACACAGGACCTGTAGGCGCTGGTTCACACAAGACCGCTGAGCGTAAAGACCCACACAGGATCGGACCCACACAGGATCGGGCCCACACAGGACCTGTAGCACAGATCCACGTAGGATCACTGAGTGCTGTAGTCATCGTCGTCGAATCCACACAGGATCTCTGTACTGTCGTCGTCGCAGTCACAGTAGTAGTAGCAGTAGCAGTAGCAGTCACAGTCGCAGCCAGCACTAGGGTTCCCGCACACAGCAAGCTCATTCAGGAGGGTCCGCTCCACGAGCCGAGAGGCTGATACATCAACTGTCACAAAGTCCAGAGTTTATGTATCCAGAAGTTCCGTAACGTCAACAGGAACTCAACGCAACAGACGGCGCGTCGATCGGACGCCCGGTCTGAGAGTTATTGGCTTTTTCGTCCGAGGGGCCCGGTTGGATTCTTAGGCAAAACCAACCCGACCGTACTCCACCTGCATCCAAACCTCGGGCGGAGTATGCCAAAAGATTCTTCTCACTAAGAGGAACACAACAAAGCTGACGGCACGTCAATCAGACGTCCGTAGCTCAAGATATGAGCGTTTCTGCTCCGATGGCCCGGTTGGTTTCGTGAACGAACCAAACCGGCCGAACACAAAGTGTTCCGAAACTTTGAGTGCGATATACCGAATCGACCGTCTCGATCCAAGGATCGCGTAGCCACTGACGGTTCGTCAATCGGAGGTCCGTGGCTCAAGTTATGGCCAAAAAACCAAAATCGTCTCGAAAATGGGGGGTCCGGGTCCGGGCCGACCCGGCCCGGCCGGCGGCGGTCCGGCGCGGCGGTGCGGACCGGCGCGGCGGCGCGGAGGCGCGGCCCGGCCGACGGCCGCGCGGCCGGGCGCCGCTTGTCGCCACGCGCGGGGGGCAAAGCCCCCGCTTCATCAGTTTGGCGGCGCGGCTTTTAGCCGCGCCTTTTGCCAATCAACGGCCCCCTCCTGGGGGCCTGCTTTGAGGAGAAACAGGGGGGCCGCCTTCCCCCCTCAAAGAAACCGCCCCCCCTCATAAATGGGGGGGGGGTTTAGTGTTGCCCAGGGAAATTAAATTTTCGCGGCCTTTGACCTTCCGGCCGGCCAACTGGCCGGCCGGTTTTTCTCCAAGGGGACCGGCAAACCGGTCCCCTTTCCGGATTCCGACGCCGGCGGCCCGGCCGCCGGTCTTCTCGTCCCGCCGCGGCTCGGAACCGGCCGCGGTGTTCGTCGTCCGGCGCGGTGCGAGGGCACCGCGCCCCTCCGCCGCGTCTTTGATTCTCTTCGACGCGTCGCGACGGAGTCGCGTTCTTGATGATCCTTCCACGGCGCGGCGCGACGGCACCGCCCAATATAATCGTGTGAATATCCGCGTGGTGCGACGGCACCACGCCATCTTGTTTCATCCACAAGATAAATCAACAAGAACAAAGGAGGGGGTTCGGCCGTGTTCATGCGGTCCGGCCCCCTCACATTAAATGATAACACATATTTAAATATCCTCACATTAGTCATGCCAGAACCACGAACAAGAATAAATAAATAAACAATTAACAACAACCCCTACCTTGGTTCAAGATCGAAGATCGTCAAAAATCCGCGGAAGACAACGTTGCGGAGGTCGGGCGTCACGGTAATCGTTCGTCAAATCTGTTGACGAAGAGGTACGTCCAAAGAGGTACGTCGTTGGAGAATCTTCGTAAGCCGATGAAGGAAGTCCTAGGACGAAGCGGCGTTCCCTTTCGTTGACACGGAAGACGTCGTTGATCTTCGGGACAACCAGCTACGAAGAAGAGAGGAGTGGCGTTCTTCGTCGGAGCTTGAGCGTTCTTCTTCAAAGTTTGAAGAAGAAGGAGGAAGAGCTCTCAAATCCTCTCAAGATGGCTAAACAATTCTAACCAAATAAAATATGTTAAGGGCTTATTTTATTTTCTCAACCAAACCATTTGAATTTCAAAGGTTTGAATTAAGACAACTCAACTCATTAAAATCCCAACTTGCCAACTTAATTTAAAAGGGGAGTTAAAGGGAGAAGATGAGGGGATGGGGTTCGTGTGGGTCCCACCACACTTAATCTTCCCAAGGGAGGTTACGTGGATGTGGGTCCCACCTTTAACTCCCTTTGAGAGAAGTTAACCAACAAAAAAAGAAAAATAAAAAGTGTTCCACATTTTTATTCAACTTTTTATAATTCTCCCAAAAATTAACTTTCGTCCCGCGATAAACGCAACTTTGGAAAAGGTCTCCTTAAGCGAATATCGGCGCTGCAAGTTCATCGGTGCCCTCAGATTTCAATTCCGAGCACCAGATCAAAAGTTAGGAATTCCCGCTCGTTCGTTCACTGAACGTACCCGAGCCAAACTTCGGAAATTGATTCCGGGCACTCCAGGCCTCGGAATCAGGTGCCGTCAGAAACCGCGCTCTTGTAAAAATCCAAAGAAAATTAAGAAAAAATTTCCCTTGACTTTTACGGGACTTTACATTACTCCCACATCAGGGCTTTACATCCCCGTAAAGATACATCAAAACTAGGGAAACAAATGAGGGTACTGAGCACGCATCTGAGCCTCCCGCTCCCATGTGCTCTCCTGGAGGTTCCCGTGCTGCCATCTGATGCGCAAAAGAGGAATCGATCGCCCACGTAGGACCCGCTCCTGTCGATCCTCTATCTCCACTGGGACCTCCGTAAAAGTCGCCCCATCGTCAACGTCAAGCTCCCCATGGTCAATGATTTGTGTCGGGTCATGCACGTATCTCCTCAGCTGGGATACGTGGAAGACGTCATGCACCCGGTGCAACTGAGGTGGCAGAGCCATGCGATAAGCCACCTCGACAACCCTGCTGAGGACCTGGAAGGGTCCGATGAAGCGTGGAGACAACTTTCCACCTCGGCCAAATCTCCGAATACCACGTCGAGGTGAAACCCACAAGAAGACGTGGTCACCATCCTCAAACTCTAGTGGCCTCCGCCTCCTATCAGCGTATGACTTCTGCCGGCTCAGAGCTGTCCTCATCCACTCCTCGATGACCTGGACCTTCTCTGTCGTGGCCTGGACCATCTCCGGTCCCACAAGTGCTGACTCCCCAGGGTCTGTCCAGCACAAAGGAGATCTACAAGGTTGGCCGTACAACGCCTCATACGGTGCCATCCTGATGGTGGAGTGGTAGCTGTTGTTGTACCCAAACTCCACCAACGGTAGGTGGTCCTCCCAACTATGACCAAAGTCGAGGACACATGCGCGGAGCATTTCCTCGAGAGTCTGAATGGTCCTCTACGTCTGACCATCCGTCTGAGGGTGAAAGGTTGTGCTCAGACGTAGCTGCGTCCCGAACGCCTCCTGTAACCCCTTCCAATGTCGGGAAGTAAAGCGAGCATCTCGATCGGAGACGATAGATGATGACACACCGTGGAGCCGCACAATCTCCTGAACGTAGAGAAGTCCCAATCTCTCCACTGAGCCCTGCTCTCGGATGGGTAAGAAGTGTGCCGACTTGGTGAGTCGGTCAACAATCACCCAGATGGAGTCGTGACCTCTGGAAGTGTGTGGAAGTCCAGTCACGAAGTCCATATATATGCCATCCCACTTCCACTCCGGAACCTCCAAGGGCTGTACGAAGCCTGCTGGTACCTGATGCTTTACCTTCACCTGCTGGAAGGTGAGGCATCGAGAAACGAACTCTGATACTTCCTTCTTCATGCCCGGCCACCAGTGCTGTCGTCTGAGGTCCTGGTACATCTTCTCCACTCCAGGATATACCGCCAAAGGAGAAGTGTGAAACTCTCTCAGCACTTCCTCTCGCAAAGCGACTGGTACCATGGTACGTCCTCTGAAAATGATGTCGTACTCTGCTCCAAGGGAGAAACCATCAGGTGTCTGTCCCGAGGATATCTGTGCACGCCGTGTCTCACAGTCAGCGTCCTCACGCTGTGCCTCTCTGACCCGCTGCAGTAGTGGAGGGGTGACTTTGAGAGACTGGAGGAAGGCTTCTCCATCTCTATCCACGAAGGATACTTGTAAAGAGGCTAGCTGCTCCGTCGCCTCCTCAAGTAGCTGAATGACCATCCTTCTGCTGAGGGCATCGGCTACTACGTTCCCCTTCCCAGGAGTATAGACTATCACAAAGTCATAGTCCTGGAGGAACTCGAGACATCGCCGCTGTCTCAGGTTCAGGTCCTTCTGCGAGAAGATATACCTGAGACTCTGATGATCGGAAAATACTGTAAAGCGCTCGCCCATCAGATAGTGTCACCATGTTTTCAGAGCGAAACCACTACTGCTAACTCCAGGTCATGGGTAGCTTAGTTCTGCTCATGCGGCCTCAACTGACGTGATCCATAGGCGATCACTGCCCGCTCCAGCATCAGAACACATCTGAGTCCGGTCCCTGATTAATCGCAGTAGACTACGTACCCTACTCCCTGCTCAGGCAACCTCAAGATAGGTGCGCTAGTCAATCTCTGTCTCAGCTTCTGGAAGCTCTGCTGACATCTGTCTGACCACACGAAGGGTTTTCCCTTCTTCTTCAAAGATGTGAGTGGTGCCGCAACTCTAGAGAAGTCTGGCACGAATCTCCGATAGTATCCAGCTAGTCCCAAGAAACTCCGAACCTCAGTCACGCTCCTGGGTGGCTCCCATGCTAACACAGCCTCAATCTTCGCAGGATCCACTGCAACTCCCGCCTCAGAGATAACGTGTCCCAAGAAGTGAACCTCACGTATAAAGAACTGGAACTTCGAGAGCTTACCATAAACTTGGTGCTCTCGTAGTGTGTCTAGTATAACTCGCAAGTGATAGGCGTGCTCCTCCTCAGTCGTAGAGTAAATCAGAATGTCGTCGATGAAGACCACGACAAACCGATCGAGGTACGGCTGAAAGATCCTGTTCATGAGAGCCATGAACACTGCTGGTGCATTGGTTACGCAGAAAGGCATAACCAAGAACTCATAATGGCCATACCGACATCTGAAGGCCGTCTTCTGCACGTCCTCGTCTCTGACTCTGAGCTGATGATCGCCTGACCTGAGGTCTATCTTCGAGAACCATCGTGCTCCCTTGAGCTGATCAAAGAGGTCATCAATCCTCAGTAGCAGATACTTGTTCCTTACTGTCACCTGTTTCAGGCGACGATAGTCAACACAAAGTCGCAAGCTCCCGTCCGCCTTCTTGGCGAACAATATCGTGGAAGCCCAGGGTGAAACACTGGGTCGGATGAACCCCTTGCCCTGCAAGTCCTCCAATTGTACCCGTAGCTCTCGATGCTCAGCGGGGGCCATCTGATATGCTAGAGTGGATATCGGGGCTATCCCGGGGTACAAGTCAATATAAAATTCTACCTCTCTGCGAGGAGGGAGCCCTGGAACGTCGTCGGGAAAAACGTCCACAAACTGATCCACCACTGCAGTAAAACCAGGACTCCGCACGTCAACTGCTCCAAGGATGAGGCTAGCTAACTTATGAGTAATGGGCTGTCCTCTCCTCCGCGGAAGACCATCCTGTTCTGCTAAGGCTCCCTTCTCACCGGTGAAGGTGAACCTACTCCCGTCGGTGCATACACATCACACCTTGCGCCTAAAACAGTCAATCTGCGCATGGACCGTAGATAGCCAATCCATGCCCAAGACGACGTCGTAAGGCCTCGACGCTGCTACAAGAAGATCCCAGCCGAAGCTCTCGCCTCCTAGAGTGATCTCACACTGCCGGAACCAGTGCGTAATCGTCGAGTCTGCTCCCGTAGGAGTCTTTAGCTGTAAGGATCGAGCCAACGGCTCTGTCGGAATCTCCGAGCTCCGAACAAGGGCAGCGGCTATGAAAGAGTGACTCGCTCCTGTGTCTATAAGAACTGCAGCAAAGGTGGAATAGACACAGATAGTACCTCGAATCATCTCGGGTGCGCCGTGGTCATAGGCCTCTACTGCCTGGAGCTGTGCCTGTCTCTGCCCGCCAGCTCCCTGTGGTCGGGGTGGACCTCCTGGTGGTGGTGGTGGCAGAGCCTCAAAGCGTCGCCCACCACCTGCTGCTTGGCGAGCTCCTCTACCTCGTCCTCCTCCTCCCTGCGGACCGCCACGGTCGACCCTCTGCCTCTGCCTCGGTGGTCCCTCAACCGTCTGCTGCTCCTCGGCACAGCGGGTCGGGCAGTCATGAGCCATGTGGCCCTGCCCGCCGCATGAGTAGCACTGTCTGCCTCTCGAAAGACTGGCTCCTCGATGTGTGCTCCGCACTACTGAACCAGTGTCCTGAGGTCGCCTGCCTGAGGGTCTGGTCTGCCTGGACCCCTGAGTCATCCGTCGACTTCCTGCTGCAGATGACTCTGCCACGTGCCTCCCTGCGGTGGGTCTCGGTGCTGGTGTAGACTCAGCAAGGAAGCTCTCGATCAAAAGGGCCCGCTCCTGTACTCCTGTCTGAGTCGGTATGCTGAGGGAGATCAGCGATGCCCTGATCTCGTGTCTCAAACCCTGCTCGATGGTCCGGGCCCGGAAGAATGGGTCACGTACCTTGTCGGTCGAGTAGCGCGAGAGATCAATAAATCTCGTCGAGTACTGAGCGACCGTCAGGCTGCCCTGCCGCAGCTGTAGAAGCTCCTGGATACACACCTCACGAAGGGTGGCTGGGACGAACTCCGAGCAGAAGAGGCTCTCAAATTCCGTCCATAGAAGAGATGCCTCATCGTGCACCTGGAGCATCAAACTCCACCATCGTCTTGCTGCTGCGTGCAGTAGGCTCGCAGCGAGGATCACCATGAGGTCTGCTGGTGTCCTCACTAGCCTAAACACACGTACCACTGCCTCCAGCCAGTCCTCGGCTGCCTGGGGATCTGTCTCCCCGTGAAACATGGGTGGTCGCTGGCGCTGAAACTCATGCAGTGCGCTGAGGCGATGTGCATCATCAGTGGCTGGTGCTGGAAGCATCGGTGGCTCGACGGGTAGAGCTACCGCCGGCGCCACTGCTAACAAAGGGCCCTGCACCGAAGCCTCATCGCTCGGTGGGCTGTCGTCACACTCGACTCTCGGAACCCTAGCTGGCTGCCGCCGTGGGGCCATCCTGAAAAGGAAACAGGTGCGCCACGGTCAGAACAATATACCTGGTGAGCTGATATGATGTAATCACAAAGAAAACATTGAAACACACATGCAATCAATGTTTTCGTGCATTAAGTCGGAAATCAGAATTCAGGGTCCTAGTGTACGGATATGTCAGCCTCTGCACCAACACTAGACTCCCTGAACTGATAACCACACTCAATATGCTAAACATTATTGCTTCAAATAAAAAGGATCAGA
Source organism: Viscum album (assembly GCA_963277665.1). Lineage (NCBI taxonomy): Eukaryota > Viridiplantae > Streptophyta > Magnoliopsida > Santalales > Viscaceae > Viscum > Viscum album. The sequence goes on along the minus strand of OY728147.1, from coordinate 1,685,315,607 downwards.
GTTCGCGGTAGAACCGAACTCCTCTGATACCAATTTTTCACGACCCGCCCTCGGGGCCCGTGCCGTGACTACCCCAAGCCCGCCTTCCATAGGCCAGGGGCTGGCGACTAGAACCAAGGCGTAATTCCCAGTATAAAGGGAAGGCATTGCCTTTGAAAAGTAAACAAACACCACAGAGTAAGCAAGCGGAATAGTAAACACTAATTAAAAACTGAGTACAACTGAAAGTGTGGAAAAGTAAATGGGCCAGTATACAAACCCAAACTAAAAGTAAAGTACAAATCGAAAGAGAAAACAACAACTGTAAAGTAAAAGCCGCTACTCCGAGCTGTCCCCTGGGAATCCCACCTGAAGGGTGGGTACAGATAGCTCCACTGCTCCACGGGTCCCGTCTTCCGCTCCGAACACATGCCGCCCAGTGGTCCACCTCCAGGTACCGTCCTGCTCTACAAGCCTCAGCCATGATCAACGTTGTCCGTCGTCTGCAACCAACACAACGTAGTGCGGGCATAGCCCGTGCAGGGGTGAGTATAAGCTACTCAGTAGGGACCCCGAGACCCCCGAAGGTCTCACAAAAACCACAAAGGGTAAACCACAAAGAAAGGTACAATCACGAAGTAACAACCGACACTGCTTAGGTATATGCCCATACATATACCTAATTCATCAATTCCAATACGCTCCAACCTCTGAGCCCGAGTACAACTCAGTCCAGACAGGAAAGTATTCGTATTCCACACAGGAAAACAAAATGAAATCCACACAGGATAGCACAACACAATCCACACAGGAAAGTAACTGGTTTCAGCTCACACAGGTATACTTCTTCGAAAGACGATAAAGATGATCTCTGATCCATCTAAGTCGTCGGACCCACGAAGGATCGATAGGTAACTAACCCCCGCAAAGGACCCACACAGGATCGGGCCCACACAGGACCTGTAGGCACTGGTTCACACAGGACCACTGAGCGCAAACACCCACACAGGATCGGACCCACACAGGATCGGGCCCACACAGGACCTGTACCACTGATCCACGTAGGATCGCTGAGTGTTGTAGTCGTCGTCGTCGAATCCACACAGGATCTCTGTACTGTCGTCATCGCAGTCACAGTAGCAGTAGCAGTAGCAGTAGCAGTAATAGTCGCAGCCAGCACTAGGGTTCCCGCACACAGCAAGCTCGTTCAGGAGGGTCCGCTCCACGAGCCGAGAGGCTGATACATCAACTGTCACAAAGTCCAGAGTTGATGTATCAAAAAGTTTCGTAACGTCAACAGGAACTCAACGCAACAGACGGCGCGTCGATCGGACGCCCGGTCTGAGAGTTATTGGCTTTTTCGTCCCAGGGGCCCGGTTGGTTTCTAAGGAAAAACCAACCTGACCGTACTCCACCTGCGTCCAAACGTCGGGCGGAGTATGCCAAAAGATTCGTCTCACTAAGAGGAACACAACAAAGCTGACGGCACGTCAATCAGACGTCCGTAGCTCAAGATATGAGTTTTTCCGCTCTGATGGCCCGGTTGGTTTCGTGAACGAACCAACCCGGCCGAACTCAAAGTGTTCTGAAACATTGACTGTGTTATACCGAATCGACCATCTCAATCCAAGGATTGCGTAGCCACTGATGGTTCGTCAATCGGAGGTCTGTGGCTCAAGTTATGGCCAAAAGACCGAAATTGTCTCGAAAACGGGGGGTCCGGGTCCGGGCCGACCCGGCCCGACCCCCCCAGCGTTGGCCCGAACCGGGTCGACCCGACCCGGGTCCGACCCGGCCCGGCCGGCGGCGGTCCGGCGTGGCGGCGCGGTCCGGCGCGGCGGCGCGGCCCGTCCGGCGGCGGCACGGCCTGGCGCCGCTTGTCGCCACCCGCGGGGGGCAAAGCCCCCGCTTCATCAGTTTGGCAGCGCGGCTTTTAGCCGCGCCTTTTTCCAATCAACGGCCCCCCTCCTGGGGGCCTGCTTTGAGGAGAAACCGGGGGGGGGGGGGCGCCTGCCCCCCTCAAAGAAACCGCCCCCCCCCCCCCCCCTCATAAATGGGGGGGGGGGGGGGTTTAGCGCTGGCCAGGGAAATTAAATTTCCCCGGCCTTTGACCTTCCGGCCGGCCACCTGGCCGGCCGGTTTCTCTCCAAGGGGACCAGCAAACCGGTCCCCTTTCCGGCAAACCGGTCCCCTTTCCGGCTTCCGACGCCGGCGGCCCAGCCGCTGGTCTTCTCGTCCCGCTGCGGCTCGAAACCGGCCACGGTGTTCGTCGTCCGGCGCGGTGCGACGGCACTGCGCCCCTCCGCCGCGCCTTTTATTACCTTCGACGCGGCGCGACGGCATCGCGTTCTTGATGATCCTTCCACGGCGCAGTGCGACGGCGCCGCGCAATATAATCGTGCGAATATCCGCGTGGTGCGACGGCACCACGCTATCTTGTTTCATCCGCAAGATAAATGAATAAGAACAAAGGAGGGGGTTCAGCCGTGTTCATGCGGTCCGTCCCCCTCACGTTAAATGATAACACATATTTAAATATCTTCACGTTAGTCATGCCAGAACCACGAACAAGAATAAATAAATAAACAATTAACAACAACCCCTACCTTGGTTCAAGATTGAAGATCGTCAAAAATCCGCGGAAGACAACGTCGCGGAGGTCGGGCGTCGCGGTAATCGTTCGTCAAATCTGTTGACGAAGAGGTACGTCCGAAGAGGTACGTCGTTGGCGAATCTTTGTAAGCCGAAGAAGGAAGCCCGAGGAGGAAGCGGCGTTCCCTTTCGTTGACACGGAATACGTCATTGATCTTCGGGACAACCGGCTACGAAGAAGAGAGGAGTGGCGTTCTTCGTCGGAGCTTGAGCGTTCTTCGTCAAAGTTTGAAGAAGAAGGAGGAAGAGCTCTCAAATCCTCTCAAGATGGATAAACAATTCTAACCAAATAAAATAAGTTAAGGGCTTATTTTATTTTCTCAACCAAACCATTTAAATTTCAAAGGTTTGAATTAAGACAACTCAACCCATTAAAAACCCAACTTGCCAACATAATTTAAAAGGGGAGTTAAAGGGAGAAGATGTGGGGATGGGGTTCATGTGGGTCCCACCTCACTTAATCCTCCCAAGGGAGGTTAAGTGGATGTGGGCCCCACCTTTAACTCCCTTTGAGAGAAGTTAACCAACAAAAAAATAAAAATAAAAAGTGTTCCACATTTTTATTCAACTTTTTATAATTCTCCCAAAAATTAACTTTCGTCCCGCAAAAAACGCAACATCAGAAAAGGTCTCCTTAAGAGAATATCGGCGCTGCGAGTTCATCGGTGCCCTCGGATTTCAATTCCGAGCACTGGATCAAAAGTTAGGAATTCCCGCTCGTTCGGTCACTGAACGTACCCGAGCCAAACTTCGGAAATTGATTCCGGGAACTCCGGGCCTCGGAATCAGGTGCCGTCAGAAACCGCGCTCTTGTAAAAATCCAAAGAAAATTAAGAAAAAATTTCCCTTGACTTTTACGGGTCTTTACACATTATGATCTATTCCTTACGTTCTGCCATATTTTATTTCACTGCTCAGGATTTAGATGTTTAATCATTATGTTCATGTTTTGAAGTTCAAATGTATATGGTTTGTATTATTTTCTCCATGATTACCCTTAATGATAATTTTTGCTCACCCTTTATATGTTTTCTTTTCCCCAGGATATAAAGAATGGTTTTAGGTAAGAAAAAAAAATGGTAATATCTTTAGGGGGGATATTGAAGATCTTTCACCATAATTAGAAGATTGTGTTCTGAGTTTCCAAAGACACTAAACTATTACGGTCCTTCAGTGTTGGTTTTTGTTATGTATTAAGTATTCTGCAAAAGTAATATAATTCCTGCATACATCAAGCTTTGGGAATCTAAATTGGGTATCATAGGAAAGGTTTAGTCAACCGTTGGAAACTAGGATGCGAAAACATTAGTGAAATCCCTAGAGATATTTCTATGGTATGTCCAGGGATGCATTTAAGGTTAATTATATGTATACGTTATAGTCCTAGAATTATGGTAACGATCATAGAATTCAAAATAAGATGTTAGAGATTGAAATTACTCCCCCTTGATTTTTTTTCTAGTAAAAGTATTGCCTCTCATACTATTCATTTTGAAACAAGAGGATTCATGTTAATAGAGAATATGATGCTCGTCATGAGAAATCAAATGAAGCGGGATTTGGATGTGCAAACATCATTATTCTGCCTAATTATGAATCTCATATTATGATCAATTATCTCAACATTGGTAAGTTTCCGGAATCAGATAATAAGAGAAAGATGGAGTTTCATGATGATCATAGAGGAAAGAATGTTCAGTTTCCCCCATGCAAATCATGTGGGTAGAGGCATGAGGGAGAATGTTTCAATGGAACTGGAAGATATTTTGGGTGTGGAAAATAGGGACACAAAGCCAGTAATTGAAAAGGAAAAGGTTCAGTTAACACCATGGACAAGGATAATGGTATTGCTAAGACATCAACAATTTTTAAATGTTTTAAATGTGGAATGTACGAGCATTATACAGAAAAATTCCCTAAGGGAAATTCTCATGAACAGAATCAGCATGTTTTTATGGGTAGAATATATGTTGATGATGATGAGGAGACAAAAAATGATATATGATATGAAAGAAGTGTTGAGGAATAAAATTATGAAGGTAGTGGAATGATTTATGTTTATCAAGAGTTATGTTGTATAGGTAATGGTATTATGGAATAAAGACACATCTAAGGATTGTTACACTATTGTTTTTCCTAATGAATTTGAAATTATATGTTGAATGGTACTAGTCACCATGAATGGTTATTCAGATATTTTTGGAAAGTGTATGATATGCGCATAAAGAAGGGATAAGGAGATAATGAAATATTTGATAGTATTAATGATCTCAAGACTGATATAAGGACAAAGTGATATCATGGTTTGAGTATATATAATTTTTGGGATTTTGGGATGTGGAATGAGTTACCTTTTGACATCATTCATGTTTTCATTATGGTTCTGTGGTAATTTATGAGAATACATGATTAAGGTATTCACATGTTTGGAATGAGATCCAAAAGATATATCTTACAATATATGTGGGATAAATGATGGTATTCACTTTATTATTATGTGACCTTTACAGTAATCGTTTTCATTATACTAAGAGATTGGAAAGATGTATTTCAGATAATTCTAATGATTGGAAGGGATTATGTCGGACATCATATAGTATTGTTTAATTCTAGGACATTTTTTTGATATCATTTCTAAAATGTTATTATAGTGTAGTTTTAGAAAAAAAGGACAACCTGCAGAATGGGCGACAACCCGTCTCATCGGACAAGGGTGTGGGAATCGAACCCACAACCGAACTGCAATAAGACTTTATCGCCTACCATTGTCCAACAGGATGTCCCTGTTAAGTATAAATAAGTTTTAATTTTTTATATGGTATTATATTTGAAGTAAACGTCTATTTTAGGAACCATATACGATTAATATCACTATAGATGGACTTATGCATATTTAATAACTTTTTCTATCCTTTTGTTTGAGATAGATAAAATGACCTATCATTCTATCACATGATTTGCTAACACTTCATGGAAGACAAATTTAACTTCATTTCTTTAAGAGATGAAGTGGAAATTGTTCAAGTCACAAACAACAGTAAGATTGTACCAAAATCAAGTATTTCTTTTAATTCAATAATTCTTCAACTTTTGGGAAATGATCTTGAAAACAAAAAAAAATTGACCTAGTGCCCTTATATCCAATGAATTAGATGGTACTTTAAATCATCACAAATTTATGGCTTTGTGATTAATCGAATATTCATATCCATGTTCTCTACCACTCTCCATAAAAATTTGATGGTTAGGTTTCTCTTCCATATCCATATTTTCACCTATGTTCTTTGATGTGGAAACCTAGTGATGAGTTATTTTGGGTAACCGTTATGTTTCTTACTTTACTTTTTAAAATTAAGTTTTAGTATTCCTTTTAATGATGTGGGTTTCTATGAAAGAATATTTAAAGTAGAAAACCATTTAAAACCCCACCTAATTTTAAGGGAGAAATTCATTTTAAGGGGTGTAGAATGTAACACCCTGATATTTTATGAGAAAAATTTTTATTATTATTTTTTAATTTCTTTGATGTCTTGGGTTATACACTACACCAAGATTAGCTTGTACTATACACAACATTTTATTATCTTGAATTATAAACAACATTATTCTTGGCTTGCATTACATGCAATCATGACCTTCCTCGATAACGTGTGCAGTACGCAATACCGGGTTTCACTAAACAACGATATATGGTTATAATATTCTTACGAACAAGCTGTTTTGATTAGTATTAACTACATTTTTACTTTTATAACTTTATTATTCATCTTACACATTTTCTAGAACATAGTATGGGAACAAAATAAATTTTTTGGGTAAAATAAGTATTTTTAAAAAAATGTAGTTTTGCCGCCTTTTGATGGAACACCCACTTTAAATATAGTTTTTGACATGTTGATAAGTTAAATTTGACCAAATAAAATTCTTATTTGGAATCAGGATGAAAAAATTTATATTGAATAATTTTTTCATATTATTCTGATAACTTTCATATTTTAATGAATAGTAAAAACACACTATATTTTAATTAAAACCCACTTTTTTCATTGCAATAATTTATATGGTTAGATAATATTTTTAATTAGTTTTAAATTGTAATTAGAATATATATTTACCATTTAATCCAATTTTGGTCTTTGTAATTAATTTCACTTTGAAATTAGACATAAACAAGTGTCGATCTTTAGATAGTTATTATTTCATAAAAACACGCTATTTGATTTGATAACGATAATTACATTTAAAATTAATTAATTACACTTCTATGTTTTGAATTTGAAAAAATAGACATCATTTTTTAATTTAGAATATAAAATATATCTTAGGCTGAATATTTTTAGTTTTTTGAAACACTTCAATTATTGATGAATAGTGAAACCACCTAGTGGTAGTTAAATAACTGACTCTTTCATTTAAATGAAATTTTACCAATTATTTGAATTGAATTGAACAAATATTACATACATGGTTGTTATCAATAAATGAAATTTTGTTCAATAAGATGAAATTAATTTTTGGTGAATAGTAACTTTTGACTTTTATTTACTACGGTTAAAGGTAAATTGGGAAATTCAAGGTTAAAAGAATATTTTAATATTTCAAAATTACCTTTACACTTGTCCTAACCTTATTGGATGAGTAGTGGCCGACCATGGGCATCGTTGGGTCGATTTTGGGACCCCATTGAGCCACTTGTTAGTGATAATGACAATTTGGCTTAATTAATTTAATGTAAAGACAAAATTGACATTAACAAAAATATTTTAGTAATTAATTTTTATAAGGGGTTATATAAATTAGCATTTCGACTATAAATTTTAATTGGAAATCTAATAAGAATTCCTATATGGTTGTTTTTTTTATAATTTTTAGACATCAAATAAATTAAATTATTTATGACACAATAATGATGCATTATTTACCTCATTATTAAATGATATAAATAAATAAGATTACAATAATTAAAATATTATCCAAAACATGTCCAATTCTAATTGGATGATTTTATTTCTACCATGATTCATCTTATCGTTATCATTAATGATTTTTGGTCCTTTTGAAACTGAAGATAAGTTTATAATAAAATAATATTTTTACACATTCCAAAGGTGCCCCTCTCCTCCCTTATAAAAGGTCACCTCCTCCCTCTCATCTTTACACCATTTTGAGCCATGAAACTCATCAAACCCCTACGAATTACACTTCTAAACCTCTCTCGATATATCATATAGGTTATGTTCTTCTCAAAAGTCCAACTCTAGTTCTCTAAGAAGAAGCAGAAAAGGGGTGCGTCCAAGAAGAGGTAATATCTTCTACCAATTCTTTCAAGTTTTTTTCTTCTTCAACTTCTTCTTCTTTATTTTTTTCATAATAAATTAATAAAATCAGTATCACTAATATACTGATATGTTATTATAAATATGAAACACCCCTATTTCACCTTCTATCCATCCTACAAAAAACAAAATCACCACGCATGCGTAGGTACGAAATATCATCTCGATGCCATGGTGTAATCTGTTTTTCCACCACCACCTAACTTGGATAGGTATAATGGGGTAAAAAATAACTATATATTGTTATTATAACATCATACTGATTCTATGTTATTATATCATCCACTCTAATTACATTTAATAAAATGGGAATGATATCATCACTTGTGCGTACGTATGGATTACATTCTCCACGATGCAATGAGATTCATTTTCCATGTCATCAATACAAGAATGATTATACAGTATATATAATAAGTAATCCTGAAATATATGAAATAATAATTCTACTTGATTTATGTATATATATATTGTATTTTATCTACATAATTCCATTCAATTCAATAAGGAAACGAAAATCAGCATTCATGCGTACGTACGACCTACTATCTCCATGAATGGTGTATTTCGTTCTATTTATTGATCTATTATATATATGTATATTATGAATATATATTATATATAACTCATGTTTTATATTATATAATTAATTAATCATGATCTAAGTAGTCATATTAATAATTAAAAGTCAAAAAACAGATGATAAATGAAACGATTTTACCCAAAACATTGCTTTAACATGGAATTTACAAATGAACGGATAATATAAAGTCGTAAGTGAATCATATATGATATCATAAATATTATTATGGTTCTGTTACCAGTTAATAATATGTTTGAACCCACTATACAGAAGTCTTGGAAACATACAGAAGATATTGGACATAAGGAAAGGGATAATTATTCCAATCTCATTCTTATCCGAGATTGTTTATTCGCATGTATTTATTGGGGTTATGTTTATTATCTAAGTCCATATGTTATCAAAATGTTTTAATAAATTTTTTTACTTCTATTCCATGTATTTTTAAAGTCATTTTTAACCTTTTTTTACTTTTACCACATCGTAAGGAAGAAATATTTCTTTTGATTACCATACGAAGTACTTTTTGACTTTTCCGGAAAAAGTATGAGAAGAATGTTTTTTATACGGCATGAATTGATTTTTACGGTTTCATAACAACTTATTTCCATGAAACATACTCTACAATATTTAATGACTATTTCCAACAAAATCATATTCTTTTAAAATTGCCCGTCATCTCGTGAAAATTAAATGATTTTGAAGATGAAAGGATATTTTCGTCAAGAATTAATTTCAAGTGTTTTATCAAAACCATTTTCCATATAAGACGAAATTATTTCATATGTGTATGTTCCAATTATAATTTCTCTATGACTTACACGGTTTCACTTTTCTTATGATGAAATGATATCCATTTTTTTGTATGGATTATGTTATTATGGGATGATGTTTATGAAACCCGTTTTATACCTTAGATAATGATGAATGATTTATGTTCATGTTTTGGAACAAGTAAGAATGACTTCATTATAAGATATGTGGGACCTATATCTCCCTCCAATGCATTGGTTAAAGATTTATATCTCATGAGATATACCTGGATGGAACAGTAAGTTAATCTGGTTCAGTGTTACAGGACAGAAACGAGGAGTGAACTAGATTCCGAAAGGGACTTTGTCCTCTAAGATTGTCTTGGAAGGAATACCTTGGCTACTATGGAAATAATATCATATTATTAATTTATTCTCACAATTACATGTTTTATTCCCTTTTTATTTTATCATTATTGATGTCCCATTATGATTTATGCCTTACCTACTGCCATGTTTTTTTTCATTGCTAAAGATTTTGATGTTTAAACATTATGTTCATGTTTTTAAGTTCAAATGTATTTGGTTTGTTTTATTTTCTCCATTCTTAGGCTTACTGAGCATTTTAGCTAACCCTTTATAATTTTTCATTTCCCCAGGATATGAAGAAAGGATTAAGGTAAGAAAACAATAGGGGAAGATCTTGATGGGAGATGTTGAAGATCTTTCACCATGATTAGAATATTGTGTTCCATGTTTCTAAAGACACTAAACTATTACGGTCCCAGAGTGTTGGTTTTTATTATGTATTAATTATTCCTCAAAAGTAATTTAATGTCTATGTACGTCCAGATTTGGGCCTCTACCTTAGAAGGAGATCATGATGAAATCTACTGATCGTCGATGAATATATATGAAATTGGAGAAGCTTGGGTGTTCATTCCAAAGGAGATATTTACGATATATTCATTTTCTAGCTTTTTATGAAATTTTTGGACATCCAAATCAGGATTTTATTTTTTTAAATGAAGGGACTTCTGTATTAGAGTGAATGCAATGCAGAATGGAGAAGGAAATTGAAAATGGAAGAAAACCAGATACCTAGGATCATGGATCACATACCATGTTCCAAGAATGGTTCGTGGCTAGGTACCTTGCAGTGGAAACGATATGTAGAGAAGTGTGAAGAATTGAAAATGGTTCACAATGACGGTTCATGGTAAATGCCTGAGGTATGTGGAATCTTGTAGAAAACGGTTCGCAAAACGGTACACGATGAAGGAGGAAACAATCCCAGAATGTGTCGTGATACTGAAAATAATTTTCCATGGAAGTAGGTGTAGGATGAGGAATTTATCATCATTGGAGGAAGTGATGTAGAAGGCGGACCGATATACACATGGTACACAATGAAGTTTCACTATTTTCCAAAGGGTAGTAGTAGGCTGTTGAGGCTTTCAGTATATGGATGGAGTTTAGTATGTGGTGATGTTTTTCCCACATTGAAAATTTTAGTAAAATGGATTGGTAAAATGTTCAAATTTATTTGAATATATAAGGAGTTCTAATCCCACAATTACATGAAAAAAAATTTGGTAAGAAAATATCATCATTGTGGAAGAACTCTGCTATGTCCAAAAGTGGTATGCCAATAGAATCTGCATAGGACAAAGTGGTATGAGAAAGAAAAAATAGTTCAAAAAAATCGAAGGATTATTCCATAGAATATATATTTTTTTAAGAAAAAGTGGTATGTAGGAGATGAAATAATTTGTAGAATTTGAAGAAGAAGTTCACGGAAGGAAGAGATAGTACAAAGTGGGGGTATGTAAAGGTCGTATGTGAAGGCGGTACACGAAGGCAGTACGCAAAGGCGGTATACAAATGAAGTGTGTGAAGGTGCTACGTGAAGGAAGTATGCGGAGCAGGTGGGGTACACAAAGCATGCTTTGTAGACACAGTAGGTGCGGTATGAATAATAGGTGCGGTTTGTGGAAGATGGGATTTACGCAGAGTAGGCACCATACAAAGACTAGGATCGTTACACAGAGTAGGCACGATATGCAGTGCATGCATGATATACCGAACATGATCTGTACATAGAATAGGTGTGGTACACAGAACATGCACAATACACATAATATGCCCAGTATGCAGAACAACACAGTATGCAGAAGAGGCATGGTACGCAGATCAGAGACAGTCGACAAAATCAAGGACAATTTGTGGAAATGAAAACATCTTAAAGGGAGTTTGTGATCCATTCGAAAATATTAAGATGTTTATGTAAATTTAGAAAATTCACTAATAGAGAAAATTAAATATAAAATAGCATTAATTCAATACATCGATTCTAGGATTGTCTCTTGGAAAGCAGAGAAAATGACTTTTCATGCCGATCTATTGATGTGACATTCAAGTTGATAAACTTAGTGAGATATCTTCCAAGGTTATAGGCTAGGGGGTCTCAATGAAATTGATATGAGGGAATTAGTGGGATATCCTTAAACCATTATAAATGTAGTCTTCCTGGGATAGAGTGACTATGCATGAATCGTTGTAATCCAAAAACATATATGATTAGTGGAATTTGGTATTACCAGAAACCTATTAGAATATACTTCTTGGTGTAGCCCTTACTGGTGAACAAAGTAAAAAAGTGTTGTGTTTCCCTTTTACATTTGAATGTTTTAATTACATCACATATCCATCATAATGGTCTTAAAATGTGTTCCTACCTACGTGGGAACAATATCTAGTAAATAAGAGAAAAAAATGACACTCAGATTCACCCCCTTCTCATGGTGTTCTAGGGTCCTTCAACTGGTATCAGAGGGCAATGGATTAAGTATGGTGGATACACTTCACTGATTCTATTCAGAAGATTAATTTTGTTTTTCTTTCGTGAACCCAAAATTAATAGATTTCAAAATGAAAGTGTAGTTATCTCTAAGTAGAAGTATATACCCACCAAGACCATGATAAATAGGAAAAAGAAAGAGAAGAGATAGTTGATGAAGTCCCTCATGCCCAATGAAGATGCAATGTCTGGTTCTCCATTCCCTTACAACAATGAAGAAATATCGGGCTTTAAAATTAGCCAGAATGTGGCTCTAGTTCCTACGTGAAGAAATGGTTACACTTCTATCTAATTTTCAAGTGATTTGGAGAAATTATGAACCTATTTGCCTGATATTTGTGATGAAAAATTTGTATTTGTTTTACTATATTTAAATGTAAGTAGGTTGAGATCACCTGACTGGAAAGAGAAACTAATAATGTGGAAAAGGGCATGGAGATTTTTTTTTAATTTTTAAAGCTCACCAAATAGATTGAATCCTTTGAAGGATCAAGGAGGAAACATGAAATAAATACATCAAAAGTACTGGAAGAAGTTGAAGAGGAAGAGAGAGTCAAAAAGGCTCTTAAAGAAAATATATGTGTGCTTGAAAGGAAACTGAAATATTGCACTGATGTTAAGGTTCTAGAATTAGAAGTTATATTAAATAAGATCAAAGATCACGACTCTTTGATGCATTATAAAAAGATGTTTGCATGAGGATGAAGTTGTTAAAATGAAGAAGGTTTTTAAAGATAAGATGACAATGATTGAAGATAAGGAAGATATTCTCAAAAAAAATTGTCTAGAATTGGATGATCAGGTGACCAATATTGAGAGGACACATATTGATAATTCATAAAAGAATTAAATTATTTCTAATGTTACTCAATTCCCACTGGATGATTCTAAAGTTGAAATACCTCTAACATGTGAAAATAAGATGATGATAACTCTTTATTATCCATCTCATGAAATAGTTATTATTGCTAATCATTTCTCATTGGAATATTCTAATGTCAAAATTATTCTAAAATGTGGTAATAAGATTAATAATTCACTCGTTGATCTATCACAAGTAGCAGATAATGTTAAGGTATCAGCCCTACCAACTTGTACCTTTTTTTCTAAATATGTTTCTATTTAAAGTTCAGGTTGGATGAAAAATTCTAATCATGAATGGATGAGTAAAGGTGAGGAGAAGAAACCTACCCGAATGGATAGGGTGGATAGGAAGAAGAAGCTAGAAGATGGATCCCCATATAGAGCACAACACATTAAGAATAAGGCCCAACAACCTTGTACATAAGATATCAATAGGCCAAGAATTTTGGGTCAATGTTGGATTCACAGACAATTTGGGCATTGTGCATTGGAATGTTGGTACAATCCCTTAAATGAAAATGCATAGTGAAATACTATATCAAAAGGATAAATGCCAGAGAAGAAGAAGAAACATCTACAGGTCCAAAAGCTTCTATTTACCACAAAAAGATTTTGGAATTCTTGATAACAGCTATGATGTATATAATGGAAGTGGTCAAAAGGTAGGTACATGACCATATAACATGCATTCATTATTGATTATAAAAGAAGAACATAGATTCTAGATAAGTATTAAGAAACTACATTCGGAAGAAATCAGAAGAATATTTTGAACACACATTTCCACAAGAAGTTCTCAAGTAGGGAAGCTCGAAAGAACCAAAAATTTAGATCCATTAAATTGAATTGAAATTCAGCCAAAAGAACAACGAAGAAAAATGACACTCAGATAAAAATTTCTGGAATATCCATACTAGCTACAGTATATCGAAATTAAATTTTTTTCATATGGAAAAAATATTTGGAAAGAATTAGGAAACATGAAAATGAGCAGGCCAAGGATGGTTGTAAATTAATGGAAAAACATTCCCGAGATAAAGAAAAGTGCATGAGATATTGCAAACCAAGAAAAACACAAGTTTTAGGTAATCTATTTGTGAGATATGTATGAAATCTGGTCACATTGCAAAATTTTATCTAAACTAAATAACCAAGAAAGATGTAGTCCTTAAAAGGAGTAAGAATGTATCATTCATGATGGCTATTAAGAAGAAAAATTCTCCACACATAGCAGAAAAGAATGATAAGAGAGCCATAACGCATCAACATATATTAGAACATATGTTTAGATGTGAAAGCATAATAACTAGAGAAAATAGAGAATATTGGTTGAGAAAAGAATCCCAGCCTTTCTACTCGCATTGGATAAGCAAGGAGTAACCACCTTATCCCCTTAATCATTTTTGTGTTGTATTTGTACTGATTGTGTAGGGAATTGAAGATGAAGCATGCTCTCTGGGGGAGAACATGAGAAGTATAGAATGCTGTAAACTCTTGATAGCTAAGATGAAGAAGATTCAATCCTTGGAAGATTATTCAATTGATATTGAATGATAAAAATTATGAAGGATAACCCTTGAAGAATATGATGAATGTTTCCCTTGAGGGGGAGACAAATGAAGAAGCTGCCAGAATTATCATATCAATCAGTATCATCATCACATGGTATTAAATTCAACTACTCTAAAAATATCTTGAAGAACCTGTCATTGGAAATGATATGTCATTTCTCAATCTATCATCCTTAATTACTGAAAATGAATATCATTTTACAAAGGGGGAGTAACTGAATTAATTAGTGACATAAGAATAATGGAAGTTCCCCTAGAGAACTTATCCTACAAATTGAGCATTAATTATTTTTATCTATTGGTTTAAATGAGTTTAGGAGTTTCATGTTTATTATTCCCTATCACATTCAATTTCTTTATCCTGGAATGATATTGGAAAACCCTTGATGTCCAAGTACATGAGTTCTCAACTCATGATGTATCATGATCAGTGCATTAGGGAAAAACTTGTTGTCAAAATCAAATCCTCGTGTTTTCTACCTCAAGTAGCAATCATTTATCCTTAAGGGGAAATGATTGATGAACATTTCTTAAGAAAGGAATGATACCCTTTTCCCATAAACATTTTACTTATTTTCAATAAGGGGGAGATAAAGTGAAATTAAAATTATAAAGGTGGAGATAAATAAAAAAGAATTAGGGGAGAGATAATATTATCATTTTGATATAGGCGCATTCATTTGAGAAGGAATTTAAAATATTGACAACAATATAAAAAGAGGGAGATTTTTGGGACCAGTCTGTGTATATGGTTGTGTTGGTTGTCCATAGTTGTCAATGAAGATAAAAATGAAGAAGGAGATGATGAAGTACTCCAATGTTATTGAGAGGTATAATTCAGTTTATTGTTGAAATGATCTTATGTTCAAAATAATTTTATCAAAGGTGATTCATTGTATATAAAAATGAAACCATCTCAGAGAGTGTTGAAGGGATTCATGTTATAAAGTTATCATGCATCATATCACTATTCGAAGAGACCATGCAAGAGCCTAACAGAAGAGAATTGTATCATTGGATGAGGGTTCATGTGGTGATTTGAAGATTTAAGAATTATCATACAGAGCTGAGAAGATGATGGCAGTCATGTTCAGTGTTTACTGGAGAGACTGATGTTGCAAGAAGATAGCGAATTTGGGAAGTTCCATTACATTCCCTAAATAATGTAATGATCCTAAAACTGATTGTTCAAAGAGTATATATCTTGGTGTAAGGAGATTGTAATGAAACCTACTGATCTTTGAAGAATCCAGATGAAAGCGAAGAAGAATGGGTGTTCTTGTCGAAGAAGATATTTTATGGTTGGGCCATTTTCCATCATCATCCAAATTTTTTGACCTTAAAATCAGGATTTTATTTTGGGTAATGCAAGGATTATTTCATAGGAGTGAACGAGATTTGGAATGGTGAAGGAAATCAGAAAACGATGCAAACCGTGTACCTCAGAACATGGATCACATACAATGTTTCAGGAATGGATCGCAGCCACATACCTTGTAGTGGAAATGATATGCAGAGTGGTTTGTGGAATGGGTCGCGGTACCAAAAATGGTTCACCGCAGAAGTAGCAACGATATACGGTTTGGATCTTCATTGACAGAAGAGATGTAATACGTGGACTGATAAACACACGGTACACGGTGAAGGTTCACAGTGCACCAAAGGGTCGCAATACACAGTGGAGGCATATAGTGTGGAGATAGAGTTCAATATGTGATGATGTTTGTCCCATATTGAAAATTTGGGTGAAATGTAATGGTTAATTTGGTAGATTTCTTTGTCTACATAAGGAGTTCCAATCCCATCATTATGTGACAATGAATTCGATATGAAAATATCATCACTGTGGAAGAACCTGGCTATGTATGATAGCAGTATGTTAGTGAGATTTTTCAAAGGATGAAGTGGTGCACAAAAGACAAAATGGTTCCCAAAATTAGAAGGAGTAGTATGCGTAAAAGATTTTGCATAAGAAAAAGTGTTATGCGAGAGATGAAATAATTCGCATAATTTGAAGAAGAAGGTTGCGAAAGAAAGAAATGGTACAAAGAGGTGGTACGCAGAGGTTGTACGCAAAGGCGATACGTGAAGGTGGTATGCGAAGGCGGTATATAGAGGTGGTACGTTGAGGAAGTACGAAAAGGAGGAATGCATAGGTGGTAAATATAGCTGGTGTGTGAAGGCGATATGTGAAGGAGGTACACAAAGTAGGCGTGGTACGTGGAGCGTGCATTGTACGTAGAGAAAGTGTAATAGGTGGAGTAGGTGCAGTACGTAGAGCATGTGACATATGCAGACCAAGAACGATACATGGAGTAGTCACTATACAAAGAGCAGGTGTGGTACGTAGAACATGCGTGGTACACAGACCAGGCGATGTTCGAAGAATAGACGTGGTACACAGAACATGAACGGTACGCAAAAGAGCCACATAACATAGAACATGCATGGTACGCAGAATAGGTGCGGTATGCAGAACATTCGTAGTATAGAGAACATGCCTGGTACACATATTAGAGACAATAGAAAAAATTAGGGACAATTCTCTGATACTAAAATATCATAAAGGAAGTTTGTGATCATATAGAAAAGAAGAATAATTTTTATTGAATTTTGTAATTTTAGTAAAGGATAATACTAAATATAAATTGGCATCAATTTAGGACATTTATACAAGTAGTGTCTCATACTAAATAGATACGATGAAATTTCAAGACAATATGTTGATGAAACCTTCATGTCATTATGATGAGTGAGATCTCTCCCAAGTTAGTGATCTAGGGTGAGTCAAAAGAAGTGATCTAAGGGAAGAAGTGGTGTATCCCTAAACCATTACAAAGGCAGTGTTCTTGGGACTGAGTGACTATGCTTGAACGTTGGTAATCCAAAACCAGTTGAGATTAGTAGAATTTGGTAACACTAGAAACTTGTCAGTTTATGCTCTTTGGACGTAACCCATAGTGGTTAACCATGTAAAAGTATTGTGTTTTCCTTCTGCATGTGAATGTTTTAATTACTGCACATATCCATCATACATGTTTTAAAAATTTTTCCTTCCAATGTGGAAACAAGATTTAATTATAATGAAAAAAAGTTTAAACCCCTATTCACCCTTCTCTGGGTGTTTTAGGTTCCTTCATGTGACACATCAAAGCCTCGAGTATCATCAAGGGTTCCTAGAACCAAAACCAACAATGAAAAAAACAATAAAATATCACATGTAATAATATTTTATCTCTCAAGGATAATTTTCAATATGTCACTTAAATTATCTCATGTGATTATATTTTATCATTCTTTGATAATTTCAAATTATAATTTAAATTATCACATGCATGGATATTTTATCATTTTTTGGATATTTTTTGAATAATCATTTCTATTATCTCATGTAATAATAATTTATATTTCCTGGATAATATTCCATTTATCCTTTAAATTATCACATGTGATGATAATTTATCTCTCCTGTATAGTTTTCATATCATAATTTAAAATATTACATGTGATAATAATTTTTATCTCTCCTGAATAATTTTTGAATTATCATCTAAAAATTGTACACTTGATAATATATTATATCTCTCTTGATTAATTTTCAAATTATCATTTTAAAACATTTCATCTGAAAATACATTTTATATCTCTCATAATTAATTTTCAAATTATCATTTTAAAATATTACATGTGATAATAATTTTTTATCCCTCATGAATAATTATCAAATTATTATTTTAGGTAAATTACGACATTTGTAATTATCACCTGATCATTATTTATAATTATCCATTTATATCACTTGATAATATTTTATAATTACCCTTTTATAACATCACAAAAATTACCCTTTGATAATTATTTTATAAACTATCCCATATAAATCAATGTTTTATCCCTATAATAATTTTGATAAATTGTCTTATGATAAAATAGTGTGATTATCTATTAATGACTATCATTATTATCATTTTATAATTCTATTAAAAATATTTTTATAATTTATTTTTAAAAAATATATTTATAATCTAATTAAAAATATTTTTTGATAATTTTAGGTTTATTATTTTTATTCAAAATAAACTTGTTATTTTATTTTATTTTATTATTTCTTTTCTCATCAACTGTTGTGAAAATGATGTGATAGTTGTTGGAAAAAAAATTAAAAAATAAAATAATTAAAGTAAAATGATTCTTCTTGAAACACCCCACTGAAAGGATCCCCGCCATCACTTGAAATTTTAGAATGAAACCAAGAGAAAGGATCGATGGATTCACCATCTTGTGGAAGAGGTCTTATAGACTCTTCGGTGAGATCCCAATGACGAAAACCCCCATATATTTAAAGAACCAAAAGACGTGTATTATTTTGAAGAATTAAATACTCTATTTCAATCATTAATAGAACTAAAATTCAATGTGGAGTCATTGATTTCCACTTATTTGGGTTTTAGTAATTTATTATCATAAAAATGGTGATAAATCGATTGTTTGAAAACCTTACATTTCGTTATGGTGTTTCGGCGTGTGTGGGGAGGGAATATGAGTAGGCTACAAACCTTTATTACATAAATTTAATTAAATTAATTATTTAATGTATATATTATATAACATAAAATAATGAGAAACGTGGACAAATGTTTTAAGAACATAAATGTTATACCCTATATAGGGTAAACACCATATTCTAGACCAAATGGTGGTCTGATATTTGTCATACGATGCACCATTTGGGAGATATAAAATTATTTTAAAAAATTAATATAAAAAACATTAAATTAATTATATTTGGGTTAGATATGACCACAAGATTGATGCCCACCAATCTTATACCCCACCAAGTGTAATACTCATGTCCCAGACAAGAAATTGGTCTCGTATTTTTCATATGATACACCATTTCTGAGATATTCAATTATTTTAGATAAATCATGCACACATAATATAATCTGTTTAATATTTTTATTTTGTCTACACTAAGACTATATGTGCCTATAAATATTATAATATATTATAACTTAACTCCAAAATATTCAATATATTATTACATTATTATAAATAATATTTTACACTTACACATTATCCATAAAAATTTTAAATTTTTTTAGAAAATTACATTTTCAAATTTAAATAATTTCAAATTATGAAAAAATTTGGTTTTTATTATCTTTAATAAACTAAATATATTACAATTATATTACAATACATTCATAAATAGAAAATATTTGAGCGGGTACGAGAGGAAATGAACTAAGAGAGCTTGGTTGGTAGGATTACCCATATCATTATATATTCTCCATTGGGGAACACCATATGAATCCCTAACATGGTATTTTGGATAGAAAAATGATTATTGGAAATGGGGAGTGGGTTGTGAGGATTCTATGATAGTGTTTTGGTAGAGGAAATGTTTTTTAATGTGTAGATAAATGTTGTGTATATTCTCTAATTTTATAAGTGAAGAAAACAACACTTTTGTGAATACCAAATACCTTTTCAATGATGGAATGACACTATACAAGGGAAAATGGTTTGAAAATAAAATATAATAGAGTGAGGGGGGGGGGGGGGGGTGAGTTTGGATTTATCATCCCACCACCATTCATTTTTTCCCTTTTTAAATGAGCTTTTAGTCATCTACCATTATATTTTTATGTTTTTCCTTTTAATCGTTCACCTGGTAAAATACTTTTTACTTGAGTAATTTTTATTTTATTTAAAATATATGGTAACCATTTAGAAAAAAATTAGATGTTATGAAACTAAATTTAAAATCCATATAATCCAATTTGATTTAAAACTAAATTAAAATTAACTTTGAAATTTAAATATTTAATATATAGTGTAAAAACTGTTGTGTAGAAAAACATTGTTTTTAACATCAAGTGTTCAAGAACATATATAACATTGATTACTAATTAAATGAGTGATAATATATTTTTATACATGTGTATACACTATATAATTGTTATTATATGAAACATATATTTTCAATTCATTGGGTAAAAATTACACAACACTAATAAATCAATTCTTTGAAAATAACCATTTCACTATTATCATGGTCATCTATTTTTATCTTTGTAATCATAATATTATCCATAAATATTAAATCAAACATATTAAATTATATATAAATTTGTTCTAAAATATGAAACCCATTTTATAATATTTATTTTTTATAAGTGTGGAAAATTAATTTTTAATATAAGATAATCTGAATAGTTTTTATAGTAAAATAATACTTATGTTTCCAAAACATTAAAAATTGGTTTTATAAATTAATCATAGTAGTTTTAAATGATTTATTTTAGTTTTTTTATATATAATAGGTTTAAAAAAATTTAGGTCATTATTTTATGTTTATAATATCATAAAGAATATGTTAGTTTAAATATTGTAATTTTTGCACCATTCACCTAAAATTACATTATTAAAAAAATAATAAAATCATATTATGATAATATTAATAAAACTAAATTTAAAAAATGATGCTAATTTTATCAAATTCAATTTCAATTATTTATAAACATAGCTTTTCCTATATAATGCAGAGAAACATTTATCAAAAAAAAATTACTTTAAAAACATTAAGTGTTCTCCATAATATTTGTATTCATTTATTATGGATAAATCAATTTGAATTTACTAGAGGACTTATTATTCTTAAAATTTCTTTATAATATTGATTTTATATGTTAAGGATCATTTTTTTGGTGGTGCATTTGAAACAATACATCAAACATATTACTGATTTATGGAAAAATATATTCCTAAATTTGGGGTGTTACACTTCTCAGTAAATAAATTTAATCCTTGAAATTTTAATTATAGCTCAATAATAACAATATATGAAAATATATATTTTCTATAAGTGTCTCAAGATATGATTTGTAGAGTTATATCAACCCTTCAATCTTCACAAAAAAAATTTCCCTTCTAATAAGTCAATCCTAATATTAGATTTCTCTCTAATAATTTGAACTCAACCACCCTCATTATGAGGTTTCCTGACATGGGATACAAAAATAATCTATAAATTCCCTTATAATATCAAATCATTGGGGTGGTTATTTTATTCGCTTAGAGAATATCCTAGGTACACCAGAGTCTCTAGACTGTAACCTAGTAAGTCATCTAGAAATATATTCAGAGTATAAGTTTAACAGACACCACATAATTATCACCATCAACATCAATAGCAGTCATTTCATGATCATTCCCTTGTATTTATTGTATTAGGAGGATATAGAGGTCTATAGCCCTAATTGTCACTTGGATTGGGGAATGGATTTGAATAATTCCCATTCTCCAAAAATTTATGTAATCATAAATTCTTCACCTTCATTTCATTGATTAGATTATTTTCCCCATCTCATGAATCATGTTCATGATTAGTAATCCTTACACACAAGAAATACTTTTTTATTCTTTCAATACACTCAATTGGATGGATCATTCCATAATGATGACTCTTAGAAGTTTGAATCTTCTTTCCTTTATAAATTTTTTTCACCTAATACTATAGGAAAATCCATCATACTCTTACTAATTATCTTCATATGTTTAATAATACTCTAGATGTTAATCATAAATCTGGATTTTTGGGTGGGAATAACTACAATATTTTTAATAGTAGCTCCTATCCCATTTGGTTGTGCATTAGGATAATTAATGTATTATATGTGAAACATGTTGAGTCACATGTATGGTTTATTTGGGGTTTATTTTAATTTTCTTATTGTTATAATGGATTTTGAGAGTATGGGGTTGAGAGTTTTTAATTTTTGGAGAAACAATCTGGGTGAATGGTCTACACATGGTATGTAGTAACTATGGGTTAATATGAAATATGAATCCATTGGTTTTAGTGAACATTTTAAAGGGGTTATCATATATTTTATAACAATGTAAGATTCCTAGTAATTCTATGTGGAAGTTTGGGTTGGTGTCCACAGGTAGTTTTAATGATTATGTATGGTTTTCTAATAATGCAACTATTCCTTAGTATTTGTCCACACTATTTTTCAAATGATAGTAGTGAATTCTTGGTTTGAATACCGTTTTTCCAACCTTGCGCACTAACTATGTAACCCATATTAATTTCATAAAATCAAAGAATTACGATAATACACATTCTCAATTTTATCAAAAATAAAACTATAAAAATTCATTATCTTAACCCAGACAATACCTGATTCACTATGAGGTTCTCCCCTAGCCTCTTGTAGATTATCCACCGATATGGGTGGATCTCTCTGAAGTTTCAAAGGAATTATGATCAAATGAGAATGGGGGGGGGGGGTAAATATGTTATTTCTTTTCTAAAAATTTCAAATTTAGGAAACTTAACCCCTATAATGTGTAAGAGTTTCTTCCTTCTCAAATTTTAGCAATCTAATGTGCAAGACAAAATAGAAAAGTAAAAACTGGAAAAAACAATTTACAAGGTTATAACATAGAATGATAAACTATATTCCTATAATATATACTTTTGTGGGCATATGAAAATTCACTATTAATAATAGTGAGTACAACATGTGTAAAATCTTATTATAAACATTCTAAATACCAATATGAATGATTATATTTTCAACTTCTGGTTTATAAATTTTTTCTTAAAAAAAATTCAACACTGAAAAATATATACCTTATTTCAACCTGTTCTACAAAAGGTCTCTCCAAAAAATAAATTTGATATGACTTTGTCTGATTTTATAGCATCCAAGGGCCAGTGTCTGATAGACTCAGACTGATGGTACTTTTATCAATCTGAACCATTCAAAAATAATTTTGAAAACTCATACTAATTCTATCACTATGATTCTATCTGTTCGATAAAATAAACATTCCTCAGTCGAATCCTTTTATCAGAGTAATGTTTTTGGAAGATCTAGTTCAATATAAAACAAACTCAATCATAAAACTCACTTCTAACACCAATTCTACAATTTATCATCATTTATGAACAGTTGAATAGTGTCATGTACCATTTTACTTTGAAACTATATTTATATATTCTCTAGAAATAATAATGGTGGGAAACTAAAATATTTTTCCACTCACCCAAATTCTAAAAATCTATGTTTCATATTCATTTGAGATTCATTCTCCCCATTTCAACACTTATAGAAACTAATAAAAATTTCTTGAGTCTTCAAAAGTCTTCTCGAATTAAAAAACATTAGTCTAGAAATAATAGACCAGAAAACTTAACATATTTCTGGATCTATTCACCCACTTCAAAAACATTCAACCATACACTCACACTTTGTAAATTTTCTATTTGTAAATTTAAAGTCCCAAAAATATCATTCTATAACTCTATTCATTCTGATTATCTTGATACAATTTAAAAATACAGAACATTTTTTATCATAACCAGTTAAAAACAAAAGAATCATAAATGCTTGATCTGACGCTTTAAGGCCTACTAAAATTTTTTATCTTCATTGTTTTAACTTCTACGACTTGAGAAACTTGCAATGTATATTCGGTAGCAACTTCATTATCATGACCAATTCCCTAGTTCCCAAGTTGTGACTTACCCCAAGACCACCTCCTGAAGGCCAGAGATTGGAAACTAGCGCCGAATGGATCAACCTACAGGTGGGAGGTTTTTTCCTGAGTACCTATACACACACACATAACTAGGTCCAAAAGATAAAAAAGTTAAAATTAATGCCACTAAACATCCACTATGTAAATGTAAAAACTTTTGGTATAATGGGCCAGAATATAAACCCAATAAAAGATAAATTGAAAATTGTAAAATGAAAGTAAACTCTGATAGCCATCTACTGTAATCCCCACCAGATGGGTAAGTGTAGAGTAGATGCTAGAATCCATAGAAGTATGTCTAACCTTCCTAGTATCCCTGGGAATCATAGGGTCCTGGGCCACCATGTCCTCCATCAAAGAAACAATCATCTTCACTAGACACAACATGTTGAGGCGAAGACCATGTAGAGGTGAGTAAAAATATACTCAGTAGGGACCCCAAAACACAAAAGGAATATCACAAAGAAATCCAAAAACAAACCATAAATCATGATCACTAAGCATGGTCAAGAAACAAGACAACACACACCAGGTATATTCTAGAGTAGGAAAGTAAGACCATCAGTCATAAAATCCAACAAAATGTGTTTATGAAGAACTCATCGATGATAATAGTGGGTGTGCAGGTCATATAAAAGATGCTTCCTAATATCCTTATGAATGAAGTGGTACTCATCCCTGATGAGTACCATGTGTATGGTGGGACAAATAGAAGCCTCTCCCCACCATGGGCATGTCAGGTCACATTGACACCACTTACCACCTATGTCCATAATGAGTTACTCATACTATTGAGTACCATAGGTCTACCTAGTCACACAGAAGTTGCTCCCCACCATGGGCCTACCAGGTAACATTAAAGTCACTTCCCACTGGTCCACGGTATTCTTTCCCCTTAGGTTCGCTCGTCACCAGTCTTTAGGTCTCAACCAACCACAGGGTTTCTGAAAATAACATGCTTTATCCTTGGGAACAACTCTAAAATCAATTGGTCAAATTCCAACTTCCATGAAAACCTCTATAGATTATGAAAAAATTATCCTCGTCATGAGGGTTCCAATGCTACAAAAGGATCCTTAATCGGACATCTTGTTTGAATGTTATTGAAATTTTTCCAAAATGTGGCAGGTGGGGTCCACATCCAGTCTTCTCCGATCGGGCCAACCCGACACAGGTCTATTGACCCAACCTATACCCAGCCTAGCCTAATATCAGTCCATTAGGTCGTGGGTCCTACCAGACTGGGCGGGTCTGGACCGATGGATTAGGTCTGGCCCTCACCCTGCCCAATCTGTCATAGGTGGACTAGCCTTTGGTGCGTCGAGACATGGTTAGAAGCTGCGTCCGACACACCCCCTACCAGGAAGGTTGTCCGTAGGGCCATCACCCTAGCCAGAGGCGATTTACCGCGGTGAGGTGTTATTTCCGTGGTGCATCGACTGGGATAGGTGGCTACGTCCGGAAACTGCTAGCCAACAACCCTTTCCATGTCTCCATGGTCGGTTGACCATGGAACTCTTCCAGTGCACCACCACCTGCACGAGGTGTCCACCAGGGGTCATAGATGCCTCCTCCGATACAGGCGCACATACATGGTACTCTGCAGACTACCGAGTCTGCATCAGTGGTCCATTCTTTGCACCGACTACTCCTCTGATCTCCGTCGGATGTCTCCTTCCCTACAAAGTCTTTGAATTATCCTTTCCTTGCATTTCAAATTCTCATCTATTAAGAACACACAATCATAGGGGTTCGGGCCTTGTTCATTTCGGCTCACACCATTCGTGTTAGAGTATTAAAATATGGGGAGGCTTGGGGATGATGTTCTATAAGCATTAATTTAACCTCATTTTAGAAATCCCATGAAGAACACCCTCTTGCTCAAATGAACAATAATTAGATATACCTATTCATGGATTGATATGATTTATTTGTTTTAGAATATGAATGGGGAAAATGTAAAACAAATAAACACCTTCCTCAACCGATGTTCATCATTAAAGCACTATTCCATTGAGAATTTATGCTCTGTTGGTGTTCATCACTTTAATGTCACGTTCTTTGTAAAGCTTTGAAGTTGCTAATGATCTCTCTGAAAATCATTGTTTATCATAGGAGTTGAATTTCTCCATATTTTCATTAGGGGAAATTCCACCAATTTATTTCTCCAACATGTTATAAAAAGAAAACATGTCACAATGTTTTTGTTATGATCCAATGTTACATCGTCACATTGTATCATTTTTGAAATAACATATTAGTTATACTCCACATAAATTCTCCTTTAACTATATTTCATTAATGTGCCTCATAGCTGCACCTCAAAACCAACGTATGCCACTCAATGGCTGCAGAATAAAAATAAAGTAACTTAAAATGTTATTTTATTATTTTCCATCAAGTTTGAAAATTATCTTTTCCCTTCGACACTTGCCAGTCGAAGTTAGGTCCTTTCTAGGTGAATCCTGACAATCCCAGTTCAATTATGCCCTCTGATTTTTTATTTGAGCACCAGTTTAAAATTTAGAAAAAACCACTTCCACATTTACATAAATGAACTTAAAAAATCAAAATTTCATTCTGGGCTCACCGAGACTCGGAATCACATGCCGTCAAATCATGTGGCCTCAAAATAGTTCCATATAATTTTAAAAAAAATTACATAGAATTTTCAGGTCATTAAATTATCCCCACCATAAGGATATACATCCATAGAAGCCGAAACAAGTCATAATAAAAAAAATGGTTGTACTGCACACGAATCTGAGCCTCCTGCTCCCATTTGCTCTCTTGGTGGTTCATGTGCTGCCACTAAATGTTCACCAGAGGAATCAACCATCCCCAAAGTACCCATTCATATCTATCATCTATCTTCACTAGAAACTCAACAAATTTCACTCCATCATCAATTTCCATATCAACCCAATAGATGACGTGTGATGGATCAAGCACGTACCTCCTCAGCTGTGACATGTGAAAGACATCGTGCACCTTGTGCATTTGTGGGGGAATAGCTAGGAGATTAACCACCCTGACAACACTATTGAGGATCTATAAAGGTCCAATTAACCTCAATGATAACATACAACCCTTTCCAGTGGTCATGAACCAGCCTGAGTCGACCTTGAACCTGTCATAATGGTCAACCTGTTACAATTCCCGAGAGGCGATCTTGATCCTCCCGGGATGGCGACAATCACCATGGGTGTCAATAGAGTACACAAGGGAACCATTTCACCCATATATAAACTATCAGACAATCATTGGAATGAAATGGACATCCCAAAATAAATTTATATAAATACTGACCTGAACATTATTTGTAGAAGAAACTAAAAGTACAACTAAACCTACAACTCATCAGACCAAACCCAATAACCATCTAACTCCATGTGACCCTTCTGGTCACTCTCCAAAATAATGATCACACGTCTCCCAAGGTAATCAAACTCAAGATAAAACATACACAACGGCTAAAAACATAATAAGACTATACGCAGGAGTATTAAAACATAGTAGGTTAGCCCGATATTCTATTCTCAATGCACATCCATTAAAATAAAAGAAACATCAATTTCAAGTTTTAAATACAATATATAATGTTTTGTATTCCAAATTATGTCCCATGATATATAAAAAACTACCAGAAAAAAACTTGCATGTTTTATAAACAAGAATGCTGGTAATAACTTTCAAAGAGAAGAAACTTCACCATAATGATTGTTTTCAAGAGGGTTGTATTGAAGAATTTTCACTTTTAAATAAATAACATACACTACTGAATTTACCAACCATACATACCATATACCAACGATGAGTATAAAATATCCAATGAGCACAAGTCACGAGAACACCCCTAGGCCCTAGTTAGTTGTGAGCCCCAGGTACCTTGTATCTCTGTGAATGTAACCATAATAAAAATCTGTTCTCGTGCACACAAGACACTAGGAGGGAGAATACCCATAAACTAGTGTTCCCCCAACAACAACAACATCATAGATTAGTTTGTGTTGTCGTTGGAAAAATTTCTATAAGAAACAGGGGCCAAATCCCAGGGAATCCCTTGCATACTAGTACACGTCTGCCCACCTAGATACATGTGATTTCCTTTTGGGCTCAATCATGTTACACATATAATAAAATACAATTTCCATATAAAAATTACATTACAAAACCATAAAAACAAAAACATCCTCTAAACAGGTTTCACATTTCTTTCACGAATCAATAAACCGCTAAAAGGATTCAGAAAACAATTTCAAGGAGTATAATGAGGTCTTCCACATAAAATCCATTTAAAAATGTTTTTAAGGCCAAAAACCCATAAATAACATTAAACCCGATATTTGGAATCCAAAAAAAATTAATAAATCATTTCAATGGACCATAATATTTCAACAAAATATATAACATGAAATACACATGACACCAATTTTTATAAAAAAAATGCCAAACGGGCCTTTAAAATTTTTTCAAAAATATCCTTTGAAAAAGGTATGAATTTAAATTTTATTAAAGAGTTATATACACATTATTTATAGAAGAAAAAAAATTCATAAATACCTTAAAAAATTCTGGTAACATATTCAAAACAAAACCATTTTCATAAGGATGTGAAACGGGCCATTTTCTGACAACTCGGGCCAAAACATGTTGTAAACCAAAACCCATTTGTTTGTAAAAGAAAATACAAATTGAAAAGCCATAAGAGGAACCAAAATACCATTTATCGTTCTTCTAATTAATTTATAATTCAAAAAAAATAATTTTTAAATCACACTTCTCACATAAAATGCAACCGGGCAATTTACGGAACACATGACATGCCTTTTTAAAGAAACCAATTTATTTTAAAAACATGACAAGGAATAAAACATAAATTTCATGGAATATTTTATTAGAGATGATGTAACAAGTTCAAAATACCATAAACTAGGTTTTAAAACTCACAAAAATGTTGTGAAAAATAACGGAGTATTTTAATAAACATTTGGTGGGCACTTTTCTGACAAAACAACACTATCTTTCACAAAACAAGGATTAAACAACCATTTTGATACCAATAAAATTATCCAAATGATGAAAAATAATAATAAAAATATATTTCAGATGAAAAAAATAAGAAAATGAATAATTTGTAAAGTTAATGGCATGTGCAAGGGATATCCAATATCAAATCCATGGCGTAATGGAAATGGACACCCAATATCACCGTCCGATGGTTTACAATCCCTAAACCTATGAGGACAAGACCCAAACAAACAAAATCCCCATAAAAATCATAGGATATCATAACCCTAGTTTTACCATTACAAGTGGTGATTATAAAACAAATAAACAATGATAGGAGGAAGAAGTAGGAGGAGAAAGGAGAAGGAATCTCAACTATTCACCTAGAAAACTTTTCATCTTCTATTAGATATGCACCCTTAGAGAAAAGGGAATCGCTTGAAATGTCTTGGATTGTCATCTAAGGTGAGGAAGAACCAGTTAAATAATACATGGGAAAAATTAGTATGAATGGAATGATTTATGGGTGAATGGATTTACCTTTGTGATTCAAGATGATTTGAGAGACATTGAGAAGTTTTCCACAATCCTTGACTCATATGAGCTCCAGAGAGGTCCAATCGATAACAAGGGTGAGGGTATGAATTCGGATTTGAGTGGGAAACAGAAGAACTAAAAAATTTAAAAAATTTAATTAGATATAAAAGGAAATTTTTTTAAAAAAAAACTGGAAATGGGCCCATGGGATGGCCCAATACCTAAATAAGTAACCCCTAATCACCATTCTTATGAATATCTAAGCGGTAAAAAATGATATGGCGGTTTTAATATGTCAGTTTAGGAAATGTGGGAAGAGTAATGTGTCAATAATGATAAAAAATGAATGATTTATAAAAGAATCAAAATATGATTTTAATCTGTAAATGGGCTCATGGTTGGCCAAAATCATGAAGTATCCACCCTTTCTCCAAAAACTCTTACACAAGTAATGGAGAACCCAAAATATGTTGGTTAGACATATATGGTAGTTCAAAACTCATAATTAATCACACAGAACACCAAATAAATGAATCAGTATTTTAAATGAAGCAGATCTAAACCATGCCATGAAATGAAAAAAAAATAGGATGTGACAATTATCCCCAACATTAATGCTTTCTGCCCCAGAAAGTCATAGCACATTACAATTGATTGATCAAAACCGATGGATTAATTATATATATGGTCCACCCTACTAATCCAAGGAAACACCATCAACCATTTAGGGAACTTAATCATCTAACATCAACTAAAACACCAACTCTCACTCACTTCATGAGAATCTACCAAATGATCGAGTCACTACCTCCACAACCAAACAAAAAACCTGGTTATTGGGCCTTCTACCAACGAACCAAAAAATCACCCAAACCCATGAGAACTCATGAAAACCAATAATTCCAGTGGATTATAGGATGGAATCCCCACCATTAAGAAATAACTGGAACTAAATACGTTATTAGGAGAAAAAAATCAACGAGACGCGAGGTGGGTATCCCAACCATTAGAACCCAACTTGTAATGAACAAAAAAAATTCAACATGAGATAGAATCATGCCTCACTCACACAAGCCCACAATAACTCACCTACAACAACCTACCAACCCAAGTTGGGAGGAACACAACATGAAAATTTAAGCCACCCATTCTCGAATGAAGGCGTCTAGAACTGGGACAACACTCTCTACACTGATGCAAACCCCCCACCAATTAGGAATGGGAGGGAAGGGGACCAAATCATTGGTCCATTGACAACAAAAAAGAAATAAAGTAACTACCTCAGTGAAATGTTAGATGTATTATCTTAGAAATACTACGTAAAATTTTATGACTCGTGACTACACACCAGATTCACATCAAAACCTATGGCTGGAGCTATGATGGATGATACTTCTCTTGACTCATAGTCAGGCTTTGATAATCCCTAAATTGTACTCCATCCCTTAGTACAACACAGTACATCATAACACTCCCTGTAAGAAATAAAAGTTAAAGAGACACCATAAAAATATCTCCCTCAACAACACATTTTTAACCAAAAAAGAACATGGAGATACACTACACTATTTTCTATCACTCCAAACAAGGATAAAAATGAACAAGGCACCAAAAAACACCCACTAAACGTCACTGAGAACAACTAATACCTCTAAGAGAATCATCATAAGGGTAAGAAACATTAAATTGTGCCCAAATGGATCTCTATTTCAACAAACGGGATGAGGTATCATTCGATGAGGTGTATTTATCATTTGAAAGAAATCATTAGGTTGATCAACTAGAAATCATACCAATGGAGAACCATCCATGGCCACATCACAACATCCAACACATCTTTATAAACCCACTGAACATTACCCCAAGACTGATCCACCAACATGATCTCATCTCAAGACACAATAAGAGTATGACTTCTAGATCATATAAAATCATACCGAATAGACCACACTTCTAAGACATAGGATATAATATCCAAATAATGGTTGGTTCATAAAAAACACCACAATTTTTCATCTCAGAACACTTTTGTAAAACAAATAAACTATCTTGGTGTATTTTCACATTCACCAATGTTGTTTCATCAAGTCTCACACACAAGAACATCTACGTGCCATCATGGACACTCAAATACCATTCCATACAGGCAAGTCGTCCATATATCCACAAAACATTTCATCTGAGAACCCATTAAAACACTAAATGTAAAAAAACATCATGATTACCTAAATATTCATTTACCTTCCAAAGGCACATTAACCAACAAATCAAAAACTATTTTCATATTTCACAAGCCAAGTCACACTTTATCAAGAACCATTTCTATAAAACAATCCATTTAAATTAATAACACTTAAAAAAAAACCATTCCATTCAAAATACCCTTTCCCATTTGAAAAAAAAACCAGCAAGATATATTTACATAATCTAATAACAACAAAGGGAAAACCCCTTTCCAGAAATACACTAGTCACTCAAAACAAAATTTCCAAATCCAATTCATCATATTCAAACACTTTTCAATAGGCCAATATTCCCCATTTAATACAATGTTTCAGAATTAATTTAAAATGATGCTCACTTTCAAAACCTTTTATTTTAACAAACCACATGTTTAGATTAGGGAAATTCCAATCCAGTTAAATCACTTCCACTTCCTCCAAGAAATATGATTCACAAAAAGCACAATCTTGCTAAAAAATTCTTTAATTTAATTTTTGAAAACCTATTTTACACTATTCAAGAACCTACCACTCATTTAAGACTAATTTTTACAACTCTCACACATGGATTTTGAAAACAAAAATTCCGAATTCATGAAAGGTTCAAGAGAATCAAAAACGGAACTAGTGTCAGTGGGTGACTGGACTATATGGTTGGCAGCCATATGTCAATCACAACACCAACCCAGAGAGACTTATTAGGTCAACGCCCTATCTCTACATGTCTTTCCAGGCCCTATGATCTCACAGATGCCATTAATCAGACTCCCCTTGTCATATCCCGGCACCAAACAATCAATAAGAACAAAAGACACTAATAAAACTGGACATCCCATGTAAATCCAAGGATCAGAATGAGAAAGTGATCACAAAGCTCTTCCCACACTGACTACTCAAGTCCAAAAAATTATACTCCATCTTCCATGACATCCCCCAGATAACAAGGGCACTGTAAAAAAATTCTTCAATGAGTCAACCTACTCTAATACCCTTTTGTCATTAACCAACCCGAGTCGACGCTGAACCGGTCACAAAGTCTAGCCTGTGACATGTCCCAAGAGGCACTCCCAAGCCTCCCAGGATGGAGACAAGAACCATGGGAATCAATATAGTACACAAGGGAATGATTTAACCCCTATATAAACAATCAAAAAAAAAAAATGGACAACCTCAAATACATTTATATAAAAACTGAACTGAACAGTATTTGTACAAGATACTGAATGTACACCTAAACCAAAAAAAGATCTAACCAAATCCGATAACCAACTAACTCCATGTGACACTTCTAGTCACTCTCCAAAATAATGATCACACATTACCCAAGGTGATCGAACTCAAGCATAAACCTACACAAGGGCTAAAAATAGAAGAAGATGATAGGTGTGAGTATTAAAACTCAGTAGGTTAGCCCGATATTCTATTCCCAATACACATCCATCAAAATAAAAGAAAAATCAATTTAATGTTTTAAAGAAAATATATAATGGTATGTCTTCCAAATGAGGTCCCATACTATATAAAAAAATACCAGACAAAAAATTCCATGTTTTATAAACTAGAATTCTACTTAAAATTTTCAAAGAGGTGAAACTTCAAAATGAAAATAGATTTCAAGAGGGACACTTTAATTAATTTACACTTTTAAATAAATATCACAAACTGCTTAATTTACCAACCAAACACACCGAATGCCAATGGTGAGTACAAAATAGCCAATGAGCACAAGTCACGGGAACACCTCTAGATAGTAGTTAGTGGTGAGCCCCAGGTACATCACAACTCTGTGAAAGTAACAATAATAAAAATCTGTTTTTGTGCACATGAGCCACTAGTAGGGAGCATACCCATTACCTAGTGGTCCCACAACAACATTATCATCATATTATAGTTAGTTTTGTCATCATCAAACTTGATATGTGAAACAAGGGCCAAATCCAACAGTATCACTAGCATTCTACTACACGTCCAACCACCAAGATACCCTGGATTCCATTTAGTGCTCAATAAAGTTACACATATTATCAAATACAATTCTCACATCAAAATTATATTACAAAATCATAAACACACAAACATCCCTCA
The DNA here is from genome assembly GCA_963277665.1 of Viscum album. Lineage (NCBI taxonomy): Eukaryota > Viridiplantae > Streptophyta > Magnoliopsida > Santalales > Viscaceae > Viscum > Viscum album. The sequence continues at coordinate 1,685,281,598 of OY728147.1, read as the reverse complement.
AGCATGCTTCACATTTCTTTCACGAATCAAAAAACCACTAAAAGGATTCGTAAAACAATTTCAGGGAGTATAACGAGGCCGTGCACATAAATCCCATTCAAAAATGATCTTTAAGGCCAAAAACATACCAATAACATAAAAATATTTATTTTCAAGACTAAAACCTGATCAATAAATCATTTTCATGGACCATAAATTTCCCCAAAATATAGCACATTTAATACACATGGAAACCATTTTAAAAAAAATAAAAAAACAAATGCCAAATAGGCCTTTATGCCTTTCTAAAAATTGTCCTTTGACCAAGGTATGAAATTCAAATTCATTAAGGAGGTATATACACACCATTTAAATCAGAAAAACACATTCATAAATCCCTTAAAACATTAAGGTTTCAAATTCAAAACAAAACCATTTTCCTAAGGATGTGAAACCTACCATTTTCTGACAACTCAGGCCAAAACATGTTGTAAACAAAAACCGAATTATATATAAAACCAAATTCAAATTATAAAGCCATAAGATGACCCAAAATAACATTAATCCTTATTCTTATTCATTTATTAATCCATACAAATAATTTTTAAATAACATATACAATATAAAATCAAACTGGTCAATTTACCAAACACATGACATGTGTTTTTAAACAAAACAATTTATTTTAAGTACTTGAAAAGTAATAAAACACCAATTTCATGGAATATGTTATTATAAATACTGAAAAATGTTTAAAATAACATAAACCAGGTTTCAAACCTCACAAAATAGATGTGAAAGATATCAGAACATTTAAACAATCATTTGGTGTGCACTTTTATGACAAAACAACACTACCTTTCACTAAACAAGGATTAAACAACCATTTTCCACACCAAGCAGATTTTCCAAATGATGGAAAATAATAATAAAAATATATATCATATTAAAAAAATATGAAAATGATTAATCATTAATGATAATGATATGTGCAAGGGATATCCTACATCAAATCCTTGGCATAATGGAAACACACACCCAATATCACCATCTGAGGGTTTAAAACACTAAACCTATGTTGACCAGACCCAAACAAACAAAAACCCCATAAAAATAATAGGATTGAATAACCCTATCTCTATCATGACTATTGGAGATTATAAAACCAAGAAATAATGAATGGAGGATGAGGAGGGAGGATAAAGGAGAAGGAATCTCACCTTTTAAACTAGAAAACTCTTCATCTTCCATTAGATCTGCACCCATATAGAAAATGGAATGGAATGAAATTTATTAAAGGGTCTCATATTTTCTAGAAGAACCAGTTAAAGAATATTTGGGGAAAAAAGAGTACGAATGGAATGATTCATGGATGAAATAATTTATCTTTTTGATTCGGGATGATTTTGAGAAGCATTGAGAACTGTTCCCTAATATGTGACACATATTAGCTCCAAAGAGGTAAAATAGAAAATAGGGGTTAGGATAGGTGTAGTGGATTCAAGTGGGAGGTGGAATCATTAAAAAATATTGAAAATGGAATTAGATATAAAAGTAACAGATTATTATTTTTTTAATTCAAAATGGGCCCATGGGATGGCACAATACCTAAATAAGTAACCCCAATTAACCATTATTATAAATTTATAAGGGGTAAAAAAGGATATGGTAGATTTAATATATTACTACTAGACAATTGGGAGGTTTAATGAGTCAAAAATGATAAAAAAAGAATGAGTTATAAAAGAAACAAAATATGTTTTTATATATGGAAATGAGCTCATGGTTGGCCCAAATCTAAAAGTAACCACCCCTTATCCAAAAACATTTAAACAACCAATAGAGAACCCAAATTAGGGTGATTAGACATATATGTTATTTCAAAACTAAAAATTAATCTCACCCAACACCGAATAAAAGGATCGGTATTTTCAATGAACCGGATCAAAACAATGACATGAATATAAAAAAACTGGGTGTGACACCAATTCTTCGCAATCCCCATCGGGGTGAGACCCCAAAGAAACCATGGTCTCCCTAATTGAATTACAAGGTTCAAGGATTATTTTCTTTATATGAATTCATCCTACTCTGTGTAGTCATCATCTTATCCTTGATGATCTGCACCTTCTCAGTGGTAGACCATACCAACTCTAGACCCTTAAGTGCTGACTCCCTTGGGTCTGTCTAGCATAGAGGTGATCTTCATGGCTTCTCATACGAGGTATCAAATGGTGCCATGCCACAGGTGAAGTGTGAGATATTATTTTATTAACACTCCACGCATTTTAGATGGTCCTCCCAATTGTGAGAAAACAACAGAATGTAATCATGAAAAAATTCCTCCAAGGTATGTATGGTCCACTCTGTCGTACCATCCATGTATAGGTGAAAAGATGCACTCAATCCCAACTGAATCCCAAACACCTCCTGCAACCCCTTCCACAACTAAAAAGTAAATCATGCATCACAGTATAAGATGACCGATGAAGGTACACCTTATAGCCTCTCTATCTATTGGATGTAGAGGCATCCCAATCCCTATTCTGATCACTACTATCGGATGGGTAATAAGTGAATCGACATGGTGGGTTGGTCAAAGATCCCCCAGATAAAATTGTGGCCCCTGGACGTGTGTGGTAACCCCATCACAATGTTCATGGAGATACCATCCCACTTCAATTTTGGTTTCTCAAGTGGATGTTCTAAGCCTACTGTGATCTGATGCTCATCCTTCACTTGATCACAAGTGTGGCATCATGAAATTAACACTACCACTGCTTTCTTCATCCCAGGACACCAATAATGGCATCAGAGGTCCTGGTACATCTTCAACAAACCGTTATGTACCTCCAAAGGGGGTGTATGGAACTCCCTCAACACCTTCTCCTGTAACTTCACTGGTACTACAATGCATCCTTTGAAAATTATAACGTTCTCCCTACCCATAAAAAATCCTTCAGGAGCCATTCTTGAGGATAGATTAGCACATCGAGCCTTGTGGCCAACAACCATAAGTTATGCCTCCCTAAATCGTTGAATTAGGGGGGAGTTTCAATCAATGACTGAAGGTAATGCTGCATCATCATCCACGAAGGATATTTGCATTGTGGCCAGTGGTTCTGTCACCTCACTCAATAGCTCTAAAACAGACCTCCTACTGAGCACGTCTGCCACCACGTCCCCCTTCCTAGGATTATAGAATTTCTCAAATTCGTGGTCCTAGAGGAACTCCAGCCATTGTCACTATCTCATGTTTAGGTCCATCTGAGATAATAAACACCCGAGTCTCTTGTGGTCAGAGTAGATATTAAATGGTTCACCCATCTTGTAGGGCCACCACATATTCAGGGAAAAGACCACCACTTCCAAATCCAACTCATGGGTTGTGTAGTTCTGCTCATGCTGCCTCAAATTACATGACCCATTTGTGATCACTTCTTGATCCTGCATCAAGAAATATACCAATTCATTCCTTGATGCATCGTAAAAGACTACATACCCAACTCCCTCTTCTGGTAGTCTCAAAATTGGGGCAGTCACCAGTCACTGCCTTAGCTCCTAGAAACACTACTAGCACTCTTCCACCCACATGAAGGGTTGTACCTTTCATGTCAAGGTTGATAAAGGAATTTATTCTCTAAAAAATCAAGGCACAAACCTATAGTAGTATCCAACCAACCCCAAGAAACTACACACCATAGATACACTCCGGGGTGGCTCCTAAGAAAGCACTACCACTATCTATACATGATCCACAACAACACCATCCTCCGAGATGGTGTGTCCCTAAAAGTGGACCTTCTAAACCAATAACTATATCATTAGGAGAATATAATAATGATAGTGCTCTCGGAGTGTCTACAGGACTATCCACAGGTTTGTAGCGTGCTCCTCCCCTGATGTCGAGTACCCTGAGATGTCATCAATGAAGACCACCATGAAGAGATCGAGGAATGAATGGAAGATCTTTTTCATGAGTCCCATGAACACTGTTGGATAATTATTCATTCCAAAAGGCATCACTAAAAACTCATAGTGGCTATACAGGAATCTAAAGATAGTATTCAGTACGTCCTCATCCAGTACCTGATGCTGATCATTGCCTTATCTGAGGTCAATATTTGAGAAACACCTCGCTACCTTCTGTTGGACAAAGAGGACATCAATCCTCAGGAAGTGGATAATTGATCTTCACAGTCACCAGGTTCTGGTGCCAGAAGTCCACACACAACCTCAAACTCCCATATTGCTTCTTGATAAAAAACATCGGGGCTGCCCATGGTGAAACATAGGGTCTCATGAAGCGCTTCTCTAGTAAGTACACTAGATGTACCCTCAATTGATGAAGCCCCATGGGAGATATCTAATATCTCTATGTGGATATTCATCTCTACACATTAAAACACTAGTTTCATAAGCATATCCTTAAGATATTCTTGAATCTTTATCATGATCTGTCCCGCGGTGCCCAAGCCATGACATACCCAAAGCCTACCTCATGATGGCCAAGGGGTGACGACTAGTTCCCAAGGCATCAAAATACAAGTGGGAGGCATTTTCATGAGTAACTTTATGCACACACACACAGAACCACAACCAAAATATAAAAAATTAAATATGCATTCAACAAAACAACCACTGAGTAAAAGATAAAACTGTTGGTCAAATGGGCCAAAATACAAACCCAATGAAAGATAAATTGAAAATAGGATTGTACATGTAATCTATGATATCCATCAACTAGATAACCCCACCTTATGAGTAAGTGTAGAGTAGGTGTGAGAAGCAGTAGAAGTACATCCTGCCTGCTTGGTATCAATGGGAACCATATGGTCCCAGTCTACCAAGTCCTCTATCAAGGCAGTGGTCGTTTCCACCTGACACAACATGTGCGGGAAATTACCTTGTAGGGTTGATTAACAATATAATAAGTAAGGACGGAAAAACAAAAAGTAAAGACAGAAAAGAAATCCACAGACAAACCAAAAATCATGATCACAAAGCATGATCATGAAGCATGATAGCTCAACCCAGGTATATTCTAGATTATGAAAGTAAGACTATTAATAATAACATTGAACACCATGTTCTGCTAGATAATTTCATCACAATTATTATAGTGGGCATTCCGGGTCACACAGAATCCACTTCTCACTAACCTTAGGACTGATGTGGTACCCATCCATGATGAGTAACATGGTTATGCTTTGTCCCACATAAGTTGGTCCCCACTTTGGGTATGCTAGGTCACAAAGAAGCTACTTCCCACTTATTTCTATACTATGGTAGTACTCTTATCGAGTACCACGGGTCTACTATGCCACACAAAAGATGCTCCCCACTATGGTCCAACCAAGTCACACAGAAGCTACTTCCCATAAAGAAATAGTATCTGATCCAGACAGGGTCTCTCATCAGCAATCTTTAGGTCTCAGCCAATGGTAGGGTTTTTGCACGTACCAGGATTGATCTCAGTAGAACCACTCCCCAAGCCATTCATTGAACATAATATTCCATGATAACCTCCATAGAGTATGAAAGCATATATTACTTTTCATGGGGTTACAACACCGCAAACAAATCGGTAATCGGACATCCAGTTTGAATGATATTGAAATTTTTTCAAAAAGGGGCCAGTTGGGTTCGAGTCTGGTCTTACCCAGTCGAACTGAGCCTACCCAACCCGAGGTCCCCGACCCAACCCGGTCGGACCGAGCCGACCCAGACCGGGGTCCCCGACCCGACCCGGGTCTGCTAACCTGACTCGGAATCGGCCCGACCATTCTGGTCTATGAGATCATGGGTCTTGCCCAACCCAGTCTTCCATAGGCAGATCGGCCCTTAGCAAGTCGGGACACGGCTTGAAGCCGCGTTAAACACACCTCCTACCCCACGGGTTATCTGAGGGGCTAGCTCACCTTTTATGGTTGATTAACCTTGGTTTTTCCGTGTTTTCGATGTACTAACATGGCTAGTTGGCCACCTCCCCATGCCTCCAGCCGCCAGACAAACCGGTGAGCCCTGTCGCGCCTCTTTGGTGAGTTGACCACAACACTATTCTGGCACGTCATTGTGGTGCACTTCTACTAGTGCTGATGCGCCATAAAGGTACTCTGCTAACCACCGGGTCTACACAAGTGGTTCTTTCTTCATACCTACTGCACCTCCTACCTCCCTGGGGTTCCATTTTCCCTACGAAGGCCAAGAATTTTCCTTTCCACCTCTTTCAAATTCTCGAACATAAATAACACACAAGGGAAGGGGCCTGAGCCCTATTCTTGTTGGCTCTTGCCCTCTAAGTTAGAGTTTTAAAATAGGGGGATGTTTGGGGATGATTTTAAATCATTATTAATTTAATCCCACTGTAGAAAACCCAAGAAGTAGACCCTCCCGTGAGAATGAAAAATCCACTGGAAGCTGTGTCCGACACACCCCCTGACCTATGGGTTATTTGTGGGGATAGCTCCCCAGCCGTGGTCGATTGACCATGGATTTTCCACGTCCGTGGTGCACCGATGTGGTCGAGTGGTCACATTCACCTGCCTCCAACCGTTGGACCAACCAGAGGACCTTATCACGCCGCCACAGTCAGCTGACAGCAGCGCTGTTCTGGCGCACCATCAAAGTGCACTGAGGTCGGCACTGGCACGCCGGAAGGGTACTCTATAGACTACCGGGTCTGCACCAATAGACTATTCTTCTCACCTACTACACCTCCCACTTCTGTGGGGTGTCGTCTTCCCTGTGAAGGCCTTGAATTCACCTTTCCACCCATTTAAAGCCCTTGACCATGAAGAACACTCATTTTAGGGGCTCAGGACTTGTTCATGTCAGCCCATGCACTCAACCTTAGAGTTTAAAAATAGGGTGAGGTTTGGGGATGATGTTCGATCAATATTAATTTAATCCCGCTGTAGAAAACCCAGGAGGAAGATCCTCCCACAAGAACTAACAAACCACGGATCAACCTGTTTGTGGGTTGATCAACATTTATCATTTTAGAATAAATACAGGGAAACCATAATACATATAAACCCCTACCTCAGTAAACATTTATCATTGAAGTGCCTTGTCCCTGAGGATTTATGCTCAATTGTGGTTCATCGCTTCTCAGTCCCATTCTTCGTAAAGCATTGATGCTGCTAGAAATCATGCAGGTGTTCATCATTCATCGTAGAAGAGGAACATTTCCATTGGTTCATCAGAGTAAATTAAACCATTTGATTTCCTGAACATGTTATTAAAACAAAACACAACACAAAATTTCAATTACATTGAAACTTCCCTTCAATACGCTCTACAAAAAAATCTCCATTATGGAGCTTCCTTTAATGATCCTCTTTTACACAGTTGAGAACCACCATCCACCACTCAATGTATGGGGAAGAAAAAAACATAAAAAGTTATTTTATTATTTCCTAATATGTCTGAAAATTAATGTTTCCATCTAACCCTTATATATCGATGTTAGGTCCTTTCTAGGTGAATCATGGAATTCCACGTTCAATTGTGTTGTCATATTTTTGATCCAAGAACTGTTTTAAAAGTTTAAAAAACCCTCTTTTATGTTTACTTAATCATACTTTATAATATCAAAAATTCCATTATAGTATCACAGGGCCTTAGAATCACATGCTTTCAGAGCGTGTGGTCTCGAAATAATTTCTTATAATTTAAAAAAATTACATTGAATTTCTGGGATATTATATTCAGTCATTCAAAAATTTTCTTTTTCTAGACACATTGATGTCTTGTACTTCTTTCTTCAAAATTATTTAGTGAATCTACTCATCTAATAAATCGGTGTCAAAATATCATCAAATAGATATGTATTTACAAACTGTTTGATGAATCAAGATCTCTATTTGATGGATTAGATCAAAACTTACCTTTATATAAACTTCGAAACTAACTCTTGTTTGATCAAATATGTCTTATAGAGAACTAAAACAAGTTCATCATCCGATCAACTTCAATGGTGAAATAACTTCTAAAATATTTTGGTTGAAATATTTTCTCTTTTCTCCATAATTAAAATCTTAAACATCAATCCTATTTACATTTATTTTATATTATCAGCACTCTAACAACTCAAAATTCAAAAATTATGAAGACATATCTTAAAAAAATGGAATGTATGATGATCTTTATCTAAACCTCAATGTAGGATCTGATGAAACACATACAATTAGAAACATTACATTTCATTAGAAATTTTAAATTTTAAAATTTAATGATTTTGAAAACTTATTCATCTCATGATTCATGGAATGATTATCTACATCCAAAAAACATCAACTTTCAAAACATCATAAATTCACATTTCACATTTCTTATAAAAAATTATCTTGTTCATTGAATTCATCAAGATGTTTTAGGAAAATGTATGAAAAAAAACATTATTTTACTTGTTTTATAAATTTTTTAAAATTCCCAAATATAACGTTAAAACATACTTCTTTTCAAAAAATTCTAACTTTCACTATTTCAAAAACATCTTAATTAACAAAATTTTTGTCTGATGAATTTGAACGTCATAAAATATCTGATGCTCTAACACAATCTAATGAACTAATTTTGATGGAGCATTTGATCACCAACTTGGATGAAAAAATTATTTATCTTTATATTCTAAACTTCTGAGAAAAAAAGTTATAAATTTCTGAAAAACATATTTATAATGATTTATAAAAACACTATTTTACAAAAAAAATTCTACAAATAAAATTGATAAAATTACAAATGATCTTCAAGATTAAAATTTTGATTTTTTGAAATCTCACTTTAAAAACCTTTTCACCTCACCAGTTTTCAAAATTAAAAATTTTTCCAACACATTATTGTAAAAAAATAACATTCATAACATATTACCAAAACAAATCATTTCTTAAAAGAGAGTGTCTAGACACTACAATACTAGATACAATAATTGTTTTTAAGGAATTTCATCCCTTAGTGATAAAAACTTTTCATCCATGTTAATAGAAACCCCCCCACACATCAGAAGATGTTTCTGAAGTGTTTTTTGGAGGATTAACATAATGTTACAGCCTCAATTCTAGAAATTTCTCCCTCGATATTACATTTATGAAAATATCAAAAAATTTATACTTCATTAAAATGTATTCTATAAAAACAACTCCACTTGAATATTTTTATTTAATAAAATTTATCTTAATATCAATATGTTTTGATCTTGAGTGTTTGTGTGGTTTTTTAGAAATATCAATTTCACTTATATTATCACAAATTATCTTCAATGGTTTAAAAAAATTAACATTAAAATATTACAACTGGACTCTCATATACAAAATTTTATTACACAGCAATGTTGCTACAACAAATTATGAGTCACCTATTCTCAAATTTTCCCAACTCTATTTATTACTTTTCCAACTCAATCAAAATTCTCCTATAAATAATATTCCTCAAGAAATTGATTTTCTGTCATTACAATCACTATCCCAATCAAGAAAAGTTTAACCATGAAAATTCATATAAAATATTCTTATATATATCAGCATATATAATGATATTTATTTAACATATCTCATAATTATCTTTTCATCCAATATATAATATTCATTTCTATTACATTTATATCTATCACACAATGTTTCAATAGGAAATAAATATATTCTTGAAGCTATAATGTAAAGTAAACTTACTAATATTTTTTAATATTACATTGGATTCACACATTTTCCATCTTCATCATTGTTCATTTTCTTCCACTATTATCATGTAAAAACCCCCATGGTTGTTCAATTTAAACTTATTCTTCAATATCATCATTATAGAAAAATAAATTTTGATCTATATGATAAACCTGGTAATTATGTTGTTCATCCACTACCAGAAACATTCTAATAGTTTCTAATCCTTCAACTAGGGTAAGGTTTTTTTAAAAATCAACAACTTCCACTTATTCATATCCCTTCCAAACTAATCATACTTTTTTTCTAGATAATTATCTATTTTCATTAAACTTTTTCCTATACATCCATTTTATTCCAATAAATATTTTATTAATTTGTCCTAAAACACGTTCCCACGTGTTGTTTCTCTCAATCTAATCTGAAAGATTATTAATTACATAAAACCATTCTTTGCAATCAACTAATTTTGAAATGGATTTTGCATTAATTTTTGAAATGAATTATGTGTGACATTTCAATATCATCTTAATTCTTTTATAAAATGGAGATTTCTGATTCCCAAGAATATTTTATGTTTTTACATGTTTCTGTAAAACATGAAATTTCAATGTTTCTCTTCTTTCTTCAATTTCTTCATCACATTATTCTTTTGAATCTTCATAGTTCTATTTTTACTCAATTTCACTCCCATTGTAAATATCTTGTTTTTATTCCTCATCATTTGAAAATTATCTCTTATGGAATTCATATTTTAATTAAATTTCAAATCATCGGAATCCACTTACATTTTTAGCTTCATCTGTAGTAGAATATCCCATTAAAATTCCTTATTAAACTTTGTCATCAAATTTTAAAAGATCTCTATATTTTATTTTTATTGATCGAGGACATTCATAAACAATGAAGTATTTTAGTGAAGATTTTTTATTATACAACATTTCATAAAAGTCATATTGGATTCTGACCACTAATTTTTATCTACATGTAATGTAGTTCAAATAGAATCTCTCTAGAAAAACTTTTATATTTTTTATCCTGCTAATATACTTCTTCCAATTTATGTTACACTTCTATTTTTTCCATTCCACCACTCCATTGGTTGAGGATTGTATGAACCACTCTAGGGATATTTAATATTATTTTCCTTATAAAATGACTACAAAAAATTTCATGTGTATTCCATCCCATTATCAGTTCTTTTGTTCACTATGTAATCACCCATTTCTCTCTCTACCTCTCTTCTAAAAACTCTGAATATTTCTACCACCTCTAAATTTTACCTCATAAGACATATAATCTGAGTAAAATATCCAATTATATTGATAATGTAAAAAAACCCTTTTATTGATTGATTTATTATTAGCCCAGATAAATCAGAATGAATATGTTCACGAGGGGTTATAGACTGAATCTCAACATTCTGATGACTTTTAATAATCATTTTACCATTATGACAGGTTATACAGACTTATTCTTATCTTCTATTCAATTGTTTAAAATTTCAAGCAGCATCAAATCTATAAATGTTGATCATATATTTCTATTCCAGAAACAAAAGTCTACTGTTCAATAACTTGTTTTAATCTCTAACACTCAAGTAACATGATTTGTAATGTTATCCTATTTAATAGTTATTTCTACTAGATCTTTCTCCTCACATAAAATCTTTTCTGTAATCCAAAATTATGATGATACAATAATAATCTCCTAAAAGAACTTCTTTTCCATCAAAACAATGTGGAATCACACAATGTATATTATATTTGAAACCATCAAAAAATTTAACTTTTATAAGATTTATTTTTTTAGGTTCTAACTCAACTATCTATATTCCTATGATTTTTAAGAAACTATCATCCCCAAAGGTATTAACTCTTCCATCATGGTTTTCAAAATCTTTTAATATTTTCAAATCACTCGTCATGTATGATGAATAACCACTATTAAGTATCCATGGTTTTTTCTTTACTATAACTTAATGTGTTGTATCAACAAAAAAAAAGATCTTTCCTCACCATTATTCTTTCCAGCTTCCTTTTCTTTTCTATTATAAGAAACTTGTTTCGGAAATATTTTTATAAATTTTTTAGTAATGTGACATGGTTCGTCACATATTACACATATTTCCTCCAGACAATCAAACTAATTTTTTGATAGAAAGTTTCAATAGTCTTGAGATTTTATATTTCATAGTTTCTATTAATTAAAAATGATATTATTTTACCACTACTATTTCTTCCACTTTTTTCAAACTAACTTCATGGTAGAGACATGCTATGCCAATAGTTCTAATATTTTTCCTATAAATTCCAGAATTCCTATATAACTCATAGAATCTTTATTTCCTATATAATAATTATATTTCCTAATAATAGGATTGTTAAGGTTCATGACATCATTCAACTTTAGTTACCTTTGGTTGAGTGACAACATTCCACAAGGAGTAATATTCAACCTTCATATATGTGAAAAGTTTTTTACATCCCATATCAACCCATGATTTCATAATAATTTCTTTCACAACAAAACAGTTAAAAGGATAAGAGGAGATTTTTTTTTGTTTAGTGGGTGTATTTTTTTCCTGATGCTTAGATTGATGTTTTTCTATAGCTTTATATTATTAAATTTTACTTCCAAAACCTAGAAAAAATTTCCATTCAAATTTATTAACATAATTTTAAACCTAAGATGTTTTTATCAAGACTTATAAAGTTCATATTCATTAGCCTCCAACTTATTATTGGGATCATCAATCATATTTCTCTATTCAAAAATTATTAGTTTGTAGAATATGATATCTGGGATGTATTATTCTTTATACTTGATAACATCTTTTACACCATAAAAAACATTTCCACTACCTTTCTTTATCATTATGGTTTCTTTCTTGGGAGATCCAATTTTTTCAAGACATGCAACAAGTTTTGATCTGAGATGATACTCTCTATAATATTTTTTACATCCTCATTATTCTTCTCCACTATCTGAGGAATTTTTAATTTTCTCAATATTAGCAATAAATGTTATGACCTTTTCTATACGTTCTTCTTCTAAAGAATTTTTGTCAGTTGGGTCTTATTCGACTTCCTTACACAACATACTCTTTTTGTTTCCAATAAAATTATTTTTATATTTTTTGGATTCCTTTAATTTTTAGAATTTTTGTTCCACTTCTTAGGTTGATGTTTTAATCAGAATAATCCTGATATTATCCATATTTATTTTTAGGGAAAATCATCATGAAATGACTGATTCCACATCATTCAATACATTTTAGATAAATTTTTCTTTTATAAATTCCTCTTTCTATAAAATATTTTTTGGTTATAAGAGATAATATTTTTATCATTACACTATTCATCCTCATTATATTTAGAATCACAAGGATCAATATCTTCATCATCTTTAATTTTCATCACTCTCATAACATCAATATCCATTTTATCTTTCATCTTCTTTTTTAACAGTTGATATTTTCACATATTGTAAAAAATAAGAATGTTATGATGTTCATCAAGAGATAAATCATCATTATATTATAAATCATAAATTTTATAATTAAACGTCCTTTAAAATTATCTATTGTGTTTCTTCACAACTATAAAATATTTAAAGACACCTCTAAAACCAATAATATTGAAAAAAACCTCCACTAATATAGTGAATTAGTTATCAATAGTTTCTTCATCTCTCATGAATATTTCTTCAATATTGATCCACCATATTTGAATCTTATATTATTACAATTTAGTATTTACTTCAAAAATCTGTTTGAGATTATCCCACATAATATTTTCTATTTGGAGACTGATCACCTTTATATAAGTGTTTTCTGATAGAGACATAATAATATTACTTTTAGATTATCCAACAACATATCTGTAAAGACCTGAAAATTATGTGTAATGTTTTTTATATTTTATGTGAATTTTACAAGTCCATGAAAATTGACGGCGTGTGATTCCAAAGCCTGATGTGCCCCAAATAAATTTAAGAACTTTTTTTGTGTACGTTCAGTAAACGTACGAGCGAGTTTTTGTAACTTTTACATTGGTTCTCAGAATTGAAGTCTGAGTGCACTGTTGAACTCGCAAAGCTTGTATTCGCTTAAAGAGACTTTCACCTTGATGATAGATGGTTGAGGGTGAAATTTAATTTTAGTATTTTTTGTGAAAGAATAAAATAAAATTAAAATGTTTAACATTTTTATTGGTTGTAACCTCCCATGTGGATTTTATAAAGGTGGGGACCAACTGAACGAAAACCTGCCACATGGGTTATGGTGGTGTGTACCACCTGAGCCTAAACCCCACATTTGAATTCCTAAAGGTTGTGCCTCCAAAACCCTTATAATGGGAGAAACCTCTTAAACTCCCTCTTTAATGAGGTAGGTGACCTTTGGTATCCTTTAAAATTAATTATTCCAACTATCCATTTAATCAATAGTGTCATTTAATTATGATTTCATCTTAAATTAAACTTATTTTAAGTTAAGTTTGCATTTCATATCCTAGGATTTTCAAGAGAGTGTTGGAAAAATGGAGGAGCTTTGGATAATCGTGGAGAAACACATCCTCCAATGAAGAACACACTCAGGAATTAAAGAACAAGGATGATGTTCGAGCCGACATTGAAGACATGTGGCAGGGATGATGAATGTCGAAATCGACAACTTCTTTCTCATTCCAACACTTACTAATTAATGAGGTAGGGTTTGATGTTTTAAATTCCTACCTTATCCATTCTTCATGTTCTTCGTGATACCAAATTTGTGAGCTACTTGGTACTGCACTAACATGGAGGGTGTCGGCCAAACGAACACAGCCTGATCCCTCTACCGTTTTCATGGTTATTATACCTATGCAGTGGAGAAAGGTGGTGACTAGTGGAGACTGGTCGTAGAATGGAACGACAGCATGCGTCTGCACTGACTGAAAAGAAAGGGTCGCCACTAGTGTTGTGGTGACAAATGGGATGGCGGTCGACGTTCGGCTGACTGCGGAGAGGCGTCGCACGACGCGTCGTTGCCCGAGCAAGGGGCCACGACCCTCCTGGCCCTGACTGGTGGCAGAGGCATGGCCGGCATTCTACCAGCCACAGATCAACGGCACATGACGTGCCACTAGGAGGCCCCAAAGGTCGGCTATTTCGGCCAACCGAGCTAGTCCGAGTGGGACCCTCTCGGGTCCCACGTGTTTGTTGTAAGCCGAATAGTCGTGTCATTCGGTACATGAGAGTGGGGGGTGTGTGGATTACCCCTACATGCGGCTAATCCGAGCTACCAGCCCGGGCCACCCTGCATGAGCCAGACCACCAAGCGTGGGCCGAGCTGACTAGCGCAGGCCAGGACGAAGCTATTACATGCCAGGTTCACCCAAACCGGGTTGTACCAGGCTGGGTCGGACCTGACCCAGACCCATTTTTGACCCATTCCACGTGTTTGGCAGTAACTTTGGCACCAGGCGTCTGTTTGATGAACCGTCTATGGTGCCAGAAACCTTAGAGAGAAATAGACCTTTTTGGGATACCCCGCATTTGATTTGGATAAAGTTGGGTACAATCGGGATGGATCAAGCATGAATTCAACAAGGCCCTCAGGACTAAAAGGATAATAACAAACAGACCGATCGTCCGTTTGACACACTATCTGTTGTGTTGAGACCCCTATGACATGGTGCTACATTGGGAGACTTATTCATGGGACTTCGTGGTAGATGGAGTATTGACTAGTGGCTTGAGGTGTGGACCCTATTGGAGACAAGCAAGATTAGTGCGGGAACCATATGGTTGGCTGTGAAGATGTATTATAATCCTATATGGGTCTGACGAAGTGCTGACGATTTACTAGGATTCTTTATGGGACTCATGATGTATAAATGATGTACTAGGATCCTGTGTGGGTATAAAAAATGTACTGACGATGTACTAGGATCCTGTGTGGGTCTGAATATGTACCGATGCTGTACTAGGATTTTGTGTGGGTATGACGACATAAGATGATGTACTAGGATTATGTGTGGGTCTGACGTCATACCAAGGATGTACTAGGATTATATATGGGTCTGACGACGTACTGACGATGTACTGGGATCATGTGTAGGTTTTACAAGGTATTAACGATGTACTAGGATCCTGTTTGTGTCTGACCATCTACGGACATGTACTAGGATCCTGTTTGCATCTTACAATGTACCGACAATGTACTAGGATACTGTCTGGGTCTGAAGATGTACTAGGATCCAGTGTGGGTCTGAAATTTGAGATCCTTCCTGGGTCTGCCACTTAACAGAGTTAGATGATTTAGCATTTATATCTGATCAACTCTATTACTGTATCTAAGATATAAATGGTGTGAGATGAGTCTATATCTGTTTGGTACATTCCTTTGTAGTAATACCTAGGTGGTATTTCTCTCTGTGACTTAATAGTGTGGTACTTATCTTCATGGTACTCCCTACATTGTGGAATAGTTGAGATTGGGATTTTGAGTTGCACTCTGTGTTTTCCTCATGATTGAGATGTGCGTACATGATAACTTAGGTATATGAATGAGCATATACCAAAGAAGCGATGTCGGTTGATTTCATGCATTTTGGTTAATCCATTATGGATTTTGTGAGACCTTGAGGGTCTCTTGATCCATACTGAGTATCGTTATACTTACCCCTGCACGAGCTTTGCTTCACCTTGTTGTGTTTTGTGCAAATGACGGACAACACTGACTGAGGATGACGGTACCAAAACTGGAGGTATCTAGATGGTGGACATTAGACAAGGAATACCACATAGAAGAACATTTGAGAGCTGTATCTACCCTTCAGGTAGGATCCTTGGCAGGTGTTCACAAGAGCAATCCCAGTTTACTTGTACTTTTTAGTTTTCCTATAATTTCTAGTTGGGTTGTATTTTGACACCTTTTTCTTACTGTAATCACACTTTTAATATACACCTTACTCTTATTTTTATTTTTCTGTGTTCTTGGTTGTGTGTGTTTACATGATATAAAGGCAATGCCTTCCCAGTTTTATGGAATACACCTTCGGTGCTAGTTGCCATCCCCTGGCCAATGGATGGCGGGGTTGGGGTAATCACATAACGGGCCCCGAGGGACGGGTCATGATAGATTTGTATCATAGGAGTCAGTTCTATAGTATAACACAAGAATGTGACCTTTATTTTTATGGGAATAGTGTTAAGTGTAGTGTTTGTGGTTATTAGTTTACGGAACCTAGGGTTGGTGTGGCAGCCGACGTATCCGTACACCAGGACTCTGACATCTGATTTTTGTCTCAGTGCACGAAAACTATGATTGTGTGTGTGTTTTTCAGGTCTTTCCATTATGATCTCTTTGAGTCATCTCACCAAGTATAACTTATTGACTGTGGTGCACATCTTTCTTTTTAGGATGCATCTACATAGACAATTAGCTAGGGTTCTGGGTATAGTACACACTGATAGCCCATTGGGTGATGAGGCCTCGGTGTAGGACCCTCTTCTAGTGGAGGCACTAGCAGAGGCACCAGCGGTACCATTGCCCTTTGGGCCACCAATTCCACCAGCCCCAGCAGTAGATAGTGCATTCCGCTTGAGTGCGTTGCATGAGTTCCTGTGATAAGGCCACCCAAGTTCATGGGAGAGACAAACCCACATGCGGCTGAGGATTAGATGGAGGCCATGGTGAGAGTCATCCGAATCGTAGGGATACTAGCTGATCTCATGTAAATCCTTGCTGCCAGTCTTCTATAGGCAGTATTAGGCAGATGGTGGAGCTTGATGCTCCTCATTCACGATGATGGGATGCTTCTCTGGGCAGACTTCGAGAGCCTGTTTCGAGCAGAGTTTGTCCTAGAGACTCTTCGCACATTGTGCATTCAGGAGCTTCCTCATCTGCAGTAGGGCAACATGAATGTGGATCAATACTCAGGGAGGTTCACCAACCTCTCACATTACTCCACTAATATGGTAGGAGACCTGTTCTATAGGGCTTAGTTATTCGATCAGGGGATCAGGTATGAGATCATGTCTTCGATGATTTATCTCAGAACCTCGACACAGGCATGGGTGTTAGAGCAAGCAATTTTAGTGGAGAGTTTTCTTACTGAGTAGTCCCCAACCGCAAGACCCACCACCGGGAATCACGTAGCGGAGTCTTCTGCAACTGGTATAAGACAGATGTCACAGAGGTCCAAGAGGACTAGGCCTATAAGTGGATAACTGTAGGATTTAGGATCGTTTGTGCGGGGTAGCAGAGATAGAGCTAGTCAGTGAGGAACATGTTGTGTTTCACATGCAGTGGGTAGGGTCACAGGGATTGTGACTATCCGACCTTCCATATGGATGATTAGCAGACAGTCGATGGACTGCCCTGGAAAAGATAGATATTTGACTGAGGAGGTCCATTGGGTGCAGGTGGACGTGACAGAGGTGCTAGTCGTGCTGCTGGTGGTGGGTGACGATTCAAGATGTTACCACGACCACCACCAGGTGGACCACCCCACCAACAAGGAGCAGGTGGACTGAGGCGAGCTCAGCTCGAGGAAGCTAAGGCCTGGGACCATGTCATTCCAGAGATTATATTTCTATAATCTGTGTCTACTCCATCTTAGCAGCAATACATATAGACATAGGTGCCATTCATTCTTTTATTTCAACTACCCTCGTTTGGAGATCTATGATTCTGATGGAGTCTTTGGATCGATCCTTATGGTTATAGATTCCTACAAGAGCGGATTCAATTATTACGCACTGGTTCCGACAGTGTGAGCTTACTCTAAGAGGCGAGATCTTTGGCTGGGATCTCCTAGTATTAGTGTCGAGGCCTTACGATGTCATCTTGGGTATGGATTGGTTATCTATAGACCATGTTCACATTGACTATATTAGGCTTAATGTGTGATGTGTCCACACGGATGGGACCCGGTTTACCTTAACCAATGAGAAGGGATCCTTTGCAGCACAGGATGGGATTACGTGGAGGATATTTCAACTGATCACTCATTATTTAGCTAGCCTTACCCTCAGAAAAATTGTTGTAGAGAGTCTCAGGTATCCTATAGTGGTGGACCAATACATGGATGTCTTCCCTGATGATTTTCTGGCTCTACCTCCTTACACAGAGTTAGACATTTACATTTAGTTGTACCCTGGGATAGCACTGATATCTACACCTGTGTATTGGATGGCTCTCATAGAGCTTCGTGAGCTGCAGGTATAGCTGGAGGACTTACAAGGTAAGGGATTCATTCGGCGTAGTGTTTTCTCCTTTGGAAGCCCTGATTTTGTTCCCTAAGAAGGCTGATGGGAGCTTGAGACTTTGTGTTGAAAATCAGCGCCTAAACCTGGTGACTTTGAAGAACAAGTACCCACTACCAAGGATTTACGACCTCTTTTATCAACTGAAGGGAGCATGGTAGTTCTCGAAGATAGAACTTTGATCAGGCTATCTCCAGCTCAGAGTGCGTGACAAGGATGTGTAGAAGACAACTTTTATATATCGGTATGGCCATTATGATTTCATGGTTATACCATTCGGCATGACCAATGCCTCAGCAGTGTTCATCGGACTCATGAATAAGATCTTTCATCCATATCTTGATTGCTTTGTGGTGGTCTTCATTGATGACATTTTGATATACTCGACTACTATGGATGAGCATGCCTATCATTTTCAGATAGTTCTGGACACACTCTGATAGAACCAGATTTATAGTAAGCTCTTGATGTGTATGTTCTGGATTAGAGAGGTGCACCTTCTAGGACACTTCATCTCAGAGGCTGGAGTAGAAATGGATCCATTAAATATTGAAGTGGTACTTTCTTGGGAGCCACCAAAGAGTGTGATGTAGATATGATGTTTTATTGGGTTAGGCTGGATACTACCGGAGGTTTGTGCCGGATTTCTCCATAATTGAATCACCTTTATTAGCATTGACAAGGAAAAGGCAACCCTTAGTGTGGTTGGAGAAATGTCTGTGTAGTTTTCTGGAGCTGAGGCAGAGGCAGACTTGGGCCCCAATCATGAGGCCTCCAATAGAGGGTGTAGGGTACATATTCTACTATGACACATCAGGGACCATACATTGATGTGTCCTAATGCCATAGAGAGTAGTGATCACATATGGTTCTTGATAGGTGAGACAACATGAGGAGAACTCCACTACCCATGACCTGGAGTTTTCAGTAGTGGTATTCACCTTGATGATGTGGTGACATTACTTGATGGTTGAGTGTTTTATAGTTTACTTTGATAAAAAGGTTCTCAGGTATGTCTTCTCATAGAAGGATGTGAACCTGAGACATCGACATTGGCTTGAGTTCCTCCAAGAATATGACTTCGAGAGAGTCTATACTCATCGGAAGGGGAACGTTGTAGATGATGCACTCAGTATGAGATCTGGTATACAACAGCTAGGTGAGGGGATAGATCAGCTGGCCACTTTGTAGATATCCTTTGTGGATCGAGATGGAGTAGTTTTTCATCAGTCCCTTATACTCACTCCCCCACTTCTTTAGTGAGACACAGAGGCAATGTGTGGGGATACTGACTGTGAGGTCCAATGTTCTCAGATATCCACGTTACAGACACCTGATGGATTTTCAGATGGTAGGGATCACATCATCCTTTTAAAAGGGTGTACCATGGTACCAGTGTTTCTTCCGGAGGATTTGTTGAGTGAGTTCCACACATCCCCTCTAGTGGTACATCCAAGAATGGTGAAGATGTAGTAGGATCTCCGATGATAACAGTGGTGGCCGAGAATGATGAAAGTAGTAGCATAGTTTGTCCCTCAGTTCCTCACTTGTTAGCAATTGAAGGTGGAACATCATGTACCAGCAGGCTTAGATTAGTGTTTATAGGTCCCATAGTGGAAGTGGGATGAGATATCCATGGAATTCATGATAGGAATTCCACGTACATGCAGGGGTCATGATTCTATCTCGGTGACTGGAGACCGACTCACCATGTCATCCAACATACAACCGATCAGTGACCAGGGTTCAACAGAGAGCATGGGACGCCTCCATGTGCAAGAGATTGTGCGGATACATGGAGTACCCTCTATGATTGTCTCGGATCGTGAAACACAGTTTACTTCCCGGCTCTCGAAGGGGTTGCAAGAGGATTTCGGGACACAGCTTCATATGGGCACCTCCTTCCATCCTTAAACGGATGGCCAGACTATGGAGGCCATTCAGAACCCTGAGGACATGCTACGTGATTGCTTCCTTGACTTCGGTAGTAGTTGGGAAGATCAATTTCCTTTGGTGGAGTTTTCATACAAAAAAAGCTATAACTCCACGATTGGGATGGAATCTTTTGAGGCATTTTACAAGTGACCTTAAAGATCACCTTCGTGCTAGACTGTTTTAGGGGTGTTATCACTCATGGGACCAGAGATGGTATGGGCTACCACAGAGAAAGTGTTGATCTAATAGGAATGCAGGAAGACTGCACAAAGAAGGCAAAAGTCTTATGCCAACAGGAGACAGAGGCCTCTGGAGTTCGAGGATGGCGACCACATATTTCTTTGGGTTTCACCTTGACGAGGATTACTAATATTTAGAAGAGGCATCAAGTTATCTCTGAGGTTCATTGGACCCTTTTAGGTCCTCAGTAGAGTTGACAATGTGTCTTACCGCCTAGCTCTTCCACCTCAGTTGCACCGTGTGCACAACGTCTTACACATATCCCAGCTGAGGAGATCTATGCATGCCCCTTCTCACAACATCGACCACGGAGAGTTGGACATTGATAATGGGGAGACATTTATATAGGTTCTAGTATAGATTGTGGATCAACAAAAGTGGTTCCTTCATGGATGGTTGATACATCTGGTGCGCATTGGTAGGCAGCATGGGAACCTCTAGCAGAGCACATTGGGATAGGAGGCTCAGATTTGTGCTCAGTACCCCCACTTGTTTCCTCAGTTTGTGTTTTGTATTTTGGGGATGTAAATCCCTAAGGTGGGGATAATTTTAATACCAAGAAATTACATTTAATTTTCATAAATTTATTTTAGTATTTTAAGAGTCCACAAAAATTGACGGCGAGTGATTATGAGGCCCGATGTGCCCAAAACGAATTTTTGAACATTTTTTCTGGTACGATCAGTAAACGTACGAGAGGGTTATTGTAACTTTTAAACCACTACTCAGAATTGAAATCTGAGGGAATCATTGAACTCATAGCGTCAGTATTCAATTAATGAGACTTTCACCTCCACTACAGATGGTCGAGGGTTAATGTTAGTTTGTGTGTTTTTTAATGAAATAATAAAATAAAATAAATTTTTTCACATTTTTATTCCTTTAAAACTACAATGTGGATGTTATAAAGGTGGGTACCTGCATAACTAAAACCTTCATGATGGGTTATGGTGGTGGGGACCACCCGAGCGTAAAACCCCAAATTCTAATTCTTAAAGTTGGTCCACCCGAACCCTCATAATTGGAGAAACCACTTGAACTTCCTCTTTAAGGAGGGATGTGACCTTTGGTGTCCTTTCAAATAAATTATGCCAACTCTCCATTTTATATATAGTGTCATTTATTTATGGTTTCAATGTAAATTAAATCTATTTTAATTTATGTTGGCATTTCATCTCTTGTGATTTTTGGGAGAGTCTTGGAAAAATAGAGGAGTTTTGGAGAATCAATGAGAAACACATCCTACAACGAAGAACACACTTTGGAATTAAATAACAAGGATGGTGTTTGAGCCGACATTGGAGGTGTGTGGTGGGCTCAATGAACATTGACATCTTTGACTTCTTTCTCACGCCAACACCAACGGACAAATGAGGATGGGTTTGATGTTTTTAATACCTCCCTTACCTGTTCTTCTTGTTCTTCGTGATTCA
Organism: Viscum album; assembly: GCA_963277665.1. NCBI lineage: Eukaryota > Viridiplantae > Streptophyta > Magnoliopsida > Santalales > Viscaceae > Viscum > Viscum album. Next base: position 1,685,259,097 of record OY728147.1, on the reverse strand, counting down.
AAATTTGTGAAATGCTTGGTACCGCTCAAACACGAAGGGTGCGGGCCAAACAAACATGGCCCAATCCCTCCGTTGTTTTCTTGGTTGTTGTGTCATACACAGTGGAGAAAGGTGGAGGCCAATGGAGGCTGGTTGCATGAAGGGGTGACGTAATGCGTCCGTGCTGCTCGACAAGCAAGGGCTGCGACTTGTGTCGTGATGAAGAAGTAGATGACGATCAGCATTTGGATACCACAGAGAGGGGGTGCACAATGAGCCACCACCGAAGCAAGGTGTTGCGGCCCTCCTAACTGAAGCAGATGGATGAGGCACAACTGGCTATGGAGTGGCGGCGCACGACGCACCGCCGGGAGGACCCAAGGGATGTCCGTTTCGGTGAGCCGAATGGGACCGAGTAGAATCCGGTTGGGTCCCGCGTGCTGGCTAGAAAAAAAATGTCTATTCCATTGAGTTTTTGAAAGAGGGGGGGCATGCAGCATCCCCCCCCCCCCCCCCGCATGTGTCCAGGTAGGGCCACACAGCGTGGGTCGGGCTAGACCCGATGCGGGATGGGACACCTAGTGTGGGTCGAGCCGGACCTAGCGGGTCACGCCGGGTCAACCCTGGTCGATCCCACCAGGTCGGACCGGACCCAGACCTGTTTCGACTCATTTCACACTTTTGTCCATAACTTTGGCACCATAATTCTGTTTGAAGAACCGTCTATGGAACCAGAGACCTTGGAGAAAAAAGGCCTCTTGTTATACACCACATTATATTCAGATAAAGTTGGGGTATTGTTGGTTTGGATCGAGAACGAACCCATTCGAGCCCTTGGTACTAAAAGGATAATAAGTTACAAACCGGGCATTCGTTAGATGCACCGGCTATTTAGTTGATACACCTATGGAATGGAGGTCCTTTGTGATACTTCTTCATGGAAATTTTTTGAAGATTGAGTTCTGACCAGTGGCTTGAGGAGCAGACCCTCCTGGAGACAAGAGAGCTTATTACGAGAACCCTGTGGTTGGCTGTGACGATGTAATAGGATCCTGTGTGGGTATGATGGCGTACAGACGATGTACGAGGATTATGTGTGGGTCTGACGACATACCGAAGATGTACTAGGATCCTGTGTGGGTCTGACGAGGTACTGACGATGTATTAGGACCCTGTGTGGGTCTGACGATGCACGGACGATGTACTAGGATCCTGTGTGGGTTAGAGGATGTACATACGATGTACTAGGATCCCTTGTGGGTCTGATGATGTACTGACGATGTACTAGGATCCTGTGTGGGTCTAACGACGTACTAACGATGTACTTGAATCATGTGTGGGTCTGAAAACATACTTACAATGTACTAGGATCCTTTGTGGGTCAGACGATGTACTGACAGTTACTAGGATCTTCTGTGTGTCTGACGATGTACCGACGATGTACTAGGAACCTCTGTGGGTCTGACGATGTACAAGGATCCTGTGTGGGTCCGCAATTTGGGATTCTTCATGGGTCTTCCACTTAATAGAGTAAGATGTTTCAGTAATAACATCTAATCATCTCTACTACTGTATCTATGACATACCTGGTGTGAGTTGAGTCTGTACCAGTGTGGTACATTCCATTATGGTAATTCCGTGGTGGTATTCTTCTATGTGGTGTACCTATGCGGTACTTACCTTCAAGGTACTCCATCCTTTGTGGAACAGTTGAGCATGGAATTTTGTGTTGGACTCTTTGTTTTCCTCATGATTGTGGTGGGCATACTTGATAACATAGGTATATGTATGGGCATATACCTATGTTGGAATGTCAGTTGATTTCATGATTTGTGCTTTATCCTTTGTTGATTTTGTGAGACCTTAAGGGTCTTAGGGTCCCTACTTAGTATCGTTATACTCACCCCTGCACGGGCTATGCACACACCATGTTGTGTTTAGTGAAGATGATGAACAATGCTAATTGAGGACGAGGTTACCAGGACAAAATGTAGGTCGGAGGTGGACATTAGATGAGGCATACCCTAGAGGAGACCTTTCGACAACTGTACCTACCCTTCTGGTAGGATCCTTGGCAGGTGTTCACAGAAGCTATCCCATTTTACTTGTACTTTTATATTTTCTTGTACTTTCCAGGTGGGCCTGTACTCTAGTCCCTTTTTCTTACATTACTCACACTTTTACTATACTATTTACTCATGTTCGTATTTTTCTATATTCTTGGATTCATGTGTTTACAGGATATAAAGTCAAGGCCTTCCCAGTTATAGGAAATATACCTTTGCTGTTAGTCGCTAGCCCCTGGCCTATAGAAGGCGTGGTTGGGGTAATCACAACATGGGCCCTAGGGGACGGTTCGTGACAATATCAATTTCCCTTATAATCAAAAGTCATAAAGACATCATTCTCAATGTTTAGAAACCCAATTATAGAAACATCAATAAAATTAAGGTCAAAAGTTAAGAGATACATTATAATCATGTTTTGGGAACTATAGTAATTTTTCCATATAATGTATGAATCCCTACGTTATAGATCAAATTGATATTTTATATGATGAGGTTTTATTAAGGGAACCTAACTCCAATCCATATTGATGTTATAATGGATCAAATAACAATTTAGAAGTGTGTGTGTGTGTGGGGGGGGGGGTGAATCATTAATTTCCTTGTTAAAAATTTAAAATTTAAGAATTTTAACCCCTATAAATTGTTAGAGTTTTTTCCTTATAGACTTTTATTAAACTAAAGTGCAGGAATAAATTGAAAATTAAACATGGAACACATGATTTAAAAGGTTTATTCTATGTATGAAAACCTACATCTTTTCCATAACCACTCTTCTGGGTCTTTTGGAAATCACTATCATGTAGAAGTGAATAAAACATATTCCAAATCCAATTAGACACCTTATATAACTCAATAGGAATTATTATACTAAATCCCTTGATTTTTAAATTATTTTCATATAAAAAATAATCCAAAAAAATAATATGTAATTTTTTTAATATTTTTCACCAAAGGACTCTTAAGAATCTCAGTCTGATCAGTCTATGTCTGATTTTCCATTTTTTATACACTTTCTAATAGACTCAAACCAATAGTTCTTTTTCAAATTTTTATATTCCAAAATACTTCTCAAAAGTCGTACAAATCAATTTAGCCAGATTCCCTATGTTTGATAAACAGAAATGGCCTCATTTTGATCTTATGATCAGAATCATTTTTTTAGAAACCCTACATCAACATGAAAAAACATCAGTCTGATAAAAAATCTTGACTCCAATTATTTATATTATAATCTTTTATGCGTGGGTGAATTTTTTACAGTATCATTGTACTTTATAACTCTATTTGTAGGTTCTCTAGAAATAGTAAAGGCAAGAACCAAAAATATGTTCGCATTAACCCAAATTCTAAAACTATGAGTTTCATGTTCATTTGAGAATCATTTTAACATTTTCAATGTTTATTAAATCTCATAAAAACTTATAGAAACTTCTTGAATCTTCATAACTCTTCTCGAATTACAAAGAGTTCTTCTGAAAATGATAGTATGAAAAAACATTATCCATTTCACAACCAAGTTTTCTGAAAATGATAGTCTGAAAAAATGTTTAGAGTTATTATAGTTGTGAAAACAATATCCTATGGAAAGTTTCTATATTGTTATAATACAATGTTATTGATCAAATAATATCCATTGATATTGTATATCTAGTGTTGTTTCCTTTAGACCACTCACCATTCAGTGAGTGAATATTAATTTGATACAAGACCAAGCTTTCTTCAGAGTGATTACCCCCTAGTAAATTAGTTTCATAGCCGCACCCACTTTCTAATATCTAGATAAGGATGTATTCTCTAGGGAACCATAAAATATCTAATTTATCAAAATATCAAGATGTTTTCTTATACTTAGACAGAACTATATGTTTTTTACTAAATTTATTTTATCATTTTCCTCAAAATAACTAAAATAGTCCTAAATGTAATTAAATGAATCTCGAATAATAACTATAGAATCCTATAATACCAAATATAACCACATAGGCTAGCCATATAATTATTTTACACCATTTCCCAACATTGAACATCACTTTTCAAAATAACCTCACAATCCCAAGAACATATGGTTTAGTGTCTTTTAGTACCAGCTATATATTCAAATTACATAAAATATCATGCGAACATTTATCCATAATAGAGCAACACTTGAATCCAATCTAGACTTGTCATAAGTTATACACATCTTAATTACTTGGGGAATGGAAACATAATAATGGTTTTATCTCAAATCCTTAGTAATGAACATCATATTATTAAGGGTTAGATTATAAGAATATATAAAACATGTTAAGGGTATAAATTTATTATAAAAAGAACAGTTAATAATAAGATCATTCTATAAATCAAGATAGAGGACTATATAATCTAAAATTAAAAAACATGTATCATGGGATATATGTGTGAGATATAAATGGATTCATAAAATAATGGAATGATATCATATGTTTCTGGAATCATAAGAATTGGGAATCAAAAAAAACATGACATAATAATCACAAGTAAAGGCTCATATACAAGACTATCATAGATGATAGAGTCATATAATGGATTTGGTTCACTCCCAATTATGATAAACATAGTGGAAATAGTCCCATAATTGATTGATTTCACCTTCCATTATGATAAACCAGGAGGAATTAGTTAAATGGAGGATTGGATTCAATCCCCATTCCAAAACAAATAGTGTAAAAGTCCCATGATGTATTGGGTTCACTCCACATTCCCATAAACATAGTGGACACAATCGCATGGTGGATTAGTTCACTACACAATCATTTTCATGTTATCACATGAGATGGAAAACATAAATCATTATATGTAGTGTTATCAGGGTGAACCCTTAATTTTTATAATAAGTACATAAATATGTATTATAGTAGAGGAAAATAAATCCATCATAAGAATAACAAACCCAAATGAAAGGAAAAGAGTTTCATAATGTTTTCTTAAGGAATAAATGAAGGAAATATAACAAGGATGCCAAATATAACAAGGAATAAAGTTATTTTATATAATTATATTTGAAAAATAAATATATTTTATGAATATTGAGTTTTAATTTATAAAATTTCTTATAACATATTAGATAAGTAAAAATAAAATCAATCCACACATGTTATTCTTTACGAAAAGAGTATAAGATAATTTCAAGAAGGAATGACCTTATTTTTTTATTTTTAGAATTATTATTAAAAGTATTAAACATAAGATAATTATGGTTTTGAAAATATATTAATGGTTAAAAATTTATTATGGGGGGTAGTAATTGACATTTAGTGAGACAAAAATAAGTTCCCTTACATCAGTTTTACATTAAATATGGAATTTTGAATTGAACATTAAACACCTGTTATCCAAAAAAAATTAGGAAATTAGCAAGGTATATATGTAAGTAAATTATTTATAAAATATTAATAAAATAAATGTGAATAATTTAGAGTAAAACGAAGTAAAATAAAAAAAAATATAGAACTCAAAATATAATGATGGTAGTTTGGAAGATCCCTTTTTATTTTTTCAAAATACATTTTTTCTGAAATACCACATCATAAAAGGGATAGGTCAACATTATTATGAAAATAAGAGAATGTAAATTTTTAAATTTCATGTGTTAAATCATTACTATGATTCCAAATATAAAAAGGAATATAGTAGGGGAATGAAAATATAGGCAAAGAGGGGAAACCGTCATAAAAGATGATAGAATTATTCTCCATAATGATACGATATTTAAGAATAAATTCCGAAAATTAAACTCATTAAAATAAAATTAATACTCCCTAAAGATGATTATGATATAAAATGTAATAAAATATAATGGTGGAAGTAACAATTATTGGAATAAAGATAAACAAGAAGAAATATTACAACTCAAGGAATGATGCTGAGTTTACAAAAACCCTTATAAATTTAGTATCATTTAAATAGAAATCTCATTAAATATATAATGTGATGCGGAACTGAAATTAAGTTAAACTGAATGAAAATTATGATAAAATAAAATCAATTTCCAATATATACACCAAAAAAGGAAATAAGTGTTTAATATGAATTATATCTCAATAATGAAAAATTGAGATGTCAAACCCTTAGCATGGGTCCTGATTCATTCTAAATGCCTTCCTAATATCAAGGAAAATTAAATTATATTTATTTTAAACATTATAAATTACATTTTTCATCTAGTTTTCATTTTACAATGTTTCATTATTATAAATATATGTAAATATTTGTTAAATAGTTTTCCTTTAATGGAATTACATTAAGTGGTTCAGATAATTTTTATAAAACACAATTGGTATACTAACCATGGTCAAAAGTTTAGTAAATAGATTAATGGTATCGTTAAATATATAATTTTATGTATTTTATTATTTTATTAGCACAAATTTAACTATTTACATAGATTTTCCCAAAAATTGACTCAAATTATGTTGGCGCCATGATATGTTCATTAAAGGCTCTTAAGTTTACTATTAGAGTTTATTGTTAATATCACTTATATAATGTATAATTTTATCTTTAATGTATAAAAATGGTGTTATAAATAACATTCCTATTAATTAAATACATTTTTAAATTCATCCATATTTTTCGATAATGGAAAAATGATATATGTCACTCCATAGAGGTGATAGGCTTCATGTACATTAATGAAATGCTAATTTTTCATAGAAATAAATGGAGGTGGGGGTATAAATAAAACATTAAAATTTTATAATATTAATCATTTTATATTTTATATATTTTTCATTCAATAAATATTTTGTAATAGATATTAAAGGTGTTTGTGAAAAAATGAAAAATCCATTGATGGAGGTATTAGTTCGAACAAAAAAATAGAGATATCTTTATTTTTAAATTTTTAGAGGGATATAGAAAATTGACATTTTATTATTATGAGAACATTAAACATATTAATTGTACGTATGATATCATATATAAATTTATATAAAATATTTAAATTATATAATTATAAAAAAACTAATTGAGGTTAGTTGAGAGCATTACCTCTCCACATGAATATTCTCCCTTGGGGTAACACATTAAGACAATTTATCCTAGTATTTCAGAAAGAATAAGGATTATAGGACTTGGTGAGAGGGTTTAGGAAAGACTAAGGTATATTTTGATAGATTAAAAGTTTTTTAATATGTTTATAAATATGGTGGAATGTTCTCCTTTATTATGTGAATAAAATGACACTTATTTAAATACCCATTACCTTTTCAATGATGGAATTACTTTATTCATGGGTAAATGATTAAATAATGGAACATAATTGACTATGCATTGATTTAAGGATGTTAATATCCTCAATATTCATTTAGATCCATGTTTAAATCATGTTTTTACTATTTTACCACTAATTTTAGGACTATTAATTTTTGGGGATTTACCTTGGTAACAAGTTTTTACCATAGGAATCTGTGTTTTATTAAAAATATAAGTTACCATTATGAATATGATTTTATATTATGAATAAAAATTTAATCTCAATATAATCTAATTCATTTTATAAATGTCATAAAATAAACATTAAATTAAATCATTTAATAGATAGATAGAAATTATTTTGATGAAAAATATTGTTTTTAACATTAAATGTTATTTATCTTTATAATATTTATTTAAAATTAAGCATGTGAAAATATATTTATATAAATTTTAAAAATTATAAAAAAATAATTATTTAAAATATATCAATATAATTTATTAGATAAAAATTACATAACATTAATAAAATAATTATATTAAAATAACCATTTTACCATAATCATAATAATTAATTTCCATCCTAGTAATAATAATTTTCTAAAAAAATTAAATTGAAATCATTAAATTATATGAACATGAATATATAAAATATGAAAGTCTTTAATAGAAAAACATTAAAATGCATCCTAATATAATATTTAAATGATGGGTCCAAAAAAAGATAATATTTTTTAATTCATATTATATTATTTACGAATTTATATTTTACCAAAATATATTAGGAATGGAGAATGTTCAATCCTAGAAAACTATAATAAAAAAGAGTGTGTCCTTAAAATTTGTATTTACAAATATGGGTATCAATATCATTATGTTCATAAACGAAAACGAATATTGGGTAGAAATCGTGGGTCAAAAAAGGCCACATATAGCTCACCTCAACTATTGATCTTTTGAAAAGGAACCATCTACTTGATTGGCCTCCCAATAATAATGCAAAACATAAAAGATAAATATATTGGTTACTTAAATAGATTCAATATAGAATAGAATAATTATTCATGTTACATTTTAATAGTGGGCATTTAGTGAATCCAAAAAAAGTATTAATTTAGATTCAATCTTGATGGGATTTATCCTCAAAGAAAAAATATTTAATTTCTTGAATTATAACCTGTTATTTAAATTCAATGGTAGCTCCATTTCTAACATAATGTCGGAAGCATTTATTCACAATACCATGATGGGTATGATAGAAACCACTATAGCATGAGGGCCCTGGTGAACCTAATGTTTCTATGTAAACATTCACTCCGATCTATGATAGAATAAGAGGGAAGAAGTGGATTGATTTCATGACCAAAGATGTTTTTTTGCTTTCTCTGTATAACAATAAAATATAAAATTATAAGATTAGTTAAATCATTTTTTCATTCGACCTGTTTGGTGTTTGGAGGATTATACCACATCCCTATGAATGGTAGTGAATTTTTCATGAAAATAGGGATCACTATTGTCAAATTCCATCCCATTCCATGCACTTAATTTATATGAACTAATCTAGTAATGTACTCAAATAATCATTTTTAGGACCTCATCATAATTAGATGATACATTGGTGAATGTCATCAAATCCTTAAGGATTACTAGGTGTAACATAATTCTAAATATATATTAAATATAGTCATAAACTTTTTATATAAAATCCCATGTTAAAAAATGGTTGATGATTTCAACATCATTAAAAATGTTATAGAAGGTGGGATAAATTTACATCCAATATTTAAAAAGAAGGAAATTCATATGCAGCAGACCTCTTCGATCCTTAATTGGAGAATATATCATGATGATGATATTAAGGGACTCTTAAAATTTGACAACCATAATGGCACATTGAGTTGGTTCTCACAATTTTACCAGTAATGCTCTCCAGTGTTTTGACAAACCATGTTTAAAAGTGTTTGGAAAATGTTATCCCTATCTTCATATATATATATATATATATATCTATAAATTATACAAAATATGAGATGAAACAAGGTCATGTGAAGCATTAATATTGGTTTTCATCTCTTATATAGACATTCACAACATGTTCTATTAGAAAACAATAACCACTCTCATTGGTTGGTAAAGTTATAATATTTTATTGTAGCTGAAACTGGAATTCATTAAAATCTTCCATTTAGATTAGTTTATGATATCACTGCAAGAGTGTTTGATAACAAGACAAATTGAAGATGAAAGGTAAATAAAATGCCCATTCCAGAGCATAGAGGATTTCCTATTTTAGATATACTATAGGGATTCCTCATTGGAAGATATCATATTCCATGTTAATTTTTTATGGGGAGTCTATCTGAAGATCTTGAGATCCTAGATACCAAAACCCACATTGTCAATGGGTTTGATACATTAATTCCATAAAAATGGAATAAGTTTTTATTAATGAACCAAATCAGTATAAAAATGTTTTTATTAGTATTAAAATACTATTAATGGGGGTTCTGGCCCATCTACACAACGGGAAATAATATGAGAACAAAGAGGTGGTCAACGAGTTAACTAGTAAATTTCTTCCTAGTTGATACATAGTTTCCGCTCTTCCTATATTCTATTTTAAATTTTTATATATAAAGGAAAAATTATTTCATAAAATATACTATTATAAAAATTATGTGTCTTTTATCATATTTTGTATTATTGTATAATGGATTAAAATAATTTAATTTACCAAATGATTTATTTTTATTAAATTTTAGTAATACTATTAACATTATATATTATGTATTTTTTTACTTCAGTGCTTCATGTGAAACAAGATATATAACATTATGTTAATTTAGATAAAAAGTATTCTATAATTTTTTGGTATTAAAAATACCCACTACTGGATTTACATTGAATGGATAAACTATTAAAATAAGGAATAATATTTTTGAACATATAATGCATCTGGGAATACCTATAAGTATTCAAATTATAGTGGGTTTTAATTTTATTTTTTACATAAATAATTCATTATTATTATCAAATAATACCTCACTTATCTTGAAGAATATAAATTAACCACCATAGTTTTATCATTCCTACATAGTATTTTTCTCTAGAATAACTCTTTATACTAAATATTATAGATTTTATTATATATATGCCAACTCATGTGAATATTGAGCCTTGAAATCCTAGAAGATTAACCTTCTCAAAATCTATCAAAATAGATGTTCTTCCTTCTTATAAAAATATAGTTATCCTTAAAAAATACCTTTCTATCCTAGAAATGTTAATATATCGAGTATCTAGAGGATAACCATCTAATATGAAATTAGTATTTTCTAGATGTGTGTCTATAGATAAAACCATATTTAACAAATAATTATCAATTTAATTTATGAAGTTGAGACAAAATATATTCCCATCATTTTGTAATTTATATGATATCCAATAGTTAATATTTATGCAATAAGGTTATCATTTATGATAATATTTCAAAAACATTCCTTTCATTGTATGTATAAAAGACTTTCCTATTTGTCCTACTATAACCTCATTGATGAGTATAAGACAATTATAGTTTATGATTAACTATAATCTACATTTAAATTATCAATTAATACTTGGTTAGATATTCTACGATAAGGACACCCAAAGGATCTTATATATTTTTTGAAATGTATTCATTACTTCCATTTTACATTCCTAAAAGATCATAATGTAATATCATGGGGTATATAAATTTATCTATAGAATCTCTTTAGAATAACATACTATTTCCTTTCTAAACTTACCCTAAAATATTTGTTGATATACCTTTAAAGAAAAATAATTCCTTGTATAAGTCTTAATAATAAAATATGTAAAATTTCTTTGAGTTCTAGCTCTAAATATTCAAAACATCATTATAGGAATATAATTGAAAATTACTTATGGATTTATTTTACAAGGAATTATCTTTCTCTAAACATATATGAGTCTTATATTTTATATTCATCATTTATTTTCGATGATCGATATTGGTGATTCATGTATTAATAAACTATTTACAATGAAAGAGAATGAAAACATTTATTTCAAATATGAAATAATTTATCATCACATCTATAAATATATATTGATAAAAATGTTTTGGTAAAACTAAATAATAAATCACAGTTTTATGAGAATCAATTTACACATCCCTATAAATCCATGTGAATCTCATTATAAACCAAAGAATAACCATTTCCCAACTACTTAAATTATTCAAATTATGTCTTTTAATCAATATAACCTTCCTTGGTTTTTGTATTTGAATGTAAATATTTGATCTCTATATTATATTTAATACCCCATATGTTAAATTCAAATAATAAATACAATTATTAATATAGTTTAATTAGAATCCTGTATTGTTTTTTTCTTCAATTCATTATAATTTCCAATATAATGACATTTTCTTACACATGTGAATATGATAACAACTTACTCATTACCAACCCTCAAAATCGTTTTACTCTTTAAATTATGTTGTGATGAATCTATTAAAATTGAACATTTCATCGTTTTTTAAACTTTTTATTTTACCTTGTTCACCACAAGTTTTGATAAATCATGTTCCCACTAATATTTTTCAACCTGGAAAATCATATTCAAATGATTCCTAACTAGATTTTCCATACTATTCATATTATTATTCACGATGAATAAATTTAATCTTGATGGTAAAGTTGATAATATGATATTAAAGGAAAATATATTATCCATATGGTATCACAAATTTACTAATAAATCAATTTACACTATTATTTCTATGGAAGGATCACAATATAGGTATCTATATTTCAATTTATAGCTTTACAATTCATTAACAATCTCATTTATCTTGAGACTCTCTTTATACTTTTCATGTTCTAGGATATACATTATCAAATCATATGAATAAATCTCCTTGTATTTAATTTTATCTTCTTGTAAATAGATGGTAACATGATAAAATTAACATTTGTATCATTTTTTATATATCTCATGTAGGAATCCTTTTAAAAATTTCTCACTTGTTTGTGTGGATGATCAAGAATGATGTATTCCAACCCAAGGAACAATTTTTCCTACTGTACCAAATAAGTGAAGACCATGATATTTATCCAATGATAAAAAAAATTATTAAAAATGGTAAAGTACAAAGAAAAAAATGGGGCACATTTGTTACCCACAAACAAAATACAAGATAATATAATGCCAAGAAAAATTGAGACCCAATGACCCCAAAATTGCATGACACATTAGGTCCACAAAAAATCCCAAGTCATCATTCCATAGTAGTCCCAAATGCCCAAAATGCCTTCCCTATGACAAAAATTCAACATTAACTCCATCATCCACATGACCATCCTCAGAACAACCTATTTGCAACCAAACAATTTTCAACCAGACAAAATCGGCATCTGCAAGAGACTAATAGATTATAAAGTCATCCATCACCCCAAGGTCCTCCCTATCCACATTACAAGGTCATCACCTAAAAGCTGGATGTAATAACCAACATTGAGAATTTCACCAGCATGAATACATCACCATCGTGGATTCAACATCTACCAGCCTACAAAATATAACCATCCATCGCTTTCACCATCCCAACACCCACCATATCTGTATCCCAAAGTCACCACAGACTACATCTGGCCTCGCACCACGAGTCCATCGGTAGAAAGCCATCCAATGCCACAAACTCCATACGGAAGACCCGATGACATCGAGGATACTTTAATCCTTCATCATTAACCATGATACCAGATGCACCACCTAATTATAGAGATGATCTCACAAATATCATGACAGAAGAGAATGACAGTCTTCTGCCACCATCACCATCGTGAACAGCTCTGCATCGACCGACTCCACCAAATCATTGGCCAAAAGAAGCCTCAGTCCACCTAATTTAAGAATTTGATGATCCATAAGCTATCAATGTGGATTTTAAGAGTGAGAAACTCAAGCCCGCAACACTAAATCAAAAAACTATTTCGCACACACCGTTGCTTTCCAAGCATCATCCCCACAATCAGGTAGGGGAAACTCATCATCCTCTTTCCTTTTATGAACAACTTTATCCATATCAAGTCTCATATATGGGAAGCAATGATAAAATATATCTTTGTTTTTTAAAACATTAATATGAGTTTTATCATCCATTTATACTTTTGATAAGGACCGATCCTTAGATTGATCACCATATATTTAAAGAGAGAGAATCTCTCTTCTAGTGAGACAAGCCATCATCCGATTTTCCTATAGTAGTTTAGTGTATAAATGACTATAATACTCATGGGAATTTTTTCTTGTGAGGATATGATCATTGTCTTGGATTTATTCCATCATTTTTTGGGTTTAATTTTCTACTTTCTATAAAAAATAAAATAAGATTTTTAGATTATTATCTTGATAAATTACTTTGATATAATTAATTAATTTTATTATTCTCCCTATATATTATCAAATCTCAATATCCCTAATTATTGTATTTAGAATATCAATTTATATCGATATCAAATCATGAAGGATACTAATTCCCCTTTTCATGACCTATACTAGGCTTTGATTTAATTACTCAAAGGTGTTTAGTAAAGTGGTCTTTCCAACGACAATAAAATTTTATTTCAATGATCTTTTGAGTGGAATCCCCAATATTGAAGCCCTAAAGTATTATTTGCTCAACCATTACCTCTATGTTACACTCAGTCATTCATTGGTAACTAATCATTATGAAAATTAGGTTATGTCACCCAAGAACATTAATTAAAACTCCATGATAAATGAAAGTGTACCGAAAAGGGACATGACAACAATTTAACATTTGGAAACATTCTAACTCAATTAATGAAAAGTGATGTCAATATTTTATTGAGGGATTTAATGTATCTTGTTTTTAAATATTTTTTATTTAATCCTTTTATATGCTTGTTAATATTATAGATATTTTAAACAATTAATTAAGACTAAAAAAATTATGCATTAAATATTTATTTTATTTCATCTTACATAGTTAAAAATTATTTTACCTTATGTGATCACATTTACTCATTAAAAAAAATTCATATCCGACATAAACCTATATATATCATTTTTTGGTTTCACCTCGACTCATCACTTGAACCATCACCTATAATTGTCATATAATTCTTTTAAAATTTCTTATTAACTCGTAGATGATGTGTATTAGAGGAGAAGGGTTATATAAAGTAATCCTTGGAAAAATATGCACATATATAATAATTTTGGAAGCGATGATACGTAGTTCCGCATATTTATCATAATAATAATTTCATCACAAAAATCCCTATAATAAATAATTATATTAATGGAAACCTGACACATATATAGGTTGATCGTGATCTTGACCATTCACAACATGAAATAACTATGTGATAATGTTTCTAAAATTCATTTCAATTTGTTCATACATGAATATAGACGTCTAAATTTAATACATTATGGGTCTAATTAATTAAATAATTATCTTAATTGTCATTCCAAATAGTCCTTGGGATCCCCATCACTGTTAATATTATATAAATAATTTAAATTAATTTCTATTAAATATTAATAATTTTATGGAATGTATATAATGAATATATGTTTCCTACCCACCTTGTAAAATTAAATTCTGTCTATAATTTTATAAATCAACACAACATGTACAATAGGTGACATGATATGTACTCTTCAATATCTGATTAACCCCATTTCAGGTGTTTAAAACTTAAATGTTATGTATCATCACTCAATATTGATTGTGATTACCGTTTTTTATTTTCATTATTGTGTATTATAAAAATACACAACATTTTTGTATACAAGGTATGTCATTACATCGGTAATTCTAGGTTCCAAGATAGATATGTATTTCCACACGACAAGACTAGAATATACATAGTGTGTACCACTGGAGATTATTGAGAAGTATATGGTTTATATGAAAATAATACATGTCAGGTATTTATAGAGTATTATGAAAAATATTAATTAATGAATTTAATTCCACACAACCTATTGAATTCACATCGTGTGATGTTTAAATGAAAAACATTATATCATAGTGTGTACCTCTAGAAGAATTCAATGTATTTATATCACACATTAACTAATTTTCCATTTGTTGATTCACATGAAGATTATCTCTACATGTGTTCCATGAATGAGTGGGTACAAGTTACATACTGTGAATTACAACATGTCATGGATTGCATTTTTTCCCACTTACAAAACATTTCTAGGGACTCAGTGTGTATTCTTCATGATTTATCTCATGACACATTATGTGTATATCTAACTACAAAATATGTAATCACTTATTAACAATGTATATTGTATGGAAATCAACATGTATCTGGTGTATTAATTACATTACAAATATTTTGATTACATGGTTTCTGTATTTCATGGGATTACATGGTGTCTACACCAATTATACTCAATGTACTCCATATTAATAGATGTATAAAATCGTGGTCAATAAACCATATGTAACTGAAAAGTGTGTATTGAACCCCACATGATGTGAAATAATTATCACATACTACACTTTCATGGTCCACAAAGGATAAAAAATGTGTACTTTTCTGTTACATGTCGTGTGACATTGTAATCTGACCTGCATTCTCAACACATCAATATAGGATCTTCAAGATTTATTAATCTGTTATAGCCATTTTGTTGGTCTTTTAAACATAAAAAAAGAATTACCATGAATATTTTACTAATAATGAAAAATAAAAATGAATTAATTCTAAAAAATATTTACATCAATAAACAAAATATTAAATAATTAGAAATTTTTATGTGATCACTTTATTACCACTTGAAGTATTTGGGGTGTAGAGAAAGTAGCCATACCGATGTAAAACAATGGTTTTAATAATTTTATGCTTATAAAATATAATGTATATAATAAATCAACACTAGTTTATTCATAGAGAGTATCTTTTCACATAAAATTTATAATTAATTTAAAACAAGAATTATCACTGCATGAAAATTGCTACATTATTGTTGATGAACATGGTAGCTGCTCTTTCAGTCTCATCATTACTATATAAAATCAATAGTAAAATTACTCTAGAGTCATCCAAATTCACTCCAGGAATATTGAAATATCACTATTTGTATTTTTTGTTCTATCATAGGGGAACCAAGATCCTTTTTTTGTTCATCGTTGATCCCAAAAAGATTTCTCTTTGGATTAAATAATTATTTCTCTTATTCTTCCATTCATAAGTGGTATGAAGATTGTTTATCATTATTTGATGTATTTCTAAAAGGTTAGAACCATCTTGGGATAATCATCTCAAGTAGAAATTTTGTGGACAACCATTCACACTTTTTTTTAAAATGATATATGATGGAATATATAGTTAGGGTAAATATTTTATCATTACATTGAGGCCCATTATCAATTATTCTATCTAATATATTAACCATGTAAAATAATATTATTAATAATAATATTTCACAATATGTACTAATTAATGAGTATAAAAATATAATTTAAAAAATATAAAAATTAATATCTATTTAAATGAAATTAAAAAAAAATCATTTTTATCTAGTTGTTAACTTAGATCATCAATCCATTTCAACTTTTATCAATCCTTGAATAATAGATATTTATTTACATAAATAAATGTCATTATATTGTTCATTAAATAAAATGGAAACATTATATAAACTAAATTTGGGGATAAATATTTCTTTTAAAATTCATGTTATTGAATAAATATTTATTTTGGTAAAAAATTAATTATTTATTACCTTGAAAATAATTAACAAGAGATAAATTAAAATTATATGTTTGTTAATTATAAAATATTATAAATTTAATATTAAACTAATGTATATTATAAATTATAATAAGTGGTTATTCATTTAATATGGTTAAGTAAAATATGAATAATGATTAAACTATAAGCCTTGAATAATATTTTTTAAACTATTAAATATAGATACAATTAAACTAAGATTCTAGATACCCATACCATGTGTCCCTCAAACCATTTTATTAGTGGCATTAAGAGAACTTTTTTGAAGTCCATGATATACATATTGAAACACAATAATTCACCCATAGAGAAATAATTCAATATTATAATGAAAATAACCATATATAAATGCTTACTATGTAAAATGACCTATTTGTCTCGATATCTCATAAATTAGGTCTCATAATTTTTTTCATCATCATATACACTATATTTTTTTCTTTTAAACATTAAAATGAATTCCTCATTTAACTACCATGGGCATGGATTTAATTAGATTTTTCTTTTCCAATCAAAGAGATAATGGTATCATTAAAAAGAATCATGTTGTTACATGTTCTGAAAATTAGGATAAATTTGAATTTTGGTCCTGGAGTAGGTGAAATTTCATAAATTGGGATTCAAGAAAAAATTAATATGTTGGAAAAATATCTAGTAGATGTCTTTTAAGTGATTATAGGCTCAAGAAACATTATGGGTGCGTGGTTGAATATTTGAGAAGGGGAGAGGTGGACATAATATAATTTTCAGACTACATGATAAACACTATGTTGTTATAAGGAGAACCATAACCTAGTTATAGGAATATTTGGTATCAAATTGTCTTCATGGGGCCCTATAATGTGAAGGATGATAGGGTTTTTACAAATACCACGACCAATGGGTGTCATAGTGTGGTGGATATTGTGTGTGATTTTTCACCATGGAAAAAACCATAAGTGTGAGCATCATAGCATGGTGAGGGAATAACACCACTATATAACTTTTTTTTATTAGGTCACAAACATATTACAACGCATATATTTTACAATGAAATCCACATGCAATATCATTGTGAGGTTTCACAAGGGAAGGCCACACCATGGAGACATGCCATAAAGGATTACTGTGTGTGTGGTGCCATGTTAGGGAAGAAGAAACCACAAATTTCTAACATTCCCAGTAAATATAATCCATTGAGTGTTTTATAGACTAAATAATTCACCACATAACCTAAGGCATGCCTCCCTACACAGTAGATTCTACTAACTAGTAGTGGGGGTTTAATAAGGTAATGTGGGGAGACTATACCCCCATTTCAGTGTAGAAAAAGAATCATAAATAAATAATGATATATATATATATATATGAAATATTAGAGTGAAAATTATCAATACACAATATCAATTCAATACAAAATATAATTCTGAATTAGTAAATCACACACACTCAAGGCCATGCATGTATATAAACACTAATCACCCACTGAGCTGATCACATGTACAAGATAAATAAAGAGGAATAAAATATATAGAGTCTCTAATTATATACCTATGACTCACCACATATTTTTATAATAACATGTATAATCTATCCTACTCAATCATGAAACATATGGCCAATTCCCTACCATGAGCTTGTGAACAATGAATGTTAGCTCAGGTACCCCAGGGCCATGGCCTCCCAAGTAGTGTGTGAGTACAAAACAACTGGGAACCAATAAAATAGGTTCTTTCTTAACCAATAAAGAACTATATATGAACATGAATTGGTTATATAAATAAATAAAAATATTAAATAAGAATAATTAAATTTTCACAATAAATGAATGGGTTCTAACATGATGCATGAGATCGACTATAATAACTTCAGTCAGTACCAGGATGTCACAGATAATTTCATATGATATTGCTAACTAGTACCAAAACAAATTTCCATATAATAATAGTAGGTGAAAGAACTGATACATAGAAGGTAATCAAACAAAATCAAATAGTTTTAGGCACATGGTTGATTCCTAGGAGAAAGTCTAAGATAATCTTGTAGTTTTAGGTCTATGATTAATTAATAAAAGAATGTCCTACACAATCTGATAGTCTCAGGGTCAAAATGTGATTCACAAGTGAAAATATAAGTAAATATAGATATAATCATAGGTGTATTCGTGGGTAACCACCTTGGAGATCACGTAGAGCCATAAGTCTAATACCAGCATCTTAGGCATTGAATATAGACCAGAAGGATTAATCAAATGGAATTTCCATGGGAATTCCTTTATTATCAGGTTCAACAACTGAATATTAAGAGAACATCCTATGAATAAAATAGTATCATGATTAATATATAAATACTATGAGTATTTTTGAGACACACAATAGTCATCAAGTTCACATAATCTCATTTAGATCACATCCAAATGTAACAGGCTTTGTGGTTAAATAGTAGGTGACAAGTGAAAGGTATTACATTTGTATAAAATGTTTGAATCCAAGATAACCACCTCAGAATTACAGTCAAAGAATCATGTTTTGTGAATCCCTCAAATAATATCCCACATTATGTCAATATATTCTCATGGAGGTGAAACCACCCATTTAGGTTCTTATGAGACACTTGAATCTTTTAATAACCATTTCCATCAGACACATTCTCAAGGGTCAACTAATCACCAGGGCACCCTCTATGGTCCCCTAGGTCTCATCATTGAATTAATATCGACATGGGATACATTATCTTGTTCTCATATTTCATTTATAAACCTTTCACTTGGATGGAACAATATCCCTCGACGTCATCAAAATTATAACATGAACTCATTAGCTTTATAATCTATCCAATATCAATATAATAAAAGATAGATGAGTTTATGATGAATCAACTTTTAATTTAACCATGTTCAATCCTCACAAACTCTACCAAATTACAAATCCTACATAAAACATCAATGTCTTAGGTAATTTTATCACATTTGTAGAGTAACAGTCACCCAATGGTAATCATGACTAGCCCTCGAGCTATTTGGCATTTCACAGCTCTATAATGGCCTACTTTTTCCAATATTCACAATAAAACACTCCCCTTTATAAATAATAAGGTGTCTAAGACACTTACATGAGAGCCACTACATTAACTTCACATTATTTCATTTGAAAACATCTGGGATTATGTTTTATAAGAAACATAATTATAATTAACGCCTTGACCATCATTGTCTTAGGAATCATGTTAGTGAATAATGCTCTATCATGGCCCTTGGAAAATTATTCAATCTAACAATTTCATTTAAAAAAATATTTAATGGAAAGTCCAACCACCCAATTTGGTGATACCACATATCATATGTATAAGTAAACATGCATAATACCAAACACATTGTTTAAAGGGCGACCTACATTAAATTTTGAGTCACCCCCTTTAAAGAACATTCCAAAAAATCTCATCAAATATCACTCAACTCAAAATTATTGTTTTCAATTGAAACAAATATCTATCTCACACCAAAAACTCCCAATTTATTAATTATTGTCATTATAAATAAATTATTCAATTTAATTTTAATATGTGTAATGCATATATCCTCACTAGGTGACAAAATATCACTAAAATCATGATCAACTATATATAGATGGTTCAATACATACTCTAGAAAACATAATAGAAAAAATCCCTAACACGAGACACATATTTGTTTTCAAATTTTATAGAATTTTAAAAAAAACATGAAAAATTAATATTGTAGCATACCTTCAACAGAAAGATTCACATGACATGAAATTGTAAGCTCATGACATACTATATCCATAACATGAAACATCCCCTTAATGTAAATTTTTTTACACCATCTATTATTAGAAATAATCAATAAAACGTAAACAAAATCATTACAATCAAATATGATAGAGGTAAACCGAAATGTAATAAAATAATGGAATTACTCACTAGAAAACACTATTGAATTGCATAAAAATAACCTTGTAACATGGGAGATCTACGGGAGGAAGGGAGTGGGAGGAAGTAGAAAAATATGTCTACCCATACATGCCTATCAACAGAAAATAAATTTCAGGATTACTTGAAGATCACCATTCTTACAGGTTAGAAAAACCTGGGATGGGGTAGAATTGAAACATGGCTATAGGGGTCACAATTAAAACCCATCACATGTGGATTCCTTATAGTTTTAGGGAATACCCCAGACATGAAACTTTGATATATCCAATAACTAACATGCTGGGGACCATGATGAGGACCAACACACAATTCCCTACTATAGGGCATTGTTCTCCCCAAATTCCCTATGGAAAATAGTTGGGGAGGGGAAAATAATAATCAATCATCCCCTGGAAGATTATTCTTGAAAATAATTGGCAACACCAATTGAAATTATATAACATTGTTTGGTCATTATACCTCTACTAGTGAGTGTGTCCCTATATCTTCCAGACACTCACACTATATCCCAGAAATTTCTATTAGTGAAATATGATGGTTGAATCATTAATATCCAAATATATTACCATATGCTCATACCATTCACCAAAACACCAATAATAAGAACCATTATTGGATCAAATAGAAATCATCTTGAACCTGATTCCAATATCATGAATCTATCCAACACTAAACCTGAATAGAAAATATGGTTTTCCCCACAAAACCAGATATTATCGGATTTACTTTGTCGCCAGTATCGAAATTCCAACCAGATAGTCCAATGAATACTCTCAAGCATCCATGATCCTACACATAGAAGAGTCATATCACCATAGACCACTATTCAACCATTACCTAATGTAATGATTGGTTGTGTCTTTCCTACTCACACTCGATCATTAATATGAAACATCAATCACTGATTATTCTATAACTTATGAGGTATATCATCTTTGGAATTCACCAAAATTACATCTATAAAGTTGATGAAACCCTCAAAAAAACCAAAGATACACCCCCAACCATATGGATTTTGTTGCATTTAGTCCCTATCACATTGTAAATAGGCTTAAAAATTATACATTTGTAACTCCACCAAAGATAGGCTCATCTAGACTATCAACTTATAACACCACACTATCCATGTTATCATCATCATCATATAAGTAACCATCCTAATATGAATCATAATTTTTCTATGATATCCCAAAAAACCCATTATTTTTGTTGTACATTTATTCTCATGAGTCCACTCACTATCCATAATTAAATAAAACAACCCATAACTAGAACGTACCATCTCAATATTATCCAATCCTAATTGGAATGCACTTTTTTATGTCCCCAACAAAAAATCAAACACATGATCCCATGATTTTATCATTATCAAACCTAAAAATAGGTGCCCAAATTTATTTACCATTCCACTCAAATGGTTTTCTCCTCACCCCAAAAGCACCCTCGACTTTCTTCTTTAATATTGGTCATTTTACATATATCATGGAATATTAGACCAGCACCTTCTAAACTGATCACCATTCAAAGATCATAATTATATATCCATTATATTTCCCTATATTATAAGACTATCTAGGATCATGATTCACAATCAAATCACAAAACACATATTAAGTCATAAAGTCTAAGCATCACAATAGTCTTACTATAGAAATAGAACATTGATAAAAAAACCTCTAGTTAGTACACCACAAAATCCTAAGGCATCTCAATGACTATAACACATATCTGATAACACCTCACATTCATCTCCCACATAACACAAAGCACCAACCCATTACTATATATTTAATAAAAGTCACATGCCCCAGATAACACCCATCTTAGGTTACCCTTGCACCTATCACAACCCATCTCATAGGACATAAGACTTCCCACCTAGTATAATATACAAAAATCTTAGATGTCACAGCTCATGATGAATCACCACTACCCATCCAAATTATATAATGGAAAATCCAATTCCAAAAAACATAGTCTACGGTTATAATATGTACAGCAAACATCACATTCCAAACCAACATCCTATTAGGGAACTAATACTCACTAAGAATCTATCTATGAGATAACCCCATCAATAATTATGATCTCATCTAGGTATATATTAAATGGAATTATCCTATTAAATCCATGATGAGTATTAACTAGTTAGATGCTTTTGTTACATTGAATTCCACCAAGAAGCTATATGTGAAAAAATTGTATAAGATTTTTCTCAAACATTGAATAACTAAACAAATTTTTAATTCTAGAACTAGTTTAAAGGTATGAAATGTATACACTGATCAAATGAGGGTCATTAAATATATCATACAATATGGACTAGAATGTGTTAATCATTGTGGAGATTCCCTACTTATAATCCACATGACCTATCGTTAGAATAAATATATTGTATATCATTTGAGTATAATTACACCAATATATTATATAAGAAAACTCCATTTATGTTATTATTTCCAGTTTAAATATTTAATCCCTCATAGATAGTTATATCAACAACACACATTTTGGATTATGTCATTAGATTCCTATATACCAAATATCATATATATAGATATGACTCTTGTCATTGGGATAGGAATCAAGAACCTAAAAATCGTAAATCCAAAATCCATGTGAATTACATGATTTGAAATAAAATGAACTATATAAGATAATTTCATGAAAAATAATCACATTCCCTAGTTCCCAACACATTCCATAAGAAAATGTGTTCACAAAAAACCTATATAATTTACATCGCATGATCCAACACATATCTATGTGACTAGTTTAAAATATCCCTAAATAAATGCACTAAATAAAAAGATTTAATACCACTTTATAACATCCTCCCCTGGTCCATGGTAAATGATTAGTTCATGGACTAGATAAATCTCCATGTGACCTCAACCATGCCTCCCCATATGCCTGAGGTCACTTCCTAGTAGTAGGGTTCCTTGGTGGTACCATGAGTAGACTATAAACTCATATTATAGTTGTAATAATAGTAAAAATTACCAAAACTATCTCTATGAAGAATCCGATTTAACATAAGAGTTACACAATTAAAATGTTATAAAAAATGTAAAACAGAATGAACCAGTCCCATAGAATCATGGTTATACCAGCATAAAAACATGGATCAACCACTATGTTGATCCCATATATAATATACATGAAATAAATAAAATACAAAAAGGATCTAATTCCACCCATTAGACTCACAATATCACAGTCTTCGAATCTATGTATGCTATCTTGCATGATAATGAACCAAAATTCCTCTACTCCACCATAAACCTATGAATAATGAAGGCCTTCTCAGGTACCCAAGTGCCAGGGATACTCGAAAATAGTTTGAGTATATCTCAGTAGGGAAAAACCAATGTAATCCTAAACATAACCATTAATGTAGTGCATGATCATATGTAATGATCAGATAAATAAATAAAATAGTTATAGAAGTGTAAATGAATTACCATCATTGATTCAGGAGTTATAATGTGATGAATGAGATGTATTATACCTAATTTTTCTAGTTCCAGTGTGTTTATGACAATATGTCACATGTCTATTCCAGCCTATACCATTAATAATTTATATATAATTGTAGTAGGAGAAATCGATGATTCATAGAAGGTAATCCTAGGAAATCCAATAGTATCAATCCCATGACTAATTCCCTATAGAATTTTCAAGGAAACCCAATAGTATCTAGGCCACAACACATTCGAAGGATAATGTCCTTGGAAATATAGTACTCTCAGGATCAACAACAGATTCTTAGGAAGTAATGTTAGGTAATCCAAATATACTCATTGGTCGATTCCTAATTAACTACCCTAGAATTATCTATCCTCAAGATCATGTAAAAATATAAAAGTCTCAATGGAATTATCATAGGTGACCAACCCCTAATATTTTATTTAGAAAAAAATGATCCAATCCTAGGTATGCACATCGAAATTCCACTTATTTCTCATATTAAGTGCATCCCAACCATAATATCCCACAATATTTCACTATAGACTCATGAGGATTGTTCCATTGATTTTCGTTCTTATGGGACACATGAAGTCATCAATTACCATTGCCCTCAAGTACCCCCCAGTGTGGCCAACTAATCACTAGGGAACCATCTAGGACCAATTCAATCTCATCAAATCATGAAAATCCACATGGGATCCATTATTCCACTTTTTTACTAGGCCCACACATATCACAAATAGAAAAAAACATCCCTTTGTACCACTATAATTATTTCATGACCTCATTTAAATCAAATTTATGTTTTATAAATATAACAAAAGGTAGATAGATGAAAGTATATCCCCCTTTTAATTTATCCTAGATCAGTTCTTTGGCACACCACCACATTTAAAATCCAACATGGGACATACCTTTCTAGGTACTCGTGTCTCATTAGTGAATAAACACTCCCCCAACGGTTATCAAAACTTGCATTTAGGCTATAAGGAATCTCATATATCCATCAAAGTCTTCTTGGGAAAATCATATAAGACCAAAACTCAATTTTATAGGGATCTATATTAAGATCTTACACTAGTTCAACAAGATTACTATAACATATTTTATTTTACACACCATACGGTCTAGGTCTCAAATATGACATTAATATAATCAAGTTCTTGGACATTAGTGGTTGACTCATCAAGACAGTTTACAAGATTCCGTCATGGATTTTAGTACTTTGTCAAGTCTAGTAATTATATTTAACGAAAATAATATATATAGTCAAAATTTTGATCACAAATAGTCTAAAGACCACATATCACATGCAATAATAAACATGAATAATACAATATTGATTATTTAAATAACCACTTACAAAAAATTTGGAGTTATACCCATTAAATAACTTCTTTGAAACGTTGAAACAAGATTTCATGAGTACATATAGTCATCATGCAATGATACAAGGCCCTATCTCACACTAATGTTTCAAAATTAATTATTTATAATCATTTTTAGTTAATTTTAAATTTTAATGTTAATTATTTAAAAATAATTAAATATGGTTAATGAAAATGAAATATCTATGAGACATCACCTCACTAAACCATGAATGATTACACTTGAATGGTCTACATCACAATCTTGAAAATTTCCCAAGACAAATCCATAACATGGAAAATTAATTTAATTACTAATATTTTCTAATTTGTTAAATAAAACTTGAATAAAATAATATGGTTTATTAATTTCAATATAACACCATTATATGATGTGTGGTCATCATCTTGGGATATCCACTATACAATGCATCTAAAATCCCCATCATGTGGGATGATTTCAACCACAATTTGGGGTAATTCATTAATGAAACATACCCAAATATTTTTTAATTAGAGATTATATTGGAAAAAACTTAATGTATTTAAATTAAAGAAATAACTCAACTAAATATTTCATTAAATTATAAAAGAAAAATACATCCAACATGGTGTATCTAAGGAAGAAGAGAGGGGGAGGAGCTGGGAAAAGGGCCTCTTAATACATGAATCATGAACCAAAAAAAAGAGTGAGATGAATGGAAAATTACTAATCTTATCCAATGTAGTAACCATGTGGTGTATGCACTACAACATGTAAATAGGTCCCATGGTGAAATACCCACATCTTTGGATACCCTATGACACAATCCCCAGGGCCACACAGTATAATCTAAACCCAAGAATTTGGCTATGGTGTATTTAGTCTCTAACATCCGAGGACCATAGCAAGGACCATAAATAATTTCACTTTACCATGATGTGGTGATACCCATGGTCTACTTCACCATAACATGGACTACCCATATATTTCACAAAGGGAAATTTACCAGACACCAGACCCTCAACCTAGGAACCACACTAGTCCACCTATGAATTTCTCCGTCCACCATAAAGAGATCCACTCTATGGTGCTCTCTGTAGCCCCTCAATGAAGGAACCAGAATGCCACCATGGTGTAGTCTTCTAACTATTTACCACAGAGTAAACTTTTATGTTTCATTTCCTCCAACTAAATTTTTTTCATCCACCATTGTGTAACACCAAGGGTTGTTGTGTGGTCCTACCATAGTAGAGATCCACCATACTATAATTCCATTTGATTCAACATGGTCAACTGCTAATGTTCAAATTAAAATTAGGAGCCACCCCAACACTTATACTATTGAAAATTAATCATCCAAAATGTTTTTCGCGCCTTTAGAAACCTCCAATAATATCTCCCCATGATTTCCAAAAGTGAAAAACTATAATCTGAATAAATATTCTCAAAATTTACACCCACCAACACTAAAATTTATATTTTACATAAACATTATAACCTATATAGAAACATGTCTTTAACCCCTAGTGAACATGGTGCATGGAGTATTTTATTTATTGGAAATGGGTTGGTACAATGATCGATTTGGCAGGTTATGGCATGGTGGAAATGATAAATGAAATTCTTCTACAACATGGAGAATGGTCTTGGAGCGGTTATCATGTGTGAAGTGTTACATCATATTTGGAGGATTCCAATTCATGGTGAACAGAGTATTAGAAATTTTTATTCTACCGATTGGTTTTATACCACACTAGGACTGATGGATGCACATTGTTGAATGTGTCATATTGAGGTCACTATGTAACTATAAAAAGTTGGAAAATCACTGTGAGTCCCTTTTCTATTTTCATTATACCAGGGTAGACTCGATTTTTATACACAAACCCCATTCTTATTTTAGGTCTAGAAACAATATCGGGATCAACATTATTATATGATTTACCCTCTATCATTCTTATATGAGTTTCATTTGGATGAGGTTTGATCTTGATGTCATTATGCTATGATTTACAGTAGGTTTATCACTCGTTTTCATTATGTTTTTTGTCTCCCATTAGTTTCTTATAATGAGAGATGATCTCGGTTATGTTTTTATGATGATTCCACCAAAAAATTGGAAAATTATGCTAATATAATGGGGTTATTATGTGCAATAGGGAAATGATGTCCCCAGATGATGACATCATACCATATCTCAATTTTTCCTTGATTTTATGCCACCCAATGAATTTTTCTAGGGCTATCTTCCACTTTTTCATGGATTTGTAGACTGATTGGACCATAAATGATGGTTATTATGTCCATTTATACATTAGTATCAGGATTTAGAATGTTTTCATTCCATCACTCAAGGTTTTATAAAGTGTATATTATTTGGTGTGGATTTGGATGTCATGCAATATTAATTAAATTAAATAAAAAAATTTAAATTGTTGTAATTGATTATTGAATTTTATGGATTCTAATAGAATATCAGATGATGGTATGAGCCTATATGATTAATTTATGGGACTTTACATGTGTGTATGAGTAATCACAATGATGGTAACACCAAGGTTGAGGTCGGAAGTCCTCTAATTTTTCCATAATTTTATAATTTTATAATTTTTTTGTGTTATATTTCCTCAACACCATTTAATATCGACATTGAATTGAAAATTAATTATTTCATTTATACTCCCTTGAGTAAAATGGAATCATCATGAGTTTTAATTGACACTTGAACACTAGTTTATGTCTCAAGTACTGATGGATGATGTCTTGGTTGTAAATGCGTGATTTGAAACACATAAAATACATATGGATATGAAGTAGTTTGTTATTGAGATATATAAAACCAAGATATAGGGCGGATATAAGCCCTTAAAGTTGAATTAGGCTCTTCGATGATGTTTATGGTAAATAAATTAACACAAAAATTTATGTGGAAGTGGGAAAGTATTCTATTTTTAGTTATGGGAGACCCAAGAACAGTTCTTTGGTTTTAAATGAGATACATATAGACTAGGGTAATTTTGTAAGGCTAATTGAGAAAGAATAAGGGGATTTTTCTAGAGGCTATGGGTGAAACAATAATTCATCTCACACTTAATGGGGAAAAATAACTCGAGGATGGATGGGAATATTGGTGAGTGTTTTTAGGAAGATAGGCCTTTGAGGACATTGATGAAGTATGAAATTAGGGTTTCTTATATATAATGTTTTTGTGATATTTATTAAGTAAGATAGGATTTGAGACCTATGTGTAGGTCATGGGAACTATGTGGGAAACTCCGCATGAATATTCCAACTGTATTAATTTGAGATACATGAGATAGTTCTTTTCTATTAGGTATAATATATAATGAGGGAATTTGATGAGGATTGAGATTATCCCCATGAGTCTATAGATAAATATGGCCTATGGGCTGAGAAAACATCATATGATTTTGAATGTATAATATTTCTAGAGAGTTGGGTCTCATAAGGGTTTGAAGGACCCTTGTAGATTGCTACAAAAGATAGTTTTTAATTGATTTTCTTATGTGACTGATATCATCTTTTGGATATTATCCTATGTGAAAAAATAGGCACTGATTCATGTCTTGATAAGTGGGGATATGTATGAGTGACTAGTTCCCTGGTAATGTGCTTGTGATATAGTAGTGTAGGTGAAGATTACCCAGTACACATATTCAATATAATTATCTAAGAATGTGTACATTCCTTTAGGATTATATGATATATAACACATGAATTCAAGTGTGGGTTTCTATTCCTCATTGATGTGGAGGTTATGGGTAGGGGATGTGACTCCCCTGGTGGATGTGATATATAATTCTAGGATGTGGAACCATTCCAACTGATGAGGTGGTTGTTAAGTAGGTTATTTGACCCATTGGGTGCATGTGATATATAAATACAAGGCAGGGTTCAATTCCTCCATGATGAGGTTGTTCCACGTATATGATGTTTCCCCCATTTAGATGTCATAAGTGATTTAAGGGTGATAAAACTCCCCCCATTTAGGTTAATTTTGGTTGGGGATGAATCCCCCAAAGTTTATGTGAACTGTAATTTCAATGAGGGGAACCATCCCCCCATTTATGTGGTGTTTTTAGGTTGGGGATGTGACCCCCCATGTGGATGTGATATGTGATTCTAGGGTAGGGAGCCTTTCCACCCGGATGAAGTGGTTTTGGTTAGGGGATGAATGCTCCATGTTTTATAATATATGAGATGATTCTTGGGTGGGGTGATATTCCAAACATATGTGGTATATGATTCTAGGATGGGTTACTTTCACCCATGATGATATCGAATGACAAATTCCAGGTTGGGACTCTATCCTCCCATGATGTGTATACATTATGATTAGAGGTATTCGACACTATTAATAGTAGGAATAGTCAGTCTCATGGGACACATTTGAAATTAAAGAAAGATACAGATTATTCTATTATGGTTTGACAATGTAGTAATTTTTCAATGCATATTATATGTTCATATAATAAATTTATTAGTTATCTTAGGGAAATCAATTGTGGGGGTATATAATGTTTTACTTAAACCATGATTAGAAGGCCTTGGCACTTTGGTACATAATAAGGCATAATCATCATAGATTTAGGTTGGGTAGAGGCCTATTGTTGTGTGCTAAAGTTAAATTTCATGGATGGAGTCAATATATGAGGCTTAGGGATGAAAAAATAACATTATATATTTATATATTTTGTTCATTTTTTATATGTGATCATCTTGATGGGTGATCATTTGATGTATTCTTGTATGAAATCATTTCAATAGTTATTGAATGAATATGTTTATTTGTTTCCACATACATTGATTATTGATATGGATGTTTATGGATTTTTTAAAATATTTTTTACTTTGATAATAGGGTATAAAATCTCCACATAAACTCCTTAAACACGCACTAATATTTATGAACATGTAACATATGGGGGGGGGTATACCAGAGGTCATGTAACATAGCCTAAGAAACTAATGAGTGGTCATGGGTTGGATGATTAAAAGTGGTATTAGTGAATGTTTTTCTAAATCATACTATTTGAGGTATGGTAGGAAATATGGATGTGTGGGATCTTTCATTGGACTTCAAAAAGATGATTCAAGAACACATTTTTAGAGGGATGTTTAGTTTATCATGGTTACAAAATTTCTATTATTTATTTTGACTGTTGTATTTGAGATATTTATTCATGTTTGATGAATTTAATAGTTATTTTTATTTATTGTTTTGTTACATAGACTAAAATGGAAGGATTCTTGGATACATGCATCATATTTTTTACAAAAGATTCATATAACATTCATATGATTGTATTTGGTTGATTCACTTAACACATCGGGTTATATAAATTAATATTTCAACAATAACTTATATAGTGTTTTTTATGTAACATTAGGGGAATTATACCAAGCTAGACCATGATATTTTCCTTTTGATGACAGGTCATGTGGATCTTATGTAGGGGTATAAACTGATTATGGATATATCGTACCTCTAGTATGGGATGTGTAGTGACCCATTGTGGGTTGCTATGAGCATTTGATTCCTTTCTGATGGACCCATCATGTGTTATTATGAAACTGGTTCTAAGAAATAGAAATCATGAAAAAAAAATTGGTTACATAATGTTTCAACAATAACCTATGTAGTGTTTTCCCATTTATCTTCTTGGTGTCATCATTCTTATCAAAACCATATGATTACAGTTTTTCTTGATATAAAACATCATTCAATGATGTAATAATATAAAAATAGATGTACATATATCATTTAGGGGATAATTGGGTATTCCTAATCTGGGTGAGGATTAGTTCCGAGGAGTGTATGGTGGACTCTATAATGTGATGCATGATATGTATATATGGGAACCCTAGAGTGGTTGTGTAGAAAGTAAGTTTCTTTATGTTATTTGAAACCCTCTTGAGGCAATAAAAATATATGTGATTTAACTTGGGAATTCATGATGTATAATACTTATAGTTTTATATTATTGAGGTTAGGATTTGAGAGTCGAACGAACACCGGGCCATGAGATCTCTTGGGATTTATCAGAATGATCTGTTAGATTCCAAGCTCGGTCGATTCCTTATGAGACTATGTATTGATATCATATATAATTTTATATATGATATATAAGGTTTGTGTATACACATATAGTTTTTGAATTATGTAACACTATTTTCATAGTGTAGTGAAAAAGATACTAAAATTTTCTATCTGCCGCACAGTGGATGACTGAGGTCGTCTCACTTGACAAGATTCAAAGTCAATCACACACTTTTCTAAGATCACTTATTAATTTTTTTGGTATTTTCCTATTTTCTGAAATTAAAATAAAAATGGTATAACTATATGAATGAAATGAAATACTAATCATAATAATGTTTATTTCCTCCAAAATATAATTAATTAATGTGAAACTATAAATGAAATTCACCAAAGAGATTCATCCATCAAGGACCTTCATCATCTTCTTTTGTAACTACATAATGTACACAATCCATAGTATGTTTGAACACCCTATTACACCCAAATTTTGAATTTACCATGTAATAAATAATCACAATGTACATTGTACATCCACCTCCCCACATAATGGCTAATGGTTTTGGAATAAGAAGATAACTTCAGATGACCACATTGAGGGTAAAACCCACCAAAAACCTTCCTTAGATTAACTTAAATAAAATATAAATTTTAGAATTTAGTTCAACAGTATATTAATACATTGGGATATAACTTAGTATAGTTACTCAAAATAATGAGTATAAGAGCTCATTATAGACAATGGGAGAGATAAATATGAGATAATTGAATAAATATTTTTATTAATAATTTTCATTGGAATTACATGAGAAGGAAATAATAAATTATACCAAAAATAAAACTATATAGGAGAATCATACATCCCTATCAAAACATATTCCCTATGTATTGGAAACACACTCTATTTATAGGAAAAATATCAATACCTCTATCTTCATTTGAATTCCCATATCTTCTCTTCAATTAATGTTGCTTTATTTTATCTTCTAATTTGGATATCCAAATCCTAGATTTAAATATTTGAATATATCAACATGACTAATTATCCTTAAAATATATATATTTTTATCATGTTGATTCCCTAAATGTATTGACCTTTTAAAACTTTAGTGTTTAAAAACCTAATCATGGGCATGGATACTACAATGTATCCACTTCTTGGTATTTTCATTTATCCATGTTTGGGGAATAACTTATAGGTGGTGGAATAACGACTTTATCTTCCTTAATACAATATTTAGAATATATATGGTGTATTACTAAACCTATAATTCATTTTCATCAACTAAGAAAAAATATCACCATGGTGATGTAGGTATGTCTAAAGTGAAAGATCTTATATCAGTTTGGGTTACATGATCAGTTTGTTGAATTGGAGAATCCTATGACGTAACGGTTGTGAATTATCTACTGGTTCCATGATTTCCTTTAACTTTAATGGTTTCTCTATAGTGTTGTAGTGCCATGAACGACATAGAAATTTTGGTATGATGTCCCTTATCCTTTGTTTGGAAACATTGAGTTACCCTCACATATGGTCTAGGTGACCCAATGTAGTGATAGTATTAAACCTATGTATCTTTATGAAAACAAAATGTTACCATTATGAATCTCTTAAAAACAAATGGATAATTTTATATTGATCTTCTCTAATATTTACACAACTATTAAGAATTTGGGGTTAACCTTATGCATTGAATGATAACTATGGGTTACCCTTACACAATGGCTAAAAATACTACTACATAAAAGTTGAATACATTTTACATACATAGGAACCAAACCATACATAATCGTAAGAAAAAATTCCAAATTTTTCATTTTCAAATACTTTGAATCCAAATTAATTTTTTAAATATATATTACCCACATTTTAATGAAAAATTATTTACTTGGGGAATCAATCAAATAAATTAGAATTAAAAATTAAAATTTAATTTTTTTTCTTTTAAAATAATGGAATCAAATACCCCCAGACATGAAATATCATTTTACTAAGACATTGGATCTCAACAAAAATTTAAAAGGGACACGATGCTATAAATATTTAAATTTCAATGTATTTAAATCAGACAATTATCAACGGTAAAATAAAATTTTACATTACATATAAAATATAAATTTATATCTATACATTTCAAGGGAACAAACAACCAAAATATTTTACCTTTTCTAAATAGAAATGTGCATATTATACTTTCAGCCATTCAATAATCTAAATTTATTATTATTTATCTTGTTAAGATGTGATATTATTCAAATTGAATTATTTTCATCTATCATCATGAAGGTTACATATTCAGGTTGAGTTATGATCTTATAATGAGTACATGCTTCTTTCTATAAGAATTTAAAGGATCAACATTCTCTAATGGGTAAATAAAATATCACAAAAAATCTTTTTTACATTTTTTCCACAGTTCTAATGAATCTAAGGCTTTTTGTTGGTGGGTAATGATGCTAAAAACATTAACGCTCAAATGGGAGGTTTATCAATAAATCATATTTCATGATATAAAATGTAAATAAAAAATGAAAATATCACCTTCATAATTACCACTACCACCTCGCATGATTATTGTAAAGGTTATGAATAATGAAATTATAATAAATTATTGAAACCCTCTTGAATATTATATATATTTTTTACCCTTTCTACTATTTTAAATCAATTTTTTTTGAGATTTTCTAATTTTCTGAAATTTAGTTGTTGAAAAAATTCAAATCCACCACCAAAACACAGACGATTAAAGGATTGTTCTCATAATTGTGAGTTTTGATTCAACCAATTCACAACAAATATTTTGGTCCTTTTCAATTTTCATTTGATTCAAGATGTAAAAAAAATAAAAGTATATCGAATGGACCATAAAAATTTCCAAATAGCAAAATAGATCCCCACACACTTCTCCATTATAATGTAATCCGTCCATTCTACCTTCAATTCCCTCATGATCACACTCTAACATTAAAATTTCCTGAAAATGGATTGAATAAGGATTGAATGGGAAATATTTTCATGTAATGTGTATCATTCCAAACATGTTAATTCATGTATTTAATTCTACGAACAAGTATGAATTTAAATGGTGGTATCATGGATAAAAGATAAATTTGTAAAAAAGCCTCAAATCATCAAAATTTTACTTTGTATAATAAAATCATTGGAAAGTTCGAATTCGAGTTCTAGTAGGTGGCATTCCCCATTATCTCTCAGGAAAAATGGTCATGATATAATGGGAAGTGTTAGGTCTAAAAATCCTATCAAGAATGAAACATATGAATTTAAAAATTACACATGTCATGAATAATAATTAAAAATAAATCCACTTGAATTTTAGATATTGTAACCCTGAAAATTTTAGGGAAATTTGTTTTTCATGAATCACCATATTCCTTTAAATAACGATTCCTCAAATTAACACATATGATTCACTATAATCATTCAATTTTACAAATTTATCAACCAATATCATTAAAACTGAAGTATAAAACATAGAATCATAAGGATAACAAGAAACTCATATCTCTTATATTATTCCAGTAATGAAAAAATTATATGTTTTGGTATAAAAAATATATTTTAATGAAAAAATAGATTTTCCGAAATAGGAAAAAAAATTATAATTAATAAATAATTGAACATAATTTAAAATAATATCTTTTCGGAATTATATTTATTGTTTGAGGGCAACCTCATTAATATTTCATAGACCTAAAAATATATTTACTCATTATAGAATTAGTACTATGTAATTGAGGCTCAAAAAATAATTCATGGGATTAGAAAAAGTTCTTATATATTCCTAAAACTAATTTATAAATTTCAAATTTTAAAATATAGTCATAGATATCAAATAAGAATGATAAATAAAGGTACCCCCAAGTGAGCCCTGAGTTTTGACTACCTGAATAAATGGAGTACCAACTATTATATGATATCCAACTATTGGTGGAGTTTCTTTGACCTAAACAAAAAAATGCTTCTTTATTCCAATATTCATTCATTCTTCATTTTACTAAGGAATCCATGGATTGTGTATAGTAAATATAAACCATTAAAAGGATATACAATTGGTATAGTGGGGGAAGGATAAATTATGGGTCCTCCTCCTTGGTTTCTAGATCCAAAACCTCTTCTTTATTTTCCAGTGTTCACTAAAGGTATGTTTCATAAACAAAATAACAAAATAGAATGTTTAAATGTTATTTAAATTGAAAAATCAAAACATGGTGAATTAATATTAAAATATTCCAATTCATTATGAGTATCTTTTTTCTTGGTTTCCTCAAAAAAATAAAATTAGATCACTTCATGTGATATTTATAATAAATGTTCACCAATATTGGGGAGCTCCATAAGTCCCTCATCAAGTGAATATTATTATTCATAATCATACATCAAGAAAAAATAAATATAAGTCCTAATATAAAAATTATAAATTTTAATACATGATACATAATTAAGTTTCAATAAAATTAGATGATATTTAGTTAAAAAAATAATAATTTTCCTAAGTTGGTTCTACTTCATATGCTTCTTCAGTGGAAAGTTCCTCTATGGTTTGGGAGGTAATAGGTGGAGGTGTGTAGTTAGACTCAAAAATTATAACATAAAACTACACCAAATGGTTGGTTTATTATTATTACAAATATAGGTATTACTACATAGGTGATGATTCTTCTACATTAAATATTGGGTGATTATATTTCAATTCAACATTTTAACATTTACTCTAAAATCGATATGAATCATACTGATCTCTTATATGTACAAAAATTGATGAGTCTTCATTATCACCCTTTAGATATTCATGGTATGTTTGGATATAGATATTTATATAGTTAGTCTATGAGTATCCTTAAAATAATGATTCAACATATTATACTTATATAAAAATATTATTAGATACTAGGGGATTCTATTCGAATGCTTTATCTCATTCTTAATAAAACACTAGAAAGTATCGGTATAACTCTGTCAGTTCCCAAACCATGAATTCCAAAATTTATTCCTTCATATGCTCCCTCAATCAGGCTATAAATTCTTATAATTAATATTCTCCACAACATGATTACCAATATACTATGTCCATTCTATAAAATCATGAAATAGTATCCTCCATATACAAGTGTGATTTAATCATTTATTTAGTTTTTTTTATAATGAAAATTATTTAGATAATATGAAAATGAATAATGAATGAAATAATGAATTTATTCACAAAAAAGTTCTATGTTTTGAAAAACCTATTGTAGTGTGATGAAAAAGATAATTTATTTTTCCCAGTGAAACAAAATATCTTTCCAAGGTCATCTCACTTAAGAAGGTTCATATTTAGTCGCATACTATCCCAGATTCACTTTTTATTACTTTTAGTATTTTTTTTATTTTATGATATAATAATAAAAATGTGTATTTTAATGGGAATATATAGTAAAAATAATCCTAATCATGTATATGTAATGAAAAATATAATGAATTCAAATTAAAGTAGATGGGAAAATCTCTTGAGGGATTCATCAATAGGGAACCTTCATTATATTATTCTATATCTCTTTAATGCACACACTACATCATATATTTGAACACCTTTTTCTATCCTACTTTTGAATGTATAATGTACTCAATATTCACCAAGAACACTGCACATCCACCTCCCCAATTGAAGGAGAATAATTATTGAATTATAATTTATGCTTCAGATGACCACAATTAGGATTACATCCACCATTAATCAGTCTCAGATTAAGTTAATGAAAATATAAACCACATACATGGGTTCTATACTAGATTACTCCCATGTGAAATTCCTTCCATTAGTTACTCATAAAATGTAGTATAATAATTAAATATTGATAATGTGGGAGAGAGATAATGATAAATTGGGAATGAATTAAACCATTTTATAAAAATGTGCATCCAAATTACATGAAAAAGTTATCTAAAAATAAAAATTCAGTGAATGTAACAACATTATTCTACTCCCCTCTTGGAAAATATTTCTAGTCTGGCATAACAGACCTCTATTTATTAGAAAAATATCACCCATCTATCTTCATTCAAATTGTATCGTATATTATTCAGTTATTCTATCTTTTGATTTGGATATCCCAATAATTGTTTTGAATATCTTAATGTATCCATAATTATTATTCTCTATAGAATATATCTCTTTTTATTATAAATATTCTATATGTATATTTGGATTTTAAAATTATAGAGCAGCAAACCCTAGGATGTTTTCACAGATACTATATCATAAAAACTTCCTTATATATTCATCGTTATATGGATGCGATGTAGTGTGTAGGTGATGGAACAAACTCATTATTTTTATTACATCTATATTTGGTACCTCCATGACGTATTCTTCAACCCGAGTTGTATCTTTGTTTTAATCAACTCAACAAAAAGAGGACAACAATGTAATAATCCCATCCATGATGCTAGGCCCTCTCTCAAATTAGGATATAGGACTACTACGATGCAATAGATAATACATTAGTGTAGTAGGTGTGATTTTGTATGGGCTCCCTACTCTCCTTCAACTTCTATAGTGTCCATATGGAATGGTAGTGGTGATAATGATATTATAGT
Organism: Viscum album; assembly: GCA_963277665.1. NCBI lineage: Eukaryota > Viridiplantae > Streptophyta > Magnoliopsida > Santalales > Viscaceae > Viscum > Viscum album. Next base: position 1,685,220,625 of record OY728147.1, on the reverse strand, counting down.
GGTAGTATGAATACCATTATATGGCCTTAAGAAATAATGACTTATGCTCATGTATATAATTATTGACCCTTACATAGAAAATATCATACACTTATATATTATTAATAAAAAAAAGGTTACCTTTAAACATATTTTGAAAAAAAGTGGTTACCTTTAAATAGATCATGTATTACCTCTTCAAAACTATGTTTAATTTGGAGTAATCAAAAGCATGGTTTAGACGTATAAAATAATTGGAAATATTTTTTCTTAAAGGTATAATATATTGACAGTTTCATAGACCCTATAACATGTGTAAGATTAGGAAAATACATATGAATTTACCAATTTTATATCATTTTATTCCAAATAAAATTTTTGAAATGTAAATTACCAACATTTTAATAAAAAACTAATTAATTGGGTAAAAAAATTAAATTCAAAAGTTAATTATTTTCCGGAAAATAAGGTTATTATGTTTTTTGGGTGACGGGTGATCATCTGGTTAGACATGTAATGAATGAGATGTAATTCATGTTTTAAAGAAATCATAGCTGTAATTTTTTTCTAGATTATATTGAATTATTGTCTGGTATGATCATTTGTTTATGAATTTAGACCTAGTTTAAAATATGTTTATATTATGGGATTCTAGGTTAGGTTATGTGATCTGGTTTAATTGTAGCATACAACCAATGGGTTTTGATGAGAGTGAGATAAATACTGGAAGATAAGTTTTGATGGTGGTTCTCTAAAGGATAACTCAACCTTTGAAGGTGGGTAGTGAGGGTAAACATGGAATCTCAAGGATTTTTTTTGATAGAAATTACTCCCTGGTTACATGTATATCCTATTTAGTTCGAGGATTAGGGAATAAACAGGTGTGGAACTAGGATATATGGATTCAATGAGTTGAATGTGGGCTTGGAAGATTAATTTTTTGATCATAATTTGTAATACCAACTTTTTTAAATGATGGTGAAATCATGGATTGATAAGAGAGTCAAGGTACAGTAGATCCAAACATCATCCTTGATAGGTGCTGTAAATGATTGGATATATGTTTCTCAGGAGGGACAACCGATGTATGATGACAGAATCTATTCATTGTTTCACATGAGGAGTGGCATAAGGGAATACCTATGGAGGGAGTGCACCGTTGAGTATTAGAAGGAGTGAAACATGTTTCAGATGAGTGTCAATGAACACTAAGGATGATGCTCATATTGAGAAGAGAATGGATTGTAATCATTTGTTGTGTGTTGGTGCTTGGTTATAAATAAGAATACTACGTATATTCATTATTTTCAATAATTCATATAGTGTGTGATATAGATATCAAGAATTTTGGTTCTAAAAGGTGATGATAAGTATACTATCATAGTGGAGAGTAGTAGATCAATCATAATGGTATTATCCTTATATCATAATTGTTGTGATCAGGTGAGACTATTTTTTGGATGGTCAACATGTTCTATTGATGTTGGTGAGAAGGTAAATCTGATTTTATCTATAACCTTATATAATGATAGATTTTCAACATAGATTTAATATGAGATTGAGTCTGAGTGTTGACATCGATATCATCAAAACATTTTTTAAAATATAAGAGTGAGTCTATTTAGTAGAGATATTTTTATTTTAGGAGATAGTATGAAGACTAGCACGGCTGGATGATGAATTAAATATTGAAATACACTGAGTGTTAGGACATAACATCAACGTGGGTGTTTGAGATATCATGTGATGCCTTCAAAAGACTAAGGAATTGTGAATAGATTAAGAGATGATATTATGAATTACTGGGTAAAAACATGAATTATTTTAAATGGATGGATATAAGAGAAATGATTATTGATTTCATGGGAAATCGGGTGCACTATAGTGGTAATCATACCAAGAACCTCGATAAACCATTGAAAATATGTTTCAGTAAGCAATTCCTTGGGTGTGGAGAACTATGATCCAAAACCAGCCTTTAAGGGAGTATTCATATGATGGAGAGGAATATATGTCTGGATATTGCAACACACCCAAATTTTATATGTATTTCCTTAGAAATGAACTTTATGTATTCGATGGTTTACCTTCTATGATACCCCTAGTATAAATGAATAGTGATATAATATACCATTGTAACCTAGAAATTAAGTTAGAAGGTATGAATAATAATGACCATATTATGAAATATATAAACAATAGAATTATTTAATACAAATTTATTGATTAATTTATAATAAATAAGTACTCATTTTTTTGTAAAGTCATTTTTTTATTTAAAATTTTGTTTTCTATAGAAGTTGTTTTTATTGCATTTTGTGCAGAGATTTTAAATTAATTTATAAAACATTTATTAATTTAATCTAAGGTAATTAATATAATTTTTAAAAAATAATTTCAATATTATTTTTGTTATAATTTTCAAGAATTTTTTTTAAATTTATTTCTCATTGAATGTTGAAAATAACAATTTTTATAAAACTACAATTTCTTATAATTAATGTAAATAAAGTAAATGTGTCATTATGTTTTGAATATGATCCAAAAAAAATATCTATTTTTTTTTTATTTTTCAAATAATTTATTATATAAGAGTAAAAAAGATTAACTATTTTTTTATAAGTTCATTTTTCTATTTCAAAATACTTTTTTCTAAAAACTAATTTTTTGTACGCCATGTATTTTTATCATAATAAATGAAATGAATCTATATTAATTGTTGGGATTAATTTAAATTATATATTTTATATTTGATAAAATATCTTTATATTTATTTTTTGGTTTCTATAATAAAATTACTGGATGTAAAATCATTTTAATGCATAAAAATATCTTTTTTAGAAAATAGTTGTGCGTTAATTTTTTCATGTATATTTAAAATTAAATTATATTACTTATATAAATTAAATAATGTAAAATTGAATCTATATTTTTTATCATAATAAGGAATTTTATTTAATTAGTTGAAATTAAATTTTGTTCATAATTAATATAAAAAATAGAAAAATTTGGTTACAACGGTTAAACAAATAACAAGTTTACCAGAGGTTAAATTTAGAGATAAGGGTAGGAATTCCATGAAAAAATGTAAAATTATTATTTCTTAAAGATATTTTAAACTTATATTATACCTTTTTAAAATAATGTTACATTTTTTTCAACATCCTCATAAAAGTGACCTTATATTATAAATATATTTTATGTAATTCTTGTGTGCCCCCATCAAATAAAAGGGGGCACCTTTCTTCTTCACTTATTCATATAATATAATCCTTTTGTCTCTACAATTACCTACCCAAAAATTTTCATTGATCGATCCCTTCATCCTTGTTTTTTTATTATTCTCCTATGACCAACCTTTTAAGGGTAAAGGTTTAACCAAAAGGAGGTATCTCATATCAGAGGTATAAATCTTAACCGCACTATTTCAATATTATTTTTTATTTCACCTACTATAAACCTATCTTATCATAAATATAATGATTAATCTAGTATGCTAGACATTATGAGATGTAATTATTATGATAAAGTAATTGTTTCCCCTATATTCTCCTTCAAATGGGATATGAAAGTGTCACTCATGCGTACATATACACTACCGCCTCCACATAGTGATATGAATAATTTTCCAGCACTATATTTCATGGATGATTATTATTATGGATTTAAGGTGTGGGTATGTATATAAGGTATTTTTTATGTAATAATTATTCTATAGTGGTCAGTTATTATTTACCTTTCATTACTTATATCTATAGAAAAGTTCAAAACATCACTCACTACTACAAAAGAGTCATTTAAAAGCACCTGGATTTATCCGTGCTAGAAAAATCACTGGTAAAATCAATCTTTCTTAGCTCTAAAAAAATCACTGATAAAAGATACATTTTTTCTGCGTTTTAGTTTTATCATTGATTAAGGGTAGCCTTTATTAGCGTAGGTAAAGCCTACCTTTTATGAATGATTTACTTTTAGCGATGATAAAGGGTATCCTTTATCATCGCTCTTTAGAACTGACAATGGTCAAGAATAAAATGAAATACTAAACAAATAAAAAAATATTAAAAATTTTATTAATTAAATATTTTTTGCTAAAAATGAAGAAAATGAATATATATATATATAAATTACAATAATTCATAAATAGAATATATTAACTATATAGATATATAATATGAATAAAATGAATTAATTAATCAAATTATAATAAAAATGATTAAATTAAGAAAAGAATTAAATATTTTGTTAATTAAATAATTATTAAAAAAATGAATAAATTCAAAATATATATATATATTTTTTAAAGATTAATAAATAGTATATATTAATTATTGATATATAAAATGATTAAATTTTAATAATTAAACAAATATACTAGAAATGAATAAACGAAAAAATGAATAAATTATTTAATTATTTAATTTTTTAATGAAATAATTATTAATAAAAATGAATAAGTATTGAATAGATTTATTAGTTATAAATAATAATAAACAATATATATAAAAGGAATAAAATGTAAACATATTAATTTCTTTTTAATTTTTAATGTTGATTGATTTTTTAAAAATTAACATATATTAGACATCGTGTGTCACATTGATTTCACATACATATATCTAATAAATTAATTTTTATATACAATGCACACACACAAATACTTAATCCATTAATGAAATATTATATAGAGATACATATACTCAATATTCATGTAACTTATTCAAAATTTAGTATATTTTAGAATTTCATCATTACATGATATATTTAATATATTATGTTTTTAATAAGTAAATTTTATTTATTTATTTTTAAAATTATTGTAGTTAGGTATTATTTATCAATTTTTAATATTTTTAATTCTTCAATATGATTGTTTTCTATTATTTTGTACATATATTCATTTAATATGTTTTATTATTTTTAATAGGTGTTCATATATAAATCAATATATATATATTAAAAATTATATTTAATTAATAACACTTATCCATTTTTTATTTTTTTTAAACTGTATTCATTTTGAATTATTCAATTTCACGCATTTTAAGAATTCATTTATTTAAGATTACATATCTAATAATAATTTTAAAAATATAATTGTATGTAAATATTTATAAATAAATATATAAATGTATATTTCCTATATTTATAAATTAATATATTATTAATTATTATAATTATAACACTATTATTTTTCATAAAAGTATTTATATTTTATAAATATATATATTTATATTTAAATAAATATTAAATTATAATAAATTTATTTAAATAATTTACTCAACAAGGCATGAACTTGAGACCTCACCGAGACCCACAGAGGTAGTTACCACTTAGCTGCACCATAGGGGCTATATATATAATTATATAATTATTTAATTATATAAATATATTTTTTAAGTATTATTCCTATATTTAAAGATAAAGAATTATATTTTTAAATGAATATAAAATTATGAAAAATAAATTAAAAAAATTAATATTTATATATATTTAAATAATTATAAAAATATCTATATTGATATAAATATATTTATAATTATAAAATTATAATAAATATATTTAAATAATCAATATATTTACAAAATTTATATTTATATAAATTTATTAAATATATAGATAATTATATTAATATATATAATGATATAAATATATTTATAATTATATGTAAATAATTATAAATATATCAATAAATGTATATTTACTATATTTTTAAAATTATATAATTATTATTATAAATAAAAAATGGTTTTTAGTAAAAGTATTAACATAATTATAAATTATATATTATATATTTAGATAATTAAAAATTAATACAAACAATTATATAATTATAAGAAAAAGTTGGCAAATTTTTTTATTTATAATAATAATTATAAATCCTTTATCAGTGCTAAAGTTTTAGCACATATAAAGGTAAATTTTTTTAGTGATTTTTTAGCGCTCACAAAGATCGAGCTTTATCAATGAAAAAAGACACTATAAAAGAAATATTTATCAATGTTAATAAGTTAGTGATGATAATGATGTATTTTATAAGTTCTTTTCTATTGCTGATAAAGATGCCTTTTATTAGTGCTTATCAATTTCGCATTGATAAAAGAACTTTTTATCAGTGTTTTATTGAATGTAGTGAGAAAAGTGTCCCTAATAAATCTAAAAGAACCCTAACAACATCTCATTGAGTTAGGATTCTCAAGAACTCGTGGAACTCCACTATTTCAGGCACTACTTCTCTATGTTCTCTCCAATGAATCAAGTCTAGAATCCTCATGTATGTTATTTTGTCATTTCCCTCTCTTGTGGTTTGCTTTTTTGAATTATGCATTTAGTATTTTTTATTGTTCTTAACCATGATGAACCCTACCTATTTTCTCTCACTATTTATCACTAACCTACACCTACACAATTCCACCACTAATCTATAAACTCATTCCATCTTTATACAAGTCCCTAACTAACTGCATCTCTATCCACTATTACAACAAATGGTGATTTTTTTTAAGATTCTATTATATTAATTTTTCACCTTTTAGATAGTGTGGTATGTCATTGTTTGAATCTTGTTTCCATATTATGACATGAAAATGAATGTGAAATTTTTTTAACACTATATTTGACTAATTATAGAGGGAACGTTATTTGATATGAATAATATAAGGTGGGTTAATATACATAATATTTTCACGTGAATGGATTAATCTAATTTAGGGAACTATTTTTTAAACTCTCCAATTTATATTGGTGAACAATATCAGTATGTTATATAGATAAAATTTAATAAGGAAAAAGATATTTAAATTTTCATTTAAATCCAAGTAAGTATACATTTTCAGTTTTTTATTTGATCTCAACTCAAATGTTGTGATATATTGTCAAATAAGTGGTGTGTTTATAATTTATTTATGAGTTCCTAATATTAAAATATTTAATGAAAAATAAATTCACAAAAAAATTACATTTATGAGAGAAGATGATATTAAATGGTTTTGAGAGATCATTAAATGAGATACCATTTATTTCTATTATCAATAAATTATTTCCAATTATTTCCCATGTCCATTAAATTAATAATTAGTTGAAATAAAGATTAATTTTTATAAACTAATTGTTAATTTATTTTATGAATTTACATTATTTTAAATTTATAAATGAAAACATGTAATAACACAAGATACTAGATCAGATTTTAGTTAAATGGTTTCAATATATGACATATTCAATAAAAGATATTATCCATGAGTTTTCTTTTCTGTGAAATTATTTTATAAATAAATTATTCTCCAAGAGCAAATTGATTTTTGATGAAGTTACCTTACATAAGAAAATTTATTTTTATTATTTTTTTGTGTGTGATTTATCTTATCAATAAATTTCTATTTTATAAAACCATAACATTAAAATACAGCCCAACTATTCATAACATAAGATGAGTTGAAAGAAAATGATATTTAGCCCTTGGAGGACACATCCAACATCCAATGTTTTAATAATAAATATGTACCATTCAACATGATCCATGAGAATTGGTTTAAAAAACCAACTCACATAACATCTGCATCTATATAAAATAGTACACAATTAAATCCCATGAGTATAAATTCCTACAGGCCCAAAAACAATAAAAATTTGATAAATCATAGGTAAAAATAAAACCATATATGAATAAACAACCTACCATTGTTGACCTAAACTCCAAATCTCCCTACTAGATAACATTTGATACACTCTCCATTTCAATAAATTATCAATCCTCGTAAACTTAAATTCATGGAATCATCAGTTTCATGTTTACTAAGATTCACATAATGTGGTTATGTAATGTAACTTGGTAGGTTTTTCTATAATGAATTTTCATGACCCTGAACTATATGAAAACCATGGTTTTAATTTTTATATTATAAAAACATTCCCAAATTCTAATAATGGAAATAAGAATAAGACACATAATATTTGTAAGCATCATAAATGACTTTTTATAAAAAAGGACAATGAGTTTCAAAAATAAGGTTGTGTAAATAAGGATTAATTTTGGTTAGATATATATATATATTTATTTATATTTATAATATTTTAAATCTCCTAAATAAAATTACATATTTTCATGCATATTTCATCAAAATTGTTGTTGTCTTGAATATAAATATTATACTTCAATACTTTAGTACAACCAACCTTCACTACCTTTATTTAATCCATCCTTATATGATTGATTTCCTTCCATAACATGATGATGGATTGAAATACCTCTTTAAAACAATCTTCCTCCCATCATTGTGCTTCCAAAGTTCCTTGAGGACATATCTCCCACTCATATTCCATTCATTAATCTCCATCAAAGCTGCTTCAAAAAATTTGAAGACCTCATCTTCAAACTCATTCTTCAACTCATTCAAACTTTCATCCCCCTCATTTACTACTTCATAAGAAAATAAAAAATGGAAACTAAAAATTATTCAAAACACCATGAATGAATATATTTGGTTTCTTGAAATTTATTTTTTTATATGACTCACTTGGTTACTTTTAACAACACATTATCAAAAAATTACTTTTAATTTGGGTACAATCACATTAGATCATATTAAAACTCCATAGTTAATCATACATGGTTGAAAATACTAATATGATGGGTGAACATATAAAAATACTTATGTTTCACATTAAAAAAAACACATTCCAATCACAAATTTCAATTCCCTTCCCCTTCAACATTGAAAAATTTTCACAGGTGCCTATCTAACTCTTGATGGTATTCCTTTTACAATGAGTAGAGCTCTCTGCCCATGCTTTCAGCTTCATCTTCGGGATACAATCTTTTGGAATATTGAGAAAATATCTTGTTTTTTAGGATCTCCCGTATACCTCACAACAACAACACAACAAGTTTTTAACTTCTCAAAGCCCTTCCATAAAAGAAACATTTTATTAGAAGTAGGAAAAATAAATTCTTGTGAGTGGAACTGAATGATTACAAGTGGAAGTCATGTGTATTTGATTGTTCATTCCTTCATTTTTGAAATGTAATATGTTATAAGTCATAAATAAAATTTCATTTAGGTTATTTTTTAACATCCATAGATATATATCTATTAAATTCAAGCTACTAGTGAAGGAAAAGGATAAGTAAAATATAATAGATTCTGTGCAACTCAGTGGGGATGAGTTGATATTTCCATAGTAGTGTCAATGAAATTGCATCTCCTGAACAATTATTTTTGTATTTTCTTACTTGAGACTAATCACCTCCTCTAGTATATTATTTGAACTACTTTGAGCAGTAGTCATCCCAAATGATCACCATCCTCTGGTATGTGATGACTTTTGCTTAAAGTAGTTCAAGAAACAAATTTTGTTGTCCATAAAATATGGGAAATTGATATAGTGAAAGAAATTTAATAATAACTATTCTAGAGGTATGCCATCAAGGAAATTTGAAACCAAAAATTATGGGGGGGGGGGAAGGCTAGTTTCAAAGAGGGAGTTAAATCCATCATCAAGATATGGAATACTAAAAAGTATCTACGGATGAATTAAATTATGGTAGTGGAGGTTAGTTATAATATTGTATTTATGTATTTTATCTCTATTCAATATAGTAATAACTTTAAATAATGATGTATGAAAATGTTTAATATTTGGCATGAAGATTATTTTATTTATGTTATTCAAAGGGAAATTAAATTTTTGACGACTCATGCAGATAATTTTTTTCTACACATTATGATTTTACCAATCTCAATGAATAATAGGCTTTTGAAGATGAAACTATTCAATTATTATGTGATAAAAATCATTATGATGAAAAAAACAATGATGAAGCATCACAATAGTCAGTAAAATTATCATGTTAAGAAGGTAGGGTATAAAATTTGAGGTTGGTTGGAATCAATGTGGTGAAAATATTGACCACAAAATGTCAATGTTCGTTATTTATATTTGAGTAACATCAAGGACGAACACACCAATTGCTATTTTTTAATTGTTTCATGTCAAACCTATAGTGATGAAAATACATTGGAATGATATAATGGTAATGGTAGGATATAATATTTCTATTTTACTAAAAAATTATATAATAAAAAATTGATATAATTTTCATTATTACTTAAAGAGATTGTTTATTTTAGAATATATCCATACTAAAATTGTCTTAATGGTCACTATAAAAATTCCATAGAGGCTCCCAGACTCATCTTATGATGTTACGTCTTAAGGATGATGAGGGGAAATCAATGCTCCACCCACCCGTTGGTTATGTACACATTATAATGCAAGAAATATGGACTAATTTTATCAATCATCATAATTAGAAATAATTTCAGGTCCATTAAAGTTGATAATATATTATTTTACATTATTTATATTATCAAACATGAATCAAAATATTAAAATTATGAGATTGTAAAGGAGTGCTGAAAATAAAGAACGTGCCTAAAAACCAATGTACCCCTATCTCAAAGTAGGATGGGGTGTGCTTCATTAAATAAGAAATTGGTATGTAATTTTAAAACAAAATGAAAGTTTAAATATAGGATATGAAAAAAATCATGTTCTTTTTTTATGAACAGATTGATGAATCACAATTTGAATCCACTTCCATCCAATGTCATGTGCTATGGAAGGAGGCTTTTGTAAATAAAGAGGATAAATGAGTTGATGAGTACTCAAAAAAATTATGGGAAATTTTTTTAAGTATGACATGATTTTAATTCTCTATGATTTATAACAATATTAAATAAACACATCCATTTATGTTCATATTTTTTATATGGTTTGGACACTATAATCGGCTACGAATATACCAGAAGACAAGACATTTTCAGTATATTTGAAGCGACATGATCAACACGATTGCATTAGGAGAATAGGTTTTCAAGTATCTCTTTGAAAATATTTCTATTTGATAAAGTCCCAAGGATATACATATAATATACTGAGAATATTGAAGACACAAATATACTCACTTCAAGATATTATTGTTCAGTCATTTTTGGTAGACCAATGTATGGGAAATAATGGAATAGAACCTGTGGTGGATTAATGATCTATACCTGAACCAAATGATACCACTATCGTTGAGTATAGTCATCCCCCAAATATATGTATTACCCATGGTAATCAATTTTTTCAATACTCATTATCTTAAATTTTAATTAAAAAACCTCTAATAACTTTATATTACTAAAATTATGTTTGGTATAGTTGTATATGTTATTTATCTATCAACACCCATGTACCACCATATTTTGATGGGTACAACATATAATATCTTGGGAGACAAGATACACCATGAAGACCTCTCGAAAGATCACATGAGAGTGGGGATTGAGTTATCTCATGATCCAGCTATAATTTTGCCTATTCTATTTAATGTCATGGATATTACAATGGTGAAATATTCTATTAGAGCTTTCATAGAATGGATGTATAATCTTATAAAGATACATGAGTAATGTATTTAACAAAACATTTCATATGAGAAACCCACAATAGTTGTTGTTAAAGGGTATGATGTGAGGTATGATAATACCAATGGATAAGGTAGTGGGGAAATTGAAGGCCAAATTTAAAAAATATAGTGAATTAACAAAGAAACAATTGACCTTCCAAGATAATCTTCTCCTGGCCAGTTCTAGAGAAACATTTATTACCATTACATGTTCATGCAGAGACAACATTTAAAGGTAAATATATGTATTATATTGAATATTAAAAAGAAATATATGGAAGTTCCTTGTTAGATGTAATTTTTCATGAGGCTCCAAATAAGATTATTAAGCATGAATGGTCGGAAATATAATTACTAAATACATAGTTAAGGTACATTTTGATTATATTTCTATCCATATAGTGAGATATTATGTTTATAAAATTTAATAAATATTCATATTTTATATCGATATTTATTTTTCAACTATAAAAATAGTGGATCATTTGAAGAAGGATTTTGATTCATTAATCCCTATATTGTTTTGGAGATAAAACTTACATTGGATGATGATGTATTTTTGAAGAAAATAGATGTGTTAATCAAAGAATTTAATAAAAAAGTATCAGTTGATATAATATTTTTATTCCTATAATGAAAAATTATAACTCCATAATCTATCCATATAAAATAAATTTTCTTTTTTTTCATTACATAACTGATTTTTTTTATAGAACTAGATGTTGTTCGCAGTCAATCTGGACACCCAGATTTTTTTTTGGATCAAATGCATTAATATCCAACCAACTGACCACACATGGTGTGTATTGTGAAATTGAAATGATGATAAAAAAATTATAAATAAATTTGAGTTATATGTTTCAATATTTGTTTTAATAAGAATTATTTTATGATAGGATGGTCACTAAATATAAGATAAATCATGTCATGAAGTCAGTGTCTAAAGAGATAAAGCCTATGAATTACTATAAATGGAAAAAATATGTGATATATAGAAATTTAACTTTTAAAAAATTTCAAATCAATTTACTTATTATTGACACTATTTCAATAGTGTACAAAAACAGAAAATGACATCGATTATGGATGTTATGTTGGAAAATTTACGAGTGATCATAAATAATGAAAAGTCAATCATCCCCCAATAGGTAATTTATGAAGGTAATTAAATTTTTATTAATTATATTTCACAATCATTTGTTTTTCTATATTTTCTTAGTACTATCAATATTAATGAAATCCTAAACACTCAAATGAATAAATGAATTTGTTTAGAGATGAATTGGAATCATATGTTTTATTTCATAATTTATTTTGAAAAAAGCTATAGGGGATTTCATGTTATGTTTGGATCTTGTACAATTTATGAACTTCTAAATATATTTGGTGTGTAATGAATTAGTTCCAGAATGCATATATATTATTTTTGGTCTATTTCTAAATGAGAAGTATAATAAAGGAAGTCAAGTATTTTATATATGAATCCCTACAAACAATAATATTGGTGGGAAATGGAGGAGGTAGAGGTAGAGGCATAGGCATAGGTAGTGAAGAAGGAAAAGGTGGAGGTATATGTAAATATTGAGTTGGACACTGGTGTGGAGAAGGAGTCAGAGGTGGAGACTAAGTAAGTGACTAAGGTGGAGGAGGAGATAAAGGGTTGTATAAAAAAAATATATAAATTATGTATAATGAGGTTCATACCAAGATTCTATTTGCGAAAAATAGTTTAAAAGTGCACACAACACTTTTCAATTGAGATAAGAGACATTGTGCAAGTGTTCAGGTGGATTATTTAAATAATGTTTGTCACCACTTGTTTAAGTGATTTTATATAGGGATAATAATCCACTAATAAGATCATTCAGTGTGTAAAGATTCATTTTCTTCACTATTGTTATTGAAGCAACATACATTTAACTCTTAATAATAAAAAATATATATAATTCAACTTAAATGTTCAAATAAGAATGTGTTTAATCAACCACTAGTGTAAAAATTGGTATGATAAAACTATTGAGTGAATACGAACATTTATATATTGTTTTCATTGAATAATGATGGTGTAAAAGTGTCTATTATCAGTATAATTTTTTTTTTAAATATATAAAACTTCCACTCACTAAAAACTAACCAAACACGATCAGATTTTATAGATAATTTATGAAAATGATTCATAATTAATTTCTGACATGTTTGAATAAGACTCATATAAATCCTACATATGATAAAACATTTATAACTAAATATATTTTTTTTCAATTTAAAATGAATTTTTATTAAAAAACATAAGTGGGGTACTTATAATTGATGAAACACATTCAGATTGTATTGATAATTTAGGAAAACAATCTATAAGTTATTTGATACATGTCAAAGTCATCTGCACCTCAGTCTCAAAAATTATGTGACCAGTAAAACTCCAAATCAATCTCTTTATTCTAAAGTGACATTAAATTTAGTGAAAAAATACTTACACACTCAAAAAGGAGAAAAACCATAAAACTATTTTTTACATTAAGAAAATGTTCCATAATTCATTTCTGATGTATAGGTATCATCCAGACCTCAATAAAACTGACAATGTGACCATTATGTCTAAAAGTGTTCATTATCATTTTCAAATAGAAATTTTAATAATAAAATTTTTCACTCAATGAAATCTATGAAAATTTACTCCTATAGTCTTGATAATTTATAAAAAAATTAATAATAAATTTATGATATCTAGGATTCTGTCTCATGTAAAACTCACACACAATGAAACCTGTATGACTAAAATTTCATGTTTCTAGTTTAAAATAGCATTTTAGTAAAAAACAGTAGTGTGAAAATCAAAAATGAGGAAAAACATTTGTATTATTACGATACTTTAGGAAAAATATGCATAAGTCATTTTAGATGTTTCAGAATCATCCTTACCTCAATCCAATGCATGGTGTGACCGATATGCCTCAATGTTCTTCTTTTTATCCAAAATTGACATTCATTTTAGTAGAAAAATGTATTGAACCAATCAAAACTGAGAAATAACATTCATATTATGTTGGTAATTTATAAAAATGGTCTTATAAGACATTTTTTACATGTTGGAATTAGCCACACCGCAATCAAACTCAATGTGTGATTGATATGACTCAAAGTGTTTGTTACTAGTTTATAATTGAAATTTTAAAAAAAATGTGTCATGCACGGAAAAAGATAAAGAAACACTTAGATTTCCTTAATAATTCTGTATAATGATTCATTATTCATTTTTAACATTTAGTAATTATTCCCATGTGAACCCCACACATGATGATTCTTTATGACTAAAAGTGAATGTTTCCAATATAAATTGACATTTTAGTTAAAAAACCAAAGTGGCATACTCAAAACTGAGGAAACAAATTCATATTATTTTGATACATTATGAAAACAATCCATAAGTTATTTGAGACATGTCAAAATTAGACACACCTCAATATGATTCACGGTGTGACAAGTATGACACCAAGTGCGTATTTTTATTCAAAAATTAATATTAATTTTTGTGAAATAACAACTGACCAACTCAAAATACAAAAAACATAATCAAATTGTTTTTGGTACATTAGGAAAATGATCTATAAGTAATTAGTGATGTGTATCAATCTTCCAATGATCAATCTGATTCATGGTTTGACCTATATGACTCAAACTATCCATTTTTAGTTTAAAATTGAAATTTCGATACAAAAATGTGTGACTCACTAATGACCAAGAAAACGCACTGAGATTACATTTATAATTTATAAAATGATTCATAATTAATTTTTTACATGTATTAATATGTCTAATGTCAGACCAAATGGTAATGAAACCAACATGATTAAAAGTAGAAATTTCCAATTTAAAATGACATTTTAGTAAAAATCGCAAGTGGAATACTCAAAAATAAAGAAAAATATTCGGATTATTTTGATACTTTAAATAAATTATCCATAAGTCATTTTTGATGTGTTAGAATTATCCACACCTCAATCTAATGCATGGTGTGATCGGCATAGCTCAATGTGATTCTTTTTATTCAAAATTAAAATTAATTTTATTGAAATAAGCAGCTAAAATAATCAAAACCAAGAAAATTAATTCTAATTGTATTGGTTCATTTGGACAATGACCTATAAGTTAGTTGTAATGTTTAGAAATTAGATACACATAAATATTACTCACTGTTTGATTGGTAGGACTCCAAGTTCACATATTCTTTCAAAATTGACATTATTTTTTGTAAAAAATTTGATAAACTCTATAATAGCGTTTTTTTCTTATATTTTCATTGGAAATTTAATTTCATTTAAATTATGTATTTGTATCATATTTTGATAATTTATTTTTATATTTTTGGTGATGTTTCTGGTGATGAAGTGTGTTGTTATAATACTCTACATGCCATGTTCTGGTGTGGCAGTGTGTTGTACCATAACACTATATGATTTTCATTTATTAGTTCTAATAAATGGACGGATAAAGGATTCCATTATCAGCAATTTTAGTAGTGTTGAAAATTTTTAACCTTTATCAATGCTTCTAAAAGTGTTGATAACAGTGTGATTTATCAGAACATCTCTAGAACTGAAACAATCCTTGGAATTTTAACCACTTTATGGTAGTTAGTGATTTTTTAGTACTGATAATCTAAAAATCTAGGACTGTTATAGGACACTTTTTCTCGTGACTCATGCGTATATATGAAAGACCATATCTATGAAGCGATGTAAATAATTTTTCATCATCTCTTTATATTAATTGTTATAAAAGTGTATATAATAAATGAATATTATACATAATACATGATTAGTTTTCTATAGATTATGGAACCATGATCATAGTGCAAGGACCAAAACTGTCGAATTGAAATATATATGAAAAATGAAAAAGTTAACACCTATAAATAATGAATTTAATAAATATTTATTAATAAATGTGTCATGAAATGTTAAATTTTGACCATATATGGTATTATAGGTATTAATATTATTCTCTAATAAAATTATAATAAATTTAAATTTATTATATAGGGGGTATGTGTGCTTATGAATCAAGACATAATTAAGGTAAGGGGTTGATGTTATAATGTCGCTTTTTATAGGGATGTCTTATAATTAAATTTACAATGATGAAATTATATGATATATCCATCCAATTTTTTTTTATTTTCTAATAATAAGGTTACTATGGGGAATTATAGGTTTTTATATCATTTTCCTGACA
This sequence comes from Viscum album, assembly GCA_963277665.1. Taxonomy (NCBI): domain Eukaryota; kingdom Viridiplantae; phylum Streptophyta; class Magnoliopsida; order Santalales; family Viscaceae; genus Viscum; species Viscum album. The sequence goes on along the minus strand of OY728147.1, from coordinate 1,685,203,959 downwards.
TTAAGATTTCATGAGTCCAATTTTTTTAAGGAAAACCATCTTTATTTTTCTCTTCAGTAGGGAATCATTTTACTATATATCCATATTTTATTTAAAAAAATTTCTAGAATATTTGTAACATTACATTATTATTTTTAATTTTATTTTACCCATGTTTTAAATTTTTTAAATATGCTTATAATAAATCATCTTTTCATTCTATGAATGAGGCAGTTTAGACTTTTTCAGGAAAATGTGAAAGCTTTTTTTGTTTTTATGTACTTGACAAGAAAATATTTTCCCTTCATCATGTATTATTATATATTTCAAGATTCAATTTAAAAACATCTATTTTTCCTTTCAAATATAATATTTTCATTCATATTTTAAAAAAATTAGATTTTATAAAAGTGATTTCAAAATGAAATGGATATTTTCCTCAAGAAATGTTCTGGTGATCATTTAAAAGTATCTTCATATATATCAACATTCATTGATTTTTATTATGATTTAATATGGTAATAATACAATTTTACCATATTTATTAATCTCATCATGGTTTATAATTATGAGGATGAAATATTTATTGAACTCATTTTGTTTTCCGTGGGTGAATTTATAATGAAATTATAAATGTTTTCTTTATCTCATTGAACACATATGAATATATTATTTTTATGTGATAGGTGGTTCTGTTATACACTTCCAATTAATTTGATAGACGTCAATTTTTTATTTGCTCAAAGAGTACATGGGAGGATATCCCAAACCAAAATTAGAGTACACAATAGGTTATTCAAAGCCCAAAAAAGATACACAACATGTTTTACCAACCTTAATATGAGATGGATATCCTAGTGTATATATATGATATAAAATTTATTTCATTATTATTATGGAACATTTTATATCACTATTTTGTTACATGATATTTTTAAAATTTTATACCCTCATGTATAATGTTCATAGATTCATTTATGATTCATATCTTATGAACTGCCATGATTTTTTTAATAACTCGTGATTATGATCTATGAATTGTTGGGTATGATATTTAAATGTTAATATCATGTTCTTACACCCTTATGCACTTTTTATGTGTAAAAATGATCATTTATTTATATATTTGTTGTTTTCTATAAATTTTCATATGATATCGCCCTCTTTATGCTTTATTTTCACCAGGAATTGAATAATCTTTATAAATATTATATATCTAATAAGGGTTCTAGTTATAAAGAACATAATAAGAGATCTGCTCGATATTTAGTGTACCAATTATTTATTTATCCACATTTCCAAAGTCAATAAAATATTTTCATTATGAAATATATATTAATAATATGTAATGATTATTTTTGTAATAATATTTAATATTTAAGTATGTAATTTTTTGGTAACCTTGGTTGGAATCATAACAATGATTATTTAAAATTTTAAACTAGGATGAGAAAACAATTGAGAAATCCATTAGGACTATGCTATGTATATGAGAATATCTTATGTTATAGTAATTAAAGGTGTTTAGTTATCCTATAAAATAAATCACATTCTACATAGTAGAATGTGGATAATGATCTTCCATAGATACACTAGTGGTAATAAATATAAATAGGGAATATTAGGTATTAACTTGATCATCACTGTTGTACGATGAGTGGGGATAATACTATAGACTCAAATTTTGACTATGGAGTGACATGATTGGGTTAAATTATATTTTATTTATAGTTCATTATAAAATATTTGAATAGATAATGACCATTCATGAACTAGGTTAAACATAAAGTGTCATATATTGAGAGGAATATGTAATTATCAAGTCGTACTATAAATAATCTTTATTATTACATGATTTATTACCATTATTATTATTTCTGATACTATGATTGTTGGTTTTAGTCAATGGATGGAATTAAAAGGAACCATGTTAATGCAAAATTTAATTGAAAATTAATTGATTATAATCTTAAAAAATAATATTTTCTAGGAGATGGAATGAAAAATATTTTTTCTATGATTACAAAACATTCTCAATACATAAGTCATGTTGATATTCAAAATGAGAAAATTATAGAATTAAGTAATTTTGAGTACATCATAAGGAAACAACCAAATTTTTTAGTAGGTCAACAAATCCACTAATTACTAATAAATAAATAAAAACCATGGAAGAGAGAGAATACATCTTATAGTTGTTGGGGTATGAAAAATTTATTTTAGTTGTTTATCATTTGTAAAGAAATAAGATCAACGGTGGGATCTTAGAAATAATATGAGGAAAAGGGAGGATATTGAATCAATGGGGTGGGATGAGATTAGGATGTTGTTTTAATATTTTTACTTTCCCCTTATTATCTGTATAGAAATTGAGAAGGAATTAATTGACCTAAAGAATGAGGATTATAAATCTATTGATATATATAAATAATCTTTTATAAGATATATAAGGCATGGTTAGAGTCTTATTATTGAACTAGAATGTAAGATTGATTGATTATTTAGTGGCTTAAATCCATGTCTTTCAAGGGAATTACCCAAATGAGACTATGGTAAATATTAATAAATCATTATATTTGATATCAAAGTGGATGTAGAGATTGTAATCCCTTATAAACATCATGGTTTTTATATGAAAATAATGATGAAATTCGATGGAAATTCTAATAATAAAATAGCGGGAAGAAGATTAGTCTCACATTATGCCAAATTTGTGGGAATAAACATAGAAAAATTATCCTTATGGAACTAGTAAATGTATGTTGTGTGTAAAGGAGTGTTATTAGATAATAGAATATAACAGTAATTGGATGTAGTTATCTAGTAATGTGAATAGTGAGAAATATCTATAGAATGAATCACCCATAGTATAATATTTCAAATTCTAGGATTATAGGAATTATGTTATCGAGTTCATTGTTTCGAGGATTAATGATGATAGTTGGTGTCAAAACCCTATTAAGATTATATAAAAAGGAAAATCTAATGTGATCACTATTTATGATGTGGGGTGTGATAATGAAGTTTTTAAAGGTACATATACAATCCACTATAAGAACTGATAATGTCTTAGTTGATTTTGGTTCTATTAACTGTTTTATATCTAACGAATTTTCTATGTGTATCAAATTACCAAATCAATTATTATATATTGAATTAATAGTAAAAACATATAATGGTGCAATGATCACATTGGAGATCTATGATTTTTTTGTTATTAGTGTTTAAGAGAATGTATATCGAAAAAATTGTGTTTGTATCCCTCTAGCTGAATTTAATGTGATATGGGAATTTATTGACATAATTATAAAATATAATATAAATTTCCAAGGAAGGAAAGTAATATCTGATATTTTAGACCAACCTATTATTTTCTATATATGTGAAGATAAATAAAAACTTACAATGGAAATTACTTCCATTTCATAGGTATTGAATAATATTTAAGGGGAATATTTATCACATATAATTGAGGCGAAAATCTATATCGATGATATTCAGATTACACGAGAGGTTTTTAATGTCATTACTAGATATTTTTCTAATCTTCATATGAATTGTGATGATATGTTTTAAAAAAATTCAAATACGGTGAAACACCTATTTCAAAAATCCATATAGAATGGCCTCGATTGATTTATAGGAATTGAAGAAGAAAATCCTAGAATATATTGATAAAGGATTCATTCGGACAAGTTAATAACCTTGGGGTTCACCTATTCTTTTTGTTAAGAAGAAAGAACGACCAATGAAACATGGAATTTATTATCATTAAATTAATAAGATCATGAAAAATAATAAGTACGCTCAACAAAATATTGAATATTTGTTTGATCAATTATACATAGATATATATTTTTCTATAGTGGATCTTGGATATAGATACCATAAATTGTGGGTAAAATGTGAAGACATACCCAAGACAACCTTTCATACGATGTATGTACACCTTGAATTTATAGTGACGCTATTTTTTATTTCTAATACATTGACTATCTTCATGGATTTAATAAATAGATCGTTTTGATATCACATTTTTTATATTTTGGTAGTGTTTAAAGATGATATTCATATATATGATAAGAAAAATTATGAAAATTAAGACCACCTGAATATTGAACTAATGTAAATATGAATGAAGAATATGTATGAACAATTTACCAAATGTGAACTTTGGTTTAAAAATGTTACATTTTTGTGTTATATAATCTAATGAAAGGGTGTGTCGATTGATCCATCAATAATGAATGTTGTTAAATATTGTTCCAGTCTAATCATTGTGTATTAGATTCATATTTTTCTTAGATTTTATGGAAATTATAAAGTATTTGTGAAGGATTTCACATAGATATATAATCCATCCACTATGTTAGATCAAAATGAATTTAATTTTCTTTTAGATAGAAAACTATGATGAAAATTTCAAGGAACTAAAGAGAAGGTTGTTCACTGAACCTGCTTACACACTACCCTGTAGTAGATTTGGGTTTATGATTTATCGTGAGGAATAAAATAAAGTATTGGGATGTTATATTTTGTATAATTATATGGTTATAACTAATTCCTCACACCAATTGATGGTTTATGAGTAAAATTAAACTATTTAAGATTTGTATTTAGCTGTAGAAATATTCTCATTAAATATATGCATCTGTTATATTTATGGATAAATGTGTGACATATACACTAAAAATAAATGATTAAATTATTTATTCACCCTAAGAGAGTTGAATTTTTTTAGAGAATATTGTTTGAACTGATTAAATATTATTAATTCAAAATACATTACCTCCCTAGGAAAGAGAACAAGGTGGATGATGCATTGATTCAAAAGTATCATGATATATTATCTATAATAAGGATCACAAAAGATCCAAAATTTTCGTACCCAAATGAATGTTCATCCATATTTCAATTTGAAGACTAATGTGGCATAAAAAGAGGATGTAGAGCTAAAAATATGATTAGAAATGTTCTTTAGTGTAATCTTAATTGTGTTATAATGATATGGTTTAGGAACATAACATGTTTCTTTTCAACAACAAAAATGAAGAAATACCTATTGGAAGAAGCTCACATCTCATCTTCGTTTTTCATTGTGTAAGGATAAAAATGTATAAAGATATAAAAGATAATTTCTTGTATTAGTACATGAAGAAATATACTATATAGTATGTATCTCGATGCATAGTAATTCAAAAAAATATAGTTGAGAGAGAGAAGTATAAGGGCATGTTACAAACATTACCCACACTTGAATGGATATGGGAAATCATCAACATGAATTTCATAATTAGACTCCCCAAAACATCTAAAATACATATTTATATTTAGGTTTTAGTGAATTTCGAAGTAGATTCTATACCATTCATTTCAACCATATGAGATTTATCCATGGAATATCATGCATAGATATAAATTAAAGAAGTTTTAATTTTTCACGTAGAACCACATTCTATTGTATCTAAATGAGATCTGAGGTTTACCACAATTTTTTGGAGACATATTTAATAAAATATGGATATAGATTTATGTTCCAGTGCTTCTTATCAACCTTATATAGATTTTCAGTCTTAGATAACTATTCAAACCCTAGAGGATATATTGAGATCATGTTCTTTTGATTTTAATGGTAGTTGGATAAATTGTGTCCCCTATTTAAATTATCTTACTACAATAACATAAAATATTGAATTTAGATGTATCCTAATAAATTTATAGATAGAAAAATTGAAAAAAATCCAAAATTATGGTATAAATTTATAGAAATAATTATATTGGAAATTTATCAAGTTTACGAAAATATAGATAAGGTTAAGTCCATTTAGCATCACATCCAAGTTGCACGAAGTTGATAAAATGTTTATAATGGAAATATTTGTCAAGAAATGTAATTTAAATTTAGTAAGAAGGTAATATTATAAACATATCAATTAAAAAAGGTAATTAGATTAAAAAATAAAGGAAATTTGACCTGGATTTATATTGGTGCCTTCGAAATTTTAGATCAAATAAGGATTTTAGCTTATCTATTTTCACTTCCACCGAACCTCTCTTATGTTCACAATGTGTTTCTTGTGTCTTTTTTGAAGAATTACATTCCTAATACATAGAATATAATAAATTTATAAGTTTTTTCCTTAGACAATTATATGTATTATTGAGAATAATCAGTAGTAAACTTTAATCATATAGATAAATTGTTGACAAATAGGTCCCCTCATCAGGTTAATGTTTTATGTAAAAAACATAAACATTATGAAAAATCATGGGAACCCAAGGATGTTATAAAAGAGTTATATTCTCATTTTTATATCTTATTGAAGTAATTTAGTGGGTAAAAATAATTTTATGATGTTTATAATGTAATTCCATAACATTTTATATGTTTTTACTTTGAAATAAACTAGAGGTTTTTGATAGTTTGTCTTATACGAAACCCCGAGTTTAAATAAACCATGATATAGTGTACCATTATAACTTCCTCATTAAATTAATAGGTATTAATAATAATTACCAAAATATTAAAATGTTTATAATGTTTTTACATAATTAAGAAGTATTTATAAATTCATAATAAATAAGTATTGAGTGTTTAGTGAAGTTATGTCATGCTTCAAAAATAGGTTTTATTAAAAATTGTTCTTTTTGAATTTTATGAATGATATTATAATTCATTTTTAATATTTCTAGAAATTATATTTTAGTTAATGAGTATAAAATTTTAAATTATATTTTAAATATTATCTTATGTATAATTTTTATTATTTTTTTAAAAATATTCTTTTTAGTGAATAACAAAAAATAACAACTTCTGTATAACCATCATTTCATTTCATCAAATTAATTATTTAAAAGTTAAATTATGCAAAACATTTGTTATAAATTTAACATAATACTCTCTTAATTATATATAATTTAATTAATTACATATGAATTATCATTGTACATTATTTTTTTGTATGGTCAAATTTTTCCTTATTGACACATTTTCTTAAAAATAGCTTCTGTGTGGGAAATAAGTTATTATCTTAATAAATTAAATTTATCTACAATTATTGATCATGTTAATGAATTATTTTTCTATTTAATATAATATTTTAACATTCATTTAATGGGTTTTTGAGGAATGTAATGGAATTAACTTCAATTTAATGATTAAAAATGAATTTACCATAAAATGAATTTTATCTCATTGGACACACTTATTTAAAAATAAATTATATCAACTATAGTAATTTAATCTGACAAAATAGTTTTGATATTTGTTATCATAATAATAAATATAATTTAATTGTTTCAACATAATATTTTCCCCAATTAATAGTAAAATTATGAAATTTGGTTACTACGGCTAAGATTGAAACGGGTTTTCCAGGGTGGGTGGGGGTTAAACAACGAGATTAGGATTGGAATGCCTCAAAAAAATTCAAATTATTGTATTTTGAATATATTACAAATTTATATTATCTTATATTAAAATAATTGTATATTTTTACCACTTTCTTGTTAAACCAACCTTATAATATTGAAATCTTTTATGAAATTTCATGTGTGTCTCTCCCCTCACTTCTAATATAGTACCTGTTATCCTCACATAATAACTAAATTTGGTACTTATATATTATAAAATAACTAGTCAATAAACTTTCTATATTCCTTCCCTTCATCCTTTATCCCCTAGTATTCTCATATGACAAATCCTTCTAGGATTGAGGTGTAAACCAAATGAGGTCTCTTAAAAAAAAGATATAAGTAATAACAAGTTATTTGAATTTTATTTCTTTTTAAACCTCATATAAACCTATTATATCAATAATATCATGGTTAATTAATTATAACAAAAATATTTAGATATATTTATGATTATGGAATAACCATTTCCCACCTTTTCATCATTAAATGGGAAATGAATGTATCTCTCTTGTGTTTGTGTGGACTACTACCTTTATATAGTGATATGATTTATTTTCCCTCGCCATATTTCATGGATGGTTATTACAATTGATGTAATGAATAAATATGATATATGTGATATAATAATGTTTTTTAAATGTGAATTATTATTTAACATTCCTTCATTCCAACCATTGAAGAATGGAACATATCACTCGTGCATACGTATAGACAATTATCTCTATGATGTGATGTAATTTATTTTTATCAATGATTTGTAATAATGGTTATAAAAATTTATATAAAAATTAAACACTATTCATATGAAATGACTATTATTATTTATATGATGTGTCCATTATCAAATTTGAAGGTACATAACATTTTATTTGAAACATAGTTGAAAAAAATAGTTAACACCTGAAAACAATGACTTTAATAAATAATTATTAATAAATAGTTGTTGAAATGTTATAAGTGGATCATATATGGTATTTTATGTATTAATATCTTTCTATTTTATAATTATAATAAATTTAAATTTTCTTTTACATGAGGTCACATCACTAATAAAACAAAATGGTCTTGAGGGAATGTTTTTATATTACAATATCACTTTATAGTAAGATTTTATATTATTAAATCTATTTTGATAAAATTAGATAATATATATCTAGTAAATATTATGAATTTTATTATCCATTTTATATATCTTTATATTAAATTTTTTCTTTTCCTTTTTAACTCGTCAATTAGTCTTGATACTAAAAGAATATTTTTATGGAAAATTGACTTTATTTTTCTCTTTGAAAGGGAAAATTTATCTTCTATATTATAATTATATTTAAAATTTTCTAAATAATTTTTTCACCATTCCTTAATGAATATATAAAATAATATTTATAGATGTTTTAATTTTATTAAAAAAATAAAATAAAATATTATTTTCACTTCCCAAACATGGTGTTGTTTTACCGAAAATTTGAAAGGGTTTTTTTAACATACACCAAAAGAATGTATTTTACCACAAACATTAATTATAAATTACTTTAAGATAAATTTTTTATTTCCATATTTATTTTCATATAAAATGTTTTACTAAATAGTTTAGAAGTGTTTATTTTTTAAATAAGTGGTTTAAAATGGAAGGGGAATTTTCGTCAAGAGATATTCCAGTGATATGTATAATGCACATTCATATATAAAACAATAAGTTGTTGTTTATAATGTATAAATGGAAATATTATAAAATTTTTCCATATTTATTCTATATATGGATGATTTATGATTATGGTGATGATATATTAATTAAACTGATTTTATGTGTTATTGGTTAAGTTAGGATAAAATGATTGATGATTTGATGATCTTATAAAATAAATATTATTGGATTATTATTATATAATGATGTGGTTCTGTTTTATAAGTCAAATTACATGGGTAAATATTAATGTTCTATTATTTCAAAGTGTACATGGGAGGTTATCCCAATACCAAAATAGGGTTCATGGGATGTTATCTGAAACCCAATATAGGTATATAAATAGTTATCCCAATCCTAAAATGTGTTTAATATATTAGTGGGTAGCCTGGTAATAATATTTCATTAATTTGAATTATGTAACACTTTATGATACTCTTTTTACATGTAATAATGAAAATATTATTCCATTTTGGTTCAAGTTAAATTTTTCCTTTATAAATCAAGTCTTATGATCTAATATAATTTATGCACTAAAACATGATTATGATATATGAATTATTGGGTATGATTTTCAAATGTTATGTATGTGTTTTCATAGCCTTTATCACGTGTTATGATAAAAATTATTATTTATGGATACCTCCCTTGTTTAGCTTTACTGATAATTTTAGGGCACCCTTGAGAATTTTTCTATTTATCTAGGATATGAAGAAATGAATTATTTATAATATTTATCACAAGGGTGATAGTTGTGCATAACATAAGGTGATTATATATATATATTTTATATAGAATATTATTATGTTTCAAATTTTCCAAAAAAAACTAAACCATTATGATTCTATAATGGATCATAATGATATTTAATGAATATTTATCTAATAATATGTAATATTTATATTTTTAATATTTGTGTTCCCTCGTATATGAATCACTTCCGGATGAAGCTTGGTTTATTGGGTTAGACATGTGTGGTTTAGTAGAATCTTTTTATTTTGAGGTTTTGATGAGCATTTGGCTTAGCTCGGGGTTGATAGTGTTATTTGGTGTTGGGTGTAAGGACCTAGAAATTCCATATAATTTATTAATTGTATGGAATTATTGATATCCTAAGAAATTTTATGACACATGATTCTGATGCAAGGAGATCCCAAAACAGAATTGTGAGATTTTTTTATGGTGCATTTAGTAAACTTGAGAGATGGGTTTTCTATCTTTTGAACTGGTGCTCAGATTGAAAATCTAAGGGCACCATTGAACTCACAACACTAATATTCTCTTAGGTGAAGGATAAATTTTTCTGGAAAATGATGGATAGAAAAGATGGTTTTCAGATTTTATTAAAATAATAAAAAAATAACTATAAGTTATTTTATACTTTTTTCCACTGGTTATGAATTGGTTGGCGGGACCAAAACATAATATAAGGCATTAAATAAAGATAAATAAATGACTTGTTACTTTTTTTTTGTAACTACTAAGCTCATGTTATTAATTGGTTCATTAATTAAGGTGTATTAATGAACATCATTGATGAACCTATCGTTAGTCTCTTAAACTCATTATTTAATCAATCCATTGGTAGAATTATTTAAAAATCAATGGTAACGCTCTAACAATATGCCAGTGAATCCACCCTCCAATGAATAACATTCATCGAATGTCATCCATGGAGGATTCGATCTAGAGGGTGATGAATGGTGATGAACATCAATGCACGTTGGATTCATTCCTTCGTCTGTAGTAGATTCTATCAAATCTATGTATGGGATTTAATTTATTCTAAGTGAATAATGATTTTTTCTTCTCTCATTATTGAAAATTATGTAGAATTCGAATCAAATGACTAAAGGGTTGATCCGAAATTTGTACTTTACTATGGGTGGTTGTTTCAGGATTCGTTTTGAGGACAATATTAAACTTTTTGGTGGTTGATTCTCATCCCATGTTAAAACTCCAATGCAGAGGGTACATGCCAAAATGAACAAGGACAGTACCCCCCCATATTTCATGGTTTTTGTATGTTCTTGGTGTGTGTCTAGAAAACATGGTGACAAGATAAATTTAAGGTCTTCTCACAAAATATAGATACTTGGGGGGCCAATAGGCGCTGACGAGAAGGAAAACGAGCCACCGGAGAATCTCCGGTGGCTAGAAGAAGGAGCTGCCGGCGCCGAAGTTGCCAGTCCGAGCAGGCCGTGTGGAGAAGCAGCGCCCACAGGTGCTGCATCAATGAGCTGTCGTGACCGGATAGTCACAGTGGGGGGAGAATGTGGCACTGACACACCACTTTAGGAATGGAATAGCCTACTCGGCTGGACATGCAATGACCGACTTTTGCTGACCATTTCAGGAGACCGGGCATCAACCCACTAGTGCCGCCAGCTAGAGAAACCAGACACCTCAAGTCTCATCTAGCTCAACCATCATGCACTTTATAGGCCAGGTTCTCCAGTCTGGATAGAACCTCTAGCATGGCCGGACCCGCTAGCCGGGCCTGACAAACGAGCCAAATGCATCGGACTCCTACCAGACCCGACTGACCCCATTTCATTAAATCTGACATAACTCGTAACCATGGAATCTGATTGATGCATTTTCTGCTATGTGAGGACCCTTGAAACTAGTAGGTTCTTTTGAGATACTCCACATGAGTTTTGAAAGATTTTGGAGTATGTTCAGGTTGGATCAGACACGAATCCATCTAGACCTATTTACCTTTTTTCCATTATCTTAGAGAACATTATTTCAACTGATGCATTGTCTATCACATTGGAACCCTTATGATATTCTGGAACACTTGGTTAATTATTCATGGGACTTTGAGGAGGTTGAGGTATGACCAATATATTTTGGAGAAGATTCTACGAAACATAAGCATGCTAAGTGCAAAAATCTTATGGCAGACTGTCAAGTAAAGAGTGGCCCTCTATTGATCGGCATGAGAGAAACCCTCCATAGATCAGAAATAGTGTAACACACCATGTATTAATAATGGAATTACCATATATTGATTCACATGACAGCGACACCCATGGAACGACAGTAGTGCGACCCTTTGTGGATCGGTAGGAGTGAAACCCTATGTGGATCACCAGTAGCGCAACCGAACATGTGCCAGCCATAGAGCGACCCATCTAGGACGAGTGTTTGAGTGACGTGTTGTGGATCAGAAGTTGATAAACCCTTCTCATGTCATTTGTTGAAACACCCAATAGAATAAAATGATCTATCTTAAGAGTAATCATCTTTATTCATGTTCTCTATGTTTTATACATGATGTGAGAAGTATTTTACTTTATGATTTTTTATTGTGATCATTCTTTATGGGTTTTCCTTTGTGGAATTCTGGGAGACATTCAGAGGTCTTGGGGTATGTACTGGGTATTGTAATACTCACCCTTACATGGACTTCTCCCACACCTTTCTATGTCTTGTGCAGATGATAGACAACATGACTGAGACATGGATGTTAGGGCTAGATGGTGCTCATATTTTATTGAAAGACATGGTATGTGGCGGCGACGACATACGACAATTTTTCCCTAAACATCACGATGGATATAATTGATGGAATACATTCAATGAACCCTTCTTTATGTAATTTCATTTCAATTGGGCTTGTATACTGGAACCTTTTACTTCTAGTTCTCACAATTACTGTTAGTGGAGGTTTTTAGTAGTGGTTGAACATTTCCTTTTCCAATGTTTTTTACTTGTCTGATGTGTGCCTTATCTCTGTGTGTGTAGGTTTAAAGAAAATTCCTTCCTTTTGGGGTTTCTCCTTTATAATGCTTGCCACTAGCCCCTAGGCTATGGAAGGCGAGCTTGGGGTAGTCAAAGAAGAAGCCCTGGGGGATGAGTCCTGAAAAAGTGGTATCAATGGGAGGTTGGTAAAATAAGAAGAATTAAGAGTCATTAATTTTCATTGGGAAAATAGTTTTAAGTTTCTTGAGTTCGGCTCTCAGTCTAGTGAGTTATGTGTTGCTACATCGACTAACATATCCATACAACAAGACCCTGAATTATGATTTGTGACACAGTACACGAAAACACTATTTGTGTGTGCTTTGGAAATGTTTTTATTGTGATTAATTTTGAGTCTGATCTCCAGGTATAAATTATTGACCATGACACATCCGCTTCCTTACAGGATGCCTCCACGTAGATATCCAACCGTGATTTCAGTGAGAGATCATGATGACGACCCCCCGAGTGATGATGCATTGGTGTTGGCTCCTATTACAGAGATAACACCTATGGGTGGTGTTCCATCAGCACCACCATCCATAGAGAAGCCTTTTTCACTGGCCCCACTAGTAGATATTGCACACCGATTGAGCATGTTGCATGAGTTCTTGAGATAGAGGCCTCTAATATTTTGATGTCATATAGATCCCCAGGCTGTTGATGAATGAGTGGAGGTTGTAGAATGAGTATTCCCCTTAGTTTGGATACTAACAGAGTAGATGGTGATCTTAGCTGCTAGACTCTTTCAGGGCACAACAATAATGTGGTAGAGCATGGAACTCATGAAACATGAGGAGATGACTCTTTCTTGGTTGGGAATCGAGAGCCTCTTTAGGGTGGAGTTCATACTAGAGACCTTTGATCAAGGACTCTGATTAGAGATCATAGAATCAATGATTTCTCTCAACATTTGGATGCAGGATAGAGTGCTAGAGCGAGCACTATTGTTGGAGAGCTTCCATGATGAACAGGCACAAACGGTGAGAGCCACTACTAGATGACATGCATCCACGTCATCAATAGTATGTAGTTGAAAGATGAAATAGAAGCCCATGTGTGCTAGACATTCTAGAGAACAACCACAAGATATAGGGTCAAAGTTTCGAAGCTCATGATCCAGAGAATGTTAGTTTGGGAGCATTCCATGCTACTCATACGGCGGGAAAGGTCACATGGCTTGTGACTTCCTAACCCATTGTACTGATGATCAACATATTATTGAGGGACGAATGAGATAGTGACAAAGGTTCGAGTTAGGAGGTCCATAGGGTAGAGAAAGTATTAGAGGAGAAGACTGTATACCAGGCTGTGGATGATAGTTTGAGGTACTACTACCACCACCTTCAGGTGGTCCACCCCATCCTCAGGGAGTTGGTAGTCATAGACGAGCTCAGCTTCATGCAGGAGAGGCCTATTACCACGATTATACATAGATTATTCGAGGTATGATATGTGTCTAATCCACCCTAGATGTAGTTATTATAGACACATGTGCCATTAACTCTTTCATTACAACAACTCTTTTTCAGATCTCAAAAAGTCTAGTGGATCCATTATCTTGATCCTTATTATTAAATACTTCTACACGAGAGGGTTTTATGAGTACACACTGGTTCCAGTAGTGTGAGCTTCCTCTAGGAGGTGAGATCGTTGGTTGGGATCTCCTTGTATCAGCGTCGAATCCTTATGACATCATCCTGGGTAAGGATTTGTTATTAACGTTCCATGCATAGATCATCTGTTTTATCCATAATGTGTTGTGTGTTCGTGAGGTTGGTACCAGGTTTTCATCCACCAGTGATAAGAGACCTATTGAATCATAGAGTGGGATTTCTCAGATTAGGGTGAAACCGATAACTCATTAGGTTTCTAGCCTCACCCTCGGTGTAGTGGATGATTGGAGTCTGAGCTATCATGTAGTGGTGGACTACTATGTGAATATATTCCCAAAGATTGTTCTGGGTCTACCTCCTCACAATGAGGTAGACTTTAACATTGACATGAACCCTAGGAATACACTGATATCTACACCAGCATATCATATGGATTCTGTGGAGCTTCGTGGGTTGAGGTTACATTTTGCAGACTTATAGAGGATGGGGTTTGTAAGGCCTAAGGTTTCTCCAAGGGAAGCCCCGATTTTTTTTTCTGAGAAGGCATATGGGATTTTGAGGCTTTACATAGACTATTGGTGCCCGAACCAGGTTTCTGTGAAGAATAAGTATCATATTTTGAGGATTAATGATCTCTTATATCAACTAAATGGAGCTCAATGGTTTTTAAAGGTAGCCCTCAGATTATGCTATCATCAGCTTTTAGAGCGAGATTAGGACGTACAAAAGACAAAATTCAGATCCTGGTTTGGACCGTACAATTTCATGGTGATGCCTTTTGGCCTGACCAACACCCTAGGAGTGTTCATGGGACTCAATAATAGGATCTTCCAGCCTTAACCTGATCGCTTCATAGTGGACTTCATTGTAAATATCTTGGTGTACTTTGTGTAGGAGGAGAATCACGCCACAAATCTGGTGATAGTACCTGATAAACATTGAGGGAACAAGGTTTATGGAAATCTCTCAATGTGATAGTTATGGATATTAGAAGTCCACATGTTGGGACATGTCATCTCAGAAATTAGTGTTGCAGTGTATCTAGCATTGATAAAGGGAGTTATTACTTGGGAGCCACCCAAGAGTGTGATCGATGTGTGGATTTTCATGGGGTTGGATGGGCACTACTTGATTTTTGTACCTGAATTTTCCAGAGTAGTAGCATGATTTTAATCTTTGAAAAATAAGGGAAAACCCTTCGTATGGAAGGAGAGATGCTAGAAGTGTTTCCAAGAGCTAAGGTGGAGACAGACGAGTGCCCCCATCTTGAGGCTACCAGAAGAGGGCGTTGGGTATGTAGTCTATTGTGATGCATCAGAGACCAGACTAGGGTGTGTCCTGATGCAAGAGAAAGTTTTGATCAGATAAGGCTCACAATAGTTGAGTCAATATGAGAAAAACTATATGACCACTGATTTGGAGTTATCAATGGTGGTCTTTGTAATGAATATATGGTGGCACAACAATATGGGTGAATGATTTACCGTCTACACAGATCACAAGTGTCTCAGTTATATTTTATCACAAAAGGACATAAACCTAAGACAACGGTGATGGTTATAGTTTCTATAGGACTATGAATATGAGATATTTTACACTGCTGGGAAGGGAAACGTAGTAGCAGACACACTCTATTGGAGGTCGGGTCTACAACGGTTGAGTGATGTGACGGAACCGCTAGCTGTGTTCCCGAAATCCTTCGAGGATAGTGATGGGGCAGCTTAACTCCAGTCTATTATTGTCACCCCCCACTTTTTCAGTGAGTTCGGGAGACATATCATGGGAACATTGATTGCGTGGCCTGTAATTCATAGATATAATCAATGTAGGCTACTTATGGGTTTTCGATAGGAGTGGATCACATCATCCATTTTAGAGGACGCACAATGGTTCCAATGACGTTTCCGGAAGATGTGATGAGGGAGTTCCATACATCCACTATGGTGGTACATCATGATGTGGAGAAGATTTACCAGGACCTCCGACATCAGTATCGATGGAAAGGGGTGAATAAAGTAGTTGTAGAGTTCGTTTCATGATGCCTCATGTTTTAGCAAGTAAAGGATAAGCATCATGTTCCATCAGGCTTACCACAACCACTATAGCTACTGTAATAGAAGTGGGATGGTATCTCCATGAAATTTGTGACTGGGTTTACAAGAACATCCATGTGCCATGAGTCTATTTGGGTGACCATTGATTGACTCACCGTGTTATAACATTTTATATCCATTCGACAGAAGGGATCAGTAGAAGTCTTGTGATACTTCTATGTCCAGAAGGTAACATGGATTCCTGGGATACCAATGAAAATTGTTTTAGATCGTGATGGTGATTTTACATCCTGGATATGGGAGGGAGTACATGAGGTGTTTGGCACTCAGATATCCTTGAGAAACACATTTCACCCTCAGAAATATGGTTAGATGAAGAAGACCGTACATACACTTGAGGACTTGCTTCATGCTTGGATTCTTGATTTTGGATGTAGTAGGGAGGACCATCTGTAACTAGTGGAGTTCATATACAACAAAAATTATCACTCCACCAATAACCTTTCACTATTTTTGTCCTTGTATGGGTGACCATGAAGATTGCCTCTATGCTAGAAAGACCCAGGGGAGTCGGCACATATGTTTCCAGAGTTTGAACAGGCTACCACTGAGAAGGTGGAGATCAACCGAGAGTGGATGAAGACTGCACATATAAGGAAAAATTCTTCTACCGACAAGAGACAATGAAACATTGAGTTTAGGGAGGGATACCATATCTTCGTATGGGTATCTCCTCGATGAGGATTTAAAAATTTGGCTAGGGAAACAAGACATTGATGAGGTTCATTATACCATTCTCGATTTTTAGTAGAGTTGGCGAGGGGGAGCACCACCTAGCTCTTCCCCCCAATGATGCACCTGGTTCATAATGTTTTCCATGTGTCGCAGATGAATAGATATGTGCATGATCCATCACATTACATTGACTAGGGAGAATTCGACATTGATGATGGGGTGAATTTTATATAGTTCTCGGTGGAGATAGAGGATCGACAGGAGTGAGTCCTTCGTGGACAGTCGATCTCTCTAGTGCAAGTTCGGTGGCCACACAAAAACCTGTAGGAGAGAAAATGTGATCAGAAGGTTCAGATTCATGATCAGTACCTGCATTTTTTTTCCTATCCATTATTGTGGCTTTTAGGGATGTAATGAACTATGGTGGGGAGAATGTAAAAACCTAGAGATTACATATTTTTTTAATTTTATGGAATTATTGGGAGACAGAAAAATTTGACTCCACATGATTCCGAGTCACGGAGAGCCTGAAATAATGTTTTGAAGTTTTTTAACATACATTCAGTAAACGTGCGAGAAGGTTTTTATAGCTTTTGAACCAGTGTTCAGATTGAAAATATGAGGGCATTGTTGAACTCCCAACATTGAAATTAACTTAGGAGATGCTTAACATTGACCCGTTATGTTTGGATGTAAAAAGTTAGTCTTCAGACATTTGAAAAAAATAATAAAATAACTATAAGTTTTTTTATTATTTTCTTCAATCGGTTAAGTGTTGGTTGGTGGGGCCACAGCATAACAGAAGCCGTTAAACGAAGATCAATAAATGACATGTTACTTTGTGTAATCTACATGCTCATTTGATTAATTGGTTCATTAATTAAGGTCCATTAATGAACGGAATTAATAAACCTATTATTAAGATTTTTTACTATTTATATAATATATCCATTGGCGGAACGATTTGGAAACAATGGGCAAAGCTATGAAGAAACACAGGATACATCACCCTCAAACGAATAATGGTTAACGAATGATATATGCGGAGGATTGGATATGGAGGAAGACAAACGACAACAAATGTCAATGAACGTGGAATTCCATCCTTCGTCCCCAATGGATTCCACCAAATCCAAGAAGGGGATTTAATTTATTCTACGTGAATAATGATTTTATCTGATCTTATTCTTAGAAACTTATATTGAATGTGGATCAACTGAAAATCCAATTTATCCACGATTCATGCTTTACTATGGGTGATTATTGCATGATTCATTTTTTTTATAATCTTAAATATTGTGATTAATGATTCTTTCCCAATGATAATACACTAACAAGGAGGGTGTGGCCCAATCCGAACAAGGATCGTACCGCCCCCCACAACTACCACCCCCACTGTTCTTGATTTTTTTCATTCTTTTTCTATGACCTGACAATTTGGCGCCAAGAAGAATCTATGGGATTTTCATTGAAGGCAGCAAACTGGGAGGCCTGTAGGCAAAGAGAGGAAGGAAAATGGACCATCAGAGCATCTCTAGTAGCCCACGGAAGGAGCCGCTGGTGACTTGCGGTGGTGGCTATCCCATTACGACCTTGTGGAAATGTGGAACCAATCGGCTTCAGGGGAAGACGACCGAAATAGGTGTAGAATGCAAATCCAACACACCGCCTGAGGAATGGAGCAGCCCTCTCAGGCGGTTCGTTTTGATGCGCAATGGATGGCTCGTGACAGCTATTTTGAGAGAGAGGGTGGCACCCTGCCGGCACCACCAACTATGGAAACAGAATGCCTCATGTCCATTCTAGCTCAACCGGCCCACACCATGCGATTCGGGTACTCTAGTTGGGCTAGACTCCTATCGAACCCAACCGGACCCATTTCACTAAAACTGACATAACTCAGTATCCTAGAAACTGATTGACGCACCATATGTGGTGTGAGGACCCATGTATTGAGGATGTGCATTTGAGATAATCCATATGAGTTTTAAAGAAATACAGAGTAAGGTAGGGTTGGATAAGACTAAAATCCAATCAGGCCATATTTACCTTTTTCCATTTATCATACAGACATGGCATCCATCTGTCGCATTGAACGCTTATGATATGCCAGACCTTTGGGTTATAGTTTCATGAGACATTGTGGAAATTGAGGTACAAATGATATTTTTTGGAGCATAATCTACCAAAATCACGCGTACTAAGTGTGGGAATCTTATGGCTGACTGTCATATAAAGAACGACCCTCTATGGATCAGCATGAGAGAGACCCTCTGTGGATCGAATGTAGTGTGAGCCTATGTGGATCGGTAGTGGATGGATCCAGCATGTATCAGCATGAGAGTTTCCCTACTTGGATTAGCAGCAGGGTGACCCTCTGTGGATCAGCAGAAGTGTGACCCTCCATGGATCCACAGTAGCGTGACCCGATATCGGCCAACCGTAGAGTGACTCTATGAGGATCAGTGGCATAGTGGCATTTTTTGATAAGTAGTAGAGCAACCCTTCTCAGATCAGTAGACGATCCAACCAATAGAATAAAATTATCTAGCATAAGAATAATCATGTTTATTTCAGTTCCCTATATTTAATACCTTGTGTGATATTTCTGTTACTCTATTCTTTTTTATTGAGATCATGTTTTTTGGTTTTTTCTTTTTTGAATTCCGGGATACCTTTGGGGGTATCCATCTCCCTATAAAGTATTTTTATCCTCACCCATCCACAGAATTTTCAAACACATTTTTGTTTCTTGTGTAGAAAATGGAAAACATGGCTAAGACTTCGGAAGACGGGGATAGATGGTGCTCCGAGGTGATTAATTGAAGTGGTAAGTGGAAGTGATGACATATGATGAGCTATAACTACCCTTCAGGTATGATCATTGATGGATGTCCTTTTGGAGCATGTTTTCCCCATTTTGTTGTACTTTATTTTCAGTTGGGCTTATGTACTAGCCCCTTTTACTTCTACTACCCACCCTTACTCTCAGCGGTGGTTTTTAGTAGTGGTTGTACTTTTCCCTTTCAAATGTTTTCTTCTTGTGTGCAGTGTTCCTGGTCTATGTCTACACAGTTTAAAGGCAATTAATTCCCTTTTTGTGGTTTTTCCTTTCTGGTGCTAGTCACCAGCCTCTGTCCTATGGAAAGCGGGCTTGAGATAGTCACGACACAAGCCCTGGGGTACAGTTCATGACATTGGGGATAAAATTAATAATCATGTTCATCATTTGAGAAAAAACACAATAAATTTGTATAACAATGATAACCATATAAAGTTGGTAATGATAGTTATAGGACCACAATAACTTTTCAGGGACCACAAGAATTATTTTGTTGAGTTTTTAATGAACCATGTAGTTATGGGTTCTAAAATTTTGGGGAAATTTTAATGTTCAAGCATATAGTAGGTGTTGTTTTGAGAATTGAGATTAAGATCTGAATTTTTAGTGTTGGAACATCTCTAGGAGAATTTTTTCAATGTGATCGGTGGCTTGAATGTTATTTTGTGTATTCATGTGATTATTTGGGAAGGATTTGGGTTGCCTTACTATTATTTTTGTGTTGTAGATGAACATAATTCATTAATGAGTGAAAAAATGGTGTTCTAGTGGGCTGATTGAGGATCCCACAATGAATTGGGGAAACCATAGAATGAAGGATGAGAGATTAAAATTACAAGTCATAACAATTGGGTTTCATAAAGTATTGTATTTTGTGTGGAGGTTTCTAATAAGGATAAACCTTATGTTTATGTTTTATGATTTGGATAAGGTATCATACTACTGCAGAATTTATTACTCATTAAAAACATTATGTTTCACTTAAGAAATACTTATGCATTACCTTAGTGATATTTTCAATGGAAGGTAATGATGTGGAGTCAGTGTATGGAGCCACACCATGGTGGGGAGACTGTGGGTGTCATACCATGCCTTAGTGATCAAGGTTCTATATGGTTTTCCCTATCAAAAATTGTGAGGGAGAAATTCACATTTGGAAGGACATGGAATGGAAGAAATAGGGATGAAATTTTCTATATTCTATAGATCTAGACCATGTAGTGTTGACGATGTGTGAGATTCCACATCATGTAAGGTGGAGGACAAGGTATGTAATCTATGGATTTAAATTTTAGAATTTTTATGGGCAGTGGTAATCACACTATGACCCAAGGGGGAATTCATTATAGTGTGTTTCATAGAGGGAACCACACTATGGGGGTTAGGGTCCATTCAATGGGGAATCATTTTATAGTTTGTTTTAATTATATATAGAATCACCTTTTTATTTTCCACCGCACTGCATCTTTTAGGTTGAGTAGCCATGTGGGGAAATATTATATTATACAAAAGTTCCCTTCTATATCTACTCCTCATTCCAACATGATGAGGGGTGTTTATAAGGCATTATGTTAGGATTTAAGATAGATATTTAAATAATTTTGTCTTTGTTTTTGGTATCCCTTGTGTTACCAATGATGTTGGATTATTTGAGCTATGGTTGAAACTAATTTCACTAGAGTAAGGTAGAATCCGGATGATATGTCTAGTATTTTTTATGAGATAGATAGAGGATTTCATTAGATGTTGATAACACATATTTTCTATTCATTACATTTTAATTTAAGTCTCATGAGTAAATTTTGAAGGGTTTTTGTAGCAATGACATAGAATTGGTTATCGATTATCCCTAAAATGATGGTTATCTTGTTCTTAGGTGAACCACAAACATGTTGTAGTATATAGTAATTCCAATACTCATGGTTTCTACTTAGTGGATCCTCTCAGTTTGTTTTTGACTTTTATACCTCTTTGGTGTAGAATAAATTTTTAATTGTAAATTTTTATAAATAAATATTGGATGTTGTGGCTTGAGATAGGTGCTTGGGTGATGGAACAAGTTTGGATAAGGATTGAAAAATCATGTACGCGGGTGTATAGGAAATCCTAAGGATGGTAATTTTTTTGTGATATGTGGTCCCTGAATATTTCCCAAATTTTATATATTATTTTTTTCCTTGAAAATTTAATTAATTGAAGTGGGGGGGGGGTGTGGAAATTTAGGGTATTTAAATTTTGAAATTTTCACTTACCATTGATCTTTCCCCACATTTAGTAGAGACCCCTCTATCTCACTATCCCAATATTACTGATGATATGAAGTAGTAAGAGTAGTAAGTAAAGAAAAAATTATATTTTATCGGTTTATGAAAATGGGTTAATCCCCAAATAATGAGTATTAATTCACCTATGAGCCTAAAACACTAAAAATTCTACTGTAGTGACAATTTTGGAGTAGCTGTAGTGACCCTCTTAGTTTAGAACCTTAATGAATGTAAAGATAACGAATTTAAATCACCTGGGGAATGCAAATATCACCTATGTACTATTGTCTTCCACCTCAACAAAATTAAAATAATGTCAATAAAATGTTGGTGTATTAATTTTCTCCACTATATTCCACTTCAATAACATTACAAAATATTTTAGTGAGAAGGATCTTGGAACACCCTATTCTATATGTCAGAAATTCTAGTGTGAGCGTATAATTATTCTTTATTAGAAGTCAATATCTAGAAGGTCCCTTATTCTATATATTATTCTATCAACTCACACATGCACCAATAACCCTTTCTCTATTTCTTTATATCCAATTTTTAAATTTTCATGAAATATTCACTTGAAATATTATTCAATATTTTAAATATAAAAACCTTATAATAATCATTTTCATGAGTTATTTATTATATAATTACTCCTATTTTTCTATTAAATATTTCACTATTATTTTTATCCATAAAAATTCACAGCATCCTTTTGACTGATTAATCAAATATATGATCTGATTAATAATTTATAATTGATACATGTGTGTTGCATGTTTTTTTGATTTGTGAAGAGATTTTCAACTCCATGATATATTCGTATTCATTTTATAGTAAAATCACAATATAATCATCATTCATTTTTTACATTATTTTCCCCTTGTGAAGTTGAATGTTTTATTAATCATATTTTATTTTTAATAAAATACCTTAATCTACATTGGTCAATTCTTTACTAAAAAACAGTAATGTAATGAACCCCAAATATTTTTCTTGTACCTCTAGATTGAATAATTTTGTAAAGTAAATGATCCTTATGAGGCTCAACCAATCTTAAATGTCCCCAGGTCTGCAATAATAAGTTATGGAAAATAACTATATTGATTTCTGAAATCAACCATATCAAGTACCATTAACCCATCGAAGTTTTATTTTATCTATAAAAACCCACATTTACCCTTATAATGAACTCTTATGAAGATGGAAAATCCTTACAAACATTAGACGAGACTTATGTGGTTGATAAATGAACAATACTAAAATTACGAACTAAATTTGTAATGTCACCATCATCTGTATGAAGATTTACATTACCCTTAAATAAGCTTTATACACATAGGGTGTCTTCAATAACATTATAGTAAAATGAAATTTAAGAAAACTAGTTAAACTCCATGATCTTTTGATCAACCTTATAAAATATAGGAAATGAATTACAATTTGATCGTATCCAAAATTCACAAATATATACAACCTTAAATTCAAAATTATAACTCCAAAATCAATCCACCACACCACTATAATTATAATTATGTTTTCTTATTAACCATATGAGTTATTATAAAACATCATTCATCAAAAGTTTCAATAATCATAATTTCTTAAGATCCCATAATTCTTTTTACAATCTCACCCTTAGTGTTATTTTAAAAATCTAAAATATTTTATGCACTCTTTTAACCTAAAAAAACATAATATGTAACTATATCTAGTAAGGAACTCAATTTTAGCCTATTTTCATTATATAAGATATCAACAATTCACAAAAAATAAACTCTAATTCCAGCCGATATAATTACAGTGTGAGAGACATGATTTAAATGCAAATATTCACATGAAAAAATTATTGTTCTTTATTTATCTAAGCATTACTTCCCAAAATGTGTTCCCTTGAAAATGAATTTAAATACTCTCCCCTCTTCAAATAATTTTCATGGGACTGCTTCCACATTGTAAATTGGGAATAACACTTCTAGACCACTACATAATCTGAAAACATGTTTGTCTTATCCTTAGTAGTGAAACATGAACTCTCATCCCCCTTTTTCAATGAAACAAAAGATCACTTTGACCAATGTTCACAAAAGAAAGTGATAAATTAAAAATTTTAATTAAAGACAAGTACCAAACCATTCTATATGTAGATAATTCTCATAGTGGACTGGGGATCACTTTTTTAACAATCGTAGTTGGTGGGATTTGGCTAGACACCAAGATCCAACTAATTCTTTTCACAATATTCTTTATATAGTGACTTTATCCTAATATACATAATTTTATTTTTTTTGTGGACACATAATAAAACATAAATAACCCCTATAAAAATTTATCTTTAATATAATGGAATATAATTTCAATGTGTTTTGTTCTCAAATGAGGATTGGGTTTTATAATTTGATCGATAGAAATCAAGTTATCACACATGATAGAAATAAGATAGTTAAGCTTAGCTCTAGTATCCTCAATATTTTGATTCATCATTAGTAATTTAATACCTTTTTGTGTGGAAACAATGTATTAAAACATTATTATTTGAAAGGAATAACAATATTTATTCATACATTGATAAGAAATTTAAAAAATTTCATGATAAAAATCTACACTATATTTTGACTTGTTTTCATTAAAAGAACATGTATAATGTGCATTTATATAACCGAGTAACACATGCTTGGTTTTTTTCCATTAAGAAACCAAAATTCCATTGTATTATGGATATAATGATTTATCATTTTCATGAACAGTATATAAAATATATTCAGAAACATTTAGAACAATATAGATTGACATGTGGACAGCAATATATCTGGTCATATAACTATTAGATATGGTAGAATCACAAATAATTTTTCTATATTTTAGAACATCAACCGTCGTTCCACTCTAATCTTGTGAAAATTTCATCTAGGTAGGCACAAAATTTTAAATATGCATAGACCATTCAATTGTATATCACTTGAGAAAAAATTTAGAATATTTTAATTGAGAAATAAATTTATTAGACATTTTTTTAATTATAATTCAAGGGAGAATGTTATATCCCCAATCATATATTTTTCAAATTTATACATTATATAATATGTATATAGGTTACACTGTGAAATATCTGAGTGTGTATAAAAAATTTCATCCAAATTTTTTTGTAAAAACACCCTTTGATATTTTTTCTCGTTGATGTATATATTGTGATAAACCCAACCTCATTAAAATCCAATATTCATAAAATGTTGTTTAAGATGAAATTACCATGCTTATGGTACTTTCTTAATACCATAATTTTTTAATAGACATACGTTGTACACATATTAATCCATAATAAAACCAACTAGTTTCTCAATATATACTTCTTCTTATTAGAATATAATTATGAATGCAAGTTTAACATCCATTTGATACACCTTTAAAACCATTTTTACCAAAATATGAAAAAAATCATTGTTTAAAATCGAAAAATAGGTGAAAATGTCCCATCTAAACGAATTACTATGATTTGGGAATACCCTTTACACACCAATTGTGATTTTTTCATGTAAATTTTCCATCTTTATTGAGTTTCTTTGAGAATATCCACTTTATGATAATGACATTATTTTCTTTTCATGGTATAATAATTTCCTATATACTATTATTTTCTATTTTTTAAGTTATTTAAATATATCTTTGATCCATTTATTATCTTTAGAAAAAATTTCGTAACATTTATGCTCTACTTTACAGATTTGCCACCCTTCAAATTTGAACTAGAACAGTTTATTATACAACTATACTGTTATCTGTATTTTCGTTTCTTCAACTTATTTTCTATGCCAAGACTAATCTTGAAATATTTTTCCTATTATTAGTGTCATATTCCATGTTTTCTATAGCCTCATAATCACACCTTGATCAAATTATATAGAATATATTTCTTCTTCATTTACCTCAATGTTCTACTATGAATCATTATCAGTAGCTTACAAAAACTTATCTTTTTCTTCAACATTTACATATTAACATTCATGGTTTTCTCCAATCCTTTTTATTGACATTTTTATTTATTTAATTTTTTATGTTTTAAAAGGGAGATTCCATCATCACTTTAATATAATTCCCTATATCATTTACAATCCATAAATATGGGTTTGACAGTAATGATATCACACTTTTATACTCCCATGATCATTTTGATTTATATTTTTAGAGATTTAGGAAAACAATTAACAGATAAAGAAAACAATTCCATAAATAGTTTATTTTTTCCAATAAAATGCTTAATTTTATACCCAATTTTCATTCAAGACACTTTTTTTCTTTTAATATGATCTTAATATAGAATATTTTACAATATGGTAATTAATTATCATATTTATATCCTATGAAATAATGTTATAGTGTGGGGTTTGAAATAAAATATTAGGATGTTATATAAAAATATATTAATACCATTATGCCACAAAAAACATGAAAACCTATGATAAGTTTTACCTTATTTCCAGTAAATCCTTTGAACACAACTACTAAATTTCTATATATAAAAATTTAATTTTTATCAAATAATTTTTTTGAAACCACTATTAATAACAGAGAATACATGAATCCGCCTTGAGGTATGTGGGAACTCTTGAAACCATTTATTTCAAAAAAAACTTTTACATTTAAAAATTTATAAACTTTTCTTAGCTCAGGAAATGAAATGATTTCAATAAAAACCATTTTTTTAATAAAAAATATAGAAATCAGGAAGTATCATATTCATAAACTAAATTAATTCATGTTCATCCTATTTCAAAATAATAGATTACCATTTAATTCCATTGGATTAAACAAAACATTTACCTCCCATGTTTTATCCTTTAAATATTATATCATTACCCAATGTATTTGAGAGAGAGGTATGGATCTCCAATTTTAATTATCTGAATAAAATCACACCCTTCATCAATTATAATTCACAAGTACCATATAATGAATAACATATCATTAATATTTCACTTTCTCAATAGAAACCATCGAAAAAATCATTTCTATTTATAAGCAATATAGTTTCCACTTCCAAAATCATAAAGATAAATGTCAATTTTCATTGAAAACTATTTAAAAAGAAAAATTCCTAGAGGTAAAAGAAAAATATATACATCAAAAACCCATATAAAATTTTCATGTAATATTGAATATAAATAACTTATATGATGGTGTTAAATGTTTTTCAAGCCATATAAGTTAATTTTTATTCACTTTTATAAGAAGTGGAAATAACCCAATAAAAACATTGAAAAGATTTTTAAATTTTTTATGGAAAGTAAAATATTATAAAATAATGAACATTATAAACATTTTATAAATAAATAATAACAGGATTGTATCATTTATATTAATATAAACACAGAGTAAAAAGAGTTGGAAGGAATACCTTGAAATAAGTTTTATAAAGAAAGTCCCTTACCTCAAATCCTGACTCATTTCATTCATATATATACAATACCAAGAAATCAAATAATATTAATTATATACTTTATTAAGATATTTTTTAATATTAATTCCATTGGCCTTATTAAAATTATTATATTTGTTACCCTATTTTCTTTAGTTATTAATATGGTTTAGTTCATGTAAATGTTTTGAGGACATTCTGTTTATTACCTCAAAAAAAATATTTGCATTAATCATAGTCAAAGGTGTTGTTGTTAATTTTCTAAAGAATCATAAAATTTTATAGTTATCATATATTATTCATTATATACACTTTTAAAATCAACAATTTAATGTGGTCATGGAAGAAATAATATTGATTCATAGAGATGATAGTATGTACATATATATTAATGTTGTTTTTATTTTTCTAATTGGTGGAAAAGAAATAAAGTAGAAAATATTTTAAATTTAGGAAATATTAACAATTTTATAAATTTAATATTCATTAATTAATTCTATAATTATGACAATCCTTTTAATTAGGAAATTAAAAATGAATCGTATTTCCTCATAATTGTGGTCGTCCCCAAGTACACACGAGCGTCATTATCATTTTCCATCACATGGTAGGGTAAGAAGGTAAATATTTTCTTCAAATAATTATAATTAAGTTCTAAATATAATATATATTCATTTTTTCATCATTTTCACTATCTATATAATATGGTGATGAAAAAAAATCACATCATTTATTGATTTGGGAGTCCACTCATAAGCACAAGTGATGTTCTCATTTACCATATGATGAAAAAGGATATGAATAAGTGGTGTACCATAATTATAATAAAATTTTTCAATATGAAATATATTTATAATTTATTTCTTTCATGGTTAAATAATATTTTAGTGAATTATAATTAGAAATAAACACAAAATGATCGGTTAAAAATTATTCATCTTCTTTGTAAAAAAACCCTTATCTTACAGCCTAATAATTTTTAGGTTGGACTTTTTTTGATACCAAGACGTCTTGGATGTAAACATAAGAGTTTAGAAGGTATAATTTCTGGGATACATGGATATATAATTTTTAATTTATGTGAATAATTGAAGATACAAGGTTCCCTTTTACATGTGAGGGGTTGGGAACAGTTATAAATAATTAAAATGTTTAAATATATTATATTTTGCACTGAATGTAAAGTAAAAAATGGAAATATATAAATTATATGATGGTTATTAGTCAAAATACACTAATAATAATTTTTAAACAAGTTTTTATGATACATTAAACTTTACTCTTAATTTTTACCCTCTAATTAACTCTTTAACCATTTAAATGGTGAGAAATTTTTATAAAATTTACATTTAATGATGAGCATTAAATAATTGAACTTATTAAAAAATATTAACCTCATTATACTATATATTAAATATATCTTATCATATTCACGTTCCCTGAGTGGTAAAAATTAATTTTATTATAAATATAATAACCACAATGAAAACAGTTTTTAGAAAAATTCCCTTTTTAATCATACAACCATTTATTCCAAAATCAAGTATAATTTTTATCATTATAAAATTAATTGGATTAGTTTTATTAAAATAAAAACAAAATTAACTTTAAAACAAATAAAAAATATCATTTGACATTTTAAATACTCCAAATGATATAGATGTTTTAATAAAAAATTAAATTTTTTACAATTCACCCAAAAATCATTCTATTAAGAAAAATCCCAAAAAAATACAACTTTGAAAATATTATTATGAGGAATAAAAATTGAATTATATATTTTTAAAATCAATATTCAAAAATAATAAAATTTAACTTTTAAATAAAACCATGTAATACATCGGAAAAATTTATTGAATAAAACTATTCTTTTATTCAAAAATATTATCTATAATACTATAATGAATATAGATTAATTAAATGAATACCTATAAATGATAATATTTATTTATTTATAGTATTACTTATTTTTTCACATTCTTCCGGTGTTTGAGAAATTGTATCCCCACACTTTTATTTGTTACTTGAATAAGTGATTCTATTATTTCCTCATTGCTTAATCTATTTCCCATATTACCTTTCTTATCATGATATTATTACATAAAACATCAACCAGGTGAATAAATAAATTTCATATAAAAACTTTCTAAAATAATAAATTAGAACCATGTTTTATTCTTAATGTATATCCTCCTCAAACTCTATTACTTATGATCTCAAAACATTGGATTCATCTGGTAAATACATCATTAGCAAAGAACATATAACATAGCAGTTACTGACGATAAAATTTAATGTAATGCTTACAAATATATAAGAAAATCCCTCCTTTTCCATAATTTTATATGGTTTAAAAAATCACATAATTATAATTCCCTTTTTTCCAAAACATATAACACTTTTTAAAAGAGTTACATTAACCAAAAATTGTTATACTACCTCGAATGAGATATCATTCCTCATATTTGCTGCATAAATTTTTGGTATACTCTAAGATTCCATAATATGGTGCTAAATCATATTTATCTTCCAAACTAACTCTTTTACAAACTATGGTGCCCAAAAACCATTCACTAACTTCATCCCAACATGGTATATTTTTTCACTGCTTTCTATATAATGTCTCAAAAGTTTCCATCAATACATTGGTATGAAATATTTTATTATACGAAAATTCAACTAATGAAATTTTTTTATTACAAATTACCTGATAATATACTGATTATTCAAAAATAATATCTTCCAAAGTCCTAATATTTCTCTTCAACAATTCTCTATATTGAGGATGAAATTATGTACATAAATATAATTAAGTACCCAATGACTTTTAATGTCATTTCAAAAAACAATTAGGTAAATCTAGGATCACAATAAAATACAATAGAGATAAATAATTCATGTAATTAGAATATTTAATAAATATAAAGTATATAATATTTATATAATGACATAAAATCATAATATGAAGAGAATTCCCAAATCTGTTCTAATGATATACAATAACCCAACTTCCAATATTACGTCAAGATGATTTTGTAATCCCTCTACACAATCCGTGGATATATTCTACTATTTCCATTCAGTCATTCGAAAAGGTTGAATTATCCCCTTAATAAGTTTTTACTTGTCTTTAACCAACTGAAAAGACAACATTTTCATAGTAATATCAGTATTATCATTCATCATTCAACCCCACAAATAAGGTAACACAAATTTTATAATAATACAATGTTTATGATGAATAAAACACACTAATTTCATTTAAATTAAATTAAATTTAATAGTAAAACTAATAATTTTTAACTTAATATTTACCCTTATTCATAAAAAGGTGTTCTACATAAAGGTTAGTTCCTTATACCCTTTTGTGTGGTCATTTTTTGTAGTTACATTAGGGTAACTTATCATTTTATTATGTTTTTTAAGGTTAGGATAGATTTTTAATAGGTTTCATACGGTTAAACCTCTAGGCATAAAGGTAAACCTAATTTAAATGGCTTTTATAAGGGTACAATAAACTTTGTGTGTATAGGTAAGTGGAAATTTTCTATAGTTGTGTAAAGGTAAGAACATTTTTCTAGGGACTATGTAAGGGTAAATTATTCCCCATGTAAGGGTAAACAAGGGCTCCTATTAGGGAACTGGATTACATCAATGTATTTTCATAAATATACTAGCTTGCATATGGGTCATCTCTTAGGCTATATAAGGGTGAACTGAGTTTTTCAAAGTATGTGTAAGGGTAAAGATGATTTATGTATAGTTAATCCAAATATGCATTATAGGATATCTTCAAAATGCTTAGTAGTCCACTTTAATTTTTATGTAATGGTAACTTAGAATCCTTACATTACATATTTCACCTATATTAGGATAAATCCATGTTACCCTTATATAGCTTTGTTTTGAAAAGAAATCACGACTTTCCATTTTAATTCTCTAGAAAATCTTAACAACACAATTACGCCATTTTAAAGGATGAATATCATAAGAATTTAATTATTTT
Organism: Viscum album; assembly: GCA_963277665.1. NCBI lineage: Eukaryota > Viridiplantae > Streptophyta > Magnoliopsida > Santalales > Viscaceae > Viscum > Viscum album. The sequence continues at coordinate 1,685,172,206 of OY728147.1, read as the reverse complement.
AGTTTTTTTATCTTTTTGACTCCATTATGAGTGTTTTTAAAATAATTTCATTTAGGATATGATTTAAATGTATAATTATTTGATGAATTTAATTTTGAGGATTTAATGTTGTGAACCCCATCACCTATTGGTTTTTATAAAATTACCCAAGCCTTGTTACCCATCAATTTTTATACTATTGAGAATGTTTTCAGGTATGTTGTGGTTTCTTATTCTTCATTGTTGAAAAAATAGTGAATAGTTTTATAGGTTAATCTTCCTTATATGATGTGCATGTAACTTCCCTTGTTGATATAGTTGGGTGTTGTTTCCAGATATTATTCATGTTGTTAAGTTATGTGCTTCTGTATAGTGGTTAAAGACTATGAATTACCCTATGTTATTTATTTTTACCATTTCATGAGCTCCAATGATGATTTGGAAAATTATCCATGAGGGAGAGAATTTATTATCAATATGTTTTTGGGAAATATTTCTAGTTGGTTTTTTATATTCAATAATTATGATTATGAGAGGGTGTCTTTCTAAAATTATATCCAATCTGATTTATTTTTTAAAATATATTTTGTTTAAAAAGGGTTTTATATAATTTTTATGTATGATAAAAATCCTAAATAATGGATTTGCTTGTAAAATGGATTTTCAAAGCATGGGAGTGATGATTCGTCCATTTTCAAAATAATGTTAATAAATTGATTTTATTTTAAAATTGGACATTCAATGTATGGGAATGATAATACTTAACTTGTGAATATGTTTTATAAATCGTTAGTATGATTTATTCATTTTTTTGAGAACATAGAATAAGGTTACATTCTGGAACCTTAGACATGGACATAATAAAACATAGCGTGTTTCAAACCACTATGGATTTTCAATAGGTTCAAATGGGGATGAGGAAAAAAATTGGGTATCATGATACTGAAAGACTTGTGACAGGACATGGAATCATTAGGATCCCCTCACTAACTTAGTGTTCATTGTTATCCTAGTAATTTATTACCATATGGTATAACCAAATATTTTTTTCACATGATGTCTTTTATTTTTAGGATTTTTTAATATACTCACATGTTTGTCTTATGATTTTTGGTCAATGGAGACCCTATTTAGATTGAATTATTCAGATTACCTTTGTGTATCATGGTTTATTGTATTACAATGTCATATTTTTGGATATGGTTTTTAAATATTTCCCTTATCTTTTCAATCATGTTTATATTCATATTGTTGTCAGTTTAAATATGGAATATATTGAAAAGAAACCAATGGATGATCTATTAAATGGTTTTCATATAGATATAAATTTTTAATTTTGTTATTTTTCAATGATATAACTAATGTTTTCATTGTTATAGATAATTTATAAATTAATTTGTAGAATACTATCGAGATTTAGTAGTCACACCCTAATTTTTATTTTGGGAATTTGTAGCCTTGGTTTTGTAGGTTACAAGTAAATATAAGGGTCATTACATGGCATAGAGGATTCTCTTGGTTGTTATCATCTTTAATGTGATTACATACAGTGGTAACAGATCATCACATAGAGATTCTTCTTTTCTCATGATTAGTTTTTCTTTCAGGTTCATCCCATTTTGGACTTTCTATGTATGTATAAGGGATTTGTACATGAATTATGTATTATAATCACGTTATTTTTTTGTATTCTTGTGAATTGTTTGTTCATTTGGTTGATCACCCCCTTATGTTGGGCCATCATAGTTTATGTGTTAGTTTGGCCCATGATGGTTCATTAAAATATGATATCAGAGACACTACATAGCTGGAAGTCAGATCACACAACATACTTTAGGTTCATGGACTTTGGTGGACTTGAGGTTGGACTTTTGGTGATGAATGTGTACAAGGTGAGTAGGTTCTTTGTCACCAACATTCATAATGTCACTTATTTTACCATGATATGTGAGGATTTATATTCTGTTTGATATTTCTAATAGCTATGGTTTAGTTTGGTGATTTATGATCCTCATTGGCATGTTTTGGATTCCTTGTAGTATATCTTGGAATTGTTGTGTAAACAAAAATAGGATCCATGTTGTGAAGTCAATTAGAAGGGTTTGAAAAACAATTCAGTGTCTTGAGACTTAGCTTAAAAATCATTAAATGGTTGTGACAGTCATAACACATAGTTTTCTACAACATATCTATGTATATCACAACTCTTTATCCATTTACTATTGTAATCTATACTCATGATTCATGGATTGTATGAGTGATTCTCATTTATAAGAAAATAATCAAGATGAATTTTGGTATATGTTGATATTAGTAATATATTTTACTAATAGTTAAGAAAAACAGATGTTTTGAAGTGATTGAACAACCGATATATAGTTTTAAAATGATTCTCATAAAATTTATGGAAGTTTGAAATTTCAAGATTTATTTATTCCCTGTGAAGTTATTCTTAGTTTCTAGATCACTATTTTTTGGGGAAATGGTTGATTATTATTTAAAACACATAAAATATTTTGGTTTTAAAACCAATTAAATATTTTTCATGAAAACATTTCATAACATTGATGAATGTGAAAAATAATCATTAAATGTTTTTGAATGAAATGGTTGATTAACATGATGTTGTAAAATGTGGGTTTTTGGTTTTATGAAAAACATGTGGTTGTTTCCAACATTTAAATTCTAGTAATAAAAGGTTTTTAAAAGTGGAATGTTAATTTAATATAAGATTATAGAGTTTATGGAAAACAAGTTTTACAACTTGAATGGTAGTTTTTATATAAATAACATAAAAAATTGATAAAGTGGTTTTGAAAAAAAATATGAACAATTTTTAATTATTTCCCTTAAAAATGGTTCAAGATTTCACCTTTTAATTGTAGAATTGTCAAATGTTTCAATTATTTATCTTTTATATGGTTATAAAATATGGTTACTATGAAACTTATTATTTTTAAAACTTATTTTCAAATGTTGTTTGGATGTTTTCAAATTTAATAGATTTTGAAAATATTTTCTACTCCATCAGTATATTTTTTTTGAAACCCCTCTGAAAGTGTTTAGTTTCTTTTATGATTTTTGTATTTCTCTTTGACCTCTTTTTTGAGTAGTGGTTACCTGATGTGATATAAATACCATGAAAATATAAATACCACCTCTTATGTGGTTTGAGTGAGTCTTATGAGGATCTATTTAGTTGGAGTGTGATTATTTCCCTAAGAGTTTTCTCATGTATTTAGTTGCAATGAATATGGGTTTTATGAATTTTTTCTTTTAATATTTATGTATATATATATATTTTTGTTTATATCCTCATAGTCGGTGTGATTTTTGAGAGTCTTAGGATCAAAAAAATAATATATTAAAAATACTAATATATTTTAATTCATGTTAAAGAATTGTTATGGTGTTTTGGGTTATCATATTGTTCTATTTGTAGGATGAAAAATCTATGACCATTGTAAAATATGAGATGTAGGGTTTACCCTAGCTGAAACCTAAGGTTTTGAGGCATCATATTTTCAATTATGGTTTCTGTTGGTGGTGTGTTTATTTAAAAATAAATAGAAAAATTAATTTATTTTATTTTTAATGGAATAACCTATTTCACTCTATAAATATGTTTTTATGACATTTTGAAAGGATTAGCTACATAACTATTGGATAATTGAGATAATCATTAGACATTCTTCATTACCATATAGGGATCAAATGATGAACAATGATCATATCGAGGTTGATGAAGAGGCAAATAATGCATTGGATCAGCATCATTTCTAGTGAACACATTTTTCACTAACGTTTGATGATTTTGATTTAAGAGTTATTATTGGGAGATTCTTCCCTCTTTGTTACTTTGTTCAAGCATGTATTTTCTTTTCATTAATTCCAACTAGAAATCACCTGATCCTGATATGTAAATTAAAATTTAAAACAAATTTGATCTTAATATTACTTGATCTCACCCTTAATATTATATTTATATGGTCTTTGGCCTATAATTATTTTCCAATGATCACTTCACCTTTGTGTTTTTTTTCAATTAACCCCGATATTCTTTGAATTCTTTTCCATTGGCCCATGTGATTATGGATTTAATTTTTATTCATGATATGAGTGTAATTAAACCCTTAGATACATGAAAATGATGAAAATAATAGAAGACTTTGTGATCTTGGTATGGATCATGTTGGTTTCATGGTTTTAGTTACCAAATTCATGTTTCAGAAACCCAACCAATGATGGTTTTCATGACAGGATCCCAATGATCACTAAAATTCTAATTTTCAACCATCATAGGTTGAGAATTGACTGAAATAGGAATTTTCCTTCAATCTTGGGTAGTAAAACGATGAGATTTGTGGTGAAAGAAGTATATATGGAGTCCAGTGGAAGAATCTGGACTTTTTTATTCAAAAATGGGACTACACTCTGTGTAGTGTAAGAGACCACACATCGTGTTATTTTGAATTCATGGTGTAAATGGTTTAAATCCAAGTTTATATTCACACACCTTATGGATGGGACCACGCACCAAGTGACCATAGTAGGCTGGAAAGGCCATGTGACAACAATTCCCACATAATAACTTTTGTGGGGAGACTTTTCATGTACTTATGTATTATGCGGCCATGCCTAGTGGTACACAAGCATAAACTGGTACCCCGAGAATGGATAGGTACATGGTCAGGTATGAAGTACAAGAACATGGATAAAAATGCATGGGTAGATCCTAGGTGAATGAGACACACTATGTGATACCTTAACATTTTTTTAGGTTAATTCGGATTTCCAATCCATGTATAGAAGAGAACACGACTAGATAATGAGGTATGGTTAGATTACATGTTTACGCCATACACACCATATACTACCTCCCTAAAATCTCCCTCTCTTATATATTTCTTAATTTCAAGGATTCCTGCTTATGATTATCCCATAATAAATTTTTTTCATATTTTACCAGATAATATCCTTCTTAAAGACTTTTGAGGAATGATGTGAGGTGTTCTGAGCATTGTTCTTAGTTAGGTATTCTTAATGATGGTATTGATTTGGGAATTATCATTAGAGTGATTCCATGGTTAGTAATCCTCTGTCTCACCTAGGGTTAGGTCCTCTGTACTCATTATACAGGTTGAGATAGCCATCCCTTACACTGGGAATTTGTTCGCTATCTCTAGAGTGGTACTCCTCCATCATTGATCTCTAGCAGTGTGTGGGTCCTCTATAATAATATTGGTTTTATCAGTTGTAGAGAATAATAGTGAGCATTGGATCCCCCCACCCAGACTCTGGTGGGTTTTCATTTGATTCAAGGAATCATTTATGGAGTTTTGGAGCTATAGAAAGACTCCTCAAATTTATATGGGATGTGATGTAGAGATCCCCTTCCCCATTCTAGTGGATTTTATGAGAATATATCTATAGTTAGTTTAGTTTTCCTCTTATAATGGGTTGATATGAATTCCAATGTCTATATCTTATTCTACATTTTTTGGTTTCTAGTTATCTGACTAGGTATGTATATACTCACCCCTATAAGGCATTTGTCTATACATATCACGTCTTATGTTGGTGATAGGTATGTCCACAGAGAAATTAATGGAGTTTTAAGATTTATAGGTGCATTGAAAAAATATGTTGTCTAGACTTAGAGATCATGAGTTAGGGTATATTATTTTTCTTTTATTATAGTTATTGTTAGATTGTGACTTTCTTTCATGTTGGATGTTGATTTCTCCCCTTCTTCTTATTTGTTGGTTTATACCATTACACTATGTTGTAACACCCGAGAGGTTATTATATGTATCGTTACACTCTATATGTTGCTATATTTTTTAATTACTATATTTCGTTACAAGGAGATGATTGGGTGTGTGCATACTGGTATATTAGGAAAAGGCCTCCAATTTTATATTATCTATTCTCAGCACTTCTTCCAGCCCCAAGCCTATTAGAGGCTGGCATGGAGTTTAGACTACTTGGACCACCACTTGTCATGTGGGAACTAGTAGGTCTGTTCATTATAGAGTGATATCAGATCATTTCATTCCATGGGAGTGTGTTTATAGTACTCCATTTTGGGATAATTAGTTTATACACAGGGAAAAAGTTCATAAGTGTCTTGAGCACAATATTCAGGCTAGAGAACCCAGTGTTGGTGTAGTAGTTGACATATCTACTCACTAGGACTCTATCTAACATATTAACAAATCAGAATAATGATACATCAGTTATCAGAAACAATACTACAAGAATCATATAAGATTATGTCCTTGGAATGTACTTATTGAGAAAATCCTTAGATGAATACGATAATGTAACTATGGTACATCATTATCACATTTCGGATGCCTCTATAAAGATAACTAGATATGATATCTATTCATGATCCTGAAAAAAAATCCAACGATTTATGAGGCCTCAGTTTAGGGGCCATATCATGAGGTGTTTCCTCCAAGTGGTTAGGGAGAAACACCCCACTGGTTGAGAAACTATTGGTACCTACCTTTATATATGATGATTCACACAATATTAGTGTACTCAGCATGTCCTATCATTATAGAAAACTGGGGATCCATGGTGAGATAGATCTCTAGGATGTGGAGGATTGGCATGAGTCTGTCGTTCTAGTATTCAGGATTCTTTGGACCCCGACCAAATAGATGGTTGTGCTAGAAACCATCCTTTTTCAGGGAGTAGTAGAATGATGAGAGATTCTTGTGATGCAGGCCTATGATGAGGAAATATTATCATGGGCAGACATCCAGTAGCAGTTTCATGAGGATTTTTACACCTTATTGTTGCACTCAATATGGATCTCAGATCTTATTGAATTTTGAAATGGTAGTATGTAGTTTTTGGATTATTTTACGAGTTTCAATAACCTCACACGATACTCCCTTAATATTGATTGAGATGGATTATTTTGGGGGATAATAATTTTGGGTAGGGTCTTTATAGATACATTCAACCTTGTGTGTTTTCCTTATACATTACCATTTACACAGGAGTTCTAGGGAAGGATCTAGTGATAAAGTGATTGTTAGTAGAGTGAAAATAGGTGATTATAGGCAATGGAGGGAATCATGTGGTTAAAATATCTTTAATAGATATCGATCATTAGATGCTGAGGTCCTGGTATAGGAGGCATTCTAATTCCGGGTCTCATACGTGAGGATTTGTAGATCAGGGATCACGTAGGTGATCTAGATGGCGCGGTGAGGGATGATTATATGCTTGTTATGGGAGGGGTTATATGGATCATGATTTCCCAACCCATCATTATGATAATGATATAAAGATTATGGATAGACCACCATGGTAGATGTAGCGCCAATATCATGGATCTCCCATGCATGGTCATGGTGGCCCCTGTAGAGGTTGTGCTGATAGAGTTGTAGGTGGAATTATTTAAGGAAGAGATTCTACTGGAGGCAGATGTTGTGATCTTCTTCTTACACAACCACTAGGTGCACCACTTCAGGCATAGAGAGAAGGTAGTCAAAGTTGAGGACAACTGTAGGATATATATTATTATGACCATACTATGAATGATAATATTTAGTGTACAATTTTAATATTTTCAGTTATTTAAATTGTGCAAGTAGACATAGCTACGAGTCATTCTTCTTTATCCCTTGTAAAAGGTATGGAGAATCTAGGTGAGACTTTAGAACATCATCTATGGATTGAGATTATAATAGGGAGTGATAACTTGATATGACATATTTGAAAGTAGTCTGAGTTAGCCTTCAGTGGAGTGAGTTTCGTGTGAGACATCTTGTTCATCAGGATGAAACCTAATGAAATCATCTTGGGTATGAATTTGTTATCCATGACTCTAGCATATATTTACTATCATGGTAGTTGAGTTATATGCCTTCTGATAGATGGGATGAGATTCAACTTAGTGGATGAGAGATATCTCATGGCAAAGTGAGTGGGTCTTGTGGGTAATAAGATAAAACCCATCACCTGTCATTTATAATTTTTATAACTTTGTGTAGAAGTTTTATCTTTAATTTGGATTCCTTAATTATTTGAAGACTTTATAGATGTTTCATTGAAAATTTTTCAGGATAACTTGTGAGGTGGGGAATGGAATTATTTATTGATGTTCACCCCAAGACTGCAATGATATTTTCATTGGAATATCATATGGACCATATTATACCTTAGGAGAAGAGGGTGTAGTTGGAGGACCATTAAGATAATGAATTTATCAAACCCATTGTGTCCCCCAGGGTAGCCCCAATATTTTTTTTATAAAAAAGGAAGATGGGATCTTGAGGCTATGTAAAGATTATTGTCACTTAAACCAGGCAACAATAAAGAGCATATAACCATTTACTATGATTTATATAATCATTTACCAATTATGAGACATGATATGATTCTAGAATATAGAACTATGGTATAATTAGTATTAGTTGAGGTTTCATGAGGATGAATTTATAGAAGATATATGTTTGATGTATCTATAGACACATTGTTTTTTTTGTTGATTCATTTCGATGTAACAAATTATAATTATATTTTCTAACTCTTTTGAAATGGATATTTCATTCATAATTTGAACAATTTATCGTTTTTTTAAAGACGTTACTCTCATTTACATTGTGCTAGAGGAGGAGCATGTAGAGTATCTATGGATGGTCTGCTACTTAATATGGGAGTGTCATCTTTATGGTAAACTCTCAAGGATATATTTTCAAACCAATGTTCTTCACTTTTTGGCGTATATCATTTCTGATCATGGTTCAGTTATTGAATTTATGAGGATCTATGTAGTGATTTCTTGGGATCCACCTAAGATAAATTCAACGGTGTGTAGTTTTTTATCTTAGTAGTATACTATAAGAGGTTTATAATAGAATTCTCTAGGATCATATCCACTTTGACCAAACTAACATGGAAAATTAATCTATTTATTAGGGATGAGAAATATTTGAGGCTAACTAGTGCTTCTATGATGAGGATTCTAGAAGAGGGATTGGAGTATGTTATGTTTTTTGATGCCTATGAAGCTAGTCTTGGTTGTATGTTGAAGTAGATAAAGGAATTGATCATATATTTTTTGAGGTAGTTTAGAATCTAGATGTTGAACGATGCTACTCATGACCTACATTTGGTAGTTGTAATCTTCAATCTAAATGTATGGAGGCACTATCTTCTAAGAGAGTGATTTGTTGTATACCCAGAACCATAAATTCTGCAGTAAATACTAACTCAATGTTATCAAATCCTTATATAGATAATTTGTTGGAGTTATTAAAGGACTAATACATTGATATATTTTATACTATAGGGAAGGGTAATGTTGTGATAGATTCCCTTACCTGGATGTCCCATTCTCTCTTGGTAGGAAAGGAGTCTATATAGTTTGTTCCCTTACAGCTGACCCTAGTAAAAGAGATAGAGGTAGTTTTTCTTTGGAAAATGGTGTTGACTCATCTTCTTCATTAGCGTGTGAGAGAGGCTCAGTTGGAAGACATCAATTATGAGATTCTACATGACTACAAATTTTTATGAGATGCACATGATAAATTTATTGTCATAGGAGACCACAACATCTCTTTCCTGGAATAGACAGTGGTTCCAGTCGTGTTGTGAGATTATGTGTTATAGGAGTTTCACACACACACATTGTATATAAATCCCAGAGTGGAATAGATGTATTTGGGACTTATGTGGAATTTTTTATAGGATGGAATTTGGGAATGTGTATCCATGTTCGTGTCTTATTGTCTCACTTGTTTGTATGTGAAGGTTATATACTAGGTTCTGGTAGGTTTGACATAGTCTCTTGAGATTCGATAGTTTAAATGGGATGAAATTTCTATGAAATTTGTCATAGGACGTCCATAGACTATTAGTGGATGTGATTCTATTTATTTGAAAGTTGAATAATATACCATGTATGTTCACATCCATGCCATAAGGGAGTATAGTGTAGTGGAGAGTTTGGGGAAGTTGTATATGTGTGAGATCATACGACTATATAGGATACCCTTGATGATTATTTTCGAACATAATGGTTGATTCATGTCATGGTTGTAAAGATTCCTATAGGTGGAATTAAAGACCCATTTGAGGATGATTTTAGAATTCCGCGCCCAGAATGATTGCCAAAGAAAGTGTATTTTCTAGGTGTTAGAAGAAATACTGAGGGCCTATGTGTTGGACTTTGAATGGAGTTGAGAGGATCACATTCGATGGTTATAGTTTATTTATAATAGAAAATATCACTCTATAATATTCATGTCACCTTTTTAGTCCCTATATTGGAGACATTATGGGTCACCCTTATGCTAAATTGATTTTGGTGAGGAATCTAATATTAGGATAAATATGGTACAAGCATTGATGGAGAAGGTTTAGGTGATCCACAAGAGTATGATGTTATCATATAACTGACCTAAATCTTACACAGTTTAACTTTTTAAGAGCATGATTTTTGAGTATGGACACTAGGATTCTATAATATTCTCTATATGATGAGGATTATAAATTATTGGATGAGGATGTAAGTTACCATTGAGGATCAATGGAATGTTAACGATCTTTTAGAGGGATGGAGAAGTTTCTTACCACCTAGCCTTACCACAAAAGTTGGAAAAGGTTTATGATGTCTTCCATTTATCATATCTAAGGAGATATTTCAATGATCTGATTCATGTTATTGAAAATGATCATATAGATATTTTGGAAGGAGACACCTTCATAGAGTACCCGGTGGAAATCGATGATTGATAAAAGCAGATTCAACATATATTGACAATCCATTAGGTTTAAGTTATTCGGTAGCACATGAATGCATAGGGGAGAACCTGGGATAATGTGATCTTGATGTGGGATCAAAATCCCCACAATTTTCTGTATGTTTTTTTGGTAAAAAATACCCTTAGGATGGAAGAATTTATTGAATCTAGTTTTGATGTATTTTTCCTTAGAATATTTCTATGTCTATATATGATTTTATCATCATAGTTAATGTGGTTTTTGGGTATACTAGGACCCTAATATTAATATATTAAAAATGATAAGATTTGTTAATGCATGAATTTAAATCATTTTGTGTTTTCTTGTTTCCCAAATAATTGATACGTTGGATGATAAATCAGAGACCATGGTTGAATCTGGGACAAAAGTTTTACCCAAGGAGCGTACTCTGGTAAGAAGGAACCAGATGTCCTATATAGGATGTTGTTCAGAGTGTTTTTAAATAAAAATAAATAAATTAATAAAATTATTTTAATTTAAATGTGCTAGTATATTTATATATACAAATATTTCATTATGAAACTTCTCTAGGGTTAGTCGCATAACCATTAGACAATTGGGAGGAGTCGTGGATGTTCATCAATGGATGATTCGGATCAGATGATAGACAATAATGAAATAAGGGTGGATGGAGTGGAAATAAATGAAGCAAATCATTTTCATCCTTGGAGAATTATTTTTTCACCAATGATCAATCCTTTTTGATGTAGGTCTTATTATTTCAATATTACTACTTTTTGATTAAATTGTTGAAGAATCGATTTTTCAACAGTATTTTTATTGGAATTCTGAGGAGCCCGATTTAGGAATTAAATTGTTTAATCTAGTTTAATATTCATATAACATGATCTTACCATAAATATTTCATTCATATGATCCTTGACAGTGAACACCCAGCTAATGACGGATTCATCTTTATTTTTGTGTATTTCTCACTGATATTTTTCACATTTTCACCTTTGGACCGTGGGGTCATGGTTCGACTTTCAAAAATGGATTTGAGTGTGATTAAAATCATAGAAAAATGATTGTGACTCAAAATTTATAGGTATTAGTGATTTTGGGAGGGATAATGGTGGTTTCAAAGTCATGGGGGAAAACAGCGGGTTACAGAACCCCAAATAGTCATAGTTCGTACAACGAGTTCCAATAAAGAGATCAGGTTCCAATTTATAACCATTGAAGTCTATGAATTAGTGGATGAAGGTATTTTACTTATATCTAATGTGTTAAAATGATAATATTTTTTGTGTTAGAAGTGGATTTAGAGTCCATGTGATGAATCTAGACATTATGTGAAAAACGCAACTACACACTATGCAGTGTGAAAGAGCACACAGTGTGTTCTTCATATTTCATAGAGGCTAGGGTTTCCAGCCATGTTAAGAATAAAACACCAAGGGGCCATGTTGGAATACCATGTGTCCCTATATAAGAAAACTTTACTTGTTCATTTTGAACATTACCAATACCCCGTATGGGAGACACACTGTGTACTATAGGGGTACACAAGCATGACCAGAGGTACACAGGCATGTATCAATACCCCATGCATTTAATAGTACATGATCAGGTACACATGCATGAATTCATGTACATAGGAAGGACCAAGAAGAAAAAAATAAGACAAGGGTGACAAAGAAATACCATGTATCAAATGTACATGCTATGTAGTGTGACATTAATTCCAAATCAATTACTAGATGAGATCATGACATGGTTACTAGGCAAGGTCACACTCTGTGTAGACCCTATACAGGCCATTTACTCCCCCTATAACTTCTTCATATCATAAAGCTTCCTTTGATACTTATATTTTGGCCAATGAGTATCTTATAAAGAGTGTTTTTACATGTATAATACAATGGTGGACATCATAGTGTATTTTGATATATAATGCATGGTGTTCTAAACATGTTGTTTCTAGGTGATTCTTTGTTGTTCCAGAAAATAAGGGGGAATATTAGAGTTATTCAAAGGTTTTAACTCCCTTTATCAGTAGGGTAGTGGTCCACCATATTCGTTATATACGTAGATTTGGTACTATCCTACACTTATTGTCAGTCCTCTTACTAAAATATGGTACTTCCACATATTCAATCTTGGGTGATGTGCGAGTTCTCCATGTTAGTTTTTTATTCGATGGCTATGGAGAATAGTAGTGAGGGGTGGTTCACTCCACTTAGAATCTGGTGTAGTTTCATTTGATGTCGGGAATCAGTGGTGGAATTTTAGTGCTTCAGAAATACTAATAGAATTTAGATGGGCTATGAGATATATAACCCCTTTCCATCACTATTGGGATTCTTTATGAGTATATATTTATGATGGGTTCCATTTAAATATTTTTTTTGGGTTGAGTTGACTTCTATAGTAACTTATTTTTTCTCCATTTTGGGGTTTTGGGGACTGTGGATGGGTAAGTATATACACACTTCTATACGGGGTTTTTCCCATATATATATTTTCCTTTACATATGGCTAGAAGGTCGATAGGTACATGGCTCGTTCATTGTGATACATTGGTACATTGACTGTGTATAGTTCCTAGACTTAGAGATAAGGAGCATGGATCTCTTAGTTTTCCATTATTCTAGTTGTTGCCTACATTGGATTTCTATTCTTGTTGTGTATGTATTCTTTTCCATACATTTTCGACCTTGGTTTATAATATTTCACTCTATTTTTTCCCAGTGGTTTTTGTATTCATGATTATACAATAAATGATTATGTTTTTATTATTCCACTATAATATTGTATGAGTATAGTTGGGTTGGTGCATAATGGTATTTTTGGATATTGAATCCAATTTTATATTATGACTTCTTGGTGATTGTCTCTATCCCCAATCCAATTGTATATAATCTTCAGGTTGTGATTTTTCATCCTGCTATTGGGAAGGTGTGCCTTGTTATAATAAGTCCATACATTAGTCATTCCAATAATATTAATAGAGTGGAAATAATTTCCATCACTCTATGTGTCTTATCAATGAAATTTATTAAGGTAAAACAAGTTGATGTACTTTTGTGTCCTCACAAGAGGGCCATATAAAGATTAGTTAGGTAGATGGGTATTTACGGGGCTATGTTTCATAGTTTTCTTATGTTACATGTGAATATTTAAATATGAAGTGTTTACTAAGCATTGTGTGTTGATGACTTTGAGTTTGAACCCTCTCGTATTTGAGTGGTTGTGATTTTTTGGATAGACATGATTAAGTGTAACCTTTATAATCTTCCATGGGATACTTCATTGGGTGTAGTGGTCATACAATTTTTTATTCAGGCCTCATTGTTTAATTTTATTTTGTGAACTTTATTTCACTAGCTATATTTGTGTTGAGATAATTCCCATCAGTTTTTTCTTGGGTACCTAGACATGGTTACCCTTGGGTATATACATGGGATGCAGGATTTAATTACATGGCCTATTTGTATGAGAGATCTATTCTAGATGTTTTATAATCTTTCAGATACTTGGGACCAAAATGATGATATTTTGAGACCTTAGAAACTGTATATTGGTTTTTATAACCCAATACTAGATCCATAAAGACTATTGTGGACAAAAGTACTTTTTAACTGAATCTTGATTATGTGAGATGTGTTGGATCAAGTTTTCTATCTTGTGAAACCGTAATGATCATTGATGATTGTAATTTCGATGTTTCTTGGGAATAGTGATATTTTTATAGATTTGAACATTTTTTTATCATCGGTTGGTTGCATCATGTTATAATAGGTATTTTCCTTTATTAATAATGGAATTCTTGTGGGTTTCCTTAGTTTGAAATGTGATGACCTTTTTTTCTTGTCAATTCTATCTATCACCGATGTAGTAGCTAATTGTTTTCACCATTTTATATAAATTATAAGACCTATATTTAGTCTATGTTTTCCTAAGAGAATCATTGTGAATAATCCAAAACCTAGAACTCCTTGGAAAGCCTAGAAGATAAGATTAAATCATAGCTCCAATGTTTCCTTACACAGATCATAGTTTTGTCATGACTATTCAACTACAAATCATTATGCATAAATTTTAAAAATATTTTGATAGCATAAAATGGGTGAAGGATTATAGATACATCCAAATTTATCCTTATTTAATGAATCCATCTCACCATGAAATTGTGTTGATAATAGTTTTATGTGCACTCAAAACATAGTGAATCTAGTACCTCAAAGTGAAGTTTATAATATATTTGGATTATAAGTGTGTAAAATGAAATTTCAAATAGAATATATAGATATTATTGAATGAATATTTGGGATAAGTTATTTTAGATCTAGGATACTGATATTGGGTAGACTCTTCCAGCCAGATGTTTTTCCATATACACTCTGAGTAGATTGTAATAAATCAAAGAAGGAGGGATATTTAGAGAGACTTTTCCTATAAATGAACATGGTTGTACATGAGGCTATGAAATTATTTTTTGATAATCTCATATGAAATCTAGCTATTGTTTTCAAAATCATATTCAATCGGATCCAGTATGAGATACTGGATAAAAACATTTAAATTTATCCTTTAACTGTTTAGAGACCTCAAGTATGTAACGTCAGTTTTGTGATGGCGACTTCTTTATTTAGAGTTATTTTCTTGTTTGGTTGATCTAGGATAGTAGTTTACAAATATTGACAATATTTTTTTACATGTACACCAGTGTTTTCATGATTTTTCATGATTTGAGACATCAATGAAAATGGCTAGAGAATGATTGCCAACTGAAGAATTTATGTCACAACTCAATTCCTATTATAAAATTTAAGAGAAATATAATAGACCTAACCATTTATTGTTATATTATCAATACCATTATAGAATTTTGATAAATAATCCCTGGGCATTGTAATTGGATCACTATATACCCCCATCAGTGAAGGATACGAAATTCGGGAAGTTATAAATTGATTCATGAAATAAGATTATGTATTTGAAACATAGTAATTGATTATGGTATAAAATATATAATGTGATGTCTTAGGGTTTTTTATTCTCCATTGTGTGCTTGTTTTCATTTTAATTTGTGATTCTTATCTTCCTTTCTCTATAATCAAGGATACACACTTGGATGTGTCATATGGGTAGCCTTTTGAATCTTATTGTAATTAAGAAATTGTAATATAATGGTATCGGGTAGGAATGAGTTATATTTAGGGTGGAGAGGATTGTGTAGTTATCTCGATAAAGCTAGGTTGTAGTCTTGATCCACATGAGATATTAAGAAAAAAAATTTTTGATTGATTGAGGATGAGTTGAATGATTATGTGTCTCTCACAGAATCAAATTTTTTTTGGGTTATCATCTCTTTATGATACGGGTACTTCATCATTGTGGTATTTTGTTCCCTTTCTAGATTATTTAATGTATTTGAAAGGTGGAAAATTAATTAGACTCTTTCTCTCTAATTATGTTGGTGCATCATGTGTTTTATGTTACCCACTTAGGGATGAATCAACATGACTATCTCATTGTGTTATAATGTGATGATTTTGACCATAAACATTATACCTCTGTGTTTTTATAGTTTTATCAGATTATGAATCACCATGATAAAGTATTGGATGGTAAAACAATAAATTTAATCAATGTACTATATGAGTAAAGATAAAAGACCCATTATATGTTGGAATAAAAGTTTTTGTTTAAGTGACAATGACATTATCTATTTATGATTTTATAGTATTGACAGAATTCTAGGGGTTAAATACATTTCAAGAGGGGATAATTGTAATACCCTTTTTATAATAACATCATTTCATAATGATTAAAAGTACCCTATTTTGATTTAAATTTATAAATCCTTTATGGTGAAATAAAATAATTTTCAAATTTATTTTTCCCCTTGTGGGTCGAAAAAGGGACTCCATAAAGGTAATTTCCTTATTCCTATACATAGTTCTATTTTTATAATTTACATAAATGTAACTTATCGTTTACTTGTATTATGATTGTGTAGGCTAGTTGTCATGACCAGTCCTAGTGGGGCCTGTGTCGTGAATCCACAAACCCGCCTCTAATAGGCCAGGGGTTGGTGACTAGCACCGAGTGGGAACATTACTAACAAGGGAGGAATTTCCTAAGCACCTTTACACACACAGACATCTCCAAGCCCACAAATGATGAAATGTAAGAAAAAACATTAAGGAACAAAATGCATGCATACAACTAACCCATCCAACAGAGTACGATGGAAGGTAAAGTACTGAAAGTAAACCTGGCCAGAATATGAGCCCACCAAAACAAAAGTCTGAAAACTGCAAAGTCCATCCTATAAACACAAAAGGTATTGGGAATGCCGCTCATAACCTTAGGAATGCCTTGTCCTGTGGGGAACTCAAAAAGATTAGTCTTGTCCTGATCATCCCTAGACTCTTTCAAAAGGCCGCTCGTCTGCACAAGACACGACACATGTGGGAAAAACCAATGCAGGGGTGAGTATAACAATACTTAGTAGAGGACCCCGAAAAACACAAAGCAAGACACAAAGTAAAGACACTGTCAGATATGAACAGTATATGTCTATAGAACATATAGCACAAACCAGATATACTCCAAACCCAGACCTGTAGTCTAGAGACAAGTCACACAACCACGTTCCCACGACTAGGGATTCAACTTGAATATTTCCACGAATCAGTCGTTCCTGGAGAACACACTCCATGAGTCTTATAGCTCTGATGAAATACATTCGAGATGTATAGTTAGTCAAGAATCATCACGATAGGTATTTACACTCATTATAAGAGTCACACTCTTGAGTGAGAAGGTTACGGTAGATAGATTCACTCATTACTAGAGACACAATCCTGAGTGGGAAATATCTCGATAAACATATGAGGATCACTGCGAGGGCCATGGAGGATACCGTGACTCATCTAGAATTCACCTTCTAGGTAGAGGATCAACGCATGGTGGAGTTGTTCATGTCGATGCCGGACACTACTTAGGGTCAATAATTGATAGAGGATCTCAATACATGCCTCTCAGATGGATGCATGACTCTATCACAAAATGTTCTGCTGAAGGGATAATAATATTGTACAAGGAAACGATGCCTGACATTAAGGGGAATAAGATTACGGGGCACTAACCCAAACAAAAGACTTCCAATATATTGGGAACAAGAGTACCATTCCATTTTCCAAAAAGTACAAGGCATGTAGAAAAGTTACACACTGTGTTGTCTAACCCCAGGTACTGCCCATGTACAACGGCTCATGTCGTAAGGATGGTCATGTATAAAAACTGAGTATACATCATGTATTACGGTGTAAACGCCGTGACAGAGTGAATGGGGTTGGCATCGTTTACGCTGACCATGTTCCCGTACACGGTCATCAACCCGTGTACTCTAACCCGTGTAATCGGTACATGGGGTGGCCCGCGTTACTGGCCTCGCCTGGCCATGTGATGTAGTACGCAGTCATGTACTACATCCTCTGTCCATGTATCCCCTGGATATATGCCGAGTTCTGCGTAACCACCTCTGCCATACTGTACAAACATTGTCGCCTGAAGCTGTGTAGTCCAACCCATGTCTGTGTACATCCCATAATAAACACCAAGTTAATGGAAAGAATAACAAGCCTTGTGACCAGGGTCACACACAGTGTGATTCCTCTCTGACCCCCAAAACCTAGCCACCGCCACCAGTACTACACTTCTTGTTCTACGGAAGTACACACCATGTATTCTGGAAATTTCAAGAAATGCGGACCTTTGCCGCCGTGCCACCTGTGATCCTCCATTCGTCGTTTCGGCCGTCCGATCACCATGAAACTCACAGGTTTTGGTCGCCCCAACACCAAGATACCGATTCCATTGTTTTCAGACCATTGATTTCTCCTTAAAAAAGAAATGATCCATATAACGTCCCATACTTTACATACATTGTTATTACTTCATAATTGAAGAACACTTATTACAACATATAACAAAACCAGGAAAAGACCGTATAGGTATAAAGTCTTTAGAAACTGGGAAACATAAACAACTGGTTCATAAAGCATCTACTTTGCCTCCAATTTATTTCATCATATATAGAGTCCCTTTTCGGAATATCTTACTTGATAACCTTCTTCCTCACCTGGGGAAATAAAACATACAAAAGGGTGAGCTCAAATGCTCAGTAAGGGTAATCAAAAGAAATATCAATCACATCATAAACATAAGAACATATCTTTTGGAAATTTAACCTGCAAAAGAGATCATAATTTCATAACATGGGATAAATCACAGTAGTGAAATGTAATCCCAATAATCATAACATAAAACATGAGACTCTGTGGCATACACACATAATCATAGAGAATCATTTCTTATTAGTCAAGACTCATTTCCAAGACTATCTTAGTGGACAAAGTCAATTTTTGAACCTAGTTCACTCCTCGTTTCAGTCATGTTTCACTGAACTGGTTTAACCTGCCGTTCCAGCAATGTCTATCTCATGAGATATAAAATCTATACCCAATACATTGGAGGGAGATATAGGTCCCACCCATCTCATAATTATACCATTATTATGTGTGGCACACAATCCTAAATCATACATCATTGCATAACCCATGTAATAAAAATGGGATTCTTAAACATCATGACATCATAAAAAAATTCAGATAAGATAAAGGAATTCATAAAAATAATTCCATAAAAACATAATAAAATCAATGTAATAATAGGGATAGAAACATAACCCTATATTATCATAGATGGAAAATAATTTTGATAAAATACTTGAACTCCATTCATGAGGAAAATATCCTTTATACTTCAAAAATATTTTCCTTTCTTAATATGACATAAAATTTTAAGCTAAAATAAGTTGACTAAAAATAAACTTTAAAACTTGTAAAGGAAGCTTCTTGGAAATAATGTTTTAAAAATCCATTCAAGCCGTATAAGTTAAAAATCATTCTTATCGTACTTTTGTCGGAAAAGTCAAATAGTACCTCGTACGAAAAATGACAAAAGATTCCTTTCATATGTTTTACTAAAAACTCACCGAAGGGAAAAATTGGATTTAAACAATTTTAGGTGGATGGAATCAATATTAAATATTGAGGAAACATGGATGTGGATGATAAAATACAACCCAGAAAATACCAAAGTATAAACAATCTCGGATAAAATGATATTTTGATATTTTCCCTTACCTTAGGTCTGATTTGCTTCGTATGTGTCCGAACCTCCTGTATAATGATTTAAATAATGTTACTGACTTATTCCAGAATCATATTTATTTTTATGATATCATATATGGTCATATTCTTAGCTTCTTATTAGTAATATATCATTACAACTTGTTATTCGGGTGTTTATTACTTTTTGTTCTTATGCGTGTTTTGTCGAATAAATTCTTATTTTTATTTTTATGTTATAGATACCTCATTTCTAGAATGGTATTAGTGTAATATATATAATATTAATTCATTCAATTAATTTATATAATCATTATACAATGAAGATCAGGTAGAACGAGTCGCATCACATCGTGGAGACGGTATTCCGTACGTACGCATGAGCGATGATATCATTCCCATTATCGTGGAATTGTATTGGAGTGTATGTATACTATTTAAGAATCAATATTACTTTACAATAATCATATATAGTCATTATTTACACCATTATACCCATCCAAGTAAGGTGGTGGTGGAAAATAGTTTACACCACGGCGTGGAGACGGTATTCTATACGTACGCACGCGCGGTGATTTTATTTTCCGTAGGATGGATAGATGGTGAAATAGGGTTGTTTCATACATATAATAACATATCATTATATGAGTTATACTGATGTTATTACTTCATAATGAAACAACTAAAGAAGAAGAAGTGGAAGAAGAAATAAAGTTGAATGAATCGGTAACAGACATTACATCTTCTTTGAAGCGCTTTTTTGAGACCTCCTTTTAGGGAACTAAAATTTGTCTTTAAAAAATACCAGATCCTCTATGATGTCTCTAGAGAAGTGGAGAGGAGAAAGTTTTAGGGGTTGGCCAAGCTTGAAGGCTCAAAGTGGTGTGAGGAAGAGGGGGAGGAGGTGCCCCTTTATAAGGGAGGAGAGGGGCTCCTTTGGAAAAATGAAAAATAATATTTTATTATAAAGAAAAATTAGGTTTTAAATTGCTTCAAATTGATTTATTTAGAAGCTAATGTGGGGATGGGTCGAAATCCTATAATCCAATAGAATTTATACAAGTTTATGTTCCTATTTTAACATTATCGTTTATATTTAACTTTAAGTTAGATAATTTTACTTTTACTGTGTCTTTTTTGTGTTCTTACACTATAAGGTTAATAAACTTACTATAACAAGCCAAACGAACCCCAAGTTGTTTATTATTAATATATATAACCTTATCTAGGTCATTTGGTAGAAAAATTGATTTTTTGGAATAAAATAACAATTAATAATATAATATTCGTTTTAAAAACTATTTTATGTCAATTTTGACACTATTTAGTAATTGATTATTTTGAAAATCATAACAGAATTATTAGTTCAAAAAAAGTTATTTATATCAACACTAACATGTCATATTAACCTAGAAAATTAGTGTAATTCATAAAATGTCTCAAATTACATTTATTTGGGTATTTATAAAATCAATTATATGAATATTTCATTAATAAGATAATAACTGCATCATCTTTGTGTCATAAATAAATTAAACTATTTAATGTATAAAATTTACAAATAAAATACCATTATGTATGAAATCGTTTTACCTTTATAATTAATATTTATAGTCGAATTTATCTTATGTATAAACAGATATTAAAAATTATTTAGTTATTAAAAATTGATTTTAACTATTTTAACCCTTCTTTAAATAAATTAATAATAAATGTCCTAATCTAATCCAAGTGGGCCTAAATTGTCATATTTTTATTCCTATGGTTGTTTTTAGTCGAATTACATTTATCCACTGGAATTAGGACATGTGTTAGGGTAATAATAATATCATTTTTACCCTTAATTACCATATTTACTTTTAACCGTGGTAAATAAAAGTAAAAAAGTTACTATTCAACAAAAATTATTTTCATCTTATTGAACCACATTTTACTTACTGACATCAACCTTGTCTCTCGTATTTTTGACATTCCACTCACAGAAGCGGTAAAATTAAGTTTTATGTAAATTTTCAAATTCTCCTAAGAGGTGGGTAAAAGACGGTAAAAAGTTCAATAAAATTTTTATAAATCTAAAATTATTATAAAATGACTCCAATGAATTTCATTGAACTTATATAGGTATTATGTATCAATTTGTCCCTAAAATAAATTTAATTAAAAGAAATAATTATTTAAATAAAAATTCGGTTTTTAAATAGTAACCCAGTGTTTTCACTATTCATAAAAAATTGAATGTTTTCAGAAAAATACCAAAATTTCACCCTAGGATAATTTCGATATTCCAAATCCAAAAATGAAGTCCATTTTGAAAAATAAAATTAATAAAATTTCAAAAAGTGGTTATTACTATTCATAACAGCTAGTTTTAATAATATTTTAATAGCATATAGTTGTTTAGTGAAACTCGGTATTGCGTACGACGCAAGCTATCGAAGAAGGTCTTGATTGCGTGTAAAGCAAGCCAAGAAAGTGTTGTGTGTAGTAAAAGATTCCTTTTATGATTTATATAACATAAAAACAAAATATTTCTCATAAAAGTCTCGGGTGTTACATTCTACCCCCCATAAAATGAATTTCTCCCTCAAAATTTGTCACTTTGTAACAAACAGATGAGGATACCTCTCCCTCATCATATCCTCAAGCTCCCATGTAGATTCATCTAATTGGTGGATCCTCCATACAACTTTCACCAAGCGAGTGGTCTTGTTTCATAGGACTTTTTCGCTACGATCCAGAATCTCTATCGACTGTTCTTCATAAGAAAGATCTTGCTCCAGCGGTACAACTTCTGATCTGAGTACATGTGAAGGATCAGGTATGTACTTTCTCAGGAGAGATACATGGAACACATCTTGAACTTGAGAGAGATTCAGGGAAAGCTCCAATCGGTGAGCTACCTTTCCAACACGATCCAGTATTTCGTATGGACCAATATATCTAGGGCTCAACGTCCCCTTCTTTCCAAATCTCATGACCCTATTCCAGGGAGATATTTGTAAGAACACTTTATCACCCACTTCAAACACTAGGTATTTTCTTTGGTTGTCAGCATAACATTTCTGTCGACTCTGAGCTGATCTTATGTGTCGTTGAATAGATCGGACCTTTTCTACCATCTCATCAACAAGATCAGGTCCTAATAGCTTTCTTTCCCCAACTTCATCCCAGCAAGTTGGAGTCCTGCATTTCTTTCCACAGAGAGATTCATAAGGATCCATCTAAATACTGGAGTGAAAGATATTATTATATGAAAATTCCACCAAAGGTAGGTGTTGATCCCAACCAACTTTTAAATCCATAGAGAAAGCTCTCAACATATCGTCTAGAGTTTGAATTGTTCTCTCAGACTGACCGTCTGTCTGAGGATGATAAGCAGTGTTGAAACTCAACTATGTATCCAGAGTATGATGAAGACTTCGCCAGAACTTCAATGTAAACCTCGGATCCCGATCAGATATAATTAAAATTTTTACTCCATACAATCTTACCACATCCTTTAGATATATCCTGGCAAGCTGATCTAGAGAGAAATCCTCTATAATAGCAATGAAGTGCGCAGACTTTGTAAGACAATCAACTATGACCCAGATAGAATTATTGCCTTTGGATGTTTTAGGAAGTCCGGTGACAAAGTCCACAGTGATGTTTTCCCATTTCCATTCGGGTAAGGTAAATGGTTGTAACATTCCCTTATACTTCTGTCTCTCAGCTTTAACTTGCTGACAAACCAAGCATTGAGAGACATATTCGGCAACATCTCTTTTCATGCCATCCCACCAGAAGTACTCATTCAAATCCCTATACATCTTCATGCTTCTCGGATGAATACAGAATGAAGAACTATGATCCTTATCCAGCAGCTCCTTCTTTAATTCAGGGATGGGAGGAACACAAAACCGATTCCTGAACATTATTATCCCATCACAATCAAGGTTGAATTCAGGAACATTTATCACCTTCTTTTGTAACTCGACATCTTCTTTCTGTGCCTCTTTAATACTCACATGTATAGATGGTTGAACATTCATTTGATAAAGATAAGATTTTTCCCCTTCCATTATAATTCCAAGATCAATCCTTTGTAAATCCATAAATATTGGATCTTTTGTTATCCTCATCATGGATAAACTGGCATGGTCTTGTCGACTTAATGCGTCCGCCACCTTGTTTGCTTTCCCCGGGTGGTAATGGATTGAGTAGTAGTAATCCTTAATCATCTCCAACCATCTTCTTTGGCGCATATTCAGCTCCATTTGTGTGAAAATATACTTTAAACTTTTATGATCCGTATAAATGTCACACCATTCTCCATAAAGATAATGCCTTCAAATCTTTAATGCAATGATTACCGCAACTAACTCCAAATCATGAGTTGTGTAATTTTGCTCATGGATTTTCAACTGTCGTGAGGCATAAGCTATCACCATACCATTTTACATGAGAACACATCCCAGTCCCTTCTTGGATGCATCACTGTAGATCACAAACCATTCTCCACTACAAGATAGTTTGATCACAGGTGCACTGGATAACCTTCTTTTCAACTCCTTGAAATTCTCTTCACATTCCTCCTTCCAAACAAACATAACTCTTTTCTGAGTCAACTTGGTGAGTGGATTAGATAATCGTAAAAAATCTTTCACAAAAAGTCGATAATATCCATCCAAACCAAGAAAACTTTAGATCTCAGTTACTGTTGTTGGTCTCGACCATCTTTCGATAACCCCTGTTTTTTATGGATCCATAGATATCCCCTCTTTTGAGATTATGTGACCCAAAAATGAAACTTTTTGAAGTCAAAATTTACACTTGGTAAATTTGGCATAAACATTCTGCTTTATCAGGGTCTTCAATATAATTCCCAAGTGATCTTCATGTTCTTCTTTGCTCACTGAATACACAAGAATATCATATATAAAGACTACAAAAAACTGATCAATATAGTCTCTAAAGACTATATTCATCATATCCATGAAGATAGCAGGGGCATTAGTAAGACCAAATGGAATCACTATAAATTCATAGTGTCCATACCTTGTACGGATAGCTGTCTTTGGTATATCCTCCCTTTTGACCCTTAATTGTTGATACCCTGAATGAAGATCAATCTTGGAAAAGTATTGAGCTCCGTTTAGTTGGTCAAATAAGTAATCAATGCACGTGAGAAGATATTTGTTCTTGAGAGTGATCTTGTTAAGTTCTCGATAATCAATGCAGAGTCTCATTGATTCATCTTTCTTCTTAACAAACAGAACAGGTGATCCCCAAGGTGACGCACTAGGGCGTATGAATCCCTTATGAATATTCTCTTGGAGTTGCTTCTTGAATTCCTGCAACTCAATTGTGGCCATTCTATAAGGTGTCTTTGAAATAGGCAAAGAACCCGATACGAGTTCTATTAAAAACTCAACTTCACGATTTGGTGGAATACTCGGAAATTCCTTCAGAAATACATCATCAAACTCCTATACAATGGGCATATTCTTACTCGTGAGTTTATCTCTAGCCATTTGATATAAATAACCGTCATTTAGTGGAATCAAGACCCATAAGATGGAAGAAATTTCCACTGGAAGGTTATGTTCATCGTTGCATCGATATACGATCATAGATTGATCTGGAATATGAAATGTGACATCCCTTATTTGGCAATTGATATGAGCTCCATATAAAGAAATCCAATCCATGCCAAGGATCACATCAAATTCCACTATAGGAAGGATCACAAGATTTGCAGGAAGCATTTTCCCAAAAACATCAATCGGGGAAGAATTATAAACTTTTGATGCGATTGTTGTTCCATTAGGGGTTGTCACAGGTAACTCTACATCTAAATGTTGAGGTAATACGGTGATACCATTAAAAAATTCTTCAAAAATAAAAGAGTGGGTGGATCCAGAATCAAATAAAACATTTTCTACTTTAGAGTGGATGGTAAGTGTACCTTTCACCAAATCGTTATCGTACTCCACATCGTTGGTAGAAGTTGCATGTGACTTTCCTTTGTCTATAGCCTTAAGAGTTTGTGGACGTCGACCATCATCATCAACCCTCTGATTTGGGCACTGATTGGAATAATGCCCCATATCCATTCACTTGAAACATTAAAGTATAGTAGGTTCATTCTGTGTATCCCTTCGTTTTTTTGCATCATTAGACATCTTCTTCCCATCATTGCGGAATTCAGATGCCCGATGACCATCCTTTCCACATTTGAAATAATTACATGTCCCTTTAAGACAACTGCCTCTATGTTTCTTTCAACACATTGAGCATAATGGAAAACTCATGTTCTTCTCAGTGTGCTCTTTATATTTTCCTTTGAATTCCATTTTCCTCTTCTTATCAAACCCATGTGACTGATGGGTTACACCAATCTCTATCTCAACCTTGAGAGCACATTAAACAATTTCCTCGTAGATATTGAAGTCCCTTATGGATAATTCCCATTGAAGACTTGGTTTTAAGCCACTAAAGAATCAATCAATCTTACTCTTAGGTTGGATGATAATTCAGGAAGCGTACCTTGAAATTCTTGTAAAATTTTCTTCGTATGTACCAACACATTCATCATCCTTTTGATTTAGTTCAAGAAACTCCTTCTCCATCTTTGTTCGGAGAATATGAGGGAAGTACTTATTGAAAAATATGTTCTCTAACTCGTCCCATTCCATGGACTCAATTTCATCTCTTGGCCTCATATTCATTATAAGATTCCACCATTGATCAGAATCACCTTCCAAACGATACACTGCTAATATGACTTTGTCATGTTCAGAACATTGAAGAACGGAAAATATCTTTTCAGTAGTACTGATCCACTGTTCAGAAACTAGTGGATCAGTAGACCTGCTGAATGAGGGTGGACGCTGCCTCATGAAGGATTCAATAGAATGATGGTCCTTCCTTTGCTCGTTTAGAATTCCGGCATGATTCATAGCTTGAGAAAGTTTTGTGAGCATGGCTACAAGATTTTTCATTCCATCTCCCATAATGTTTGGTTGCTCACGGGGACAGTCATTGCATTGCCCGTCGCATTCTGCATTAACATGGTTCCTTCGTGTTCCATCCATTGACTAAAACCAAGAGTAATAGTGTGAGAAACACTACATATAATAGTAATACCACATAATTAAGAATAAAATTTCACACTTATGGTCTTATCATAGGTTGTTCATGGCCATTTTTAAAACAGTAAGATCGTGTTCTATTCTTAGACTTATCCTTAGGGTTATTACTAAGGCTTTCACATCCTAGTTTCCAAAGGTTAACTATACCTTTCCTCTAATACCAACTATAACGACCCATACTTTACATACATTGTTATTACTTCAGAATTGAAGCACACTTAATACAACATATAACAAAACCTGGAATGGGCTTTATAGGTATAGAGTGTTTAGAAACTGGGAAACATAAACAACTGGTTCATAAAGCATCTACTTTGCCTCCCATTTTTTTCATCATATCTAGAGTCCCTTTTTGGCATATCCTACTTAATAACCTTCTTCCTGACCTGGGGAAATAAAACATACAAAATGGTGAGCTCAAATTCTCAGTAAGGGTAAACAAAAGAAATATCAATCACATCATATACAATGGAACATAACTTTTGGAAATCTTAACCTGCAAAAGAGATCATAATTTCATAACATGGGATAAATCATAGTAGTGAAATGTAATCCCAATAATCATAACATAATACATGATACTTTGTGGCATACACACATAATCATAGAGAATCATTTCTTATTAGTCAAGACTCATTTCCAAGACTATCTTAGTGGACAAAGTCAATTTCTGAACCTAGTTCACTCCTCGTTTCAGTCATTTTTCACTGAACCAGTTTAACCTGCCGTTCCAGCCATGTCTATCTCATGAGATATAAAATCTTTACCCAATGCATTGGAGGGAGATATAGGTCCCACCCATCTCATAATTATACCATTATTTTGTGTGCCACAAAATCAAAAATCATACATCATTGCATAGGATATGTAATAAAAATGGGATTCTTAAACATCATGAAATCATAAAATAATTCACATAAGATAAATGAATTCATAAAAATAATTCCATCACAACATAATCAAATAAATTTAATAATTGGGATAGAAACAGAACCCTATATTATCTCAGATAGAAAATAGTTTTGATAAAATAGTTGAACTCCATTCTTGAGGAAAATATCCTTTCTACTTCAAAAACATTTTCGTTTCATAACATGTCATAAAATTTGTAACTAAAATAAGTTAATTAAAAAAATGTGAAAACCTGTAAAGGAAGCTTATTGGAAATAATTTTTTAAAAATCTATTCATGTCGTATAAGTTAAAAAAACATTCTTCTCGTACTTTTTTCGGAAAAGTCAAAAAGTACCTCGTACGAAAAATGACAAAAGATTCCTTTCATATATTTTACTAAAAACTCATCGAAGGGTAAAATTTGATTTAAACAATTGTAGGTTGATGGAAACAATATTGCATATTGAGGAAACATGGATTTGGATGATAAAATACATCCCAGTAAATACCAATGTATAAACAATCTCAGATAAAATGAGATTGTGATATTTTCCCTTAACTTAGGTCCGATTTGGTTCGTAAGTGTCCAAACCTCCGGTATAATGATTTAAATAATGTTATTTACTTATTGCAAAATCATACGTATTTTTATGATATCATATATGGTCATATTCTTAGCTTCTTATTAGTAATATTTCATTACTACTTGTTATTCGGGTGTTTATTACTTTTTGTTCTTATGCGTGTTTTGTCGAATAAATTATTATTTTTCTTTTTAGGTTATATATACCTCATTTCCAAAATGGTATTAGTGTAATATATATCATATTCATTCATTCAATTCATTTATATAATCATTATTCAACGAATATCATGTAGAACGAGTCACATCACATCGTGGAGACGGTATTACGTACGTACGCACGAGCGATGATATCATTCGCATGATCGTGGAATTGTATTGGATTGTATGGATACTCTTTCAGAATCAATATCACTTTACAATAATCATATATAGTCATTATTTACACCATTATACCCATCTATGTAAGGTGGTGGTGGAAATAGTTTACACCACGATGTGGAGACGGTATTCCGTACGTACGCACGCGCGATTATTTTGTTTTCCGTAGGATGGATAGATGGCAAAATAGGGCTGTTTCATACTTATAATAAAATATAAGTATATGAGTGATACTTATGTTATTACTTCATAATGAAACAACTAAAGAAGAATAAGTGTAAGAAGAAATAAAGTTGAAAGAATCGGTAATGGACATTACCTCTTCTTTGAGGAGCTTCTTTGAGACCTCCTTTTAGGGCACTAAAATTTGCCTTTGAAGAATACCAGGACCACTAGGATGTCCCTAGAGAAGTGGATATGAGAACGTGTCAGGGGTTGGCCAAGCTTGAAGGCTCAATGTGGTGTGAGGAAGAGGGGGAGGAGGTGCCCTTTTATATGGAAGGAGAGGGGCTCCTTTGGAAAAACTAAAACTATAATTTTATTATAAATCCAAATTCTGTTTTAAATTACTCCAAATTGATTTATTTAGAAGCTAAGGTGGGGAAGGGTATAAATCCTTTCATACAATAGAATTCATACATGTTTAGGTTCATATTGTACCCTTATCATTTATATTTAACTTTAAGTTAGATAATTTTACTTTTACCGCGTCTTTTTGTGTTCTTACACTGTAAGGTTAATAAAATTACTATAACAAGGCCAACGAACCCAAAGTTGTTTATTATTGATATATATATCCTTATATAAGTAATTTTTCTGAACCTTTAATTTTTAGGAATAAAATAACATTTAATAATATAATATTTGTTTTAAAAACTCTTTTATGTCAATTTTGACACTATTTAGTAATTTATTTTTTTGAAAATCATAACATAATGATCAGTTCTAAAAAAGTTAATTAAATCAGCAATAACATGTCATATTATCCTATTAAATTAGTGAAATTCATAAAAAGTCTCAAATTAAATTTATTTGGGTATTTATAACATCAATTATGTCAATATTTCATTAATAAGATAATTACTTCATCATCTTTGTGTCATAAATAAATTAAATTATTTAATGTCTAAAAATTACAAATAAAATACTATTATGTAGAAAATCTTTTTATATTTCTAATGAATATTTATACGTGAATTTATCTTATTTATAAACCTATATTAAAAATTATTTATTTATTAAACATTGATTTTAACTATTTTAGCCCTTTTTTAGATAACTTAATAATAAATTCCCTAAGCTAATCCAAGTGGGCCTAAATGGTCATATTTTTATTACTAAGGTTGTTTTTGGTCTAATTACACTTATCCAATAGAATTAGGACATGTGTTAGGGTAATAATAATATCATTTGTACCCTTAATTACACTATTTACTTTTAACCGTGGTAAATAAAAGTAAAAAGTTACTATTCACAAAAAATTATTTTCATCTCATTGAACCACATTTTACTTAATGAAATCAACAATGTCTCTAGAAATTTTGAAATTCCACTCACAGAAGTGGTAAAATTATGTTTTATGTAAATTTTCAAATTCTCCTAGGAGGTGGGTAAAAGACGGTGAAAAGTTCAATAAAATTTTTATATATTTAAAATTATTATAAAATGATTCCAATGAATTGCATTGAACTTATATAGGTATTATGTATCAATTATTTCCGAAAATAAATTTAATTAAAATAAATAATTATTTAAATAAAAAGTCGGTTTTTATATAGTAACCTAGTGTTTTCACTATTCATCAAAAATTGAAAGTTTTCAGAAAAATACTAAAATTTCACCCTAGGATAATTTTGATATTCTGAATCCAAAAAAGAAGTCCATTTAAAAAAAAAATCATAAAATTTCAAAAAGTGGTTATTACTATTCATATCGGCTAGTTTTAATAATATTTTATAACATAACGTTGTTTAGTGAAACTCAGTATTGCGTACGACGCAAGCTATAGAGGAAGGTCTCGATTGCGTGTAAAGAAAGACAAGAAAGTGTTGTGTGTAGTGAATGATTCATTTGATTATTTATATAACATAAAAACAAAATATTTCTCCTAAAAGTCTCGGGTGTTACAATCCATCCGCGTGATGAACGCTCGAAGAATGACCCTTCCCGATCTAGTCTGATCCGTTGTTCGGTATCGTCGTCGCACCTCCGCTAGGTCATTGGGTTGTTGATTTTTCAATTTGGAATCATTACATCATAGAATGGATGCACACCGATCCTTTGTTTGTTGCCTCATGAAGAATTCGAAGAATGCGTGCGAAGAAAATGGTTGAAGGAAAACCAATCAAATAAAATGAGGAACGAACCTCTGCTATCATTTGTCACAACGTTGATCCTCTCCCGTTAATTGGCTTAAATGGAGCAGAAAATCAACAAAAAAATCAACATGGATTTAATTTCCCCTTTAATCATTCTAATGAAATCCCTCCTACAAGAACGTACGAATCCAAGGATCAACTTGTTCGTGGTTGATCCAAGTTTTTCATTTAAAACAAATGTGGGGAAAATAAATTAAATAACAAACCCCTACATTTATGGAAGGGTCTATCATTGACGAAAGGGTCACACTGCTGTCATTTTCGAGATACTTCAACTACGTTAGCACTTTGATTCGTAGCTTTGACCTATCATCGTTTGTCACCGAGAATTTTCTCTAGTGCTTTTCTCAATCTTTTTCCAACGATCGAAGTTTGATTCCCAAAAAAAGGGAAGTGTATTTGACATTCAAAAATATGTTGCGGTATTAATGAGTCCAACATTCCATTATTGAGTCATTAGGATGATCCATTTACTAAGGAAACAGCTGCCCCGTTTCCGCACTACAGTGGTTGTTTTCATCAAATAAATAAAATAAACTCGCGAATTTATTTTATTTTATTTTACATAAAACATCTGAAAATTAACTTTCCCCCCCGACCCGTTCCTGTTGAGGTTAGGATCATTCATATGTAAATTCGTCTCCCCAGACGCAACGGTGTCCTCATATTTTTAATCCGGTCATCCATTTGGAAACTTCCACAATCGCACACAAGTGTCGACTCACATAAATAAGAATAAGTTCAAACCACCATTCTGGGCTCACTAGGCCTCGGAATGATGAACCGTTTTAATGACTGGTCTCAAAATAATTCCATATAATATTTAAAAATAATACAAAAAAAATATGAGACATTACATTCTCCCCATTGTGGGGATTTACATCACCAACAATCCAAAACAAATTCTACACAAAAAGATGTTGGTATTGGGCATGGATCTGGGCGTCCTGCTTTCACATGCTCTCCTGAAGTTTACCGCACTACCACCGGACATGCACCAAGGGAATTGATTTCCCATGAAGGATCCTCTCCTGCCGATCCTCGATCTCCACAGGGTATTCTACAAAGGTCAATCCATCCTCGATGTCCAGGTCTCCCCATTCAATCATTTGTGATGGGTCATCCACGTACCTCCTTAGCCGCAATATGTGGAAGAAATCATGTACCCAATGCAATTGTGGAGGTAAATCTAGGCAGTACGCTACCTCTCCAACTCTGTACAGTATCTGCAATGGTCCGATGAACCTCAGAGATAGCTTGCCGCCTCAGCCAAATCTTCGTAAACCTCATTGAGGTGATACACACAGAATGATGTGGTCTACCTCTTTGAACTCCATTGGTCTCCTTTGTCTCTTAGCATAAGACATCTACTAGATCTGTGCAGTCTTCATCTGCTCTCAGATGATCTGCACCTTCTCAGAGGTATCTCTTACAAACTCTGGACCAATGAGTTCTGACTCTCCGGGGTCGGTCCAGCAAATCAGTGACCAACAGTGTCTCCCATACAAGTCCTCGAATGGTGCCATACAAATGGTGCAGTGGTAGATATTATTTTACTCAAACTACAACAACAGTAGGTGGTCCTCCCAACTACGACTAATATCCA
Source organism: Viscum album (assembly GCA_963277665.1). Classification (NCBI taxonomy): domain Eukaryota; kingdom Viridiplantae; phylum Streptophyta; class Magnoliopsida; order Santalales; family Viscaceae; genus Viscum; species Viscum album. The sequence continues at coordinate 1,685,139,313 of OY728147.1, read as the reverse complement.
AGACATAGGGTTGCAACATATCCTTTAGAACCTGAATGGTCCTCTCAGTCTAACCATCTGTATCAGGATGAAATGTTGTGCTCAAGCATAACTGAGTCCCAAAAGCCTCCTACAATCCCTTCCACAACCGGGATGTGAAATAATCATCATGGTATGAGACTTTTATCGAGGGGACTCCATGAAGCCAAACTATCTCCTGCACATAGAGGCATCACAATCACTCTACGGAACTCTGCTCCATGATATCTAGGATGGGGGCTGACTTGGTGATTCAGTCAACGATCATCAAGATGGAATCATGCCCCTTGGATGTATGTGGTATGCCTGTCACAAATTCCATCGATATTCCATCCCACTTCCACTCTGAAACTTCCAGGGGGTGAGGTAATCCCGCTGGAACCTGGTGCTCGGCATTCACCTGCTGGCATGTAAGGAATCGAGAAACGTACTCCACTACTACATTATTCATGCCTGACCACTAGAACTGTCATCGAAGATCCTGGTACATCATAGCCACTCTAGGATGTACTACCAAGGGGGATGTATGAAACTACCTCAGGACCTCCTCCTGCACCGCCACTTGTATGACATTGCATCCTCTGAAAAGAATTACATGCTCCCCACCTTGAGAATATCCATCAGGAACATGTCCTGTGGATAACTGAGCACGTAATTCCACAAAGTCAACATATCCTAGATGAACCTCCCTAAACCGTTGTAAGAGTGGAGGGGTGACAACCATTCAGTGTAGGTATGTTGTATCCTATCTATCTATTTAGGATAACTGCAACACGACTGACTGATCTGTCACCTCACTCAACAGCTGTGAGATCGACCTTCTTCTCAGAGCATACGCCACCTTTTTCCCCTTCCCAATAGTATAGATGACATCTAAATCATAATACTGGAACAACTCTAGCCAATTAATCTACCTTAGATTCATATCCTTATGTGGGAAGATGTACATGAGGATCTTGTGTTCAGAGTAGACGATAAACCGCTCGCTCAAGGCGTAGTGTCGGCACATCATTAATGCAAAGACAACCACTTATAACTCGAGATCATGGAATGCATAGTTCTTCTCATGTGGCTTAAGCTCACTTGAAGCATAAGAAATCACTGCCTGCCTCTGCATCAGGACATAACCAGTCCCTTTCCCTAATGCGTCGCAGAAAACTATGTACTCGACACCCTCCTCCGGTAATCTGAAGACTGGGGCGCTTTTCAACCTCTTTCACAACTGCTCGAATGCCTGCTGGCACTTCTCCATCCACATGAAGGGTTTCCCATTCTTGGTCAAGGCTGTCATTATTGCTGATATCTGGGAGAAGTCAGTAATGAATCTCTGTTAATATCCTGCCAACCCAAGGAAGCTCCGCACCTCCGTCATGCTCCAAGGTGTCTCCCAGACCAACACAGCCTCCACCTTGTAAGAGTCTACATCTACTCCATCTGCAGAGATGACATGTCCCAGAAAGTGGAAATCTTGAATCCAAAACTGGCACATTGAGAGCTTCCCATAAAGCTGGTGTTCCAAATGTACGTCTAGTACCATCCATAGGTGTCTCTCATGATCCTCTTCTGACACCGAGTACACAAGGATGTTGTCGATGAAGACCATTACCAACCGGTCCAAGTACGGCTGGAAAATATATATCATCAGTCCCATGAACACTGTAGGGGAATTCGTCATTCCAAAATGAATCAATAAGTACTCATTGTGACCATAGAGGCATCTAAAATCCGTCTTCTGTATGTCCTCATCCCGTACTCATAACTGGTGATAGCCAGACCGATGGTCAACCTTTAAGAACCAATGTTCCTATCTTAGCTGAATGAAGAGGTCATCGATCCTTGTAATTGAATACTTTTTCTTCACCATCACCTGGTTTAGGCGCTGGTAATCCACGCACAACCACAGACTCTTGTCCACCTTATTGGCAAACAAGACTGGGGCTGCCCAGGGTGAAACAAGGGGTCTAACAAAACCCTCTCTCTGCAATTCCTCCAACTAAACCCTGATCTCGCGAAGCTCTAAAGGAGCCATCTGATATGCTGATGAGGAAATCAGTGTTGTCCCAAGTTGTAAGTCTATGGATATGTCTATTTCCCAGTGGGGAGGTAATCCAGGTATATCTTTAGGAAAGACGTCCTCATACTCCACCACTACTATTGGGAACTGGGAGCTCACATCATCCACTGATTTGAAGGAAAGGCTATCCAACTCATGAGCGATTGTCCGCACCCTATTATCCATAAGCTCATTATGGGCTGCCTGGGTTTCCCTTTCTCTGACAAAGGAAAACCTCATTCCATCAAGGCAGACACACCGCACACTTCGCCTAAAATAGTAAATGTGGGCATGGACGGAAGATAACCAATCCATACCGATAATGACGTCGTAAGGCCTTGACGCTACCACTAAGAGGTTCCAACTGAATCTCTCACCTCCAAGGGTAAGATCACACGATCTGTAAATGTGCGTGATCGTCGAGTCTTCTCCCATAGGTATATTCAAGCGTAAGGATCGAGTCAACTGTCCTACCAGAATCTCGAGGTTTCATAAAAGACATGTGGCTATGAAGGAATGATTGGAACCTATGTTTATGAGTATTGAATCTAAGATAGAAAAGAAACAACTCTTACCACAAATCTCCAATGGAGCCCCTGGGTTATAAGCCTCGACCACATGCAATTGTCGACGTCCATGTCCCCCAGCTCCTTGAGCCTAGTGCGGATCTCCTGGGGGTGGTGGTGGAAGTATGTAAAAGCGTCTGCTACCACCCATAGCTCTCCCTGTGCCTATTCCAAATTTGCCACCTGGCGGGTCTATCTACTCCACTCTCTGACTCTACCTCGGTGGTCCATCCACCGCTTCCTTGTCAGCAGCTCGACAGGTCGGACAATCTATAGTGAGATGTCCCCTACCATCACATGCATAGCATTGCTTCTCCCTAGGCTTACTGGATCCATCTTGAGAGCACCAAACTATCGATCCTCTATCTCGGGTCCTCCTATGACGCCCCCACATCCAGATCCTTTAATCTGATGCCAGCTCCCTACTGTCGACATCTCTGCACATGTTGCCTACTGAAGACTATCGTCGGCTATCTTTGCTCCACCAAGAAGCTCCCGATCACCAAGGCCCACTTGAGCAATACAACAGAAGTTTATATGCATAGAGGCATGACACTAACTCAGATGTCCTACTGTAGACCTCATTTGAAGGTCTGAGCTCTGAAGAAATGACCCCTGACCATATCCATCAAGTATCAGTCGAGGATGGTGAAGCTAGAGTAATAGTAAGCTTCTGTCATACAACCCTTCTAAAGATAAAGAATCTTATGGATGCACACATCTCTCAGCATAAATAGAGAGAACACCTCCCTAACAAATTGGTCAAACTTCCTCCACAAAAGTGTATCATCATCGTGAGGGTGTGTGGTTAGACTCCACCATCGTCCCACCGAAACCTGAAGAAGGATCGCTCCAAGGGTCACCATCCAGTCTGCTGGTGTCCTCATGAGATCGAAAACTCCGGTCACTGCCTCAAGCTAGTCCTCAGCCGCCTGAGGATCAGGCTCACCTCGGAACCTAAGGGGTCTTTGTATCTAGAAATCATGGACAATTATATACTCGTGATCCTCGTCGGTCGGTACCGAATGTATGACAGGATTCTCCACTGTTGGTGGCATAACTGGTGCACCAACTAGTGGAAATGCTTAAGGAACTGGTCCTTATATCAAAGCCTCGTCACTGAGGGGGTAATCATCATGATCGCACCACTGAAAGCTATTGGGTATGCGTCGTAGAGGTATATTTTACGGAAACAAGATGTACCATGGTCAATGAGTTTATCTAGATAGCTGGCACAAAAGACATGGAAAAAATAACCCATTCCTATATGATGCATGCACCATTCGTTTACTTCCCCGCAACTAGTGTCTTCATTAACCAAGTCGAAAAGTATGTTTTCCAAGCCATGTTGTATGGATACATCATCCACTATACCAACACTGGAGTCTCTGGCCTAATATACAAACTTGAAACAGTAAACACTATTGCCCCAAACCAATCTCACAGACTCTTGGTCCTAAGGTAGAACTTACCACCTCTGATACGACTCTGTCATGACATGTCCTAGTGGGGCCCGTTCCGTGACTCCCAAAGCCCACCTCCAATAGTCTAGGGGCTGGTTACTAGCACCGAGTAGGAATATTAAAAACATTGGAGGCATTTCATAAGCACCTGTACACATGCACACATCTCCAATCCCACAAATATAGAACTATAATAAAATCTAAGGGAAAAAAATGCATGCATACAACTAAACCCAACCAATAGAGTACGAGGGAAAGTAACGTACTGAATGTAAACTTTTCTAGAATACAATCCCACAAAAACAAAAGTCTGAAAACTACAATGTCCAACTAGTAAAGACAAAACGTATTGGGACTGCCGCTCGTAGCTGTAGGAACGCCTCAGCCTATAGGGAACTCATAAATGTCGGTCCTGTCCTGATCTGCCCTGGACTCTGTAAAAATGATGCTCTTCTGGACAAGACATGACACGTGTGGGCAGACACCACGCATGGGTGAGTATAACAATACTCAAAAGAGGACCCCTAAAACCAAAAATCAGTACAAAAAGTAAATGTACAACCAGATATGCATAGTATATGTCTAAAAAACATATATCACAAACCAGATATACTCAATATCCAAACCCATAGTCTAGAGAAAAGTCACAAAATTGAGTACCCCCGTCTAGGGATTCAGCTCGAAGATTTCCATGAAGCACTCATTTAGGGAGAATGCACTCCACAACTCTTATATATCTAATGACATCCGTATGAGAATTACTGTTCATCGGGAAGCGTCACGAGAGGTAGTAACACTCATTATAGGAGACACGCTCTTGAGTGAGAATGTTATGGTAGATAGATGCACTCATTACGGGAGTCACACTCTTGTGTGGGAAAGATCTTGATACATAGATCATGATCACTTCAAGGGCCATGGCGAATACCATGAGTCATCCAGAATTCACCTGCTTGTTAGAGGATCAATGCCCGATGGAGTTGGTCACGTCAATGTGGGACTCTACCTAGGTTTAAGAATGGATAGAGGATATTGATTCTGGCCTCTCGGATGGATGTAAATGTTTTGCTGAAGGGATCATGCTTTTATAGAAGGAAACATTGCCTGATCTTCAGGGGAACGAGAAGAAGGGGAACTAACCCAAATGAAAGATGTCAATGATACGGTTAACAAGAGGACCATGCCATTTTCCGAAAAGTAAACGGCGTGAAGAAAATTTACACGCCGTGTTGTCTGACCATGGGTATTTACCATATACAGTGGGCTGTGTTGTAAGTCTGGTTGTGTAGAAAAAATGAGTACACGGTGTGTAGTATGGTGTACATGCCCTGTCCGAGTGACTGGGGTTGGCTCTGTCTACGCTGACCATGTCCCTGTACATGGTCATCAACCCGTGTACTCCAACCCGTGTAATAGGTACACTGTGTGGCCCATGTTATTGGCCTCTCTTGAATGTGTGATGGAGTATGCGGTTGTGTACTCCATCTCCTATTAGTGTGCCCCCTGGATACACTCCGAGTTCAGTGTAGCCGCCTCTGCAATGATGTACACGTCGTGTCTCCTGACGTCGTGTAGTCCAACCCATGTCCATGTACTTCCCAAAATACACTCCAAGCATCGGGGAAAGTCTAACACGCCATGTAACTAGGTTCACACGTCGTGTGTTTCCTCTCTGACCCCCGAAACCCTTGCCACCGCTACCTTACTACACCGTGTTCTCTTCAGAAGTACACACCGTGTATTCCGGAAATTTCCAGAAACACGGACCTCCATCATCGCGCCTCTAGTGATGCTCTGTTTGTCAATCTGGCCATCTGATCACCACAAAACTCACAGGTTTTGGTCACCCCGACACCACGATTTCGATTCCATTGTTTTTGGACCTCCCATTGGATCCAAAAACATGAAATGATCTATCCGAACAATGAACACTCGAAGAATGGCCCTTCCCGATCCGGTATAATCCGATCATCCGGTATCGTCGTCGCAACTCTGCAAGGTTGTTGGGGTGTCGATTCTTCAATTTGAGATCATTGTGTTGCATAAAATATGTGTAATGATCCATTGTTCGTCACCCTGCGAAGAACGCGAAGAACGCATGAGAAGAAAATGGGGAAAGGAAATCCAATAAAAAAAAAGAGGAATGAACTTCTGTCATTATTGGTCACGACATTGATCTACTCCCATTAATAGGCTTAAACGAAGTATAAAATCAACAAAAAAATCAAAATGGATTTATTTTCCCCTATAATCATCTCTATGAAATCCCTCCAGCAATAATGTACGATTCCGTGGATCAACTTGATCGTGGTTGATCCGTGTTCATCATTTAAATCAAAAGCAGGGAAAAGAAAATTAAATAACAGAACCATACACATATCAAAGGATTGATCGTTGAAAAAAGGGTCACACTACCATCATCATTGTGATCCTTCAACTTGGTTGGTTCCGCAATCTGAAGCTTCGATTCATCATTGTTCATCGCTAAAATTTTTATCCTGTGTTTCTCTCAATATTTCACCAATGATAGACGTTCGATTATCAAATAATAAGGGAAATGTATTTGACATTAAAAAATACGTTGTGGTATTAATGAGTCGAAATTTCCATTATTGAGTCATTATGACCTGCCATTTATTAAGGAAACTGATGCCTCGTTGCAGTGTTACAACGGATTATTCCATCAAAGAAATTAAATAAACATGTGAATTTATTTTATTTTATTTTACGTAAAATATCCAAAAATTAACCTTTTACCTCGACCCATGTCGGTTGAGGTTAGGATCATTCTTAGGCAAATTCATCACCCTAGATGCAACGGTGCCCTCCGATTTTTAATCCTGGAATCCGTTTGGAAACTTCCACAATTACGCACAAGTGCTGACTCACATAACTGAAAAAAGTCCGAACCACCATTCTGGGCTCACTAGGCCTCAGAATGATGAGCCATTTTCGTGCCTGGTATTGAAAAAATTCCATTTAATATTTAAAAATAATACATGAAAAATCTGAGACACTACACTAGGGTTTTAATTGGATGTGTAAGGGTTATACACTGTGAAAAAATGTAACCACCTATTTAAATAGGTTTCACAATGGTACATTAAATAGGTTACATAAATGTAATTGGATTTTCATGTAGTTACATAAATGTAATACCTTTATTCTATGTGCTTTTTATGGGTAATTCACACCCTAATTAATGTTATCATTTGGATTTTTAAGGGTAATGTATTGTGTAAGTTTATTTTCATAAGTTTACTAGCATGTGTAAGGGTAATCTCTTAAGTTTCATAATAGTTATCCATGTTTTCCAAATGATGCATAACAGTCAAGATTAGATATATAATGGTAATCCAAACTATCATAAGGGTAATATAGAGTTACATAATTATAATATGTTCCCCTAAATAGTTACATAATTGTAAATTATTACCCTAACATAATATAAGGGATCATCATGAGGGTAAATCCATTTTACCCTTACAAAATAAAATTTAGGAAAAAATGAATAAAAACATTGTTTTCTATTACTTTTTCACAACAACATCTCGATAATTAATTTATGACACATTAATTGGAGGAAATCAGGGGAACAAAATTATTTTATCTTTTATAATGATTGTAACTTATTTATGGGTGTTTTTAATTGATTAAAATTAAATATCCGATTAAAACAAAAATTTAAATGCATTAATTAATTTCTAGGATGTAATGTAATGAACATAATCACCTAGTGTTTTTATTTAAATTTTCTGGATCTTTTTGGACCATGACATTTAGTTTTCCTCTTAGTAAGGGATCTAGGTATTGGATGGCTTCTTCTAATTCATTGACATAAAATGAAAAGAAGAGTGATAGAGGATTCTCTTCTATAGATGATGAACATAAAACATACCTTATTGTTTTAGGTGGGAAAAATGTTGAGAGATAATTTTTCTAATGGAAGTAGGTGTTTATACACAATGGTGTTAAAGAATAAATTACTCTATGTTCTTTAAAATTATCTTTTCATATGCTAAAATGATTATTTTTAAAATTATCCAGTCATATAGAATCTATTTTTGTTATGTTTTTATGAAATATTTCTTATTTATTTATCAAATAATGTTTTTGGGAATATATGGGGGAATATTTATAAAATTTTATGAAGGTTTATTTCAAATATTTTAAAGGGGTTTATCATTAAAATTTGTTTTATATACATTCGTTGTTTGATAAAAATAATAATTTTTTTTTCAAAATGTATTTGTAAAGCCTGGGATTGTTGATGATTTAGTTGTGAAAGTCATGATTATAATTTGTTTTATTTTACAAATGGGTTTTATTGAACTAGAGAAGTAATATTATTCTTGTGAAAAATGTCTTAAAAATATTGACTATGATTTATGATTGTTTTTCTGGAAACATTGAACATGGGATTCTTTGGAAATGTTGGATATAAATATTATAAAACCTAATGTGTGTAACCCAATTATGGATTTTCTATAGCTTCTCAAGAGGCTGTGGTAGAAAATTGGGTAGCCTAATACCAATACACTAGTGAAAGGACGTGGTATCATTACGATTATCTTATTGGAATACTGTTTTTTGTATTTCTATATGTTTATTAACATATTCTAAAGCCTAATATGATTCGTGTATGATGTTTTCAAGTATTTATAATATTTTATATACTTTATTTTTTATCGTCTAGCATCCAGATCATGGAAATCTAGTTTGAATTACAATATATTGGTTATACATGTGTACAATGAATTATATGATTACAATGTAAACATTTGGGATATGGATATTTTGATTATTTCACTTAACATTTCATTCTAGTTTATATTCATATTCTCATGTCTTTGAAAATGGAATATTCTAAAAAGAAACAAATGGATGTTCTATGAAATGGTCTTGATATACATGTGGATTTATAAAATAATAAGGATTTAAATCAAGAATTATAAGTTTAAGGGTGATAAAAATTGAAATGATTTTTTGGTTGTATCCTACAAAGATTTGGGGCTCACACCTACCTCAGGGGATATGTATCATTGGATCTGAAGGTTACATGTAAAGATAAAGGGCATCACATGGCATGTTGAATACTCATTTTTTATCATCATTTAAGTGATTAGGGATGGGGGTTATAGATAATCATGTATAAAAATGGTTTTGTGCTTATTTTGTTTTTCATCCAGGTTCAAGCCTTTTTGTACATTTCCTTGTTTATCTCATATATAAATACCTGGATTCCATGTTATACTCTGATTGTTTAACGTTTTCTTTTATTCAATATACTTTTTTGGTTGTTTTTTCTATCACCACCTTGTGGCGGGATATATGAGGTGATGTCCTAGTTCTACATAGTTTTATTCAATAAAAATAATAAACCAAAACGACTCTTTGAATTTTAGTACTACTAGGATAATCAACTAGTGGAGGGCCATGAGTTTCACTTAATAATTACACCTTGTACCTAGTATCACTTGGCACAAAAAACATCCTTCCAAATCTCATAACACATTTTCTTTCGATATTAATTTCAAGAAAATTACCCTAATTAAAAAATTCCACGATTTCATGTATATCATGCTATTCTATTTGAGCATTCATAATTTTATCTGAAAATAATGAATGTGTAGACTATTGAACCAAAAGATATGGACTTACTATTTGCGTAATTTCTAGGACAATATTCATTAGATAAATAACCAAATGATCATGATCCAAACATAGGATGGTTAATGAAACATTATATTTTCATCATAACGCATCAACTACCCTCTTTGCTTCTCATGGATGATAGTGGACTGCAAAATAATTATCCTTTTTTTGTTCCAAAAATATTATATCTCTCATGTTAAATTATTTTTCAGTGAATATATACATTAAACATTAATGTTTCTTTAGGATGTAGGATATAAAATGGAAGGGTGGGTGAAGTTCCCTTAAAAAATAATGTAAAACAATCCAATTTTTGAGAAATTGTATATAAAGAAACAATGTAATCAATGTATTGACGACATAAAAATAGAATGATATAAAATAATAATATTCTAAGAATAAAATAAATATAAATTAAAGAATAAATTAAAAATCAATTTTTTTGGATTAAGCATATAATGAAAAAAACAATTGAATGTTATAAATAAATGTAAGTGGATGTCATAAATTAGACATGGTATTCACTATGAAATTTTGGTAAAAATATATATGCGTACACCTATATATACAACCTAAATCCCTAGATGACTTAATTTATTATTCCATTGGATTTAATAGTTACCAGGAAATAAAAAATTATTATTTATTGTTTTAGGTTATATAAAGAAATATAATAAAATAGAAACAATCTATTTAATGGAAAATCTTGAAAACACAATTGAATAGTCCCTTTTCATTTTATAAAAAAGAAGATAATAAAACTTTTTTCACTCACATTAGAAGTATAGAGAACAAATTTTAGACGAAATAAGAAGAATATAAGATTTCTAGGAATCAATAACATTTAAGTATAGTCTCAATTCTCTCAGTGATTATGATTAGCATTATGAGAGAATGAGAACAAAAGATGAGGGTGATTTAGATATTACAATTTATTCACAGTCTATAAGGTTAGAGAAGATTTTTAAATGAAATCACTTTGAGATCAATTGAGCAAGTTGGAAGTTGGAGAATGATTGTTAAAATTTTTTGATGTTATGTATAGATTTACAGGGACTTTAATGGTCTATATTTATGGGATTATCATAATTTGGTAATTTTTTGGAACTTTTTTGGTCTTTATTTCATTGAATACCACATTCCAATAACATTGAATAAAATTATTTCAATGCACATATTGATCCCTTTAAAATAGAAAAAATTGAAATGAATTGTGTAATAATCATGGAATTAAAGGTTAAAATAAAAATTATATTATTAGAAAACTATCAAAGAGATAATAAATTATCCAAAAATATTATCATTTGATTTTTTATCCACAAAATGATTTAAAAAACACACATTAAATAGTTCAAAATAATTCCATAAAGAATATGTTAAAGATAACAAATAAATTCTCACATATTGTTTTCCATATATTATTCCCAATTCAGAATTTAATCTTCTTCCCATTTTTTAACATGGTATAATATAAAACATCAAATATAATAAATTAAAAACTATAAAACATACATTAATGAGATTATAGGATTACAACATGGTTTTAGAAACATTTAAATCAAAAAAATCAACTAAAAATAATAAATACAAAATATTTGAATATCATACTATAAAAATATATGGAAATTGAAAAAAATTAAACATTATATAAATGAGTTTTAAAAAAAATCAAAAAAAATACATATATTCTAATTAATTAATAACAATTTATAAAACCAATAAAGAATTTAACATTTGTCATAACACATACAGCCAATGTAAATACCATAAGAACCATGAAAGTATTTAACTATAGATTTATATATCTATGTAAGAGTAATAATCATACATGCATAAAGGTAACATTAAATTTTCAATCAACACATAACGATAGCATAGAAAATGTATAACATGAGTAGATTAAATAAGGTAAACCCATACAATGAGTAATGGTAGAGCTTATTGTGTAAAGGTAGATATTAAAATTTTGTAAATGTAAACATGAAAAAATATGATGTTTAAAGGAAGAATAAAAACTATTTTAATGTAATTCATATTTTATAAAAGATTCATAAAGTAAATGATAATGTTTTTTGAGGATAAATATATATTACCTATGATTTTTAAGGGTTATCTGCTATCTATATGAGGGTAATCTAATCATTCAACCATATAAGTGAGGGTAATTATAAAGTCCTGGTTCTGGAAGCCACCCAGAGGTGCCCCGTACCTGGTTAGTCACATGGAATCAAGCGCATTTCCTCAAATGCCAAAGGCTACCGACTAGCAATGAGTGACTTGGATGTGATAGTGGGGAAACTATTCCCTCATAGGCAGAGTGCACAGTTGAAGTAAAAAAAGCATACAACAACAGAAGCAGTAAATATCCAACAACCATAAATGCCGAAAGACTAAAAAATAAACAACTAGAGAACACATGAATATAAATGAAATGATGCAAGATACATATGTATAGGAAAGCATCCAGAAAAGTCACAATGCTGAATATAGTACTAAGCCAATGTACAAAAGAAAGGCCAAAAAGAAACTCCTCGGCATCTCAAGCCTCAGCTTGGTCCCATGCTCTTTTGATCCAAATAAATCAAGTACCAGATGTATAAGGGAGCTCTCTATTGTCTATACCTGCAACAAAATATTTTGTTTGGGCTCAAAAGAATGGACCAAACATGGTGTGAGACTAAATCCTAGTAGTCAACCACCCGAAGATCTGTGCCTAACAGTCATTGAGTATATGGCAGGTAATAGTACAGTAAGTAGTAAACAGTAACAATAATCAGTAGGCAGAAACAGTATGTAGTAATAGGAAGATATAAAATAGAAATCAATCTATAGAACAGAAAGAATCAGAGAAAAAACAACTAACCACGACAAGAACCCCTCTAGGAAGTGCTCACAGCCAACCCCTCTGGTCCTGTCCAAGAAGTACCAAAAACCCTATGGGCAGTGCACTCAGCCTAACCCCATTGGTTGGTCATAAGAAATTATAAGACTCTCTAGGTAAGCATTCTCAGTCAATTCCTGTAGAGACTCGAAGATTGACCTACATATATATCACATTACTTTTGCGGAATACTTAGTACATAACAAAAACACACACAAGGACCGTAATAGTTTAGTGCCTTTGGAAACTCGGAATGTAATCTTCAAATCATGGTCAAATATCTTCAACATATCCCATAAATATCTTTCCGTTTTTTTCTTACCTAAAACCTTTCTTTATATCCTGGGGAAAAGAAAACATAAAAGGGTGAGCTCAAATTCTCAGTAAGGGTAAACAAAAGAAATATCAATCACATCATATTCATAAGAAGATATCTTTTGGAAATCTTAACCTGAAAAAGAGATCATAATTTCATAACATGGGATAAATAATAGTAGTGAAATGTAATCCCAATAATCATAACTTAAGACATGATACTTTGTGGCATACACACATAATCATAGAGAATCATTTCTTATTAGTCAAGACTCATTGCCAAGATTATCTTATTGGACAAAGTCCCTTTCTGAATCGAGTACAGTCCTCGTTTCAGTCCTATTTCACAGAACCGGTATAACCTACCATTCCAGCCATGTCTATCTCATGAGATATAAAATCTTTACCCAATTCATTGGAGTGAGATAAAGGTCCCACCCATCTCATAATGATACCATTCTTATGTGTGCCACAAAATCATAATCCATACATCATAGCATAACCCATGTAATAAAAATGGGAATCTTAAACATCGTGACATCATAAAACAACTGATATAAGATAAAGGAATTCATAAAAATAATTCCATCACAACATTATCAAATCAATTTAATAATAGGGATAAAAACAGAACCCTTTATTATCTTAGATGGAAAATAATTTTGATAAAACACTTGAACTCCATTCTTAAGGAAAATTTCCTTTCTACTTCAAAAACACTTTCCTTTCTTTAACATGTCATAAAATTTTAAACTAAAAGAAGTTTATTAAAAATAAACATGAAAATTCTTAAAGTAAGCTTCTTGGAAATAATTTTTTAAAAATCCATTCATGGCGTATAAGTTAAAAAAACATTCTTCGTACTTTTTTTTGGAAAAGTCAAAAAAGTACCTCGTACGAGAAACAACAAAAGATTCCTTTCATATATTTTACTAAAACCTCACCGAATGGTAAAATTGGATTTAAACAATTGTAGGTGGATGGAAATAATATTACATATTGAGGAAACATGGATGTGGATGATAAAATATACCCTAGTAAATTTCAAAGTATAAACAATCTCGGATAAAAATGAGATTGTGATATTTCCCTTACCTTAGGTCCGATTTTCTTCGTAAGTGTCTGAAACTCCTGTATAATTATTTAAATAATGTCATTGACTTATTAAATAATCATATTAACTGTTATGATATCATATATGGTTCACTTATGACTTTATATTACCCTTTCTTTTGTAAATTCCATGTTAAAGAGTGTTTTGGGTAAAATTGTTTCTTTTGTCATCCGTGTTTTGACTTGTAATTATTCATATGATTAATTAGATCATGATTAATTAATTCCAGAATATAAAACATGGTTTATATATAATATATATTAAGAATATACATATATATAATAAATCAGTAAATGGAAAGAAATACACCGTTCATGGAGACGGTAGGCCGTACGTACGCATGAACGCTATTTTCGTTTCCTAATTGAGTTGAATGGAATTAAGTAGATGACATACATATATATACACAAAAATACAGTATCATTATTATGTCATATATTTCATGATTACTTATTATATGTACTTTATAATCATTCATGAATGGTTAATGTGGAGAATGAATCTCATCGCGTCGTGGAGACGGTAGTCCGTACGTACACACAAGTGATGATATCGTTCTCATGATCGTGGGACTGTATTGGAGTGTATGTATACTAATTCAGAATCAATATCACTTTAAAATAATCATATATAGTCATTATTTACACCATTATACCCATCCAAGTAAGGTGGTGGTGGAAAATAGATTACACCACGGCGTGGAGACGGTATTCCGTACGTACGCACGCGCGGTGATTTCATTTTCCATAGGATGGATAGATGTTGAAATAGGTTTGTTTAATACTTATAATAACATATCAGTATATGAGTGACACTGATGTTATTAGTTCATAATGAAACAACCTAATAAGAAGAAGTGGAAGAAGAAATAAAGGTGAAAGAATCGGTAATAGAAATTACCTCTTCTTTGAAGTGCTTTTTTGAGACCTTCTTTTAGGACACTACAATTGGTAATTGTGGAAGACCATAACTTCTAAGATTTTTCTATAGAAGTGGATAATAGAGTTAGGAAGGGTTTGGAAGAGAATGAAGGCTCAATGTGGTGTGAGGAAGAGAGGGAGGAGGTGCCCTTTTATAAGGGAGGAGAGGGGCTCCTTTGGAAAACTAAAAATATTATTGTATTATAAAGTAATATTCGGTTTTAATAGCTCTAAATTGATTTATTTCTAAGATAGGGTGGGGATGGGTCGAAATCCTCTCATCCAATAGAATTTAGACAAGTTTAGGTTCCAATTTTAACATTATCATTTAGATTTAACATTAAGTTAAATAATTTTACTTTTACCGTGTCTTCTTGTGTTCTTATACTATAAGGTTAATAAACTTACTATAACAAGCCAAACGAACCCCAAGTTGTTTATTATTAATATATATAACCGTATCTAAGTCATTTGGCCGAACCATAGATTTTTAGGAATATAATAACAGTTAATAATATGATATTTGTTTTAAAAACTATTTTATTTCAATTTTGACACTATTAGGTAATTGTTTTTTGTAAAAATCATAACAGAATGATTAGTTCGAACAAATTTAATAAAATCAAAAATAACATTTCATATTAACCTAGAAAATTAGTGGAATTCATAAAAAGTCTCAAATTACATTTATTTGGGTATTTATAACAAAAATTATGTCAATATTTCATTAATAAGATAATCACTGCATCATCGTTGTGTAACAAATATATTAAATTATTTAATGTATAAAAATTACAAATAAAATATCATTATATAGGAAATATTTTTAGATTTCTAATGAATATTTATAGTAGAATTTATCTTATGTATAACCCAATATTAAAAATTATTTACTTATTAAACTTTGATTTTAACTATTTTAACACTTTTTTAAATAAATTAATAATAAAAGTCCTAATCTAATCCAAGTGGGATTAAATGGTAATATTTTATTTGTAAGGTTGTTTTTGGTCGAATTACACTTGTCCAATATAATTATGACATGTGTTAAGGTAATAATAATATCATTTTTATCCTTAATTACCCTATTTACTTTTAACCATGGTAAAAAAAAGTAAAAAGTTACTATTCACCAAAAATTATTTTCATCTAATTAAACCACATTTTACTTACTGACATCAACCGTGTCTCTCGGATTTTTGAAATTCCACTCACAGAAGTGGTAAAATTATGTTTTATGAAAAATTCATTTTTTTAACTACAACTTAGTGGTTTCACTATTCATCAAAAAATGAAAGTTTCCAGAAAAATACCAAAAATTAGGCCTAAGATATATTTGATATTATGAACTCAAATATGATTTCTATTTTACCAAATTCAAAACATATTAGTTTCATTAATTAATTTAAAAATTAATTTCCGTCGTCAAAACAAATAGCGTGTTTTTAAGAGATAATAACTATCAAAAGATTGACACTTGTTTATGTCTGGTTCAAATGTGAAATTACATCCAATGACCAACATTGTATTAAATTGTAAAAATATATTCTAAATATACTTTAAAACCACTCAAATTAATAATTTATCACTATTAATTATTTTGATTAAAAATGTTTTTTTAATTAAAATTTAGTAATTTTCACTATTCATCAGAATATGAAAGTTATCCGAAAAGTACCAAAATTTCACCCTAAGCTAATTTTGATATTCCGAATCCAAACATGAAGTCCATTTTGAGAGATAAAATTTCTAAAATTTTAAAAGGTGGTTATTACTATTCATAACGGCTAGTTTAAATAATATTTTAATAGCATATCGTTGTTTAGTGAAACTCGGTATTGCGTACTACACACGCTATTGAGGAAGGTCGCAATTGCGTGTAATGAAAACCAAGTCAAAGATGCGTGTTGTCCAAGCTCTTTTTGGTGTAGCGTACAACACAAGACATTAATGAAATTAAAAAAATATTTTTCATAAAATCTCGGGGTGTTACATTCTACCCCCCTTAAAATGAATTTCGCCCTCGAAATTCGTCGGGGTTATAAATGGTTTACTACTCGAAAGTTTCTTTAATAGAAACCCACATCATAAAAAAGAATACCAAAACCAATCATTAAAAACAAAAGTATGAAACGTAACGGTTACCCAAATAAACTAATCACTGGGATTCCACATAGGTGAAAATATGGATATGGAAGAGAAATCTAACCATCATGTTTTGATGGAGAGTGGTAGAGAACATGGCTATGGAAAATCTAGCAATCACAAAGCCATAAATTTGTGACGATCTAAGGTACCATCTAATTCATCAGATATAATAGCACTAGGGAAACATTTTTGGTTTTCAAGATCATTTCCCTAAAGTTGATGAAATTGGAATTAGAAGAAATACTTTCGTTATTTTGGTATAGTCTCACCGTTGGTCATTATTTAGAAAATTTCCACTTCATCTCTTAAATAAATGAAGTTGTATTTTTCATTCGTGATGTGTTAACAGATCATGTGATAGAATGATGGGTCATTCCATCTGTCTCAAACAAAAGGTTAGAAAAGTTATCAAAAAAAATACATAAGGCCATCTGTAGTAAGATTAATCATATATGGTTCCTAAAATGGACTTATACTTCATATATCATACTACTTAATATAATAAAACTAGTTTCTACTAAACAGGGACTTCTTGTAGGCCAGTGGTAGGCGAGAAAGGCCAGTCGTACTTCGGTTGTGGGTTCGATTCCCACAGCCTTGCCCGACGTGATGGACTGTCGCCCATCCTGCAGGTTGTCCTTTTTTCTAAAACTACATTACTATAACATCCCATCAATAATATCGAAAAAGTTTTATCCTTAAACAATACTAACTTATATCCAACCTAATCATTTCCAATCTTTAAACTTAACCAAAATACTGCTGTCCTATCTCATATTATAGTGAAAAAGATTACCAAAGAGTTTATATAACAAGCATGTTAATACCATCGTTGATCCCCGTATATCATGAGATATGTCTTGTTGGTCACATTCCAAACATTCAAAGGCCTTAATCATGTATTCTCTTGAAAAATGAATACCCATTGAATCTTAGTGAAAACATGAGTGCTGTCAAAAGTTAACTCTTTTCAAATACCAAAACCTCAAAACATGATATAACTATTTCCTTATATCAGTCATGAGCTCATGAATACTGTCAAAAATTTCATTTTCTCCTTATCCCTTCATTATGCGCATATCATCTTTTTTCCAAAAATATCTCAATCACTTTCCATGGTTACCGGTACCATAAAATTATGGAAAACCACAATAGACCAATACATAAATATTCTAATATTCCACGATACAAAATAAAACATTATTTTGGAATCCCATTACATAAACACTTAATCATTCCACCACATCATTTTCATATTCAACATTTCCAATAGTGATCTCATTTGACTTCCCTTTGTCCTTTTCCATAAGTGGTTGCTCATGCCTATCATCACTAACCCTTGGATTAGGGCATTTATTAGCATAATGCCCCACTTCCTTGCACTTGAAGAATTGAAGTGTTGGTGGTGTGTTCTCTGTAGTATTTTCTTTATTCACATCATTTGAAACCCTTTTTCCATCACATCCACACTCAACTGCTAGATGACCTTCTTTTCCACACTTAAAACATTTTCTAGTCCTTTTAAGACAATCTCCACCATGATTCTTTCCAAACATTGAGCATAAGGAAACATTCATCTTCTTTTCACCATTATTCTGAGATTTCTCCTTGAACTCCATCTTTCGTTTCTTGTCAAAACTATGAGATGGATAAGTAATACCAACTTCCATTTCAACCTTGATCGCACAACGCACAATTTCTTCATAGCTACTGATGTCTCTTATTGCTAATGCCCTTGAAAGATTTGGTTTTAAGCCACTGAAGAATCGATCAACTTTACTTTCAGGTTGGATGATAAATCAAGATGCATACCTTGAAAGCCTTGTAAAATTTGCTTCGTATATACCAACAGATTCATCATCCTTTTTCTTTAGTTCGAGAATCTTTTTGTCCATCTTTGTTCGAAGAATACGAGGGAAGTACTTATTGAAAAATAAGTTCTTGAACTCGTCCCATTCCAAGGACTCAATTTCATCTCTTTGCCTCATATTCTAGATAAGATTCCACTATTGATCAGCTTCATCTTCCAAACGATATACTGCTAAGATGACTTTATCATGTTCAGAACATTGAAGAACTGAAAATATCTTTTCAGTGGTACTGATCCATTGTTCAGCAACAAGTGGATCAGAAGACCCACTGAATGAAGGTGGACGTTGCCTCATGAAGGACTCAACAGAATGTTGTTCCCTTCTCTGCTCATTTGGAAGTCCATAATGATTCATAGCTTGGGTAATTATAGCAATAATATTTTGCACTCCATCTCCCATAACATTTGTTTGTTCAGGAGGACAATCATTGCATTGTCCATTGCATTTATCAACACGGTTCCATCGGGTTCCAGCCATCGTCTAAAACCCAAAAGGAATAGTGTGAGAGGCAAAAATCATGCTAGGGAAAACAACATAATAAAGGGGGAGTACCTTCATTATCTAACATCTTAGTTTTAATTCTATGATCGTTAGCGTAATTCTAGGACTATAACCTATATGTATACTTATCCTTAGAGACATCCCTAGATATACCTTAGAAATATTTCTAGGGATCTCACTAAAGTTCTCGCATCCTAGTTTCCGAAGGTTGACTAAACCATTCCTCTGATACCAACTGTAGAGACCCGAATCTTGACGTACATAGATATCACATTACTTTGGCGGAATACTTAGTACATAACAAAAACACACACAAGGACCATAATAGTTTAGTGTCTTTGGAAACTCAGAATGTAATCTTCTAATCATGGTGAATGATCTTCAACATCTCCCATAAATATCTTCCCTTTTTTCATACCTAAAACCTTTCTTTATATATTGGGGAAAAGAAAACATAAAAGGGTGAGCTCAAATGCTCAGTAAGGGTAAACAAAAGAAATATTAATCACATCGCATTCATAAGAAGATATCTTTTGAAAATATTAACCAGCAAAAGAGATCATAATTTCATAACATGGGATAAATAATAGTAGTGAAATGTAATCCCAATAATCATAACTTAAAACATGATACTTTACAGAATACACACATAATCATTGAGAATCATTTATTATTAGTCAAGACTCATTGTGAAGATTATCTTAGTGGACAAAGTCCCTTTTTGAACTGAGTACACTCCTCATTTCAGTCCTGTTTCACTGAACCGGTATAACCTACCGTTCCAGCCATGTCTATCTCATGAGATATAAAATCTTTCCCCAATGTATTGGAGGGAGATATAGGTCCCACCCATCTCATAATGATACCATTCTTATGTGTGCCACAAAATCATAAACCATACATCATAGCATAACCCATTAATAAAAATGGGAATCTTAGACATCGTGACATCATAAAACAACTCATATATGATAATGGAATTCATAAAAATGATTTAATCACAACATAATCAAATCAATGTAATAATAGGGATAGAGACATAACCCTTTATTATCTTAGATGGATAATAATTTTGATAAAACACTTGAACTCCATTCTTGAGGAAAATATCCTTTCTTCTTCAAAAACAATTTCCTTTATTTAACATGTCATAAAATTTTAAACTAAAAGAAGTTTATTAAAAATAAACATGAAAAATTTTAAAGGAAGATTCTTGGAAATAATGTTTTAAAAATCCATTCATGTCGTATAAGTTAAAAAAACATTCTTCGTACTTTTTTTGGAAAAGTCAAAAAAGTGCCTCGTAAGAAAAACGATAAAAGATTCCTTTCATATATTTTACTAAAAACTCACCAAAGGGTAATATTGGATTTATACAATTGTAGGTGGATGGAAATAATATTAAATAATGAGGAAACATGGATGTGGATGATAAAATACACCCCAATAAATTTCAAAGTATAAACAATCTCAGATAAAAATGAGATTGTGATATTTCCCTGACCATAGGTACGATTTTCTTCGTAAGTGTCCGAACCTCCTGTATAATGATTCATATAATGTCATTGAATTATTAAAGAATCGTATTAATTGTTATGCTATCATATATGGTTCACTTATGACTTTATATTACCCGTTCTTTTGTAAATTCCATGTTAAAGAGCGTTTTGGGTAAAATTGTTTCATTTGTCTTCCGTGTTTTGACTTGTAATTATTCATATGATTAACAAGATCATGATTACTTAATTCCAGAATATAAAACATGTTTTATATATAATATATATTCAGAATATACATATATATAATAAATCAGTAAATGGAAAGAAATACACCGTTCATGGAGACGGTAGGCCGTACGTACGCATGAACGCTGTTTTCGTTTCCTTATTGTGTTGAATGGAATTAAGTAGATGACATACATATATATACACATAAATACAGTATCATTATTATGTAATATATTTCATGATTACTTATTATATGTACTTTATAATCATTCATGAATGGTTAATGTGGAGAATGAATCTCATCGCGTCGTGGAGACGGTAGTCCGTACGTACACACGAGTGATGATATCGTTCTCATGATCGTGGGACTGTATTGGAGTGTATGTATACTAATTCAGAATCAATATCACTTTAAAATAATCATATATAGTCATTATTTACACCATTATACCCATCCAAGTAAGGTGGTGGTGGAAAATAGATTACACCACGGCGTGGAGACGGTATTCCGTACGTACGCACGCGCGGTGATTTCATTTTCCATAGGATGGATAGATGGTGAAATAGGGATGTTTCAAACATATAATAACATATCATTATATTATTGATACTGATGTTATTACTTAATAGTGAAACAACCTATGTAGAAGAAGTGGAAGAAGAAATAAAGGGTAAAGAATCGGTAACGGAAATTACCTCTTCTTTGAAGTGCTTCTTTGAGACCTCCTTTTAGGACACTAAAATTGGTCTTTGAGGAAGACCTTAACCTCAAGGATGTTTATATGGAAGTGGAAAAGAGAATTCGGCATGGTTTTTCTGAGCTTGAAGGCTCAATGTGGTGTGAGGAAGAGAGGGAGGAGGTTCCCTTTTATAAGGGAGGAGAGGGGCTCCTTTGGAAAACTAAAAATATTATTTTATTATAAAGTCATATTCGGTTTTAAATAGCTTCAAATTGATTTATTTCGAAGCTAGGGTGGAGATGGGACGAAATCCTCTCATCCAATATAATTTAGACAAGTTTAGGTTCCTATTTTAACCTTATCATTTAGATTTAACATTAAGTTAAATAATTTTACTTCTACCGTGTCTTCTTGTGTTCTCATACTAGAAGGTTAATAAACATACTATAACAAGACAAACGAACCCCAAGTTGTTTATTAATAATATATATAACCTTATATAATTCATTTTGTCGAACCTTAGATTTTTAGGAATATAATAACAATTAATAATATAATATTTGTTTTAAAAACTATTTTATGTCAATTTTGACACTATTTGGTAATTGATTTTTGTAAAAATCATAACAGAATTTTTAGTTCGAAATTTTTTAATAAAATAAATAATAACATGTCATATTAACCTAGAAAATTAGTTTAATTCATAAAAAGTCTCAAATTACATTTATTTGGGTGTTTATATCATAAATTATGTCAATATTTCATTAATAAGATAATTACTGCATCATTGTTGTGTCATAAATAAATTAAATTATATAATGTCTAAAACTTACAAATAAAATATAATTATGTAGTAAATCGTTTTAGATTTATAATGAATATTTATAGTAGATTTTATCTTATGTGTAATGCTATATTAAAAATTATTTACTTATTAAACTTTGATTTTAACTATTTAAACCCTTTTTTAAATAAATTAATAATGAATGTCCTAATCTAATCCAAGTGGGCTTAAATGGTCATATTTTATTCCTAAGGTTTTTTTTCGTCGAATTACACTTATCCAATATAATTAGGACATGTGTTAGGGTAATAATAATATCATTTTATCCTTAATTACCCTATTTACTTTTAACCGTGGTAAAAAAAGTAAAAAGTTACTATTCACCAACAATTATTTTCATCTCATTGAACCACATTTTACATAATGACATCAACCGTGTCTCTCGGATTTTTGAAATTCCACTCACAGAAGTGGTAAAATAATGTTTTATGAAAAATTCATTTTTTTTAACTACCACATAGTGGTTTCACTATTCATCAAAAAATAAAAGTTTCCAGAAAAATACCAAAAATTAGGCCTAAGCTATATTTGATATTATGAACTCAAAAATGATGTCTATTTTACCAAATTCAGAACATATCAGTTGCATTAATTAATTTAAAAATTCATTCCCGTTGTCAAAACAAATAGCCTGTTTTTAAGAGATAATAACTATTAAAAGATTGACAATTGTTTATGTCTGGTTTAAATGTGAAATTAAATCCAATGACCAACATTGTATTAAATTGTAAAAATATATTCTCAATATACTTTAAAACCACTCAAATTAATAATTTATCACTATTAATTATTTTGATTAAAAAATTTGTTTTTTAATTAAAATTTAGTAATATTCACTATTCATCAGAATATGAAAGTTATCCGAAAAATTCCAAAATTTCACCCCAAGATAATTTCGATATTCCAAATCCAAAAAAGAATTCCATTTTGAGAGATAAAATTTCTAAAGTTTTAAAAGGTGGTTATTACTATTCATAACGGCTAGTTTTAATAATATTTTAATAGCATATCGTTGTTTAGTGAAACTCGGTATTGCGTACTACACACGCTATTGAGGAAGGACACGATTGCGTGTAATGCAAGGCATGTCAAAGATGCGAGTTGTGCAAGCTCCTTTTGGTGTAGCGTACAAAACATGACACTAATGAAATTAAAAAAAATATATTTTTCATAAAATTTCGGGGTGCTACAATTCCACTCATAGTTTAGGGTAGTCAGGGACTCTCTAAGGAAGACCACACGGTCTAACCCACTTATAACCCCAAGGTCTAGAAACTCTCTGAGGAAGCTCACTCAGTCAATTATTATTATTGTCTTAGGTCTATCACAAACTCTCTAAGGAATCTCACTCAGTCAAATCCTTCTCAAGCCTAGAATGGTTTTAATGAAATTAAAACAAGTAAATACTCTCTGAGGAAGCTCACTCAGTCTACCCTCCAGTAATCTATAATATCCAAGACTCTCTGGGAAAATAACTCGGTTTGTCCCCTGTAGTCAATAATGTCCAAGACTCTCTGAGGAAGCTCACTCGGTCTACCCTCCTGTAGTTTATAATAACCAAGACTCTCTGGGAAGCTCACTCGGTCTACCCCTTATAGTCTATAGCACAGGGTTTTCATGGTCCCGTTCCAGTCAGTGCATAATAATTCTATAAGGCCAAATTACACCGACATAGCTACTTGGCTAACCAGTCTACAACAAAACAAGCATTTCAAGAAAAACATTTCATCCTACAATCACAAGTCATGGAAAATGGGTATAACTTCCAAATTATAACAAGACCCAAAGGTCGTAACCAGAACAAGGCATTGGAAAAGCATCCAAGCATAGATATTATCCATAAAAATGTTAAAATTACCTCTACACAAGCATACAAGCAAGGCCGGAAAACAACAGGGGAAAAACGTTAAACACTCAATACCCCGTTCCTGGGTATTGGTGGAATTTGCACATAAAACTCAAAGAAATATAAAGATAATACACAAACCACCTACCTCAATGCCAAGAGATCAATATACTTGAACCACAAGGTTTGATTCTCTTTAGAAAGTCGTAGATCTATGAAAACGCAGAAAATGCTCAACCCACGATATCTTGAGAACGAAGGGGAATCAAAAAAAGAAACACAAGAAGAAGGAATAGATCACCGGTGCGGTTCCAATGCAATCGACGGGGGTTGATTCAGAAAAAAAAACGGAGGCTTGGGGGATCGAAGGTTGTTCGCGGCCGTACAGGCGCTCCCGGTCGAAGAACATGGAGAAGAAGGTGTTTTTATCGATTATACATGACCCTGGTCCATTTAATGAACAAAAGAAAGTACACTGTGTATACTTCTAGGTTACACTATTTGTACTTGGACTTTCTGTACTTCGCTTTAAGTGACCTCCACATTTCCCCTACACACAGTGTGTGTGGCCCGGACATGGCCAGCACACGGCCTGGTGCTGCATCAAAGTACACGGTGTGTAATAATAAAGTACACGACGTGTACTTTGAAAATTTCCAGAATTTCCCCTTTTTCTAAAAAACAACCAAAAAAGGAAAAACATAACTGAAACGAAGATCTAGGTTCTTACAGACTTCCCCTCATAAAGAAATTCATCCCAGAATTTCCCTAGTGCGACGTTGAAGAAGAAACCCCGAACAGATCCGACCACTGCGATCGTACATCGACCTCCCTCTCCAAGGTCTTGTTCTGTACTCGCCTGTGCTGCCATAGCTCCCATACCAGAGGAATAGAATGTCCACAGAGATCCTTTTTACTATGATCGATAATATGTATAGGATTCTCCTCAATCGATGCATCCGCATCGAGCTCAACCTCCTTGGGTCTAAATACATGATACAGGTCTGAAAAGTAACGTCGGAGCTGAGAAACGCGTAAGACATCGTGCATAGCGTGGTACCTCTTTGATAACTGCAACAATTAGGCATCCGAACCAGCCCTATCTAACAAATCAAACGGCCTGACATACCGTGGTGAAAGCTTACCCTATCTTTTAATCCTCTTGTGTCCCAACCTCAGTGAGACACGCAGGAAAACCTGATCCCCGACCTCGAACTCTAGAGATCATCTCCACTGATCAATATAAGACTTCTGTCGAGACTGTGCTATATCCATACTCTTCCGAATCAACTCTATCTGCTCTGAGGTCTCCTAGACTAGACAAGGTCCCAGCAAAGCTGCCTCTCCTATCTCCAGCCAACACAAAGGTGATCGACATGGCCTACCATACAAAGCCTCGTAATGTGCCATCTGAATAGTCGCCTGAAAACTATTTTTGTAAGAAAACTTCATGAGAAGAATATGATTCTCCAATGAACCAAAAATGTATATAATTCAATCTCAGAGAATATCCTCAAGCACCTGGATCATATGCTCGGACGTTCCATCTATATTGGGATACTAAGCTATAATCAAAAGTACATGTATACCCAAATCCTTCTAAAACCCCTGCTGGAACCAAGAAGTAAAATGTGCATCCTTTTCTGAAACAATGGAGTGTGGAACTCCATGTAGACGTACAATATCTTGGATGTAAAACCATCCCAGCTCATCAAAACTGAAGGTCTCCTTGATCGGCAAGAAGTGAGCAACCTTCGTAAGCCTATCGACGACAACCCAAATAGCATCACTCCCTCGAGGTAACCTCGGTAACCCAATCACGAAGTCCATCACCACGTCATTACACTTCCCCTCGGGGAAAGTTTACTACTTTAAAGGCCCTGCTGGTCGCTTATTCCCCGCCTTCACCTCCTAACAAGTAAAACATCTCACAATGAACCCATCAACATCTTTCTTCATACCTATCCAACATTACTGGTCGTGTAGATCACGATACATCTTGGTGACACCAAGATGAACTGCCCAAAATGAAGAATAAAAATCCAACATCAGTTCCTCGTGTATGTCTACTGGCACCCATATGCGTCCATGGAAACACATGATATCATCCTCGCCCACTATCCATCCTAGAATAGGGTCCCCTCCTAACACACCCTCACACAGGACTAGGACTTCTGAGTTTGATAACTGCCTCATCCATACCCTATAAATATGGGTAGAGGTAACAACTATAGAAGATAGAAAAGTCTACCCCTGTTTTTCATGAACCTCCAGATGCATCTCAAAAAATAGAGCCATAATCTGCCACTCACTGCTAGCCTCCTGAACTGCTTGAATTTTAATTTTCCTGCTCAACGCATCAGCAATAGCGTTTCCCATTCCTGGTGTATAGGCAAGCTAAAAGTCGAAGGACTAAAGGTACTCGACCCACCTACGCTGTCTCAGATTCAGATCACGCTGCGTGAAGATGTTCTTGAGACTCTTGTGGTTGGTGAACCCACAAAGTGCTCTCCCGGAAGGTAATGTATCCAACAACACAAGGCATGAACAACAGCTGTCAACTCCAGATCATGCCTCGGGTAGTTCCCCTCATGTGGTATCAACTATCGAGACCAATACGCAAGGACTCCATCTCCCTTCATAAGGACAACTCCCAATCCAACACCTGAAGCATCATAGTAGACTATATAGCTCTTTCTCAGCTCTGAAAAACCTAGTATTGGTGCCGACGTCAACCTCCCCTTCAGCTCCTGAAAGGGTGACTCACATAAATCTAACCATACGAATTTCTCACCCTTCTTGGGTAGACCTATCAACGGTGCTGGAAGGCATTAAAAGTTCTGTATGAAATGCCTGTAGTATCCAGCCAGCCCAGAAAACTACACACCTCAAATACATTATTCGGCTTCACCCAAGAAACTACATCTCCCATTTTCTCTGGGTCTACTGATAATCCTGTCTCTGAGATAACGTGGCCCAAGAAGTGAATATGATCCATCCAAAAGAGGCATTTCAAGAGATTAGCATATAATTGATGATCTCTCAGTGTACTATGAACAATCTCAAGATGCGTAGCATGGTCGGGTCGAGTGTGAGAGTACACCATGATGTCGTCCACAAAATCAACGATGAAGTAATCCATGTATGGATGGAACACTCTATTCATCAGTGCCATAAAAATTGCTGGTGCATTCATGAGACCAAAAGGCATGACCGTATACTTCTATAGACCATACCTTCTCCTGAAGGCTGTAAGAGGTATGTCTGATAGTCTAACACACAACTGATGATAACCGGACCTCAAATCGATCGTCGAGAACACCCGGGCTCCTCGACGCTGATCAAAAAGGTCATCGATCCGTGACAATGGATATCAGTTCTTGACCGTTAACTAGTTCAGCTTCTGATAATCCACTCAAAGCCTAAGGGTTTCATCTTCTTTCATTGCAAACAGGATAGGCTAACCCCAAGGAGAAGTACTGGGTCGTATGAAACCATTTTCCTGCAACTCCTCCAACTGATTCATTAGCTCCTCCAACTCAGGTGTAGCCATCCTATAAGGAGGAATAGACACCGGTTTCACTCTTGGAAAGAGTTCAATCGAGAAGTCTACATCACGCTCCGGAGGCAAACCTGAAATGTTATCTGGAAAGACATCCCTAAAATGATCCACCACTGGAGGAAATTCCAACTACGTAGTCCTCTGGTCATTCGGATAAATTCTAGAAATCTGGGCTATAAATCCCCCTAGCCCATGATGCTCTAGTCCATATCTACCCTCTTGGACATCCCACTCACCTATCTGAAGAAAAGATCCACCTTCTAGTCATAAAAAACACACCCTGTGGAAATAACATTCGACGACTGCCTGGAAGGGAACTAAGCAGCCCATACCGAGAATGACATCATAGACTGTCATCTCTAAGATATAGAGTTCCCATATGAAGTGACGCCATGAAACCTCAAGAGGGAACTCCCTGCACTGACGTATGCGATATTTCCTCGTTACCAACGATGTATCAAGAGTGAACATGTAAGTAGACAGAAAGATATATAGCCCAAGGTTTTCCACAATAGTGACAGAGATAAAGCTATGAGGAGCACCAGTATAAAAATAGATGAAGATAAAACTGAGGCTACTAAGATTGTACCTCAAACCATATAAGGGTTGGGATCCTGCTCTTAATCGGTCTTCTCCATAGTGAATGTCGGCATTTACCGTGGCCTTGCGCCCCTGGCTAACCACTCTAAGCTGATCCACTGTGATGTCTCTGGTAACTTGGTGACTGACCACCAGGACCGCAACCTCCACCTCGGCCTGAACGGCTTGAAGAACTCCAGTTCCTAGAATGGTGAGAACCTGGTGCTATAGACTATAAAGGATAGACAGAGTGAGCTTCCCAGAGAGTCTTGGATATTATAAACTATATGAGGGTAGACCGAGTGAGCATTCTCAGAGAGTCTTTACATGTTTGAATTTCATTAAAACCTTTCCAGGATAGAGAAGGAATTTACTGAGTGAGCTTCCTTAGAGAGTCTATGATAGACCTGAGACTATATGACAAATTAACCGAGTGATCTTCCTCAGAGAGGATCTAGACCTTGGGGATATAAGAGGGTTAGACCGTGTGATCTTCCAGAGAGAGTCCCTGACAACCCTATACTATAAGGGGAATTGACCGATTGAGCATCCCCAGAGAGTATTATAATTTTTTATGACCAAACTAGAGGGGATAGGATGAGTGCACTACCCAGAGGGTTATTGGGTCTTCTTGGATATGACCAGAGGGGTTGGCTGTGAGTACTTCCCAGAGGGGGTCCTGTTGTGGTTAGCTATTTTCTTGTTTGCTGCTTGTTGTTCTATGGATTGATTACTATTGTATATCATCCTATTACTGCTTATAGTTATTTCCTTCTAATTACTGTTATTGTTTACTGCTTACTGTACTATTACCTACCATATACTCATTGACTGTTAGGCCCAGATCTTCAGGTGGTTTCCTACTGGGATTTAGTATCACACCCTTTTTGGGCCATGCTTTTGGGCCCAAACTAACTATGTTGTTGCAGGTATAGACAAGGGAAATCACCCTTTGACTTATGGAAGTTGATTTCTTTTGGAAAAGAGAGCATGGGACCAAGCTGAGGCTTGCAATGCTACAGAGTTGCTTATTCATTTTTATTTTGTACTTTGGCATAGTATTGTATTCATCATTGTGACTTGGTTGGCTGCTTTCCTAGACAAATGCATCATGTATCATTTTATTTATATACATGTGGGCTCTAGTTGTTTATTATTTATTCCTATGATGTTTATTATTATTGGATATTTACTGCTTTTACTATTGTATTCTTTGTTTACTTTTGTTGTGTACTCTGCAAATAAGGGCATAGTTTCCCCACTATCACACCGAAGGCCCTCGATGCTAGTTGACAGCCTCTATAATTTGGGGAAATGCAATTGAGGCCATGTTACCTTGGTAACCCAGTCACGAATCCCATCACGACATCATTCCACTTCCACTCGGGGATGGGTAACTGCTGTAAAATCCCTGCTAGTCGCTGATGCTTCACCTTCACCATCTGACAAGTAGAACATATCATGATGAACCCAGTAACATATTTCTTCATACCTGGACACTAGTACAGGGGGTGTAGAACACAATACCTCTTGGTGATGCCAGGATGAACTGCCCAAACTGAAGAATGAAAATCTCGCATCATTTCCTCGCGTATGTCTACTAGAGCCCATATGCGTCACCGGAAATGCAAGATCTCATCCTTTCCCACTGTCCATCAAGGAAGAG
Source organism: Viscum album (assembly GCA_963277665.1). NCBI lineage: Eukaryota > Viridiplantae > Streptophyta > Magnoliopsida > Santalales > Viscaceae > Viscum > Viscum album. Next base: position 1,685,108,904 of record OY728147.1, on the reverse strand, counting down.
GGTCCCCTCCTGACACACCCTCTCGTAGGACTCGGCCTTCTGAGTCTGATAGCTGCCTCATCCTTACCCAATGAATAATGGTAAAGGCAACATCTACAAAATATAGAAAATTCTGCCCCTGTTTGTCGTGCTCCTCCAGATACATCTCAGAGAACAGAGCCATAATCTTCCACTCACTACTATCCTCCTGAACTGACTAAATCTGAGTTATCCTACTCAACGCATCAGCCACTGAGTTTGTTTTTCCCGGCGTATAGGCAAGATAAAGTCTAAGAACTGGAGATACTCAACCCAACTACACTATCTCAGATTCAGATCACAATGAGTGAATATTTACTTGAGACTCTTGGGGTCGGTGAAAACCTCAAAGTGATATCCTAGAAGGTAATTTCTCCAACAACATATGGAATGAACAACAGCTGACAACTCCAGATAGTGCGTCAGGTAGTTCCTCATGTGTGGTCTCAACTACCGAGACCCATACACAACGACTCTATCTCCCTGCATAATAAAAACTCCCAATCCAACACCTGAAGCATCAAAGTATACTGTATAGCTCTTTCCTGGCTCTGGAAAAACTAATATCGGTGCCGACATCGACCTCCCCTTCAACTCTTGAAAGGCTGACTCATAGGAATCGAACCATAATAATTTTGTAACCTTCTTGGTCAGACCTTTCCGCGGTGCTGCAAGGCATTAAAAGTCTTGTATGAAAATCTTGTAGTATCCAGCCAGCCCTAGAAACCTCTGCACCTCAAAGACATTCTTCAGATGCTACCAGGAAACAAGAGATCTCACATTCTCTGGGTCTACTGATACTCCTGTCTCTGAGATAACCTGACCCAAGAAGTGAATATGATCCATCCAAAAGATTCATTTTGATAGCTTAGCATATAACTAATGTTCTCTCAGTGTACTCAGAACGATCTCAATATGGGTAGCTTGTTCATGTCGAGTGTGAGATTACACCATGATGTCATCCATGAAAACCACCATGACGTAATCCATGTATGGATGGAACACTCTGTTCTATAGTGCCATAAAAACTGCTGGCGCATTTGTGAGACGAAAATTCATGACGGTATACTCGTATAGACCATACCTACCCCTGAAGGTTGTAAAAGGTATATCCGATTGTCTAAGGCGCAACTGAGGATAACCAGACCTCAAATCGTTCTTGGGGAACTCCTGGGCTCCTCGAAGCTGATAAAAAAGATCATCGATCCTCGGCAATAGATATTGGTTCTTGACCGTTAACTGGTTCAGCTTCCAATAATCCATGCAAAGCATAAGGGTGTCGTCTTCCTTCTTTGCAAACAAGATAGGCGAACCCCATGGAGAAGTACAAAGTTATATGAAACCCTTTGCCTACAACTCCTCCAACTTCTTATTGAGCTCCTGCAACTCAATTGTATCCATCCTATAAGGATTAATGGACACTAGTTCCATTCCTGACACAAGATTAATTGAGAGGTCAACCTCACGCTCTAGTGGTAGACTTGAAAATTCCTATGGAAAGACATCCCTGAAACGATCCCCCACTTGAGGAAAGTATAACTATGAAGTCCCCGGGTCATACAGAAAAATACTAGAAATATGGGTTATAACTCCCCCTATCCCATGATGCTCTAGTCTAGCTCGACCTTCCTGGACATCCCACATGCCTCCATGAAGAAAAGATCTTCCTTCTGGTGATACGAATCTCACCCTACGATGATAAGAATCGAAGACTTCCTTGAAGAGAACTAACCAATCCATATCAATAAAGAAATCATATCCTATCATCTCTAGGTCATAGAGGTCCCATATGAAGTGACACCCTATAACCTCAAGAGGGAACTCTATGCAATGACATACACTAGACTTCATCGTCCCCAACAATGTATCAAGAGTCAAATGTCAGCAGACGAAAAGATACAGAGCCCAATGCTCTCCACAACAGAAACATAGATAATGCTATGTGAAGCACTAGTATCGAAAAGAGTTGAAGATAAGACTGAGGCTATTAAGATCGCACCATGAACCGTAGAAGGGTAGGGATCCTATTCCTGATAGGTCTACTCCACGGCGAATGTATGGCATGTACTGAGGCCCTGCGCCCCTGGCTGACCACTCTGTGCCGATCCACTCTAATGTCATTGGTAACCTTGTGACTGACCACCAAGGCCGCGACCTCCACCTCGGCCCGAACGGCCTGAAGAACTCCAGTTCTCGGACTGGTGATAAACTGGTGATGCATCACCTAAACATGGGGTTGTAGAAGAACCCCTACAACCAACTGTAGGCGAGATGGTCTGACAAAAATGCTGACAGTGGCCCATCTTTCCACAAGATCGACACTCCATATGTTATCTCTGGCACTAAGTCCTAGTATGATTACTCCTACCACATTATTATCATACCACATGGCTACCTGAAGATACATTCCGCCTACCCTGCTCTCTCCGAGAAGACTCCCTGCAGCCCCTCCTGGTATCAGTAGGAGGAACACTGACTCTGGATGTCGAGCTGCCCTAACTCACTGCTTCAGAATGTCTCAGATTGCGTTCAGTGATCAGAACCTAGTTAAAGATATATAATATCAAATTAAACCTGAAGATATTAAATTAGGAATAGATCTCATGCTTGAGACCACCCACAAACTTTCTATCAAGGAAAAACTCATCACCTTCTAGAATAGGCATGAAGCGTTATAGCTCGGTAATTCGAGAGGAGTACTCCATAACAGAAAGAGTACCCTGCTCGAGACTCATAAACTCTAGGGCACAGTCAGCCCCCAAAGTCTTCGAATGAATGTAATCATATAAGTTGCTCCAAAACTCATCCCAAGTCATACTATTCTAGTGCCCTGACTATGAGATCACCTCCCACCACCTCTTGGCGGTGTCTCGGAGCATATAAGTAGAAAGCTTCAACCTTTTCTCTGGAGGTATCTCCAGGTGCTCAAAGATCGTCAGTGTGGACTATAACCACGACTGTGTAGCCTGGGGTCCTCCATCCACTGAGAAAGTAGGAGGATACTGCTACTGGGAAATCCGCATCATCTCAGCCATCGACGGGACAAGAGGCAGTGCTCCTTGAAAGGTCTGTATCATCCTAAGGAAGTCCTCCCTGAACTGTGAATCAGTGACTGCAACAGGTATAACTGCTGGTGTCAAAGCTGGTACAACAGGAGGATCTGCAGGAGGATCTGCAGGAGATCCATGATCGGCCATATCTGGTGTCTGATCACCGTATGGTAGCAGACGTACAACCAGAGGATGCCTCAAAGGCATAACTCTGAAATATCAAAAGAACACCTTAGATCAGAATCATCAAACACAGAAAACAAAATAGTACAAGACAAGAACATAAGAAAGAAACAATAATGTTGTACCAAACATGACTACATGGTGTGTATAAAACTACATTTCATGTTCCATAAATCCATTCACATGGGCGTGTACTTCTGCCACCACTGGTCATCTAACACCCCCGACTACACAACGTGTTGTCCTTACACACAACGTGTACATGAACTCCACTCCCATACCTGAGTCTCCTTACACATCTAACCCACATGGTCCACTTAAACCTAGAATACACGGAGTTTTCACTTAAGGACACGACATGTACTAGACGAGGTTTCGGCGACCGTGTTGTTAGTTACACAGCCGACTAGATGGTTGACCCTTACTCGGTGTGTTCCGAACAAAAACGGTGTGTATAAAAGATGATAACATCGACCCGTGTTGTTCGTGAAACAACTGGGTACCTAGGAAAATGGTACACGACGTGTTCATAAAAAACACGGTGTGTACTACATGAGCTTCCCCGACCCGTGTTGTTAGTGACACAGCTGGGTACATGGCTCCCTTATACACAGTGTGTGACCACCGTACAAGGCGTGTTCCTCAAAAAATTTCACCATCCCGTGTTTCTGCTCAAACATTCAGTGACATGGATTAAAACTACACGTCATGTAGTCAAGTACACGCCGTGAATTTTGGGTTTTTCCGAGCGGTAGCTCAGAAACTGGACCGTAGCCCATAAAACACTGAAAAACAAACATGGAGGTGCAAAATTCTGATCTTTGAGGGCCCGTACTTCATGTGAATCAAATTGTGACATCTCCTACATATCAAATACAAGGGAAACAAGTTAATGATTCACCAAACTCTGATTCTTGAGGGCCCATAACACCTCAATAATAAATATTTGGTGTTCATTTAAGTAAAGGTGCAATACAAACAATTTCTCTATCAAACAGCAGGGATTCTATCATAGCATCTATCACAACATCATGACTAATCTACACAACATCTTTCACAACAACAAGAAATCCCTAATGCACCCTAGTTGGCTTGGAAAAAATGCATGGCATGTGATTTCTAACAAGTTCCTATATGATGCATGAGTTGGAATACCCTCATCTCATCGGGTTGCGACAGAAATAGAACCGCAATAGCAACAACCATAACAACACAATCATGTGAGTCACTCAAGGTGAAATCATATCAATCGTAAAATAACAAAACCAAAAACTTCAATAAACGAGGTAGATTGGATTTTTCCTATACAAGATTCAGATACTCCTGGGCACAACTTATTACCATGTACTGAATCTGTCCTATCCCTAGCTAAAGGCTCCAAATAGTAAATAAAGAGAAAAGAATCCCTTTGATACCACTTTGTGATGTCCTAGTTATAGAAGCCACCCAGAGGCACCCCATGCCCGGTTGGTCACATGGCCTTAAGCGCATTTCCATAAATGCCAGAGGATACCGACTAGAAGTAAGGGACTTGGGTGTGATAGTGGGGAAACTATTCCCTCATTGGAAGAGTACATAGTGGAAGTAAACAATGAATACAATAGAGGAAGTAGTAAATATCCAACAACCATAAACATCGGAAGTATAAACAATAAATAACTGGAGAACACAGGTATATAAATGAAATGATGCACGATACATATGTCTAGGAAAGAAGCCAAACAAGTCACAATGCTGAATACAGTAATAATCCAATGTACAAAAGAAAGAAAAATAAGCAACTCCTCATTATTTCAAGCCTCGGAATGGTCCCATTCTCTTCTGCTCCAAAGAAATTAAGTACCAGATGTTGAAGGGGACTTGCCCTTGTCTATACCTACAACAACATATTCTGTTTGGGCCCAAAAACATAGCCCAAATAGCGTGTGAGACTAAATCCCAGTAGGAAAACACCTGAAGATCTGTGCCTAACAGTCAGTGAGTATATGGAAAGTAATAGTATAGTAAGTAGTAAAAAATAACAGTAATCATCAGGCAACAACACTAAGTAGTAACAGGATGATGTACAATAGGAATCAATCCACAGAAAAATAAGTAGTAGAAAAGAAAACATCAAACCACAACAGGAACCCCTCTGGGATGTACTCACAGCAAACCCCTATGGTATTATCCAAGAAGTTCCAACAACCCTCTGGGAAGTGCACTCAGCCTAACCCCTCTGGTTTGGTCATAAACAATTATAAGACTCTCTAGGGAAGCTAGCTCGGTCAATTATCCTTATATTCTAGGGTAGTCATGGACTCTCTAAGGAAGATCACGCGGTCTAACACACATATAACCCCATGGTCTAGAAAATATATGAGGAAGCTCACTTGGTCAATTCCTCCTATAGTCTAAGGTCTATCACAGACTCTCTAATAAAGCTCACTCAGTTAATTCCTTCTCTAGCCTGGAAAGGTTTTAATGAAATTGAAACAATTAAAGACTCTCTGAGGATGCTCACTCAGTCTACCCTCCAGTAGTCTATAATATCCAAGACTCTCTGGGAAGCTCACTCGGTCTATCCCCTGTAGTATATAATTTCCAAGACTCCTTGAGGAAGCTCACCCAATCTACCCTCCATTAGTTTGTAATATCCAAGACTCTCTAGGATTCTCACTCAGTCTATCCCTTATAGTCTATAGCACTTGGTTCCCATGGTCTCGTGCCAGTCAGGGCATAATAATGCTATAAAGCCAAAGTACAACTAAAGAGCTACCTAGATAACCAGTCTACAATAAAACAACCAAGACAAGAAAAACATTCCATCCTAATGTCACAAGGCATGGAAAACAGGTCTAAATGCCAAAGGATAACAAGAGCCAAACGTAGTAACAAGAACAAGGCATGGGAAAATAATCCAAGCATATCAATTATCCATAAACATGAAAAAATTACATTTACACAAGCATACAAGAAAGGAAGGAAAGCAATAGGGGAAAAACAGTAAAATTTCCATACCCCGTTCATGGGTGTTGGAGAAATTTTCACATTAAACTCAATGACTTCTAAAGGAAAGGCAAAAACCACCAAGCTCGATACTAGGAGATCAATATACTTGAATCACAAGGCTTGATTATCCTTAGAATGTCGTAGATCTACGAAAACACACAAAATGCTCAACCCATGATATCTTGAGAAGGACAGAGAATCACAGAATGAAACTCAAGAAGAAGGAAGAGCTCACAGATGTGGTTACAACGCAATCAATGGTGGTCGATTCAGCAAACAGATGGAGGATTGGGAGCTCGGATGGTGTTTGTGGCAGTACGAATGCTCCCTGTCAATGAACCTAGAGAATAAGGTGTTTCTGTCAATTAGACACGACCCTAGTCCATTTAATGAAAAAAATGAAAGTACACAATGTGTACTTCTGGGGTACATGGTGTGTACTTGGCCTTTCTGTACTCTGCTTTAAGCGGACTCCACATCGCCCCTACACACTGTCTTTGTGGCCCGGACACAACCATCACACGGCCTGGTGCTGCATCAAAGTACATGGTGTGTACTTATAAAGTACACAATGTGTACTTTGAAAATTTCTAGATTTTCCTCTTTTTCTAAAAAATGACCAGAAAAGGAAAAACATACCTGAAACGAAGATCTAGGTTCTTACAGTAATGAAAAGTTAATAAAACATATGTAATGTTAATAAATAACATTAGAAAAATAAATTGTCACCAATTATAATTTAAAATAAACTAAAAAAATAAATTAATATAAAATAAAATATAATAAAAATAAAAAAAACCAACTAAAACAAACAAATTAAATAATCCAAAAAAATAAAATCACAAAATATAGTATATTATGATTTTAAAATGATAAAATAATTTATGTGACAAGGAGACAATCCAATATTCTAAATTATTTTTATAATTAGAAAAATATAATAGAAATTTAAATATTGAACCCCCTTTTTGAAATAATCATTGAAATAAAAACATTTAAATCAAATTCTACCCTTTTTTGAAATAAATAAGATAAAATTATCAAAATGTAAAAAACAATTTTTTTCACAAAAATATAATATAAATATAAAGTAAAAAAATAATTCTCCCATTAAATTAATGCTTCCCAAAAAACAATATAAAATCATCCAAAAAAAGAATATGATATTGTAGGAATCGTAAATGAAAACATAGAAAGTAAATATTTTTTGAAAAATAATTTCTATTGTTAAGTATTAAGAAATATTATACGAGTAAAGTATAGAAAACTCACCAGAAATATCAAACAAGAAGTATAGTAAGTCCAACAAACCAATCCAAGGATGGAGAAAGGGATAAAGCACCCAATAAGCTCTTTTATGGATAAATCCCTTGGATCATATATGCTAAATCCAAATCAACTTGTTTTCATAGAGACAAGAATAATTTTTATTGAGTATTATACTCACACCACGTTTCCAAAATTTGGAATTTTTTTATTTAAATTATTATTGAAATCCATTTTAGAATAATTAATTGAAAAAATTAAATAAAATAATCATAAAAATAAAAAAAAAAATAAAAAGTAAATGAAACTGAAAATTAAATATACTTTAAAATATTTTTTAGAAAAATTTATATTTAATTTTAAAAATACATTTGAAAAGAAGTTTTTAATGTGTCCTCCAATGTTTTGAGAAAACAAAAAAGTACAAGAGAGAGTATTTAGAAAAAAAAATCATTGCAGAACATAAAATAAATATAACAAAAAACCATATTACAATGAAGATAATGAATGAAATCTTATGATTATTTGGGAAAGAAATATTATGGTTCCCCCTCACAAAGAGAAAAAATATTATGCCCATGGTGGTAAAAAGATGATCAATCATTTGAAGTTGTTAAGTCACAAAATTTCAATAGATTCCTACAAATGATAGATCAATGAAAACTACAATTATTTAGAATCCAATATTGGATATATCAATGAGTTTGTTTGTAATATCATTGAAAAAATAATCCAATGGATCCTTTTATTAACCAGATTTTTGTTTCAGCAGTGTGAGTTAAAACTATTGTGATGGAGAAATAATTTTGGGTATACTAAGAATGTCTAATAAATATTTACAAACCATAATTTTTTTATAATGATAATTTATTTTATAAAATTTAGAATAAATAGGAATAATTTTTATTTTACCATAAATTAAATTTTTACTATTACATTAATAAATAATATATTTAAATTTATTATGATAATAATAAAATTTATTGTGAGAAATTCCTATAAAATTATTCTTTCTAGAATGTATTACTTTTTTTATTTATTTAAATTCCCAAAACCATAGGGATTTTTAGGGGGTTTTAAGAACATAAAATCTCATTTAAATTTTGTTATATATTCATGATATAAAAATAGATATTGTTAATTCATCAATTTGAAATTATAAATTTTCTACATTTGGTTGATATTTTAATTTTAGAAGAAAATCATTATTTTCTTTTAAAAGTTGAACCTTTTAAAAAATAAATATATTATTTTTATTTTTATGATATTTTAATTTATAAATGTAATAAAAAAACCATTTTGATGGTCAGTATTATCATTTAGAATATAATTATAATGTAAATAAGTGGCTAAATAAGTATAGGATTTAAATTATAAATAAGTGGGAAGAGGAAATTTTTTTGAACTAACCTCAATTCCATAAATAATTTGGGCCATGCGACACTTAGGATTTCATCAATTAATTCATATTTTGTTATAGATCTCTCTCTAGAACTACATGTAAATAACATTAAATATTTCTTACCATTATCCATGTATTTCAAGTTTATATTATTCACAGGAAAATCCGGTTTTAGTTTCCCTTATTTTTATATCAAAAAAGGTAACTCATATTCTTGACTTCTCTTTTTGAAGATTCTTGTTTATATATTTAATTTATTGTATTTTTCAACAATCATGGTAAATTTGGTAATGTTAGATTCACTCCCATATGAGTAATCATTTTTTTCCTTGAAGGAATTTATTATTTTAATTTCCATGACATCCTCAACATCTTTTTTTGATTATATCATTATGGTTATCTCATATGTCATGAGAGAACCTATTAATCACTAAATTAGTATGTTCTTAACATATTTAGAATCTTTTATTATGGTAAATTTAGGAGCACAAATTCTTGGATAATCCCTAAGGATTTACTTGATCAATGTTTCTATATAAAGAGTGTCCCTAAAGTGCTTTTCATCCAATAAAAGTTTCAGTAATTCTTATAACCAAATAATTGATAGATTCATTAGGGTGCATATAGAAAATCTCAATCATTTTCCTATAATATCATGACTTGTGTAAATAACATTATATGTTGCTTCATATATATGTTTTTAATAATTTCTAGATTTCATGTGATGTTATATATGAAAAAATATTTCTAAAATTATTAAATAAAAATCCAAAATTTAATTTATTCACATAATTTCCACTGAAATTGAAAATAAGAAATACCAGAAGGGGTCATTTTTTTATCTAATAAAGGATAAAAACCATTCCTAAAGAAATTATAAAAATATTTACCTATAGATAATTGAAAAATATACATTGTACATTTAAAAAAAATATTAATTTGAATAATAAATAAATGCATAATGACCTATTGTTTATCCTATTGGACCACCATGGTATTTGATAATCCCATTTTAAAAAGAAATAAGTTTTTGAAGAATTATTTTAACATTCTTGAAAATAATTTTTTTGAGTAATTTCGAAAAAAATTAAGTTAAAAAGATAAAAAAATGATTTGATATCACATATAGGTAGGATACTAGAGATAAAATAAAAAATTTGAGTGTTTGGGGGGTTGATGAATTTTCCTTTAAAAAATTAAATGAAAAAAAAATTCAATTTATACAAATTTATTTATAAAAAAATAAAAGTAATAAAATAAATAACGATAATAATATTAAATAATGAAGGAGGAAAAATAAAATGAACTGTGATTTGAGAATAAATTGATTAAGTGAATTATCTGATGGATGAAAAAAATAGGAAATGAAAAATCGAAAGTGATATATAAATGAAAATGAGGAATGTAAACGAGTGACTATAATGGTAAGAATGTTTGAAAACAATACTCAAGGGCTCCCCTACTACTACCATATCAATACCTAGAGGATTTTATGTATTATTTCCATGTAATTAAAAGTAACCAGGACACCAAAATTTCCATTTATATTAAGGTTATATCCAAAAACCCTAAACAACAGTGAGTAACTCATTAACGGAAAATCTATAAAAAAATAATTTCCCCTTGTATTCTAAAAGTAAAAAATACAAGTAAATCATAGTCCATCACTTTAATATATGTAACCACCAATATTATTATAAATAAGAAGAGTACAAGATTTATTAGAGGTAATAAAATTAGATTACTATCTCAATTCTATAAATTATTATAATTAACACTATGAACTAATGAGAATAAAATAATAGAGTGGCTTGGATATTAGAATTTTTTCACACTCGTTAAGGAGATTATAGATTTAGAAAAGAAAGAACCTTGATATCTATTGGGAACATTAAAATATGGAGAATGATTTTCAAGGAATTCCAATGTTGGGTATATATTTCGACGGCTTCTAATGTTTTATATTTATAGTCTTCTCATCATGTAGTAATGATAGAGAACCAGTTGGGTCATTAAGTCATTGAAGAGCACATTCCATGAATCTTGACTATTGTTATTTATATCCATGGAATGGTCCATTTAAAGAAGAACATGTCAACAGACCGAGGTTATCATTAAAAAATATAGGTCAAAATAATAATAATATTATTTAATTATTATTGAAGTGGGAATAATATTATCCAAAAGATTTTCATTTTATGTTAAAATCATTTGAATAATAAAAATAAATTCTAAAAAAACATGTTACAATGATTATAATATCCATATTGAATAGGTATAAGATAATAGGATTTTTTTTTTGAATTATGTTTCCTTCTATAATATTCAAAATTAAAAATTTAAACTACTATCAATTTTAATAAATGAGATTATATAAAACATTAAATATAAATCAATAAAAACTTGAAAAAATGATTAATTCTTTTCATTAAATTGAAAAATAATTTTAGAAACGTTATATTCAAAGAAATAAGCTCAAAATAATAAATAATAAATATTTGAGTTTCATTGTATAAATATATATGAGAATAAAAAAATAAGATACTTATAAATAATTTTAATATAAATTAAAAAAATTGGATATATTATAAATCATTATTAAGATATTATTCAAAAAATAAAATAATTTAAATATTTTCCATAAACATGATGAAATTGTAAGTACTATTAAAATTATGAGTCATAGTAAACAATATATTTACAAATTTTATATAAGGGTAACACTCATGAATAAATATATGTAACTTGAAATTCTCAATCAATGTATAATGGAAGAAAATTAAAAAAATATAGTATGTGTGAAAGGAAAATAGGGGAAATCATCCACTACGTATGGGTAGAGCTTATTTATTAAAGGTAATCATGGACATTTCAGGAAGGTAAATATGAAAAAAACATTATACATAAATGTATACTATTATCCAAGTCAAGGTGACACATATTTGAGTCAAGCTATATAAATGTATTGATAATTCTATGTAAGGGTAAATACATATAACCGCTGATACATTAGGGTAATATGAAAGCTACGTAATCAAAAAAAAGTATCAATAGGCTATGTATGTGAATAATGAACACCACATAAGGGTTCAAAGAAATTATATAAGGATATTTCCGAGATAAAAAATTCTACATAAAGGTACCATAAAGGTAACATAAAAGTAAAATAAAAACCATTTAAGGGTAAAAAATAGGAAATACTACCTAATGGTAATTTAGAGATAATAAAACTTATATAATGATAAAAATAAATTTTGAAAAATAAATATTCACCAAGAAAAATTATAAATCAAATAAAATAAAATAAAATAAAATAATGAGAAAAAAAATAAAACAATACAATACAATACAATACAAATAAAAAAATGAAAAATAATTTTTAAAAAAGAATATTATCCAGCAAAAGAAATTGTTGAATATTGTATATTTTAATTATCGAAACATAAAAAGATTAAATTTAAAAGAAAAAAATATAATATAATGGTTAGTATATATTTCAAATTTTACCCAATATAAAAGATACTTATAAATATTTGAATAAAAAAAACCACCATTTCAGTCTTAAGATCTTGTTTCAGGAAATTTTTCACAGGGAGTTTTAATTTATATGACACATATGAAAATAGAAAATCATCTTAAATTAAGAAACTACCTAGTACCATTATAGAAGCATAATTGTAAATAAAAACATCATAACTTTTTATTTTCATGGAAAAGGAGGTGTATTAACCACTACTACTTTTAATTACAATAAATCTTCACCACATTTATTTAAACAGATTAATTTTACTTATTTTATATTATATATATATGGTAGGTTGGATAACACGAAATAGTTTTCAAAAAATTCTTAGTAATAACCCATTAATATAAAAAATATTCAAATATTATAGAAATTTATATGTCTTTAAAACTATACCACATTTAGTTTTAATAAGATAAAATATAATTACATCATTAGAAAAAATATAACCAAGGAATAACATCTTCTAAAACCAAAATCAATATTTACTAAATTTTCCATAAAACATATTTTCATTTAATATCTGTAAAAAATAATTAAATGTTTCTCATGTTTGTCATAAATTTTGGAGTAAAACATAATATTTAAATAAAAACTACCACAAAGTTATCTAGATACTTCTAGAAGAAAATATTAGTAAGATCCAAAAATATAGTGGGTGAATTCAAAAACCTGAAAGTCATAACCATAGACTCGTAATGGTAATATCTAGTGTGAAACATCATACTTAGAATTTATTCCTCCAACAAATGTTTTTTGATGACACCTTAAACCACGAACAATCATTATAAAATTAAAATCACCTTGTAGGATAATAACAAGTAAAAAATATAAAGGGAATATTATTTTTCATAATAGTTAACTTACTGAGTTATCTATAATTAATAAAAAAACACATGGTACCGTCCTTATTTTTATAAAGAAAAAAATTATCATCTAAAGTTGAATTTCTTTGGTGAATGAAACCCTTATTTATAAATTTTTTGTAACTACATTTTCGATTAAAAAATATCCACTGGATTCATTTAATAAGGAAATTGTGAATTCAGTTTAGCATCAAGAATTAAGTAGTCAGTAAATAAAACCTCTATGTAATTAATAAAACCAAAAAAATCATTAGGAAATACATCCAGACAATAATTTAATATTGGAATCCAAATATTTTAATAGTTTTTTTTTCAAAAATATGCCAAAGAAAAAATTTATTTCCATATTTTATTAGTTACTCAGATTCCTGTTATACTATAGACGGTATGAATTAATTCTTACATAAAACATAAATCATACTATGAAAAATAACATCTTTAGATCTGTAATATATCATTAAAAAATAAAATAAAAAATAATCCTTTCCAAGAATAACATGATACTCTATAATGGGGAAGATAACATAGATTATTGTGAAAAACATTCCACTAATGATAATAGTAATAATTATATAAATTTATGATTCTTTTATACTAATCTAAGGAGTTCATAAAAAAACTTATCGCTTCATTTCATGAAATCAAATTTCCTATTTACAAATAAATTTAGGTTATATAAAATATTATATAGATCACGAATCAAACAAGGCATTGGAATAATTTTAATATTCATATAATGTATATGTCACCAATTCGTTTGAGATTCATGAATCAATTGTTTTCATAGAAAATGTTTTTTCAATACCATTTGGTTTTTAATATTGATAATTTTTACCTTGAGTAACTATCTAGGGATATGATTTAGTGTAATGATCCTACTTTTTGTAATTAAAACATCTTAGTTTTGGTTGAATATGTAATTTCCAAATACATTTCTATTGAAAAATCATTTTTATGTATTTATGAGAAAATTACCAATATTAACACATCTAAAATAATTTCATTATCCTAATGAAAATTATATAAAATCAATTTTAATCATTTTAGAATATTTTGATGGATTGTCACAATATTGCTTTCATGAAATCATCTCCTTTTGTTTTCTACTTGACCACTTATCATCCTTATTGTCATGAAGTATATAAGGGTTGAAAAAATACCTCTCAATTTTCTCATAAAAAAAAAACCACCTCATAACATATAAATTTATGAGATTCCAACACACTTTGTAAACTTGTATTTATATGGGTTTACAATATATCATGTTTACTCTCATGGACTAGAAAAAAAATTGGTACATACCTATCCAGTCTAGTTAAATTTTCCTTACAAGGGGCCACGAAGACTTATATATTTTTCTTTAAATTTATTTATTGTCTTTATATTTTACGTAAATATACATTTAGAGAATACTTATCATAACAATATCACTTAATAACATCAGATCCATGACAAGAATATCATCCATTTACATAGTAGTTTTATTCAGACTCCCCCATCAGTCAACTTCACCTTCAAAATGATTAAATAAAGAATTACCTTTTGATGTTTCCTATATCCCAAAACATCAAATATATACTCTAATTCATTTACCAATCCTTTATCATTTATCGAGTCTGAAAAATTTCAAAAATCTAGAAGACATTATTTTCCTAAATTCACTATTATAGACATGTTTTTATATTGAGAATTTAGTCACTCTATTTAATGGTTATGACAATTAATAGATTATGCAATATGTGGAAAACCATTCTAAATATACATTGATTATATAAGGAAACATTAAAATCCCAAAAATATATCTTATGATAAAATAACCATAAATTAAAATCTATTTAATGTTTCTTTTAACAATATCTTAACCAATATATACTACTAAACCCTTCCTCAGATACTAATTTTAACACCCCATATTTTTAACAACCCAAAAATATGAGTTTTATATAATTTTCTTAACATTTTTAAAATTTAGATAAACTTATAGATTTATATTTTTATAAAATTCGGGGAAAAATATAAAAACAGGTGGAAAGAACCACATAATGTGTATTTTTTTGATAGAAATGAGGCTTTATGTTTACAGCTAAATTTCATTTAAGACAAATTTTATTCTTTTAATATGATCCAAAATAAAAAAAATTCAACTTTATATAATTACTAATAATAATTATATCCTATTAAAAACATATGACAACCTAGGATGTGTATAAAAAACTGAGTAAGGGACCTGAAAATTAAGGAATCCCATTAGTCCAGTGAAAACATGAAAACTAATGAAAATGGTTACATTTTTCATATAAAAAATTGAGTAAATAATTTTTTTGAATATATGAAAATCATCCATTTTTCAAATAAAACATTTGGCAACCCATTATTAATCATTGGAAAACCATGAAGGTATCTTGAGGAACTTGGGAACTCATGAAAATATTTCATTGAAAAACAAACCCTCCACATTTAACGGTTCATAAACATTCCTTACCTCATGATATCAAATGATTTCCATAAAATCCACTATTATGGATTAATATAAGTATCATGGAGAATGAAATTAATGACCCATTTTCAATTGTGTTAAACTCATTCTAGAATAAGTTAATCCAATTTTGTTCTATAGGATTAGCCAACCCTATTATCTTCCTCATTTTAATAATCTAAGACTACATGATCACCCAATTCGTTGGAGAGAAACATTGAGATCATATATTGTTATGAGCTATATAAGTCTTACCAATTTTGCTATAATTTTAAATTATAAATTAATAAATAAATTTTTTTTAAATCAATTATTTTACATCATAAAACCTATATAAACCTTATTTGAACCCATAATTAAAACACTTTCCATTCTCATAATCATAAGTAGAAGTATCATTTTTCTCTTCAAACACATAAAAATTATGATTTTTAAAATGATTGAAAATTTGATACACATTAAAAACAATTTGAACAAAAAGAGGATGTTTCATAATGGATAACATGTACAATGGTGGGAAGATGTTTAAAAGCTATCTATGATACAAACATTTTTTCTTTTTATTAATTGGAAATTAACCCATATAGAAGACACTGAAAATAATAATTTTCATACTTTTTAAATAAAGTAGAATATTTTAAAAATTACCTTTAGAATAATTTTAAGAGTAAATAAAAACATTCATAAATAATTTAAAAGAAAATATAAATGGAGGAAAAGAGTTAATGGGAAAATATTAAAATAATAGTTTTAATATAGATTCCATTACCTTGAGTCTTGAATCATTTCATTGGTATGTATACCCTACCAAGTAATAAAATTTATTTTCTCCAATTTTTAAATAAAATTTTAAATATTAATTCCATTATCATTTTTCCATTTATTTCATTTCTTATCATTTTTTATTTAGTTACTAAAATTGTTAGGTTACATTGGATTTTTCTGAGGATTTTTGTTTTATATCTTGAAAACAAAAATGGTGAATTGATAATGGTAAAATGGGTTATGGTTCTATTTCCACCAAAATCATAAAATTTTTATAGTCATAATATTTATATATTATATAAATTTTTGAAAAAATGATTATATGATAGTCATGAAAAATGAACAACATCATTTCATGGAGATGGTTGTTTATACACAGACATGAATGCCATTTTTATTATTGTAATGAATGGTCAAATATAATTGAGTGTTAGGATTTTCTTTTACCAACACTTATAATGGGTTTTCAATTGATTGTAACATAATAAGTCTATATTAGTGTTATATGATAATGTAAGGATACTCTATTTTAAATAAGTCTTATGTAAAGTCTTTTTTATGGGAATTATCAAAGTCATGTTATTAACAATTAATTTCCACCTCTCAAAGAATCTTTTTTATTGTGGAGTTATTGTTATTTATATACAGTTTTATATCCCATAAATATTGAAATATTCTTCCAATTTATTATTTTGGAATTATATGAGATTTTAAATTAGTAAATTATGAATTTTCAACCCAATAGTATTCTCCACTAACCTCTAATAATGTGTAATGTAGTTAAACACTTTTAATTTATTAGTATTGATTTTCATTCACACAATGATACTATAATCATTATTGAATAAGACATAATGTCATTTATCATCCATGTATTTGGGAGTAATCGGCCTACACGCATCAATATGCACCAGATATAAATATATTGTTTATTTATTCTCCTTTGGCTTGTTTGTATATCAAATAATCATCCCAAATTTACAAGTATCAAATGTGTGAGTGAGAGAAAACATTTTGGGATATTTCATGATCATTCACTTTTCACATAGTCATACAAATCCCTTTGGATCAAAATGATATGTTATTTGTGGAAGAACTGATATTCTCCATCCTTAGTAAAAATTCTATACTCATCTCCATTATAATGATAATGATTTACTTTGGATCACCGTCCTTTAAAAATATTTTTACAATATTTTTCATTATTTATTAAGGTTTTATTATTGAACATTAACACATGCTCTTATTCATAAAATAGGTTTATACTTATTGAAAATTGACTATGGCCTTCAGCCAAGAAGATTTATATGAAAAAAAAGTATTTTCCTTCTATTTTAGCCATCGTAGAGACAATGATCATCTATAATTCCACATGATTATTTGAATAATTTAAATAAATATGAGATTTTCCATATTAATTCACATGAAAGTTAAAACAAAAAAAATTAAGATAATTTTTATTAAGAAGATATTATAAGTATTAAGCATGACTATGGTAATGTAACTGTTCAATGGGAAGGTATAAATAAAAGTGAAAATAATTTCATTTTTTATAGAATGAAAAATGAAGGATAATTTTTAAATATTATATTTACAATATTATGTTTTTTTTGAAACCAATGATTTACTTTTTACATCCTTTGTAAATTTTTCTGAAAACTATTTTTCTGTGCTAAATAGTTATTAATTTTTAATTAAGAACTTTAAGTGAAGGTTTTTTTTAACCACAAATCTCCCCTTATATTTTATTTCTAAATTTTGAAGCCACGTTCCGCGAATAGTGTCCTACTTATTACCAGGATTCTACTCCCCTCAATTATAAAAGTATACTTTCACCACATAACAAATCCCCATACCTATATCCCCTTTGTTCAATAAAATTATTCCTCAAAAATCTCTACTAAAAAACTAGACACATACTAGAGGTTTCGATATCCTCAAAGGAAAATGTTCTAAAGGCTTAATTCATGTTGAAAAACAACTATTACATGGAGTAAGGTAAAAATTCCCAAGGCAGTCATTTTCATTATAATTTATTTATCCCATATTATTCCACCTCTAATTGAATTATAGAATCGTAATATAATAACATAATTATCATTTGTATAATAAATCATTTCTATGTTTATGGAAAAGTCGTTATATACCATACTCACTTATACAAAGTCAAGTGAGAACATTATACATTTGTATATGCATACTACTACCTTTATGAATGATGAGTTATATTTTTCATCATTTTCGTACATGGAGAGTTATAAAAGTTTTTATAATAAATAAAAATTATATTTATAATAATATTAAAATTTATAAAATATAAACCATTTTATACCTCCCTCACATTATATATAAAAATAATACTTTATCTGTTTGTATGTTCAGACTATCACCTCCAAAGGTTAATGTGTTTCATTTTTCATCACCATCTTATTTAGCTAGTTCTAAAAAATATTTGATATTTATATATATTATAAAAGATTAATATATATCAAGAATACTATTCTTAATTTATGAAAAAAAATAATGATTGTTTTCAAATAATTGATTGTAATAGGCATATTACCTGAAATAGGCTCTTTATAGATCTCATTCTATCAAACAACGCCCACAGTTTCGATAAAATGATCTTGGGGATGCTTAAGTAATTTAAATATAATAATTTAAATATATTTTTAAATTTATGAATGATGAAATTACTAAAACAATTTGGGGTCTGACATTACCTCTATGAATCATGTGGGAAATAACTGGAATTATAATGCCAGACAATGAAAATAAGTGATAAATTAAAAATAAATGTATAAAAAATAATAATAAATGATAATAAACAAAGAGTAAAAGGGTCTACAGATATGAACTTGGGTTTGTATAAATAATTTTACATTTATTTTTAAGGTGGTGTATATACTGACTAAGTGAAATATTCTCTTATTATTCAATTTTAATCACGGTAATTACATTTCTATTTCATGTTTCATCATTAAAAAGATTATTATTCAAAGTATACCAATGTCATAATTGTTTCACCCCACATCAAAATTTCTTTGATTCATTTACCATATTCACCACTTTTTTATATTTTTGGTATTATATAATTCCCTATGTATATTTTTATAATAAATTTTTATAATTCATGGTATTTAGAAATACATACCAATTTCTATATTTCTTGATCATTTGAATCAAAATATACCAATTTTATAAGTGTTTCCTCATATCAATTATAGTATATTGAGATATTATTTGTATCCATCACATAATTACCTTTTGGGGTATATAAGTCCCATTGATATTTTATTAATATACTTATATTTAAATTAATTAGTTTTAAAAATCCATCTTATGTTCAAAATTTCAAGGGTTTCCTATTTGAAAGGAAATAAATTTGTAATGGTTTATTTCCATAGTAATTGTTAATTTTAGATTTTTATAAATGAATTTCCTTAGGGTCATAAATATGTTTAATTTATCTATAAAATCCTAACCAATTCCTTCTCCTAAAGTTATTAAATAGATTTTACATTTACTCTCTTAATTTCAATTACCATGTATAGTAAATTACCTGATGGGAAGTTTGTAAGATAAACCCACCCACCTCTTCTTTTTTGGTTTGGAATTTTCCTTCAATTTTTCTATATTAATTTAATGATTTTGTATATATCATTATATATTCTCTAATACTCTATTAAGGTAATTTTAATTATTTTTACATTATTTATAAAATTTCCAATTAAATATTTTAATATTTTTTAAGTTGTATTATCAAAATTTTGAAAATAAAATTTTTTTAACAACTTGAATAAGAATATTTTTTTTCTTATTATGGGAATTATTCATCATGATGATTCATTATATTTTTTAAAGAATAGTTTACCAAATGAATATAGTTTTTAATGATTTTGAATGATAAAATAATTTTTCTATTTTCCAAAAGGAAATGTTTTTTTTAATTATTTATTGATATTAATACGGATTTTAAAAGATTATGTTTTTAGGAAATAAGTATTAACTGATTGTATATACTCAAAAATATATTTTTTTAAATAATGTTCTTTTATATTTTTTTAATGAAAATTTATTTTTATTTTAGTGGATAATTTATCAATTGTTTTATAAAAATGAATATATCTCATCCAAAAGAAAAATTATTTAAGGAGTTTTCAGGAATTTAAAAGAGGGATACGGCTTCTAGTTTTTCAATTTAAATTAATAAATAACATCAAAACTGGTGTTTTTTAACTATGCCAACACCCTTTGAAATTCAGTATATTAAACATGGAATATGTTCATAGGATTTCATATGTCTTCTTTCAATATATGGATTCTAAAATGTTCTATTAGTTAATTTCTTAATTTAATATATTTTCTATGGGATTTTTGAGTGATTTTTTAATAGGAGTGTTATATTATTCTATTCGAACACATATGTATATTTTTTATTGTGTTATTTTTGGTCTAGGAATTATATATCATTCTAATGTATTTGGAATTGTTTTATATATCATGGAATAAATATGGGATTTGAGAATTGATTCTCACACCACTATGTGAATAAGTATTTGATGCCTAAGATAGTAAACTATGTGAATTATGACATGATTCTTAATCCCCTATACTAGAAAAATCAATATTGGATTTACAATCTACTATAATATATGAATTTGGATGTGATTATTACTTTTCTATACTATGAGAATTTTGATGAAAATCATTCCACATTATATTATGGGAATCATAAAGTGATATAATATCTAATATCTTATGGGAATTCAAAAGTGGTTCATTTTACACTATGTTATGTGAATCAGCTATTGATATCTTCTCCACCATATTTAAGGAAATTTGTAGTGAATCCTAATTGATTATTTTATTATTTTTCACTTATATTTCTACCACATTCATATGTTTTTTCATCATACTAATGTTATATTGGATTATATATTCTATTATGATGAAATCCTTGATTTTGGTATAATGATCCATGGGCTATTTGTTATGAGATTCTAATATTATGTTCAGGGACTTTTACTACATTCTTATACACATATTCTTATAATATTATCACTTATGATGATATATTTTTAACTAGTTTATTTTCCCATATATAGCATCTCAGCTCACCCTATTCTTATATTCCTTGTACATAGGTTATAAATATGATTATGACATATGATAAGTCTATAAGGGGGTATAAAGTGATATGATTATTGGGGAATATTCAAACAATTTCTAAAATAAGTAGTATATATAGCTAATATTCAAATACACTATAGCTTTACAATCATTGGGATTGTGTGAGATTACTGTGAGATGTAATGTTTATGTAAAATATGTTTAATGTTCAAACGAATCATCTGACTTGGTATAAAATTTCATGTTTAATGTATGTTTTTGCATTGGATTTTGGAGTACAGGTCTTGGACGTCTGAGTTTGGATTAAATTAATGTTTATTTATTTTTGGGGATTATATTAGTTATTTAATGGGATTATTATTTGGAAAAATTAGTGAAAAAACCCTAAGATAAATAGAAATATAGGAAAATATCATAATAGTTTAGTAATGATTATAGTTTATAGTTTCTATGAATTTAAATCTATATCCGGATACATATAAGTGGGTGTAGACCCTGGAATTGATGAAACCTTGGTTAATAACCCTAAAAAATTTTGGATGAGTAAAAAATGATATTTAATCGATTCATGATAAGTGGGGATAATTTTAAACATAGTTTGAAAATCATTTGGGATATTATTGGGTTGATTTACATTTTATTGGGAAACCAATATAAAGTATTTAAGTATTGTTTAATGATGTAAGATTTAAATATTTAGGTTAGAGAACCTAATTTAAATGTGACTATGGATAACATACATTAAAACATATTGGTTCATAAGTTAGATTATGCAGTTCATTTATGAGTTACTTTTATAATCTTATATATTCGTTTTATATATTTTTTAAATTATCATACCACAATTTTCCATTATTTATGTGTAAGATTTTCTAAGGAGAAATCATGTTAACAAGGGATATAATGGGAAATACAATGATTAACCAAGTGAGAATCTGTATGTTATGGAAGTTGTCAATGAAAATATAATGGTAATGCTCACCCAACAACAATGATCAGTGATTAATAAACAAAACCATAAAAACTAACAATCATACCAAATAAAAGAAGGTTGTATTTACAATGAATTTTATGTCAAAATGACCATAGATGAAAGAATATTCAACATCCTACTTCTCAGTGATGTGATCAGAAGAACCCAATGGAAATTATAAAAGGAACCAAAAAATGTTACAAATGTGGAAGGATTTTCCATCGAGCACATGATTACAAAAAATAGATAAATATTTTTGTTAATACAATAGAAGCTATAAAGTTCTGAACCAATTATCCACCACACTTTAGTTCATCAAATTGGAGGAGTTCAATCATTATATAAATCTACTAACTACCATAAAGGATAACTTGGATAATAGGTATGAGAAAGTTATAAGGTACCATCAAAGAACCTATACAATTAATACTACTAAATTGGATCAAAACAATTAATGTGACCTTAACTTTCACTCTATATTGGTGTATGTATTGTTTTAATTTATTTAAATATACTAAAGTATATTAGTGATTTTTTAAAAGAAAATAAAACCAAAACCCAAAAATTTTGATTATCATAGAAAATGACTAGTTATATGTTTATTACAACTTAAGATAATGTTTTTGGGAATTTAATTTATGAATATATTATTATTATTCCATTAAAAATAATTTTATGTGATTTTTTATAATGATAATATCACACTAAAAAGATCTCATATCAATTCCTATAATATAGTATCCACATCTCTTATCATATGAAAACCTATGTTCGTCTAAAAATTTAAGGATAATTTTTATGTCTTTATCAAGATGAATTCCGTTATAGGGGTCTTTATTTAGAACCGTGCTTTGGGTTTTATAGCCTTAACCATGTTAGTGAGGTTTATATTTCATTTAGAATTATATATTGATGTCAGACTCTGCTAAGAATATCATCATCTATTTTCATCAATGACATAAATTATAATCGATTGGATGAAATTCATTTAAATGGGGTATAATGTAAATCTATGAGATTTTAATATAAATTTAAATTAATTTTTTTTAAAAATGCATTTCTTCACACATGACACTAAACTAAAACAATTATGATTATTTTTATTTTGATAATATTATATATATTAAATGAGACAATTATAATTCATTTATTTTATTGGTGGATATAAATATAAGTGAAAATTATATATATATATATATATATATATTGAAATAAAAAAGGGTCATTTTTAATACCATTGTATTGACATAATTCAATTTTTGTAGCAAAATAACTATTAATATATTATTATGATTAAAAATTAATTTGACAAAGAGAATTACTTCTAGATGATATACATTTATAATTTAAGATACAAAATTTATTACGGTTTAATGATGTAAAAATATATTCTTGATGTGAATAAAATATTAAAACTAATTTAATTTATAATAAATAAGAATTATAATAGTTGACAATTAAAATGATATTTTCCTTGAAAACGTTTTTTATTATATTTTATATTTCCTTTTATAATTTAAATTCAAAAATATTAGGATTTTATTTTGAAAAAATGAACATGATTTATCTATTCAGGATTTTAATATTACATTATGAGGAATATTTCATATTTTTCATAAAATATTATTTTTTTGTGAATAATCAAAAATATCATTTTTTCAAATAACATTACTTTTATTAAATCATTAGGTATAATGATGAAAAAAATATATCAATGTTTTACCATTTAAAACTTTACGATAA
The DNA here is from genome assembly GCA_963277665.1 of Viscum album. Classification (NCBI taxonomy): domain Eukaryota; kingdom Viridiplantae; phylum Streptophyta; class Magnoliopsida; order Santalales; family Viscaceae; genus Viscum; species Viscum album. Next base: position 1,685,084,515 of record OY728147.1, on the reverse strand, counting down.
TAAGAAAATTATTATATTTAAATCATTATTTTTTAATTTAGAAATGTATGAAGTCACATTCATGATTTTGTATTGAGGTATTCTTTTTTATTTTTCATTTTTGAATTTATCGCTGAGGTTTCCGATGAGTTTTTCAATAAAAATAGATATTTTAGGTATGATATTAGGTGGAACACAGTTTTTGAATAGTTAGTGGAAACTGTGTGCCCTCTTCTAAGTAGGCATGCAACCAATTTCAATTTTTGGATAGTGGAAACTGCATGGTTGGCACATTGTTTGGAAAATAATGTGGGAAAATCATATGGAATGTTCTTATTAGACAATGAGGGACACACATTTTCAAAATGGTTTGGATAACCAAGTAAGAAAACCATGTGACTTATTCAGGTCATTAAAGACCGGGAAATTACTTTACTTCCATCTTTGATTCTAACCCTAAATCGCCTCTATTCAACCACATTTGGGGTTTTCAGCCATGGGAGCCTTGTCCAAGATTTCTTGGACCTCTTCAAGTCTAATCCTTGGGTGGTTTGGACCCCATATATTCAAGTAAACATCATGTAAGCCGTTTTCCATTTAATTTCCCCCTATTTATATGTTCCATATTCTCTCTTTCTTGACTTCATATTTTCCATCACATTGTCTCTCCCAAAGTCGTTTTGATCATTTTTTTAAGGGGAAGTATTGATGGATACTTTTTAATCATTATTTTATAGGGTCATGTGGTGGTGTGGTTGTGTTTTAACACTTATTTCTAGATGTTTCCAAGTTTGAGGTAGGTGGTTCCATGGGTTTACATTTTTATGTGAGTTTTAATTGATTTCTTGATTATGTAAATGTGTTCCATCAATTATTTCTATGTTATGAAACATGTTTTTGAAAATATTTGAGATTCTCATTTGATAACATGGTGTTTTCTAAAGGAAATTTGTTATATTTCGCGTGTGATTTGTTTTTTGCTACTGATATATTTTTATACCTCTTTTGTAAAGTTTGAAATCTGTTTTAGAAGAGAATTAATGGTAAAAATGTGTTTAAAGTGGAATTTTCTATTGAAATAGGGGTTGTTTCATTTGTGTTTTTTTTGTGGACGTTTATTGTGTATTTGAAATACTCTAGTGATATATAGAATGTTATAAAATAGTATTGGTGTCAATATGGATTTGAATGGAGATTTACCTATATAAATGGTGGAGTTTTATATATTTTACCCTTTTTATGTACTAAAATCAGTCTCATCAATTCATTCAGTGGTGGGAAATGTATTTCCAAATGTCTTTTGTGGGTATGGAAAATGGATAGTGGTTTCTTTATGCAATGCAAAGGATTCCTAGTGATTTTTGATCATTGGATCAATATTAAAATGTGGAAGTGAAGATTTCCTTATACGATTATGATGCATGAAATGTGGATATGAATGTGTGGATTTATGTGATATGTGATAAAAAAATTATATAATAGAGGGGATCCTCAGTAAATAGGTGAAAAACATGTACTAGAACACAAGTTTATTTTTAAGAAGATGAGGTCTAGATTCAGCTAGCTGGATTGATGATTAGAACATAACTAAACATGTGATATGATCAGAGACCAATAAGGCTTGGATTGAGTTCCCTCTAGTGGCTCATGCATGGAAATTATTTTGGTATTGACTTAAGTTTTGGAGAAAACTGACCCTTGGGAAGCATTCCCCTATAGCATATCATGCATGGGATCATTATTGGTAGCTGAGTTGGAGGATATTTATCACTGAAGTATGAGGTTAATAGTGTCCCACTTATGCTAGCTATGTATAGGCATTTGACCATGGTTCCCTTTTCTGATAGGATGCTAATGTTATTTCATTCAAGTTGTTGGAATAAGGTATAAATTTTGTAATTTTTTTCATGAAATATAAATTAGGAAAATGGTTTTCATTAAAAAATGTTTCTTGAGAATGTTTTCCTTATATAGTTATCCTAGAATTTTTTAAATATTCCTATGGAAATGTCCATGTAGATTTTTATTCTACTATTATAACATGTATTCCTTATTTTGGGTGATGTTCTACTACTATATGGTTAATAACCAACATACACCATTGGGTGTTTGTAGACTTTGTTATGTATGACATAGTTAAATGAATGATGTGTCATTGTTGAGATGGTTGATCTAGTTTCTGGTGTTCCACTTCTTATTGGTGTTGGAGGTGGTGGCGTTAGGGTGATACCCCTCTTTTTTCATAGAGGTTTTTGGGATATTTTTGTTGTTCCCATTTAGTTGTAGTAAATTTTGTTTTGGATAATGTTGTAATACCATGAATATTAATATTGGTGTACCTTGTTTGGTTATGGTTATCAGTTATTGAGATGTTTATTATTTTAATGTATTTATGATTAAAAAAATGGGTAATATCATCCCCAAATTATACTATTACTACACATGCACTAAATGTTATCCCATGGGGATGGGGAATGCTCTTTGAGACATTCAATGAATCAATTAGGGTGTTTGGTTGGAGGGAACACCTTCTTGGTTAATGAAAAATGTTATCAAAAGTGGGTTTTCACATTTTGTGTCAAGTTATTTTCGAAAAGATTCTAGATAGACAGGATATTGGATTGTTGGGGCTTGAGGTTCTAGTTTTTATTGGGGTGTTTGGACAACACATCTCGTAGATGGACACGAGTCTCCATGGAATATTTTGATTTAGTTTGACATCAATTATAGGTGAGATATACATGTTGTAGGCTATATAAAGACACTGGGTGGAGGGTTGTGTGGATTGTTTTTCTTATTATTATGATAGATTTGGTTATTCAATGATTTATGGGAGTGTTTTAGATTTGTTTTTGTTTTATAAAATTTTCATATTGTTGTATTTATGGGGTTTTCCATGTGGTTGTTGCTTAATGTCGCAAGATTCCTCCCCATATACCACATGTGTATCCATATAAAGATTATATATATAGTTATCTCTCACCAATTGATCAAAGGTTTTTGGAATCAGTGGTTTAGGGCTATCAAATATTTGGGACTCGGAGTGGGATCATGTAATGCTCAAGTTATAGAAGTTGAACCATGTCTAGGAAATGACAAGGCTCAAAAGTTCCTCATGAACAATCCTCTATTATTCCATAGTAGCATGAAGCCAAAAAAATTAGAAGAGTATATTATGAAGATAGAGAGGGTTTTATAGTTTCTTGATATTCTTGAGGTATTTAGAGTGAAATAAGATCGATTCATGTTAGAATGACCTAGTCAGATGTGGTGGGACGTAGTGGTACAAGCTAGAAGGAACCAACAAATGGGTAGGAAAGTCTTCAAGGTCATTTACAACAAGTAGTATTGTCCAAATATTTTGCCCATTTCTTGTAGTTTTTAATTTTTTGAGTATTCCAAGGGATATTGGACCATGATGGAATATCCTAACTAATTTGTAGAGGTAGTTGTTTACACACCCGAGATCGTTTCCAACAAGTAGGTGAAGTCTTATATGTTTCAGATGGTACTGCGGCTAGAGATATGATCTCAGTTCTTCATGCCTAATGAGAAAATGTATACTGGTGTGTTCAATTGTTCCATGATGGTATAAATTGATCATATAAGCATGTAGTATTTCTGTGGAGAAGTATTAGTATTTGGAATTGGCTATTATTTTGAGAATAAGAGGGAGCAAGATGAGAAGGGGAAGAAGAGATGTTGTAGTTCTATCCATCCTTCACTAATATCATCATTTGTGGACTTTGATGCTGGGTTAGTTCTGGTGAATAAATGTGGAAAGGAAGGGAACATGTGACCACTGTGTTCATCACCACCATTAACTTGTCATCCTTGTAGATTTATTTGGCACTATTAGTGATTTTACAAAGAGTAAATCCTTTATTAGAGTGGTGAATGATCTGTTACTTCCAAAGGGGCATCTGGCTGGTGAAAACCTTCTAGGGCAGTGGGTTTTAGTTTTAATGGTTTTAGTGGTAGTGAGGTATAATATTATGTGTAGAGTGAGTTCATGGAAGATCCGTAGGACATTGGTCTCTCTCAGGGTCAAGCTAAGATGAAGCAACATCAAACAGTGGATCGAACACCAGTGGATTCAGATTTAGGGAATCTGACATTCCAAGTTCTTGTTCTTATTTCCCCATATTTAGCAGTTGTTCTATTTGATATTGGTGCTTTAGTTTTGTTAATTTCTACCATTTTAGGGATGTGTTAATGATTCCAACTGGTATTATACTATATTCAATGGAGTTGGTTTCATCGCTTATTAAGAAGAGAGAGAAGGGTTTCAGGTGTCAGTCTTATGCACCCACCATGTCATGGGTTGATATGGAATTGGATTTTATATTTTTAGTGGTGGAACTCTTTGGTGTGGTCTATGGTATGTCTTTATGGGGATTTTTCAGGGTAAAATCATTTGTTATCGGTCGAGAGGGAGATTTTTTATCTTATAGATTCACCTAGGTTTTTATTGGAGAATGTGATCCTCAGTCAGTGCTGTTAGTTGGATTAGATACTCAAGTGGGGGATGAATTGAGTTCCTATTTAAAAATATCCGTTAAAAAGATTTGTATTAAAATCCCCCAATTCATAATAAAAGTTAAACTGTAGTGAATTTATAAAGATTGTAAATGTTCAATCAGTTTCTCAAAGATTGATTACTTCTCTATTAACATAATCTGAAGATTATGTTAGCTTTTGAAACATACTTAATGGTTCACGATAATTACAAACACTTTCTAGTTCAACTATCGTAGTTACTTTAAAACAGATTTGATTTTCGAAGTAAATAGCTGCAGAATAGTAAAAATAGTTTTAACAATGAAAAAATGCACAACAGTTTTAAAACAAGAGGTTCAGTCTCAAACTGAGATGTATTCCACTCAAATAGTTTATATAAAATATGATCCACACCCTGGATTGATGTTATATATCAGTACTTAGAATATTTAGGTCCTCATACCTCTACCACAATTCTACATGGGTAAACAACAAAAACAACACTCAGGTTGTATAGGTCACACTTGACCTCTTCCATAATTCATAGTGGGATACAATAAGGTGTACAATGTTTTGTGTGAGGATTTAGTACCCTCTAGTTCATCCCAGGAGTCAGTGTGTGTCTAAATAGATAGATGCACACACACTGCTCAAAATGTTAAACAAAGATATACTATAGAGGAAATAAATGGATATTATATTTAGAATGATCTGAGTGATTGAAGATGAGCTCTGGACTCATTTGGATGTTGCAAATGTAATTTGATTCCTTTCTAGTGAAGATGATACCAAACAGAGTGTCATTGTTCTTGCCATCTATAGTTATTCAGCCATGTTCATAGGATGTTCAGTAAGGCACAGCAACTCGGCTTCAGTGTTTGTTTCTGGTGAATGATCTTCTTGATGCTCTCTGGTTTTCACAGGAGTCCTTCAAGTTCATTTTTTGTTTCGTGGACCTTCACACACATGTACGCTCATCTTTTTTTATTGTGTGTCTATGTCTGTGTATGTTTGTATATGTGTCTCTCTTTCACTACAAATCGATCTTTATTTTTATTCCATGAGATCTGGTAAAGGGAACAATTACCTTTTTGATAGTTAAGAGGTACGGTTCCCTAACATCGAACAACCGACATTAATTAATAGAAAGTGCATTAAATTAATCAAATATGACCGTTTGAATTAAATAAGTGTTAATAAAAATTCAAACAGTTTTCATGACTATCAGTTAGTAATGAGATATGTAGTTCATTTGAACTTTCATCGGTATCGGTAGGTCATTTGATCAGCGTCGGCTTCTGTAGGTCATTTGATCAGTATCATCTTTGGTAGGCCATTTGATCAACATCGGCTTTGGTTGGTCGTTTGATCAGCATCTACTTCGGTTGGTCATTTGATCATCATCGGCTTCAGTAGGTCATTTTTTCAGCATCATCTTCGGTAGTTCATTTGATCATCATCAGCATCGATAGGTCATTTGATCATCATTAGCTTTGGTAGGCCATTTGATCAGCATCGGCTTCGGTAGGTCATTTGATCAGCATTAGTGAGACAATTTTATCATTGATGTGAACATTTTCAACAGTGAAACCGTTGTCATCAGTGCGACCGTTGTCATCGGTGTGACTGTTTTAATCGATGTATCATTCCTCTAACTATCAGTGACTGAAGAATATAACTAACGGTGAGTCAAAAATATAAAATTATCACAAAGTGTCTGTTTAATGCAGAATACTTCCAGGTCAATAGGGAATGATAAATAATCACAGATAAACATATATAGACATGATTAAACATATATAAACTCATTTAGAATAGATTGAATAACTGAATAAATTGACTTATAAAAGAAAACAACAATTATTTGTTATTATTATAATAATTATCGCACGGAGGGTTCAATAATCTCCACCTTTTTTTTAATCCCAAATCTATGGAATAAATGAAGAGTGAAGATGATACAACACTTAGTATGCTCCCCCTATGTAAAATAGAATATATTTATAAAGGTAAAACATTTCATTAGAGCATGTCATTAGATCATAAACAATTTTAGAGTATATCAGAATAGAATCAGAGCTAGGAAACATTACAGCAGAGCTATATTCCTATTGGATCTTATTTAATCTATATCATGGCATTAGAGCTTCAAGATTATTTAGAGCTTATATATTTGTCTCCCCTTTCTCATACATATATATATATTGTTTTCCCCTTTCTCATACTTATATACATTGTTCTCCCCCTTAGATATATAGTTATTCTGTTCTCCCCCTTTGGGATTTTCAAAAAGAGAAAAACAATTAGAGAGAGAAAAAGAAAAAAGTTTCATTGAAATAACATCAAAAAAGATATATTGAGAATACACCCTATAAAAAATGAGATAGACAGTTATTTCTGGGGGTGAATAAGTGATTTTCCTTTAGCAGAGGGAGAAATGGATGGTCTAGATGGTTCTTTGGTGGAAGATTGATGTAGCAAGATGGAGAGAAGATGTAAGACAACTCTAGCTGGAAGAAAAATGGTTGCTAAGGTTAGTTTCTAGTGACTATAAGATCCTCTTGAAGGTGGATTCTGAATGACAGGCCGAATATTGAATAGATCTTGAGAAACTGATATCTAACCAGGAGCAACATTGGTTGGACTAAGGGGCTCAGTAGAAGGAAGAACAATTGCCTTTTCATGCACATGATGTTATGGTTTGAGTAGATTTATAAAATCCTGAATTGCTTCACCACCATATTGCATGGACTTCTCAAAAATCATCATCTTTCGGCATGAAACTCTCTAGAGTGGGATTAAAATCATTCAAATGTTGGACCGGAGCTTTTAAGGCTTGAGTGACTGGAGGTATCATAAAATTGTTATCTAGTACTTTAAAATGATGGTTCAAATCATGATTGGTATAAATTTTAGAAAAATAGTGATCCACTTTTTCATCGATCTATTTATGATCTTTTGTAGCATCAGCTGAATACAGCTTCACCATATTGTGAATATGATCACTATTTTCATTCATCTTTTTCAAATAATCGATGTCAAGAATATTTCCATGGGCCGCTAACTCTTATTTTATAAAATCTTTTAAGGCATTAATCTCATGTCCAGTGATCCTGGTAACTTTTAAGGAGCTCGCCAGAGCTACAATCTGTGTTATCTTAGCCTTCACTCTTCTCAAATCAGATATCTCCAGGTGATCTATCATGTTTTTCGAAACATCCATCATACCGGTGATGGTTGATATAAATTTTCTTAACAGAGATACTAAGTAACTGCTCAAATCCTTGAGCTCTTGATTTAGAGAGGAAATGTGCCTGCCAATCATCTCACCAGTATTGCTCAAGTCTGGATTAATAATATTTTCCACTAATTGAGTTATATAATCCATTGTAGCCTTATATAGATTCACAGGAGCAGGATAAGGAGCATTTTATAATTCCTCTTTCATCGTTTCACTCACTATGGGAAAAAACTCATCCTTAAACTTGGGGAAATTAGATTGAGAAATAGAAGAAACATGTATTTCTACAGTAACCTGAACTTCCTCAGCAACTTGTCCAGCCTCAACTAGATGGCTTAAAATTGCGATATTCAATTCTTCGTCATCTTCCTCTAAATAATCCCAACCTAGAACCGCAAAACCTAGTTGGTATTCCCATTCAGCTGTACATGAGGTATACCTAGGATTTAAAAAATCAACTCTAACAAAATTTTCAAGAGAGTCTTCCCCATCTATATCAATCAGAGTTTGCACTATCCTTTCATCATTAGGAATAGTTTCTTGGTCAACTAATTGTGGTGGTAGAACAACTTGAATCATATCCTGGGCATCCACTAGTCGATTACTTGCATCATCATCATCATCACCATTACTATTTCAATTTTTGTCTACCGAAGTCTCATTGGTACGATATTTGTTACTAGATTCATACTGGTCATAATTGTATACATTATTTTCAACTTCTTCTTTATCTTCTAGAAGAGGTTTTGACTCAGGTAACTCAAGGGGTGAACTTTCTTGTCCAAATTTCATTCTTTTCATTGGAATTACTGTATCATGGTCACTTCTGTCATCAGGAGGCGACTCAGGTTCATTTTCAGTATCGACATCATCATCAGCTTCAACTTCCCCCATTACCTTCCTATTAGACTATCCAGTGTCTTTAGGAGCTTCTATCTCTTCTTCCTCATTAGATTAAACAATTTCCTCATTAAGTTTTAAACTGGGATCTCTCATCCTCTTTGGTCTCTTAGAGTGGGATGAAGGATTATAGGATTCATATAACTTATCTTCATCAGCAACCAATGTCATTTTCTATGGATTCTTGTTAATTTTCATTCTTTTAAAGATATCCTTGCTAATACAAAAACTAGTACTATATGTGATACACTAATCCCCATCTTTATCACAGCCCAAAAACATTAGCATGTTAGATATTTTCTTAGAATAGAATAAGGTTGTTTCCTACTTGGATGGCTTTACCATCTCACCAATATGAATAGTAATGTATCTACACAAGTTGATCTTCTAATAATTTAGCAATAAAAACAATATGAAAACATCTTGACACTTCACAGAAGTGAAATCACCCATTCTAGGATAGATTTTTTGTGAATAAACTTAAAGACGAATCTACTTTCTCCATCTAACTCGGCAGCAGTTATTCTTCTGGATTCATATTTTCCAGTCAACATCACTAGTACATACTCATACGAGAAATATTTAGTGGTAGGAGGAATAGTACTAGTATAATCCTCATATCTAACTTTATGTGGCAACCCCAAACACTCACCCCATTACTTCAATGAAAAAGTTATCATTTTTCCTTTGATCACTGAAGATAATATTGCAGCTTCTACTCCATCCAACGCAATACTCAAATTCAAATAAAACTTAGGCACAAGCTTTGGGTAGAAAACTCAGTTATTATTACAAAACTAGTCTTACCATCCTAGAATCTCCAACAATTTTAAAAGAACATACTTACTAGATAACACCCAGTTATAAATTACTTCTTTTTCTACGTTGACCACCCGAGTCTACAATATCGGGTCCACAGACATTGGGGTCATGTTGCTCGATTCTCCTTGAGCGTGTTTTAAAGGTGAGGAGATCTTAGATTCATTGATTTTCATGTTTTCTTTTACATTTGGAGGTTGGAGAGGTTTGAACGTTCGGGATTCAAAAGATGTAGAGTTCGGCGGGAGATGGAAGGTCATCAGTTATTAGGAATTGAAATAGTTGTGGGTCATTAATTTTATCATTTTGGGTTACAATATTAAATATAATATAGATTATGTAAAACAATTTCATTTTGATAAACAATAATGGTTTCATATACTGTATAACTCAATCGGTAGCATTGATCGATTTCACTAATTTGTTTCACTAATCGGTTTCTCTGATCGGTTTCACTGATCGGTTTCACTGATCAGTTTCACGGATCGCTTCATAGATTGGTTCAACTGATCGTTTCACTGATCGTTTTCATTGATCAGTTTCACTGATCACTTTCACTGATTTGTTTCACTGATTTATTTCACTAATCGGTTTCACTGATCAGTTTCACTGATCGGTTTTACTGATCGGTTTCACTGATCGGTTTCACTGATCAGTTTCAGTGATCGGTTTCACTTATCGGTTACACTGATCAGTTTCACTAATCGATCATACCTAACTCTTGATTATTAAAATCTAACATTTCAGAGCATAATGTCTTGGTGAAAATGTCGTCCAATTGATGTTCAGAGTAAATAAATTCTAGAGAAATATCACCCTTAAGATAATGATCTCTCAAAAAGTGATGTCTGACATCAATGTGCTTAGTCCAAGAGTGAGACACAATATTCTTAGATATGTTAATTTCCATAGTGTTGTCAACATTTATAGACACATGTGTAAATTGATATCCATTGTTCAATAACGTGTGTTTTATCCATAGAATATATGCATAACAACTATTAGAAGCAATGTATTCTACTTCAACAGTAGATAATGCAACGGAGTTATGTTTCGTACTACACCAAGATACCAGGGACTTCCCCAATAGATGACATATTCCAGATGTTCTATTTCTATCTCAATTTCATCCAGAAAAGTCATTATTTGAATAACTTATTAAGTCAAGAGGGTTTCCTTTTGTATAAAACAATCCTAAATTGGTAGTATGTTTAAGATATTTAAAAATTCTTTTATTAGCGACCAAATGATATTCTTTGGGATTAGCTTCAAATCTTGCACACATGCATACACTAAACCTAATATCTGGTCAACTAGTAGTAAGGTAAAGTAAGATTCCAATCATACCTCTATAATCGGATTGATTAACTGGTTTCCCAGTTTCATCACCATCTAACTTACAAGTGGTACTCATAGGTGTATCGCTTCCCTTATTACTATCCGAACCAAAACATTTTAAAATATCAATTTTATATTTACTTTGATTTAAAGTAATACCATCTTTATTTTGAAAAATTTGAAATCCAAGAAAATACTTCAGTTCTCCCATTAAACTCATTTCAATTTCATTTGGAATAAACTATGAAAAATCAGTACGTAGAGAATTTTCAGAATATCGAAAGATAATATCATCAACATAGATTTGTATAATAAAAATATAACTATAAATTATTTTAATAAAAAGAGTGGGATCTGAAATTCTTTTAGTAAACCTTTTATAAATAAGAAAATTTGTATGTATATCATACGAAGATCTTAGAGCCTATTTTAAACCATATAATTCATTAGAGTGTTTAAAAACATGATTTTGAAAATGGGGGGTTGTAAATCCAGGTGGTTGTAAAAACAAAAAACATCATCAATTATAAAACCATTTATAAATTCAGCTTTGAAATCCATTTGATATAACATGAAATTCAGATGAGATGTAAAAGCAAGTAAGATCCCAATGGCTTCTAATCTTGCTACTGGTGCCAAGGTATCATCATAGTCTATCCCTTCTTTTTTATTGTAACCTTGTGCAACTAATCTAGCATTATTTCTAATGATGTTTCCATATTCATCAATTTTATTCTTGAAAACCCATTTTGTACCTATGGTCAATGTTTCTTTAGGTATTTATACTAATTATCAGACTACGTTTATTTCAAATTGATTTCACTATTCTTGCATATACATTACCCATCATTCATCATTGATTGATTCATTGATATTTTTATATTCTAGCTATGAAAGAAAGGCTTCATGTTACCTGATTTCTCAGAGAATCTTCAGTTGGTGTTCCTCTATCCAGGTTACCTAAAAATACATCTAAAGGATGGTTCTTTTAAATCATAGTTGATCTAGTAAAGGTAGGAATAGAAATTTCAAGTTCTTCTCTAGGTTCGGGTTCAAGAGAAGCAGGTTCTTGTGTATTTCCAGAGCTGTTTGTCTTTAAAATTGGTCCATTAACTTTATCATTACTATTTATAATAGAAAAGTATTCTTTAGGATTTTCAAGAGCAGTTTTAGTTTCATGTGGATTAGTTTTCTCAAATTTTATGTGAACATATTCTTCCACACATTTAGTTATCTTCTTAAAAACCCTATAGGATTTTCTAGTAATTGAATATCCTAAAAATATTCCTTCATCACTCTTGGATGAAAACTTCACTAGATTATCTTTAGTATTAAGAATAAAGACATTGAAACCAAAAACATTTAAGTAACTAAGTTTAGGTTTTCTATTATTCCAGAGTTCATAAGGGGTTTTCTTCAGAACAGGTCTAATCAAGACTCTATTTATAATATATCATGTTGTATTGAAATCTTCAGCCAAAAAATAAACAGGTAAATCATATTCATTTAGCATAGTTCTTACTATTTTTTGAAGGGTTCTATTTCTTCTTTCTACTACACAATTCTTTTAAGGTGTACTAGGGGAACAACTTGTGATTATAGCCATTATGGGAGAAATAAGATTCAGACTCATGATCTTCAAACTCAAGGCCATGATCACTTCTCATGGTTTTAATCTTAAGTCCACTAAGTTTTTATATAGACTTGGATTATTTAATAAAGAAGGATTAATCTTCACTTTTTTGAGCTAAAAAGTATACCCATGTATATCTAGAAAAGTAATCCACTAGAACATAAACATAGTGCTTCCCATTTAAACTATAAACTATAAAAGGTCCAAACAACTCCATGATAACCAACTCGAGAGGTTAAGATTTTGAAACTTCTTTCTTTGCGTTAAAAAAAATTTCTGTTTCATTCACTTTTGACGAGGATTACAAACTTTATCAACTGGGAATTCAAGTTTTGGTATGCCTCTAACTAAGTTAATCCTAGCCAGTTTTCTAGTTGAATATTCATTGCAGTGTCCTAATCTTCTGAGCCAAAGCCAAGATTCATTATGAAAACCATTTAAATAGGTTATATTCAGCTTAGCTAAAGAATTCAAATCTATCCAATATACATTTTTATTTCTTAAGGCTGAAAATACTAAAATATTTTTAGAAGTAAACACATTGAAAGAAGAAATTTAATATTTATCATTAAAACCATCATCACACAACTGAGAAATGCTTAACAAGTTATATTTTTATCCATCTACAAATAAAACATTAGAAATCAAAATTGAATCAGTGTTACCAATTTGGCCTATGCTGATGATTTTCACTTTAGAATTATCACAAAAGTTCGCATATCCATCATCAACCTTGATTAAGATTATGAAGCATGTAATGTATCATGTCGTGTGTCTTGAACATCCACTGTCCAAAAACCATGTCTTCCTACATCAACTTTTCAAGCAAGTTTCCTACAAAACAATTTTAGATAGAAAATGATTTTGGTACCCAAATTTTCTTGGGTCTAGACAGGTTAGCAAGCAAAACATTTGGTACACATACTTTCCTAATGGGTCTCATCTACATAACATTATCAAGAGATTTTGATAGATATACCTTGTTTGATCTATAACTATGTGAATAGCTAGTTGAGGCATAGGAATTTTCAGAACTAAAACCAGTAGCATGCTATCCAGATTTAGGAATAAATTTATTCCTTGTAATCAGTCTTTGTCCAGGATGATAACCTAAACCAGTAGTATAATTTCCTGCCACTTTTATCCTTAGAATTTGTGTAACTGTATCCCTTCCATTTGAAATTTTTCCAAATCTTTCATGAGTTTCTCACTAGAAAATTCCAATTCAGTATTATCTTTGAGTAGTTGGGCATTCTTTTCTTTTTATACTTCATGTGTAGATTTAATAGTTCATGATAAAGTATGTTGTTTTTTAGGGATTTATACTTATCTTTCAACTCATTGCAAGTATCTTCTAACATGTTATAGTATTAAAATAATTCACCACTATACTTGTTTTCCGAATCATAATCATCTCCAGTGTAATAAGAATTTCAAGAGGGATTATCTAATATTACCTCATATGTGTTGGTCATGAAACACATATTATTTTGTTGATATTTTTCATCCTTAGTGGAATCAGAATCCCTTGAACTATCTTCTAAAGCACTCCATGTTTCTTTCATATATTTCTTGTATTTTTGTCTTTATATTCATATTTACTCTTTAACTTTAACTTCGAAAAATCAGCTTTCACATGTCATTTTCTCTTGCATTCGTAGCAGACTATGTCATCACTCTTATTAGTCCCATTTCCAATCTTTCATCCAATGACCTTGGTTTTCATGATTTCCCTTATAATTTGATTTTATGAAAAAAATATTCTTCCTATAAAACTTCTTAAATTGTATGGCTATCTAAGAAATCTCATCATCACTTTCTGATACACTTTCTTCACATATTGAGCTATCACTTTCACTTTGAATTTTCCCTTTGTCCTTAATTTTTGAACTATAATTCTTGAACAATATAGAATTCTTACTCAGTTCATCATTTTCATATTTGTTTACCTTCTTCTCCTCTTCATACATAATCAATATTCCAATCAGCTCCTTGGCAGTAAACTTTCCAATGTCACATGATTCTCGTATAGAGATAGAGGTTCCTATCCATCTGTCTGGTAGGCATCTTAGTGTACTCATGATTATCTCCTGTGATGGAACAGATTTTCCCAGTGAGTTTATTATATTAACTATCTCATTTAACCGGAGATACATATCAAATATAGATTCATTAGTTTTCAATTTTAAATTATCATACTTAATAGTGTATGTGTTTAGTCTTATTTCATTAACATTGGTTGTTCCCTCACGGGAAATATCTTGAGTATCCCATATTTCATAAGCAGAATTATAAATAGATATTCTTTGAAATTCATAAACTCTTAAAGAAAAATACAAGGAATTCATTGCTTTATAGTTTTTATTGTAAGTATCTTTAGTAGGTTCATCCCATGTAGTTCTAAAAGTTTCTGGAATCTTATACTGAGTCTCTATGGATGTCCAAATGTCAAATCCCATACTTTCTAGATGAATTTTCATTTTGATTTTCCATTTGGCATAATTTACACCATTAAAGAAGCGTGGCCTGTTGGAATCTACACCTTATTATCTGTTATCCATAATTATATTTTAACAAATTTATTTAAAGAGATAATTTTTTTGAAATAATAGAAATTTTAAGATCTTTATTATACAACTATAATCAAAGTTAAAAGCTTTTCACAAACATAGTGTTTTGAAATCATGTGATACCAAATGTTGGCTGGAGTGGATACTCAAGAGGGGGTGAATTGAGTTCCTATGTAAAAAAATTTGTTTATATTATTTTTATTAAAATCTCCCAATTCATAAAAAAAGTCAAACTGTAGTGAATTTATAATGATTGTAAATGTTCATTCAGTATCTCAATGATTGATTACTTCTTAGTTAACATAAGCTGAATATTAAGTTATCTTTTGAAACTGACTAAATGGTTCACAATGATTACAAACAATTTTTATTTCAAATATCAGAGTTACTTTAAAATAGATTTTAGTTTCAAATTAAATAGTACCGGAATAGTCCAAATAGTTTTATCAAAATAAAAATGCACAATAGTTTTAAAACAAGAGGTTATGTATCATGATGAGACTTAGTCCTCTCAAATAGATTATATAATCTATGATACTCACCCTGGATCGAGGTTATACACCAGTACATAGACTGTTCAGGCCCTCATACCTCTACCATAATTATATGTGGGTAAACAAAACAACAATACTCAGGCTGTCCAGGTCACACATGACCTCTTCCACAATTCACAATGGGATACAATAAGGTGTGAAAATTTGGTGTGAGGATTTAGTATCATCAAGTTAATCCCAGGAGTTATTGTGTGACTAAAAATATAGATTCACACATACTTCTCAAAATGTTAAATAAAGATATATTACAGAGGAAATAAATGGATAATGAGTTTAGATTGCTTTTAGTGATTGCAGATGAGATCTTGACTCGTTTGGATGTTGAAGATGTTATTCGAGTCCATTATGGTGAAGATGACACAAAAAAGAGTGTCATTGTTCTTCCCAGCTACAATTATTCATCCTTGTGCATATGATGTTTAGTAAGGCCCAACAACTCGACTTCAGTGCTTGTTCCTGGTGAATAATCTTCTTGAAGGTCTCTGGTTTTCATAGTTGTTCTTCATGTTCTTCATTTGTTTCCTGGACCTTCACAAACACGCATTCTCTTCTTTTTTTCTTGTGTGTCTCTGTCTATGTATGTTTTTATATGCGTCTCTCTTTCAATGCATATCGATCATCTTTTTAATTCCTTGAGATCCGATAAAGGGAATGATTACATTTTTAACATGTACGAGGTATGGTTCCCTAACATCCAAAAACCAACCTTAATTAAAATAAAGTGCATTAAATTAAGAAAATATGAATGTTTGAAATAAATAAGAGTTTATTAAAAATAAAATAGTTTTCATGACTATCAGTGAGTCATGAGATCAGTAGGTCATTTGAATTTGCATCTGCTTCGGTAGGTCATTTGATCAGCATCGGCTTCCGTGGGTCATTTGATCATCATCGGCTTAGGTAAGTCATTTCATCACCATCATATTAGGTAGGTCATTTGATCATCAGTGGCTTTGGTATGTCATTTGATCATCATCAACTTTGGTAATTCATTTGAATAGCATCAGATTCGATAGGTCATTTGATCAACATGGGCTTCAGTGGGTCATTTGATCAGCATTAGTGAGACAATTGTATAATTGGTGTGACCATTCTCATTAGTGAGACCATTGTCATCAGTGCAACCGTTGTCATCAGTGAAACCATTGTAATCAGTGTCTGATTTCTTTAACTATTAGTTACCCAAGAATATAACTAACGGTGTGTTAAAAACATAAAATTCTCACAAAGTGTCTGTTTAATCTAGAATACTTCCAATTCAATAGTAAACCCTATATAATCATAGATAAACATAAGTAGACATGATTAAAAATATATAAACACATTTAGAACAGATTGAATAATTGACAAAATTTACTTATAAAAGAAAACAACAATGATTTTTTATTATTAAAATAATTATCGCATAGAGGGTTCAATGAGTGAATATTTGACCTCCACTTCAAAATTTATGTAATATTTTTTATCATATCTCATCTATTTCATTAGATGATGTTAATGGTGCCTCTAATAATGAATTACCCATGGTGGTAGATGCTATCCTAGAGGTTTTTAAGAGTATTTATCATATTTACCTCCATAATAAGAAGTGGAGTTCACTATTGACTTGGCACCAAGAAAAAAACCAATATATCTTCTATCATACCATATGGTGGACATTGTGTTGAGGGAATTAATGGTATAACTTGATGATTTGGAATCTAAAGTATTAATTTTCCTATGCATGTCACCTTGCTCCACCCCAATTTTGTTTGTTAAAAAGGATAATTGATCTCTCCATTTGTTTATTGATTACCAAAAGCTGAATAAGGTAAAAATTAAGAACAAATGTCCTATGACACAAATTGATAAATTTTTAAATTATATTAAGGGGGAAAGGTGGTTCTACAAGATTGAAGTGTGTTTTCGGTGTCATCATGTCAGATTAAGAGAGGATGGTGTTCTGAAAACAACCTTCGGAAGAAAGTATCACAATTTTCAGTACTTGGTTATGAATTTTGAGCTGAGAAAATCTCCCACAGTATTTAAAGAGATTATGAACTGGGGTTTCATTTAGTATATCAATTCCTTTTTTGTGTTATTTTGGTTGACATTATAGTCTGTTTCAGGACCAAGGAGGAACCTGATATAAATTTTATAATTGTTATTGGCACCCTTTGGAATCATTGTATCTGTGAAAATTTATCTAAGTGATCCTTTTGAAAGAGAGATGTTATGTTTTTTGGCAATGTGATCTCAGAAAAAGGGTTTTCGATGGACCTTGAAAAGTTAACTTCATTGATGTTACAGGGAATATCTAAAGAATTTGTTTTAAATAAGATATTTTTGGGGCTTGACATGTTATTATAAGTGGTTCATTCAAGATTTCTCCCTGTTTTCTTCATCCCAGACAATGCTTTCATATAAGAGTCTAATGTTTGAATGAGTCCCAATGTGTCAGGAATCCTTTGAGGACCTAAAGTGTTCATTTACCATGGACCATTTTTGATCTTTTCTAGAGTAAATTAAATGATATATGGTCTATTGTGATTCCTTAGGTATGGGTCATGTGTTTGTGTTAATTCAGAATGGTCTTCTAGTGGCTTATAAATCTTTCCAGCTCAGTCCACATGAAAATAATTATCCAACCCATGATATGGAATGAGCTGCAGTGATGAATTCTTCAAAGATGAGGCACCATAATCTTTTTTAAGTGAAGTTTGTTGTATATTTTGATCAATATTGTTCAGCCTATGTTTTACCCAAAAATGGTTTTAATTTTAGGAAGTTTCATTGTGTTGAATAACATCTGGGTTTTTATATTGATATATTCAATAACCTTGGAAAAGGAAATGTAGTGGCAGAATCTTTGAGCAAAAAACCGCAAAGGTATGAATTGAAAAAGTCCAGTGATGAGTTGATGTTTATGATTATTTTTAGTCGAATTGATCTCAATACTAGTCAACACATTGGAAGAACATTATAGGCTAGTGTGTAGCTAATAAATTCCATTAAGGAATTGATTTAATGGGAACAACCAGGTGATGATTTGTTCTAGTAGTCTATACAGTTTATGAATGATAAGAAGGTTCCTTGTGATTAGTCTTTGACTTTGAAGGGACTTTATGGCTTCAAGGGTCACTTCATGGTGACATTGTCATTGAGAAATGTGGTGATGTAGGATACCCACATGTCATTGTTGGTTGATCATCCCAGTGCTACTGAGATTTACTATGATGTGTCTCAATAGTTCTGATGACAAGTTATGAGGGAAGATATATCTGAACATGTTTCATGTTTTTACACATGTCTTTAGGTTAAAGGAGGGAAAAGGATCTATAGTTTACTTCAACCGCTACCTATTCCTACCTAGAAGTAAGATCTGATCACCAGGGATATTATCATTTTACTTCCTCATACGCCCCAGGGGAGGAATGTGATTTGTGTAGTGATTGATCATATGAACAAATCAACCCATTTAATTCCAATCGGTAATTTGTACAAAGTAGATATGTTGAGTATGTAGTATTTTCCGAATGTTGTGAGGATTCATGGTATATCATCTTCATTTTTTTTGATAGGGAATGTTTTTTTACTTCTTGGTTTTTGGGAAGGCGTTTAGAAGGCTATGGGGTTGCAGGTCAAGTTTATCATGCCATACCACCCTAAAAAGGATGGTAAGATATGATTTCTCAATTTGAATGGATCATTTTGAGGCACTTTATGGTCAGTCGTCTTAGACCCCTTTGTGTGGGGATATGGTGGGTGATTCCTCATTGTTTGGACTGACCCTTGTCCATGAAGCATATGATAAAATTAAGTTGATCAGGAAGTGGTGGTTGATGGTTTGAGTCATCATATTTCTTATACCAATTGCAGGTACAGAGATTTGTAGTTTTCTTATGGTTGACTGAGTGTTCTTGAAAGTGTCACCTTGTCTGGGTCATCGTCTTCTGGGTAAGCATGATAATCTAATTTCAATGTATATAGAACCTTTTTAAATCACTAAGAAGGATGGTAAAGTGGAATAAATTTTATCTTTTACCTCTCATTTGACATCAATACATGACATGTCCCATGTCTCTCGGCTAAATATTTATAAACATGATCTGTCTCATGTGATGGATTTGGAAGAGTTGGAATTAGAACATGATTTTTTTATGTTGTAATGACCCGTGTGGATTATAGATACTCAAGATAAAGTAATTTGTGGAAAGTCTACTACACCAGTCTAAGTTCATTGGATACTGGGTAATGATGTTCACGAGATGTGGGAGTGTAAATATTGTGCTCAAAAGAAATATCCTTTTTTCGCTAATTATACTATGTTTCAAATTTATAGGGGTGGAAAGTTATCAGGGTGGGAAAATTTATCACATCCATGATTTTAAATTGAGCTATTATTTTGTTTTTTTGTATTGAATTTATCACTTGTGTTCCCATGAGTTTTTGGTGAAAATTAATAATTTTTTCTTGACAGTTGGTCACACACAGTTAGGGCATGATTTGGGGAAATATTTTCCCTCCAAGAGGTATGCATACAACTAATTTACACCTTGGATAGTGGTGACCTCAAGGATGGAACAATGTTTTGAAAACTGTATGGGACAACCCTAGAAAATTTTCTTGTTAGAATGTGGGGGAGGCATAATTGCTTTACGATTTGGAAAGTCACATGGTAAAACTATGCGATTTGTCCATGTCATTAATAAGTGTGAAATTTACTTTATACCCGATTCTATTTGAACACTAAATCACATATATCCCCCCATTAGAGTTTTTAAAACATGTGATTCTCTTTCAATCATTCTTGGATCTCTAGAACTCCAATCATTGTGTAGTTTTGTCCCTAGTTCTTCAAGGAAACACCATGTGTGTCATTTTAAACTAATTTATCCCACTTTCTAGTGTTCATCTTCCCTTTTTCTAGAGTTCCTATTTTCCAGTGGGTTATTTGACTTGAACAGGTGATTATCATGTTTTTTGGGATGTATTGACAGTTTTTGTTTGATATTGACATTATAGGGTCTTATGGGGGTGTATTTGTCATTTCACATTTATTTTTAGAAGTTTCCATGAGTGAGGGTTTCTTTTAAATTCTTTTAAAACATTATATTAGTTTTACATGATTTTAGGATTATTTAAATGTGTTTAATTTATTATTTTTTGGGGAGGGAAACATTGCTTTGAAAAAGTTTTAGATGCTCAGGTGATAAAAAGGGTTTCTAAAGTAATGGTTATGTTTTATGTGTGATTTGTTCATGTGCTTCTTAAATATGTTTTGTAACATTTTTTCAATGTTATAAATGTATTTTAAATGAGTATTAAAGATGATAATTCATTAAAATTGCATTTTTATTGTGAAATAAGTTTTGCTTCATGTTTTCTTCATTTTTGTTCACCTTTCATGTGTCTTTTGTTTAGTCAATAAGTTTTTTTATGACTTTTCCATTAGTTATTGTTTTTAAAATCAAAAACTATATTTCTTAAGGAAAATTACTTTTCTATTATGTTTTATCTTGATAAGAAAAATTTTGATTCCTTATGGAAATTTTACATCCTCAAGAAAAATTTATCCTTACCCAATTTTTCTTTCATAATGTAAATTATCCTACCCCAAGGAAATTTATCCCTACGTTATTTTCATTGTTCATGGCGTAATTTCTCTAAACCTAAATCTTTTTCTTTCTAAGCATAAAATTAGGTTTTGTATCTAAAATCTCATAATCTTATAAATACTTAGACATAGAACATTCTGAATTCAGACACTGAATTCTTGGAATTCAGACTCCAAACTTTTTGAATTCAGACTCCAAATTCACTGAATTCAGACTACAAACCTTATGAGTTCAGACATCGAATTCTGTGAATTCCGATTCCGAATTCATATGAATTCAAACTCAGAACCTTCAGAGATCAAACACCTAAATTCTATAGAATTTATGATACAAATTCTTTTGAAGACAGAATCTGAATCTTCATGAATTATAGACACTGAATGGTTTTTTGTTTAGACTCTGAACTTTTATTTTTTCCTTACAATCCAAAAAATGGAATTTTTTAAGCAACCATATTTTTTCTTAGTCATCGTATAATTATAAAATGATGTCCTTCTTTCTGTTTCTAACTTAACGTTTGTTGAGTGACACATGTACATGTCCATCCGAAATTCAAGGAATAATATGATAGTTTGAGGAGGGAGCTGACCTTTGAAGATGTGCCTATAAATAGGAGCTCATTTGAATGATCTCAATAAAACAAATTTAATATAGGTTGATCAATATGGATATTACATACTACTAAAGTGATTTTCAGAAAGAGAGACTTTAATGCTTTGTGGGTACTGAACATCTTGTTCAGAATTGCTTCATTCGACTCCAAATGTTGCTGAATACATTCGAGGGCTTCTGAGGATAGGAAGACAGTGGTACCAATGACATCAAATTTTGAGGGCTTGTGGGAATAGCATGACAAAATCCAATATTCATATCGAGGTCTTACCCTATCATGGGTATGACCGACTTTCTTGAAAGTATAAATCAAGGGTCCTTTATCTAGGGTTTTTGGATACCCTTCTCTTTGGGTTAAAAGATTTAATACGTGTTACTTGTATTGTTTCATGTTTTCCATTCCATTTTTGTTGTTGAGGAAAGTATATATATCTTATACTTTCTTATACTTGTACTCTGATTAGTGTGATTCTATATGTTTTAAGGTGAAAATATTTATCTTTTTAAACATTTCTAAAAAAAAAATTTCGGAACCACATCTCAAGAATCAAGTGAGTTTGTAAGACTAAGTGTGTTTTTGTGTTTACCTTGTGTAACTTTGTTTAAAATTAACATCATTAAAAGTTCCAAAGGATTATTTTTATGTATACAATTCACCACCCCCACCCTCTTATATATTTAGAATCAACATCATTATTCCGATACTACAATCAGTGTCATTTCGATCCTAAAATTTGTATCAGAAGATGTATCTAAAATACTTATATTCAAATATACGTTTTCTTGCTCATGTTTTTCATTGTTCTATACTTTCCTTTATTAGGATATTTTTATCATTGTTTACAATCTTTTATTACTGACAATATTATATGGAAAGATTTTCTTTGAGATGGCAGGAATGAATGTCGGTTCAATTGAAAATATTAATCCTACTAGAACACATATTTTTGATGGGAATGATTATGAATATTGAAGAAATTTTATGATTACATTTATAATTAATACTATAGGGGACAACTTTGTTATGCATACTAAATATTACAAGATTTGTGATAAGTAAGTCAGAACTTTTACTAATCAAGAGAAGTCAGAATATCATCTAAACTATGAGTTAATCAATATTTTGATGTGTTCTATGACCACGAATATATATAACCATATTTATTCTTGTGAAGAAGAAAATTCTATTTGGAATAAATTGGAGGTCACCCATTTTGGAACATCCAATGTTTTTGAAACTATAATAGATTTTCTTAGAGCTGAGTACCATAGTTTTTTCATTCCTTATGGAGAACCTATATGTATGGTACAACAGTGATTTATGATTATTTTCAATATCTTACAATCCATGGGTGAAAAAGGTTTGGATGATGAGGCACTTGTAGACAAGATTATAGACATCTTGCCTAATGAGTGGGAATCTAAGATAACAACTATAGATGAGAATTGGAAAGTCAAACAGATTAATTTTGATGAGATTTTTGGATCTATTCTTCAACATGAGACTAGAATGAAGAGAGATGTAAAAAAATTTAAGAAGAAGAATGGGAATGGAAGTGTTTCATTTACAACAAATTCAAATAATATGAATTCCAAGACTCCTGAGAGTGTTACAAGATCTAATCTAAGAATATTAATGTTTTTTCTGAATCCATTGAAAGTGATCATTCTTAGAATGAAATAGTTAATATTGCTCGAAGGATGAACAAGAAAGTTGGGAAGAAAGACATACAGTATAGATATAAGAATAAAGAAATAAAGGATAAGAATTACTCTGAAGTCACTTGTTATGAAAGAAAATGAGGTGGACATATAAGGTCAGATTGTCCTATGCTTAAGAGAACAGATAGAAAGGAAAATAATTATGAGGGAAAAAGAAATTAGTACTAAAAATCTCAAGGTAAGAATGTTTTTAAAGCTAATGACACATGGAGTGCCAGTGTTGGATATTCTTCAGATGAATCCTCATATTAAAAATCTTTTGGATAGAAGAATCTTTGTCTACTAGAAAATTTCCTTTTTAAAATCATTGTCTAATGGATAAGTTATAAAATGCTGAATCTATAACCAATGTACCCTTAAATTATAATTATAGTGATAGTAAATATAATGAATCCTCAGATGAAGAATCTTCTTCTGATGAAGATAATACTTTACCTACCAATGAAGAAGTTTCTAGGTTTTCTAAGCTCTTTGGGAATGAAAATTCTAGAATCATGAATAAGATTGACAATGAAAATTCTAGGATTTCTATTCTTACTAAGGAAATATTAGATATTTCTTATGATCTTGATAAGAATACTCTTGACATTGAAAGTAATTAAAAAAACCTTTAAGAAGTTAATTTTGAGAAAGATAATCTTTTTAAGATTCTAGAAAAAGTAATTTCGAAGAAAAATGTTTTCGAACATAACTCTAGTGCTAAAACTGATGTTTTTGAGGATAAGACCTTAGTTAGTTTACTAAAGTCAGAAATTATTTTCTTGATGAAGTGTTTCTCAAACGTTACCTTAGGGATGGAAAAATTTGATAAGATGTATTTCCAACATCGACCTTTTTGGAATAATTCTGGATTTGGTTATACTAGTTCAAAACCGATTTGTAGTAACAATTATTTTGTTCCTCAATGTGATCAATTATGCACTAAGTGTCAGTGTGGTGGGAATTGGGCAAAATATTATTCCTTAAAAAAACATAGTTTTTAGGTTTTCATAAATCATATTTTTCAATGAAAATGTGGATTCCTAAAATTTTTCATTCTGATGGTTCTGAATCCAATAATTCTTGGGTTTCGAAAGTCTAACACTCTTATTTTGAGAAAAATAAAGAATTTACCAAAAAAAATACATGGCACATGGATAGTGGATGTTCCCGGTACATGAATAGTGACAAAAACATCTTTCAAAATATTATCAAGAAGAAAAACATTGATTTCAAATGTTAGTATAGGTAACATTATTCTTCTTGAAAAAACATTGATTTCAAATGTTTTATTTGTTAAAGGTCTTAAGAACATCCTCATTAGAATACATCAATTATGTGATTAAGGTTACCTTGTAAATTTGTGTAATGGATAGTACTTAGTACACATTTCCATGGAAGAGTTTGTTCTTTCTGCCCATAGGCAAGAGAATTTTTAAACACTAAACATAGAAGGCCTTAGGATCCATGACCAACCTTGCCTTAGTGTAATGAAAGATCATACTTGGTAGTGGAATATAAGGATATGACATTTTAACCATAGGAACCTATGAAAAAATTCCAATAAAAGACTAGTTAAAGATCTACCAGGGCTTAGATTTGATTCTTCAAATGTTTTTGACCGTTTTCAGTATTGGAAGAAACATAAATCATGTTTTAAATCAGTTGGTGAAGTCTCAACCACTAATGCATTATAGTTAGTGCATATGGATATTTTTGGACCATTACAAACTGGAAGCATTGGAGGATAGTATTATGTATTTTTCATAGTATATGATTAGAATAGATTTACATGGGTCTATTTTTTAGCAAAGAAATCTGAATATTTTTCTTATTTCAAAACTTTTAGAGCATAATATAAAAATGAAAAAAACCTTCCATTGATATTTATTCGTAGTGATCAGAATGAGAATTTTAAAATTCTTATATTGAAACTTTTTTGTAGTAGAAAAGGAATTACTCATAAATTATTTGCACCTTGAACACCTCAACAAAATAGTGTTGTTGAAAGAAGAAACAAAATTATTCAAGAGATAACATGATCAATGTTGAGTGAGTATTCTATAGCCAAACATTTTTGGGCTGAAGTTTTATGTACTACTTGTTATACTATAAATCATGTTTTGATTAGCCCTTTTCTTAATAAAACTCTTTATTAATTATGGAATGGTAGAAAGCCTAGACTTTCCTAATTCATGGTTTTTGGTTTCAAGGTATTCATTCTGAATAATAATGATAATCTACACAAATTTTCACCAAAATCTGATGAAGGAATTTTTTAAGGCTACTCCACACCTTCTAATGATTATAGAGTTTTCAATAAAAATAATTGTACTAATGAAGAAAGAGTACATGTAATATTTGATGAAACTGATAATTTTGTTTTTAAATAACCTCAACCTACATATTCAGATGTGTTTTCAAAAATTGATTATCAATCATTTTTAGAAGATCATTCTAATAAATAAAATTTTCATGAAAATATTTTTAATACATTTAACCCAGAAGTCTTCCTACCCTTTGTTGATGAAAATGTTTTACAAAACCCAAATCAGTTGTTTCTAAAGAATCATCCCAGTGATAGTATCACTGGTGATGTAAATATACCATTAAGGACTAGAAGGTCCTTAAAAAATGTAGTTAACATCTAGCATTCCATTCCCAATTAGAACCTAAAATAAATGATGAAGCTTTAAGTGATGATGATTGGATAAAATCTATGCATGTTGAGCAAAATAAATTTGAAAGGAATAAAGTCTGGGCCTTAGTTGAAAGACCTAAAGAAACATCTGTTATTAGAGTAAAATGGTTCTTCAGAAATAAATGTGACAAAAATGGAATCATATAAAGAAATATATCATGAATGGTTGAAAAAGGCTATATTGAACAATAATGAATAGAATATAAAAAAACCTATGCTCTAGTACATAGTCTTGAATCTATTCGTATTCTACTTTCCATTGCAGTATACATTAATTTAAAACTTTTTCAAATGGATGTTACATGTTCCTCCCTTAATGGCTTTGTACAAGAGAATGTTTTTGATGAACATTCTCCTAGTTTTGAAGATTAAAAACACCTTGAGCATGTTTACATACATTCCAATGATTTTATGGACCTAAGAAAACTCCTCGAGCTTGGTATAATAGACTTACTAGTTTTTAGCATCAAAATAATTAGGTTAAAGGAAATTTTTTTCCCACCCTTTTTATAAAGAAAGATAAGAAAAATGATTTCATTGTTCAAATTTTGGTTGATGATATTATATTTGGATCAACTAAGTAATATTTTAATGATTTCTTTGCAGATCTAATGAAATATGAGTTTGAAATGAGTATGATGGGTGAGTTAACATTTTTCCTTGGTTTTAAACTTTCTCAAAAACCAGAAGGAATCTATATATCCCAACATAATTATATTAAATATATTCTAAAAAATTATGGATATGACAATACTAAGAGTATAATTACTCCCATTGGTACCTCAAATTCACTTGATCTTGATTATGCAGGGAATCCAGTAGGTCCAACATCATTTAAGGTATGATATGATGCTTACATTACTTGAAGGCTAGTCATACAGACATAATGTTATCAGTATTCTTATATGAAAGATATCAATCTAATCCTAAGGAATTTCTTTTAAAGGCAGTGACAAGGATTTTTCTCTACTTAATGGAAACCATGGATATAGGTCTCTTTTACACTTCTGGAAATGATTTTGTTTTAAAATGTTTTTCAGATGCTGATTTTGGCGAATGTAGACTAGATAGGAAAACTACATCTAGAACATGTAATTTCATGGCAGATTCATTCGTTTCTTGTTCATAAAAAAAGAAATAGTCAATAGCACTTTCCACTATTGAAGCTGAATATGTAGTAGGTGGATGTTGTTATGCTCAAGTGTTGTGGATGCAACACACACTCACATAATATGGTTTGATTTTTACCAAAACAAAAATTTTGTGTGATAATACTTGTGCCATTTCCATAAGTAAAAATCATGCACATCACTCTCATGGAAATCACATAGATATTAGGCATCACTTTCTTAGGGATCAAAAACAAAAAGGAGATATCATTCTTCAATTTATCGGAACACAAGATCAAGTTGCTGATATTTTCACAAAATTTTTACCCTACTATAGATTTTAAATCATTAAACAGAAGTTAGGAATGATAATTATAAGTTAATATTCCATGTTAACATCCAGTTGAATCATATCTACTTACAGTAACAAACACATTTTCATAGGGGTAGTACATATTCTTATTATGTAATCAATTTTTTTCAAAATAAAATTTTAACGTAGTATAATTTTTTTTGATAGACTAAATTTTTCGTAGTCTAAATTTTTTTTCATAGACTAATTTGTTTTCCGTAGTCAAAATTTTTCAGTCTAATTTTTTTTTCATATTCTAAATTTTATTTTTCGTATTCTAAATTTTTTACAGTGTAAATTTTTTCGTAGTCTTAAAATTTTCATAATGATGATTTTCGTACTTAAAATTTTCATAATGGAGATTTTCATATTGAAAATTTCCATAATCAAATTTTTTGAAATCTAATGTTCTTCAATAAGAATTTTCCTCATTACGAATAATATTCCTAGTAATCTGAAAGGAATGTTTCATTTCCTAAATTTTCGTAATCATATTTTACTTATTGGTATTTTTATCTGGTTTTATATTTTCATATTCACTTTTCCCTAAATATGAATGTTTTTCTAAAAAAACCTCAAAAGATCGGATTCAATCAAAAATTCCTTTCGGCTATCATATCAACCATCAGATTTGATCCTATGTTTTTTCAATCATTGGATTGACTATGGAATTTGAATATTCATCTCAATTAACTATATAAAGGACCACCAATCATTGTCCCAGATTGAATCTCAAGCCTTTGTGTGCTGATGCTCTACTCTCCTACATAAGCCAGTTCCGAACTTCTCAGATCTTTCTTACTTTCGAATGTCGACCGAAGTCATATCTATGAATGATATTTTAACTATCAAAACAATATCTAAATGTCATATATATAGATAAAGGTTCGTTGTTCTAATGTTTTTCACAAATTATTATTCTATTATCTCTAATAATATAAAGCTGAATGGGTGGGAATGTGATTTCCTTACAAAAACAAAAAGCTCAGGATTTGGTATATCTGAATTTGTTAATATAATTCTATGAGTCAGTAATTTTCATCAAGGAAAAGGGGAGGGGTAATTTTTTATTCAATAGTTACAGAAAGACTTATTGACTTTCATACACTAAGGTTGCAAGCTTGGTTGGTATTCCTTATGAAGGGGGTGATGAGTTTTGTTCTCATAAGCTACATGATGTTCAAGGAAGTATGGATATGGTGAAGACCATGGCTTTCCTTGGTCTCTCAGAAGTAAAGACTCCAATGATTCTACACCTGACAACAAATTATTGGATTCTTAAATTTTAGGTTCAAGGATTCATCATTCTGAGAAATGTATACAAGGATACATTTAAGAAAAGTGATATGTACATTCTAGATTTCATTTTAAACCTAAAGAATATAAACATGATTAATCATATATTTTTTATGATTGAGAACATAAAGAATTGAAATATTAAGGATTATATTATTATATATCTTTCCATTCTTTCAAATATGATTGTTTGGTGTCTAGAATATTTCAAAATTCATTGCATATCTAAGTCAATGAATTGAAATGTTATGTTGTTAAATTATGACACTTTAAGAAGAATGAAAGTTGACATATCCAAAGAATCCGAATATTCTATAACATACCTGAAGAGGATGTTAAATCTTTTTCAAAGAAACAGGAGGTGGATAAGACCTTTAAAAAGGGTGGAAGTAAGTGGAACTTGAAGGATGTGGAAGAGAAGGCAAAACCCCAATGTCTAAGAAAACCCAATCCGCACTACCGAAGCCAAAGAAGCAAAAAGCCTATCCTGATAAGGTTGTGGCTAAATTGTGAGAGGACAAGAGAAATAAGAATGTAGGGGAGCCTATGTTTGTCTAAGACACTACGATAGCAGAATCGTTGAATGAAAAGGCAGATGAAGAGAATGAGAAGAATGAGAAATAAAAGAAGTAAAAGAAGAAGTGGTCTGAGTCTGAAATAGTGCAAAATATTCTGAAGGATACTGAGAAAGAATCCATGAATATTCTACTACTAGAATCCTTTCTGATAGAACCTTAACCAGAGACTCTGGGAAATAAGTTTGTAACTACAGAAAAATTCCACGAAAATGAAGTAGAAGAAAAATAAGTAGAATAAAAATAAGAATAAGGCAGTGGTGATACTAATTATTTGATAAAGTAAGTAAGGGATTTTCAAGAGAAGGAAAGCACTTCGGCAAAATTATCATTCCATACCTCTCAATATGAATCATTAAAACTTTATACACGTTGTAAGGATAAAGGGAAGGTTGAAAAAGAAGTAGAAAATCCATATGAAGAAGAAAGAATCAAAAATGATTTTATTCACCCATAGGATGCTGAGGAAGAAGCCGAAAAGGAAGAATTTGTTGAAGACAAAATCATTCAGCTATCAAATTGTGAACATGAATCTCTTGATCAAGAGGATGTCCTTCCGAAGGATGATAAGGAAAAACAGATAGTAGTTTATAAACCTACCAAGGCTTTGGTAAAGAAGAATGATTTTAGTGGTTCTTCAAAAAGGAAAAGCTATAGAGTTAGAAAAAGAAACCTCACCAAGAAAAATCTCTGATTCAGAATCATCCACCCTTGGACATGATTTTGATGTCCAGAATTTAAAGAATATTTTTGGGACTATACAAATATTTCCTAGTATATAATAGAGATTTGAAATGCTTCCACACTCCTTAAATTTGAAATCAGATTCAGTATCCATTATGATGGATAAGTGCATCAAACATGATGCCGATTTCAAAACCACTTTCATAAACTATGAAACCCACAAAAGCACTTGCAAGAAAATGACCAACTGGTCAAATAAAACTATATAATACATGATAATTCTCTATGAGATCCAAGAAAGTTTGAAGGATGCATTTGACACCAAAGATGTGATGATCAAGGATCTCATAACTAGTTTTGAGGAAAACTAACCCTAGAATAGAATTCTCAGATACAAGAAGTGAACGATCTGAACGGGATGTTGTATTCAGTTTCTCGGTGTTAGAATAGGGATAGAGATCTTAGAATCAAACTTGAGGAAAAATTTTCTCAGAAAGAAGAAGTTCTAAAGAGGGAGGTGGAATATCTTAAGGCTCAGGATGAAAAAAGCAAAGCCTTAGAAAATAAAATGGAATATCAAGATCAGCTTCTCTAACGTGAAAAGGAGGATCACAAGGAACTCAAGAATCTCAAAACCATATTAAAGAAGTTGATGTCGAAGGAGAAGGAAGGATAATATTTGTCAATTCTGATCTTTTTTTGTATTTCTTCCTTGTATAAAATTTTCCAATCCAAATGAAATTTTGGGTTTCCCTTTATATTTTGGGTTGTTCAGTACTAATATTTCTGGTACCATATTTCCTTTTCCATTCCCTTTAATCCTTTTTGAAAATTACGAAGGGTGAGAAAGGAATGATAAAAGAAATAATACAAAGTAAAAGAAGAAATTTACCAAATTATGGGGGAGTTCATCTATGGGGGAGTTGTTATAGAAGTTGATTTTCATATTGCAATAAAATACTATGTCTCTATCCAGAAATCAACAATACGATCCTTAGGATTTCCAAAGCCTAAGGTTGAGATAGTCATACTCATCTTTTCCCATGTGTTAATGGAGATAAGTTTTATTTTCAAAGTCCAATTTTTTTTCTAAGTCTTTATATTCATTTTCGTAATGATTTTTTTGCTTTCAAAAAATGGGGAGATTGTTGAGTCAATAAATATTCCTTAGGACTTTAGCATTCCATATTGTTTTGAAAATCAAAAACACTATATCTTAAAGAAAATTTCTTTTCCCCTATGTTTTATCTTGGTAAGGAAAACTTTCCTTTATTAAGGAAATTTCCCTTCCTCCAGAAAAGATTATACTTACCCAGTCTTTCATTCATAAGGGAAATTTTCCTTCCCAAAGGAAATTTATCCTTACCTGGTTTTCATTGTTCATGTCATAATTTCACTAAACCTAAAAAAATTTCTATATAATCATAAAATTTGGTTTCGTATCAAAAACCTAGAAATATTATTAATAATTAGACATAGATCATTCCAAATTTTTATTCAGAATTCTCTGAATTCAGACTCCAAACATTTTTAATTTAGACATAAAATTCTCTGAATTCAGACTCTGATCTTTCAGAGTTCAGACTCAAAATTCTATGAAATATGATTCCAAATACTTATGAATTCAGACTCCAAACTTTCTATGTTCATACTCCGGAACTCTATAGAATTTAGGTTCTGTATTTTTTGAAGCTCGAATCCGAATATTCATGAATTATAGATACTGAATGGTTTTTTGGATAGAGTTTGAACTTTTATTTTTCCTTAAGTTCCAAAAAATGGATTTGGTTAAGAAACAATATTTTTTATTACTCTTATTATAGTTATAAAACAATGTTGTGATTTCTATTTCAAACCTAAAATTTTTTGAGTGACACGTGTATAGGTCCATCTAAAATTCAAGAAAAAATATGACAGTTGGAGGAGGGAGATGACCGTTGAAGATGTTCCTATAAATAGGATCTCATTTGAATGTGATCAATACAACAAATTTGATAGGGGATGATCAATCGGGAGATTACATACAGCTGAAGGTATTTCTAG
Source organism: Viscum album (assembly GCA_963277665.1). Lineage (NCBI taxonomy): Eukaryota > Viridiplantae > Streptophyta > Magnoliopsida > Santalales > Viscaceae > Viscum > Viscum album. The sequence continues at coordinate 1,685,052,311 of OY728147.1, read as the reverse complement.
AGAGATAGACTTTAATGCATTGTGAGTACTGAACATCTTGTTCAGAATTGCTTCTTGCGACTCCGAATGTTATTGAATACATTCGAGGACTTCCAGGGATAGGAAGAAAGAGGTACTGACTACCTTGATGTTCGAGGGCTGGCGAGGATAGAAAAAAAAATCCAATATTTGTATCGAGGTCTTACCCTTGTGTGGGTACGACATAATTTCATGAATGTATAAATCAAGGGACCTTCATCCAAGGATGTTGAATACCGTTATCTTTGGGTTAAAAGGTTTACTACTTGTTACATGTATTTTTTTATGTTTTATTCTACATTTTTATTATTGAGGAAAGTATAATTGTATTATAATTTTCTATACATGTACTTTGATTAGTGATATTCTATACAATTTAAGTTATAATCTTTATATTTCTAAACTTTTCATAAGTTACATTTTTAGAACCACATTTCCAGAATCAGGCATGTTTGTAGAACTAAGAGGTTTTGTGAATTTACCTTGTTTAACTTTTTTAATCATTTACATCTTTAAAAGTTCCAAAGGAAGTTTTTAAATTATACAATTCACCCCCTTGTATATTGAGCATCTACATCATTATTCTGATACTACAATTTTTATCATGTTGATCTTACATTTTTTAATTGTGAATGTGATGTGAAGAAAGTTACAAAACAGTTCGGGTGGGAGTATGGACTTGTAAGGGTAGTATCCCATGTAAATGGTTTGGTTTTATGTGTTTTATTCCTGTCATGTGTTCAAATGAGGTTCATAAATTTTAAATATTTTCAAAATGTATTTCCAAATGGATTTGGTATCTGTAAAAAATGGAAAGCTATTTTTGTTGAAATGGTGTGGGTTTTATAGTCTGTTTTGATCATTGGATCAATGTGAAAAGGTCAAAGTGGTTATTTACTTGTGTGATTGTGATGCTTCACATGTGATTGTGAATGTTTTGATATATGTGATATGTGAAATATATTGTTAGCACAAAATGGAATCCCATGTGTCTTGGTGGGTGAACTAGAACTAGTACGCTAGTTGATTAGGAAGTGACTGAATGATAGATTTATCTAGCAAGATTGATGATTACAACACTAAGTAAACATGTGATATTATTATAAACTAGTAGACACTGGGAAGCATTCACCTATAGTGCCTTAGAAATAGAAACATTATTTGTATAGGAGTATGTTTTGGAGACCATAGGACCTTGGGATGTATTCCCCTCTAATGTCTTGTGCACAAGAACACTGTTGATAGTTGAGTTGGAGGACTTTGATCACTGAGATATGAGTTCCATAATTTTCCACTTATGGTAGTTACCTATATGTATTTTACCATTTCTCCCTTCTGTGACCTGATGTTTATGTGATGTGATGCTATCCATCAGCATTTGGTAGACCTTTGGTACATTTTTATTTAAATCAAGATTAATTATGAAAAAATGACTTTCCATTAAATCTGTATATTGATAAAGTTATCCATAAAATATTTTCCAATAAACATTTGAAATATTATTATGGAAATGTGAATGTTGAAATTTATTTTAATATTATATCATGGAATATATTTTTTGGGTGGTATCTTATTTAGATTAGGTTCACACAGTATATTCAACATTTGGTATTTGTAGAATTTTTTATGTATGACCCATGTAAAGAAAATTTGTATCATTGTAGAGAGGGGGTATCTGGTTGTTAGTATACAAATTCCTAGACCGGTCCCCCCCCCCCCCCCAAATAGCCCCCACCCTATCCCCTTCACAGACCCCCCCCCCCCCCTTCATAGTATTCAACCCCCCTGGAAAGCCCCTTTTCCTTGGAAATCCCCCCTGAATAGCCCACCTGCAAAGCCCCCCTCTTGGACACCCCCTCCCACCTCATCTGAACAACCCCCTCCCCCTAGAAAGCCTGCAATGTAGCCCCTACCCCCCTGAAAAGCCCCCTTCCTGTACAACCCCTACCCCCTGAAGACCCCCTACCACTTGGAAAACCCCCATCCTACATAACCCCTCTCTCCTATCCTGGATAACCCCCCTCCCCACAAATCCCCCCTCCTAGACAACCCCCTTCCTACTAACCATTCCTGACTGGACAACCCCAGACCTATATAATCACCCCTCCCCCTACCCTAGACAACCCCCATGGACAGCCCCCATCATGTACACTCCTCCTTATTTGAAACCACCCTTAACCCCTCAAGAAACCCCCCCCCCACCATCCTTCTGGAAACCCTTCACCTAGACAGCCCATTTCCCCTTGGAAAACCCACTATGTCCCCTTCCCATGGCCAAGCCCCCTCATGGACAGCCTCACTACAAACCCCTTCCTCCTAGACACTTGACACCCCCACCCTACATAAACCTCCCCCTACTAGACAACCCCCCTGTAGAACCCTCCCTCATGGACACGAGACAGCCCCTCCCGACATAAACCCCCTAACCTACATAAACCCCCTCCCCTGGACATCCCCCCTACAATCCTCCCCTAGACTACCCCCTGCACCCCCTCTTCCCTCAATAAGTCCCCCCTTCTAGACACCCCCCACTTCCAGACCCCTCCCTCCTAGACAGCCCCAACCTACACTAACCACTCTCCCCCTAACCTAGATAGCCCCCTCCCCCCAATATAGTCCCCTCCAAGACAACCTCCCTCCCGTAGACTCCTACCTCTTGGACGCCCCCCTTCTCCCCACCTGGACACCCCCTTACTACAGACTCCTCCCTCCTGGAACCTCTCCCCTTGCAGACCCCTCCCGTACATGACACCCCACTCCTGGAAAACCCCACCCTACATGACCCCCCTCTTTTCTGTACAACCCCAAAATACAAAACTACTTCCTTCCTGAACACCCCCACCATACATAACACACACCTCCCTCTTGGAAACCCCTCCCCTGGGACAGGCCACGCCCTCCCTCCTAGACACCCCACCCTCCCACCCTGCACCCTCACCCCTCCTCACTCCCCTTCCCTCCCCCCACCCTTCCCCTCCCTCTTGGAAAACCCCTGCAATAGCCTATGCATTACTGAAATATATATATCTTCCATGCATATTAAAATCCTCTCCAGAATTAAAAACAATGTTCCTGCAGAAATAAGAGGAAGTCTCCAGGTGGAACACCCTACTCATCCCCCATCCGGCAGCACACCCCCTTCCCCCTTCCCTCCCACCGGTACACCCACTTCCCCCTTCCCCCAACACACCCCCTGCCCCTACCCCCAGCACACCCCATTGCCCCCTACCCCCCACCTGCACACCCCCTGCCACTGTCCCATAACACACCCACCTCCCCCTGCCCCCAACACACCCCCTTTCCCCTACCCACTACCCCCTACCCCACCTACACTCCCACCCACCACATGACCACACCATGCATCCCCTTAATGAGTTATGCATGAAGAAAAAATATTGAGACAACTGTTCTTATTCCTAAAAAAAGAAAAATTGTTACTATGCCTAGTGTTTAAATAGTAGAAGGAAGAGCTAAACCGGAGGTGGATCATCAGTCACTGGATCCAGTTATCCTTGGATGACTTGATACTTGAGATCGAACTAATGATGTAGTTATAGAACTATTGAACATTATCATACACCACCTATACCATGACCACCTCCTATTGTGCAAGAGGAATCAACCTCTATTAGTATGATCTCATAATGTTATAAAATGTAATATTTTTCCTTTGATATTCTAAATGAGTTTCATAATATTTGAGGATATATAATGAGCTGAAACATTAGTTAAAATATACTAATGATAAAATTAGAGAACATAGGACGTCCTATTTTCTCAAGGTTGATTTTGACATGTTGGTTGGGCTAATGACTACCCAAACAATGTAGATTAGAAATCTCAACCATTCCCTCAAATTCAATAATAGGTTTATGAAGTATTTTTCGATGAGCTTAATGATGTTAATGGTCTAGTTAGATATTTTATGGATGTTTATACTACCATGTCTGAGTTCAATAATCTTGATGTCAAGGTTGTATCTCAATGGAACATGTTCCAAAAATTTTCAATGGTGCAATTAGACGTGTCTCAAGATGATCTTAATGAGGTTAGGTCATTCAGGACTAAAATGAAGGAAATCATACACACTTTATAATGTGTGGTATTAAGCTAGTTTGAGTTCATCAAAATGATTCAACCCTATATAACTTCCACCTCATAACATTCAGTTGTTCCAGTTTTTTAGAGTGGAGTTGATCAATTTCTCTCCAAATTGAATTATGTATCCTTACTGATTCAATCCATATATTTTGATATGTTCACACTATTCCTTATGAAATATTTTAAGAGGAATATTATGGATGAGTTTTATGATACCATAGAAAATGTCAGGAAGCATGGTATTGGAACTAATGGATCTGTAAAATTATATAGTGGTATATTATGATGAATTTAATGGGAAGTTGAATGAGATCCTTAATGTCTCTAAGGATGATCAATGTATGGTTTTTAGATCTCACGTTATCTTATCTAGAAACTACTAGAATTTTTTCCCTCTTTGAACAAGGTCTATAAATAAGTTCAAGGGATATATTCATATTCTTCCTTGTCAATGATAGTGGTTATTAGAAAACCAATTTTTTTAAAAAATAAATCAAATATGGAAACATGTTATTAAAACAATCATGCAATTATTGAATTCAAATTATTGGTTTAGGAAAAAGTAACACACCAAAACCTCAAGACGCATTTCTTTTGACAACATTAACTTGAATCATCATTTTTTCCGAACGTGCGCATATAAATATTCACATATATACAAGTACTTATAAAAACTATGATCAAATTTTCATGGCCAAATATACACAAGGGAGTCCTTAGTAATATGTTTATACTAGCATATAACCCTTTACACTTACACATGTATGCATTTTTCATATCTATATATTAGCACACCTATCCCCAAAATTTATATTCATACTTCCTTGAGTGAATATATATATATATAGGGTGGAAATATATATATATATTCCATCCTTTTCATACACATGTAAGACTTTGTCAACGATGACTCGAATCCACCTGAATGAAATCCAAAATTCACTAAAAAAATATATGAACACAAAAATAAAAAATTCTATAATTAAAATTGGGCCAATGAATTTAGTCATAATAATCCTTACCCAAATCCGATGTTGAACTCACTATCATTGATGTATGTGAATAGAACTAGACTCATCATAAGAAACTACCTATAAGAAAATAGTAAGAAAAATGAGATATAACAACTTCTTATATCTATGTGATCAGTGTGTCAATTGTGTTTGATAAATGATACATGAATCGATAACCATTAATGGAAAAATATTATTATGATTGATATGTATATCCGAAAACTAAATAACATTATCATTAATAAACCATTTAATTTTTTAAACTTCACATTACATTTCCGATTCAAAAATCAAAAATCACCAAAATATGGGAATAAAGTAAACTTCCATCAATACATAAATATGAGAAATACACATTATACATTATTATTAACCTATAATATATATTCCTTGAATGTATAAAATCTATATCCTTCTTGATATTATAGATTTAAAAATTTATTTTGAGCATGTTCTTATTCCAAAATTCAACTTTATTATTTGTTTATATAGGATTATCAATTTTATATTGTAGAGAATTTTCCTTATTTTATTCTTACTCAATCCACATGGATTTATCAATATAGTTTGATAATATGATTAGATAATATTTTGGTGTGTGATATTCCTTCTTCTTTATTGTTTATCCCTTCTTTTTAGAAACTATTTCCACTACTCTGATATTACATCTAATTTGGGATCTTTTTTATTTCATTACATGTATCATATAGAACTAGTTGTATTTGTTTAAATTTCAGTTGGTTATTCTCATCTATATTAAAATCATCCCCCAATGATCTAGTAATCCCTGGGAATATATTTATTGAGTTTACTATTCTAGGGATTCCATCTATGGTTAATAAATCATCATCCCATTCTCAATCCAATAGGTATGTGGAAGGATGTTACACCGTTGGTAGGAAACGTTATTGCACATATGGAAGATAACCTCATCATATTTGAGGCCTCATTCCCACTATCGTCCTTATTCCATTTAAATTTGATTGATTTAATCTTCTACATATATTGGGCATATTTATATTGATTGAGAAATAGTATGAGTGGGAACCTAAGTATGTTGTTATTGAGAGTGAGGATCTATCTCCAAGAACATCAGGATATAGGATCACCCAAATAGAGTCTAAAAAGGGGTATCTATTTCCCAGGCCTAACCATATTCATTCACCCTCAACTTGGATGGGTGGTTTAACTACATGGATGCCTCTATCTAGGTACATATTGATCAACTTCATATTCAATAATAGGGCAGAGGGTTATTATTCACCGAGACACTATTCCACCCATTTTATTTCCCTAAGACCCCTAGTCTGGTTTACTTCCTCTTCCATTGACTTATCTACCATTATACCTATTATGATTGAAATCAATGGCCCAAAAAGCTGACACTATATTCAAATTTCTATTGATATCAGCAGGCAGACTTCCCAACATGAGTGTTTGATGGCTTTCCAAAGCAAGGGGAAGGGACATGCCACCCAAAAAGGTGGAGAGAACTACTTTTTTAACTATAATATCCAAACCAGAACATTATTTTAGATTATAAAAAAACATAATGAGTATCCATCAACATAAAATCCGACATGGACCAAGACTACAATGTAGTATTCCCTAATAGTATATGAGCAGACTGCACCCAGTAACCCAAATTAGACTTCTCTTATTTTCGACCAACCCATTTTAGACGGGTAGCTTGTTTCCACCTTGGTTTCAAATTATCTATAATAGGTAACTATTATGTCTATTGATAATATCGACCATCTTAAGTAGCTCTCTCCCTATGAGAAGGACGCTCAAATGGAAGAGACCAGGCCAGAGCCTTTGGATGTGAACCTAGAGTCTTAGGATCTTCCTACTCCCCAATTTTTATCTTTTTTGAACTTAACATATGTTTTATATGTATTAAATTACAATTTTGTTTATTATTTTTCAATTTTATAAGCCTTTAATGAATATATTGGCTAATATTTTAACCACCTCTTCTTTGTATGCATAATTGTATATCTTTCTTGAACTCACCACATTAAAGTAAAGTAATTTTATGACTGTGGACTCACATCCCCTTACTCATAACAGAAAATTGGTTTCCAACCACACCATATTCATTTTCTATTAAAAACATACCATACATATCCCAAGAATCCAAACATGGAAATATGAACATTATAGAGTGAGCATCTCAGAGTAGCTAATCCAAATTAAGTGAATCTTAATGAACACACAAAGGGTTATTGCAATTAGAAGCTAAATCCTGGATACAAGGATCTAATCATGCCCTAATCCCCGAAACTGACCAACACCTGCAAACATAAAGTGATTGGTTCTCACTAGAATGGTTCACAAACATTACCTTCAATCATAAAAAAATGGTCAAAAATTTACCCACTGCTATGAAAATTATCAAGATCCATGAATAAAGAAATAACTACCCTTGAAGATAATCACTCCCCTTTAACCTAGTACTTTTTGGGGAGGCATGATTTAATCAAATAAAAACATATACCACAATTTTTTGTGATTCTAAAAAAACATCAAATGGTCCCAATCTGCTGGATGGGACTAAACCCATAAAGCTCCAGAAAATAAGGAATCCCACACTCCAAAAATTACATTTAATTAAAAAACACAACATTCACAAATAAAAAATCCATTTTTTGATAACTCCAATGGTCATAGAAGCAAATAACCAGTTGAAGAATTTTTATTTATTTTAAAATTAAAATTCTATAAGGGGGTTCCAAAAAATTTTATCCTCTTTTTTAAACCACTAATTCCCTTAAAAATATAATCCACTCAAATGAACAAATACCATACTCCAAACCGTTTTCTAAAAAATTAACCCATAATTAATTTTTGTTTTAAATATTAACCACATCATCATCATCCTTTGAAAAAAAGAAATATTTTTGGGAACATACCCCAAGGGATAAAAAATTTACTCAAAATTGTATAGAAAATGATTTTTATAACTAAAACATTTTCCAGATTCCATAACCAAATCAACCAATATAAAAAAGAAATTTAAACTATGAAATGAAATTCCATTTTATAAAGAAAAAAATGGAGTAACCCCCAAACAAAAATTTTTTCACGAAATTAAAAACTATTTGTACACATGTTTAAATTCTTCATTTAGAACTGAAATAAATTTCAATAAAATACTCACATTTCATTAAAAATCGTTTGAACAGTCACAAGAAAATGATGGAACAAAACACATCTATGTAAAAACCAATTTACATAGTCAACATATAATAAGATTCACCTTGACTGAACTACTAGTGCATTAAATTTCTAATGGGTAGTAAAACATCTAGTGAAGTAGGATACAAAACCATGATTTACTGAGTCATGCAGTTCAATAGGATATGGGACATTTATCTAACATTCCTTATAACATCATCAAGGTTGAGTGTTTTTTACTGCCCTATTTATCCGAACGCATGAACTATCATAATTACATTGAACAAATATTTTTCCCATAAAATTATTTAATCTAAACCCTAATGTAACTCAAAAAATACATATAAGGATTTTTATATAATCAAAACAACTCAAGTGAAATTCCACATTCATACCTTAATCCCCACTAACTATGGAAACTCATGTGTCATTTTGAAGGGTGGTGACCAAGAACCCTCTCATGATTGACCACTAAAGTCCTGATGACAATTCTAACTAAATCATACCCAATTTCAACAAATAACAAGAGTTGGATTGGAGAACCAAGTTCCCTATATTGAATCCTAGGATCTAATACCATTTACAATGAACTATCATGGAGATTCCATTTTAATAGAAACATAACCTAACCCACCACTAGCACAAAGTGGGATCCTGATACCATCATTCTAGAAAATAGTACATGGGTATTGAGAAAACCCTTTAGGGAATGATTTCTCCCATGAATATTAATGTAAAAATAAACAAACAATGGAAACAAGAATTAAAAATCCTTACAAAAATAATATAAGAAAATATCTATAAAAGGATATAGATTCTTCTAAAATAAAACAAATGGGAATATGAAACATAAATATAGTAGGATAAAAAAGTCCAATACAACAATCCAAAATAAAAATATACAATGAAACAAACCAAAAGATCTCTAATAACACAACCTGTGAAATCTGGCCACTCGTCACATCCCACATGTATATTCATAATTAATCCCAAACCAATGAACTGAAATAGACCACCGATTTCACCAAAAATTTCTGGGAACACAAAAAAGTCCATAAATAAATATACCTCAAGTGAAACGATGAATGATAGAAGAGGGGAGATCAATTGAGAAGAGGGGAAGTTTGATCTTTTAGAGGATGGGGAGATCAATATGAAAAAGAGGAAGCAATGGTAGATACACTGAAAGTAGGAGGAACGCCTGAAGAAGTGTGTGGAGGAGGGATGGAGGAACCATGAATGGAGATGATGATAAGGGAAGGAGTAACCAAAAAGGAGAAGCCGAAGAGGATCTGATGAGGGTGAATCGATCGGGTGAATATCGGTTGATGATAAGGGTTTTGGGAGAGGAAATCTCAAGAATGAGGGTGGGAGAGGAAACACGAGTTTGTGGGTGGCAGAGGAAATCAATAGGGTGAGTGTGGGGGAGGAAATCCTGAGCACGAGGGTGGGAGAGGAACCTTGTGCATGAGGGTGGGAGAGGAAATTGTGAGCGCGAGGGTGGGAGAAGGAAATTAGAAGGAGTTGTGGCCATGGGGGAGAATATCCATGTTTCTTTATCTTACATATAGCCACTAGAAAATTATATTTTGTATATTTATGTGTGGCTATTTGACATTTTTCTAGTAGTGACTGAAATGTAATTTTATTTATGTAAAAAAAAATTTCTTCCTTCCCATCTTCTCTATAGAAAAATGAAAATGAATTCCATGTGTATGTGAAAACTATCACCTCCAAGAAAAATGTGTTTAATTTTTCATGACAACCTTAATTTTATAGTTATGAAATTGAATGTTGTAAAAAAATATTATATTTATAAAATGAATATTAATTTTAAACTATAAACTATTTTATACATCCCACCCTGTTTATGGAAAATTATTAGAATGTCAATGTGTTCTTGAGGACAACAACCTCCATGAAAGAAGATATTTCATTTTTCATCACTGCGTTAAAAAAATATATAGAAAACATGTTTTACAAATATATATGATATAAATGAATCATATATACTATTAATATAATTATGAAGGTATGACATAATTTTTTTGATCATTATGAAGTAATTCATCGATAAAGGTATATTACTAAGACAATATCGTCATAGATTTTCATCTCTCAAAACATGAAGATATTAACAATCAAATGAACTTGGGGATGTATAAATATTTGAAAAAAAACATTTCAATTTTTTTTTGGGAAAAAATCCCTCAAGGTAACATTAACGTATTTTTGGGTTGATTGTGTTTGTTGACAAAGAAGGTTGCCATGGAGAATTGTCGAGTTCCTAAGATTTTGTTGACAATCCATGTTGACAATGAACGATGACAAAGGAAAAGACGATCTGGAGGCGGTACAAAAGAGCAGTACAAGGTGGCGCAATTTCCTAGTGTTTGCTAAATATTTGGGGTCCAAAATTTGGAAGTTTGGTGAGCATCACGAAAAGTGGATTTCCATGAAGATCATATTTTTATATGGAAAAGGCATGAATTTCGCGAAGAGAGGATGCATGGATTGGATTTTGTGAAGACCAGAATATTGGAGGTGGTGATTCTTTGCGATTATGATGAGCTTCGTGAACAACAGAGTCTGATGCGCATCATGGCGGTGAAGGGCTTTGTGAGGGAGCTTCGCGGCGTTGAAGGGCATTGCGAGGGAGCTTCGCAGCGAAGGCGCGAATGAATTGATGGGATGCTCCGCGATTACGATGAGATCTGTGAACGGAAAATTGTCGTGGTGCTTCGCTATTTGGACAGAATTCTGGCAGAAAATTCAGAGCTTCGCGATTGGCTATGACATGGCGTTGACATCATGTAAAAAGTTAGAGGGTCAGTGGAATCACCTATAAATAGAGGCCTACCCCCTCGAGAGAAGTAGAGAGAATTTTCAGAGAAAATAATTTTCTATCGAATCGTGAAGGTGGTTCGCGGAGCCAGTGTGCTTCGCGAAAGAGGAGCTTCGCGGTGGCTATTGTAGCTCCGCGAACCTACGATCTCCGCATTGGCATTGTAAGCTTTGCGAGGGACATTACATTGCGATGAGTTGAGCTTCGCGAAGGTGTTTCGCAAAAAGGCAGGAGCTTCGCGAAGGCTTGTTTGAGCTTTGTGAAATTGGGAGCTTTGCGAATTTGGGTACTTTGTGAAGGTACTTTCCAAAGGTAGTTGCCCCGTGGTCAGAGGAAAAGGGGTATTCATCAGTGATTGAAAGTTAAACCTCAACAGAGCATCTATCAACAGTTGAAGATTCATTATTTCATGCTAGTGAAGAGACCTACAGGTCTATAAACTGTGAGTGGATTCCCTCCAAGAGTAGTGAGATTAGGAAGAGGAAGTAGGTGATCCTCTCCACCGGCAGTGAACCAGAGAGAGAGAAATAGGGATTGAACCTTGGGAAAGAAGTGAGCTGACCCTAAACCTTACATAGGCAGTGAGCCTGGGACAGAGTGATTGTACCCGAACATTGTAATCCACAACTAGTGAAGTATAGTGGTATTTGGTACGACCGGAAACCTGTCGGCGTATGCTTCTTGGACATACCCCTTTGTGGTGAACCCAGAAAAATTGACGTGTCATGTGCTTTCTTTACATTCTGTTTATATTGTGCAACAAGAAAGAGAGAGAATAGTGTTTTTCTTAATAGCGAAACAAGATCAGAACGAGCATTATTTTTAAATTAGTCATACCCTGATTCACCCCCCCCCCCCTCTCAGGGTATTCAGCCTTGTGGACCTAACAATTGGTTTCAGAGGGAATGGTTGGTATAAATTATTCTCTCAATGGAGGTCACTAATCATAGATGCATTCCGATCTTCGACGGATGTAATTTTCAGATACAGAAGAATAGAAGGCAACACTATTTTCTATCTTTGGGAATGGATGTGTTTTCTGCAGCCATGCATGGTATCACAACTGATATTACTAGTGGTACATTATCACAAGTTGAGCATAAAGAGTTGGATGATTATTCCAAAGAAATCAATGCCTTAGGGGGATCCCTTTCCAATCCCATATATACAAAGGTTATGTCATGAAAAACCTCACATTCCATGTTGGAAAAGCTTTTGAATATTTATGAAGGGGATACAAAATTCAGATAGGCAAAGCTGCATGTGTTGTGGAACAAGTATGAAGATCTAAGAATGAACCCGAATGAGTCTGTTGATGCATTCTTTGATTGGGTAAATGTTGTGGTAGAAGACATGAGGGGTCTTGGAGAAATTATCGAAGATATATAAATTGTGAAGCACATATTGAGAAAACTTCCACCTCGGTTCAATCCGAAAGTTTCTATTTTGGAAGATAAAGACCCAAAAGAACTTACATTGGATAACCTGCACAACACTCTTATTGCATATGAAATGACAAATGATGATAATGAGATGGTGGAAAAGGGGAAATCCAAAGAGGTGGCATTCAAGGCCATGAAGAAACTGACCAATGAAGATTCTAATGAAGAAGAAGAGACACATGAGGTGATGTTATTCCTTTCTTCAAATATGCAAAGAGGAAGATGAAAGTTCAAAGGTAAACTTCCACTAGCATGTTTTCAATGTTGAATGGTTGGTCATCTTGTGGCATGATGCCCCTAGAAATTTCAATATAACGATGATGATGATGAGGAAGTTGAAATTCCCAAGAAGAATAATTCAGCGTTTGTGAAAGGAAGAAGCAATTCAAGAGAAATTTATTCAAGAAGAAGAATCTTCGTTCACAATAATTTGAAATTTCGGAGGAGTTTGAGGATGAAGCGGTTGAGGAGTTTGAAAATTCTAAAGTTCATTGGAAAAATGCTATGGTAGTGGTCGTCGGTAGTTCTCAGAAAAATGAAGAAGTTGATGCTGAAGAAGAAGATGAAATTGAAGGGAGAGTTGATATGGAAGCCGAATTGGAAGCAGCTCTGGAAGAGATAGATGTTTGGAGAGCCAATGCGAAGAAATCCAATAAATTGGATAGTGATGCCAAACCATATATGCAACAACAGGATGAAGAAAAGTCAGAAATGTTCGAAGAAATTGAAAGACTAAAATCCTCAACACTAGAGAGCTCAGAAGATATTGTTGAGCATAAGATTAAAATTTAGGAACAAAAGAAGGAAATTTATTGTTTGACTAACACAGTAAAGGAGAAGGTCAGACGTATCAAAGAGCTTGAAGAAGAAGTGGTCAGTCTGCGACGAAAAATAAAGGATCAAGAAATACTCTTGACCCCCAATGTGATATCAGAAAAGTAGGCCATTCAGAAGACAGAGAAGATGAAAAAGGAGGCTCATAGTTCAACAGGATTGAAGCAGCAAGAAAGATCAAATGCTAAGGTTGATTCAGGGCTTGATAAGAAACAAAAATCGGTGGCAGTTAATGTCATACCGCAAGCACCCGTCCCGAAATTTAAGGTTGATTTGGGCACAAAACAGAATCAGAATATTCAGAGATCCCAAATGGAAAACCATAGTGCTGAAGTATCTCAAAGGAATGTATCCTATATCAGGTGTTATAGCTGTGGGAAAATGGGGCATTCATAGTATGTGTGTTCCATAGCCAAGTGATATAGAAGGGAACAGGAACAGAGATGGCAGCCAAACAGAGAACAGTTTTCCAAAACATATTTTGAAAGACACTGTTTTTAGTACAGAGGATTTGGGCACATGGCTAGGTACTATACTTTGACCATATAGATAAATGTGCCAAAGCAAAATCAAAATGTTCGCAAGCAGCAGGTCAATAAACCAACAGGTGAGTTAAAAATGCAAAATAGATTTGCGGCCTTGCAAGATGAGGCTGGTCCATCATACTCTGAGAAAGAACAGAAGTCTCAATCCATGCCGAGTGTGAAAGAAAAAGTATGGACCAAGAAAAAGAAAAATGATAAGTCCATGGTGGCGGAGATTGCCCTTAAAGCATCAGATCGATTTGGTGTTTGGATCCTTGATAGTGGTTGAACATCCCACATGACAGGTAATAAGGATATTGTGCCAAGAATCAAATATGACAAAGAAGGAGTTGTCAAATTTTGAAATGATGAAGGCCTGATGATTTTTGTCTCAGGGAAAGCCAGGTTTGGGGGCAAAGAGATGAGATGTGCTGATGTCTTGGTAGTAGAGGGTCTCAGTCATAAATTACTCAGTGTCAGTCAACTATGTGACTCTGGGCACTCTATCCGATTTACCAAGAAGATGTTTGTTGTGAAAGGAAAATATAGAGGAGCTGTTCTGCAGGGAAAAAGGTCAAAGGGAAATCTCTACCTTATAGGTGGGGAAGAAGATACATGTCTTTTATCTGGAGAGGAATAAAACTAGTTGTGGCATAAGCGACTTGGTCATCTATGCCAACCATCTATAGAGGATCTCGTAAAGTGTGATGCTGCTAGAGACCTTCCCAAACTATCACGTGATCGCACTCATACGTGTGATTCTTTCCAACAAGGGAAGATCATCATAAAGACATACATTACAAAGGAACAGAAATCAACTAGAGTTCTTGAACTGGTTCATGCTCATGTATGTGGACATATCTCACCACGAGCTATAAATGGGAAATGGCACTATGTTCTTTTCATTGATGATTACAGTAGAATGGCCTGGGTATTTGTCATTACCCATAATACAGAGGTCTTTAGTTGCATAAAACAGTATATCAGGGAATCATAAAGGATGCTCGGGAAGAAAATTTTGAAGTTCCGTACAGATAACGGTACAGAATTCACAAACAGTCAAGTGGAAGAGTATCTCGAGAAACACGGGATAAGGCATCAAGTTTCATCAGTAAGAACTTCCCAATAGAATGGTGTGGTTGAAAGGAGAAATCAGATCTTCAACAACATGACCAGAACGATGTTTATTGACAAAGACCAACCAGATAAATTTTGGAAGGAAGTAGTGTTGACATCGGTCTATGTTTCAAACAGGTCTATGTTGTGTCTGAGGCAAGGGAAGACTCTGTATGAACTGTGGTACGGAATGAAGCCAACGTTGAAATAATTTCGAATCTTTGTATATAAGTGTTTCATTCTCAATAAAGCAAATCATAGGAAATTTGAGGCACGAGGAGATGAGGGGATATTCCTTGGGTACTCAGGGAAAAGCAAAGAGTATAAATGCTTCATCAAAAGGCTCGGAAAAATTGTTGAGAGAAATGATGTCACTATAGTTGAAAATGAACAGAATACTCAACGACCCAGTGAACAGTTCCTGGACGAATGTGATGATGATGTAAGCAACACGGGGGGAGCAGAAGTAGCAGATGATGAATCAGAAGAAGATACTGATGATCGACAAGAATGTGTCAAGTCTGTGTCTGCAAGGAACCAAAAGAGTCAAACTGAAATTGATAGGCAGAATATCATTGGTGATCAGACAGCTCCAGTTCAGACTCGAAGAATGATGTCATTACAGCAAACATCATTTTTATCTCTGGTGGAGCCAAAATGTTTTTCCGATGCAGATGAAGATGAAAACTGGGTTTAGGCTATGAATGAAGAGCTTGATCAAATAGAGAAGAACCAGACATGGGAGATTGTTTTGAGGCTAGTAGACAAGAACGTCATCAGGACTAAATGGGTCTATCACAACAAGATGAATGAAGATGGAACTGTGATTTGAATCAAAGAATGACTAGTGTGCAAGGGATACTCCCATATAGAGGGAATAGATGTAGATGAGACATTTGCACCAGTTACAATGTTGGAGACAATCAGATTATTTTTGGCCATAGCAGTGCAAAGAAATATCAAAGTGTTCCAGATGGATGTGAAATCCACATTCATGAATGGTGTTCTGGAAGAGGAAGTGTATATTTACCAACCAGATGGTCTTCTCATTCACGAGGATGAGAACAAAGTTTGATGGCTGAAGAAGGCATTGTATGGGCTGAAACAGGCACCAAGGGCATGGTACTCACGGCTTGATCAGTACTTGAAGAAGCTCAGTTTCCAGCATGGGGGAGTTGATTACAATCATTATTTCAACAAAAATAGTACTCAAAGGATGATGGTGCTGGTCTATGTCGATGACAAAAAATTTAGTGTATCAGATGAATATCAATGCAGACAGTTTTCAGAATTCATGAAAAATGAGATTGAAATGTCAATGATTGGACAAATAACATTTTTCCTTGGTCTACAGGTGACACAAGGAAGGAATGGAACATTCATTTCTCAATCCAAATATTCCAAGGAGGTGTTAAGAAGCCTTGGCATGAAAAATTACAAGGAGATGAAAACTCCGGTTGCTACCCAGATGAAATTATCAAAATATGAGGATGGCAAGGCTGTTAATATCATAGAATACTGGCAAATTATTGGAATTTTGTTGTACTTGACCGCGAAAACGCCTGATATTGTTTTCGCCACATGCCAAGTAGCGAGATATCAGTGTAATACCAAGGAAAGTCACATTCTTGCAGTGAAAAGGATACTTCGGTATATCAAGGGCACAATGGACTTCGGCTTGACATACAACGACAAATCTCAGATAGAGATATTGGGATATACTGATGCAGACTGGGCCGGTTCAGCGGATGACTGGAAATCAACATCTGGAGGTTCATTCTATCTTGGAAAACTATGTATTGCTTGGTTAATAAAGAAGAAGGATTTTATTTCATTATGCACCACAGAGGCTGAGTATATTTTGGCCACTCAAGAATCCACACAGTTATTGTGGATGAAGCAGCAGCTTGAAGATATAGGAGTTGAAGTGAAGTATCCAATTGAAATCCAGTGTGATAACTCAAGTGCTATAAATCTCAGCAAAAATCCCATCCATCACTCAAGGAAAAATAACATTGAGATAATGTATCATTTTATCAAGGAGAAAGTTGAGCAGGGAATCGTGATGTTAGAGTATGTGCCTACAGGACTCCAGGTTGCAGACATTCTAACAAAGGCCTCACCCAAGGAAGCTTTTGAGAGGCATCGACTGGCTCTGGGAGTTCAGTCGTCTCCCCGCACTTGAAAGCATGTGGATGTGAAGACCCCCCTCTCCCCGAGGTATGATGTGTTTTTCCCTATTGTGCTGATATGGGTTCTCTACTCTGTTACAGACTACAAATGAGTGACCTTTGGGTTCGTTGACAAAGGGGGAGAAAATAGTGATTGTTCATGGGGGAGACAGTGTGGAGATTTCTTAAATCATGAATGATATGGGGAGAAGCTGACTAGTGGAGCAGCCAGATAGGGGTAGAAATGAGAAAGTGAGAGTGTTTTAAATCTGACGATGCTAGAAGTGATCGATCAAAGAATAGATATCACGACAAATGAGGATCGTGATAAAATCTGAAGAGTGATGTTGGAATGGTGTAAAACATGTCCAGCTATCACCAATTGGGATCAGTGTGGTGCAAAAATTGGTATCAATTTATGAATTGGTATCAGGTTGGAATCGACAATTGGTGTTTGACATGAAGTGATTCATTGATGAAATTTTCATACTACTCTTGTTTCTCACCTCGAGCATTGCTCAAGTGGGATTAGAGTACATGTTAAGTGATTCCTTGAACGCTATCATATTCGCAAGAGGTGAATGGTGGTAGTGGCTGGAAGAAGACTCAGTGAGGTATCAAAGTGTAGAAAATCATTCTGAGCAGAGTTGTGAAGAGTTGTCAACAAACCCAAAGGGGGAGATTGTTGTGAAAAAATCCCTCAAGGTAACATTGAAGTATTTTTGGGTTGATTGTGTTTGTTGACAAAGCATGTTTCTAGGGAGAATTGTCAAGTTCCAGATATTTTGATGACAATCCATGTTGAAAAAGAACGATGACAAAGGAAAAGACGATCTGGAGGCAATACAACAGAGCAGTACAAGGTGGCGCTGTTTCCCAGTGTTTGCCAAATTTTTGGGGTCCAAAATATGGAAGTTTGGTGAGCATCGCGAAAAGTGGATTTCCATGATGATCATATTTTTATATGGAAAACACATGAATTTCACAAAGATAGGATGCATGGATTGGATTTCATGAAGATCAGAAGAATAGAGGCGGTGATTATTCGCGATTTCGACAAGCTTCGCGAACGACAGAGGCTGAAGCGCATCGCGGCGATGAAGGGCTTTGCAAGGGAGCTTCGTGGCGTTGAAGGGCATTGCAAGGGATCTCCGCAGCGAAGGCACGAATGAATTGTCGGGATGCTCTGCGATTACGACGAGCTCCACGAACGGAAAATTTTCATGGTGCTTCACGATTTGGACAGAATTCCGGTGGAAAATTCAAAGCATCGTGATTGGCGATGATGTGGCGTTGACTTCGCGTGGGAAAGTTCGAGGGTTGGTGGAATCACTTATAAATAGAGGTCGACCCCCTCAAGAGAAGTAGAGAGAATTTTCAGAGAAAATATTTTTCTCTCGAATTGCGAAGGTGGTTCGTGGAGGTTGTGTGCTTCGAGAAAGAGGAGCTTCATGGCGGCTATTGTAGCTTCATGAAACCTGTGAGCTCTGCATTGGCTTTGTAAGCATCGTGAGGGATGTTACTTTGCAACAGCTTGACCTTCACGAAAGTGCTTCTCGAAATTGCTTCGCGAAAAGGCAAGAGCTTCGTGAAGGCTTGTTTGAGTTTCGTGAAATTGGAAGCTTCGTGAAGAAGGGTACTTTGCAAAGGTACTTTCCAAAGGTAGTTTCCCAATGGTCAGAGGAAAGTTGTATTCATCAGTGGATGAATGTTGGACTTCAACAGAGCATCTATCAACAGTTGAAGATTCATTATTTCATGCAAATTAAGAGACATACAGGTCTATAAACTGTGAGTGGATTTCCTTCCTGAGCAGTGAGATGAGGAAGAGGAAGTAGGTGATCCTCTCCACCGGCAGTGAGATAGAGAGAGAGAAATAGGGAGTGACCCTTGGGAAAGCAGTGAGCTGACCCTAAACCTTGCAAAGGCAGTGAGCCTGGGACAGAGTGACTGTACCCGAACATTGTAATCCACAGCTAGTGACAAATAGTGGAATTTGGTACGACCGGAAACCTGTTGGCGTATGATCCCTGGATGTAGCCCTTAGCGGTGAACCAAGTAAAATTGCTGTGTCATGTGCTTGCTTTACATTCTGTTTATATTGTGCAACAGGAAAGAAAGAGAAGAGTGTTTTTCTTAACAGCAAACCAAGATCAGAACGAGCATTATTTTTAAATTAGTCATACCCTGATTAACCCCCCTCTCAGGGTATTCAGCCTTGTGGACCTAACATTTTTTATATTAATTTAATGATGAAATTAATATGAATAAATAGGGTTCTACTTCTCCACTAAAAATCATGTGCGAAATAATCAAATTTGTGACATCCAATAATTAAAATAAGAGATAAGTAACAAATAAATGATTAATAAATGTTTATTAATAATGTTTAAAAAGGGATATATGTGGCTAAATTTATTAAACAAGTTAATAATATATTTATGTTTATTAAACACGAGTTTCAACCACTTTGGAACACATGAATTAAGTCAACAGTTTCATAAAAATTTGAATTCCTTGAGATGTGTTTATATAATGCACCTATTTTATTTTATATGATTAATAAACTATTTACATGATATATTATATCTTTATTAACTATTTTATTAATTTTTTAATGTTACATTTTGGGTTATCTTTATCAAGTTATTTTTCAAGAGATAAAAAATCTACAAACTATATTTTATGTAAAAATTTCTTCTTTATGATATGTTTAATATTGTGAACCTGTTTTCTAATATAGTGTAATTATTACCTAGGTGTAATATTATCTCATTATTATATTTATTTCATGGTAATTGTTGTTATATATCATTTTTGGTCTTCCAAATTATTATGATTCAATGGTTACCAAATATATAAGTGTCTCATATCAGACTTTTATTTCATTGAGTAATATAACATATTCTCCACTTATTATATATTTTTTGGATTACATACTCCCATGTAGGAATATTTTCTTACATTTATGAAATATTTATTATTTAGAATTCTATATCATTTTTTTTATTTTATGTTAATTTATTTAAATAGATTCTAATGTTGTAAGTCTTTTGTCAAATTAAGTTCACATCATTGAGATATTATTTATATTCTCAACATATTTTATTTTTTATTATATATACATTATAAGGATTTTTTCCAAAATAATTACAATGAAATTAAAGGATTTATGAAAAGTATCATACATTCTACTTTTCATGTGTTTTTTATTTGAAAAGAAACAAATCTTTTAGGGTTTCTTTAAAAAATAATTTTCATGTCACCATTCTTATGAATAAATTTAATTATGGGAAAAAATTGGGTGAGAAATATCTCTAAAAACCCAATAATTTTATGATACTCTGTTTAATACTGGGGATTTATATTTCCTCTCTCAATTTCATCTCCCATGGAAAATAATTCCATTCATGTGATATTTGCAAGAGAAACTAACCCCATCAATTCCTTTTATTTAGAAATTTTCCTCCACTATTTCCTAATTCATTGGATAATATTTACAGAAGTCCTTATGTATGCTTCAACAATATAATAAATTCATTTTATATTATTTTTATATCACATACAGAATCTAAAATGATGTTTTTAAAATTTTCCACAGAGGTTGTTTTTTTAAAAGTTTAAAGAGAAAATCTATATAACGTTTTTTCTGTGAATTTATTCTTTCACTATTATGAGAATTATTATTTACAAAACATCATTTCCACGATTAAAAAAGTTGGTTTACAAATGCTTTTTATTATTAATTATTTTCAAAATAAATTTAAATTTTTTTATATTTTTCTGGAATAAAATTTTGATTTGGATTGGAATTCTTCATTTTAAATTGGAGTTTAAAGTATTTTTCTTTAAAATAGATATCTGCAGTGTTTTTACATCTTATAAAATATTATTTTTGAATGAAAATTAATTTCTTAATTTTTTTATCAAAAAATATTTTTTAGTTTTAAATGGTAATTTATATAATTTTTATCAAGCTAAAAGTATTTATTTCTAAATAAAAAGTCTAAATTAGTTCTTATGCATTTAATAAAGGGATGTTTATTCTTTTTTTAGAGTGAAATATGATATAATTTTATAAAAGGTTCTTTTTATCTATTTAAAAATCCTTTGAAATTCCATCTATTATACCTGTGATATGTTCTTATGATAACACACATTTTATTGATTTATTATGATTTTTTTTGAATTCCATCATAAAAAATATCTATTTTTTATGGGTTAACTATGTGATGTTAGATATATGAATGTTTTCATGTTCATATGGTTCAGATAAGTATGGGTTTAATTATGATATTTTCGGAATAGGAATTACATAGCCCTATTATGAATTAGATAAATTTTTTATCTCATTATATTATTATGGGTACAGAGTATTGATGATCACCCGGTATAAAAATTATGGAGTGATTCATGATCCACTCTAAAATAAGAATAAATATGTAATGTATTCTTTAAAATATTATGAGAATAAGAATGTGATTCCTACTCTATTACACTAAGAGAATATCAGGAAGTGATTCCAATTCCACAATAATATTATAATCATGTAGTTATACTTACTATACTATACAATAGTAATAGGAAATAAATTGAATCTTAAAAATGTAATGGGAATTAGGTAGTGATTCCTACTCAAACACATATGGGAAAATGGATGTGATTCGTACCCCATGATTTTATGTTTTTTATTATTATGTTTGTTTTTTATTGATATGTTTATCATCATGCATAAATTATGTTGAATTATATCATTTTTTATGATTAAGTCTATGATTTTTGTGATATAGTCCATGTTTATTTTAGTGAAAATTTCCAATTTTGTGTTCATGGACTTTGATTATGTTTTCATACCCACATTCTTATCTTATTCTAATATATGACCATAAATATTTATCTTTTATGTTTACCCTTATTGAGCATTCTAGATCACCCCTTTCTTATGTTTCAATTCCTTCGGTTATAAATACTTGTATGATTTATGAAAATTACAGCAGTGTGTATCGAGGGGTATGATTATAGAAGAATGTTCACAAGTTTTTTAAATTAAATTATTTATGTATATATTATCTAAAGTCATACAACCTATAGATTCATTTTGATTATGTGATATTAACTTACAATTCATTATTTATGTGAAGTAAATGAAAGGTTATATTGGTTAATATTACTTGGTATCCAAGCTAATTTTTAATATATATTCATCAGAACAAGATATGAGACTGTGGGTATGTGTAATCTTATCTTTATCCAATCATCTCCCCAGTTTATAAATACCAATTTGATTGAATTTTATGACCATCATATGAACATTATTTACTATCACATTGGATGTGCACTAGCTATCCAAAATCCATATTATGATTCTATTAGTTCCTCTCAATGAAATTTTAATATTTTTGAACTTCTATTTTCTATTTATTGATCCATATAAACTACATAACTTTCTTTGGTGTTGAATAAGAATTTTTAACCTCTGAATCCACAGTTTCTTATACATCTTAAAACAATTCATATTGGTTTTAGGTTTTCATCCTATATAATTATGAATCTATCTCCCATGGTATTCTTATTTGGGTATTATTTTGGGTTATTTTTATACACCTTTAATAAGTAATTCATGGATTTTTGTCTAAAACTAGGACAAAAAAAGTAATACTCATTAAAATAATACCCTATATAGAATATTCCAATTATATATTTTTATTAAGATCAAAATTTCCCTTTGTTCTATGTAAGACATATATTTTATGTTCCCTATATTTCAATAATTATAACACTAGATACATGGTGCACCTTTGTGTTCCTTCACTTCTCTAGATATAGGTCTTTGAGTCTATTTTGAGTCCTATAAATGATCCTTATTACCAAGAGTTGGTGCATGTAGTTTTTCATCAAACACTGTTGATTTATTATTATTTTAAATCCATATATATATTTTTAATTTTTTACCTAAAATGATACACATGTGGAATATTAATATGTTCTTTAGAATATACCTCATGAAATTATTTTGTAACTTTATTATCGTATCCACATGAACTCCCTATTATAAAGCTGGGGATCAAGATCCATTCTTGATCATCAAGCTCCCATCCTAATATCATGAATTATCCTTTGAATTTATTGATTAATATAACTTGATATTTCATTTAGCTTTTAATGTAAATTATTATGTGGTAATACTCATCAATTTTTAGCTTGTGCTCAATATATTTTTATAAGCTTAAATAAGTTACTAGTTTAATCAACTCAATTTCATTTGAAACTCAAACTTATCATGTTTTTAATGTCATTTATTGGAATTAGAGTATCATGAAACAATATTTTCATTATTTTTATCCCTAAAAATGTCAATTTACTCAATAGAATCCTCAAGATCATCTTTAATGTCAATAATTCCATAAATTCCTTCACATTTATCATCAAAATCCTCTAAAAGTTTCTTATCTACAAAAGCTACAAGGGCTTATTCACCACAATCATTATAGAACTAGATCTCCTCTACTTATATGTTATCCATGATCACTTATTATTGAGATATAATGTTTTCATTCATAAAGAGTATCAAAATTTATTAAAATTTCATTTCAAGTACATTAAATAATCTCTCCACTCAATAGAATCTTACTCCTCATCATTATCTCAGAACATATGTTGATCAATAAAAATAAGATGTTGAAAATATACACACTAGAAACAAGAAACTACAAGACTTAATTTTAATTTCTATCTTATTTGTTAATATTATATTAAATAAAGGATATTACATTATAAAATGCTTCATTCTTTGGATCATCTCCCAATGAGAGTTTCTTTGTATCTTCGAATATTACCTCTTATGAATTTTATTTTACCACATAATCATTAACATTGTTTCTCATTTTTTAATAAGAAGAGTATTTTGAAGGCTATTTAGGTACACCACATTTGCATCACTATCTTCAATCACCAAAAATTTAGTGTTTAAACACTGTGGATTTATTTTATGGACTGTTTTTTATTTTTATGTCCTCAGGGATATCTTCAACTACATTAATAACTTTTAATATAATGTTCAAGTGATCAAAGAATGAATCAAATGTTCCATTAATATTTATCCCTAGTTATTTGTAATTATTATTATAATACTATAACATTACCTCCCAAACATTTTTCCACCTTCATAATTGTTCAGAATATATTCCAAAATGAAATGATATGTTCTAAATGACTTCACTTTCATATAGATGGAGGTGTCTAAATCTCTACATAATTAATTAATTCCCTTAAAATGGACATCATTTTCCTTGTGATCCATATTTTATTTGGTGACAATATCCATGTTTTCCAAGATCCCATTAACGAAATCCTTATACATTTCCACTCCCATTGTCTAGAAGTTTTATTGCATTCATATTTTCCAATAACATGAAATTACTTTTTTTAAAGAAATAGATTATATTATAATTTATAATTACTCCCATAAGTTCTAATAGATATAAATCCATCAATAACCTTTTCTCTAATACCATTTATTTGTCCCAAATAAGGATGATACCTTGAGATGGTAGTGTGTGAATTGGGGTTTGTTAATTTCATATTATCCCATTCCAAAAATCATAACGCACATTTAGTATGGATTATTTTTTTCTAGAAATAATTCTTTAGTAGGTGATATTAACTAGTAAGAGTGGTAAAAGAGAGACACAATGACTTGGATTTGGTCTATCCAAATTATATAATCCATGGATCATGCATGGAAAGTACCCTTCGTACCCAAAACACTATGCTTATTTCATTTACTACCATTTTGGAGTGGTTTCATTTACCCTTTAGTTTAAAATATCCATGAAAAGAACTCTTAGTACTTTAAAAAAAATCAAACTAATCCTATAAGAAATTATGTCTCAAACCTCTATGAACTAGAATCAATTTCACAGAAATGGTGGTGTATGAATTTTTTACATGTTATTCTGAATGTATATTTTAAAAAAACTTTTATTGAGAAGTATCCTATAATTTCATCCACTTCAGATCATAATTTTGAACGAGAGACTTGGATTGTTTTCCATTCTAGACAGATTATGGAAATTAACTTATTCACTTATTTTTTCTATTGGAACATACATGTATCTACAATCATTAATCAATTTCATTATCCCCTTATTTTATATATTTTGGAAATACTTACATAAAATATTATTCCATTTATTAATTATGGAAACCCCCTTTAATATAGTGATGATAGCATTTTATTTTAATCTCTTATGATTTTTTCCTCAATAGTTCGTTGTGATTATTAACTATATATAATCCACACCTATTATTTTGATCATGTAATTTATCATATGTTATGATTGATAATTTCACATTCATAAAAACTCATGGAATGTTGTTATATATCAGGGAATTATTTTGAGGTCTATAAATTCTATACTTTAATTTCCAAATAAACTAATAGTATGACCCTCCTATATCATTTTATTTATTTTATTCTCATTAGGTTTTCCATGTTATTAATGATATTTTTTGAATAATTAAACACATTAAGAATCTTTGTATGATTCCCTAATAAATAATGATATGATAATAAACTATACAAATTTTATTTATACTACATAAAAAATGAAAATTTTCCCATTGAAAATGAAACATATGAGGTTTTCCATCCATAAAATACAACTTATTAAAATTATTATCTCAATATGAATAATCATGCAAAATTTTTAAATAAACATTATAATGTCCCATATAACCTATAATGTTTTGTTTTAATCTTACAAAAACTATATTGATCCTTATGATGAACCTTTAGATGTTGGGTGAGATTTAAGAACTCTTGATGACCCTTATGAAGTTTACAAATAATCCTTATGAACTTCATAAACCAACATTGAAATATCTTTCATCAGCATTATATAGATTTATTGTTCTATGAAATGAATCACACATTCATAGGATTGTAGGTTAGATTATATGAATTTTATGAAAAAAATGAGCTATATGGAATATAGTTGATCATTTTATACATTTTAAGAAACTTAAAAAATATTGGAAATACAATAAAATGTGGACTTATAAATTATTTAGAAACCAAAAAACCTTGGAATTCAACAAAATCAATACAGAACCACTCCAACGCACCTCCACACTTCACATTTTCTGTTCCCCTTACTCATTGAACTATTTTAGATACCCATGAATTAATATTTTCAAAAGAAAAATTATAAATGAACCCCTAAATGGGTGTTTCCAATTCCTTTATAATGATCATGTGATACATGATCTCACCACCATATGTGAATGACCTTGATTTAAAAATAAAGTTTATCTTTTAATAATCCACAAGTAGAATGTAAGTAATTTCACTACAATTGAACCTGGAATAATAGTAGATTCCATGGATGATCTTAGATGAGGTATTTACTTTAAATGTTTGTTATCTGGAACAATGACCACATGGGGTATGAAATAGAAAATCAAGGAGACATTATGAACATAGAGATATGGTGGATTTGATAATTATAAGTTAGAACCCAAGGTCTGGTTATATTTGTGGGAAACTGAGCTACCCACAGATTATTCCACCATGGGCTAGAAGATATAGATTCATGTTTTAGGATATCTAGTAAGGATATTCAATATTACTTTTAGATACACATAAAATAGGATCATTTCATACAGATATTAGGGTAGGTATGTGAGGCATAGGCCTTGAGGTTTTGGGTGATACAATTTTTCTATCACACATGAATAGAAAAACCCTCTCGAGGGACGAATACACTATTGGTGAGTTATAAAAGAGGGATATATATTTTTCCCTAAAGGAATAATTTCTGGAGATAATTCTATCAATGATGGTTTTATAGATCTCCTATGAGTGATCAAAATTGGGTCCAACTATGGGTTATAGGAATTTCCAAGACAAAATGTTATAGGAATTCTGAGAGTCATTATGTATGATAGGTAATATGGTCACTAATTAATGATATAAAGATATGATGAAGGAATTTTGGAGAGGATTTGGTACATGAATTTTTATTTTATTATGGGATAGGTCCAACTAGATGATAAAATACCTTGATGTTATTATATGCAACAATGTTCTTGTGAGTGGGGACAATAATGAGTCTAATGAACCCTAGTGAATCCACATTCATGTGCGATGAGGAAGATGATGGTATTAGAATGATTTAATTATTTGAACAAGATATTCATGAGTACATTATCTTTAGTGAAAAGATTGATACTAAGTAATAACCTGGTATGTAGGGCTAGTCGTGAGTGACTATTACGTTGGTCATGAGCTAGTGAGGTTATGGGGTGACCTATTATTCCATAGTGCATATATGATTTGTAAAATTCATGTAGAGAGTATATGTGATATGTGATATATGAATTCTAAAGTAGGGAATCATTCACCTTGATTATGTGGTTATGTGTAAGGGATGCAACCCCAGGTGGATGTGATATGTTATATCATACTAAGGAACTTTTCCCCCTAATAATGTGGTTTTAAGTTATGAATTCACCCCAATGGATTTAATATTTTTTCTATGTTGGGATTGCATCCCCCCTAATGATGTGGTTCATGGTATTGGATGTGACCACCAATGTGGATGTGATATGTCATTGTAGGATGGAGCATCTGTAGTACCCCATGATTTTAGGCATGTGGCCTTTGGTTATTCATTTTTATGTGTTTAAAGTGCATGGGAGGATTTGGGAAGAGGTTGAGAGAGGTTGGAATGGGATTGAATGAGTTTGGAGGCTTTGAAAAAGGAGGACGATTTCAGTATGGTTATGGGAAACCGTGCGGATGCTCCATGAAACTGTGTAGGGGGAGATAGTAAGCTTCGCATGTCCTGCACACAGTTTTACAAACTGTGCGAGGGAACCATGAAGACCCTTGCTCTCGAGGCAGTAGTGTGCGCATGGTTATCACACGGTTTTCCAAACCGTGTGGGCTAATCATGCAGCCACCTAAAATAGGGTTTTAAAACCGAAGTTCACTTGAGATTGCCTCATTCCTCTCCAAATCCTCTCCCACTCGAGACTCACCTAGGATATTGGGTCCTTAGGGGTTGAAGGTGATCTTCCACTGATTCTTGAAGATATTCAAAGGGGTTTTGTTGTTGTTTTAAGGTGGTTTCTTCTGAGCAAGTCTTTACTCTTGGTTTTCTTATGGGTTCCACTAGATCAATATCTCCCTCTTTCATGGTTTTCTTGATCTAAACATTTTGTGAGTAGATATAGGGTTGTGGTTGCTTTGTATGATTATTTTAAGGCTTGTGATGGTTAGGGGAGGGGATCTAGAGAGGTCTTTGTGGTGTGTTCTCCCGATTTGAGGTGTCGGTCCTTATGGGTCATTTTCTCAGGAACCCTAATGTTAAGTGGCTTCTCTCTCGACTCCACTTGGTTAGAACAAGTGGTGATTGATTATTATAATTTTTTTCTTGAAATTAATTGTGATTGTTGTGAAAAGTTGTTTGGAAATCACTTTGGGGATGTTTTTTGGGATTTTTTGGGAAAAATGGGGTTTTATGGTGAAATGCTATTGTTGTGGATTTTAAAATAAATATTTTAAAATGGGTTCTTGCGATTTATTTGAGAAAATGTTTGATGGAAAATGGTTTTCAATAAATATGTTGTTTTTTATTGAAATGTTGTTTGGCATGTAAAATGGTTTTCAATAAATGGAAGATTTATTGAAGTGGGTTGGTATTCCATTGAATTGGTTGATTGCATGTTTTTGTGACGTTGGTGGGTCATATTCTTGTTTATATCTTGATAGGAATGTTGTGTGGAAGGGGCGAGAAGTTCCACTATAAAAAGGGCAAGGATAGTGGACGGAAGGGCAACCATCAAAGGATAAGTGGACATGAAGAGCCACTAGTTGTGAATGGGTGACCATGTTGGATGAAAGCTCCACCATTTGGTTGTGGTTGGGAAGTACCACTAGGTTTGGATGGGTGAACAGGTTTGATGGAAGCTCCACCATTTGGTTGTTTTGGTTGTTTTTTTTTCATTACCTTGCAAGTTGGAAATTGTAGTGCTAGTCTGTGAATGATGAAATTGATTGTGGAATGTTTGGTTGGCTTTCCCATGGTTTCTTGGTTTGGGTGTGATGGCTTGGTGGGGGCATGTTTTTCATATGGAAATGTATGTACTTGTGATTATTCTATATAATTTTTTTATATAAATTGTTCTAATGGTTTTATCACAGTGGTGTGTGTAGGGTATCCAATGGGGAAATCCTACTGAGTTTTAGTACTCACCCCCTCCTTTGGTATGTTGGTGTCTTTCCAGATGTTGTGTATCATGACATTGGAAAATGTAAGGCATCACCCTACTTTAGTGGTCCATCATGATGTCTGGATGGAGCTTGGAGCTTGGATCTTGGAACATGGTGTAGAGCTGTGGTGGTATCATGGCACGTGGTGCTTTGTTGTTTGGTCTTCAGCATAT
Organism: Viscum album; assembly: GCA_963277665.1. NCBI lineage: Eukaryota > Viridiplantae > Streptophyta > Magnoliopsida > Santalales > Viscaceae > Viscum > Viscum album. The sequence continues at coordinate 1,685,022,617 of OY728147.1, read as the reverse complement.
TACTCTTATATTGTGTTGTTTGTTTTATTTTGGGATGTATTGTGTAACATTTGGTTGCCCTTTGAGAATTCATGTTGGAATGTATTATTGACACGAATCATAGTGGTGGTTAATGGATGGTATGGTTGGTTTTGTCTTATGTTAAAATCATTCCCCAATTTGATCTGGAAGCCCTCGACATTTATTTCAAGCCTTTGGCATCTTGTGAACATCTCTTAAGGCCAAGTAGCCCTCAACTCGTCTTCAAGACAATGAGGATGGTGCGGGGTGTTAAAAGTGGTGTATGTTTATTCGGTCCTTAGCATTCATGTGAGAGTAGTTGTTCGGTCTCTTTGGAACCTTGGTTTTGGATTTGACATTTGTTGTGGTATATTCCATGAGTTGGGATGGTATCAATGCATTGGAATGTTGGAACATGGAATGTATAGTAGAAAAGGAGACATCTAACCCTCTTATGCTAAGATGCGCATGGCATATAAGGTAGAAATGACTTCCCACTAGGATGCATATTTCATTGGGGTATAATGATTTATGGTCTGATATTAATTTGTGAAATTGTAATGTGAATAAATTGGTATTTTGAAAATGGTTTGGTTTTGAAAATTGTGTAACATGGAAAATGTGAACTTGTGGAAGGCCTACTGCGATAGTGTTGTGTAATGTGATAAGAAATGGGAATACTTGATGTCTATGGAAGTGAGATTCATGGTTGTTTTTTTTATGATATAAATGGAACCGGGTTGGTGTTGTAGAGACCAACTGGATGGGGATGATAAGAATGTGGAATCACCTGAGGCTCAGGTGAAATAGAAGCTAGTACAATGCATAGGGCAGGCTTTTCTAGCTGTTGAAAGAGGAAATAAAATGGATGAACCAAGGCATGTGGATCATGCAGTTCAGTTTCAAAAGAAGAATCCACCAATCTACCAGGGTGATTCAGAGCTAGAGAGGGCAGAAGCATGGTTGAATATAATAAACATGAATTTTGAGTTCTCAGGAACACCGGTAGAGTTAAAAGTGAAGTTGGCCACATATATGTTGGAAGATATATCCCTTTAGTGGTGGGAGTTGGTAGTCCAAGCAGGGACAGACCAGGGTGTGACATGGGAAGGCTTTGAAGAATTTTTTAATAAACAATTCTACCCACACGCGTTCAGAATTCATCGTACGACTGATTTCTTTAGTTTGAAGCAAGAGCTTATGTCTGTGATGAAGTATAAAACTATGTTTATGAACATATTGAGACTTGCACCTGAGGTGTTGGGTAGCACATTGTTGAAGGAAAGGATAATTTAAGTGGGGTTAGGGAATGAAATCTGTTCAAATATAACAGTACTGTGTATAGATGATTACACAGAGATAGTTAGTAGAGCCTCGATGGCTGAGTGAGATCTGTTGGGTGATCCGGGCAGAGGATGAATGGTGGTACCCATTGGGAATTGTGGGATCTATAACGCTGGGTTCAAGAAGAGGAGGGACACATATTCCCAGGGCAGGAGTATGGAATATAATCCGATGGTAGGATCGGTTAATCTTCCTCCGAAGCCCCAGAGCATACCAGGATGTTCTCAGTGTGGTTCGATGAGCCACATAAAGGGAGATTCTACAACAAAACCTCGAGCATGTAATTATTGTAAGAATATGGGGCATCGACAGCGTTATTTTTGGAATGATCCATCATTGGGGGTCTATGATACTTCCCAGGGATCGCATATGTCATATGCTTCGACGGGATGGGGATAGAAACACACCCCTCATCAGCAGAGTAATGTGGATCATGGTGATTCTCGGAATACCACGACTCCTCACAAGGGGAATAAAGAGTAAAGCGTGGCAAGAAAACTTGTGTTTGGAGATGATCATGTTATGGTGGATGATAAGTCGAGAATATCCACGGTGCAAGGTACTATTCCTATATATTATACCTTGATGAAAGTGCTGTTTGATACGGGTGATTCACACTCATTTGTCACTGTACATGTGGTTGATTTTCGGGGTTTTAGGGTGGAAAACATTCCTTCAGTTTTAAAACGTCGAACTCCTCTAGGTCGAAGAGAGCATCCATCATTCTTCAATAGAGCATGTTGTATTGTTGTGGGCGAGGATAAGCAAATGTGGAATTTCTCAATGCTTGAAATGGATGGGTATGATGTAATCCTGGGAATTGAATTGGATGGTGGATCCTTTGGCCCACATCGAATGTGATGAGCGAACAATGGATTTTATGACACACTATGGTGTTAGACATCTCTTTAGATAAGAGAGTCATGATAGTCAAGGTGCAATGGGTTTTTTGGCACTAGCAGTAGGCACTTTATCGTATCAGTTGGCGGTATTGTCATTGGAATCTGTAATGGTTGTTGATCATAGTGTTCTTACGATAGTGCTGGATCATTTCATGGATTTTTTTCTTGATGAATTTTCTAGGTTACCTCCCATAAGATATGTGGAGTTTACGATTGATCTCTTTCTAGGGACCAGTCATATCTAACTTTTGTCTTATCAGATAGCCCGTACTAAATTGCAGGAATTTAAAGTCTAGTTGGAAGAGTTAGAAAACAAAGGGTTTATCTATCCTAGTACATCCCAGTGGGCAGCACCGGTGTTGTTTGTGAAAAAGGAATATGGAACTTTGAGGATATATGTTGATTATCGTAGACTTTACCAAGTTATGATGAAGAACTGATATCCACTTCCATGAATTGATGATTTGTTCAACCACTTGAGGGGAGACCAGTGGTTCTCTAAGATCGACCTGAGGTCTGGATATCATCAAATGTTGGTGAGGAAGGACAATATTCCTAAAACATCTTTTAGATGTAGATATGGACATTATGAATATGTGGTTTTGCCCTTCGGTCTAATGAATGCGCCAACAGTGTTCATGGAATTGATGAATTGTATATTTTAGAGATATCTGGATTCATTTGTGGTGGTATTTGTAGACGATATTCTAGTGTATTCTAAGTCAAGGGTGGGGCGAGAGCAGTACATGGAGACAACACTAGGGATCTTGAGGGATGATCGGTTGTATGCCAAATTGTGAAAGTGTGACTTTTAGATATAGAAAGTCTGTTTTCATGGCCATGTGATTTCTGAAAGGGGTGTTTCTATGGATCTATAAAAGTTAGAGGCCGTTATCTCATAGAAACCACCAAAGAATGTGTTTGAGATACAGAGTTTTATTTGTCTAACTGTGTATTATCAGCATTTTTTCTATGATATTTCATGTTTGGCTCTGCCGATGACAGATTTGACATGATGTAATGTTCCGTTGCAGTGGAATGAATAGTTTCAGTAGTGTTTTGATGAGCTAAAGGGTTTCCTTACATAATCACCAATCTTGGTTTTTCCAGAACCAGGAAAAGGGTACGGGGTGTATTGCGATGCATCAGGATCATCGTTTGGGTGTGTTATCATGCAAGGAAATCAAGTGGTTTCATATGGCTCATGGTAGTTGAAAGTACATGAGAACAACTACACAACTCATGTTTTGTAATTGGTAGCAGAGGTGCTTTCTTTTAAAGTGTGGTGTCATTATCTCTTCGGTGAGAAATTCATGGTATATAAAAATAATGAGATCTTGAAGAACATTTTCTCATAAAGGGTTTTGAACATGAGGCAAAAGAGATGGATGGAGTATCTAAGGATGTTTTATTTTGACTTAATTTACACACCAGGTAAGGTAAATTTGGTGGCATATGCATTAAATAGAAAATCAGATGCTCAGATGGTGAAACATGCATCAGACCAGTGGTAGTTGATATCTGTTATAGCTGATATGCGGTTGGAATGTGAGGAATAGGGTGATAGTGTGTTCTTCATTCCAGTTTTGTTGATTCCTGACTAGGTTGGCTTGGTTAAAGTGGCACAGATATCTGATTCTGAGTGTGTGACCAAGGGGTCGAGACTCAACGGTGGGGAGACCATTTAGGGTTGGAAACAGAATGGAGATTCAGTTTTTTTTCGGAATCGTATGGTTGTACCAGTTACTTGTCATAATAACTTTCTCAGGGCGTATCATTATTCCTGGTGGGCTATTCATCCTAGAATTTAGAAAATTTATAAAGTGTTGAAAGTACAGTTCTGGTGGGCTGGTATGAAAATAAGTGTGGCTGAATTTTTTTCGAGATGCATGACTTATCAGCTGGTCAAGGAAGAGCATCATTGGTTAGTTGGAATTTTGTAGTCATTACCAATCCCTATTTTGAAGTGGGAGAAAATAGAAATAGATTTTGTCACAGGTATCCCAAGAACGGTCAAAATCACGATGTCATTTGGTTTATAGTGGATCGAATAAAGAAGTCAGCCAATTTCTTTCCATTTCGTGAATCTCATACAGTGGAGGATCTGTCCAAAATCTATATTCGAGAGGTGGTAAAGAGGCATGGTTTTTTAATTTCAATTGTTTCCGATAGAGATCAGAGGTTTACATATTATTTCTGGAAATCCTTACATCAAGACCTTGGAACTAAGTTGACCATGAGTATGGCGTATCACCCTCAGACGGATATTCAATCTGAGAGGATGATAGAAACTCTGGAGGACATGTTGTGGGCCCGTGTTATGGATATTGGTGGCTTGTGGGAGGAGAACTTTTCATTGGTTGAGTTCTCATATAATAACAGTTACCGGGAATCCATACATACGGCTCTGTTTGAAGCGTTGTATGGGCGGCTATGTCATTCTCCACTATGTTGTGTAGAAAAAGGTGAGTCCTTAATGGTTGGACCGAGCCTTGTCCAGGAGACTATGGAGAAGATCACGTTTATTAGTAAGATAATGGACACAGCTTAGAGTTGTAAGAAATCGTATGCTGATCATCATCGACGGTCGTTGTCGTTCAAGGTGAGTGATCATGTTTTCATGAGGATCTCTCCTAGGTTGGGACATCGTCAGTTTGGGATGTAGGGAAAGTTATCTCTGTGTTATATTGGATCTTTTGAGATTTTTGAGAGGGTTGGTGAGGTGGCTTATCGTTTGTCTTTTCCACCTAGGATCAGTGTCGCGCACAACGTGTTTCATGTTTCGTAGTTGAAAAAGTATCAACCGGATCATGACCATGTGATTCTATGGCATCATGTTGAACTAGAACCAGAGACTTCATTGGTGCACGTGCCAGTGTGGGTTGTGTATAGGCCAGATAATGTCTTGAATGGTAAAACCATTGGTTTAGTTTGTGCTTGTTGCAACATAGTAAGATTCAAGAGGAGACTTGTGAGAGGGAGAAAGATATGGTCGAGCAGTGGCCTGAGCTCTTTCGGCAAAGGGCGGGTTCACTACATTCTGAGGATGGAAAGTCCGATGGTGGGGAGAATGTAGTAACCCCAGTTTGAGGTATGTGGCCTTTCATTATGAATTTTTTATGTGTTTAAAGTGCATTAGATGAATTGGGAAGAGTTTGGGAGAGTTTAGAATTGTTTTGAATGAGTTTGGAGGCTTTGTATAGAGAGCCTGGTTTGAGAACGGTTAGAGGAAACCATGAAGATGCTCCAGGAAACCACGTGGGGGAGAATGTAGGATTCGCATGGCCTACACAATGTTTGTAAAACTGTGTGAGGAAACCGTGTGAGCTATCCATGCAACCACCTAAAATAGGGTTTTATAACCTGAGTTCAGTCGGGATTGCCTCATTCCTCTCCAAATCCTCTCCCACTCAAGCCTCACTCAGGATTTTGGGTCCTCAGGGGTTGATGGTGATCTTCCACAGATTCTTGAAGTGATTCAATGGGTTTTTGTGGTGGTTTGAAGGTGGTTTCTTCTAGGTAAGTCTCTCCGCTGGGTTTTCTTGTTGGTTCCTCTATATCCACATCTCCCTATTTCATGATTTTATATATCTTCACTTCTTGTGTGTAGATCTAGGGTTGTGGTTTCCTTAGATGATGATTATAAGGCTAGTGATGGTTAGGGAAGGGTATCTAGAGAGGTTTCGATGTTGCGTTTGCCATATTTGAGGTGCGGTTGATTTTGGGTCGGTTTCTCAGGAACCCTAAAGGTTGGTGGATTCTCTCTCAAATCCAATAGGTTATAACTAGTGGTGTTTGATTACTATTAATTTTTTGATATTAAAATTAATTGTGATTATGGTGAAAAATTGTTTGGAAATTCCTTTGTTGATGTTTTGTGGATTTTTCATGAAAATGTGGTTTATGGGGAAATTATATTGTTTTGGATTTTAAAATAGATATTTTAAAATGGGTTTTGAGATTGATTTGGGAAAATGGTTGATGGAAAATGGTTTTCAATAAATATGTTGTGTTTCTTGAAATGTGGTTTTTCCTGGAAAATGGTTCTCAAGAAATGGATGATTTATTGAAGTTGATTGGTATGTGATGGAATTGGTTGATTTCATGTTGTTGTGACCATGGTGGGTCATATACTTGTTTATTACTTGATGGGAATGTTTTGCGGAATTGGAAATAAGTACCATTATCAAAAGGGGATGGATAGTGAATGAAAGGGCCACCATCAAAGGATTAGTGGACGGTAAGAGCCACTAGTTTTGAATGGGTGATTGGGTTGGACGGAAGCTCCACATTTGGTTATTTTTCTTATTTGTTGTGCATTGCTTTTCAAGTTGGAAATTGTTGTGCTGGCGTGTGAATGAGGAAATGTCTTGTGGCATGTTTGGTTGGATTTCCATTGGTTTCTTGGTTTGGATGTGATGGCTTGGTAAGGACATGTTTGGCTAATGGAAATGGTTGTACTTGTGATTATTCTTTATAAATTGTTTTATATAAATGTTTTAACGGTTATTTCCTAGTGGTGTGTGTAGGGAAGTCATTTGGGGATAACCTACTGAGTTTTAGTAGTCACCCCTCCTATGGCATGTTGGTGTCTTTGTAGATGTTGTGTACCGTGACATGGGAAAAGGTATGTCATCACCATCCTTTAGTGGTTCATCATGATGTCTGGGTGGAGCATAGAGCTATGTGTAGAGCTATGGTGGTATCATGGCACATGCTACTTTGTTGTTTTGTCTTCCGCGAAGTACTCTGATATTGTGTTGTTTGTTTTGGTTTTGGGATGAATTGTGGAAGCTTTGGTTGTCAATTGGTAATTCACGTTGAAATGTTTTATTGACACGAATCAAATAATGGTTGTTAATGGATGTTTTGGTTGGTTTTGTCTTAAGGTAAAATTGTTCCTCAATTTGATCTTGAAGTCCTCATAATTTATTGATAGCCTTTGGCGTCATGGGAATACCTCTTAATTCCATGTATATCTCACCACCTCCTCAAAACAATGAGGTAGGGGAGGGTTTTTACAGCATCATTCCCCTCTTTGTGGCGGTCTTAGGTTGGAGATGTGTCCCCTAGAGTTAATGTGACATATTATTCCAGTATGGGGTTCCATTTAAATCTAAGAATGTGGATATATGTAAGGGATGTGTCCCCCAAAAAAGATTTTACATGTGATTCCATGGTAGAGAACCATTTCCCCTGGATGAGGTGGTTCTATGTATGAATGTGGTCCCCAAGTTTATATAATATGGTATTTTAGGGTGGGATCCATTATCATGTTGAGAGGTGAATCTTGGTAGGGGATCTGATTCCATAATGGGTATGCATTATGCTCAAAGATATCTAACACTAGATGAAGAATGTATGCATAAGAATCAGAGTTAGTTTAAATCCAAAGGATTTATGGTTATTATTTCAAATGCTTTCACAATGTATAAAGTATTCTAAGCATATAATGTATACAATAATTTTATTGTTTATGTGGGGTAAACAATTGTTGGTGGACTAATGATTTTTACTCACACCCATATTTGGGATATCTTGAATCATTGAAACATGATTAGATCTTATTATTACAGGTTCAGGTATGTTATCGGGGCATTTTTTCATGGTCTAACCAGATATATTAGAAATAGTCAATAGATAAGGCTCAAGGATAGTTGTGGGGCCTGAATGTGTTTATTTGTTTTCTTCATTTTATATATGTGATTGGCTTAGTGGGAAACTAGTTGATGTATGATTCAATGAAAACATATCATAATTTATTTCATGAATTTATTTTTTATATACTTTGATTACAATTATGATGTTGATTGGTTATTCGCATTGTCTGTTTAACTCTGATACGATGGTATAGTCTCCCCATAGTTACAAATTCCACCCTCACTTAATGTTAACAAGATTTGGCATATGAGGAGGTATCCTTGGGTATTTTTTCAATACATTAAGGTACCCAATTCGTGATATGCATTAAAAATAATCTCAATTATAAGGTTATATACAAATAGAAATTTTCAATGAAACATATGACATGTGAAATTATTATTGGTGAGTTTTTCCTCATAAGCTCCTCTCTTGGAGATTATGATGTGGGAAATTTCTTGAGTGGAAGATTCATACACTTATGTGAATCCAGCAACTAATAGTCTACGAATTGTCATTTAAATGTAATAAATATTTCATTCAAACTATAATACAAAAGTTTTACAATATTTTCATCGCTTTTATAGGATCTCATTTTATCTAAGAACTGTTATAACATTTTGTTGAGATACACTCTAAGCTGATTATCTCATTAATTTTTTATAGGTAGAAAAACAATATGTGATAATATATTTAATAATATTAATTTATTTTAATATTTTATGAATAAAAAGGATTAATATCATTGGTTTTACGGATCCAGTGCCAATGTTTCCCACTATAGGAGAATTATAAAGATGCATAACAAAAAACATGAATTTTTAGTAATCTGAACCAAACCATTACTTGGCCAGATGAAAATTTTATTATTAAATATTAAAAATAAATTATAAATCAATGTACAATAATTTTTCTGTAATTTGAGACAGTTTTCTTGGGGTTGAAACCTCAAAACATGTTTCGAAATAATTTTATACCTTTAGATATTGATTATATTGTCATTATGAGAACTCCAAAAATTGGATTGACATTTAATGTCATCAAAATTGTAAAAAATAAATCAATGACCATTTTACTGATTTTATATAAAATCCTATGTTTTTTGGCATTAACCATTACACACAAATTTTATATTTTTAAAATAAATAGTGTGTTTTAGTCATCTTATGTAATCTAAAAACCTGATTATTGTGGAATATATACCAACATTTCAGAAATCAATTAACTATAATTTTCCTAATACTTTTACTTTAATTTTAGGTAATTGTTTTAGTGTTTCCCCATAATAATTTTTATTAAATACTTATATTTATTTAAAAATGTTACATAGTCATTAAAAGGAAACAACATGTAATATTTATGTTCCATAAATTATAAAATGAAAAAAGGTTAAAAGTTATTTTTCGTATGATTAGACACTAATTAATATTCATTTCATTGGTTATTAAACTTACAAACATATCATCGAGTTCTAAATCAATAAATTATTATTTTTTTCATTTTAATAAAACTATGACTCATATTTATTTCAATTCCATTTATAATCATTAAAAATAAACTAGCAGCCATTATTTTAACATTTCATATCGATATGAGATAATTTCATTTGTTTTGATCACCTCGTACAAGTTTTTAAAGACTTTGATATATTTTTAGAACTGTTTGTTTATCTATTCTGAGAACACACATGTTTGAATGAATTTTATTATATTGAAAATTTTCAAAAATAATTCAAATATCGCATCACATAGATTACAAATCATCCCATGGTCCTTCACTAGATTTGACCATCACAAGCATGTTTTATAATTTATAACACTAAAAGTGTATTTTTTTCATCATGAGAATAATGAAAATTGGATTGATGTGGATTAAATTAATATATTTAAAAAATAAATAAATGGATATTATCTTATGATATTAGGATAATCCATGATGTTTTTTTGGTTTTGACATCCTGGTGATTGTTCTTAAAATCTTTAGAGTCCTTAAAAACCATTCAGTCAACCATTCCAAATGCATCAGATGTCTTATGGATGTAAATTAAATTTAGAAAAGTCATAAATAAATAAAATATTATATTCATATAATTTTATATAAATTCATGGCCATTTTATAGGTTCTCATAGGTACACTCATGTTTTAACATTTTAAGACACTAAAAATGGAGTTTTTTCATCATGAGAAAACACTTATAGGAATGGTGTGGACTTGGTTAATTAATTTCAAAAATCAATAAGGATTATTTTCCCAAAGGATTCATGGTAATATAAGGTTGTTTCTTTTTGGTTTTGGACCTTTCAAACATGATTTTATAGTCTTTGATAACTTTCACAACAACTTATTTAGTCATTTAGAGGACTCTAAAAAATATATTAGAATGGAAAATATTTGGAAAATTGAAAAATAATTCAATGATCATTATCTAATGATTTCAAATTTTTATTTTTATTTTCAAGGATTTGATTATTTCATTAATTTCTCAGAGTTTTTAAATTGTAAAAATTATTTTTTCATTATAGTAGGAATAGAAAAACACAAATTGATGTGGTGTGTGTTCCTACATTTTAAAAATAAAAAAAAACACCACTATAAAAATATTTGACAATAATACATAGTTGTTTTCATGAATATAGCCCCTTTGACACTTGTTTTTAAAGACACTGATATGTCTAAAAATTATTCCTTCAGTATATATATGCCCACTAGATGAAAATGTGATTTTATATCTATTAAGATACATCATAAACAATTAAAAGATCATTTTTCTATGATGTTATATCAATTTATGATCTTGTTCTAGGTTTTGACCATTATATCGTGTTTTAGAGTAATATAACACTATAAGTGTGTTTTCTGATCATCTTGAGAAAACCAAAAAGTTTATGATGTGGAATCTATAACAAAATTTAAAAAATTGTTCAGAACTAATTTTCCTAAGATTTAATAGTAATATGTGTTTTTTTGGTTTTGAACCCATGATGCAGGTTTTAAAATACTTTAATATATTTGAAACTTCTTACTTAATCATTATTAGAACAGTAAACATTTGATTGACGTGTCATCGATTTAAAAACATAAAAAAATAATTTAGTGGTATATTTCTATAACTTTACACTAATTCTTTACTTCTTTACTTGTTTTGAACATTAGATGCATGTTTTATTGTTTTAAAACCATAAAAGTTTGTTTTTTAGTAATCCATAGAAAACAAAAACTTGGATTGATGTGGAATCTATTACTACATTAAAAAAATAATTTATTGTTAAATATCCTAATATATCATGGTAATACAAGGTTATTTTCTTTATTTTTCCTCCTAAAAATGTATTTAAATACATCTATATACTTAAAAACTACTTATTCAGGGATTTTGTGTACACCAAACTTCATATTAATTTTCTATCTTATTGGGAATTTAAATATAATTAAAATAATAATTTACAATGATTTTAAGTAAAATAGTTATTGTTCTGTAGGTAATAACTATTACAAAAATATTTTATATTTTTAAAACACTAAATGTGTTTTTTCCAACATTCTTGAGGAAACCCTAAATTTGATGTAGTCCACTAGTGTATACATTACGAAAATTAAAAAGTGATCACTCTATCGATATTATATACCTATATGCAGTCTTTTTTTTTGTTTGGATATCCCACGATATTTTTTATTGTCCATTATATTTTGAAAACTAGTATTTAACTCAATATGACCAAAGAAATTTTTTTATTAATGTTCTATATACTTATACATATAAAAAATTATTAAATTATAATCTACATGATATTTCAAATAAATTCATGGTATTTTTAATGTTATTTCCCATTACATGAATGTTTTAGTGTTTTGAAAATCAAAAAATGTGTTTATGATTATCCCATGATAAATCCAACATTGATTGATGTTGAATGAGTTTCTTAAATTTAAAAAATAATTGATAGTAAATATACATAAATTTAACAATAATATGATGTTGATTCCACTTTTTTGACCCTAAAATGAATTTTTAGGACTACTATATAATTATTAAATTATTTTTAACTCATTTTTAGCACACCACATGTCATTTGATGAGTCAATTCTATTAAAATTTAAAAAATGATCCAAAATAATTTTCATTTTATTTGACATTAATTTCTATCCATATATTGGTTTTTATAATTCCATGCATGTTTTAATGTTCAAAAACACTAAATATTGGTTTTTTATCATCTAAGGATAACCAACACTCATATATATTTCAAATAAATCCACATATTTTAAAAAATAATCTACTATCATTTTCCAATGATTTATTGAAAAGTTGGGATATGCTCATAAATTTTGGTTTTAACACTATAGTTTGCGAATCATATTTTCCTTTCCTACAACCACTTATCAAAATGTTTATTAATTATAAATATAAATTTAAAATAAAAAATTAAATACAAAAAATTTAATGAAAAATAACTCATGAATATACTACAACAACATTTAGATCAACTATAGACCCATGATAATATCCATTATCTACAACTAAAGCATATATATATGTACATGACCTTTAACAAACCATAAATTGATTCTCTAGAAGAGAATTTATATTATCGAATTTTTGAAGATATTTTATGTTATGATTTTTATTGAATAATTTGACAACTCTTACATTATGAACCCATAAATTATAATTTTTAAACATATAATTAGTTTATATTTTCAAGAAAATATAAAAATTAAAAAAATATCTTCATGAACATTGGTCATGACTTTCAACATGACTTATTCTTTATTCTTAACCATCCTTAAACACTATAAATGCATGCTAAAACACGGTATGGGCACTAAAATGTCAGTTATATATATAAATAGGAGAAGGAAAACCATTTTTTAAAATTTATAAACAATATATCATAAAAATAGTTTTCCCATAAAATAAATATATACTGAGGATACATAATAATTTAATCCTGAATATCATCAGCACTACTTCAAAAATATTTTCTAAAAACATTTATAAGAAAATATAACATCAATATCATAGTCTAGTGGAAATCATAGAAAACATAGTAACCTATGAAAGACATTTTATAAAAAATACACCACTTTACAATAAAATGGAACAATCATTTATTTTAATAAATTAATATTTTATTAATTTTTTAAATGAAGTTATTTCTATAAAAAAAATTTATAATGAATAACAAATTCATTCAGGTTCCTTGGGACGTCATCATTGTAGAACCCTTATAGAACCCATACAATCGGAAGAACCACATGATTGAATTCCAAAATAATTCTATAGAGAACATAATCATTACCCAATGAATTAAAGAATTTTATTGGTGAAACCATTGAACAAGATATCATAAGATCACCCATCATCAAGAAAATTTACATGGACCATATAATGATTAAAACATTAACGATTTCTCCCTTTCATCAAAAACCCATGGAAAAAAACCATTTGATCCCATATGAAAGACACGTTTGGATATCGATATTCCCTATTATTTTAAAAACGAATTTTCAATACCAAAATACCTAGAATAAATGGAAGGAGTTTTTTAATTTTTTATTGATCATGAAATATTGTAAAGGAATGAAATCATCAAATAATTTTTATGATGGTGGGATTTCAATTTCACCGTATATGTTAAAATAAATCCTTCTTTTTTATAAGGAATGTATAAATGATCAATAAAAATATAACTTATGAAAAATATTTTAATTTAATTAAAATTGTACATATAATTTTATTTATATTTTATTTATTTCAATTTAAATTCTCCCATTAAAAAATTTTAAAAATAGGATATCGAAGAAAAAGAGTTGTATTGGAATCATTAAAATAAGTTTTTTTTAAAAAAATAAGTTACCTTACATTGATTCCAAATAATCATGTACACTATTTATTTTCCTAAATAATTAAAATAGGTTTCTTTATTATAATCATTTTTCAATTTTATTATTCTTATTACCATTTTGTAATCAACTACTTAATGAATTAAGTTCACATCAGATGTTTTGTTGGTATTTTGTTCATGTGTTCAAAATGAATTTAGTATCTTGAATATGGTTAAAGAAGTCATTATTAAATCCTACATATAAAAATAATCCTGATTATTTAAACACATATCATACTATTAAAACCAACCCAAAAATATGGTTCTTTAAAAAGAATTACGTTACAATGATGGAAAAGGTAGGCTGTATGTACAAGTAACGTTTCCATATTTCAATGATCATTTTGAAAAGAAAGTAATTATTATTTTATGTTATAATTATACAAAAAATAAAATATAATTTATTTAAATATATTTAAATATATTATCCATGTGATGTGGTGACAACAAATAAATTAATTCCCTTTGTGGAGATGATAGTCCCCAGGTGTACATGAATGTTGTTATTCTTTTTTACTGAATGGAAAGGAAGGAATGTTGATAATATATCATATCATAATAATTATAAATATTTAAAAAGTATTATATATATAAATTATAACTCTAATTAAAACTAGTTTTGATATAATATGATGGAAGATGAATTACATCAGTTCGTGAGCTGGTAGTCCTCCTTAAAAATGAATAATGATTTCATTTTTCCATTTTATCAAATAATTGATGGGTATATGATATGAAATTATAGTAATAATAAATATTTATATGTTATAAAATGGTTTTATTATTTATGAATGATTGATGAATACTTGAATAAATTAATAAATAAATAAAAGGAAAATTCTATGTTATGAACTATAACTCTTCTTTGAAAAGAACAATTAAGGTTCACACCAAAATATTTCCTGTGTTGCTCTTCTAATAAATAAACATCTCTAGGACGTGGGTAGTGATGTTAGTATTGTATTTATGTTGGTATTATCTAAAAATATTTGTTCATGATGAGTGACCAAAAGGGAAGAAGGGGGTCTATTTTGTAAGAGAGGGGAGTACCAATCATGGAATTTCGTGAATTTTTAAATTAATATTTATTAATTATCTTATTAAAATGAATCAAATTTTTTAATATTTGAATTTTATATTATTATTATACTAAATGATCTCAAAAAATAAAATTTTAAAATTTTAGTTGATTTTTTAACCCTGATGTATTGTTTTAACCTCTTTCAACCCCTTTTGACCATTTCCATAGTATTAAATATTTTTCTATTTAGGGGTGAAGAAAGATACTATAATAGAACAATTAGACTATAAATAGAACATAGACTATATGTTCAACTATATCCTTATTATGTTTTTATAAAATTTGTTTTTTTGGAGATTTAAATGACTTAATTAAATTTTATTTAATATTAACTAACATTGGAAATAAATTTAGAAATATTCATTTAAATTGAATTTTAAAATTATTAGAATACATAATTCAAATATAATAAAAAAAACTTAACTAATACCTAATTTACATTTAAAAAATCATTGATGTCAAAATATTACTCAAAAAATATAATTTTTAATTTTTTAATTTTTTTCCTACTTGCATAATAATCATGTTAATGTTTCATATGCATTTAATATGATTGTTTAATCACAAAAAATTAAAAAAAAATTAAAATTATAGATACATATTGTTTATATATATTAAAAATTTATAAATAAAAATATCCTCTCTTTATCCAAATTTTAAAATTTTAAAGATAATAAAACAAAGAGAATGACATTTTTTATATCTCTATATAAAATAATATAAAGTAAAAAAACAATGAAAAAAGAAAAACATGTCATATAAATGAATTTTTGATGATTTTGGAGGAATTTTTATTCATCCAATTAAATAATGTTTAGTTTTAGGATTACTTTATATTCCTTGTCACATTACACCTCCTTAATTTACCCATATTACCTTTACCATGGAAAAATTCACTAGGATTGCGACTCATAATTTCTAATATAAGAGAGATATATTCAAAAAAATTAACATCCTGATTCCAAATTTTAAATCCATTTTTCAATATTCAATTCAGTTATTTTTTTATCATTTCAATTTAAAAAACCCACAAAAAGTGATGAAAATTAGTTTTATTTATAAAACACTATTTTTATGTTAGGAAATGTTTTTATAAATATTCATGTAAACATAGTCATCAAAAATAATATAATTGGATTATTTTTAATCGAAATTATTTTTTTTAATTTGAAAAATAGATAAAACAACAATTTTTTTATAAATAAAATTATAGAAAACATATTTTTTCACAAACAAAAATATATATTTTTTAATTTATTGAAAACAATCTTATAATAACATTGCCAAAAATTCACTCTAGGATAATTTTGACATGTTTATTAAAATAATATGACCTCTTCATATAATACCATTGATAATATTGTTAGGAATTTATTATATTATCCACATAACAAAATCAACAAAAATATTTTTTGAATAAAATGTTTTTTTGAAGAATAAAATGACTAATAAAAAATTAAGATATTATTTCTTAAGTATTAATTAATAAATTTTTTATTATTGTAGAATTTATATACATAATTTATATTTCAATTATTCATATTCATACCTTCCAATTCAATTGATAGTTTATAAATGAAATATTTAAATAATAACATTTCATTATTCATTTATGATCGACGATTCCTATTTTGTATGCCATGAAAAATTATCTATATTTTAAAATATTATGATATTACATTATTCCCCCATTAAATAAATTTCATATTTTCAGTTTTCAGTTGTTCTTGATAAGAAATATTTTACATTTTAAAATACCTTTGATAAAATCCCATATCTTAAAAATATTAATAAAATTCTGATTGAAAAGAGGGAAAAATACAACAATTAACTAAAATAACACATAATTCGATTTTGAAATAGGAAATATTAATTGGGAAGTAAAGATATGGACATGAATGAAAATAATAATGCCCCAATTTCGATAGAGAGTGATAGAGATCATTGATCACATGAATTTGAATGATCAGCAGAAAGTTGACGACCACAAAAAAATCTAAAGTGGTTTGAAAATGATCATAGATTAATGGTAAATAAAGTTCATATGATTTTTTTAGTTTCAAGATCTTTATCCTATAGTTGAGGAATTAATTTACCATCTATACAAATAAAATAATGAAAATATACCTACCTGAAAAGTATAATTTTATCCTATAATCCGTTTATAAAACAATTTGTCATTTAGATCATAAAGGCAAGTCTTCAAAAAAAAATTGTGACAAATAAAATTTTATCAAATTTTAATCAATCACAAAATTCCACCGGATAATGAAAATATATTCCTAACTTCATTACATATTAATGAAAAATAAAATGGTTATCATAAATTAATATAATTCCCAAATTGAATAAACATTTTAATAAATAAATAATAAATATATCTCCAAAATTAAACAATATCAATAAATATTCAACATATAGCATTCCATAAATTACTATCCCAAAATATCATTGAAATATTCTAAACTAATATTGAATCCCCAATATTATAATTATTTGATCACATATTATCCATGATGAAAATTACATATATCTCCAAATAATATCAATATGGTCTCATATAAAAAATGTATACAGAATAGTAATATAATCTCAAAAATATGATAATAATTTCCATAAAATTATTTAACCAACATAAAACTACATTGATTTCAATAATAATTCAAGAATATAATTCAAAAATTAATCTTCAAATAAAATCCAATTACTTTTTACCTTAACAATATAATATTCCCCAAAAATATAGTGATAATAGTACTCCACCAGTGTGATGCATGACCCTATAAAATAATTCTAATTTTTAACTATAGATTGTTATTTATAAAGCATAATAGTTTATTATCTGTCTTCTTAAGAGTACCATATGTAATAGTTGCAATGAAATAGTAACGTTTAATGTATTTTCCTCACTAATAAGTGGTGACTATGTTATAATTATAAGTGACTCTATTAAGAAGATATCAATATAAAATGTTAAATTAAGATACATCATTTGTAATGTGAAACACTTTGTAATAGTCAAGGATGGATACCAGACTTCAATGTAAACTGCATTTAATAAAATAATATTGCATACTATGAAAGACGAAGTTGAAGAGAAGTTACTTAATGAATAGTTTATCTAAGAAAAAATATGAGATATGCTGAGGAATAATTACAATACAAAAACAAATTGTTGTCCACAAATAGAGATGTTGTGATGTTTAGACATGGAGTAATTTTCCAGGAAGTAGGAAACATTCCCAATGCATTTCATCTTTGCGTCATCAATATAAGATTGGTTGGAATATTCCTTGTCTAACACATCATTAGATTACCTGAATTTGAAACATAAGAATAAAAAATAAGAATATATACAGCATAAGTATAGATCATTAGAATACCTGAATATGCAGAATAAGTATTAATGTCACCGAGAAATGGACATGAATGAAATATCCAACGGAAAAAGAACATTAAAATGTTCATGAAGCACACAACCTAAGTATATAAATCATAATATATAAATGGACATTAATGAAAAGAAAATTCAAATTAGCACATATTATGGGCGGGATCACATAAATCAGACCCCTCCCCTACCCTCCCCTCCCCTCCCCATGCCCAACCTCTTCCCCTAGCAGCCCCCTCCCCCTGTCCTCATCCTCCCCTCCCCTCCCCTCCCCCTGCTCAACATTTTCCTCCATCACCCCTCCCCCCTGCCGTCTTCATCCCCTCCAATCCCCTCCCCTACAACCTATCCATCCCGTGCACCTCCCCTCCCCCCCCCCCATGCCGATCCTTTTTTCCCAGTAGCACCCTCCTCCCTCCCATAACCCTCCCCTCCCCCTCCCCTCCCGTCCAACTTGCCCAGCCCTTGCCCCTCCCCTCCCCTCCCACCTGCCCAAAATTTTACCCCAACATCCCCCTACCCACTCCCATCACCCTCCCCTCCCCTTCCCTCCCCTCACCTCACCTCCCCTCCCCTCCCCTCCAACCTGCCCAGCCCCTGCCTATATGCTAGAAAATTAACTGAAATTGATTTGGAAAATCTGAAAATTATAACAGTAACTGATTTGGAAAATATTTCTATATGATAGAAAATATGTCTATATTCTAGAAAATTATAACAGAAACTCCCATACAGGTAATCTACAAAAAACACTATATTTTAATGGTCAGCATACCCGTGCGTACGCACGACATATTAAATTTAATGGTTTTCATTAAAAATTGAATGATATTTGTAAACATTACCCAGTAATAAAAATGTTTATTAATTTTTAATAATATAATATTGGTACATATAAATGGAATAGAAGGGGAAAAATATGGATACAACAAAATAAAATTTGAACATAGAACTAATATAGGAAAGACAATTTCTGTTTTTAGAGGAAGTTTGAAAATCATTTCAAAATTTCTACAAGTCTCGATTCTCTGCATTTGACATATTGCCACATTTTATTTGTAGAAACCTATATATAAGAGGTCAAATTAAGATCAATCCATATGTACCATACATGTTATGACATCAAATTTGAAAAGTAAGGTAAAATTAATAGTAACAAAAGTGGTTATGAATTATTACATACCATCTAGACCACCTGAAGTGGCTATTGAGAGGTATTGACTTGCAGAAATCATTATTTGAGGAGTTATTGGGGTGGAATAAAATGTAATATGGTAGGATCTCACCATATACAATTCGAATTTGGGTTGGAACTTGCAACTGATTCACACTCACCATCTCGCACAAATGTCTCATGAAAATAAAATATTCGAGCCTGCACAATGTAATGAAATTAGTGAAATCTTAAATTAATGGTTATGTGGAATTATTGTATTATAACTCCATATAGAACATAACTATGATAATGAGAAGATGCATATTTATACTACTAAGTGTAAAATTTGGTGGCAGTTCACCTGTTTATTTTTAACTCAGAAAATATGTATTATGAAGACATCAAACCCACTGGTAAAATGGGAAATCCAGTCTGTTTATAATTGTATTTCTAAAACATAGTAAACAACAAATAAAAAAATACTAAATAGATTTATTTTCAAAATCTCTACAACTGATATTACTGAAATATGTTTAATTTGACATTATGCTGAAAATATGTATCAATCTCAATATCATTGTTATCCTATTTAATAATTTGGGCCTCAAACCTCTATAAAAGTAACAGCATCATGCTACCATCTTTTGCAATAGAAACACGTTTTTTAAACTTTCTGGTAGATGTATTGTCACAAAAAATTAACGCAGCTCCTCCTTTATTAATTCCAAGGAATTCATGATAGATGTGTTGTTATAACATTAGTGTGTTCGTTTCTTCTATTCTGATAAAACCCCGAGGTTTTCCACAAATGTGATGTAATAAAATATCTAGAATATTAAAGAAGGAATCAATGATATTTATATTCAATGGTTGTTATAGATTCAACCTCTATTAGTATGTATCTCACATGATGTGGCATTTGAGAACACTCGAACTTGGATCAGAAAGATCCCCCAAATGTTGTCAGCCCAGTAAACGACATTTTTGCATGAACTACAATAGTGTTTCAAGGAATAAACCTTTCATCAAGTCTAGACTGGGTAAAAGAACACAATGATCCATTAATCGCATGGTATGAGATAAGAATCATAATTTATATTACATTGGATTATGGTCAAAAGAGAAAATTATATTGTAAAGTTATTAAAACCACATTGTTTCCCCAAACAGGAAAAGTAATGAATTGATCCTTGCAACCAAACTCCGGTATATTCAATGTGTTCTCATATTAAAATAAATAATGAAACAGTAAGTTTTACCCATATAATTAATCATTCTTTAAAAATGATGAAACCCAAAAGGATGTGGATAATGCGCTTTCTTACCCAGGTAGTCACTCCTAAGAAAGTTTTTTATATATGTAGTTTCATCCAATGGAATACTTACCGAGAAGCATAATCATAGGATTTTCATCAAAATCAATGGTTTTCTACACGTACAAAAAGAAACCAAATTTAATTTGAAACCTTAGACCAATATAGGAAACATGAAAATGAGTGAATTTACAACTGAATGGAAGGATATTCATTATGTGTTCAATATAATTACCAATAAGGGATATCTTAAATCATTAAAAATATTGGAAACTTCCAGTGGCCTAATATTTTAAATGTCCAATATTTTCATCCCATCAAATATTGATGCAACTGCCTCTAATGGTATCTAATAAAAACATAAAAAATATGAAAGTATGATCCTTTCCATCTAGTTTTAATTACAAGTTCCTACTTTACCCTCTATGGATATTTTGATGTAATCCATTGTTTGGAAGGTATAAAGGCTTCAACTGTAAGGTCTCATAATGTATTTTTTTTTAATTCAAGAAACTAAAGTGACTAATTAATTATTTAGTGATGAGAAACTGAACATAGACTTGAGATTAACCATAGATCATTAGAGTGTTTACCTTCACCATGGTGAGGGAATCAGCACCTTCCATTAGTGGAGGCTTCGAAGTCTCTATGACACATGCCATGGGATGGGAACAAATCAGCTATCAAATCAACATTTAATCTTCATTAGATGATGTTCATAGGTTATTAAATGAGAGAATCTGATTCATATGCAATGTGAAGTAGTGAATGAAATGATATCTAAATCCAAAAAAAATCATTATGTGTCTAACATAAATTTTTAATGATAAAGGTTATAAACCTAAATTCATCAATGATAAGAAAACAATTCTGATTGAAGGAAAAATTTGAGAAAAATTAATTTGATTTCCTGCAAACCTAAAGTGATTTGACATCAATTCATAACCTCCTTGTGACAACGAAATCTGTTGGTTGAAACATATAGTATACAATCTAGGTATGCATGAAACCATTAAATAAAATGAAAGAATAATAATGCACTGAAGGAACCATAGTTCAACCTACATCTCTATAATAAACTCATTAAACCGTAGGAATCCTTGGTGTTTAGTATTTTAAATTGCCCATACCTTTTAAACAGGAAATGCATAAATAGAATAGTTATAAATAATTGCAATCTGCAATCGATCAGAGAGTGCAAATGAAAACACATATATGTGCTTCAAATATACAAGTTATTCAGAAAATGGAAATTCAACTAAAATATACAATTTATTTAGAAGAAAATTGACATCATACTTACATATTGGAAGTGGAGATTCTCAATAGGAATGTTGTCTTTGCTTTTTATTGTTAGATCCTGTAGAGATTGTTGTCTCGGCTACTGATTCTGGATGCACTTTCGACATAGAAGATGTTCGATATGACTAATTTGTGTTAGTATGTAAGGTATTTATAATTATATAGCTTTAGACATGAAAATTAGATATAAATAACCATTGATAGGTAATGGTGTTAATGGCATGTGTGTGTCACCATGTGTGATGCCATTTGTTGGCAGTGGTCCACTTATTGGAGTACAAGAGAGATGAATAGATGTAATTGAATAATTCCTAATAGATATCAAAACTATTATTGTGTTAGTTTTAATGTATATATATATATATATATTAAAATAAATATCATAAATACATAATTTTAAAGTGAACATAATAGGGAACTCACAATTTTTTTGGCGTTCCTTAATTAGTAATTTCTTCTGACACCTTGAATCATTACAGGTTGATAGGAAATGCATGTTTGTAATGGTTTTATTTATATTTAACAGTAAATGTGTGCAATGTATCTTTATTATGCACATTGGACAATAATAATGATAATTCAATGTAGAATCAATAACAGATAAAAAATTATAATAAATTATTCTGAATATTGCATTGAATAACCAGAGATGATGATATAGCAACCTGAATAGAAGAAGAAATGTAAGATTATTGGGCAACATTATAATGATAATGGAATGTAGAATCAATGTACAAGTCTTTAAAAAAATTTTATTTGGAAGAATGACGAACAAATAAGCAATATACACAAAGCATTAAAAGAATAAGCAATATAGACATAACATTAAAGAAATTAATAAGATTCCACATTATGAAAAACATGAATAGACTTCACACTCAAATGGAAACTGGATGTGAGCGTATAGTTTGAAGATGATCAGCTCACATTGAATTCGAAACCGAAATTGAAATCAAAACAGAAGAACCGGGATCCAGAAAAATAATTTTCATTCAACCATATCTAATTAAATCAACAATAAACCTACTCAATGAAGATGAGCTGCCAGTGTTAGAAGGTCCACTCGAGCATAGATCTAAATGTAATGTAGCATTTTTCTGATTACAAATAGGATTTCATAAAAACCCTTGTCTACATCAACAAATCACATTGAAGAAAATAAATTGAAATAAATAAATCAAACCAGATGAAAATTGGAGGATGCATTGAGGGTTTCCGGGAGAGGCTTGTAGTTAAACTACTTGAAAATTCCAAATATAAATGACCAAGTGAAATCACTCTACTCTAATCCTCCTCTAGAGAACCCCCTGTAGTTGAACTGGTTGAAAATTCTTTTAAATGCAATCTGCCAACCCACAATGCAGAAAATTTCACGATCATCATTCCACAGAAAAAAAAACATTCATCAATCATCACACATAAAACCTTCACAAGACCATATCCTCTATCACCAAGACAAAGAACCGAACAGAGCTGCTCCTCTGCCTTCTACATCTCATACTCAGCATCAACCTTTAGCAATAAATAGTATTCCAGCTTCATCATTTAAAAACAACGGCAAAAACAACCAGTGAAGCAGCATCATCCCTTGAAAGGCCTCGCTGCCGAAACAAATTCTGAGGAACCCCGCCACTACCATGAGACCTCCTCCAACATCATATACGTAGAAGATACCCGATGAAGAATGCATACCCAAGATCACGGAGTGGAACCACCATCACACAGGACTAGGAGTCCCACCCCCCGTGACGAGGTAGAATCACCTGCGGGGAGATCCGAGTAGATGTGTCCAAGAACCGCCACACTAAGCACGGATCTCATCAGATCTGTACCGCGGAAGGGTCAACACCATAATTAAAATCGCACCAACCACTGGAAGTGGAGTAAGCCTTCATGGATGGTGGGAGACAACGCCAATAGCGGCACCGCAAAAACACCTCCCGAGCTTCCAAACTCAAAGCATAAACACTGTTCAACTGCGTCGCAAAAAACATCGAGTCCCAACCTACGAGAGAAAATAGAAAGAACATGGGAAGATAAAAGGGGGAGGCGTCACCGGAGCTGAACGCGTTCCCGAGCCTCACCTCTCATGGATGAAGCTGAAGAGAAACCCTAGAATGTGGGAGAGGGAGAAAACTACCGCCGAGTAAAATCATTGATGGAAACATGAGAAACAACATGTTGTATGTGAAATACAGTATCGATCGAGATTAGACAGAGCAGTAGGAAGTCATAGATTTGCAAGAAATAGTGGTGGAGGGGAATCTAGGATAATGTAGATACCATGGTTGAACGAGATGTCAGGGAGGAGACCGGATGCATTGGTGGTGGTGCAGTGTTGTGCGCTGTGGCTCGAGAGGAGATCTGTGAAGGGAGACGTTGGCATTCCGTGGGAAGTTCAGAAGGAAGCCTAGGATCATCGGATTGAAATCGGGAGTGGGATTGGTGAAATTCCTGTAGATTGAGCTCGTAGCGTGTCAATGAAGATGGAATAAGGTAACCCTAATCTTGAATTTGGGTTGCGTTTTTGCATATTTCGTAGACGATAAGCAAGGGGTATTGCAAGTGTGAGAGCATATAGTATAGGAAAGAAAAATAATTGGATAGGAGAAATGGGTGACGTGGTTTAATGTAGAGGGGACACATCAGCTGGGAAACACCCCGCTTTAGTATATATACTGGATTTTTATGAAATACTATTAAACAATTAATCATTGAGTTACATTTCAGTCTCATATTTATCTATGGAGTAAACTATATTTTCCCGACATCATCTTAGGCTTTATTTTTATTGCCATACTTTCAATGACATAATGCAGAGTCACGGTAAATGATGTACCCCTGTCACACATCAATTGTGAGACTAATCATTATGGCCTTTCTGGATATGATGTATTGTCCTTTTTACTAATATTATATTAATATAATTCCAATAAAATTCTATAAATATCATTAATTATCAAATAACATTTTAACCACAAATATTTTTTATACGAAATTTCTTTTCACATAATAAAATAATATTAATTTATTATTTTTAATAATATATTAACTGAAAGGTTTATTTATAAATTATCATATGTATTTAAATTAGTACAAACAAATTATCACCTTTTTACTACACTGATTTTAAAAGGTGTTCATTTTCTCTAAAATGTGTTTCCCATGTTTATAAATACAATATACAATATAATGTTTCAGAATTCTCATAATATTTAAAATGTTACAGAATTACAATGATAGACTCATAATTAATTAAAATCATTTACTAAATATATATCCATGATTTTAAACATAATCAATGATATAAAATTTATCTTTATGATTCATCAATATAAAATCATATTTCATATTTAGAACATAAGAAAACAATTCATTTCATAAATCTACTCATCAGTGTCATCTTTTAAGATATTGACATTCCTTTTATCTTCTAGTATTAATTCCATATCTGCAATAAAAAAATAGTTAATTACATGGTAGTATTTTACTTATAGAATAATATGAATGAGTTGAGATTCTGAAATAAATTAAATTAAATTTCCTTATTCAGAAACTTTTTATAGAAATAAAAAGGTATTAGATAGATAAAATAGTTTCTTATAGGTGATTTTGATGCTCAAAAACCTTTCAAAAGTCATTAAGAATTATTTTTCTATGATAGTGATGACTAAATCATATAAAAGGGATAATAATGTTGTGTGAGATCCTTTTCATTTCATATTTATATATAATGTTGAATCTAAAGTGAAGAACACCATTAATACCTGATATAAATTATTTAATGTTAAAATAAAAATACTACAACACAAATTATTCAATACATTCAAATTAAAATCCTAACAAATAACATTAATAACATGATCATTGAATAATGAGTTAATTCCAAACAATATATCACACTTCCATGTGTACATCACCAAAAATGAAACAACATTCTTCTAGAACCAACATATTTCTCAACCCAATAAAAAATTTCAAAAAATAACATTAATCATGATAAAATACTATAACATAAAACCTAAAAGCTGTGTCTATGCATTTGAATGTTTTCACAACCAGAAAATTATATACCCACGAGGTTATATATAATTTTATGTCAACGTCACATGAAAACATTATAATATCAATTTTTTTCTAAACCCTACTCTAATACAAACTCTAATTTTCTTGAATTATTACTAGTGGGTTATAATTGACACTTGTGAGAGAACAACATGGGTGGATAAAACTATTAAAGAGGAATCGTCACACTATAAATTCAAGTGGACCTATACTCATTAAGAACATAGGCTCATATTTATGCTACTCCCAACATTCAGATGGGATAATTACCAATGATAAGAAACAAACTATAATGGCCCAGCATTAAAAAAAATATTAAATCGAATACTTAGACAAGAATTTATTTTCTCACATTCCCAAAGATAATTTAGGTTTATATAATAAGATAATTAGGTCATAATATTTACATAATAAGCACATAAATTAAAACGTGATCCATTCTGATTGATATCCATTTCTCCCAAAATATGATTACTTTAAAAAATAAATTCATTTTATTTTTATGAATATTCTTCCTAACTTTTAATATCGACTCTTATTTTTTCTTACCCATATTTAAACCCCATGGAAATAATTTAAAAATTTTGAAAAGAATAAATGACCTTAATAAGGTAAAAAATGATTAAAATGTAAATCCATTAGTCTAATTTATAACCTTGTAATCATAAAAAAAATTCATTAAAATATATCACATTTGATGTCCAATAATCATTTTCATACTCATTAAATAATCTTAAATTTGTAAATATTTTCCTAAAATAATTTATAAAAAAACATAATTATAAAATCATAGTCATGAGGGATTCAAAGAAAATTTAAGAACACTTGGAAAACATTTTTATAAAATCATACATATTTAAATTAAAAGGAAATAATCATATGTTTAATCAAAATATTTTTATCCTACCTTTTGAAATAAAACATTTCCCCTAAAAACTCATTATAAAGAATATAAAATTAATTTATATTCTTTTTTACATTATGTTCTTAGAAGCCTTATAGGACCATTCCAATTAGAATAACATTAATGTCATCTTCCAATATAATTCAATGAAAATAAATTCATTACCCAATGCATTGGAGTTCTATATTGGT
Organism: Viscum album; assembly: GCA_963277665.1. Lineage (NCBI taxonomy): Eukaryota > Viridiplantae > Streptophyta > Magnoliopsida > Santalales > Viscaceae > Viscum > Viscum album. The sequence goes on along the minus strand of OY728147.1, from coordinate 1,684,995,443 downwards.
GAACCCTTTATATAATCTATATCAGAATCAACCATCATCTAGATCTATATTGGTCTCAACCATCTTCATAAAAACAATTCATGGAAAATATCATGAACAATTCATTTTCATCTTAAAACCCTTGAAAAAACTCGTTTCATCCCATATGAAAAACACTTTTTGATATTAAAATAACAATTTATTTTTAAAACCCATCTTCAAAACAACAATTTAAAATAGTTTTAGGTTGATTTTTATATTAAAAATATTTTAAATCTTTTAGAGGTGTCAAAAAAATAATGTCATATTTATAGTAGTGCAAAATGTAATTATCACCGTATATGTAAAAATAGAACATTAATTTTATCATTTGAAAAAAAATTAAAAGGTTATGTAAAAATATTATTTTTGAAATACTATAAATGAATGTAAAAAGGGACATAAAAATTAATTTATAATTCATTTATGTCCATATAAATAATTTCATAAGATAGTTTTAAAAATATGAACATGGATGAAAATGAGTTGGAAGGGAAACATTAAAAAATGTTTCTTAAAATAAAGTCACACGTAATGAGAAGGTCTCATTACGTAAATTATTTATATTATTATATAATCATGTAATATTAACTTATTACTTATTTAATAAGATTTTTCGTATTTATTTTGGTATTTAACATGGTATAATTTATTACTCGATCAATTAACTGCAAGTCATTTGTTTCTATGATATTGGACATATATGATCAAAATGACATCAATAGGATCACTATGGTTAAAAAGACACTTATTAAATCATCAAAAAATATTAATGATGAAATAATAACATTTTTATACATCAATTATAATTTTGAAACTTTATATGAAATATGGTATTGAAATGTGTATTATGTTACAATCATGGAGGCGGTACGCCATACGTACGTAAGAGTAATGCTTCCATTTTTTGACAATCATTATGGAAAAAATTAATTATTATTTTATATTTATAAATTAATAATTATATAAATAATATCATATTATTTCTTAATATATACTTACATATTTCTCCATGTGATTATTTGATGAAAAATGAATAACATTTTTTCGTAGAGGTGGTAGTCAACACTTATTCATGAATGATGTTATCGTTTTCCAATTAATGGGAAGGTAAGAAATTAAATGTTATATTATTTTTTCTCAATTAAAATTATATCATATATATATATATTAAATCAATAAATACATTCAGATATAAGAGAAGTTATTAGTAAATGAATTACAATGTTTTGTGAGAGGGTAGTCTGTCGTACACATGAATGCTGCTTCACTTACCATTTTGTGGATGAGAATATCAATATAGGATATGAAAATAACATAATAATATATTTTTATATAGTAGATAATTGTGTTTTTATTTGATAATTATTAAATAATATTTGAATAAGTTAGAAAAAGAATCAATATGAAAATTCATTGTTAGCAACTATACCTCTTCTTCAGACACCGTCTTTTGGCTTATGCCAAAATATATCCTAGGGGTTTTAAGATAATGGTAATGAATCAAGGAACTGAAACGGGATTTTAAAACGTGATTTGGGTTGGAACTATAAAAAAATTATTCATGAAGTGTGAGGAAAATATAACAAGTGGTTTTATTTTATATTAGAGAGGAGGGGAACAATGGGAATTTTTAAAATATTATATTAATATAATGATTTTTTATTAAAATGTAAAAAAATTTATAATATTGAATTAAATGATTATTTTGAGTATAAGTAGTCTAATTAAATATTAATTATAATGTTTAGGATATTTTTTCACACATATCAATTTGTTTTTTTATACTTTTGACAATCAATGCAATATTAATGATTTTACTATTTAGGGGGCATGAATGTTACATTAAAAGGATAACTGGAAAATAAATTGAAAATTTTTTATCTTTTAACAAATACACCAATAAATATACAATTTTTTATTGAAATGTATATCATATACTAAAAAATTACTTATTACAAAATAATGTTATTGTCAATTTTGAACCTTTTTATTTAATTTGAAATTTGAAAATTCAAAACAAAAATGGAATTCTAATTTAATGAGTTAAAAACTATTTAATATTTCATTTTTATCTACAAAATAATGTAACAAGAAAAATATCTCAAATAATTTTATTTTTTGAGTTTTTAAAATCATTTTATTGATTTTACACTATATGCACAAGTACTACGTTAGTGTTTTGTATGAATTTTAGGTAATTATTTCATCATCAATATATTAAAATAGATTTCCATGATGAAAAAACCATTTTTATGTTAAATATAAATTTATAAATTTATATATACAATTCTAATACTTATGTAAAAAAATTATAAGAAATAAAATAAAGGGAATATCATTTTTAAATTTTCATTAAATAAATCAATATAAAAGTAAAAATCATTTAAAAATGACAACAAAAGGTCGTATATTATTATTTTATAAGAATATTTATGATATAAAAATATCCCATAAATTTAATAAAAGAATTAGGGTTACATTATAGTTATGATCACATTATCTTTACCCTTAATGAACCAATTTCACCATTAGATTTTTAATAAACATTACTATGATTACTATTCATAATGTGAAAATAAAATAGATATATATACCAAAAATTTTAAATCCAGATTTAAAATATTGAAAAATATTAACTTAAAAATAATTCGATAAAGTGGAATATAAAACTGTTTTTCAGAAGAATTCATTTATAAGTGAAAAAATATTCTATACCAAATTCAAGTATAAAATTAATTTTTAGGACTATTATTAGATTATTTTAAATCCATAGAAACTAATTATTCTTTAAATGTAATAAAACAATAATTTGACTTTATAAATACTTTAAAAGAAAATAAATTTTTCAACCAACATCAATATTTTCCACAAATCATTGAAAAATAAAAAATTTCCCAAAATCCTCATAAATTGAATATAATACTATTTTGACATGATGATTTAAAAAATTATATATTTTTTATATAATAAATTTAAAAACATGAAGTAATTTTATATGTTATCAACTCAGAAAAATAAATTAGAATCATATTTGAACAAAATGTTTTTTTGAATTATTAAATGACATTAATAAAATTTGATGGATTATTAAATATGTATTGATCAATAAATTGGTATTGATTAAGATATATATATATATATATCATTATATATTTATCCTTATTCATACCCACCAATTCAGAAACTATGTTATAACTATAATATTTAACTAATTATATTTCACAGTTCATTTAAGTATAGTGTTACATATTTTGTACACTATAAAACAACATATTTCTTTTAAAATCATGGGATATTTCTATAAAACATAAATAAAAATTATATAATTTACACATATTACCAAAAAGTATTTCCATTATAATGTTTTTTTCTTTTTTACCAATGCTACCGACATCTGTAGACCCTAAATGGGAAGACATTTCATTACTTAATCTATATGTTCCATATTTGTGATAATATCACCTCACACTATACCGAGAGATTTTGAAATCAAGAATCCAAAATTCTCCTTATAGACTTCACTATAACATATACCTAAGGATATATGTTCATCCATGCATCTCTACTGACACACGCCCCCACCACACTATCTTCAATATTTCATGGTACAACTATGCTATATATAAATGTGTTAACAAGTCCATTACCCCATATGACAGACTAAAATATATCATCTCTACAAGTAATAATATTTTTCTAAACAATTAATATTTGTGATAGCTCAATTTTAAAATGAGGCTGTTGAATATACCTGATAAATTAATGAACAAATGTGAATATTTTCTTTAAAATATTGTTTTACTAAATAATTTTTGTATAAAATTATCAGCTGCATTGAGATCTAAAAATTTTCAAATAACGTATCTATACAAACATCCTATTATTTGGATCACCTCCATGTAATAATAAACTATAGGTGACCACCAATTGCAATTTTATATTTTTCTTATATTGTAAGAAGTTAAACATATGATATTGAAATTAATTATATGGTTACGTTATTCCTAATCTATGAGATGCATTAAGTGTAATGTCCAGAGGTTTCTCCCTATAACACCTTATTATGAGAAAGATAATCAGGCATAGCCTATATTCAACATATCCAGTTGTTATATGTATATAAAATTTCAGTAATTTATATATTCAATATAATAAATTTTACCATCTCCACCACACTTTCCAAAATTCTACCAAATCCTACCCTTGGGTGGGAATAATACCGATTGAGACTCATTTTTGACTCCTAGAAAACCCAAAAATAGTTCATAGGACTCCCTATTCACCTTACCTATATAATTATTTCCAAACTTTTATAATATTGTGAAGAAAAATGGATGAAACTAATATTGAGAATATGTCAAATTATTTGATTTCAAATAAGTATCATTGTCTATAAGAAGATAAATAATTTCATGAAAAATTTATAAATAATTCTCACTAAACTGTCTTTAATAATCTATCAATCATATCATTTGGGAATAAATCATACTCATGAGTTGTTAAATTTAATCAATGGAGGTTCTTATATCATATATCTCAGATGATGATTCATTATACCTACCCAAGCTGAAGCAGAATAAAAGGTGTTATAAAACAATACACTTAGTTGAGTACCAGATCTATAAGATAAGAACCCTATATAAATACCACTATATCTTCTCAAATATGATAAAAATACCACTAAACATAAATTCATAATATTGTAAATAATAATTTTTTTAAAAAATGAAATTGGTTAGGGAGCATACTTATTGAAAATTAATGTAAATTAATATTAAAAATAAAACACATACATTCTATAAATTAAATATCAGGAACACCCATACTCTTATAACATATCTACATTCATAGAAACAATATACAGTTAAATATAGTATTTTTTTACAATTTTAATAATTTAATCATTTTCATTGATCATGAAAAATCTATTATATCATATTTTGGTATCTCCATGACTCATTTTAAATATATTTATCACATATATATATATATATATATATATATTTGTTTTTTATTGTTTGATAAGGAAATGTAGATATATATCTTTTTCCTCTCATTCAATCACAATACCCCCATCTTAGAAATTTTCACTATAATTTTCCAGATTGAATTAGCCAAGGAAAAGTAAAATTATTATGCTTTTGATGTCAATATAAAGGTCTCATTGAATAATGAGTAATCATTATACAAAATATTGTTATTGTATAAAAATATAAATAAAAAATGTAATATTTTATTCCATGAACTGTATTGACACAATAATCCCTAAAAATATATTTTTTAATTCATTATCATAAATATCTTCAATAATTTCCCTCAAAATTCTATAATAATAACCTGTATCGATAGAAGAAAACCCAAGACCATTTTTTTTATAGATTCACATTTACATCACATATATAAAATATATATTTTTTACCATCTAAATACATTTAATAACGAACTGTAACAAATAGAACATCAGATAGTTTGTTGAGTTCGTTAGTCACTATTGGTGTACAAGATTCACATATTTTGTTAATCTATAAATCTCATTTATGTCAATGGTAAAAAGGTCGTGAAATTACACATCATATACATTATAAAGATATTCAATCAATTATATAAATGTATTTGATTATTCGGAACCTCATAAAATGAATTGAAATGTTGTTATTGTATCTTATTATTAGTGATCATGATATTTTATATTTTAACTAAGTGATATGTTGTCCCAGTAATAGTAGGTATGATGATCACATGATGTGGGTAAATTATTTCCAAAAATCGAAAAAAAATTCTCCCAATCGAGTAAATCAATTCATAGGATAATACTTCTTATGATTAAATCAAATCAAAAAACAATGTTTAAAGAGGAAATTCACAATCCAAATATTACCCCAATCCTATTAAAATAGTAAATTAGTATAAATAAAAAAATAAATGTTTAAAATAATTCCCAGAGTATCAAATAACAATTTGAATAACCCTAAAGGTTATTATTACAAAATGTTTCCAATCAAAGGAATATTTTAATTTTATTCAAATCAATAGGATGTGATTTAGACTTGATCCTTGGTATCTCATTTCTACCAATGGAAGATTATCAAATAATATGGTTTAAATATACAAATTTTACATGGAAAATTCTTCAATACCTTACTAAAAAATATGCATCTCTAGCACCAAGATCGTCCTCAATGTAATGATTAGTTGTAAGTCTGTATAAATTCTTCATCAACTGTAATCATATTGAAATGTATGGAAAATTCATATCTAAATATTCTCATTAATATCATCAATCAGATAAATCAATGATTCCAAGATCATAACCTCCTCGATCAAATAGGTTAAATAAAATTATCAAAAATAAAGGAACATAGATATTTACTATTAAATTCTCATAAGAGTAACTAAATGTGTAAACGTGAGTTGAAAACAATCATATGTGATAAACAAAAGAATTTTTATAGACAATATAAACATTTATATAAATTATTGTACAACATTCAAAACCATTCATTCTGAAATCCCTCATGTTTGTTTGAAGATGACATTTGAAAAAAAAATTGGATTTTGATATGTTTTGGATTGGTTGAAACTACATCATATGTAGAAATACCCCATATAATGGATGGATTATTTAGTTATATTATCCAATTATCATTCCATTATAGTGATTCTCATGAATTAAATAAGATAATGTAACCTTGTAATATAGTTCAATCCGTCAAAAATTAAGTGAATTAGTAGATATAAACTACATAAACAATAACATAAACAAAAACAATAAATTATTTTCGAATCCAAATATAGGTATTGGGTCATTAAAAAATATGAAAAAATGAGCATATTATCGATTAGTCCTAAAATCAATGTTTTTTCTATAATCACAAGAAACATATGAAATATAATCATGAAAGATATTTATAAATAAACTATCCTATAAATTCTCACAAAAATCACAATAAGTTTAACCACCCCAATATTTCTAGACTGATATTGTTTAAATTAATCCAAATTATGGTTATTTTAATACTTCATGGCTATTCAATGTTGTAGTGTATCTTAAGACTGTGTTTAGGAGGCCTCAAAAATAATTATATCTGAAAAATTGTTAAAGGAATACATTCATTGTGTGAATGAATAATTTACATTATAAATGAATTAAGGAAAAATATTGAAGAATGTTTTTAAGGTGGTTCATGGTTTGAACCTGTATTGATATCACAAATGTGTTCTATGAAGTTTTCATAAAAATTTCAATGATTAATTTCCCCCAAACCCCTTAATCCTTATCTTTCCTTTCCTGGACCCCTTGTGAGTTTTTGGTGCCCAAGAATCCCTATTTAGTGGTTTTTTACTTCCCTGTCTTTATTTCTAACCATTTTTTGTGTATCCCCTTTTGTTTTTTTAATTTTTATCATGTATAACATCAATTAAGCCCTAAATCCATATTTATCTTTTATTATCATTTTTTTACCCTTTCTATAACCCACATTTATGATTTGAGATCTGATCTTATGCATTAGATGTGTAAATCATGATTCAGGTTGTGATTATTGGTGTTTTTCCTTCACCATGATTGAGGTAATATGTCCTTAAATTTTTTTCAAATTTTTCTAATGTTATATACTCAATATGAATTTGGGTACATGTGTATCCCTATGGGACTTATTCCCATGTGATAAAATCAGATAGAAATGTCCATGTAGACTTGATAGTCCCTTTGTTGGGGGATTGACATGAAAGGGCTTGTATAATGTGGTGATTCCACTTGGGTTTCTGTGTTACATAAGTTCAGTCTATTTGTGAAAAGGTAACACTTGGAGAGTGGCTCAGGATCGTTTGATGTCATTAAGTCCATGATGAATGATGCTATTGTTTTGGTGGGTTTCCCACCTATTTGTTTGTCATTTTATTTAATGTTGATAAATGTGGCTTCTACTTGTTTATTAATGACCCTATAATCTATAGGGTTGGGTTGACATATTTATATAACATTCATAGAACATTTAGGGAATGGAAAAAGTGTTAGTGTGACCTACCTAGAATATATGGTGATGCACCATGTTGTAGACATGGCCTCTCTAGAGTATGAATGAGCGAGTTAGGATGATTCATGAGGAAGTGTCGTATATATATGGTAAAAACCATGTGTTCTATTTGTAATTCATGGTTTTAAAATACATTCCCGATAACATAGAGATGAATTAGGTATAGATAGGGTACATTGAGGTGTAGTTAATGAACAATGACACAAATTGATGTGTATTTTTTATGAATTTAATTTTCATTGATGCATCCTCTTATATACACTTTCAAAATTTAGGATATGTTCGTGTTGTTTGTTTCATAAGGAGTTTATACTCACATCATGTGTGGGTATGTCAATGTATGTCGAGACATTATGTTTTGAGATCTTACTAAGGGCAAGGGACCTACATATGGATCTTATGAAAGTGGAGTGGGACTGATTGAGGTGATGTTGGAAAAAACATCAAGACATTTTGTAATCATGTGACTTTTATTGATTCACCCTTTTCCACTTTTCTATATTGATACACTATATGTGTGGATATCTTTTGAATTTTTTATAGACTTAATATTACATTATGTTATATAATTTTATGCTGATTTTATTTCTTCAACTCTATTGTTTTAGGCCTTACCCTTATTATTGTTTTCAGGACTATGGTGTACAAATGATATAAAGGGAATAATATCATTGTGGTTCTTATTAGTCCCTCACTACAAATCAAAATACTCTTGTTATTTTAGAGGTGTTCTTGAGTAAATTTACAACCCTTTCCCAGATTAGGTGATTTTGGAATGAGTTATACAAATTGTATTAAGACTTATTTTCTTCTATATTAATTTTTCTATTCTGTTATAATGGATATCAAATAGATGGGACTTGGGTAGGGGTGCAGAGATTGTGAAGGACCAGTACTTTTCTAGTAGACATATATGTTACCAAGTAAGTATGACTGATTGTTATTAGTTAGGAAGTTATAGTTTAATTATATTATTAAGTTTTGTTGTGTTGTTATGGTTTATTGGATTTTAATCTTGGCATGATTAGTAAAAGTAGGTGATTACATGAATCATGGATAGGTACATAGGTTCAAATGTCATACAACAGTTTTACATTGATTGATAATGGTATATAGTAATTAAACTCGAATAACCGTATATTCAGTGTTTTACCAAATAAACCATTGGGGAAATTTAATTAATTTATCATGGGAATGTGCTTATATTTATATATTATGAATATGTGATTCTAAAAATTGTGTAGTCACCTTTATTTGGGATTTAGTATTTTTTAGATTCAATGGGGATATTCTTTGTCGTTGTGGGTAACACTAGTGCATGTTTTATATGTTTTTTATTCAGGAATGTGACTATACATTTCTTTTTAAAATTAAATATTTTATCTGTTAAATGTGTATATGAGTCTCATATCCCCTTTTTAAATATTTTTTCCTTATCTACGTTGCATTATACCACCTAGGAAACATGGTGATGATGATCATGAAATAGGGAATGATCATGTCATACCTCAAGATGTCGAATAGGTTTACGAGGATAATGAAACATATATTTTGCTTATGGATCAAGAAGTGAATCCTCTTATATAGGGTGTTTTCTGTATTTTTGTGTTTCAAGTTGGGTGTTACCATCATGGGGGGCTGAAAAGGGTAGACTTTTCTCAAAATTTCCAGCAACAGTACCCTGTCACCTTCCAAATAATGGGTGATTCTTAGGATTACATTGAATATAATAAAAAAAATTAGTGGATATTTATCCATAAAGATAATGCTGGTAAATCATGGGTTATGATGGAAGAATTTGTGCTATTAGAACCTATTGGGAGGTGTTGAGGCAAGATGACCTATAAATAATGACCTGATAGTCTAACATAGGAAGCTTTAAAAGGACACTTATTTAAGTAAATATTTTCTGAATTGTTGAGGTTGGATCATGATCAGGAGTCTAGGAAGCTCAAGTAGGGTAAAACATTTATGTATGAAAATGTGATCTATTTTTGGGATCTAATTCATTTTTCTCCACTATTGGATGAATGTGGGGAAAAAATACATAAAGTTGGATATTTATCATCACCTAAAGGTATGGAATCCAATCCATAATTAGAGTCACTATGAGTGGTTTTTTGAGGGATTATTCTAGTGATAGGAAGAGTAGATCAAAGGATATGTTCCAAGACATATATAAGAATTAATGGCTTGGTAAGAGTTCCTATATTATAGCATTAAGAGGTAGTCCTCCCCTATCCTTACATTCTTGGAAACTACGGAATAATCATAATACATGTACTATATAGTCATGGGAGTTTGTCATGGATATTTTTGTGGGAGGTTTTACCAATCATTTTTGGGATGTTGTTTAAGAAAGATAAAGGACTTGAGATCTTGGTAAGGTGGACCCCAGTTAGATAGTAGGGAAACATCTCGGGGTCAGACTATGGAGTTGGCTAAGGATATTAAAAATAGTAATTTTAGGCTCTACAATGTTCAGTATGTAATGTGAACCATATATCATGGGGTTAAGGATAATGATCTAAATATTTCAGGGTGTATACATTATATTTCGTTTAAAAATATAATGGAGAGGCACATTTGATTGTAAGAGAGTATGGTTTAGGTATGGTTGTTTAATTTTGCTTCGTTTTTTGATTCATGGGTTACTCACTTATTTATTTCTTCCCAAATTTATGTTGTTATAGATTTACCGGTGATGTTTTACATTATATTTTTGTATATTGATACACATAATATGAATACAGTAGACTGTATTATAGGGTCATTATTTTTCCTATTACGAATGTTGTATATAGTCATATGTGGGATTTTATGATTTTGAAGATGACATATTTTGAAGTTATTTTTGTCATGGATTAGTATACATGTTTTCAATTCACATTGAATTCTAAGAGAGAATGTTATATTTTAACTCCAATAATTGAAGGGGTTATGTTTTTATCAAATAATTAAACATAGAGGGATATGGAGAAGGACCTTAGATTATCCATGTTGGGTCTATTATACTACATATGGAAGGTGTGGTACTCATATAAGACCAGGTGATGGGTCCAAAAATATTTACTAAAATTTTCATTCATTTACATAATATATTTATAAATGATTTCTCCAAAATCTCTTAAAAATGGTGGTTGATTTTCGTAATGAACTAATTTCAGGTGCATAAGATAAATTGATTCCCACATATCACATGGAACTGACTGAGTGGAAATGAATTAGTATTCCACTTGAAGACCTAAAGGTAAATTTATATTTCCACTCGAGAACATCTTCTTGTGGTGATATGGTTTTATTTACTAAAAAGGACGATGAAACCCTTCAATTGTTCATGAATTTCAGAAATAGAATTCGGATGTGGTAAAACATTGGTATCCTCTACCAAATATCAATGAGTTATTTAACCAGTTAAGGGGAGCCTGATGGCTCTTTGTGATTGATCTGTGATCAATATAAAATTAGTAATTTGTGAGGGAAGATGATATTCCAATGAATTTGTTCAATATCTTCTATGATATTTACAAGTATATCATGATTTCATTCATTATAATGAATTATCTAGAATTGTTTATGGACCTGATGAAATTAGTTCTTACCCATACAATGCATTATATTACATGGTCATATTTTATTATATTTCTGTATACATATTAAACAAAATGTTATATACTAGGAACCTTGGGAATTGTTTTTGGGAAAACTCATTGTGTGTCTTCGTTGCACTAAATTATCAATGTTCCACATCTGGATTATGGATGTTTTCTCTCATAGGCACCCAGTTTCTATGGATAGAATATATTTTGATCAATAGAAGGTGGAGGAAACCATGTCATGGTATTGACCTGATATTGTTTTTAAAATATTGATATTTCATAGGATTTTTGGGTATTATGAGTGGTGCATGCAATAATTTTCTTCATTGAATGTTCATTTGGAGAATATTACTAGGAATGAAGATATTTTTATATCGATAATCATTTTGAAATGGCTATCTAAATGTTAAATAAGAGGTCGACATCAACTCTAATTATGATTCTTCCAAATATATGTATTTTTTAAATAGATTACTACAATGCTTTAGATGTTAAATTAGAGTTTGTATTGATGCATGGATACTAGGTAGTCACATTTGGTTCTCTTAAACTTTTAATACATGTGTATAACATCCTTACATGTTACCTAGAGTAAGCTATCACATTTCATTATTTGAATTATTGGAACCATAGTCTATTTTGTGAGGGGTTCTTCTTATACTTTGACCAAAAATTCATTGGAAGTTTATTTTATCTATGAGAATTTAACCTATGATTGAGATATTTGTTTTATTACTCTAATATAATTTATTGAGAGATGAAAAATACCCCAAGAGAGGGTAATGATATTATAAATTACTGTAAAAATAAATAATAGAGATTGGGTTTATAGAAATTAGAGGTTGACTGAAAGATTTTGACATTGATATATGCTTTGAGTGTTGGTGAATATAACGGTCAAGTAGAATTGAATTGTTCCCCATTTATTGATACTTCATCTTCAAGGGATTGAGAAAATGTTAACCAATAATCTGATTCATTTTTTAACATGATACAAGAGTGGTTGATGGTAGATGATCCAACTCTAGGATGATCCATGCATGGTGATTATGGATTTAATTTCAATGAAAATGTGGTGGTTCCCATGTCAAGGATTAATGATTTAATTAGATAATCCCACACATCATCGTGGGATTTACATATAGTATTAACTTAGATGAATCCAAATATGAAACACCATTTTTGGTGATAGGGAATGACGATGGATTTGGTAGGGTTTGTGGCCAATTTCCATACTTATTTGAAGGTGATGGCTGACCACAAAGGACCAGTAAGATTGACTCAACCTCTTGTACTAGAAATATTTAAATGGGATGTGGTGAAAATGGAATTAATCAAGTCACTACCTAGGAATCCATGGAGTCAATAATCTAAATGGGTGATGGTAGATTCGATGGAAAAGATTGTATAATTTTTTATGATTCAGGTGACATAGTATTTGGATGAGTGAGAATGACTATATATACAGGAAATATTTTAGTTTAATGGGTTTCCTACTATTATTATTTCAGATCATGATTGGAATTATAATTTTTTTAATTGGTATTGCCAAAAGAATTAGGATCACAATGCAATTTGTGTACATAATATCACATTAAGATAGATATAAAATATTAGAGTATAATCCAGATTCGAAATGATAATGTTAGTGCTTGTTTTGATATTTTTGTGGGTTATGGGAACATCATCTATCCCTATAATAGTTTTCATAAAATCAAAACTTCCCAAACTCAATTTATAATGATCCTTTTAATTTTATTTGTGTTAAATCATATTGATCAATCCTTTGTTGGATAGAGGTGGGTGTTTTATTAGTGATTTGGATGAGCCACGTACATGAGTCTTAGGAGTGGTATTATGGATTGAGAAACATTTGGTACCTCTCAGAGAAGAAAATTCATATTCTGACTGAAGGAAATTACTATTAGAGTTCAACATGGGAAGCTGTGTAATCTTGTAGGCATCAAAAAAAAAATTTAGTTAAAATTTTATGAATAATGTATAGCTATTACCAAGTTTTTTTTGGTATGTATGAGATTTTGGAAGATATCTAGATGATGTCTTACCATCTGTAACTTCCTCCATAACATCGATGTGAGAACTCCCATGCACGTTTTTGGTCTGAAAGTTCTCTCTTTGGAGGGTTTTTCATCCCGATCTATGTTTATTAACAATTTTTATTATGACCCATCTGGATGGTTCTCTATTGGTATGTATAATTTTGTTTAATACCTTGATCATTGTTTCATATATTTTATCATCAATTCCACTTATCTATAAAACTAATGTATGATTTGGAAAAATATTTCAGGTATTTTGTATTCCAATCTTGTTTTGGGTGGTAATTCTTGGTGTTTTGAATTCATTATAACCATGGTAGGAATTTCATAACATTATATAGTATTTGAATAATTATTTTTATTTTATTTTAATATAGGAGAATGTGTAGCCTTATGAGTCATATAACTATAGAATCAAAGTGATTGGGTATGTCTATGAAGATGTGGAATACCCCTTAGAGAGATATTGATTAGAAATTGGTTTGTTAAAGTGCTTATTCCAAATGTGTTTCTATGTGATGTTAGTGTTTTTTTCATGGGAAAAGTTTCCATTGGAGTTTCGGTCAAGCTAGGTTGAGGCTAGTCAGTCCATGATGGATGATATATGGTTTTGGGTTGTCATTCATTTAATTTATATAGCATTTTGTTTAATTATAACACTTATTGTTTTTACTCATTCATGAGATCTCTAGAATCCATGGTTGTGGGTCAATTTATTAATATAAGACCCCTATGATCTATGGTTATGGGTCAAAGTATTATTTTTGCCACCCTGGAATCTATGAGGATGGGTCAAGGTGTTCACCTCATACATTACTTTTTACTTTTTTAGTGTGGACTGAAATAGATCAGGGTTCTTGAAGTGGCCTTACCGTATGTGTAAGGAATGAGCCATGTGTTGTACTTTTGTTTCTAGGTTATAATATACTTTCCCTCTATCATGGAGACAATGGATGTAGGATCATAGTTCATTGATTTTTGGTTTGTGTACAATGACCCAACTAGAGGTTTAATTATTTAGCCATTTATTTTTTGTTGATTCTTCGACCATAAAACAAATTTTTAATTTATGTTAAGGAAAATTGGTGGTGTTATTATAGTATTATCCTCACACAAAACATGGGAATATTATATTACATAAAAAAATTATAATTCTAATATCATGTGTTTTTAAATGGTGTAAAAATACTTTTATTTTTGGTTAAACTCATATTTAAATTATCATTATCGTTTAGACCCAAATTCCAGACTCATCAGTTTTTTGGGTTTTTAATGAATTAATTATGTTATAGAGGTTTGTTTTATACAAAATAACCATTTTGTATTTAGAATACATGTGTATCACATTCCTGGAAAGAAATGGGCTGGAAAAATCCATTCATGGAATGTAATTTTTTTCCCTGTAAGGTAAAAAACTGAGCATTACATGGCTGGTAAATATTACATGTCGTGTAATAACCCTAGATTAGTTTTTTATTAAACATAGGGGTTATTATTTTGGATAGAATCCCACACCCTCATATCTCATGCCTAGGAGGACTACCGGAGGAGCTCAACTTAAATCCTAACATAATGATTTTGTAATGTTTCACCATTTGACCTCATTTTCAAGCGATGATCATCATATTGGATTTGATAAACTGAGTTACCATTTCCTATTTTACATTTATCCATTTATATTCTCATTAATAGAGTTATAATGGCTCCGGACCCTGTGCCGTATTTTTAGTGGGTTCATCCTTTCTTCCATTTTCTTATGATCTAGAACAAATCAGGAGCTAATACTAGATGGATGTTCTACCAGAGGTATCTTGTCGGTGTTCTGTACCTTTTCCAACAATATATAGTTATTTTATATCTAGGGGTGATTTTTTATAGGACTCTCTTTGTGGTAAGATGTCTTAAATTAATTAAATTCCTTTATTGACGTGTTGGAGCCTTGATATGCTTCACACATTGTACCATGATATGGTTAGAGGTTTTCGAACTCAACCTAGACCACCTGTGAGGTGTAATTAGGTATATTCTGCAAGAGTTACCACCCCATTAGGTGTGTGAGTGTGTTTTCTCACAATCCTATTAGGAGCCTTTTAATGATAATTTAATATCAGGAGAGGTTTTATGTCTCCTTTACCATGTTACACCATTATAATAGACTTATTAAATTGATTATATGGATTATGTGGAATGAAATGGATAAAATCATATATTATTAATGAATAATTAAATGTTTGTGATAATATTTAATGTCATTGATATTTTTACTCCATGAATTACAAAATGTTTTTACTTCCAGGGGAATTTATACTCCATGAATTCAAAACTACATTCAATTCCAATGAAATACCAACTCAATGAATTCATGATTTTATTAGAATGCATGGAAATTTCTACTCCATAGATGTAGATTAAATGGGGTGTATTGTAAATTACTAATCAATGGATTTATCCATTGGGTCATTGATTAAAAAATAAAAACACATATTTTAATTACATTTTAATGGTATTAAATGTTCATTTTTTATCTTATGTAATTGAGCTAGTGTATTTCAATTTTGAACATACATTCTCATCATTTGTGTAGTTCATGCCTAATGTACACCAATTTGGGCCCAATGATTGATATAATTTTTAGGAATGTAATTATCTTTATTATAATTTTATATTTTGTTAAATGGATCTAAACTTTAATATGAATATTTTTCATTCAGGGATCAATATAGGATTCATAAAGGACTATGGGGATATGTGGCGATGAATAAAAACAATTCTGGAGAATGCAGATTAGACACCAGCCCACTGATGAGAATCTGGGGCCCATAATATCGACCCAATGAAGCCCAGATTTCATGGGATGATATAACACATATATTGTAACATATAATTATGAAGTATTTAGTGCTAATTCAGATTCCATTTTTGTTATTCAGGCATCCCAATTAAGTGATAAAATTGTGAGATAGATTCTACGATCCAGAAAAACAACCCACCAATTTAATCATATCTCGGAATCCAAAATTCCATTGGGATTTAATTTATGTAGAGTTAAGATACATCCAGAGATTTAATTTTTTCTTGTATGTCACACTGCAATTCGGCCATATAGAAGTCTATATAGGTTCCTATGTCCAGTGGATGTAAGATGGCAGCAACTTCGGGTCAAGGGTGGAAAAGTCTCCTCTCCCTTACTTTCAAACACCCCAGGCCAACCATTATCATGTGAGATCCATTGTACTATTGGTAGATCCTTCCAATTCTGTTGAAATTTCTATTTAAGGCAGTGGTGGTGGAGGATTTTATAATCTTGGAGCATTGTTTCATTTTAAAGTTATGATGCCATTTTGATGTTGTAATCAAAATCCTTTAATTGTAAGTTCTTGAATTACCATAGATTCGTTATAAATGTACTTCATATTCTAGTTTCATATTCTTCTTTTTATCACTTTGATATCATTTCCTCAATGTGTGAACTTTTTCACACCAATCCATCTAAGATTATCACACAATGGTGTAGAGATCGTTATTTCATTGTTTTTTTACTTCTCCAATTCCTCCCTCATGAGTCCACTTCCTGCTTCCATTGAAACCATAGGATAAATGGAGGGATATCCCACTTGTGGGTTGATCCATGGGAGTAGAAAGGGGATTTATTGGAAGTTATTTCTCACACCATTAATTCTTAATAAATTATTTTAAATGAGATTTTTATTAGATGAATTTAAATCCTCTTCTTATTTATAGACTTTAAGGTCACACACTTCATGTTCTAATACAAACCTTTACCTAAAAGTTCCCAAAACATTTATCCTTCATTTTTATAGGTGATTATTATTAGGGTGTGTAGGAATTAAACAATTAAGTGATGATTTTGTTTGATCCCCTTAAATTATCCTATCCCAAATATAAGAAATTGAAATATTAAAAAAAAGAATCCATCCAATCCACACCTTGTAATAACATAGGATCAACCCTTATCATATTTTGAATTCACATAAGACTTTTAGTGTAAAATTAAACCCATCAATAATCAACCCAAAGTTGGCCACTTAATACCTCAAAATAGTCCATAGAATGTATGTGTCTTTAGGTTACTTCATAGGTCTTTAGGAGACGACAACCCAAGATAAATTACAAGAGACCAATTAACCCAAAAATATTGTGTAATAATGGGTGAGACCAGATTTTGGTGCCATTTATAGGGACCCAAGTAAGTCATCTAAACATTTATTCTACTCTTACCCATTTCTTCTATTCTCATCCAAATTATCTTATCTTTTCTCTTTCTCATTTTTTTTTCTTTTGATGCATGTCCACCTACACCCATGACCAATCAAACTATCTGGTTTTGGTATATAATCCTGGTGTTGGGAAGTCATGTACACTAAGGGAACTCTTTCCATTAGATCCTAACCTTCATAATACTCTATAGTTAAAAATTTATCCCATTTAAATTGAATGTTTTCAATGAATCCAACTCATAAACCCGGGTGGGAACCAAAAAAATCCAAATGAGGAAGCCCCAAACTTGGGGAATGTAGTTGATCAAACCATGAATTACTAACAAAAACCTTCCTAGACCAATACCCCCTCATTAATTAGACAAAACTACCTAGGAGATTCCTGCTACATCTATAAACCCCATGTCCTAAACCATCTTCCCACATTCCATGGAATGGAGTCTGAGATGCCCTACATTCATGTTAAGGAGTTCAATGACAATATTGAAACCATGTGTCCCCCACATCAACTATAATTACCTAAGATGAGGCTATATCCTCTTTCTTAATGGATAAAGATAAAAATTGGCAAAACAATTATAGACCATTATCTACCAACTCTTGGGACTAATTATAAAAAGAATTATACAAAAAATACTTTCCCCACCACAATACAATTACACATAAAAAGATAATCAAAAACATTTTTGAAAAAGAGGGAGTGTCTTTCTATGAAATATGGGAGAGGTTCAAAGAAACCCTAAACATATTTCCACATCATGGTTTTTCTATACTTGAAAAAGTGATAATTTTCAATGATGGATTGGTTTTGGGGAACAAACAATTCCTTGACATGATGTGTAATGGAAATTTTAAAAACAAGGCCCCAAATGATGCTTATGAGTATTTGGAAAGGTTTTATGAACAAAAACAAACATGGGAAACTTCAACTTATTCTAAAATTCCACGAAGAACTACTAGAATTTATAAACATAGTGTAGAGGAAAGGCTTAGGGAAAAACTCACAGCACTCTCCAGGAAGGTTAAAGAGATTGACATCAGGATTGTCCATGAAATCCAAACTGTAAACCCTATTTGCACAATTTGTGACAAACATGACCATACGACAAAAAAATTCCCAGACATTCCATCCATCAATGATGTTATTTTA
This sequence comes from Viscum album, assembly GCA_963277665.1. Taxonomy (NCBI): domain Eukaryota; kingdom Viridiplantae; phylum Streptophyta; class Magnoliopsida; order Santalales; family Viscaceae; genus Viscum; species Viscum album. The sequence continues at coordinate 1,684,976,339 of OY728147.1, read as the reverse complement.
TGATAAACCCCAGTGGATGTAAATTCCTTGAACATTCAAATGCCTTAATACCAAAACACCATCAACCCAAGGTATAATGACCACCAAGGCTTCCGCAGGAATGAAAACCAACAACCTAGCCTAATATAGTAAAAAAATACTTACCCCCATCAAAACTACCAAACCCATAACTAGTTCAAAACCCAACCTATCCAATACCAACAACCACGAGTCCATTTTTAACACACCACCCCCTCCAAAATATATCCCCTGGGATAAACCTATCTTCTCAAGAACCAACCCAAACTATTCCACAAAGCCTACTAGAACAATTTGCAACAAATTGAATGGATGAAATATAAAGTCTATTCCCTAAAACAAGAACTTCAAAAAATCAAATCCCGAAATGCACACTTTCCTACATATGTTGTACTATCCTCAACAAAATGAGGAGTGTCATGTTGTACTCAAACAGATCATTAAAAACTAAAGGTTGTCACAATTTAATGAAGTGGGAAATCTATTGAGAAATATAAAAAATTAATTCAAAAACCATGTGAAGCTTCAAAATATAATGAAAAATCAAATGAACCACATTATCAAACATATGAAACTTATAACAATGTGAAAGACACAACCCTTCAACAAAAAAACCCACATCCTACACCATTGCCTCAACTCATGAGGGGGAAAACCGAGCATAAATTAAGTGAAACATTGAGGGAAATATTCTCACAAGTCAAGTTGAAAATTCCACTACTCGATGCTAGTCAAAATATTCATGCATAATAAAAGTTCCTTAAGGAGAAATACACATTTAAATGGAAATTATAACATAAGAATGAAGTCCTTATAGAATAATATGTTATCACGAAAATACAAGGAACCCTTCCACCAAATATGAAAGGCTCGAGTTTCCCCTAAATCAATGTTGAACTAGGAGAGATCAAAGCTGTCAAGGCCTGGTGTGACCTACGTGCTAGTGTCAATCTCATCCCCGATGTTGTGTACTACCAGTTAGACCTAGAATTTCTCTAACCCACATATGACACACTTCAACTTACTGATCATAAAAATATGGTTCCAAATGGGATTTTAAAGGATGTCCTAGTAATTGTTGAAAACCTCATCTACCCTATTGACTTAATTGTTCTTGTCAACCATCCAAACTTAGGAAATAAAGAACAAACCCCAATCATCCATGGTCATCATTTCATGCAATAATCAACTCAGTTATCGAAGTTCGAAATGGGTACATGACCATTACCTTTGGAAATATGAGTCTATACTTGAACATCTAAAATGAAAGCTCAGAAATAAGGAATGGTGAGGACATTCATGAAGTAATCTTGATAGGAAGCATTGATAATGAATCCCAAGAACATCATGGAATATTTGATGGATGTTTAAGATAGGATGAAATTGATTTACTTTGTTCGCATGAATGAATTTTATCTCCTTGGCTTGAATCATTTTCAAATTGATATTATAATGATGTCTTAGGACCAAAAATCTGTGAAACCTTTCCAAAAACAACTTTCATGGAGACCAATAAAACTTCTTTCCCTAAATATGATAAAACCAATCTTGTAGCTGAAACTTCTAAATGTGGGGAATCTGTCCTATATAAAACTCTAAAATAAAAAATATATCGTGATCCAATGTCCCAATATTCTACTGAAATTTTGAAGAAACTTATTCTTGAATTGAATGAACATCTTTGTACACATATGTATGCCTTCCTATGAGAAAATGGAACACATCCTATTGTCATTTATTTTTCTATTGAATCCAATCAGTAGAGGATGCTTCTATATGTCCTTAGGAAACATAAGAAAGCCATTTGTTGGAACCTTTCTGATATTCCTGGGATTAGCCCACTAATCGGGACTCATCGTATTGTTCTAGAATCTAATTCAAAGCCATTTCATCAACTTCAATAATGAATCAATCCTAATATCATGGAAGTCATGATAAAATAACTTCTAAAATTGTCAAAAAATGAGATCATCTATCCCATAGCTGAGAGTGAGTGGGTGAGCCTAATCCATGTGGTTCCCAAGAAGGCTGGAATCACAGTGATATCCAATAAGGATGTAGGGATTCTCCCAACTAGGGTGAGTAGTGGATGGTGAGTATGCATCGACTATAGGAAGCTAAACTGATTCACCAAGAAGGACCATTTAACCTTACAATTCATCTACCATGTCCTTGAGAGAGTGGAAAGTCATGAGTTCTATTTCTTCATAGACGAGTACTCAAGGTACAATCATATTGAGGTCTACCAATAGGATCATATGAAGAATATATTCACCTGTCTATTCAGTACCTTTTCCTTCAAACACATGTCGTTTGGGTTGTGCAATGTCCCTGTCACCTTCCAGTAGTGCATGATGGGAATCTTCTCAAACATGGTAGGGGATTTTCTTGAGGTCTTCATGGGTGACTTCTCTACCTTTGGGGATAAATTTTTGGGATGTCTAAGAAATGTGGAGAGATTTTTGTCCATATGTGAATAAACAAATCTGGTCTTAATATATGAAAAATGCCATTTCATAGTTAAATACGGATTATTCATTGGCCATATAGTCTCAAGTACGGGGATTGATGTTGATAATGTAATGGTTGACATAATTTGTCAACTTACATCACCCAAAATTGTTAAGGAAGTGAGGTTTTTCTTTGGACATGTTGGTTTCTATAGAAGATTCCCCAAGGACATTAGTTTATTCTTCCTTCCCCTTTGTGCTCTCCATGTTTAGGATGACCCATTTTTTGGGACGTAATGATGTGAGGGTTCATTCTCAACCCTCAAATACTCTCTCTCCTTTCCTACCATTATGAAATATCCAAAATGGAACCTTCCTTTTAACATATGTGTAGTGACAGTGAATTTACTATAGAATCTGTGTTAGAAAAACATTGTGATAAATCTCTTTATGTCATTGCTTATGCAAAAAAATCCTTAAATGATGACAAAATCAACTATGCGACCACTAAAAAGGAGTTACTTCCAATTGTGTTTTCTTTAGAGAAGTTTTGTTCCTACCTCTTAAGATCCCCCATCACTGTGTTCAATTCCCATTTTTCACTACAATACCTCTTCAAAAAATAAGATGCCATGGCTAGACTGATTAGGTGGGTCCTTCACATAAAAGAATTTGACCTCACAATCAAGTACAATATGGGTGTTGAAAATGTTGTAGTTGATTACCTCTCTAGTATGGAAATCAAAGTAAAATAAAATCATCTTTTTGTGATTGATTAATTCCCTGATGAACACCTGTACTCTATGAGTGACAGCCCATAGTATGCTGACATAGACATCTTCTTAGTTACGAGAGTCATTTCATAATTAATAGGGACACATGATCGAAGGAAATTCCTTTCTGATGTTAGGCACTAGGTGTTCGATGATCCATACCTCTATAAGTTATTCTTTGACCACGTTATTAAGAGGTGTGTCCCAGAATCTGAACAAGATTCCATCATTAAATTATGTCATTGTGAGGCATGTGTATGTAAATTTTCTTCTTAGAAATTTTTTGATAAGGTTCTTAAATGTTGTCTCTTTAGTCCCACCATCTCATGGGACTCATTCACATTTTTTCAAAGAAATCCTAAGTGTCAACAAGTAGGGTTCGTCACAAAAATGATTCAAATGACACTCACTCCCATCTTATTAATTGAAATCTATGACTGTTGGGGAATCAATTTCATGGGTCCCTTCACAAATTCTATGGGATATCTATACATAATTTTTTCTATCGACTATGTCTCCAAATTGGTTGAGGCCCCTCATAAAAAATAAAGTGATCATCAAACTGTGATTATATTTCTCAAGGAAAACACCCACTCCAGATTTAGAATTCTTAGGTCAGTCATTAGTTATCATGGAACTCATTTCTGCAATCGTCCTTTCTCAGCACTCATGGAAAATTATGGAATTTCCCATAAAGTGCCCACTACTTTCTGCCCAAATACCAATGGTCATGCTGAGTTATCCAATCAATAAATCAAAAAAATTCTTGAGTGTAATTTAATCCATGTATGTTTAATGAGCATAGATTTTGGAATAGGTGACTATTTAACGTGATATTTCATTTTTTAAATTTTAATCGAAATAAAAAAAGAATCACAATACACATACTTTAGAGAGTGGGTTATTAGTTTGAGTTCATGGGGTCTTCCAAATAAATATCATAGGATTGGTGATCATTTTCGTTTTAATATGACTATTAAAAAACAATAAATGTTTGCATAGAGAGATGAAATAACCTAATGCGTGGATTTTGGCACATGGGGATCATCACTCCATAGTTTTGTAGCCCAATGTTAGGAATTTTATATCTATTTATGGTCTTTTTTTTTACTAAGTAATCTCGGTAGGATGCCTGAGTATATGATATTCACTTGGTGCCCACTGGTCATTGAGCCTTGGAGTCATTGGCAATGTCTCGCTACAAGGGATGACTCTTTTGAGTGAAATTTTAATTACCATGGAAAAATTGAAAAAAAAACAAATACAATAAAAAATTGGAATACTAATATTAATATTGAAAATGTTTTTCCACCTAGTGATTCTATCATTTCTCCCTTTAATAAAGATAAACCCCCCATGTTAAATGTGATTCACAACATATCATCACTCTTAATTGATATTGAATGAAATATGGTGATCAATTTGAACAAAAGAATGGTATTGGGATTGGGATATACTTATTAAACTATATTGTATTGAAATATTTTGATGTGTTTCATGATTTTTTGGTATAATGGTTTTTGGTGATCATTGTGTATTAAAATGTTTTTGGAAAAGGGAATTCAAATTTCATATTGTTGAGATACATTTTTCTCAGGACTATCAAATCTCAAGATGGGTGGTGTGATTAGATAATAAACACATATACAATAATTACATTATAATGGTAATAAACGTTTATTTTTTATCTTATGGGCCTGAGTTAGTGGATTTTAATTTTGAACATCAATTCTCATCATTTGTGCACTTCATGTCTAATATACACCAATTTAGGCCCAATGATTCATCTGATTTAAAAGAATGTAATTATACATATTTTAATTTGATATATTTGTAAATGTATCTACACATCGATATGAACATTTTTTATTCAAGTATAAGTAGAGGATTCATAAAGGATGATGGTGATATTTGGCGATTAAAGGAAATAATTCCTGAGAAGTCGAATTGGACACCAACCCACTAATGAGAATGTGGGGCCCACAATAAAGACCCACATAAGACAATATATCTTGGGATGGTAGAATACATATATAGGAAGATATAATTCTACAAAATCTAGTGCTAATTCGGTTTCCATTGTGCTTATTCAGGCGGCCCAAGTTGGAGATAAAATTCTGGGCCAGATTTTATGGCCTAGAAAAACAACCAACCATTTTAATCATATATCGGCAACCACAAATTCATTTGGGCTAAAATTTTACAGAACTATGAGACATCCAGAGATTCAATTTTTTCTTGTATGGACCACTCCAATTCGGTCATCCAGAATTCCATATAGTCTCCTCTGTACAGTGGATGTAAGGTGGTTGCAGCTTTGGGTCAATGGTAGAAAAGTCTCCTCTCCCTTACATTCCACCACCCTAGGCATACTATACTCAAGTGGGATCCATTATACTATTGGGATATCCACCCAAGCCTCATTAAATACCTATTTATGGTAGTTGTGGTGGGGGAGTTTATCATCGCTGATATTTGTTTCATTTAAATATTATGCTTCCAATTTGATGTTGTAATCTCATTCCTTCCATTGTAAGTTCTTGAATTACCTTAGCTTTTTTATAAAAGCTCTTCATAATCTTGTTTATTATTATTCTTCTTAATACTTTGATACCATTTCCTCATGGTGTGAACATGTTAACACCAATCCTAGTGAGATTATCAAACAATGGTGGAGTGATCTATATTTTATTATTTTTAGATCTCTAATTCCTCCCTCATTAGTCTACTTCCTGTTTCCATTAAAACCATATGATCAATGGAGTGATAACCCAATTATGTGTTGATCTGAGGGAGTATAATTGGTTTTGATTGGATGTTGTTTCTCTCTCCATTAATTGATAATCACTTCTTTTAAATGACATTTTTATTTGAGTATTTTAAAACCTCTATATCATTATTATATTGAAGGTCACACACTTCAAGTGCTAATACGAAAATTTACCTTGGAGTTCTAAAAAAATTGATCTATCAAGTGTAGAGGTGATTAGTATTAGGGAGTGTGTGAATTTAAATAGTAATTGATGTTTTTGTTTGATCTCCTTAAATGAACCCATTTCAAATATAAGAAATTGAAATATTAAAAAAAAATCATCCAATCCACCCCTAGTAATAACCCAGGATCAACCCATATCATAATTTAAATACACTTTTGACTTTTAGTGTTCACTTAATCCCATATAAAATCATTACAATGTTGGCCACTGAATAGCTAAAATTAGTCCATAGAATGTACGTGTTTGTAGTGTACATTTAGGTCTCTATGGATTCGACAACCCAACCTAAACAACAAGCGACTGCTTAACCCTAAAATCTTGGGTAATTTTGAGTGAGACCAGTCTCACAATTGTTTACATGAAATATAATATCAAATATACCTTGGTAATTTATATGTTAGATCTAGACCATGTAGTATTGACATTGTATTAATCGACATTGTGTGTAGTGGATGTTTATCATGATTTACATATATCCTTGGTATTGGTATTTCATAACAATTTTTAGACTAGACAGATCGACACAAGTTTTATCATGATTTACTAGTAGGTCATTTTGTTGTTGTTGGTTCACAATGAGAATTGTTGGATTAATAGAATCACATATTATTATGAATTAATATAAAAATTATATATATTGCATACTAATTCTACTTATATTACACACACTGTATTAGTTATAGGAAATGCTGGTGGTTGACTATTAAGTGTGATCTCACACCATTTTTGGTCCATTGTTGGGTACCAAGACATACTTCATGGATGTAGATAGGGATCAGGGAAAGCACCTAAATTAAAATGCTTTATGGATTATGCATAGGAGTATAGGAGCATATGACAAAGCTATGATAATGATACCATCTGAACAACACTAAATTGATTTTGTGTGTATTTTTATTCATGTATTCTTTTGAATGACTATTTCCCTGTATTACCTACCATTTTGTATAGAGACATGAAATACTCATATTTTATATGATATTTCAATTTGATTTATTTATTACCCCTGCTATCTGGATGTTGATCCATTGATACATAGTTATTGATAATCTTTCACTATTTATTGATCTGATTACAGCACTATGATAGAAACTATTAATCATGGTATATTCTACGTATTTTATTATATTAAACCCCCTAAACCTGTCTGTATCATCTAAAGCATGGGGAGGCATTCTTTAAGGCATGTGACCCTCCATCTGAGGGCACCATTTAGTGCCATGTAGGTTGGGATGTTACAATGTTGTATCATGTCTTTTTTTCTTTCATTACTATTTTGAGATAATATATATAATATTATTATTAAGATGGAACATTGTAATGATAATTTCATTTGAGTAGAAAATTCATTTACATGATAAATATGAATTTATTGGAGAGAGTATTTTGTTCTATAATTTTTCAATTACTGTTGACTTGATCAAACCATTTGTTTAAGAACTGGATTTGTGATTCCACTTTTTCTACGATCGAATAATTTGTGTATCCTTGTCCTGATATGCAAAAGACCCAATAATCATGAATTATTTAAAGAACCTTATATGATTCACATTCCATGAATAATTCATACTATGTAGGATACGTTTTTGGAGATCACTACATATATTATGTGTTCCTAGGGTGATATAACTATTATCAACTAACATATCTTATATGAAATTGAGAAAAATAATTTGTACACATTTTTCCTTCCATGAACGAAATAGTGTTTCACTTCATAGGCTATAGAAGACCCCCTAGGTAGTCAATTATGGAATGTTGAATCATGGACCATTGGTCGCATGGATTTGAATGTGTTATGGGTGCGATGAAATAGACAACACACGTATGTTTATAAGGGGTATGAGACCTCATGGATTGGAAGTGGTGATCCATATGGGTAAAACATTTTAATATAATTGAAATATTAATATGTATTTTAGTGAAATTGTAATTTAGAAATGGGAAGTTCAATGAAAAATGGATGTGTCAATTACATTGGATAGTCTATTTTCTAGGTCCAGTGATGTAAAAAAATATATTAACCTAGACATGACTTTAGAGTGGGAAGTAGGTAGTGTATCTACTATTTTAATTTATTTTCACAATATCCCTGTACTTGATTTTGGATAAGGAGGGGGTGTATTGTTTATAAGAATTATTCTTATTTTCCAATACTTTTATCTATGATCTATTTATTACCAATTTTTAGGAGTTAATTTTTAATTTGTAGAGATATTCCACCACTAATATGTCCAATCATATTTGAGGAGGGTGGTGATGACTATGCTCTTTAGGTGGTGGTCCCTAAGAAACCAGTAGAACCTCATGTAGTTCCATTTGCGGCACCTACCAATTTTCATGATATGGGTATTGATTTTCTATTCTAATGGCGGTTTTTGCACCATATGAAAACTATTAAGGTACGCCCATAGCCTGACTCATGTATTGTAGATATGACATGAGTGTTATTGTAATAAAATACACCCACATTTTTGGGATATGGTAGTCTATAGACTGCTAGGATTTGGCTTGAGACGACCTTGTCAATTTTAGATAATTCGAAGACATATCCTAAGAGGAGATTGAAGCTCATGATTTATATGCTTTGGGGAGATTCTATGAACTGGTTGGATGTTATGAACTTGGTTCATACGGTTAAAGAAATTTTTTTTGGGGGATTTTCAATCCATATTTTAATTTGACTTCCTTCCTGATACTTAGTGGGATGAAATGTATCGTGAGTATATGCGTCTGAAACTTGTTGTGATGAATATTATAGAGTATTCAACTAGATTTATAGATCTTCATCATTTTTATCCATTATATCTTGTTGATGAATCTTTCATGGAAATAAAATTTGATGATGTTATCAAGACATATATATGGTCGTAGGTGAATCTGTATCAATTGTATAATATAATTGAGATAGTGAATCATTGAATTATTACTGAATATAATTTGAAGAAATATGGAGGCCCAATGTAGGGTAGTGTTACTACTTGACCTAGTGGTTTCATGACAGTTTCTAATAAGTGATATTTTGAGGCTTTTCATGAGGGCAATACCTACTTTGTTATAAGTGATGGTAGTTCAATATTTGGTTATTATCATGGGAAGTGAGGAAACACGAGGAACCAGTATCATAGAGACCTAGTCAAGTGTCGATATTCCACAAAGATGTGCCCTCTATAACAATTTTTTATGAACTTTCCTTGAGTGGTTTGTGGGAGTGGGTCAACTATGAACCTAGAAATTAGAGGGAGATTCACTTCTCCACATCATGCAGAGAACTAGAGTAAATCAGGTCATTCAGGATGAGGAGGTGGTCTTAGCCAGGGGATCCAGACCCATGTTTCACCTCAAGAGCAGAGTGGCCCCACTTGAGGTAGTCAGACTATTTAATTGGGTTGTGGTTCTAAAAAAATATATTCAGTATATCATAAAACTGAGATATAGAGCATTGGGATGTCTATAGTGAGTGGAATGTTCATAGTGGCATCTACACTAGTATATGATCTTTTTTATACAGTTGATTCACATAGATTCATATATGTACCTATATTGGGGACCCTTTGGATCATTGTACATTTTTTATGAGTCATGACACATGATACTTTATTTGGTATTAGATCAGAGTTTTTTTCCAATGTAGAGAGTTCCCCATAAATTTAAGAAGATGTCTCTTCTTATGGTACAAATTTATCCTCAAGGTGATAAGGTTTGAGATCATTTTTAAGATGGAATGGTTGGTCCCCTATCATGATTTTATAGATTTATATCCCTAGAGGGTTAATTTAACAAAACTAGAGGCTGGTGTTCTTATTCACAAGGGTGTATGGGATATCTAGGTAGGTACAACTGGATAAATGTATATTTGGAATGACAAGATAACAATCCAATTTACTAGTTTATATCTAGATGGTTAGGGATTATAATAGATTGGATTCCATTTAATTGTAGATAATTTTAAGGATGACTTATTGGATTAATTTTTTAGTTTACCTCATGAATATGTTTGGTATTTATCTATTGATATTTGTCTATGAGGTTCACTAGTATCCATTCCACCTTATTGGATGGCCACTACTAAGCCATAGGAGCTTAATAGAGAGGTAGAGGACATAGAGGAACTAATATCCTTTCCCATGGATAGATGATCAACTAGATAAGATCATTGAATATCACGTGTTATCAAATATTGATAAGAGATTGGTTTATCATCTGATACAAGTTAGAGCATTAGAAATAACATGTACAACATTTCATAGTAGGTGTAGTCTATATGAGTATTTAGTTATGTTGTTTCATATCAAAAATGATCTCATAGTTTTGGTGGAACTGATGATCTTGAATTTCCATCCTTTTCTGGATTCATTTTTTGTGGTATTCATGGATGATATATTGGTGTATTATCACACTAGAAATGAATCTTCCAATCATCTTGAGATTATATTAGATACACTGAGAGATAATCAGTTATTTATAATCCCACAAATTTACACCTCTATATGGATAAGTTTCACTTAAGGGGTGATATTTTCTCAAATACATGTGTATTGTTTATCCTATAGGAGTTGAGATCCACAGTTTCATACGAAAATTCGATTAATTTATTGGATATACATAGTTTCTATGAGATAGATTGATATTACATGGGTATCATATTGGAAATATCTTGCTAAGAAACACATTTGACATTCTTGAATAAGAAGGGTGTGAATTTGTTATGGTTAGATACATGAAAAATATTTTTTGAGGAGATGAAAGGCATACAGAATTCATCATAGGTCTTAATTCTACCAGAGATACGTTGAAACTATCAAATGTATTGTGATGCATCAGGAATCAGACTGGGAGTATTTTTTATGTTCGAGGTGTGATTCAACCCAAATGGGTATAACTTTTGATGATACATGAGGGGAACTACCTAACAAACAATTTTGAGTTATCCAATATGGTAAATTCCATGCATTTTTAGATACATTATTTACTATCAGATAATTTAAAAGTGTATAGAGATTTAGGAATCCTCAAGTATATATTTACATTGCATGATATGAATTTTGGGAAATGAAGGTGGTCTGAATACCTTCATTCCTTAAACCTAAAGGTTTCCTATACAACAGAAATGGGAAATGAATTTTCTGGTGTATTGAGTAAGGGGACTTAGATACATTCAATTTAGGAGATCTATTGTGAGTGAGTACTTATGGAAATTTTTAGAGATGCATATATAGGTGAAGGATAATCTTGTATATTATATTCTCTAATACTTTTCAGTGAAATACAATATTTTTTATACAAATAAGATTAAAAATTTATTATATTATCAGGTCCAAGTCCAAAAGGAGAATGTGGCTGTTGATAACCTGCCTCTAGGTTGGAGCATTGGAAATGATGAAATTATATGCATACATGTCTTGTTTTGGTCCCATTTGACACAAATGAAGAGCTAGTATAAGGATTTACACCTCTAGTGTTTGTGGCTGGGTATGAATTGAGAGGTAAATCATTTTTTCACAAAGTGTTCCACCTATCATTAGGTGAAGGAGGAACACCATTGAACAATTGGGCACTTACATCAGTTCCCCATCCTTAAGGGGAAATGGGACAATATTACTATGGATTTAGTTACTATTTTTCTATGGAAACCTTTACATCGTGATTTTTATGGGTTGTTGTGGATTGGATCATTAAGGTAATACATTTTCTACCAACTAAGGAGACTTTATCAGTAAATAATATTTAGAGAATAATTGTCCATGAGATTGTGAGCCATCATGAGCTTCCTCATACCATTGTATAACATAAGGATATTAAATTTACATCACTAATTTGGAATGTGTTATAGAGGGTGATGGGTACACATGTGATTATGAGTATGACATACCACTATCTAGATTGTGGGGAGTCAGAGATCATTATATTGGTTCAAGAGGGAATTCAGAGCATGCACCCTTAGTTTCATGGATTCTAAGGGGAGACATATACCCCTAGTATAATTAAAATACATTAATTTGTATCAAGAAACAGTATAGATGAACCTTATGAGGATTTGTATGGTAGGCCATGGAAATCACCTATGTGATCGTTAGAGGAAGGATAGGTAGCGCTGCTCGGAATGAATCTCATGCATGTGATTTCAGATAATTTTTAGTTTAAATAAAATTATCTAGCTACTCAAAAGTCTAGAAATAAATCCTCTGCCAACTGTCATCGACAAATTTTAGAGTTTGAGGTTGGTGATCAAGTCTTTTTACATATCACTCTGAGGTAGGGGAATAAAAAAATTTGGATATAGGGTAATCCTTCATCGTGACATGATATATATTTCATGATTCTAGAGGGAGTTAGTCAAGTATCGTATTGGATACAGTTACCTCTGAGGTACTGAGCCATGAAAAATGTATTCCTTGTATCTATGCTACATCATTATCACTCGGACTCATATCATTCTTTTTAGCAAAATGAGCTTGAGTTATAAGTAAATTCCTTATATTGATGAGAATCATATCTATATCATGGATTGGATTATGATGTCTCTCAAAAGTTGGTCAGTTCTCCCAGTATGGTTGTTAAGTATAATAGTCATGTATTGGACGAGGATTGGGAGCATGATTCATATGTTGGTGATCAGTGGTTAGTGTAATTCATAAATAATGCATTACCTACCATGGAATAAAAAATTCAGGTATAAATACATTTAACTGTGGAGAATTTAGGATCCTAGGTTTTTAATGGGGTACATATTCATTAATTTTCAATTTAAATATGTTTATGATATCATTTTTGGAATAGATCTGAAATCCATTCATATGGGATGGTTTGGTTATTTTAGGAAAGAGGCAATAAGGGGGAATAAGGATGGAATCATTCAAAATTAATAGTGTTTATTTGGAATTCACAATTTGTATCAAATATATGACTCGTACTAGTCTATCTAGAACCTTTTATAAAATGTAATGGATTTTCCCTAGAGGGGGAAAACCGGAACAATACCGAGCGTGTAAATATTACACACTGTGTAATCACAATGGGTCATTTTTTTAAAATATTAATGACATATTATTTTGGATAGAATACATCCCCTCTCTTCCCTCAAATATAAGAAGATTTATGGAGGATCTCCCCTTGAAGTCTAATTTTATGATTTTCTACCATTTTACCATCCAACCTTCATTTCAAGAGTCGTTTAAATCATTGGATCTTAACTATCGAGTTTCCAATTTCTCTGTCAACTTCATTGGTTTCTATTCTCATTGATGGAGTTATTTTTCTATAGGCTTGTATGACCTATTTTTAAGGTAATTCATTCATTGATCCATTTTATTCTTATTTAGAACAAATTAGAGGATGATATTGGATTATTATTCTACCAGAAGCATATTGTAAGTGGTCTATACCATTTCCCACAAATTATTGTCGTTTTATAGATTGTCTCCTAGGTGTTTCATGCCAATAATTCTTGGAATTACTCATAAATTAATTAAATTCATTGATTAAATTGTTGTAACCTTGATTGGTTTCTTAAATAGTGTATTGATATGGTTGGAGGTTTTCAACCTCAACCTGGACCTCACTAGAGGTGTAATTATATATCATCCCCATGAGTTACCATCCCTTTGGGTTTGTTTGTTTTCTATCCATCATTGTGCGATCATTAATAAAACTAATAGGTTATTAGGATAAGGTTTATTCCTCCATTTCAATGTGATTACATGTTATTAGACTGATTAAATTGATTTAATGGATTATGTGGAATGACGTGGATAGACTCATAGATTGTGGATTATTAATTAAATGGTTATGATAATATTTAATGTCATCTAAATTTCTAATCCATTAATTTTTTTTTGAATTCCATGAACAATTATACTCTATTGATTCAAAATTACATTGATGTCTATAGAAATTTGTAATCTATGGATTCAATATTATATTGGTTTCCTTGTACATTTCTACACTATGGATCCAAATTACATGGGATTCATTGGAAATTACCAATCCTTGGATCAAACTAATGGTTCTGAAACTTGATTACATTGCATAGGCCTTTGACGATTCTTAACCATTTATACGTTTGATTTTCTCCATCTATGTCTAAAATAATGAGGATTCCTTGGTTGGTTATACATCGGATCTAAACCTTTTGGTCTAACAATAGATAAAACAACATAGGGTATAGGGACAACTTATTGTTATTTATAAACAACCCTAATATGGGTATTTTATTACCATTATTAGAATGGAATGTAACATACATGCTTTATCATGCTTTACATTTATCATGTGTTATAGACTCAAGTTCATAGTGAGCCTTGTTGGAAGGATAGTTTCAACCCTACTAAAAAATTTATATTACTTTTATGTATACATCACATTGCTTCTTATTATATTACATAGACCAGATTTCTAATAGAAACTATTGGTGGTGGCCTACTGAGTGTTATATCAATCCCTATTCGGGCCACAGTTGGGTGCCTAGATAGAATTCATGGATTTTATTAGGGACTAGGTCAAGTGCCCACTTTTTGAGTCTTGATTGATTATGCATAGAACAAAGGGAGCTTATAATAGAGCTTTTCTCCTCATTCTATATAGAGGTAGTTATTTTAGCCTTTTTTATTCATGTATTTTACTAGATTCCAATTACAATGTATTTCCTTCCATTTTTCATAGTGGAATTACATACTCATCATGTATATGATATTTCATTTTAATTTTTTTATTACACTCACTATATATATGTTAATTTATTTTCATTCTATTATTGAGATGATTCTTCTTTTGATTGATTTTATTACATTACTGTGATACACTATGATTATGATGCTATAGTCTCCCCACTATACCACCTTAAACCATTGATAATAGTTGGATGACTCTTGAATATGGGTAGAAACCCTTAAGCCCATGAGTCCCACATTCTCAAGGTACCATTTAGTAGAACATGGGTTAGAATGTCACAATAGTCAGGGATCCATATAAGGGAAAGTGCACTATATTGGGAGATTTGATGGAAGATCTAGATTGATTGATTTAATGTTGGGACAATCTTCCTGATATTTTCTTATTATTCATTTTTTAATATTTTGACCTTTATTCCCTTTTCAACACTAATCCTTGGGTGACCCAAAATTCACATACATAAATATTACAAAAAATTTTATAAATATTCATTACATATTAATATAATCCATGATATAAAGGTTTTTTGTCTTTGAAAACATGTATACATAAACAATTGTTACATATATGATATATTAAATCACCCACTATCTTCTTTAAAACTAGCACCCTTATTAGATGTACCATATATAAAAAATTTATTCATATCATGGGGAAAATGAAACAAAATAAATCATGAGATCTAATTATTGATAATGGTAAATGTAGTAGGTATAATCCAATGATCATATGTATGAATAACAAGAGACTAAATATCTGAGAAGAATATCTTATATTTTAAAAATCCCATTCACAAATAATTAATCTTAATAATGAAAAAATACTATGCCATATCATAAGATATAAATCATAGAAAAATTAGAAATCATGAGTCATGTGATCAAAACCCAAGAATAATAGCATTTCATAGATAGTTGTATAAAAAGTATGAAATAATCAAAATCATATAAATATTAAGTCAAGGCTACCCACCATGTATTTCATCCCATGTTAGTCTTGGTCTAACCACCCATGTACCTAATTTTGGCTTACGATGACATATTATCTTCCCTTTTAGATCATATTGAATTAATCTTTACCTGATTCTTTGTAGGGATTAAAATACTCACCTATCACATAATCATAATATATTCATATGTATAATAGAAGATCATAGAAACATTTATCATTTCACCGTAACATAACTTGTGGAAAAAAATTGGTTTAATAAATATTTCATCATACTTATAAAAATATATAGAGAAATGGTTAATATAGAAACTCTATATCATATCCCTAGTAAATAATAAGAGACATTAAAGGATTTTCATATATATGACGGTACCACTAAATTATGAATGAAACAATTGTAAAGTTAATTACATTATTTAATTTTGAATGATCTTAGTTAATATCTAAAAATTTCTAAAATATTATATAAAAAATTGTCTATGATAAGTAAAATGAAAACATATAAAGTAATCTTTTAACAAAATAGAAGTCATGATTTTGGGAAAATAAAATTAAGTGGTGTATGTTAAAACAAAAATCACATCACATTTTCTGTAAAAAGGAAAAATTTAATCATTCAAAAGAGGGGAAGATGTTTCATTTAATTTCTTTAAATAAAGTAAAAAATGGTTAAAAAAATAATTTAATCAATCATTAGAGGGTAGTAAAAATACACTTGAATATTTGTTAAACAAAATATTAACGTTGAAGTGAAAGATTTTATATTGAAAGGGCAAATAATCTTTTCCTAAATAATATTAATTCAAATCATATATATCAAATTAAGTAAAATGATAGGAAAAAATGTAATCTCTAAAAATAACTAGAGGAGATTAAATTATCTGACATTTTTTAGATATAGATCATATAATCTCATTATTTAAAAATTAAGTAGAAAAAATCTTGGAAAAAATATATTTTACTATAAACCATATAGATTTGGATTCTTTTGAGTCATATATCTCTTGAAATGAATAAAATAAAATAAATCCTTAAATATCAGCCACCTAACATTTTTAATTATAGAAAATATCGAAGGATGATTAGATAAACATTATAAAAATATGTTAGGTGTACAACATACCATATGTCCTAAAGAAGATAATTTTAGATGGTAAACCCTTACAACTGCTTCTAAAATTCAAATCTAAACCACACAGATTTAATAATTGTAATTGTATCTTTATGTAACATTAATTAATATGTATACAAAATATAACATGTCTAAAAAGAGTTATATTCCCCTCATAAAAATAAATGGCTGCATAACATTAACGACCTCTCAAAAAATAATATTGAGGGGTAGAACCCTGAACATATAATTGAATTGATTTGAAATCACTCTAACCTTTATATAATTAATTTATATTTATTATAAATCGATAAAAACGCATCTTTTCACTTATAACATTATATATGATCGACTAATAGGGTGGTTATGGTCTTTACAATTTTATCAAGGTTCCATCATCTATATAATATTAATCATTTCATAGGTATAATATTTGATCATTATAAAAACTGTTATAACCATTAATATAAATAGGCAATGAAAAATTAATTACATCACTTCTTATACATGGTAGAACATACTGTCATAGGAGTGGGTTCCCAATTTTCATTGGATAGAATGAAGTAAAAGTAAATAATAATTAAACTATATATTATAAATATTATATGATAAGATTAATATATATTTATTAAAACTATATTTATTACCATCCAAAAAATAAGAAATTAAAAACAAAACACATTGCTTTGAAGAGATGGTAGTCCACATTTACGCATGAACAATGTTATCATTTTCTAATAGACAAGAAGGTAACAAGGTAGATAAGATATTATAATTAAAAAATTAAATTATTTTTTAAATATAAAATATAAGTATTAAATCCATCATAATAACCATCCATTAATGATACTGATAGAAAATGAGTCATATCAGTATGTGGAGGTTGTAGTCCAGACATATTCATGGGTGATACTTTTTTTTCCATTTTATGGAGTAGTGGAAGGAAATGGTTGTTCCAACATAATAATGACATCCCAATATATTTAATATGTTGTAGTAATTATGTTATGATGGATTAAATAGGTTTTTAGCATTATGACCAAGCTGATGAGGAAGATTATTTTTTTAAGGTAATGTTATTTGTTATCATGTAAGCTTGAGGATAAAATAAATCACCTCACTTTATAAAAATAGATTATTAGACAGATCGTAATATTTAGGAAATCAAACTCCTAATTCTCATGAATTTCCATATTATGGTGCCATAGTTTCATAGTGTTTTCAAAAAATTTAGGCCTCAAAATTGGGATTTTATTTTAGGGAAAATGAATGGTTTTCTACAAGGAATTTCAAAGATGGACATTTATAGGCCATGATACACCATTGTTATAATTTATAGGAGGGCTGTGGAATGGTGATGGAAAATATGAAAAGGAATATTTTCTTATTGTAGTGTTGTGCTGACCATGAAGCATGCTACTCATACCACATAGAGAAAAATACTAATAGTCTCACAATTAGAAAGAGTTTAGTAATTTAATGTAGGAATGTCATTTGTGGAATGAGATGTTGATTTGGAATTCCACCAAGGGGTTTTATTTGAGGATTGAATAGGCATGTGCAAATGATAATGGTGCTATAAGGACTGAATAACATTTTTTGGTGAAGTATGTACCACATCAATGTTATGAGTAAATCAGATTTACCTATCTTATAGGCATCATTTTAACATATAAAGACCCATAATCGGATAATTATGTTTATATAATTTCATTAGAGGATATAGTCACTGCTAGAAGAATTCAGCTAAGTCTAAATTAGTTCTTGAGGGATAATTCTGCAGAGGATGAGAGTTCGTGAGAGAGAATTTTTTGAAGGGGTTCGTAGGGTTTGATAGGTCTCAAAGAAATAGTGTTCATGAAGCATTAGTGTTTTACAGCCGAATTATACATACATGAAGTAGAGATGTTCTTAATGGAATGATTGTCTGCATAGCACTCACACCTAACGGTGAAGAACTGTTCATAAAGGATACATGATAGTTCATGGTATGTAAATGAATATTTGTGATGGGATTAAAATAGTTTTACAATGAATTTTATAAAATCTAATAGTATACAGAAAAGTGGTATTCTTTTTTTGAGCAATAATATGTTGAAATCAGACTAAGAAAATGGATTGAGTTGCCTTATAAAGTCTAGGAGTTTGTTACCATATTCCAGGTAAGAAATAAAGAATTGTTTTTAAAATATCATACTTTTGAATGTTAATCATGAAGAACCATAACATGCTTGTTACAAAAATTCTATTACATCATTTCATGATACTTAAAGTACATTAAATATTGTATTGTAATTAGTGCTACACAAGTGTATGGGAATCTACAACTCGTTTTATTCAACACAAAATTATTATTTTCTATGAGATTGTTGGTATTAGATTGTTTCCCAACCATACCAAAGATGAAGATACTATAATCGAGTAGTGAACATTACAAATTCTTATATTCTTATAGATGTGTGTTTGAATTTTTTTCAGTAGGGAAATAAATATTTCATATTAGGAAAAGGTTTTTTGATATGTAAGGAAACATAAAAGAAAAATATATCACTGATTTACCCATCCCCCCTCTCCGTGATATTTGAATTTAAACTGTGTAATCTCTTATTGAAGATGATAGATAATAAAATATTGAAGGATCTTGGTTAATATTTATACATATTAATTAAGAGACATCATTTTGCTGACAAATTAATCCTTGAAATACTTGTATAAGGAGAAGAAAAATGGCTCAAGGATGAAGGGATGAAATCTGAGAAGATTTTTGGTGTAGGATTCTTTTCTGGAGTATAAGGCTCTATGATTTTTAATATGTGATAAGTCTCAACTTTTATACATGAGGTGAGGGATATAGAAGGAATTAATTAAAATATTTCGATAATATATGGTAACTTTCTCGGGTATATGGAAATAAATGGAAATTTAGTTAATGATATGATAAGTCAATGTTGAAATGTTATCATATGATAATAAGTAGATATTTTTATATTAAATAACTAATAAAACATTAAACTATAGAAATGGTTATAAACAATGGTAATGGGGGGGGGGAACCGTTGGTATACAATATCTCAATGTTTTTACAATCCATTGGATATTCTAGTGTCCAGATAAACATATACGAACAGTTTAGAAATAACAGTTGGTATAGGGAACAAAACCTATAGTTTTCCAATGGTTTCTTAGAACCATTGGGATAAATAATTACCCGTGGTTTTATACTATTGGATTACAATGGAAATAGTGTAATACAAAAGGTTTCTGAACCATTAGTATAATGTTTTTCCAATAGTTACATACAAATGTTGGTATAAATTACAAGGACATGGTTATTCTAATGGTTTAGTAAAAGTTGGTATACAGTTTCTGTAATGGTTATACATAACCGTTGGAAAACACATGCTCCTTCAACACTATACCAAGAGTTATAAACCAATCATGTAGTATTCACCAAGATTTGCAGCTCTTCAGCAGCTCTCCACTATAGCTCCATAATTGCACAAAAAAACATACTCACAGAAGACCATATATAGAACAACTCAATACTTCATGCACCAGACTCCAACATTGAAAACATTTCACAAAACACAATCATATGAAAAAACACTACAATACCATATAAAAACATCTCAAAAATATCTATAATACCATATACATAATTTTAAAAACATATAACAACTTCACATTTTTTATCCCATTTTAGGGGGTGCTAGCATGTGTGGTGACCTGAAACAAAGAACATACCCAATAACATACCTCACTCAAAGGAAAATATTTAATAGACATCACCCATGGATATGAGATTTTTTAGATAATGCGATGTTACCTACTATAATTTTTTGAAATAAAACCTTAGGAGCTCTACATTATCATCTTATATCAATGTTTTTTATGTCCCATATAATTTTATAACTAATCCAAGAGTGGGTAGAGTGGTTGAGTTTAAACTTGTATAAGTATTAAACCCTAGAGCATGTGTCTTTAAACATATTGATTATGTTAATGAGTGTGTATGAATGGGATTGTGTGACTTAGGGAACGTAGTTGTCCATGACATATTAGATATCGTGTGTTTTATAATAGGGTTAGAAGTTTATCGCATGAGAAGTGGATTGTGTGAGGATAGATAAAATGGACTAGTTTTGAGAGCCTAATGATTTCTAAGTATATATTTGGATACTGTTTAGTGGTAGGGTTTGGTGATTGAGGATATCGATGAAAGGGATCAACCCGATATCATAGTTTTTTTTAATGTGTAGGGAACATGTATATTTATTCACATTTGGAATCAATGATCATAGGTGTAATTAAGTATATTATGTTTTTAGGGAGATGACTTAGTTTTATTTAGGATGGTTCCTTGAGTGCTAGTGCTTTGTTTTAAAGGTTTTTATTGGAGGGAAAGATCATTTAGATTCCTAAACATGAGATTATTTTTATGATATTTTATGTGTAGTGTGAGAATAGGTTTTATATTGATTATTTGAAATGACATTTCATGTCAGATTTTATTAAGCTGGTTATATCTCTAGTGTGATAGTTGGTCTAATAGAAAAGTTCTTATAGTGATGATTCATAAACATAAACTAACATGCTAATGGGAATCTCAATAATTAATGTTTAAATATTTGTCACATCATGACATGTGACCCCAATGTTTCGATGAAAATAATTCACTAAACACTATATATTCATGGGGATTGGGGAAATTTTGATGAAATTATTGTACTTTTGGTGACTTGAATCATCAGAGAAGAATAAGGGGAGTTTCATGGAATGAGAAGCACGTATGAGATGGATCTTATTACATGTTGTGGGTTTTGTTATCAAAAGCTAGAAACATGTGGTAAATTAGGTTTTACTATCTCATAGGTGATAGAGGGATGACCAAACCCAGTATTTTTGTTTGTAAATTAATGGATCATTGTTCATGGAGGTTAAAAGTTTGGTCTAGTGAAGAGAAGGTTACAACACTCTTATGTTGGCGAGTGATTTATTAGTTTTGGGCATGTGACCCTTATGATTGGAGGGCCACAAGAGTGTGGATCTGACCATGGGATTGAATGATGACATTCAGATATATATGAACAAGTGGACCCAAATACATTTGGATTCTATGGTGAATTTCATGTATAAATTGAGATGTGATATTGGGTGACGTCTAAGCATGGTTGTTGGATTCATAATGGTTTATGACGATCCAATAGAGGAAATCACATGGGGAATTAAGAAAAAACACTAGTGAGGGTACCTAAATTACCATGAGTTACCTTTAGTCTTAAATTCATTATGATTGGATATTTAGGTAGCATGTATGTAGTGAAGGAATAATGTTTTCAAAAAGGATTTTCTGATGTATATCAAACTAGAGGATTTGTGCAAGATAGATTCTGATGATCTGAGACATGCTTATGGTGCATCAATTTCGGTATCAAGGGTTTGTTGTGAGAGTTGGATAGGGGTTTTTTAGGAATAGATAAAGTGTTCAAGTTTTTCATGTATGGAGAATGAATTCCCATTTTAGATTGAAAAAGAAAAAATGTGTTGATGAAAGTGCAAGGCTAGTGTTCTTGAACATGTCTAGGTGAGGGGCATTGAGAACCACACTCAGTGGGTTGGTGGACAACTAGAATTATATCATGGCGGTAAATCCTACTGGTGGACGGTACCATAGATTGGAATTATCACTATTACTATGGTTCTACAGTTTTGAGAACCACAAAATCAATAATTAATTCGCCATAATCCTCAAGATAAGAAGAATAGAGACTCACAAATGGTTAGAGAAGGGTTTTCCTTGAAAATTATTTCTCAAGATAGAATGAATAATTCTTCAAGGATTGAAGAATATGAAAAGATTAATGAATTTATGGACTATCTGAGAATGATGAAATCCACTGAGTAGTAGTTATTGTCACTTGAAACTGGGATTGATTTCATGATTTCCAATCACTATGATGAGAAACTGCAATTTGATATAGTTTTAATGAAGGGTGGAAAGGGCCCAATTTAATGTCTAAATAATAGGATCTAGTATGAATAGTGTGAAGTGAAGAACCAATGCTATTATTTCTTAGTTAGTGAAGGAATTTACCATACAAAATTACAGAAGGGCCATTTTTGATGTTGGTAACTTATAAGGGGAAATAATACCTTTGTGATACTAATTCGTATTCACATGTTCATACATATTTGGATTATCAAATAATTATTCTAGATGGGTTTAAAGGGGTAATATTTCAACAATATGTGTATCCATATCAAAATATGAGGAAGCTATGAATGACGCTCCTTCTATGAGTTTGGATGATCTGGGCAAGGTTAGGGAAGCTAATTCCTCAATGATGCAGTAGGTCTATGTGGTGGTCACCCTCAATCTGGATGATAAGAATCACCGGCAATTTGGTAATATCATAATATAAAATTTCATATCAAATACTCATAATGGTTCAAGAAAACAAAATATATTTATCATGCTTGACAACTAGGATATATCAACTAACAAGAAATTTTTACAAGTGGATTTTGACAAGGATCATAGATTTATTCATGTTAATTAAAAGGCCATAAGCATTATGACTGCAAAAGGCCATGATCTATATGTTTCCAAACATCATTGTACCACATGGGAATTCACTAGCACTCCATCTCCCACTCCTTTAAAATTATAAGTGGTGAGATATTAATAATTTATCTTATATCAATAATACATGAATGGATATATTGGAAAAATTTGGTAATGGAACTACAATGGAGTGATTTTTTAGACCATTTTGTGGCGTGTGTTAGTGTAAACCATGACATAGTGAGGGATATAATGCTACGGTGTTCATAACTCAAGTGTATATGTTATATGATATAACGTGGATCAGATTTTATCTACAAGGAATCAACCTTAAAACTATACTCAATCATTAATTTTTCTCAAAAATATACATTATTTTACACTGAAGAGTTATTAGAGATTGTATTTCTAGAGAATTAAGATATCTTACATACATAACACACCACAATCTTACAAAAGGATAACACTATAAACAGTTTCCATTTTTTTCAAAATATAAAACACTAAAACATAAGGTGTTAATTTTTTGAAGAAACTACATATAAAACATCATGAATCTCATATTTCACTTATCAATCCAAATATATAGTAAAAATCATTTCAAAAACATGGTATGTGAATGAAACTAAGTAAGGGATATAATGATAGAAATCATTAGTCATGTGATAACATAAAAACCAATAAAACCCATAATCCTAAAAATTAATATGCATAAAAACATCAACTAGTTTCCTTGAGACATATTTATTATATGACTATTACATTCACCCTTACAAATGGAATAACCCATTGGTCAAATTCTATCTGCAGAGTACCCAATGAATTAGAGAGCTGTAATCGGTTTCACACGTCATATCTTGAGTTATAATGGGCTCAACCCAACATATCTGGAGCTATAAAGGGGCTCAACCAACATATCATTATCTCTATTGGGCACAAACCAGCATAAATAATGTCCAAGAAACAAATCATGGTAATAAATTATCTTGAAATATATAGAAACTTCAAATTCCATACACATAAAAAAAACAATCATTTTGAAATTTATAAAATAGAGTTTTAAAAGGATTTTAAAAGGAAAGTCCTTTAAAATATAATAGGAGTGATATGAAATATAACTGAAAGGATATTTTTTTACATTGTAAATACAAATAATATAACATAATATAAAAATACTTTTTTACACCAATAATATTAATTCCACATAATGATTAATGAAGAAGGTTAACCCAACAAATGGAAATCGGGTAAAGAATTCCAATACCTCAGGTTCTTATTACATCTAATGTATTTAACCATCTTGTATGATGGTTAAAATATTTTTATTAATATATTAGTGAAACATATCATTATATATAACATCTTATATGATAACTTCATTACATCATTTCACACTTTATTCATTAGTATTTGGTTCCTTGCATTGTTCTGGGGTGTTTTCGTTACATGTTGTGCATGATTGGTTAATGATTGATATTCTTGTTGATTGGAAATGAAACTCCAGAATTTGAATGGAAGAGTACTTTCATATTTTCAGTACCATAATTTATACCATTTATCATTTTTATGTTTGATATGAGTATTATTCATAAGTTAAAACATTAATGATGTTTGCTTAGAACATTTTAGTGGTTCTTTGGTATTAACAACCTCATTTTCCCTTGTAAATTAAATCCATGAGTAAAAAATAATTATAGAACCATGTATGAGACATAATACATATATTATAACCTTTTTCAACCATAAAAATGTTCTTATGAATAGTATTTAAAGAATTAATGAAAATTGAAATCACATCATCCATGATGCTTGTAATTCGACACATCACAGACGATGTTTTTATTCCTTGAGTAACTAGGATTAGAGAAGAAGAATAATGAAGAATTTTACATAAACATGAGAAAATAAAGAATATATAAGATTTATATAGACTTCACGACTCTTGGGTATGTAGGGATGAAGAAATAATAATAAATGAAATGAACTCAAAATAAAATAATAATTGAGAAATTCATTACAAAAATTCGGTAGACTAACTTCTATAAGAAATGGTTCTAGAAAATATTACAAAGAGAGGGGAAAAGGGTCACCCATCCAGAAATGAATAATAATACTGAATACATCATGAAAAATAATTAAATAAGAACATGGTTTGGAATCTTTAATGCTATACCACATAAAGAAGAACATGGATGAAAAAAAAAGAAATTAAGAATTCTCTTACCTTATAAAGTAACTATTAGAACATGATTGTTGGGACCGTAAAGGCTTGTGGAAAACTTGGGAGGACACATAGGGAGGTAAGGGGACCATAGCATCATTAAGGAAGTAATTGGAGTGTTGTTAATGAAGTAATGGGTTGGTATTTATAGTTAATGTGAGGGAATATTATAATAATTTCCATGTGACACCTCATTAGTGGTATTTTCCAAACAATGGGATTGACCAATGTAGTTTACCTAGGTATTATACACTTGGGACACATCATAACATAGTTTATGGTAAACATGTATACCATATTTATTACATCATTATTAAAGCATTAATGATGTCATTATCTCACCAAAACACAAAACTGTATTTTTACGATTCACAGAAAAATCAACTGTTTTAGAAATAACCAAAAAATTTACTATAACCATTTTTTGACGTGTAGAATTCAAAAAATGAAGTCCATTTTCTGAAAATAATTTTATAAATATAATTAATTTAATCTGTAAATAAAATCATACCTAATTCAAAAATTATCAATTTTAAAACTATAACTGCTTTTATATCACATTGGAAAATTAACCAAGATGTTATTATCTTAAACACAAAGGAAAATAAAATAATAATACAATATAATATTTATTAGGGTTATATTACTATTCATATTACTTTTAATAAGGGAATGTTACTACTCACCAAAAAACAATTTGGTACTATCAGACTCCATATAACTTCTCAGACACAATTTTAGATGACTGTTTTTTGAAATTCAAATCATAGAAGCTATAAAATTATGTTTACAGGATAGTTATAAGTACCTACGTAAAACCAAGTTTCATGCATTTCATTTATATTTTTTAAACCTTGGGGTGTTACATTATCCCCACCCTCTATAAATTACAACCTTGTAATTTTATTTTCTTATTAAGCTAGTGAGGGTACCTTTACCTCACAACATTTGCAGACTTCCATGTTGCTTCTTCAACCCTGTTGTTTCTCCAAAAAGCCATTACATAGTTGATTACCTTATTTTGTAATAACGATTCCCATCGATCAAGAATTTGAACTGCTTTATCTTCTTAAGAAAGGTACTCTTCCACGTAAACTGCTTCTGGGCTCAAAACATGTCATGAATCTGGCACATACATCCTCAACATGAAAACATGAAAAAAAATGTGTACCTCAGACAAATTCGAAGGCAAAGATACTCAGTATGAAACTATTCCAACCTTCTCCATTATTTCAAATGGACCAATGAACCACAAACATAGCATCCATTTCTTACCGAATCACATCACGCTTTCCCAAGGAGATATTTTAGGGAGAACATAGAAACCTACATTGAGAGAGAAGTGTTTACTTATGCTATATGCATAACTTTTATAACTATTTTAAGCTGTCCACATATGCTAGTGTATTAGATTCACTTTCTCAGCCACTTCTTCTACTAATTATGGCCCCAACAACTTTCTTCACAAACTTCATCCCAAAACACTACTGTCTAACACCACATTCCATACAAATCCAGTGAAGGTTCCATCTGTATACTTGAATGGAAACTATTATTATAAGAAAAATAAATTAATGAAAGTTGTTGATCCCAACTTTACTGATGGTCCATTGAACAAGCTCGAAGCATATCATCCAAATTATGAATCGTTCGTTATGACTACCCATCTAATTGAGGATGAAAAGCTCTACTAAAATTTGATTCTCTACTCAATGAATTCTAAATCCCCTTCCAAATGTTATAGTGAAGCTGGGATCTTAGTCAGATACAATTGAAAGAGGAACCCAAAGTATCCAGATAATATCTTTTAGGTACATTCGAAAAAGCTGATCCAAAGTCATTGTATCGTGAATAGAATGAAAATGTGAAGATTTTGTTAGCCGATCAACAATAAACCAAATAACATTGTTACCTTGAAAAGTCTATATTAGTCCCACCACAATGTCCATAGATATATTTACCCACATCAACACTAGTACTAGAAAATGCTGAAGCATCCCCTTTGGTAACTACTGCGCTTCTTTAACTTGTTGACATGTAAAAAATTTCATGGTAAATTCGGAAATATCCTTTTTCATTCCATCCCACCAATAATACTCTTAAAGGTCTCCGTACATCCTAGTACTATCTGGATAAACATCAAATGGAGAACTATAAGCTTCACAGAACAAATATTTCTTCAATTGGGAATCACAAGGCACAGAAAACCTTTTTCAACAAATTAGAACACAATCATTTTTGAGGTTAAATTATGGAAGCATGCCCATTTTAACTAAATCTACCTTTTTCTATAGCTTAGTATCTTCTTTCTCTACATTCTTAATTCATTCTATTAATGATGACTACACTAAAACCTGAAACAAAAAAGATGTATTACATGCACTAACATTTTCTAATCCAAAATTAATCAAATCATTAATCCAAGGATCACGTTCCAACATAACATGGTTAATGATGCATGATGTTTTTGACTCAAGGAATCTAGCACTTTGTTTGCTTATCCCAGATAGTAATTGATCATGAAATAACAATAATATATCACTTCAATGAATCTTCTCTACCTCTTGTTTACTTCCTTCTGAGTGAATATATACTTTATACTTTTGTGGTCAGTATATATTTGACATTTTGATCCATATAAATGGTGCCTCCAAATTTACAAATATGAAACCACAACTACAAATTCAAAATCATGTGTGGTATAATATAAATTCCTAGGATTAAGTTTTCTTAAAGAATAAGTAATTACCTAATCATTCTGTATTAGAACACATCCACGTCCATTCAATGAAGCATTATTGTAGATGAAAAAGTCACCATTTCAGGAAGTCAGGGCCAAAACTAGATCTTTTACCAATACCTTCTTCTGTTCCTAAATTCTAACATCACATTCTTCTATCCAATCATATTTAACCCCTTTTTCTGTTATCATTGTTATCAGGCTAGATAACTGTGCAGATTTATTAACAAACTGTTTGTAATAACTTACTAATCCATGAAAACTAAGAATCTCTATAACATTTGTTGGACTTGGCCATTTATTAACCACTTTTGTTTTGGTAGGATCAACTGTTATTCCATCCTTATTTACAATGCTCCCAAGAAAAGAAATATGTTCCAAAAAAATCACACTATATGAATATTCCATAATGTTTATTTTCTTTTAGGGTTTTCAAAACAACCATTAGTTGTTTTCCATGCTACTATTTACTTCAAGAATATACCAGAATGTCATCAATAAAGACAACCAAAAACTTATCGAAAAAATCAAGAAATATTATATTCATAAGATCCATGAATACTTATAAAGCCTCGACCTTAAACCTTACTTAATATTGAATTAAATGAATAATTCACACTGAGGATCTTTTCAGGTTTAGTGTTTTAGAGAATTAGATCATAAATCATGAATTACATTCCACATTTAAACAAAGTGGTTACATAAAATATAGTATTTGTTTTTTCCCATCAATGGAAACATATTTAAAATAAAACATGGATTCTTTCTTGACAATTCTTTGACATTATCATCATATCATAAACCATTCCCTTGACATGTGAAATAAATTTCAAAAATGTTGGATGAGCATAAAAAGATCAATAAGGGATATAAAAGTACGAAAATAAAACATTAGTCCATGTATGAAATCATAATTTTCTCATAAAACATAAGCAAAGTAAGATCCGCCAGAAGCTAAGCTTCTGACAATTTATTAAATAAAAGAAAAAGGTACAGAAGAGACGGGTGGGGTGAAACAAAGGAACAAGCCCTCAGCCGTCAAACACAACATTAGAGATCATAATAAGACATTTCATTGCCATAGTAAGAGTCACCCGCAGTTTCCCATTCAAAGTTGGACTTACCCTGATTGAGGATCTCAAGGATATCAGAATTGAACTTACCAGTAAACTTAGAAGATCGAGTAGATACAATCCGAGGTGTTTTGGAATAATCCTTCCTTGGTCGTCGCTTTAATGGAGGAGGAGTGAGGGCTTCATCAACCTTCCCTTTCCCAGAGAGAAGCGCATCCTTGAAAGTGTTAGGACTGCCGCAACCCACTGCTATCTCTTCTACCTCAGAAATGTCAGCCCACTTCCCAGAAATCCTAGAAGGAAGTTGCTGAATTTCCTGATGACAATCAACATTTTGAGGAGGCTCGGATTCAGGATGCAGCTCAATAATCTCATCACATGTCAAGCCTGCATCAGGACTACCATGCACACTTATATCTGGAGGGTCAGCGCATGCAGGGCATCCAGCCGCAGAGAGGCTAGGAGTACTGTCAGTCTCAACAAAATAAGTGGTAATAAAAGAACAACCATCCTTGGATGTAATCTCCTTAGAGAAATCTGCTCTAACATTAGAGGGACCACTCATTGGAGACTTGTAGAGAGTAACCATCTTGGTTAAATTTGGAATACCCATCATAGTATATTCCCTAAATATCTTCGGTGAAACCATAACGTTTAACTAATTCTCGTTACCCAATGCATTGGAGTGATATATCGGGCTCACCTACCCTTAGTTTATCACGGAACAAACATCTTCATAATAATTCCCATGAACCATAACATTATCGTATTACATAAAACATGCATAAAGGAAACATAAAATTTCTACTTTTCAGTCCCATGATATCAATACAACACACTGATATAAAAACATTATGAAAACCATTTTCAATAACAAAATAAAATAAAAGTAAAACATGGTATTTATTTTTCATTTAAAAAAAGGAATGCCTTGTAGAGTAAGCCGAAACTCAAATAATGGTCACGGCAGCAGAAATTTTTTTGTCGCCGCATATGTATGACAAGACATTCCCTTTTATCATTTATTAAAATGCTTCTTATAAAAATATTCCTTTTGGATAAACATAAAAGTCAAAGGGGTTTATACACCATAAAATATGGTTTTGTATAAAACAAAATATGCCTCAATGAAAGGATATTGAGACGAAGTCCCATACAAAGATGGTATCCTTGGATTAAGGATAAATCAATTACATAATTATGTGTGACAAATTAATACACAAAATATAAGTGGATATTGAGTGTAAAAAAATCAGAGTTTATTCACACATATTCATAGAACGACATATTCAAGGAGTGAAAGTTTATCCCAAAGAATCAAAATTGGGTTAAGAAGTTCCCTTGCAAAAATTCGACAGCCTAACGAAATAACTTCAAAATTCAGAAAATGAGTTGATGAGAGATAAAAAGGATATATCATCACTTGGAAATAAAATCTAAATCAATAAGGATACATAAGAACATATCCGAACATTACAATATGTAAATTAAGAGACCCAGCAAAAGAAGTATTTTAAAAATAGGAGGGTAAAAGGTTCCCTTACCGACATGGGTATCTTTCAAAACATACACCCCATGGAAGAAGGACAATAAAAAATTGATGTAAATACCCATAAAAGAAATTATATTACACAAAAATTAAAATAATGGGAAGTACATATACCACTCAAATGAAATGGTGTCAAAAGTAGCATAAATCTCACGAGAATAATAGTGAGATAAAAAACCCGTTACAAAAACTCGGCAGCCTAACGACACCACTTAAAAATTACAAAATATGGATTGTTGAAATAAAATAGGGTATATCATAATATGAAAATAGAAATTACAGTAATATTAATATAAAATAACATCCCCCAACTAAGAAAGAGGAGCATAAAAGAAACAACATAAAAGATAGTACTTAAAAAGAAAGAGAGAGGTAGGATCCCTTACCTCGTGTCCGACATGACTCGATCGTTCTTAAATCTCATAAATAATAAAATTTGGTCAATTTATAATGTTTTAAGGACCTCCTTTAATGATTATTATTTAGTTCATATCACATATTATCATGTTATAATAATTGGTTAATAAAGTTAGTTCATATGAGACGTTTTTGTCGATGTTCGGTACATGAGTAAAAATTGAAATTGTTGGAAAAGTATTTTCCATGTAGTTATAGGTACATCATATCCATAATAGTATTGATGTTTTAAATATCATATATATCCAGTATATATTCATTTTACATTATTCCATAGCATTAGAGATAAAAAATTAAAAGCACCGTTCACGGAGATGGTAGGCCATACGTACACATGAACGCTACTTTCATTTTTTGTCATATTAATGGAATTAACAAAAATGATAGATATATATATTATAATTCCAGAATGATATCCATAATATAGATGTAATATATTACATATATATCCATTATATATATGTACTTATATAGTACATTACATTTGGAGATAAAAATGAAATTTACCGTTCATGGAGACGGTAAGCCGTACGTACGCATGAACGCTACTTTAATTTCTTTTTTTTTAAATGGAATTAAATAATAATGATATAAAGTTATATTAAAATTACAGTAGGATATAATATGTAATACCATTAATTCCATCCTTTATACGCCCCACATATGGCATTAATGAATCAAACCACTTTGAGGGGGCGGTAGTCCGCACTTTATAAAATGAAGATATCGCATTTACCCATAATGGAAACCATAAAGGTATGACATAAATGAACAATAAAGAAGATTAAGTAAAAAACATATTATATATCATATATAAATATAATGACATATTAATGGACACCTTTGAATGTGTTAAAAGAATATTGAACAATCATCGTTTCGTGAGGCCGTAATTTTCCATCCACAGAAACAGTATGTTATTTAACCATTAGATGGAGGTGTGTGAAAGTGTAGCTAGAATAATTCTTATAAAAACATCCTAGTATATTTATGATTCTGTTGTTGTTACAAAAAAAAGTAATAAAAAGGGTTTAGGGGTTTGGAGAAGCAAAATAATACAAAAGAACACAAGCGATGACATTACCTTTAAATCAAGAAACTCTCATTGATTTGAGCTCAGAGGCTTACTTGGAAAGGATTATTCCCAAAGTCAGGATTCAGTGATGAAGAGAGAGATGTGGAGAGATAAAATGGGTAGGGTTTGGCCGAGCCAAAGGCTTGGGAGGTGTCTGTAAGGTGGTAGAGGTGGGGGCCTTTTATAAGAGGAGAGGAGGGGCACTCTTCGAATGTTATAAAATATTACTTTATTATAAATTTATTTTCGGATTTTAAAGGTCTCAAAAGGATATATTTCGAGGATAAGGTGATAAGGTTTCTAAATAAACCCATCCAATAGGTTTTTCACAAGTGTAAGACTTAGATTTCACCCTATCATCTCATTTTATTTATATCGTTCATTTATGAGGTAATCACTGCATCATCACGATGTCATAAATAAATTAATTTATTTAATGTATAAAAATTATAAAACAAATATCATGATGTAGGAAATATTTTCATATTTATAATTAATATTTATAGTAAAAAATATGACTTATATAACCCCATGTTAAAATTGTTTTAGTAAAACAACACCTGTTTGTGACATTTTAATTTTAACTTTAAATAAAAAGGTATTAATGTCATTTTCCAACCAAATTGGATCCATGGGGTCCCCATGTTGACCCATGGATTTTCAGGGTCGTAAATTACTCATCCAATAAGGGTATAACATGTGTCAAAGTCATTTCATATTATTATAACATTATCATTACCTTAAATTACACTAATTACCTCTAATTGCCATTAAAAACTTAAGAGTTATTATTCAGCAAAAAATAATTTTAATCACATTGAACCAAATTTTAAATCCTAATGACAACCATGTATGTTTTATTTTTGAAATTTAAACCACAGAAGTGGTAATGTTTCATTTAAACAAAAAAACAGTTTTTAAACTACCACTTAGTGGTTTCACTATTCATCAAAAATTGAAGTGTTTCAGAAAAATACAAAAAGTTCACCCTAAGCTATATATGATATTCCAAATTCAAAAATGATGTCTATTTTATAAAATTGAAAAAATATAAGTTGAATTAATTAATTTAATAATTAATTCTCGCTATCAAAACAAATAGCGTGTTTTTAAGAAACAATATCTATTAAAATATTAACACTGGTTTATGTCCAATTTTAAAGTGAAATTAATTCCAATGACCACTATTAGATTAAATGGTAAAAATTAATTCTACTTTATATTTAAAAACAATTAAAAAGATAATCTAATCATATAAATAAATTAGATTAAAAAGAAGTTTTGAATTAAAATCCAACATTTTTTACTATTCATTAAAAAATGAACTTTATCGGAAAAATACCAAAAAAATTTACAAAGTAAATTTTGATGTCCCGATTCTAAAGAAGAATTTTATTTTGTCAAAGAAAACACATTAAATTTTCAAAAAGGGGATTTAAAAGATGTTCACCATTAAAAGGAGGTTAAACAACTTTTTAAAGAATATTAGAATGTTTACGCATAAAATTGGATTCATTCGCATTTTTGATCCTCTAACATTTATTGTAAAAAGTAAAAATATTTGACAAACATATATAATTATTTTTCAGTTAGTTCTATTCATTCCCGACATTACAACGGCTAGGCGTTAACTACCATTTAAAATAATATTATTTTATAATTAGAGTACAACGTCAGATTCCCAAGAAACTCGTTGTTGCATATTGGGTATGCCATCGAGCATAGCATCCCCTTTAAAGTAATATTAATATTTTATTCAAAAATATGGATAAATGTGAAAATGTCATATTATTTATTTACCTGTGGTGTTACATCCTTCCCCCATTTTGGGAATTGCATCCTTGCAATTTTAAAACTGTGCTTGGAAACTTCAGTGAAAATCCCACATCGGAACAAGAGTTAGTAAAACAATCACTTTAAAATAATGATAGAGAGGTACAAAGGTCGCCCGATTTAAACCATACAAGGATTACATTTAGGAAAACATGGATATGGAGGAAAAAACAAAGGGTCATGTTCTGAGGGATAGTGATAGTAAACATGTCTAGGAGAAAGTTAACCCTAAG
The DNA here is from genome assembly GCA_963277665.1 of Viscum album. Lineage (NCBI taxonomy): Eukaryota > Viridiplantae > Streptophyta > Magnoliopsida > Santalales > Viscaceae > Viscum > Viscum album. The sequence continues at coordinate 1,684,941,664 of OY728147.1, read as the reverse complement.
AAAATAACAAACATGTGATGGGTTAAACAGTATTCGATTCCCTAGTAGGAAAAGTTAACAGAAAACATTTTTGCTTTATGTTACTCTTATTTGAGGAATTTAATTTTGAGCTTAACTAAATCATAATGAAACATACTTACATGTCATGTAGACTTTCAACTTTTACTAGATTCCTTAATCAAACTCATATTTTCTCCAAAAGACGAGTATTTAGGAAGACTTGTTCGCATTAAGAGTACTATAATCAACTTCTTGAGAATCACCTAACCCAAAAAAGAGAACTATATATTTTCGATGTATTTAGACGAAAACCAAAACCAAAATTGTTAGTTTGAGAGTAGATAATCCACAAAAGTATAATCCTTTATAAAAATAAAATCTATTCTTAATCTCCAAAATTTGTCCAAAAAAACCCAATGTTCCACAAAGACCATTCGATAAACACTTGTCCATAAAATTATTCAAAGTAAACCAAACTAAGATTGAAACCCAAATATTTGAAGTATTTAATCAGATAGTCTTACAAGGTACAAATTAACTTTTATCTCCAAATAACATCAGTTGCTCTTAAATTCTCATATTGAAAAGTAATTAACCTAATCACATATCCTCCATGGTAGGTTAATAATTTCCATAGATAACCCAAAATAAACATACCCTTGATTCCTAAAATAATCTAACTAAAAATATTTAGTCAAACTAACTTTGGACTTCACGTAGTCTAGCTGTAGAAGAAAAATACCAGTCGCACTTTGGTTGTGGGTTCGATTCCCGCAGCTTTGTCCGATACGACGGGTTGTCACACGGTCTGTGTGTTGTCCTTTTTCCAAAACTATATAATTCTTAAAAAATTCCCCAAAACGAGATAAAATCTTTAAAAATAATCATAACACATTTGAACCTCATGTTTATCTCATTCCTTTTATTTTCCATCATAAGATATAATAACCCATAATTACCTCAAAAGTAAGGATCATATAAACTCAAATGGTTACCTTTATAATTATTACCTGAACTTTCACATCGATATCTCATCTCGTACACGATGAAATACATAACATACCAAGGTTCAAGTGGTTGATCATGACTCCTTGATAGTTGGTTTAGAATAACCACAAGTTTCCTCATTGAATCCCCCATTTCATTCAGTCTCTTAATCAGAGAACCACCACAGTTTCCTTCAAACCTATTATCACATTGGTGCCTGCGAGATCCATCCATTAACTAAAAATAGAAATGTCAATGTGAGTATATCAACAAAACCATCATGTACTAATGCGAAAGATAAAGAATAAGATATACTTACTAATTTCACTTTATCTAAAACTGGGAATCTTTATAAAATCCTAACCATTATGGTAATGTCACTTATGCTTAGAGAATACCCTAACCTCTAAAGTTATCTAGACTGATCTCTGATAATAGCTATAAAGCCTCATCCATAAACCATACATAATATTGAATTAAATTAATAATTCACATTGAGGATCTTTTTAGGTTTATATTTTTAGAGAATTAGATCATAAATCATGAATTACATTTCACATTTAAACAAAGTGGTTACATAAAAGATAGTATTTGTTTTTTCCCATCAACGGAAATATATTTAAATTAAAACATGGATTATTTCTTGACACATCCTTGACACTATCATCATATCATGCACCTTTCCCTTGACCTTTTAAAAACATTTCAAAAACATGGGATGAGAATAAAAAGCTCAGTAAGGGATATAAAAGTACCAAAATAAAACATTTGTCCATGTATGAAATCATACTTTACTCATAAAACATAAGCATTTTAACATACCTCATAAAATCATGAGTAAATCATAGAAATCATAAGGCATAAAGGTAACTTGAGGCATTCATAACATTCTTACGTAGGGGGTAACCAACTTTGTTATGTTTGGAATACCCATCATAGTATATTACCTAAATCTCTTTGGAGAAACCTTAACGTTTAACTCGTTCATGTTACCCAATGCATTGGAGAGATATATCGGGCTCATCCGCCATTAGTTTATCACGGAACGACCTATCTTCATAATAATTCCCAAGAACCATAACATAATCGTATCACACAAAACATGCATAAAGGAAACATAACATTTCCACTTTTCAATCACAAGATATCAATATAACACATTGATATATAAACATTATGAAAACTATTTTCAATAACAAAATAAAAGGAAAAGTAAAACATGGTTTTTATTTTTCATTTAAAAAAAGGTAAGTCTTGTAGAGGAAGATGAAACTCAAATAATGGTCATGGCGGCGGAGAAGTTGTTGTCGCCACATACGTACGACAAAACATTCCATTTTGTCGTATAGTAAAATGCTTCGTATAAAAGTATTCCTTTTAGATAAACATAATAGTCAAAGGGGTTTATACACCGTATAAAAGAAGGTTGTGTATCAAACAAAATATGCCTCAATGAAAGGAGATTGAGACAAAGTCCCATACAAAGACGGTATCCTTGGATTAAGGATAAATCAATTACATAATTATGTGTGAAAAATGAATACACCCAATATAAGTGGATATTAAGTGTAAAACAATCAGAGTTTATTCAAACATATTCATATAACGAAATATTCAAGGAGTGCAAGTTTATCCCAAATAATCAAAATTGGGTTAATAAGTTCCCTTGCAAAAATTCAACAGCATAACGGCATCACTTCAAAATTCCGAAAATGAGTTGATGAGAGATAAAAAGGGTAACTCATCACATGGACATAAAATTTACATCAATAAGGATATATAAGAACATATCCCTACATTATAATATGTAAATTAAAAGAACCAATGTAATAAGTCTTTTAAAAAGAGGAGGGTGAAAGGTTCCCTTACTGACTTGGGTATCATTTAAAACATACACCCCATGAAAGAAAGACAATACAGCATTGATGTAAATACTCATAAAAGAAATTATATTACCCAAAAAAGTAAAATAATGGTCAGTACATATTCCACTCAATGTAAATGGTGGAAAATGTAGCATAAATCCCATGGGAATAAAAGTGAGATGAAAAACCCCTTACGAAAACTCGGCAGCCTAATAGCACCACTTAAAAATTCCAAAACAAAAATGGATTGATGAAATAAAATAGGGTCTATCATCATATTAACATAGAAAGTACAGTAATAGGAATATAAAATTACATCCCCCAACTAAGAAATAGGAGCTTAAAAGAAACGACATAAAAGAGAGTACTTAAAAAGAAAGAGAGAGGTAGGATCCCTTACCTCGTGTCCGACATGACTCGATCGTTCTTTAATCTCCTGAATAATAAAATTTGGTCAATTTATAATTTCATAATGACCTCATTTAAATATTATTAATCAGTTCATATCACATATTATAATGTTATAATAATTTGTTAATAAAGTGAGTTCATATCAGACGTTTTTGTCGATGTTCGGTAAATGATTAAAAATTGAACTTGTTGGAAAAGAATGTTCCATGTAGTTATAGGTACATCATATCCGGAATATTATTGATGTTATAAATATCATATATATCCAGTATATAATCATTTTATTCTATTCCATATCATTTGGAGATAAAAAATTAAAAGCACCGTTCATGGAGACGGTAGGCTGTACGTACGCATGAACACTACATTCATTTTTTTCATATTAATGGAATAAAAAATGAGAGATATATATATTATAATTCCAGAATGATATCCATAATTTAGATGTAATATATTTCATATATGTCAATTATATATATGTACTTATAATAGTACATATCATTTGGAGATAAGAAATGAAATGTATCGTTCATGGAGATGGTAAGCCGTACGTACGCATGAATGCTACATTCATTTATTTTTTTTGTATTCAATGGAATGAAATAATAATGATATAAACGTATATTATAATTCTAGTAGGATATTATATGTAATACCATTAATTCCATCCTTTATAAATCCCACATATGGAATTAACGAATCAAATCACTTTGAGGGGGCAGTAGTCCGAAATTCCTAAAATGAAAATATCGCGTTTACCCATAATGGAAACCATAAATTTATGCCATAAATGATAAATACAGAAGCCCAAGGAAATAATAAACATATTATATAGCATATGTAAATATATTGACATCTTAATGGCCACCATTGAAGGTGTTAAAAGAATACTGAACAATCATCGTTTCGTGAGGCAGTAATTCACCATCCACAGAAACTGTATGTTCTTTAACCATTAGACAGATGTGTGTGAAAGTGTAGCTCGAATCCTTCTTATAACAACATCCTAGTATATTTAATATACTGGTGTTGTTACAAAAAAAAGTAATAAAAAGATTTTAGCGGTTTGGAGAAGCAAAATAAAACAAAAGAACACAAGGGAAGACATTACCTTTAAATTGGGTAACTCTCATTGATTTGAGATCAAAGGAATCCTTGGAAAGGATTCTGCCCAAAGTGAGGCATCAATGATTAATATAGGAATGTGGAGAGATGAAATGGGCAGGGTTTGTCCGAGGCAAAGGCTTGAGAGGTGTGTGTATGGTGGTAGAGGTGGGGGCCTTTTATAAGAGGAGAGGAGGGGCACTCTTGGAATGTTATAAAATATTTCTTTATTATAAAATGATTTTCGGATTTTAAAGGTCCCAAAAGGATATATTTAGAGGCTATGGTGATAAGGATTATAATTCCACCCATCCAATAGGTTTTTTAAAAGTTTAAGACTTAGATTTCACCCCATCTTCTCGTTTTATTTAAATCGTTCATTTATGAGGTAATCACTACATCATCGCAGTGTCATAGTTAAATTAGTTTATTTAATGACAAAAAAATATAAACAAAATTTCATGATGTATGAAATCTTTTTATATTTCTAATAAATATTTATAGTCAAAATATAATTTATATAACCCCTTTTAAAAATTGATTTAGTAAAACAACACATGTTTGTGACATTTTAATTTTAACTTTAAATAATAAGGTATTAATGTAATTTTCTTACCAATGTGGCTCCATGGGGTCCCCAAGTTGACCCATGGATTTTATGGGTCGGCCATGACTCATCCAATAATTGTAGAACATGTTTCAAGGTCATTTCATATTATTATAACATTTTCTTTTCCATAAATTACACTAATTGCCTCTAATCGCGAATAAAAACTTAAGAGTTACTATCCACCAAAAAATTATTTTAATCCCATTAGAACCAAATTTTTCATCCTAATGAAATACATGTATGTATTACTTTTGAAATTCAAACCACAGATGTGGTAAAGTTTCATTTAAATGAAAAAATAGTTTTTAAACTACCACTTAGTTGTTTCACTATTCATCAAAAATTGATGTTTTTCAGTAAAATACCAAAAATTCACCCAAAGCTATATTTGATATTCCGAATTCAAAAATGATGTCTATTTTAAAAAATTTAAAACATATAAGTTTCATTAATGAATTTAATAATTAATTCTCACTGTCAAAACAAATAGCGTGTTTTTATGAAACAATATCTATTGAAAACTTGACACTAGTTTTAGTCCAATGTCAAAGTGAAATTAATTCCCATGACCACTATTAGATTAAATGGTAAAAGTATATTCTAATTTATCTTTAAAAACAATTCAAAAGATAATCTAATAATATAAATAAATTATATTAAAAAGTGGTTTTGAATTAAAATACAACATTTTTCACTGTTCATTAAAAAATGAACTTTATCAGAAAAATACCAAAAATTTACACAAAGTAAATTTTGATGTCCCAATTCTATAGAAGAATATTATTTTGTCAAATATAACACATAAAATTTCAGAAAGTGGATTTAATAGAGTTACTCCATCAAAAGGTGGTTAATTGAACTTTTAATGAATATTAGAATGTTTACACTTAAAATTAGATTCATTCACATTTTTAATCATCTAACATTTATTGTGAAAAAATAAAAATATTTGACAAACATATATAATCATTTTGTAGTTAGTTCTGTTCATTCCTGCCATTACAACGTCTAGGCGTTAACTACCATTTAAAGTAATAATATTATATTATTAGAGTGCACCGTAAGATTCCCAAGAAACTCGGTGTTTCATATTGGGTACGCCATCGAGCATAGCATCCCTTTTAAAGTAATATTAATATTTTATTCACAAATATGCATAAATGTGAAAATTTCATATTATTTATTTACCTGGGGTGTTACAATACTACAGGTGAATTAGTTAACCCAAAAGGAATAACTAATAATTCATAATGACTATATCTAGTATGGAATTTAATCATCAGGATGCGTTCATCCTTTAGTTCAAACTGATGGTACCCCGACCTCATGTCAACCTTTGAAAAATACCACACTCCCTAGATCTGATCAAAAAAAATTATCGATATGGGGAAAATGACACTTATTTTAAACAGTAATGTTATTCAAGGCTCTATGATCGTTGAAAAGTCTCATTGAACCACCTTTTTCATTATTAACAAGACAAGTGCACCCCATGGTGAATTGCAGGGTCAAATGAAGACTTTATCTAATAATTCTTGAACTACATTTTTTATTCTATAATTTCAATTTGGTCATTTTGATAAAGAGGTTTATAATTTATCATAACCCTAGAAGCTAATTTAATCGTAAACTCAGCCTCTCAATTATGAATAATAGCAAGAAAATCATTGGGGAAAACATCCAAGTATTCATTTATCACTGGTACTTCATTAATCCGGATAGTACCCTTATCTTAAAAAATATGATCTAGATAACTTTCATTTCCCTCCATTATCAGTTTCTTTGCTTATTAATATGTTATTAATGGTATGGGTTCATTCTTTTACAAAAACTTAATATATTTCGAAAAAACAACTTATATGTCTGTGCAATCTATCTTATAATGATTAAAGGAATGGCAGACCATACCCAGAATAACATCAAACTCTACTAGAGGAAGAACAACAAGGTTTGTAGATAAAATATTTCTATAGAAAAGGATAAGAATAATTTTTTAATTTCTTTTTTCCAATATATTTCCCCAAATGTTTTTACCTTTATATCTGACATCATTTCATGAGGTTGAATTCCAAATTTTTCTGAAAATCTCTTAAAATTGAAGGAGTGTGTAGACCCTGAATTAGACAACAAATTTGTGAAATTGGTAATAACATGCAATGTACCTAATAACACCTTATTTTCGCCTCAACATCCGCTGATGTGGTTGAGAAATAATTTTCCAAAACCTTCTGCTTCCAATATTGATGATTCCCTGCAGGAGTAACTAGCTTGAAACAAACAATAGAAAAATGACACAATTTATTACAGTTAATGTATATCACCATCATCTTCTCATTAGTTTTTGGATCATTTTATGTCCACTCATGAGACATGTTTCCAAACATCCCACATCGGTAGCATTTCAAGGAATTTAGAAGACATTCACAAGGATAACTTTTACCACACTTTTCAGAAGAAGGGAAATTCATTTTCTTACCTATATAATTCTTTGACGAGTTCTTCCCCATTGCATTCCAACCTGATCGCTTATTATTATTTTCATCAAGATGCACATATGCCTCAGAAAACTCCATCTCAACTTTTTCATCACATCGAACAAACTTTTCATATCTTTTAAACTCTATTGTGGCTTAATATCTTCCCAAAATTAGTTTCAAACCGAAGTAAAATCTATTAATTTTACATTCAAAATCCCGAGTAAAATCTGATACATTCCTGGAGAGTCTTGTAAAATTGTCTTCATATACTACCACAGAATCGTCATCTTTCAACTTCAGTTCCATGAATTGTTTCTCCATTCTGAGTCAAACTATTTTGGGAAAATTCTTTTCCATAAAAATACACTTAAATTCATCACATTTCAGACATTCAAGATCATCTATTTCTCTCTTATTCTTAACAAAAAACCACCATTAATTAGCTTCACCTTCCAAATGATAAATTGATAGTATTACATTAGTTGTTCTAAATATCCAATGAAAAAAAATATCTTTTCAAGAGAATTGATCCATCACTGGGATATCACTGGAGCTACGGTTATACTTAATGCTGGAGTATGCTACCTCATAAAATGCTATAAAAAAGACATGTTTTTCCATGGTTGATCATGTTACTCTCTAGCATGGAAACCACCAACTTTTATTACTTTATTCAACTTATCAATTGCTATAACACAAAATTCTCTATTCCAATTCCCACTATTTCAGGCTGTAGATTCAGACAGACATCAGACTCTTGGTACCGTCCTACTTCTTCTTCAGAGTTTCTTCTGTGGAAAACCATTATGGACAAACATAACATAGATGAGGCAACAAGATAATATTTATATTCTATAAATATATAATTACTATATAGTAATAATCATTTATTTTATTCTTTAATATCATCCCAAACCCTAAAGTTCTCTAACCCATCATATGTTACCAACTCTAAAGACCCATCGTTAAAATGTAATATAATCATGAAATTCAGTCTAGAATATACATTATTAAACAGTGAGGATATTATTGACCTTATAGTTCATGAGAATTTGGATACCTTACATACATAACATACCCCAATCATACAAGTGGATACCACTAAAAATATTTTCCATTTCATTCAAAATATAAAACTCTAAAACACAAAGCATGGTTTCTTTGAAAACACTCCATATCAAACATCATGAAACCCATATTTCTATTACACATACTTATATACTAAAAATAAAATTTTAAATACATGGGATGAGTATAAAACTCAGTATGGGATATAAGAATAGAAAGTTTTAGTCAAGTGATAAAATAAAAACCAATAAAACCCATAATCATAAAAAACTCATATGCATAAAAACATCATGTTGTAGATTTGGGACATATTTTCCATATCACTCTTATATTCACCCTTTAAATGGAATAACCCTTTGGTAAACTTCCATCTCCTGTGTACCTAATGCATTGGAGAGCTATAATGGGGCTCACCCATTTTATCTTGAGCTATAATGGGCTCAACCAAACATTTATTCATCTATAAAGGAGATCAACCCAACATATCATGTTCTATAATGGGATCAACCTACATAAATAATGTCAAGGGATAATATAAATGTAATAATGTATCTTAAAAACATGATAAATGACTCATTCCATTCGCATATGGAAAAAACAATCCTCTTGAAATTTATTAAAAGAAGTTTTGAATGGATTTTAAATGGAACGTCCTTTAAAATATAATTATAGTGAGAATTAATATAATTGAAAGGTTGTGTGTATAAAATTTTAATACCCATTATAGAAAATTATATAAACAAAAAATCATCACTCAAATAATCTTAATACCACATAATTAATAAGGAAGAAGGTTAACCCAACAAATGGAAATCGGGTTATGAATTCCCTTACCTCGGGTTCTTCTTAAATAAAATGTGTTTAAACATTCTATATAATGATTAAAATGGAGTTCTTTGTATCTTATTGGAACATATTAATCTTTATAATATATTATATGATCATTTTATTACATCATTTCACCCTTTATTTGTTAGTATTTTGTTCCTTGGATTGTTTTGTGATGTTTTAATTACCTATTTTCCATGATGGGTTAATGATAGATATTCTTGTTGATTAGAACTAAAACTAAATAATTGGAATGGAAAGGTATATAAATATTTATTGTAACATTATTTTTACCATTTATTAATTTGATTTTATACATAAGGATGATTCATAAGGTAAAACATTTATGATATTCATTTATATAATTTTAGTTGATCTTTGATAATAACGAACTCATTTTAACATATACATTAATATCATGATTACAAAAGAATTACCAACCATGGATGAGTCATAATAAATCTATTATAACATTTTTTCAACCATAAAAATTGTTTTATGACCGGAATTAAACGAAATAATTCAAATTGAAATCACATCGTCCATGTTGTCGGTAATTCAACAAATCACAAACAATGTCTTTCTTTTTGAATAAGTGGAAGATGAGAAGAAGAATGATGATGAATTTTCCATGAAAATGAGAACATACAAAATATACACTATTTATTAATATTTCATGCCTCTTGGGTAAGAGGAGATGAGGAAATAATATGAAACGAAATGAATAGAAATAAAATATTAATTGAGAAATCCCTTACAAATATTCAACAGACAAATAGCTATACAACATGGTTTTAGAAAATATTAAAAAAATAAGGGAAAAGGGAAACCCATATAGAAACGAATCATAATACAGAATAAATCATGAATAAGAAAAAAATAATAACATGGTATGGCAACATGAAAGTTATATCACATAAAAGATAGCATGATGGAAAAAAGAATGAAATTGAGAATTTTATTACCATATAGAGTAACACCTAGAACATTAATGTAGAGACCATGGAAGCTTGAGGAATATTTGGGAGAAATACTGGGGAGATAAATAGGGAATATATTGGTTTAATACGAAATTGGAATGATTTTTATGAAGGAATGATTTGGAATTTATAGCGAAATTGAGGAAATATAATAATAATTTCCAGTAGATACCTCATTAGTGGTATTTGAAAAACCAGTGTCCTGACCATGGTTTTTGCCCTATGTATTTTCCACCTGGGTCACCTCACATAATATTTTACTATACACAAGTCAACAAGATTTATTAAATCATTATTACATCATTAATGTTGTCATTAACACACTGAAAAACAAAATTGTATTTTTATTAATCATAAAAAAATCAACTTTTTCAGAAAAATCCTAAAAACATACCTTAACCATTTTTTAATATGAAGAATTCAAAAATTAATTCCATTATTTAAATATAATTTTCTAAATATCATTAATTTAATTTTAAAATAAAATCATACTTAATTAAAAAATAAACAATTATAAAACAATAAATGCTTTTATATCACATGAAAAAATAAACCAATATGTTATTATCTTAAATACTTAAGAGAATAAAATAATAATACAATTTACTATTAATTAGGGTCATATTACTATTCATATTACTATATATAGGGGTATGTTACTATTCTATAAAAAAAGTTTGTTCCATAAGACTCCAAATAACATATGGAAGATAGTTGTAGATGACTGTTTTTTCGAAATTCAAAACATAGAAGATGAAAAATTATTTTCAAAAGATAGTTATAAATATCTACATAAAACAAATTTTATGCATTTCATTTATTTTTTTAATCCTCAGGGTGTTACATTATCTTCCACTATAAATATCATACATTAATTCCAAAAATACACAACTAGTTGAAAACATACCTCCAAATAAATCATTGAGAACCAAAATTATTGATCAAAACACTAAATAGAAAACCAACCACCTAAATTTAAATCAATCCAAATGAAAAAGGTAAAAAAAATTGGAAGAGAATATAACACTGCTAAAAATTACAAATTTAAAGTGGATCTTGAATCAATGATGGATTACAAAGAATAAGGGATATGTAAATCAAAACAGAAAACAAAAAACAACATTGTCTTTAAATAAATCTGAATGAACAACATGAATAAATGGAGTCAGAACATAAAACGTTTTTAAAACATACATATTGGAAGTGGAATAAGATAAAATATATTGTTTGGAATTGGGTTCTAATGGGATGAATTGTGAAGAAGTGTTTGCATAGGAATAACGAGAGCTCTGGTTCAGGGTACAATGTAGGTTGATTGGGATGAGATCTGTTTGATTCTGTATATGTAGAATTTTATCCCAACTGTTCATTAAAACAATTTGAAAATGTCATTTTAGTGGACTATCCTAATGGTTCTACAAAACCATTGAAAAAATAGTGGTACCCAAATGTTTATATGAAACTATTGGAAAAAATGCCCCTCATATGGCCTATCCCAAAGCCTTTTTAAACCATTGGGAAAACCCTCCCTATAAAACTAGTATACCAACAGTTTACAGCAAACCATTCACATAATTACCCCTTCCCAACAGTTGAAATAAAATATAGGGATAAGAGGGTTGTTATAAGGGGGATTCATAGTTGTAAATTACTACACTTATCTATTTCTTTATCTCATACTGGACACATTTTATCCATAAATATGGTAAAATAATTTTAGTGTTTTTATTACTAATTATGAGAAAAAATTTAGTCACTATATTATTTATATAAATCTAATTGATTCAAATTGTTGAATATTTTTTCATATATTAAATTTATATTAGTATAGAAATTATGTTATAAATATCCATGTAATATGAAATGTAAACCCATTTTTTGAAAAATGTATTTTTAACCATAAAACAAAATTTACTTCCATTCAATACCTTTTAAAAACTATAAAATAAATAGTAAAATGTTATATTGAATATATTATATATAAATTTCATTAATAACCTTAATCAACATGAGTGAATCTAAATCTCTAAGATAATGATACATCCAATGCTTAAAAAATAGCTTCTAGAAGAATGTGTTTCGGTCAAAAATATAAACTTATACTAAAATAAAAAATAATTTTGATCCCAATATAATTAATTAGATTATTTATAAGAAATGGATAACTTTTTACATCAATAAACAATCGAAAATATAGTGGGACATTAAAATTACATAATTTTAAGAAAAGAAACTCTTGTCTTACAAAAATATATATTTTTCACTATTCACTATAAATTTCATATTTTTAAAACATTCAATAACATTTACCATAAGATAATATTCAAATTTTGATTTAAAAAATTATATTAATTTCATCAAATATTTATTTATAAATTTATTATAAATTATATAAAAAATGCGATAAAAACTATTTTTGTTGGAAGTATGTTTTTGAAACATATAATGAATTTACTAATGATTGAGTAATTATTTATTATGAATTAATTAATAAAATTGAGTTATTCAATACCTTTATAAACATTTTTACATAATTTATTTATTTCAATTCATACATCCTATTTACGAAATATTTTACATGGTTAATTTTAAATAATAGTATATTTTAGTACGTGAAAGAAAATATGAAGCTCATTTTTGTTTTTTTGGAAAGATATCACATATAATTATTTATTAAACTAAATTTACTAGGTATTAAATTATCCTTATTAGATAAATTATGGCCTTGAAATTTTTATATTTATAATCAAGGGTTAAATATTTTAAAGTCACTTTGTTGGAAACCAATATTGTTTAAAGGGATAATTAGACTTCCTTTTAAAAAGGGAAGTCTGAAACATAAAGGTAATCTAAAATAATTGATAATATGGTTTCCAGGGATGGATAAAATTAACAATAATTTAAAATGTTGACATGGATGTGAAATATATTGTCCATTGAGAAATATAATGTGAACAGAGTAATGAGAAAGTTAATGACAACAAGGCCATAAATCGATGAGGGGTGAAGAAGATCATCAATTATTAAAAAAATGTAGAAGAATTATTTTTTCAAAATCCTATTCCTATAGTTGAGGGAATATTTAAATAAGAATATTTATAACATGATAAAGTATATTTACTTAGTTTAATTTCATTCCAAAAGGTTAATTTCGTCATTTCTTTGTGATTCATTCAATTTCCACTTCTATGGCATCTCTTAATCCAATAAATAAATATTCAAGATAAATATTTCTTGATTTATGTATTAAAATTAACATTAAATGGATAATAATATCATTCAAAAATAAAAATGCATTCATTATGTCTCAAAATATATACAAAACTGATAATGTTTACCACAAGTTATCTAGTATGGATAACTCTTCGTATGATGAAATAATTCTCGAAAAATTCAACAATATCAACAAAAGTTAATCTTAAACACATTTATAAATAGTTAAAGTTATAAATCCAATAAAATAATTATAAGGAATCTCCAAAACTGAAAAAATTAATTCAAATATTTTATTACATATTTTTTCAATGATCAACTTTAACAATTATCCCAATGAAACATAAGGTGTCTTACATTGTCATACACACAACATGTGACTACCATGATAATATATTATCTTCAAACAAGCTAATCCATTCCAAAAATCACATAAATCACCACACCTCCATGAAAAAATAAATGATCCAACAATTAATTTTATCATTATTTTATAAATAAATGCATACACTATTAAAGATATTCCATAAATTGAAAAATGAAATAAACATCATTAAAGGTAACATAAATAATTTTATCATAAATTATGTAAACAATTCCAAGGTCAAAGACACTATAAAATTTAATTTATCAATATCTATCTTCTATTTATCCCAACTGTACATTATTATCTTAATAATAGACATATATTATGGGATCTCTATCCCTAAATTGTGTCTTTTCTAAAAAATATCAACTTACCACTAAATCAATTTTATAGGTTTTGGGTAACATGTATTATTTTCTTGAAAATACTTGATGAAAAAGTGTGATAAAACTATCCTTGGATGTTTCATGATTATTAAAACTACAATATCATTGTTAGAAAAATTATAAAATATAATTATTATATCCTAATACATAATCACTTTAATCATTTAACCTACATGATTTTTCAAGCATAAGCCCTTATTAGTCTAAGTAATTAACCATTGGATTAGCATATTGACTTCAATAATGCCCAAGTTCATCACATAAAAGAGATTGAATAATAAATAGTACCATAATATGATGTTAAATTTTCACCATTGAACCATTCATTTTTATAAGATATTAGTATCTTTATTGACCTCTTTTCCACACCCAAACCATTTTCTCATTCAATTGAGACATTTACCTAGGTGATTCTTCCCAAATTATAAACATTTAATTAGTTAAATCTTTTTTCTTATATGTCTTTCATGAATATACATTTTTATCTAATTTGGTTCATTCAAAAACAGACTTATGTTTAGATTTTTAGTCATATATAATTATATTTGGGTAGGAATGATTAAAATATTTTACATTCCACCTTTAATTTCATTTTATTTTTCATGATTATGATTAGTGAATCATTGGACACATTTATCATTTACATAATTCCTCCTTGGTTCATCCATTAACTTAAAAAAACTATCATAATGTTAGTAATAATATTATTAGTCATTATTCATATAATCCTAAAAAATAATTTAAATAATTTCTAAATAATAAAACATTGTTTTCTTTATAGGCCTCTATAGGTTTTAAACAGTCCATAAATTAAAATTTATATTAAAAAACATCATAATTTCTCTTAAAAAATGTAAATTAACCCATGAATATCCCCTTCGGGTTTCTGGCTAGGTCATCATTCAAAATCCCACTCATCGTGCACATATGACGATATAATTAATTTCCAAATTCATCCTTTAAAGGATTTTAACCCTATGTGCTTTTTTTCCAAAACCCAATCCACATACTAGGATCCATAGAAGGATTCATATTCAAGGAAAACTTCACTATTTATTAATAATAACATAGTATTTTATTTCTACACTTAGGATTATCCTGATAATTGTTTCAAAATTTCTCTCATCATAGTTTCCAGAAATACTAAAAAATTCGTCGACACAAATATAGGGGCACCCAAACATTAAAAAATAAATATTAATTTTCCATAAATATTAATTATATAACATTTGAATACATGTTATATCCATAAATTATTATGGTATATTCAATCATGGATATATAAAAATGGTTAAATAAGAGATCTACATTGTCACCAAATTAGTTCTTCACAACTAACACCCTTATCAGACATATTATACTTAAAATATATCTTTATATTCATAGGAAATCGAAACATAATATAGTGCGGTATTAGATTCTCAGTAAGGGTTAAGAAGGAATGTATTGTCCAATTATCATTTGTAATCATTACATGGGAATATGGGTATGAGAACGTGATCATAAAATATAAAATAACTCTCACCAATTTTAGATCATTATTATGACAAGAGGATTTGGAACATTATATATCATAAATCATATAATTATTAGAGATCACGAGTAATGAGACCATAATATAATTATAAGACCGTGTTATAGAGGGTGGTATAAAGGTTGTGTCATAATAATAATCAAATAAATATCAACATAAGGATACCCAAAAATATATTCATTAGATGTTATGATTTGGATAACCACTGATATAGAAACATCAGGATTGTGATAACCTCTTCAGTACCCTTTGAGATTAATCATATGAAAAATCAAAGTATGTTTTATAAAGAAAAATACCATTAAAAGATTACTGAATGATTTTTTAAATAAAATGACATTTTAATTTTGAAAATACTATGAAATTAAAAAATATTAATGAAAAAAGTTTATTCAAAATAAAACATGGATACATTTAATGGAAGAATATAATTAATGATATGTCTTTAAGGAAGTAAAATAAATTCATTCAGTGTATATTAAATCAAAAAATCCTTTATCATTTACGATAAAAATTAAAAAATGCATTGTTAAGAAATCATTAAAAAGAATCCTTCTAAAAATATTTATAGAAATTAAATGATGGGTAAAAATGAATTTATTAAATAATTGGAAAATCTTAAACAATTATTGAAATCATCATAGAGAAAATAAAATCATTTAAGATAAGGATTACCTATCGAAATGTGAAATAAAGTTATCTTTTTATTAAAATATTTTCTCAAAAATTATAAATAAAAAAGAGTGGAATATTAGAGAAAAAAATGTAAAATATTTAATTAACCATAAAAGAAATAATAATTATTATATTTGTTTGATATATATCAAAAAAATAATTATGGTAATTATTTGCATAAACATACCCTAAATATGTTATTATATCAAAAAACTTTATTACATAAATAAATATTACATCGTAAATCCAATGATTGAAATAAAATAAAATAATACATTAAAAAATTAACATAAATAATCACATCTCTCTTTGGGCAGCAGTCTATTTTTACACACGAGTGATGTTTCAACTTTTCTATGGATAAAATGAAATAATGATAAATAACAATTTACTATTAAAGAATAAATTTCATATTGTATGTATCCTATATATTAATACAATATTTCATTATTATCATCTATGTAAAGCTGAGGTGAAAAAAATCACATCTCTCTAAGGAGGAGGTAGTCCCCACCTATGCACGAGCCTTGATATCATTTTCCAACGAATTAGATGGTAATAATGAATATAACATATTATAATTCCTAAAGAATAATAATTTCAGAAATATAATATAAATATATTAAATATATAACAATAAACAATTATAAATGATGAAAATGGAAACAAAATCATATTGCTACATGGGGACCATAATCCACACATACTCTCAAGTGATACTTTCAATACATATTTGATTATGAATATTTGGAAAATAATTATTACATAGTAATAATAATAAAATATAATTATAGTTTTAATATAAGATTCATCATTTAATTTTTATACTGTAGTTTTATATATTTTTGATGAAGAAATAAAATATAAAGGGCCCGATTAATTTTTATAGCAATTATTTGAAAGACCTCATTTAGCATTCAAATTAATCCTTGAAATACTGGTCAAAAGAAATGAATATGGGATCAGGGATGAAGGTATGTAATATAAGAATTTTTTTAGTAAGTATTATCTAATATGGAATGCTAAATTTTTTTGAATAAGAGAGGGGAAGTTGTTCAATTTTATAAGTGAGGGGTGGGACACAAATGGAATTACTCAAAAGAATTCAATAATATAAGTCCACATTCTTGATAAAGAGGAAACAAATAGACAATTATTCATATATTATAAAATTTAATCTTTTTATATATTCAAACTATAATAATTATTAATTTTTATAAGGCATTCCTATCTTTATATCTTTTTTGAAGCCTAGAGTAAACCTTTTTTAATCTTAGCTATGGTAAAAAAATTATTGATTATACTATTCATTATGAAAAAAATTATGTTGATAATAATAAAATATATTAATAGTTATGATTAAAAATATGTAATATATGCTACCATATTCATGTTTTAAAATTGGATGAATTTTATTTTAAATAAGCGCTCAAGACATAAGAAAACCCCATATTTAGAAAAATGATTTTTAAGGGAAAAACATAATTTACTGCAATTATTTCCATGTACTACTATAAAATTAATGTGAAAATATTTTATTGAATATATAATATATATTTCATTAAAAAAATTATGAAATATGAATTACTTCAACTTCCAAATATAAAAACACATTTCTTGTAAAAAAAATTATTTTGAGAAAAAAATTTTTTCAGTCAAAAATGAACATACCAAAGTCATTTATAAAAGTATTAATAGATAATTTATTATATTATTTATAATTAAAGGATAATGTTTTTACTTTAATATCTTATTAAATACATAATGGGAATTTATAATCATGTAAATTAATGAAAAGAAATGATTTTTGGAATTTTTTGGAATTTTTCATTTTTCAATTAAAAATAAATATTTTTTTAGAAAATATAAAACATTAAACCTATGAAAATATTGAAAGGATTATTTCTAAAATTATATTCATTAAATAAAATAAAATTTTGAATGATTTTATAAAATTATTTCAATTTCTGTGCATAAAAATTGAAAAAATAATATTTTTTATGGAAATATATTTTTGATTCATAAAATGACTTAAGAAAAAATTTAATACTTATTTTTTATGAATTAATAAATTAATTATAATTATGTTAAACCTTTATGAATAATTGTTTATAATTTTTTTATTTCTATACATAAGACCAATTAAACATCTTAGTGGTCATGGTCAAATTTGAAGAATAATATTTTATTGCATATTATAGTTTATATAAAGATCAGTGTTGTGTGTCAATAAATATATCAAACATAATATTATTTTTGACAAATTTTTTAGGTTGTAATAGGACCACTACGTGCGGGGATATATCATTAATGGTTCACATGAACATTTTATTACATTAGATTATATCCCATTTTAATGATGTTATTAATTTAATTTATTTGTACTGTTTCTTTCCATTATTATTGTTTTTACTAGTTTTGTTATTCTATTGTAGGTTTCACTCAAGTGGATGACTAATAAAGAGGGAATAGTTTCCCCATTAATACACATATCCCCTATTCAATCGTCAATACCCTCTTGCATATATGAAGGTTCACATGAATTTATATACCACTTTGATCCAGACCTTCTGATTTGGGTTGAGGTGTTATATGAAGTTTGACATTCAAAATGGAATGACCCCAACTATAGTAAATCAAGATCGGTGTCTAAATTATTATAATATAGTAGATATAAGGGTTTAAATCCTAAAGGATATGTCATTTTAGATGTTTTAGTAAACAATATATGATCTTTATACACATTTTACATTTGTAATAGAAAATAAAACATAACACATAAGAAAATAAAATGAACCGCATCCCTGAAAAGTCATTAAAATAATTCCTCTTAATTTCTTACGGATTGAAACAAAATAAGGGAGGGATAAAAATCTCAAAAGGGGTAAATTAAATCAGAATCCTTCATTAAAAAATAATTATAATCAACATTAAATTTTAAATAACCAACCACACAATTAATTTAAATAACTTTACTATCAATATAAGATAAGGAATACTCAATATAAGAAATTTAAATAACTAAAAATACATTCCATTTAATCAAAAAAATAGAATGAAATTCCGTAATAAATATTATGAAAGAAAAAAGAACATGGATATAAATAAAAATTATATTATCAATAAATTAATTTTTTTGTAAAATTTATCAGTAAAATGATACCACAACTATCAAGAACATTCATTAGATGGTTTAAAATTATAGGTAGAAAACTTTTTAACTTGGACAACCGTTTTTTCCCATGAGACCTACTGATTTATTAAGTGGATATATATAACCAAACTCTTCACTTGAGTGAATGTATAAATAATTCCTCATATATTGAATAATCAATTTAATTCAAAAACAATATTTTTTATCAACAAATATATGTATTGAGTAATGGATACATATTTATCTATATCCCCATAGTTAATCAAACAACTTTCAAAGTAAACAAGATTTGTAATAATGGTATATGTTTTAGGAAATAATAATATCCATTATTTAATAATATGGATATTTAAGAGAAATGTAATCTCAAATGAAAATTTATTGTAAATAGGTGACTGTATTTAGGAAAAAAAATAATAGAAAATGAATGTGGGAATGTACAATACATTTTACCACTTGGTAATTTCCACTTCAAGTCACCATATATAAAATGATTAAAAGTGAAATATAAAATAACATGTTGTATGAATGAATCATTATATTACTTCTCAAATGGGATATATATACAACATATAAAATTTATTTGGTGTGTCTCATTACAATTTTCCTTAATAAAGGAAAATTGAGTTGAATTCCCTTACCTCACTCTACCTTTTTAATGAATATACATTAATATAGAAACCCAACCTTCTCTTACATGGATATTAAACCTATTTAGATTAATATTCTTTAAATTACCTAAACAGATTAATAAGAACCATTATAGTTTAGTGAATTTTGAATCATGGAATACAATCTTCATAATTTATGGAAGAACTTAAATTCCTCTCAAATAGTTCTTCTACTATAGTACTCCTACTTGAAAATTTATATTTATAACTGGGGGAAAGGAATCATAAGAAAGGGTGATATTTGATGGTCATTTAGGGTAAAAAAGGGATATAAGTAAGCATAACATATGGATAATAGTATGATAGTAGTATGATAACATTTTAAATCTATACCATACAAATCAAAGATCATAATGTTTTTTCATGGAATAAATACTGGAAGATCAAAAGATATGAATCATAACGTAATCAAAGACCGTGATTGGAGAGTCCATAATGTTAAAATAAAACATCGGTTTTTGGAATACACATAAGAATAGAAAAACTTATGGCAATGATATACACTATGAAATTCATAACATGTTAGGCTAGGGACGTCCATCGTTGTACTTGCTTCAAGCTTCGGGAAACCGCCTGTGATCCCCTTTTTCATGTCTGGGATAATGACCCATATGAATCTATTTCATTTAATTGGAAAACTTCACATGTAACCTCTATTCTTGTTTAAAATTTTACATTACCCAATGAATTGAAGGTAGTTATAGGCTCCCCTTTAACATTATGAAAATCATACACATGCATGCGAAAAGATCAAAAAATGTTTATCACATCATACCATGAAATGACATGGGATTTATAAAAAAAATTCATCATATAATATAATTTGGAAAATATATATGATTTATAATCATTTAGTCACTTTATCCAATAATAACCCAAGAAAAAAGAAGGTTTCATAAGAAATTCAATTGTTGTATAGCCAGTAGAAGAGAAACATGTTTCATAAGAATCTTTTTAAAATAAACATAAGCATTCAGAGAAAGAACTATAATGGAACCGTTAGAGAGTACAACTAATAAAGAATAAGTAACATCAAAGGATATATTAATATATGTAAAATCATTTTGAAAGAATATTTTTAGCATTTATTTGAGGAAAATTAGCTTTAATTTTAATATAAATTTTTATAACATTAGTTTTTAAAATCTTTTTATTATATAATATATTTTAAAAATAATAAATTAAGATTTAACAAATTATTTTAATCCATTTATTGGGTAAAATAAACTTTCCATTTATTAAAAAAAATAATACCAAAAACATTTTGAAAACATTTTTCTAAAAAATGGGCTTTCACGAAAATAAGGATTTAACCGAAAAGGCTGATTTTTCTTAAAAACATAACTTCTTTTGAACTATTGATTAAATAAAGATAGGAAAATAATGTAAAAAATTTATTCCCTTATAATTACCACCGGATAATATAATTCATCCATTTTGTAAGATATGGATCATAATATTTTAACCTGAGAAACATAATCATAAACAATCCTAATAGACGATGAGATTGTAGCATAAAAGCTTAACCGATTTTGTAACATTTAAACGTAATCCCCTGAAGTAAAACCACTAAATGAAACTCAAAATATTAAAAGAAAAAATAAATTCATTATATTACATATTTAATGGGTTTTATATACAACTATTAAAATAATATATGTGCGTAAATTAACATAAGAATCAATGAAGTAAAATTGAGACAAAATACCTACCCACTATTTAAATCTTATGAATTAAACCACCAAATAAAGAATATAATAAAAAGATAAATTTAATATCATTTGAATAATTAGATCCATATTATAACATGTAAAAACGGAAATATATACATAACATAAAAGATATTAGTGGGGAGTTTTTATATGTCTTCCGGAAAAAAAGAGAGACCAGAAATCATTTACCGTTAGTCTCAAATTCTATCGAGCATAATAAAAACTCTATTATAAAATATATATTTTTATTATAAATTTACTAAATATCCATAATTATATATACCAAAACATAAATTATTTAATTATGAACCTTTATTACCCATTTATTAGTAACTCCATGTTAATGTCATATTTTGGTTAATTACAGCTTTATTTATCTAATATATTTTGATTTTCAATTTTTGTACATATTAAATTGACAATGGATCAATATTCTTGATAATAATAATGAATAATATTTATGAATTATAATTATAATACAAATCCTGAAATATGTTTTTAGAAATAAGTATGTCACAATCATGGAGATGGTAGGTCGTACATTTGCATGAGTAAAATTTGTATTTTTCAAAGATGATTATTGAATTTATCTAAGTGAAATAGTATATTTAAGAATTATAAATATATCATAAATAAAATATTGTTTATTTAAATATAACAATACATATAATCCATGTAGTGTGCCGATGAAAAAAGAGTCACATTGTTTTGTGAAGGCAGTAGTCCACACATAAAAGAATAACATTATAATATTTTATTGAGTGAAAAGGTAAAAAATAAAATAAAATATTATATTTTATGAGTGATAAATATTTCTTTAAAATAATAATATTTTCATTTATATCGCATATATTTGTTATTCCATGAAAATATCCATTGAAAAGAAAACACATCGTTTCGCGAGGTAGTAGTCTGCTGTACACATGATCTACGTTATTGAATCCCCTATAGAATGGAATATAACAGGTTTATATGCTATAATGAAAATATATGTATAATTGTTATATATATATATATATATCACATATATACTTTATATCCATCATCATACCCAACCATTAGAGCTGTTAATTAAAAAACAAACGACATCAGTTCATGAGGCGGTAGTCCCCTCCACACACAAACAATGATTTCGCCACCCACATGATGGCAGTGAATATGGATGATTATCCTGAAATTAACATAAATAAATATATTTATACATAATATATATATTTATTTATTATACAATAATGGTGTAATTTCAATGGGAGGAGGTGTAGGGGGAAATAAAACAAAAATGCTCGTTGAATAACGTTACATCTTCTTCATGTATCGTCTTTAGGATTGCACAAAATTAATTTCTTAATTTTATTTATGCCATAAAAAAGGATTATATGTAGAGAGGAGGGAGTTAAGGTATTTATTTGGGTAGGTCTGGTATGAAAAATGGTTTTATGCTGTGAATAAGAGAGGACAAGGGGTGACCATTTATAATTGAGGTGAGTGTAAAACTTTTTATTTATTTAAAGAAAGAATTCCACCCAAATATTATTCATGTAATAGGTGTCCAATAGTGAATCATTATGAATTATATAAGATATAAGGTATAAAGATGTCTTGAAAAATCGGTTTTTACAAGTTTTTGTTTATTTTAGTCCTTATCTTTTTTACTTTCATCCCTTAGTAAAAAGATTTTTACCATTACCATGGTATTTTTTACATATTTTTGCTATTTATATTTGTGAAAATATAACATCATATTATGAGATAATATTAATTATGTTTATAAAAAATATTTAATCCATTTTTTAAAATCCATTTCATACAAGGGGAATATTTTAATTTAATATTTATCCGGCGGATGAAATGAAAAGAGGGGATTTAATGAGAAATGATCAAATCTTAAAAACGATATTATATTCAAATTCAATTGTAAATTTTTATTAATGAAATAAATTGGATTATTATATGTAAAATGGAACTACTTTTAGTTTAAAAAAATTAAAATAAAATTTAACATTGTAAATAAATTAAAAGAAAAGGCGATTTTCAATTACAATTCTGTATTTTTTACTGTTAATAAAAAAATTGAATCTCCTCTAAAAAGTACAAAACATTAATCATAAGATAAGTGTGATATTAATATTCAAAAAATGCAGTTTATTATTTCAAATATATTTTTCCAAACTACGAACAATGTAATTTTAATATAATTTTTATAAATACGACAAATTATTTTTGTAGAAAATAACGTTTTAAGTATACAATTGAATTTATTATTATCTATTTTCAAGAAAACCCATAATATTAATTTTAATCATTTTATTGAATATATAAAAAATAAATTTCATTAAGATAAATCACTAAAATCTATTAATTTAATTTTTTTGAAAAACTCTTTTATGGGTATAAAGATAGTTTTTTCGAAAATTATTTCCTTTTTATTCATTTTTTTATTTTTATTTATAATTAACTTTCAACCAAATAATTAATAATAGATACTCAATTTGATCAAATATTTTCATAATTTAGTTATTATCTTTCATACCCCCCATTCCAATAGCTAGGTGATAACCATCTTACAGAATAATAATATTTTAATAATATATCACATTCCATTTAAATTCAGTGTTGTGTGGAATGAAAGAAAAACTTTTTATTATGTGTAACAGAAGAAAAACATAGTTTTTTATTTAATGAAATATAAAATATTTTTTTTTTAAATTCAAAAAATAATAATGATTAAATTTATTTGAAAAATAATAATTTCAAAAAATCTGTGGGTGCTATATATAACCTCTTATATAGTGGTTTTAAACATGTTATAAACTTATAACAGAATAATATTAATAATTTTAATATCATATATGATCCTTTTAGAACATATTAAAACCCTTTGGTTAAAAAAATTTCATTAGTTTTATTTTTTGGGCTATTACAGTCCTTGTTTTCACATTCATATTTTTTTAGTAAAGATCTTATTCATGTGTACATTATATAGTTACATAATATCCAAAATAGTATTTATAAAAGATGTATAATATTTTTTACAGCAATTATAATTTTAAAATAATCATGAAATATGGTTAGGAAAAAATAACTATTTTTTAATCATGGAGATGGTCGGTTGTACATAAAATGAGAAACATTTTTATTTTTCAACAATCATTATATAATGGAGGTAATAAATATTTTATCATTATATAATAATCATAATATCATAAATACTATATAATTTATTTAAATATAATTATATTTTTCATCCATATGGTGTGGTGATGAAAAGAGAGTGACCACACATCGAGAAGTTGGTAGTCCACATATAAAAAACGATTTTATCATCTTCCAGTTAGTATAATGGTAAGAAATGAAATGAAATATTATCATTTATATAAGGATATAAATGTCAATAATATCATAATTATTTCATTAATATCACATATAATCATCAAATTTTTCCTTGTCACTATCCATTTAAAGCATTAGTGAATGATGAATCACATGGATTTGCAAGACGGTAGTCCGCCATTGTAACGACCCAAATATTCATTAATAAAAATCCCTCTAGATATAATTAAATGTCTCTTTAAGTTTATATAAAATTTCAACTTCTTTGGTTTTATGTTAATAATTTTGACTGTTGTTATTATAGCCGTTGAACACTGATCACATGATTAGTATAAATATTGGGCTTTAACAAATCCTAATTTACTCAGACAAAGGAAGCGATTTCCTCATCCAGAAGAGTTGACCCATATGAAGCCCATTTTTTGGAGCTCGGAAGAGAGGTGGCATCATTGGGCTTCTCTCTTGACCAAGCCCAAGCCAAGCTTCATCATGTCAAGCTCTAACGGAACCTTCTATTGGAGAAGTGGAAGATGATAGAAATTACCACACGAGCAATGTTATCTGAGCCACCCCAAGAGTCTGTCACCATCGCACACCTTACCCTTAGGTCTTATGCGGCTGTTTTAAGGTGTTATGTAACCAATTAATAGTACTATGTTAATGTACATTATTTTTTATATATAACAATGAATATACATTCTTGTCATTATTGATAAATTATAAATAGTTTTTAATGTACAAATAATGTTTTTAGTTATTATTTAATTAAGAAATTTATTTTATTAAATTAACGGATTGTTGAATTAAATATTATTTTAATAAAATATTATTATTATTATTAAATTAATTTTTATTAAATATAAGTGATCTTATAATTTTATGAATGTAATTGTAATTTTTATTAATTTTGGAAAGCCATTTCTGTCAAAACCCATGAATTTTCAATAAATGTTGGTTTTTATTTTAAATGTGGAAATTAAAATATTTGTAAAATTATTTAGATAAAATAAAGGTTATTTCTGGAATCCGGACGTCGAAATTATCCAACGGTGAATTTTTCATTATTTTCTGAGACAGTCAAATTTTTTGGTAAAAATTAAATACCGTTTAAATATATAATGTGTTTTATGACATCATAATGACCCAATAGTGATTTAATAAAATAATTTAAGCTTTATGTTGGGACAATATATGTTTTACCATTAAAATAATGTGATTTTGGGTTTGTTTGACTTACTTTTCAAAGAATTAATACACCGCTAAATACTTATTAAACACATTGTCTTTTAAAATTGATTTCCAGTGGAGTGTGACTCACTTCCACATAAGCAACCCAATTATTTTAAGAAGTTAGGACTTTGTCCTTATAAAATATTTTTTTCCTATTCTCTTTTGCAAAAAACATGGGCAAAAAGAATGGGATGGTTTATGGTTTGGATTAATTTATTGTAAGGGGTCCCAAACCTACATAATAAAGAATTCCCTCACCTTTCCTCTATAAACCCACCAAAGCTCCCACTTCCTCCTCACTCCATGCCTTTGGAGTTCGACCAAACTCTGACCTCATCTCTCTAGAATCCTCCCAAGGTTCCCCAAGCTCCCAATAATCCTCTCAGAAGCCTCTCTCTACCCTTTGGAAGCACACATACATGTAAGGGTTTTTTCTTCCATTCTCATTTTGTCTAATTTTCATTAAGTTGTATCCCCTTTTAATTTCAATTATGAATGTTGGGGTACAGTTTTTAACCTCCCAAATACTTCCCTCTTTATGTTTCAATGATGGGATACCCCTTTCTCTCTCATTAAATGCCTCCCATGTACACCCATTACTATGCCAAAATTTCTAAGGAACTCCACTCTCCTCTTTTACATTCAAGCAATACATTTGTGTCATGAATCTAAATTCCATTAAAATTGTTGGGACATGTATCTATATGACCTCATTACTATAAATTACATGTAGAAATTATGAGGAACCCCTTTCTTTTTCATCATACATTTTTCATGAATTCTTACGTCACGTCGTTACGCTGCCGAAATCGCACTGATTTTCTAAGCCAATGCGATTGTGTAGTGAATAACATGCCCATTTCTCCATCAAGGGTATTCAACTTTATGCACATTTACATATTGATTATAATGTTTCGTGTATAAATTACACATTCCTTCATCATGTAATAAATGATTATGTTTTATGAATCCATGTTTTTTGATCCATGTGGCACACTTATGCATGAAATGAAATGTTTATGAAGGGTGTGCCCTTATAGCACAACAATGCATTGGGTAAAGTATAGTATCATGATATGTCTTGTGCAATGATTGTGGAATCATTCTAATTCTAGTGCAATGAGGTTTTACTCATGCTTCATGTGCAATGAGGATTTACTCATGCTCTAGGTGCAATGAGCCTTGGCTCATGCTAATTCCATGTTAAGTGTTGTTTCCACATTTCCATGTTATGATTATCATGCTTTATCATGACTTTATATTCATTTTTATCCTATGATATATTGATATTCCTAATGTCTAACATGTATTGTACTCCTCATGTTATTCCATGTGTATTCCCTTACTGGGCCTTATAGCTCAGCCTTTTCTTATGAATGTCCTTAGGTTATCCCATGCAATTCTAAGTACGAAGGAATGTAGTGGTAATGTAAAGTATGTTTTCAATAAAGATGTTGTATTTCATGTTTTATGTTTTTATGTAATTATCCTAAGTCCCAAATACACTAAAACTATCGATCTTATTTGTTGTATCACATGAAGGGTTATGTAATAAATCATGTTTAAGTTTTTAATAAAAGCTGGGTTGTCATAGTTGGTATCAGAGGATAGGTTTAGTTATTTTTGGGATTTGGATTAGAAAACCCTTGTAAAGCCTTAAAGACTGGAATAAGTATAATAAAAACATCCCTTTGTTTTGGTGAGTATTGAGTAAGTGGTTTATCAAGAAAATACATCCATGTCTGGATACGAGCATGTAGAGGTGGCTCTGGCACAGATGTATCCTAGGGGTAAAACCCGAAAACACCACTTTGAGCTAGACTCGAACGAAAACTGGTGCACGACAACGGGCCTTGCTGCACTCTTGGTTACGACACTCCCGGAGGATTTGTTTTGATAAATTCACAAGCTTATTATGAACCCTTATTAAAGGAATTAAAAAATTCCCCTAAGAATATATGTTAGAAGGTAGATCATGAAAAGCCACAATTGAAGCCTATAGACTCATGAGTTAAGGGAATAAAAGTTTATTTATAATTCATCAACCTTTGTCTGTGGATTACCATTTAGGTGTTACCCCTAACATTCCTTTTATTCTTTTCAATGGTCGGTAATAGGAGGACTCGGGCTAACAACCGTTGTGAAGATCAGTGTGATGACTATACAAATGAGATGCCCAATCCAATTGGAGCAGGAATCGAGAACTTTGTCATGCTTCTATATCTGATAAAAAATGTTTTGAATAGAATCAAGGGTCAAGTGGAAAATTCAACCCCCCTAAGAAAGAATAATTCGCTATCGAGAGGTTCATGAGACAAAGGCCTCCTACTTTTAGTAGATCATCTGATCCCACGATCGCTGAACAATGGATCAACTCCATTGAAAAGATCTTCTCCATCCTTTAATGTTCTGAACAAGAGAAGGTTCTCCTGGATGGTTATCGTATGGAGGGTGAAGCTTATCAATGGTGGACATTTTTAAAAAATATGAAGCCTGAGGAGGAGATCGAGGCGTTGGAATGGAAGGATTTCCGGAATATGTGTTTCGATAAATTTTTTCCACACACCGTCCGGCTTAAGATGGAAAGGGACGTCCCTTCCCTCAAGAAAAAAGATGAAGAATCTATTGGATCGTATGAGGAAAACTTCAAAAGGCTTGCACGATATGCTTACGGATTTGTCGTTACCCCCGAATGAAATGTTTTCCACTTCTTTGGTGGGTTGAAGCCTAGCCTAGGGAAATCATTAGCAATCAGTGACTCTGACAGCTATGAAGAAATTGTTCAATGTTCCCACAAGGTTGAAATAGAGATCGGAGAATAACAGGGGTATCATGGTGATAAGAAGCGTAAAGTGGACTTCAATTCTAGTGTTCCGATGGATAAATCCAATGGTGCTAATATGATCCAGCACCCCACTTTCCAAATTTGTGGAAAGAAGCACCCTAGAAATTGCCTTAAGGGGACGAAGAAATTCATTAGGTGTGGAAGAGAAGGTCTCCTAGCTGTTAACTATCAGCAAGAAAGACCCACGGCCATGACAAAGGATAGGAATGCTCTGTTAGAACCTCAACACATGGTTTAATGCTATAAATTCAAAGAACCATGGAATTTTTCAAATCAGTGCCCTAATCCAAGGGTTTTTTGAGGCAACCAACAACCTCCAAGGCACCAAGGAATAGATTTTTCCATCACTTCTGCCAAAGTGAACCTCGACAACGAAGTGGTGACAGTTATTCTAGTTATTCATTCAAGAATATCGAACGTACTTTTTGATTCAGGTTCTATGCATTCTTATATATCTTGAATGTTTAGTAGAACAATCCCAACACCACCACAAATCATGGAAGTAAAGATGTCGGTGAGTATGAAAAATGGGTCAATCATTGAATCCCATGTATATAAGTCCTACCCTGTTATAATCTATGGATTGAATTTCCTAGAGAACCTCATCATACTCTCTCTGGTGGAATTTGATGCAATTCTTGGCATAGATATTCTTTCCTTAAATAGAGCCAACATAAATTGTCAGGAGAGGGAAATCACACTCCATATGGAGAATCGACCCCCGATTATTTACAAGTGTAAGGAGGAAGATGAATCTACTTTAGATCCGTCATCTCAAGAATTGAAATTATTTCCATATGAGCACGCATATCTAGTGTAGATGATTG
Organism: Viscum album; assembly: GCA_963277665.1. Taxonomy (NCBI): domain Eukaryota; kingdom Viridiplantae; phylum Streptophyta; class Magnoliopsida; order Santalales; family Viscaceae; genus Viscum; species Viscum album. The sequence continues at coordinate 1,684,911,390 of OY728147.1, read as the reverse complement.
AGTCCAAGGAAGAAACCATCCTTGAAGAAATGCCCATTGTGAGGGAATTCAATGAAGTGTTTCCCGAGGAACTTCTTGGTCTTCCTCCTAGAAGACATGTTGAATTCTCAATTGAACTTATACCTGGGGCTTTACGAATATCCAAGACTCTATATAGAATGGTTGTTGTAGAGCTTGAAGAGCTGAATACAAAACTACAGGAGAATCTGGATAAAGGTTTTATATGCCCATGTGCTTCACCATGGGGGGGCACTAGTCCTCTTCATCAAGAAGAAGGATGGGTCAATGTGGCTTTGCATTGATTATCGTGAATGTAACAAAATCATGATAAATAACAGCTATCCTCTCCCACAAATTGATGACCTGTTCGATTAGCTATGTGGAGCACAATACTTCTCCATGGTGGAATTGCGGTCGGGATATTATCAAGTAAGGGTGAAGAAGGAAGATATACCCAAGACTTCTTTTCGTACAAGATACGGGCACTATGAATTCATATTAATGCTTTTTGGACTCCCTAATGTTCCATCAATTTTTATAGAAATAATGAATAGAGTCATTAGATATTACCTCGACAAATTTGTGGTAGTCTTTATAGATGATATTCTAATATACTCCAAAACCAATGAGGATCATGAGGTGCATTTAAGAACTGTATTAGAGACTTTGCAAAAGGATAAGATCTATGAAAATTACATCAAGTGTCATTTCTGGTTGAAGGTGGTCTTATTATTGGGCTATATAATCACTAGCAATTGGATAACTGTGGATCCCTCCAAAACTGATGCAATTGAAGGATGGTCGAGGCCAATATCGGCAACAGATATCCGTAGCTTCTTGGGGTTAGTTGGATATTATAAATTATTTGTCAGAAATTTCTCATGATTGTCCAACCCTCTTACCATGCTAACTCGAAAGGGAGTAAATCTTTCTTGGAGTGATGAGTGCAAAGAAAGCTTCATGGAGTTGAAAAGGAGGCTTGTCATTGTGCTCGTGCTCACTTTACCCACAAGTGGGGAACCTTTTGTGGTTTTCAGCGATGTTTCGATGAAGGGATTAGGATATGTGCTGATGAAGAAGGATAAATTTATATCATATGCCTCAAGGATGTTGAAAATCCATGAGCAAAACTATCCAACGCATGATCTGGAGTTGGCAGCGGTGATCTTTGCCTTGAAAATCTAGCGGCATTATCTCTATGGGGAGAAATGTGAGATATATACTGACCACAAGAGTCTTAAATATATATTCACACAGAAAGAGCTTAATATGCGCCAGAGATGATGGATAGATCTCATCAGGGATTATGACTGTTCAATACATTACCACCATGGGAGAGCGAACAAGGTGGAAGATTCCCTAAGTATAAATGATCCAACAATTCTATCAATGATGAGAATTGAGAAGGATCCAATCATCTTAGACATGATAAAGATGGACATGGGAATCATAGAGAGGGGAACATCAGCAATACTTTCACAAATGATTGCTCAACTACCTCTTTTGGAAATGATAAAGGATGCTCAAAAGGATGATGTGGAAATTAGAGAAAAATTGTAAGCTATAGAAAAAGGGAAATCCTCGGAGTTTAATGTTAATGAAAAAAGAATTGTGAGATTTGGGAAAAGGCTATGTGTTCCATTGAGTCCGGAGTTGAAGAAGGAACTTTTGGATGATGCAGATAGATCAAATTTCTCTATTCATCCAGGGAGCACAAAGATGTATTGAGATATCTGAGAAAAATTATGGTGGGATAATATGAAGAAAGAGATCGCTGAATATACATCAAAGTGCCTTGTGTGTCAGCAAATTAAGGTATAGAGGCAGAAGTCTAAGAGGATGATGCAAGCATTGCCAATACCAGAATTGAAATGGGAGAACATCACCATGGACTTTGTCACCAGACTTCCAAGGACATCCAAAGTCAACAATGCAATATGGGTTGTTGTGGATCGTCTTACAAAGATAGCACACTTCATTGGTATTCAGGAAGAATTCTATTTAGATCAACTGGAATGGATATATATTAGGGAAGTGTTAAGGTTGCATGGAGTACCACTATCTATTATGTCTGACCGAGATCCAAGATTCACCTCTATGTTTTGGAAGAGTCTTCAACATGCTCTGAATACTGAACAGAACTTTAGTACGGCCTATCATCCTCAAACTGATGGCCAATCTGTGCGGACTATCCAAACACTTGAGGAAATGTTCAGAGCATGCTCAGTGGACTTTAAAGGAGGATGGGATCAAAATATTCCCTTGGTTGAGTTCTCTTATAATAACAGTTTCCACTCGAGCATCCAAATGGCACCTTTTGAAGCCTTGTATGGGAAAAGGTATAAAACATCAGCATGTTTGGATGAGGTCGGTGAATGCAAGCTGCTTGGACCAGAAATGGTCAAGGAAATGGTGGAGAAGGTGAAAACCATTCAGCAGTATATCAAGGAAGCCTAGAGTCGACAGAAGAGTTATGTAGATAATCATCGACAAGACATTGTGTTTAAAGTTGGAGACATGGTTTTTCTAAGCATATCTCCGTGGAAGAAGGTCATGAGATTTGGAATGAAATAGAAGTTAAGTCCAAGGTACATTGGCCCCTTCAAGATTCTTGATCGTGTTGGGGATGTGGCCTATCGACTAGCACTTCCACCTACCATGGCCAAAGTCCATGATCTCTTTCTAGTATCCCGCTCAAGGAAGTATATACTGGACCATTCACATGTACTCTCATCAAAGGTGGTACAATTGGAAGATGATCTTTCTTATGAGAAGAACCCAGTGAAGATCTTAGATCATAGAGAAAAATTCCCCGAAATAAGACAATTCCCCTCTTCATGGTGTTGTGGAGAAACCACAAGTTTGAAGAAGTGACATGGGAATCAGAGGAAAAGATGAATCTTAGTTACCCGCATCTGTTTTAGTGTGGGAAAAGGAAATTTCGAGGTTGAAATTTCTTAAGGGGGAAATATTGTAATGACCCAAAGTTTCATTACTGGAAATCCCTCTTGATCTAATTAAATGTCTCTTTATGTTTATATAAAATGTCAACTTCTTTGGTTTTATGTTAATAATTTTGACCGTTGCTATTATAGCCGTTGAATAGTGATCACATGATTAGTATAAATATAAGGCTCTAACAAATCCAAATTTACTCAGACAAAAGAAGTGATGGCCTCATCTAGTAGAATATCCCCATATGAAGCCCATTTTTCAGAGCTCAGAAATGATGTGGCATCCTTGGGCTTCGCTCTTGACAAAGCCCAAGCTGAGCTTCATCATGTCTAGCTCGAATGGGATCATCTATGGGAGAAGTGGAAGTTGATAGAAATTACCACTCGAGCGATGTTATTCGAGCCACCCCAAGAGTCTTTCACCATCACACACCTTACCCACAGGCTTAATGTGTCTTTTTTAAGGGGTTATGATACCAATAAATAATACTATGTTCATGTACATTATTTTTTTATGTAATAATGAATATACTTTCTCATCATTATGGATACAGTGTAAATAGTTTTTAAAGTACAAATAATGTTTTTAGTTATTATTTAATTAAGAATTCTATTTTATTAAGTTAAGGGATTTTTGAATTAAATAATATTTTAATAAAATATTATTATTATTATTAAATTAATTTTTATTAAATATAAATGATCTTATAATTTTATGAATGCAATTGGAATTTATATTAAGGTTTGGAAGCCGTTTCTGTCAAAACCCGTGAATTTTCGATAAATGTCAGTTTTTATTTTAAAAGTGAAAATTAATATATTTAGAACGTTATTTAGATAAAATAAATATTATTTATGGAATCAGGACATCGAAATTATCCAACGGTGAATTTTTCATAATTTTCTAAGACAGTCAAATTTTTGGGTAAAAATTAAATACCGTTTAAATATATAATGTGTTTTATAACATCATAATGACCCAATAGTGATGTAATAAAATACTATAAGCTTTATGTTCGGCCAATATATGTTTTACCATTAAAATAATGTGATTATAGGTCTGTTTGACATACTTTTTAAAGCATTAATGGAACCCTCAAGACTTGTTAAACACCTTGTCCATTTAAATTGTTTTCCATAGGAGTGTGACTCACCTCCACATAAGAAACCCTATTATTTTCAGAAGTTAGGACCTTGGCCTTATAAAACATTATTTTACCTCTTCCCTTTTCTATAAACCATGTGCAAAAACCATGGTATGGATTGTGGTTTGGATTAATTTAATGTAAGGGGTCCCGAACCTAAATAATAAAGAATTCCCTCACCTTTACTATATAAACCCACCCAAGCTCCCACTTCCTCTTCACGAAATTCCTGTTGAGATTGTCTAAACTCAGAAATACTCTCTCTAGAATCCTCCCAAGGTTCCCCAAGCTCCCAAGAAGCCTCTCACAAGCCTCTCTCTAGCCTATGGAAGCACACTTCCAAGTAAGGGTTTTTTCATCCTTTCTCATTTTTTTCCATTTTTCATTAAGTTGTTTGACCCTTTAATTTCAATTATGAATATTGGGGAATGGTTTTTCAAATCCCTAATACTACACTCTTTATGTATTAATGATAGGAGACCCCGTTATCTCTCATTAAATGCCTCCCATGTACACCCGTTACTATGACGAAATTCTGAAAAGAACTCCTCTCTCTCCTCGTTTACATTCAAGCAATACTTTTGTATCATGAATCTAAATTCCAATTATTGGGACATGTATCTATATGACCTCATTACTATAAATTACATGTAGATGTGATGAGGAACCCCGTTCTCTCTCATCAACCATTTATTATGAATTCCTTTGTCACTTCGTTAGGCTGCCGAAATCGCACCGATTTTCTAAGCCAGTGCCATTGTGTAGTGAATACCATGCCCATTTCTCCATCAAGGTTATTCAACTTTATTCATATTTACTTATTGATTATAAAGTTTCATGTATTAATTCCACATTCCTTAATCATTTAATAAATGATTATGTTTTATGAATCCATGTTTTATGATCCATGTGGCTCACTTATGCATGAAATGAAATGTTTAAGAAGGGTGCGCCCTTATAGTGCTCCAATGCATTGGGTAAATTATAGTATCATTATAAATCATGTGAAATGAGTGTTGAATCATGATAATTCAAGTGAAATGAGTTTTTAATCATGCTTCATGTGAAATGTGGACTTACTCATGTTCCATGTGCAATGGGCCTTGGCTCATGATAATTCCATGTTTAGTGTTGTTTCCACATTTCCATGTTATGATTATCATTCATTATAATGACATTATGTTCATGTTTCTATTGTTATCTATTGATATGCCTAATGTCTAACATGTATTGTACTCCTCATGTTATTCCATGTGTATTCCCTTATTGGGCCTTATTTCTCACCCTTTTTTTCATGTCCTCATGTCATCCCACGCAATGCTATGTACGAAGGAATGTAGTGGTCATGTAAAGGAAGTTTTCAATAAAGATGTTCTATATCATGTTTTGATTTTTTATGTAATGATCCGAATCCCCAAAGACACTGAACCTCTTGATCTTCTTTGTTGTATCACGTGAAGTTTTATGTAATAAATCATGTTTAATTTTGTAATAAAAGCTGGGTTGTCATATCCATACACACTAGAAATGTTATCTTATCACATATGGAATGTGATGTAAAAAGTTATATATGAAATAATTAATATAGAGGTATAATTATTTTATGAATATAATAAATATAATTTATCTCTTTCATCATATGCATCCGTGATAGGTGGTAATAGAAAAAGGAATTCTATGAGTTCGTTAGGCGGTAATTTTCCACACATATAAATGATGAAGCCATAACCCATTTAGTGGAAGTGGGGAGGGTTCATTGTCATAAATTAACATAAAAGAATATTTTCTCATGTAATGTACTTATTTTTTTACATCATTATGATTTATTAATTATTTATGTATGTGTAAAAAGAAATAAAATAAAAATTCTTGTTGATGGATGTTACCTCTTAATTAGGTGTCCTCTATATATTGTCACAAAATATCCTTCATAGGTTGGATTTACACCAAAAATATTGTTTCTACGAAGAGTATAGGGAATTTGGTAAGTGATTAGAGTAATTATTAAGTGAAAAAAGGTATGAATGTTTGAATAATAGAGGACAAGGCACAGCTTATTATATGTTTGGTGAGAGGCACAATTTCATTTTTTGGATACAAAAATGTATACCCACACTTATTACAAGACAAAAGGGTCCAAAATTTATTATTATAGATAATTATACTTTAATTGGTATCAAAACTATCCAAAAATTGTATTTTGACAAATTTATAGGACATTTTAACCATTATAATATTATTTCAACAAATGATAAACTCATTTTTACCTTAAATATGGTAATAAATTTTTACTGTTTTCACTATTAATTTTGGTCAGAAATTAAATTAACCATATTATATAATAAAAAAATTTCTGATACAAAATAAATAATAAAATTTTCCAAATTAACGTAATATAAGTGAGAAATTGTAATTTTAAATTAATCACGCAGAACCGATGAGAATGTAGGTTATCAAAGAGAAAATGTTCTATAGTTTAAAATGATTGTATATAAAAATTAATAATGAAATTGATTCAAATCACCTATAGTAGATTAAAAGATATAAATTTTAACTAATATTTCTTTAAAATGAATTCAAAATATAATTTAATATTAAAAGAAATTTAAGAAAAAATTTTATTTTCAATTTAAAGTCAATATTTTCACTTTCATCAAGAAATGAAACATTTAAAAAAATAATATAAATTTACCCTAATACTATTTTGATATTCTGAAAAAATTATACTTAATTTTTTCAAAAAAATATCAAAAATTGGTAAAAATTAATTTTAACTTATGATTTAAAATCATGACTAAATCGCATTTTAGAAAAAATATAGTTTTTTGAAAAATATTTCACCCTTTATTAAATGATCTTTATTTTATTTATAATTATTAGATATCCAATTAATTTTATTTATCATTTATAAACCATATATATTTAATAATTTAGTTAGTAATATTCATAACCACTAATTTAACAGCTTTTTTACAGTGGTATATTATATTACAGTACATTTATACTTGGGGATGCATGTTTTGAAAGCTTTCAAAGAGATTGAATTTATATAAAAATAAATATCCTAAATTTTAAATTGTTACATTTTATTTTTAATTTGGGTTTTGAATTTCATAAATTATATTTAAAACAATGTTCTTATTTTAAAATCTAAAGGTGTCACATTCTCCCCACCTTAAATAAATTGCATCATTACAATTTAATCATGATCTCGGTTATTAAGGGTTTTCCATTTGGAAATACCATTGTTAAAAAATCTACATAATAAAAGGGTTAATAAAACATCTTCTTAATAAAATGGAAAATTATGTACAAAAGTAATTTGGAATAACACATAAATAAGTGTCCAACTAGAAGAAAATAAGAAGAATTAAAAACATGGATAGAGAAGAAAATATTAAGAAATTATAGAGAGAGATAGAAGTCATTAATCATATGAATTTTAAGGATCAATGTAATATTACAGAAATAAAAACCATAAATTTTTGATTATTAGAAATTCAATATGGTTCATCAAATATGAAGGTAATATGAAAAAAAATTCCAGATCCTTTTCTGAATGACGAGGAATTTTTTTTATGATTATAAGGGAATATACATATATGATACATTTCTATTTCGTAAAGAAATTTCATCCAAAGGTTGTTATTCAATAAATTTCCAATTAATCATTTACTCACAGAAAAAATTTTAATTTTTATTCTTATAGAACTGAAATTCAATTTAATTAAATCATAATATCAATAATAGAATGATAATAAATTCCATTGATCTCTATTTTTTGTTATGAAAAATGGATTAGTATAAGTTTCCCAATATGCATTAATCTTTATATGGTGATGTAATACACTAATAACAGAAAAATAATCCAATGTTTACAATAAACCATTTCATAAATGGTTAAAATTATTACCATTTCAAAGGTTTATGATCTAAAATATTAAAGTAAAGTTCACAGAATAACCAAAATGCTCTTAACATTAATCCCCCAAATAACTAGAAGTATCTTTTAATCATTACATACCTAACATATGAATACATTCATCATGTATTCTATATAAACGTTGATATAACCTAAATTACTGTAATACCATATTAAAAACATGCATGCTTACTTATTACTTATGTAAAACATAGGTTATTATTCATATTCTATAAATCCAGAGATTTTGTAAACTCCATCAATTATAGTATAAACAATATTATCATAAAATCATTAATTTTTCCCATGATAGGCTGTAATATCCAATTCACATTATCCATTTCAATCATCTCTTTATCAAACCATCCTTATCTCAATATCAGGATCATTTAAAGGGTTATCTTTCCCTCAATCACATTATTTCCATGCATTTCTACATTCCACTGATTTATTATTTTTGTTCATTTGTATCGTTCAACATAGGATTTAAAATCCTTAATGAAAATTATTTCAAAAAAATTAATATATATTTAATTATTCTTATAACAATAATATCATGAATAATATATTTTTAAACATATTTTTTATATTCAAATTCACAAGGAAATTATTCAATCCACTTCTATTGTATCAATAAAAAAATATTGACCTCAATCACTAAGCTTATACTAATCATTATTTCCTTGATGTTTTTTGAATTAATTTGCATAGTTACACTTTTTTGGTCATTCTAACCATTTTACTTTAGAAATTTCTTTCTACCCATTTAAATCACAAGCATGGTGGGATTTATCTCCATGCTTGTAGCTAACTCCCATTCCGTTCATGAAAGTACAAGTGCATTTCATTCCCCAATTATCACATTTGGGAAACAAATTCCATCCATTATTCCCTTAATATCTTTTTTCTTATACCATCATCTTCTTATCTTGGTTCCCATAAAATCTATAATACCTAGATAATTTTTTCTTTGTATTGATATCACATAAAAAATTCATTATATGAAGATAAATTTTGAGGGACTAGTGTCCTTTATAGACTTGTCATAAACCATTCCATGAAATCGTCAATGTTGTACTCAGTGTTGCATATGTAATATGAATATTAACTAGATATAATTTTAATGGTATCATCATAGTTCAATACACATTCTACTTACATTTTATTTATGATATGTTACTTTCACTCCATCTCAATTTGTTTCTCATGGGGGAAATATTTAAAATAATGTATCAATAAATGAATTCTATTCCCCATGTTTTATTTCATCTTCATTTCTAGTTTTATGGATAAATAACCACCATTTATTATCATCACCTTCAAGATGATACACTGAATTTGTACACTTTTTTCCTTTTCATTACATCCTAATTCCATAAATACATTCTCCAAATACTTATTCCATTTATCATCAAAAATTGGATTAGTATTCCCACCAAATGATGAGGTGTTATATCAAATGTATTGATCCATGTAAGAATAATCAAATTGTTTTACAAGTTGTTCTATATGAGTATGTTTATTTGTTATAACATAATTACTCTGACCGAATATAGACATGATTCACTTAGTTCCAATACCAACTTTATTATATTCCTCGATAAGAAAATATTTACATTGACCATGAGTATTGATACCCTTGTTCCTTCTAGGAAACATTTATATCCAATGGAATATTATGGATTAGCTCTTAAAAATATTAAAATAAAATCATAATTTATAATTCCAAATATGGTGTATCACTTAGAATAAAATATAATTTATTCACAATTAATATTATAAGTACAATCATGGGTTCTTTTGGGATTTTTTTTTTCAATATCATTTATAATGGTTTGTAAGGAAATTTGTTTTATCCTAAGCATATATCTGAGGATTCTAAAATAATTTTCATAGTATGTCCCATTATCATGCAATAAGTGATAATTAACTCATTCTCAATGCACCCTATTTTGAGTTACTACCTCTAGGTACCTCTAGTTTAGAACCATATAAAAATGCAGTATTCATATATTAGTTTATTTATATGAAAATTCAAATAATCAATTCTTTACCAAAACATTAAGATATTCACATATAAATATTATCAAATTCTATCATAGGGTTATTTTACCAAATATAGTTTTTTACTAAATTATTCCCCATGTTTTCTACTAAACGTCATTTGATACCAACCGTGAGGACCCCAATTCTAGGTACCCTAATACGATGCATAATTTATTATTTTGGGGGAGATAAAAGGGGTTAAATCTAGGAGGACCAATCAGTTTAATGGTTATGAATAAAAATATATATATATATATATATATATGATACCAATTTTATATTTGAAATAGAAAATAAAACATAATACAAAATGAAATAAGATGAAATGCATCCTTGAGAACTCATTATAATAATTCCTCTTCATATCCGAGGGGAAGAAAACTAAAATAGGGTGAGCTCAAATAGTCACTATGTTTTAGGTACAACAAAAGATATCATGAATCAATAATCATAACAAAAATGGTATGTTAAATAATAGAACAAAAATTCCATTTAAATAATTTGACTACCACGAGAAGATAAGGCATAATCACATGTAATGGTAAATAACATTAAACAATTTCTATTTAATCAATAATGATGATTGTAAAAAATATATAGGTAATTTCATTTAGAAAATATCCAGGATAATAATATTAATTGAATTATCTAATAAAAAAGTGATTAATTATTTTAATTCATATACTAGATAAATGATACCTTTACTGTGAAGGCCTTTTAAAAGAAAACATAAAACTACAGGAATAAACCCATTAAATTTGGCCTAATGTTTTGTCTCATGAGACCTAGTGATACATTAAGGGGATATATATAAATGGGTCCATACCATATTTTAATTTCAAAATAATTCCTTATATATCAGAATATTTTTTTAATTCATGTAAACTGTGCATTATCATTAAATATCTTTATTGATTCATGGATAAAAATTTATTAATATTTCCCTGGTAAAGAAAATAACTGTCCAAGAAAACAACATATTTAAAATGGTATTTATTTTCTATAATAATAATAAAAATCATGAAATAATTTTTATATTTAATATATATTTAATTGCCAATGAAAATTTATTTCTATGATGTGATTATTTCAAGATGAAGATAGTAATAGCAAAAAAGTTAGATTATACTAAATGTTTACCACATTGTAGTTTTTAATGTAAAACCAACTTTTATTAAATGATTCAAAGTGAAACTTAAAATAAAATTCATTAAAAACTAATTATTAAATTTCATGTTAAAGTTTCTGTATAAAAATCATATAAATGAAATTAAGATCATAAGATAATAATTTTCCTCAATGAAGTGAAATTGAGATGATGTCCCTTACCTCACGATTCCTTTCGGTTAGACATGATTTATCCTCATGTATAGTGGTTTTATACATGTTATTAAATTATAAAAGAATAATATTAATATTTATAATATCATATATTATCTTTTTATAATATTTTATCACTATTTCATTACTAATATTTTATTATTTTCATTGTTTTCAGTGTTATTTTCCTTATTTTCTAATTCGTGATTTTTCATCAATGATTTGATTCATCTGAATATTTTATAGTATAATCATCAATAGTATGATAATAATGATATAATTATAATAATTTTACATCAATTTTACTTTTAAAACCCTTAATGAAATACAATTTTAATAATAAACTATGTTACAATAATGGAGATGGTAGGTCGTACGTATCTATGAGTAACATTTTCATTATTTGACAATCATTATGGAAAGATAGTTAGTAATATTTTTACATTATATAATGAAAATTTTATCATAAATAACATGTTATTTATTTATTTATACATATATATTTTATCCATTTTGTGTGGTGATGAAAAGAGAGTCACATAGGTTCGTGAAGGTGGTAGTCCACACCTACATGAAGAATGTTCTCATATCTCACTGAGTGAAAGAGTGAGAAATTAAAGGATATATTATATTTTAATAAAGAAACATATTCTATAAATATAATAATTATGTCATGTTTATCAAATATAATCATTAAATGTATCCTTATCATCTTCTATGTGAAGAGTTAGTGAAAGGTGAATCACATCGTTTCGTGGGACGGTAGTCCACCGTACATATGGGTGACGTTATAGAATACCCAATTGAATAGAAACCAATCAGGAATTATATAATATATAGTTAAATTAAAGATATAATTATGTTATAAATATTATATATATATATATATATATATATATTATATTCATCATTATACATAATCGTGAAAAACTGTAATGGGAAAATGAATGACATTGGTTTGTGTGGCGGTAGTTTTCATTATACCAAAATGATGAATTAGTAACTCATTTGATAGAAGTGGTGATGGTTTTAGGACATTTACACAACTTAAACACATTTTTTTACAATTAATATAATTATTTATTATATCAGTATGATTTAATAATAATTTAAGGATGTTTTGGATGAAAAAAATAAAAACATGCATTGAAGGATATTGCTTCTTATTCGGGTATCCTCCTTTGGTTAGGAATAAAACAATTAACAAGATGTGTTTATGAATTGAATAAGTCTTCAAGGATTATTTTAGGGAATATTTGAAGTTATTTTGGTATATGTTGTACTAATAAAATGAATTGAGGTTGTGAAGAATATATGTGTGGAGGTGGCCTTTCATATTTGAGCTGACCGACACATTATATCTTTTTCCCAGGACAGTTTTACCCACATTTTTCACATTAAAAATGGATAAAAATTGATTATTCATAAGACATATAAAATATAGGTCCGGAATATGCCCAAAAATATGTTTTTCGAAGTGTTTAGGTCATTTTTATCATTGTTTTTTTAGTTTAACCCCTGATTAACACATTTTTACCTTAACCACAATTTGTTTTACCTTTTTCACTTTATATTTGTGTGTAAAGTCAAGTTGAAGTTATTAGATAATATAAAATATTATGATTTAACATATTTAATCATTTTTTGAAATAATCATTCATGTATGTGGAACATTTTAATTTGAAATCATTCTTGTATACACAATGAAAAAATGGGTTTTAAAAAAAAATTCATATAATTACAATGTTTTTATATCCAAATTCACTATGAAAATGATTAAAATTAAATAAATTGGATTAATATATATTTAATTGAAATAATTTTACTTTAAAAATAATTTAAAATATAATTTCAGAATATAAATTATTTAAACTAAAATGATTTTTTCAGTTAAAGTACATAATTTCTCAATATTCATTAAAAAGATTAATTTTTAGAAAAATAAAAACAAATCATCATATAATAATTTTGATATGATGAATTATGATATTAATTTCAATTTCTAAAACAATTTTTATAAATTTTTTAGAAATTAATTCTAATTTATGAGTGAAAAGTGTGACTAAAACAATTTTTGTTATAAAAATATTTTTCAAAAAACATATCATTCTCTTTTAAATGATCTTTATTTTATTTTTAATCAAAATCTAACAATAAATTTGTTTTTAAATGTTTAAAAAATATTGTTTTCATAATCTTGTTATTTTTATTCTTTCCTTCCATCATAATGCCTATATTATAGAGGTATATTATATTACAGTTCATTTAGACTCTCAGTTGCGTGTTCCACAAGCTATTGGGAAGAGTAAATATATTTCAAAAGAAATATCTTGTATTGTCTTAGGTTTATTATTTTTTATCCTTGGTGATTCATATCATACATTCTTCATAATTACCTTTTTCATTAATACATATTTCTCTACCATTTATATAGCATGAAAAAAAATTATCTCCCTTTAGAGAGAGTGTGTATAAATATAGGTTATAAAATAATTCAATATATTTGATATTATCATAAATTCAACTGATAATAAGATATTTAAAACCAATATACTGCTTATACGTATGGTATTTATAATATAGAATAATATTGTGAGATATTCTGATTTGAGAAAAACCATAATATAAAATATAGCTTATAAAAGATAATTTTTATTAAACTCTTCATCATCAGTTAACTTTTATTAGGGATGGATTAGTGAAATGTAATATTTTATTATGAATAGTTTCATGATGAAAAATATTGGATAAATTATAGTATTGTAATGAATTATTAGTATAGTTTGAATCAAATCCTCTCTTCATGAATAATTTTTCAATTTTAAGAGATAGTTGAAATACAAACTGGAAATTATAATCTATTTTAATTTATCATACATAAATAATATTTAATATAGTAAAATATACTAAAATCTAATGTTTTGGTGAAAATTTCATCAAAATAATTTTCAATTTTGTTAAAATTTAAAATAATATTTCCATTCTCAATATGGTCAAAAAGAATGTGATATAAAATTTCTATGTGCTTCACTTGTGTGTGATGTGTTGTTTTGTTAGAAAAATAGATAATTAATTTCTAATCACCAATAATGATTCATTGAGTGAAAATAAAATAGGAAATTTTTATTGTGTGCTTCATCAACAATGATTGTGCTAAAGAACTTCCAACTTACATATATTCAGGTTCAGTGGTGGAAAGTGCAATTTATTTTTGCTTTTTATGGACAATGAATCTAAATAATCTCTTAAAAATGAAATTTTTTTGTATAATGTTTCAATCAATTCTTCAGAAAACCAAATTATCATCAGATTAAAATTTTAACGTTAAAATAATTATTCAAAAATAAAATATTCCACATTTTATAGTTCCTTTAATGTATTGGATTAATATCTTGAATACCTTAATATGTGATTCCTTTTGATAAACATGAAATATTTTATAAATTTATAAAAAAAATTGTAATTTATGTTTGACTATCCATTTAGTAAAGTAAATTTCTGATTATACATATGGAAATTGTTTGATTTGCGGGTTTCCCATGTTCATCAAGATCATTTTTATTGGAGTTACCATGTGAGGTAATAATACATGAATACATATCAAAACAAAAACACTTTTAAAAAAATCTTATATAGCTATATTGAGTAAAACCAGTTCCTTTAGGTATTTTAATTATTTTGATGTGAATAAAATACATAAGTACACCAATCATTATCATGACCCATCCCCCCAAATTTACCCCTATTGGGATGGAATCAGAGAGTGGAGATAATGATTCCCAAGGCATACATCTCAAATTCCACGGGTTGGAAATAGGAACTAAGGGTGTAATATTCATAAAAATTAGAGGTATTTCTCTCTAAGGGAAGATGAGGAAAAATAGAAAGGAAAAGTAAACCAATCAACTCCAATCAGATATAGGTAAATGATGATCCATATATATACATGTGATTTCCTAAAAAAACTAATACAACTAAATATAATGTATAGGTACCAAAAGTTATACTCTGTAGTGATACCAAATCCAAAAAATATTAAAAACACCACATGTTAGTAATATTGATCCCAATCTCCAACATGCTTTTACAAACTAGGAAAATATTTTTTATATACATAGTATGATAATAAGAGGTATCATCTGTAATACCCTCTATGAATCCTCCCCTGAAAATGATAATGAAATCATACTATTGCTTAGTGAAATACAAGTAAAATATATCAGAACCTTAATAAGTATAATAAGTTCGAGGCCTCCCTATGAAATTTATTAGCAAGTACTCTATACAAGTGATTATAAACAATAGTAATAATACAAGGGTATCCCACTAATTCTTCACCATTTATATACCTATATATCCCCACTTCCTACGTCTTGATCCACCATCTCTAAAAGAATGCATCTTTAAGAAACCTATGATAAGTGTCATAACTGGTAACTTATGTATCACATCATCTCATCATACCATCCACATCTCTAATTAGTAACCAATGTTTTTTATTTGTACATTAATGCCCATATGTTGTTCATCAAACATCAGGTATTGTATCCATCATAGGGTACACAACAAGTATTTTACCTCAATCCATTATAACCTATAAATGTCACACATATAATAATCCTTAGGATACAATATATGTAGACGAATTTGTGTAAAATAACTAAAATCCATTATTACCTTGTAAAAACATATTTAGGGAAGAATATCCACCACGAATACCAGCACATAATATAACTAGGAAAAAAGAGTAGGGATAGAGGGTCTAGTAAGTCTCCCACTGCTCACCAAAATAGATGTTGTGTCAATCTCTGTCCCAATGTTTGTTCGGTATTAGCCCCTCCAACTAAAATGGTTCATATAGAATATGAAATCATAAAACCCATAGGATATAATATATCCCACATCCAAACTATGGTCATTAACATTGTATCAATCTCAACAGTAGCTAACATTCCTTGGAAACCTAGTTACAACTGTTAGAATAAAGATATCCTATAACCTCATAAGAATTTAAGAATAATTTCATTAAATTACTTCTCTTCAAATTACAATTAAACTATATGTTATGTAATTAGATAATTATAAATTAAATAACATTATTCTATTCAAATTTTAATAAACACTAAGATAATTCCATTCCCACCAGGCATAACTCATTTGAGTCCACTGTTATCGATAAAATCAAACTTTTCATTCAAAAATGGACCAAACCCATGGGTTAAACCATAATTATTCTTTTACCATTTAATAATTTGAGTTAATCTGGTAAACATTCATGAATACTAATAAAGACATGAAAAACCATACACATCTACCTGCATCAAGTAGTTGGGAAAGGAATATAGATAAATAAAATACCCATCCATCCAGACTTTAAATAGAACATTAATAATAAATAATCCCATTTTAAGCATGAATGTAGTAAAAAACATGTTAATGTTAGTCAATAAATCCTATTTCAATCCCTAAAACTATTATTTATCATGATTTCATAAGAATAAAATTCTTCCACAGACTCTGGCACTTCTTACGCATATCTAATCATCCAAAAGTCATGTCAAGATCACATCACATCACATTGAACGACTCATAGTCATAGAAATAAAAAATGGTTAAAAACATTCAATTCATATGGGAAAATGCACCCAAAAAACATATTTACCTCCCTTATATGAAAATATAATCACTCTAACATAAATATATGTCATTCAACATTCATAATAAAGCATGCTCACCAAACCCAAAAAAATTTGATCTTTATTAAATAACTGTCTTTATTACCATCTTGGATTAACTAATTTAATTATCATATATTATAACTACAGGTAGCCTCATCCATTATCTATCATAAAATTAAATTATTAAAACATTATTTGAGGAAATTATACATTTTTATCAAAATCTATGATAAAATCCACATTAACATGATTTTTGATATTATCTACTATAATATTTATAGATTTATGTTATTTATCAATGTCAATAAACATTTGTAAAACAAAATAAATTAAATCTGAATCAATAATAATTTTATTTTCAACAAATTATAAGAAATAATTTATTTATTAGACATTCCCATTTAATTTTTATCCACCCAAATCATTATTATATTTAAATTATTTAACCATTTCTCGTTGAACCATGCTTACCTAAAAATAACAAAACTGATAAAAAAATTATAAAATATATTGCACACAATATAGTAAAATAATAGTAAAACCATTATGATGGTTGGAGAACACAAGGGATTTCTACAATCATAAACTATTTCTTTCATTAATATGGTCAAATATTTATTTTGGTTGATTCCACCATCAACAAAAAGGACAAATCATGTTAAACATATTATTTCACTAAAAAGAACAAGTATAATAAATGAATACCCTTCATAAATTCTTTCAATGTTTTACAAATTGTAATGGAATACTATACAGATCAATGATAACCTCCCCCACAAAGAATGCTATGTCCCTTTAAGAAAGTTGCACCAAAAATATGGTAACAAAAAAATAAACACCATTATATTGATTGAGATTAATAGAAATAACATGAAAAAAATAATGGGAGTAAACAATAGTGAAGGGATAGGAAACCACAATAATGGTGGAAGAATTCACCTCATATCAAACCAACCCCTCGAACCCCTACACCACAAACCACTTATCCACATAGAATAATAAAACTTCCAAACTACATATACTACCTCCAGAGTGAAAACATTCAACAAATGTTAGTGTAACTGATATCCTTTCTTTTAGAACCCAATTCCATATTCGGGCTCTCTACATCACAATAACTAACCTTACTGTTTAGTATATCCTTAAATTCGGTTGAACCCTATGTAGATGATATATATACACAACTCCCATACTTTCATTCTGACACTTCTATCTATACCAAAAAAATCTGAAACATACAAAGGAAATAGATATTGGGTTACAGGTATTTAAATAAAAAAATCCAAAACTATTCACTCCCTCAAGAATTTGAAACAAAACCTAGAGAGAATACAATAATAAAAGGATTTAAGAATAACTACCCCTTTAGATACCTCCTAATTACCATTACCACAAAGTATCCCAGTCACCTAACTTATAGTATGTATGTGAAAAGTCATTATATAACAACAATCATCTCATAAACACTCTCTGAGGAATATACCAACTCAAACAGGATCGTGGTCACAAATTAATAATCACAATGTAACATATTTTAAAATATAAAAAAATAAATGATACATAAAAAGATATAAAATATGGGGATACTAAGAAAAAAATAGATGAATCACATTTATAGGTGATATACTACATACCACTATGCCACTAAAAGACATGAACCAAGGGAATATCATTCCCACAAAACACCTTCTCTTGGCAGTCCTAGATCTATATAGGACACACATAGATAGTCATATAATTTTAAATATCAATCTCAAACAACTAAATTATATTGTAATCATCATGAAGCTAATAATAGGGATGAAAAAAATGGAATACATCATGTATCAGAATCATCATTGAGGGAAGTTACATCTGATATTCCCTAGATATAACGTGATAAAGAACCATAAAATGACTAATAAACCAAGGAAAAAGCTCACTCACATATCCAAACCTTCACTAACACGGATGAAGAGTCCCCTTAAAGAATACATGAACACCCAAATTGATCTAAACAGGTATCATCCTATTATAGACATATGAATTATTATGATACTTTGCTTCCATTATCCTCCCTTGAATTACTTAAACCATTTCGGTCATACTATTCACTAGTTATAGCATGATAATTTCTCACTCCATAACCACAGTCCAGCAAAACAGATAATTATTTGGTCATCCTTATAAATAATCAATCATTTCCATAATAATGGTAGAGTAAAAACTATTATTTTACGAAAAAATATCCAAGGGTAGGTACATCATCCATGGACCTCAAAAATTAAGGATAGATAATCATATTTGTCTGAATATTTATATGTTAATGAAATGTAGTGATATGGAAAAATTTTATATCTAAAATAATTCTAAAGACCTCTCCACATCCTAGAGAAAAAAATGAGGATCACAATTAGATATGATCATTATAGGGACTCCATGGAGTTTCACCACCTCCTCCATATACTTACTCAAAAACACATACTCGGATCTCAACTTCGTGATCCCTATAATGTGGGATGATTTCATAAAATGGTCCCCTATCACCGATATGAAATCATAACCTCCCTAAGATTAAGGTAAACTAGTAAAATAGTGGATTAGTTTCTTCTACAACTCTCACTACGTAACATGAAATAGATGAAGAAACCACTATGAACATAGTGTTCAAACATCACCTTATAATAGATCAAATACAGGAACACATACTCTCTAACTACACTCTTCAACCCAGAATACCACAAAATACCACTCATTACTCAAAAAAAATTCATTAAACTAGGATATAGTACATAGTGATAGATACTGAACACATTGAGAACCACGTCATACATAAAATAAAGGATGAAAATCCTTCTCTAAAACAACACACAATATTGTTCATTATTAGAATGTTTATTAGAGGAATCAAAAAATACATCTCAGTCATTACATAATTCAAACGTAAAATCCCATAGATGGGAATCTTCCACATGATAGAGGAAATAAGGCTACAACTCATCTTTTAAAAAATAACCTCTCCTTATAACATCTCTAATATCAATATATATCATTTATTTTCCTTCTATCACTATTTACAAATCCACAAATTAATGCACAAAATCACCATGTGGATTCTTTATTAGCACATTACCCACAACATTACTCTTGATAGTTTCATATTAAATATAAAAGTAATAATAATGTAGTCATTTTACAGAAAGTCACTATCAAAAGTTTGATACATGTTGGGAGATAAATAATATTCATCTCTTATGGCCACTAAAAATAAAATAATTCTCACTGATGGGGTAATACTGCCACAAATTCAAGGAAAACACAATAAATTTCAACTCAAGATCAAGGTTTGAATAGTCACATTAATAGGGATGTACCCAATAAGACCCATAAGAAACAAAAAATATCTATTGCACTATAACACACCCCAAACCATGGAAAGGAATATCATATAAAACCTCAAACTGAAATCCATATTCTATTATATAAAGAACTCCAGTTCTATGCAACATCTCCATTAGATACTGAAAACTTCCTAATAATGATCATTTAATAAGGAAGTCTAACCTTTTATAGTCAAGGATTTCATAGAAGTTATAACATGATAGAAATCAACTATGCACCTCCTGTAATTGATAAAAAATAAAAAATCCCCACTTCTATGATATTTGAAGGGTCTACAACTAATCCTTGTTGTTATATTACTTATTCTAAGAAATTAACTTCATGATCATATAAATAACCCCTAAAAACTTCCTAAATATATTCCAGTAATAAAGAACTCCCATAATGGAAAGAAAATTCCTTGTATTCTCTTACTCGATCATTGTTTATACTAGTATTTCATCGATGAAAACCACTATGAACAAACATAGAAAAAACTATTTTTTTTAATCATACCAACTAATATGGATGGAGAATTATAAATTCAAACAACATCACAAAAACAATTTTATTCCCATGTTGACATCGAGAAGTAGGCTTTAAAACATACTCATCCTTCACCAACGTCTGATTATATTCCAACCATTGGTCGATCATCAAGAATATGATGTATTATTTCAATGGATAAAATAAATCATCACTTCAATGAAGATGATATATTTTAATCACCAACCCTAAATTCAATTGATGATAATGAATTGAGTTACAATCTTTTATCAGCCTTCACCACAAATAAAACTGGTGCACCCCATGTTAACAAACTCAGATAAAGAAATACTATCTATAATAGATCATTGAGATGTTCTAATAACTTTGAAAACACAAAATGAGCCATCCTATACAGAAAAATTAAGATCAGAGAAACAAATTTTTGTAGATATATCCCAAACATGACCATTCCTCATGGGGGTAACATTATAACCTCATTATTAAAAAGATTATAGTAATCTTCCACAACTGTAAGAAAGACTATATGTTGAAACCTTGATGAACATTGCATTAGCATATCCATATAGGAAGATAGGGATGAAACATTCGTCTAACACATCCCAGGGTCCCCCTCACTTGTGAACAAGAAAGAATCACAATCAGTATCATAGAACCCAATCTATCACATAATGGAATATATGGTAGTGTGAAATGATTACATACAGTCAATATATGGGATGATTTCATTTGGATGTATCAGTAAACATAAGAATTATCTCTATGAATTATATTTCTATAACATAGGCTCATAGTCTATGTATACTTCATACAGATAAGCTGAACCTCCATCTAGTATTTTCTATTCAAAAGGAACTAAAAGTCCCTCCACCTGGTCTCCAAAACTGTGCTCTAGTGAATGTAATATATATGAATATGTAACTCAAAAATCAAACATGCCATGCACCCATGTAGAAAACAATAAAGGGATTCCCAAAACGTCTTCTGGATCCCATGAAACTGGAAACATTGGTGCATAATGCCGGATAAAAAATTCTCAAATCCCAATATTAAGATAATTATGACATACTCCAACATCATGATCCTATAAAGGTGGAAAAGGGAAATCATAGGGATTTCTTATACCAGACCTTTATCCTCTCTCATGATCCTAAGCTGGAGCATCCATATGTTGTTACCTCAGTTTAAGATTCCTAAATAGAGGAACCTCATGCAGAAAACCTGATTTGCACTTCCCTTTTATAATAATCAATAACTCTAATATCTAATGACCTTATCCTATATAAAAAACACATGTATGATTATTTAGTGAATTAATGGGATTTTCAACCTCCCATAAAAACAAGATTATGACGGCTGAGACCTAAACCATGTTCTCCAAAATCTATTCTTACAAGGAATTTAGGAAACAAAGACCATAGAAATTCTTCTTATGGAATAGTAATAAATTCTTTATAAAGATGATGCAGTTCCAGGAAGAATCATATCATTGACCTCTCATCTCTCCAACACCTTGAGATATATTGACATCATAAATGAGTTGACCTGGTATTTGATATTTTGATACAATACCTTCCCAAAATGCCTCACATTGGCCTCCTCATCAGGGAAAACGTCCAATGAATAATGGATAAGGGTCCTAAAATGGATCCCTAATTCCTGCACACGGAAAAAACCCTGTTAAATGGTAATAGTTTCATTGAGGCTAGCCACCTACATGGTTGAAGAAAGAAACACTATAATGAAATATTCCTTAAACATCTCTAATATGACCATTAACAACTCACAATCCTTGATGAATAATTTCCACAACTTACATTCTACTCCATACAACATCATCAATGCTAATAACACACAATGTTCCTTAAAAGTGACAAAAAATTGAATCCTATTTCCACCACCTCCAACCATTCTTCTATTAGTGAGTCTGAAACTGATCATTCGAAATTATTGAGACTCTCGAATTGAAAATATCATAGTTTCCTCCCCCAAGTGCCATTTTCATTATAATTTACTCCATAATGATATATAATCATATCTTACTTCATATATTTTGTTAAAACCTTATGAGTATGTCAATGTGAAGCCATATATTCAAAAGAAAAAATAGTTAGGAAATCCTTAATCTATTATATAGAATATTTTATATTAATTAAACACTTAATTAATCATTTTTGGATTAACATAATCTCAAGGTTTACATATTTTATGAATAGGGGTAATGAATAATGATTCTGATCCTTTCATGGGTACATAAAAAATAAACATCTATAACATCGAATAAAAACATTAGAACATTTAGAGTTCCCTACACCAAATCAATAGGGACACTAAATAACAATGTCTTATCTAGTCTATCTTATCTACATCACCTAATAAACACAGATGATATTTTTTGAGGTTCATGGAACCAAAAAATTCCTTTGGTGGATGGTATATTAATGTTTATTTTAAAATAGAGTTGAATAAAACAAAGAGAGATCATCTTTAATGAAAATTTATAATTTATTTATTTTAAATTACAATTATTTAATACCTAATATTATGATCCTTTCTAAAATAAAGTTATTGATCTTGAAAAAACACTTTCAGATTACCTTAATTTCACTATAATTATCCAAGTGTAAAATCACTCTAGCTATGATCCACATGTGCTCCTTTGATCTCTGAGTGATTCCAATTGATTTATGGGTTCTAGAATAGAGAATCAATTCATATTTCATTTCACATACTGATAAATATAATATTATTTTGTCTTGAATCAATTTTTATTGATCATTATAGGAAGTGAGGAGTAAAATTTGAGAGGGAAATCTATTGTGCACATTTATTCTCAATTCTAAATTATCTATTAACCCTACAAAATATAAATAACCATCTACTTAAAGAGATAGGGTTTTAGTTAAAATATTATATAATTGTGTACCTTCTAATAAAAAATATAATAATTAGTAAAAAAAGTATTTTAATAAAAAAATTATATTATATTTCTAATTATTTATAGATTGCTAAATTTTAGAATGATAAATGTATTTTTACCAGATAAAAAATTTATATCTATCAACTAATGAAGTCTTTGTCTATTCACACATGTTAGTATTTATTGATTACACAAATTAAAATTTAATTATATATATTAGTCATCAATTAAAACTTTTGATCAATAAAACATCAATAAAATTTTTCCTCATTCATTAGAAGAATATTTATTATAATAATTAAATTCAAATATAATATAATCAAGATAAATTGAAATATTTACTATGTGACCCTCTAAGATACCTTCTTGTTGGAATTGTTGGCTTGCCTAATGTCTATGATTGCTTTCTATAAATTGGTCATGGCACCCAAGTGAAAAAACATAATGTTGCAATGTTGATAACCCCATATAAATAATCAATATACAATATAATAGATTTATCACAATATATTATCAAGTAGGTTTCACATCTGTGAAACCAACTTATATACTTGATAGGAATTTCATTAAATATATAAAACAAACACATTGTGTAATCTGGGAAAAAGAATTTAATGCAATTTTTGTTTTATAATCAATTGAATGAGATATCAATATCCCTAATGATTAAAGGGAAAAATATTTCTTGGACATATTCATTAATAAAAAATGACCCATGATTCACCCAATGCATCAAAATTCACCTTAAAATGTATCATCATTGTTTTAAAAAAACTAAGTGTTTTAGTTTTAATAGTCATTAATAATAATTTTAATTCATAAGGGCCCTTACACTCCCTCAAATATAAGAATATATTAGACACAAAAAATGAATAATTAGTATTGGTAGGTATTATCTCATAATCAACTATCTTCAATATTATCATGGGAAAGATCATGAGAAGATGTATCATATTCATACAAGTAATGATTTATAATAGTCAAATTCTTTGTTTCCCAACATAAAATTTTATATAAACAAGGAACTATATTTACGAATATCATCATTTATTTTCATGGTTCCCAATGTAATGGGGAAAAATTATGACCTTGTCAATGAAAAATATACTTTAGGTCATTATGATACTAATTTTATATACATAAATAAACAATATGTATAATATATTTTATTAATAATCAAATTATGGAATATACATCATCATCATGTAAATTTGTATTCATCGAAAATAGAAGTAAAAGAAAGAAGGTCTGTTAAGACATGCCAAAATAAAAAAGCTTGAGGGGGCCTAAAATAATGGAGTTCGAGTGCATCCCATTTAATGATGTTGATCCCCAATAGTTGTAGGCTACTCATACTATAAAAAACTAAGTTCTCAAGGGCAAAAAATTCAAGCGATGCGAGGTAGTCTTCTACGTTGTTTCCCTCCCTCCAGGTATGGGTTTCTTTAATATAATCGCCCTGGATCGAAAGAAATTTGTTGACGATATAATAAATCAACCAGGGGATCAAACCATGATATTTAAAAGAATTATGTAAAATTAGATAATCAGCTTTTGCTTTCGAAATATCCATATGGAATTGTTTGAACACACGAAGCCCCGACAACATTGAAAATTCCTTGGCTTGATGTGTTATTCCCTATCCCAAATGTGATTTGAAAGAAAGTAAAACTGGACCTATGTTGTCACACAACACTACCCCACCTCTCAGAACACCAAAGATACTTGAGCCATCAGAGTTAACCTTGAACCCCCTAGTTGGGGGCCTCGAACAAATCCACATACATGTGGATCATCCGCCTCCTAGATAACTGCTAGAACCTACACATATCCTCTACAAGGATGGGGCTTCCGTATAGCTAGACAGAATCTATACCATATCTAGAATCAAATAATTTGTTCTAATAATAATATAGTTCCTCGAAGAAACCACTTCTTCATGAAAGCGCCTATGAATCACTTGCCACAAACACCATAATCCTGCGTGCACAATAATAGTGTGTGCCATTCTATCTGGACCCTCCTCTCCTGATCCATTAAACTATTGAGCCAGGAAAGGATGGTTATACAGAGTTGAATAATAGAGATCATTAAAAGATCCAAATAAATTCCATACATCCTGATCCCACTCACATTCAATGAAAATGTTGCTTGATTTTTTTTTCTTTTGGCTCTTACAACAAACACATTGGGAGGTAATGGAAACACCGCACCACTTGATTCTATCATCAGTGGGGACAACCTTGTTCTTAATTCACCAAGTTAGGAGATAGAATTTAGTAGGTATATTCTTGTGTCAATGATAATCAACCCATTCATCTATTGGTTCCTATGCGATAATAGTCTTCCAGTAGTCCTTTGACATGAAAGAACTGAAAGAGGATGGACTGTAAACCCACCGGTCCAGAACTAAATTCAGCTCAATGAGGTCAAACTGAACATATTGGTCACTATTGAAAACCACATTGATGATGTCCGGATAATGACTGGACTCTCTATAGGAAATTCTAGTGGCTGGGTTTCTTGGGTAGCCATTAATCAATCTGTTCTAGTTATGGTGCCAGAAGAAAATGTCACATTTCACAAAAATACTACGGTTGTGAGGATTAATGAAGTTTACCGTTGAACCAATATATTGATAATGGGTAGATCCCTGACCATCCCTAACCAACTGATCCCCCATTGAATTGTCAATCATAATGACCCCCATAGGTTTAGGTGCTCTGAAACCTCCCATGCCAATTTTTCATGCAAGCCGTGAATGGTGTCCTCTACGCTACGAACACTAATCCCACCCCCATTAACCAGCCAAGCCATCCCAATCCAATAAACACAGTTCCTTTTAACATCTAATAAAGGATCCAAAATTAAGTTATCCAAGACTCTATCAATGTTACGAATCATATATTTTGGGACTTTGATGGCCGAGAGGGCATGAATCGGGGTCTCAATGAGCACGCTATTAAGTATTGTTATCCTACCTACAAAGGATAAGTACTTGTTTTTTAGTTATGAACCTGGTCCAAGAACCAGCTAATGAGGGGTTCAATGTAGTGAATGCGAAGTCTTATTAAGGAAAGTGGAGCCCACAAATAATCCATGGAAAAATCCCCTCTATGCATATTCAATATTTGCCTCACAAAAAAGACCCTATTAAAGAGTATGGAGCTGAAAATGTAAAAAAATGATCTTGTTCTTGTAAAAAATTTCACCTATCCAATGACCATACTATTATAAAATCATGTTTAATCCCCTTAACTATTGGGTCACAACATTCATGATGGTGGTGGTATCATCCATTCACATGAGTGGAACACTGAAGGGGCTCTCATCATCCAGCAGTATGGAAGGATATCTCAATTGGGGAGGCCTCTATTAATGTGGTGACAGAGAAAGACTTGGGAAATGAAAAAGATATTCGAGAAGATCGGATCTCCTTGGCTTAAACCATAGGTAGCCTTGAAGAAATTATAAGTCAAACCATGATTTGTATTGCCAACCCTGTTGAATTAATGCTGAAAAAAAATATTTTCCATATTCCATTGAGAAAAACCCATACCTGCCCAGACTTGGTTGATAAAACTCTATTCAATATGGTCAGAAGCCTTGTTCATATCAATTTTGATAACTAGATTTGAGCCATGAGTTATTTATTTGATATCTCTTATCATTTCATGGGATAAAGAATTCACCCATGGAATAGACCTCCCCTGGAAAAAGCCATGCTGCTCTAAGAATATCCATGGGGGGAGGTGGAGAGATAGACAAGAACTGATGATACTGGCCATTATAATACAGGTGACATTCCAAAAACACACATGAAAGAAATGAAGGATTGAAGTGGGGATCTTTATTTTGGGGATCAACATAACATAAGTGGCACATGAAAACCAAGGTAAGTGGCCACCCAAAAATATGTCTTTAATAGCCGTAATTAAATCATCGTTCAAAACCTCCCATATAGATCTATAAAAGGAGCTAGAGAATCCATCAGACCCCAATGTACTATCTGGGTTTAGATTCTTCATGGAATCTCAAATATCATTCTATTTCATAATAAACCCCATACCCTCATTGTCTCGTACTGAGAGTAACCTCAGAATCACATCAAAGAGATCTGTATTTTCCCCTGGGTAACAATTAAGAAGATGGGTATTAGGACCAGCAAGAAGATCATTGAAATTGGAGTTTTCCAGAACTCCCACAACATCTCAGTCATCAGTGAAGGTACAATATTTCATAAATTTGTTTGGTTTAACCTGCATACTCTTCTATATAATGTAATCATGAAAATATGAAGTGTTCTTTTGACCCTATTTCATTCATTTAATCCTTGTCTTCTCCTGGGATAGGCACACTAATTTCATAATCATGTCCATGAGCTGATACTTATTATTAAGAATGTTCTCAAACACCTCCTAATCCCAAGCATCCTCAAGACTCCTTTCAAGTCTAAAAACATCTATAGAGGGGGCCTATAAATCACTATCAGGGAGGAGAAGGTCTTTAGACCACATATGACCGTTCATCATGACCCTATTCAAACTATTATGAAAGGCGATCAATGTGTGACCTTGTGGAGCGGGGGGAGGGGGATTATTACAGAAATCTCAAAATAGATCATGAAATTTCATTAGGTCCTAGAAGTGTCGAAAATATTGAAAATGACTCTGGTGATACTGTTCAGAAGACAGGGTGAGAGGGAGCGAGGAGTGGTCTGATACACCACACGTCAGGTGAACAACCAATGTGTTGTCCTACATAGATATTTCATTCAGGTTATCTAAACACCCGTCCAAGATGATCCATGATCTTTAGTTACCCCATAGATTGTAGCACTAGGGGAATCTGTCTCCAGAGATTCCAAGATCCACTAGACCTTTGCTATCCATAAATTGGGAGAAGTTAAGGATGGCGTGCCTGGTGAAGTGGCCTCTCCCATTATTCTCATCAGGGTCAGAAACCACATTGAAATCTCCCCACAATATCCATGGATGATTTCAGGGATCAAATCCATTGAGGTCATTCCACAAGTTCGTGAGTTGTTGAGTGTCACAACTTCCATAGAAAAAAGAGAGAAAAACGGTATGATTACCAAGAATCACCATAACAATGATGAAATAGTTCCTTTTATCTACATGATCAATCATAACACAACTAATTCAGAAGATCCCAATATGATGGTTCAATGGTTCAACATGCATGAATACATGAATTTTTAGAGTCGTGGAGAGATCACCAATTTTGGCTGGGTGATGCAAGTGTTCAAGAATAGACATAATAGAAAACTTATGGTTGTGACCTACTGAGGCCAAGAAGTCTTCAAAATCTGGGATTAAACTACCTATGACATTCAATCCACTTGAATTCAAATGATAATAATGATTCTTCAAAGTCTAGGAATTTTTGTAATCGTCTAGAATGTTTCCTTGAATTAAAATTTTGCTCATTATGAATTTACCTCTTTGAAAAAATAACTCAAAAGGTGATACTTCAAAAATATATGATTTGACAGTTAGTGTGACACTGTCTCTTTTGTGAGATTCACTACTCTAGTATTACCATAATAGAGTTTGAAAAGGACCAAATATCTGGGTACCACAATAGGATATTAGAAAAAGATAGATATCCATGCCACTTACATGACCACCACAGAAGCAGTAATATAGTCGGACACTGATGTAAAATAAGTGACCATAACCTTATTTGGAATATTCTATCCCACAAAACCTATATTCAAAGTGAAGATGTATCTTTTCTATTATTTCAAATCATCTTGATTTGATTGTAATTTAGAATATGAATATCCTCTGATGAGTAGTTTCTCATCCAAATAATATAATAAGAAAATATCATAAGTACACCTCAGATATATAAGGGTAGTATTAACGTATATCCAATAGAGATCACCTAGGTGAGATTTATATCGGTCTACCACACTCCAGGAATTTGAAAAATCTAACAAAGAACATAGAATAACATACATAACTGACCTAATCATCGATGCATATGGTATCCTTTATATCCTTTTTCATTCATCAATTGTCTAAAACACATTTTCTGAGTAATATAAATTCCATGTGACACCAAAAACAATCTCCTCTGGTATTGTTCCATTCTATATCTATTCAGTGCCATGATTATGTATATAATATTAATAAGGTTGATATGTTTATTGGATATATCATAATTAATCTTGATCTCTAGAATATATGCTTCCTCACCTACATCCATCATTAATGTAAATTTGTTCAACCAAGACATAACAAACCTCTAGACTGGTATTTA
Organism: Viscum album; assembly: GCA_963277665.1. NCBI lineage: Eukaryota > Viridiplantae > Streptophyta > Magnoliopsida > Santalales > Viscaceae > Viscum > Viscum album. Next base: position 1,684,881,250 of record OY728147.1, on the reverse strand, counting down.
ATTTCCAATAAGTAATATTTCATTAAAATACACTATTATAAATATGGCCCTACAATCACTAAATCACTTATATACACAATGATTTCATTATATATTTATAAAACCAAATTCTGTTATGTCCACATCAAAATGAATGATTCATGAACGAGATGAATTCATTAATATAGAAGTTTGTCTTTTACTATGTATGATTTTTTGGTATCATTTTGAGTCACAAACATAGCAGGTATTACTATATAGATATATTCCCTAAAGGTTTCCCTTATAGAAGACTATTTTGAAATCCATTTTCCAAACCACATAGTCAGTGATGTGTGCTTTATCGATTTAAATATGGATGTATTTAATTATTGAAATAGGTTAAAAAGTTTTATTATAACACCTCGTAATGATAATATTTTAAATGAATAAACCATATGAATCACATAAACAAGGATATCTTTTTTAGAGAGTACCTAATATAAATAAACAGTTAAATGTGCTTGGCCAGGAGTGTTGATCAGAATGGGTGACCATCAAAGAAGTTTCTCAGGGTGTGCTTGAGTGAAGAAAAAAAAGTGAAATAAATTGTGTGGGCCTATGAGGACAAGAATTAGTCCGATGACACGTTCATGCACATGGGAGGGGCCCAAAGTGGAGACAACATTTTTTCCCAGAAATTGGTGGTACCAAACTGGACATGACTAGATGACCATCTTATGGAGGGGTATCTGTACTATCAGTGGGGTCTAGTTGTTACATTATTATCAGAGTATGGACCCAGCCTTAACTGGGGTTCCACTTCTTATGTTATTATGTAGGGTTCAATATGAGTATGAAGTGCTTTAAGGGTGGGGGGGATTTAGCACACCCAAACAATAATGGGTCAAAATACTAAATGATATGTCTCATGTTAATTAGGAACATCCATTTATAATTAATTACAACTTCAGAAACTCATTCTTGTATTCCTATATTTTTTCAAAGGAATCCAACTTATACCACATCATTTATACAAATCCATATCCTCTAAAATAACCAGTAAAAAATATTAACTCTGAGTTCCAACCCGTTGATTCAAAGGGAAAAGATCTACACACATTGGTATGTATAAATTAATGAATCTCCTAAGATATTTCAACTTTTCTATAAAATAGGAATTTTTTAATTTTTTCCTTGTCAACATGCTTGACATGCACTAAGTGTTTAGAGTTCAGAAAGAATCCAAATATCCATTTTTGAGAAAATTAGTAAATAAAATTCTTTTAAATGACATAGATATTGATTACATAGTTTTTTTGTAATTATTTGTGTTGTCTAGTTTCATTAACAATATTCATCACTTGGTTTGAGTAATCCAACACATAGATACCACTATTTAATTATTAATTATTATAAAAAATACAATATTTAAAAAAATAAAAAATTATTTTAGAACATGAAAATTAATATATCCCAAAAATTTCTTGATATAGGTATACTTTTTTTTGTTATAGATGGTACATAATAATAACCTTGTAAAAAATTATCATTCTTATTAGCAATGTGAGGTTGTAGTCGTCGATAACTACAACAATATGTGTAGCTCGATTTGATTCTTATAACTATACATACCCTTGTTTAATTTTTCTAAACAATCATTGTTCTTCTATTTTAGTATGTATGTGAGAAATAAAATCTACATATAATACCAAATTTTTTGAATTTGGTAAATTTCATCTGATAAAAAACACACATGAACCATACCCTTTATTATTTCATTTGGTATAGTTTTTCATCTTGTTTCCATTCATTCCTCATTAAAAAAATACATCACTGTGCTCCAATTCTTACTCCCTGATCATTATCTTCTTGGAAAAGAGTGAATAATATTTTTCCATAGCGCTTATGCCTTTCCATTTATATTTATTTACCATAAATATAAATGTGTTTTCCATGATTATCTATTTATCTACTCATAGAAGAAGATAATGAAGAACTAGTAATGAATTATCTAATATTTTAATATATAAATAAATAAAACAATAGAGATATCTATGAGGGAGTGACACAAAAATGTGATTAGTGTCCTATTATTCAAATATTTCAATACCAAGAACATCTAGATATTCAATTTATAAAAAGGAGTTTATCTACGTTAGTTCTAAATAGAAATACATAATCCATATTTTTTTCTCGTAGAGTTCCTTGCATATATCAAATCATTATTATATTTCTCTATCTTGGTATATACCATTGAAAATATTAATCATTATATAAGAATCTATATTTTCATTTTATTTCATAATTTCAATAGACTTAGATGATATAATTAATCGTTGAACATCAACCACTTCATTCATATATTTTCACAGATAAGAAACTATTTATCAATCACCCACTTAGTAAGAAGATCAGACATTAATTATTCTAGCATTTATGATTTTTGTTCATGCTATAACATAATCCAAAGGCATATAAACCACTCTTGGAAGTTATTACCAGTTGGAATATGGTATTTATTAAATTTATATCACACGGATAGTTTGGATGATGAAATTTCATTTTTATTCTAAAGAGTATTTTGTTATTACTATATATGATTAAAATTTATGTGATACATAATAATAATTAATTTTGTTATATCTCTAACTATTTTCCAGGACCCAATATACATCACTATTGAGCTCATAATACACCATCACATTTGAAATTATAGTGGAATAGATATATATTTCAATTATTTATGATCGATAACTTGGAAGTGAAAATCATAAGTAGTTATTTTCATAAGTGGTCATGCCATGTACAAGCATACAACTCCTTGATCCATTGAGTGGACACCCGAATCACAAAATTCTATCTTGGATATCCTCAACACCTACCTCTAATTTTTTTTTGAAAAAATGATGGTTGTTAATTAAATACATGTTCAGTTAATTCAACCTAAAACTCTCATGAGAACTCCAAAATACTAGAATGTTTCCCTACATTGACAATGTAAACACATTGTTTTATTGTTTTATTCTCAATTAAAAAATTAAAGGTTTAGTATAACGTAATATTTGTTTTACGGATTTTAATTTATTATGATTAAATTATATGTTATTTAATATATTAAATGAATTTTTAATTTTAAGTGGATTTTACATAATTTATTAACAATTTTGTATAAAAACTTTATGCACAATACATTTATTTAAATTATATATATGTACATTAATTTATTTATTCATTTGATAATGTTCTTGAATCCATATAATAAATTGCAAATAGAAAAAATAATAATAAATGTCTTGATAATGAGATTATATTACGAAGGATTTATTGAATGGACAATATATCATCTTTTGAACTCAGGTAATATGTCCTTATGCCAATCTTGGAATGAGTTACATCATTACACATATCCATCTATGTATCACCTGGGTTGGAGTAATAAAGGTTATGTATTGAAAATACTCTTTTAAAATTGAGATACAATATTAATTATATGTGTGAACAACTCACACACTGGTTAGGTTAAAAAATGGATTATTTTTGGGGAAATACAAAAATAACTGTGTACATGTATGTCCTACATAGTAATGAAGGAAAAATGAGACACATCCCATATTATTTAATCTAATAATATTTTTTTTTGAAAAATCAAGTAGTAAATTAAATAAAATAAATCCAACTCATACACAATTAGTGGTATATCTCACAAATGGTCAAACACATTCAAAATATATAAAAAAGTAAAATCCACTAAATATTCATGTCTTATTCATTCTTTATTATTATGATAGACACAGTTGAATTAATTAATTCAATTTTATCTTAATGGTTATTTTTTGTATCTTGGACATACCCATCATAAAATATTTAATTGAAAATTAATATAAGAACCAATAATTAGAGTGTTTACAATAAATTAATTGAGGTATGAAAAATATTTAAATCCATTATTAGAATTTTAAAAAGAAAAATTTTAAAAAAAATATATAATAATGTTGTAATGTGGTAATTAAATATTTATTATTATTTTTATCTTTTCCTCTAGTGGGAGACTACAAAGAGTGTACTTTCTATCTACATACTATGTACCATGGTTTTAAAATATATAGGATACACACAAATGGTTTATGTGTGTTCCTTTACTATAAAACATGACATAAACATACTTGCTACAAATGGTACATTCATGTTTTTGTGTTCATAGGATACACAATTTGGTCCCAGGAATGTATTTAGGTGGATTAAATGGTGTGTAATAATGATATATATGTCATTTTGTCTAAATTCCATATTTTTTTGAAACTTGACGAAGGACTCAACTAGTGTATCAGACACCGGGCTGAACAATATGAAAAATCAAGCTACACACCATGTATCTCGTATGTTGTGTGTTTTTATAACACCTAACAAAAATATGTATGTATATCATATAGGATAATTAATGAACTTTATGCTTTATATGCGGGATACATGTCATGTACTTCATTAATTCTCTAATCTCTGAGTTTCAGATGGTTTTGACCATATATTTGACCACATGGATTGCTTGAATTTTGAAGCTAATTCATGTTAAATGAACAATGACTAAACTAGATACACACCACATAATATGTAATACCATGTACCATATTGAACTGATCTACATGTACAACACTAGTGATGCAACCAACATATTCATATTTTTGATGAACTGCTCCCTCATGTTTTATAAAATAAATCTAAATGAATGTGTTATATCATAAATTAGTAATGTTATATTCTAAGGAACATTACACCCACTTGTAGATAAGAATATAAAATAAAAAAAACTTACCAAATTCTAATTTTAAGGAAAATTCTCATAATCACAGGTCTTGGAGTTTACTAAGTGAAAACATCATGAGATGAAGACTCATTTTTTATGAGTAATCACACAAAAAAGGCACATAATATGTGTCACATCAATTAATGTTATCTGAGGATAGATCTATATTTAACAATATAATCATATAATTCCATGATTCTCGTAATAGCGGGATACTACTATGAATTTTTCAATGTAACTGATACTCTAGGACATTATTACATTAAATTCATGATGAATAAAAAATGTAATAATATATTTTATTTATATTCAAAAAATTAAATATACATGTAATCAAAGTAAAATAAATTGGTCCTATGGATCCAACTCCATAAATTCTTTCTCTACAAACCCATGAAACCCTCACTTATGTCTAACTCCAAACTCCATCCTATCCCTTCACTTGAACCTTTAAGAGAAATCTCTCATTATACCCTGTACCAAATGTTACACTTACTAGAATAGATTTTATAGAATAGAGATAATGACACCCAAATCCATCCTCCAATAGTCCATGGGTTCCCAATAATAACCAAGGGTATAACTAATATACAAATGAGATACCCTCACTTATGTCTAACTCCAAACTCCATCATATCCCTTCACTTGAACCTTTAAGAGAAATCTCTCATGATACCCTGTACCAAATGTTACACTTACTAGAATAGATTTGATAGAATAGAGATAATGACACCCAAATCCATCCTCCAATATTCCATGGCTTCCCAATAATAACCAAGGGTATAACTAATATACAAATGAGATACATTACATAGTTATAGAACATCAGGGAAAATAGATAATTCAAGTACACCAATAAACTCTTTCTAATTATGTAAATAAATATCCAATTATATACATATTATGTTATAAAAAATCAATATAACTAAAATATAACTACAAGTACCAAATGATTAACTCAGTAGGTAACCAAAATCTCAAATAGATATTGAACAACCACGATCTGGATGTATTCATCAAGATCTCCAACCTACTTATACTAACATGAAAAATAGTTTATATATACACAAGGTGATCATAATATGATTACAAAGTATGATCCTCTCTAGTGTCTCTTGTAAAAAATATATATAAAGAATTGTAAATCCTAGTGAACAATAAGTGAAACTAACATGACACCTAAATAGGTATACTAAGTTCTCAACCTCACCCTGGATATCACTTAACAAGAATCACATAGAGAAGATCATATATTATAATATTAAAACAATGGAACCACACTACTTCTTCCCCACTAGTTTCCACTCTACCCAGTGTCAAACAACCAAAACCGTCTCACTCTCCAAAATAAGACAACATAAATACACATTGGATAAATATAAAAATATAAAACTCATGCCTCACATCAGCTCATCCTTGTGTCTACATAACCATATATATACCATGTAATTTTCAAGAACCATTATAAATCGTATTAAATGCATCATATATCCTGCATGTACCTTAATCCATCACAACTCATACACTATGTTGTGTACCTCAATCAATCACATACCATAAAATACATATTTATAATAGTACATTGGATACTATATCCAAAGATATTTTTTTATGAAATTACCATAATCTATTGCAAACCTCTACCCACATATGTGTGGAAAAGTAACCCCAATGAATATGAGCACATAATACAACTAGCAGAAGAGAGAGGGAAAAAGGGGGTAGTTAGACATCCCTCACTCACCTACATGGATGTTTGGAAAAATCCCCCCAAGAGTCCACTCGGTTTTAGTTACCCTATTAACATGGTTGTGGTGGGTTATTTAATCATAAAACACACTAGATATAAAATAGCACATGACCAAACTTTGGGTATCGACATAGTCTCAGGCTCAACTATAGTTATCATCTCTCAAAAACATGACTTCCACTGCTAAGAGAATGATATACTATAAGAACACAAGAATTTAAGTACACTTATATTAGACCAATTAAATCGTTATTATGATTAACATTAATTTCATTGATTCTTGATCCATTAATTATAATTATTTTGTTCACATATATTTATCCTCCATGTGAAGTCCATGGATTCCCCGAATTACTCATCTATGTCTATGTTTTTTAATATTTTCAACAATTTTATTTCGGTATGAACCAACCCCATGTGTAAAAATATTAATTACACTACTAAATTTGGATAACTCTTAGTACTATTGGAAAAAAACTAAGTTACCAAAAATGATATGATTAACCAAGAAAAAATAGAAGGATTAATAAGAATGTAATGGGAAAAAATTAATTATTAAGATGACCATTTATCAATTAAAATGAACACAAACATGAAGGCATTGGATATTTGAACAAAACACAATGATATAAAAACTTCATCCTATTCCCTTAGTCCAACTTCTATCCCTAAAAACGTCATTCATATAACCATGTATATCACTATCACATGATTCAACTTCTTCTACAAAATCTATGCCTCCCAACACATATCTGAATACCCAACAACCATCCTACCATCACATCACTTCCTAAATAATGTCTTATAACCAGGAAAACACATATGGAATAAAAAATAAAATAGATTTATCATGGATAATAGTTCTTCAAAATGTAATCACGCATTTATATTTTTACAAGATCAATCGAACCTAAACACAAGGCATTCCACCTTTAGAAGAAAACATGATCACTCGAACTGAAAAATTATCTTTATTTAAAAAATTATTACCATTATGGATTAACCAATTGAATTATCACAAATTACAACTATAGGTAACCTAATAAATTATCTATAATATTGTTTAAATTATAAAAAAATGTTTTCATGAAATCTTCCAGTTTCAAAAGATTATATGGAAGAACAAATTCATGTTTACCTAAAATTTCTTATTATAATATAAATATTACTATTAAAAATTATTTATCCATTTCCATTAATATATTGAATAAAAAATTCAATTAGATATGTTACATTCATTTTTTTATTCCATCAAATTATATGAAAGAATGAATTTATTAAACATTCTTATATATTTTTTTAAGAACAATAATCATTAATATATTTATCTTATTTTACCATTTTATAATGATCCATACTATTCCAAGAATAAAAACCTTTCTAAAAAATTAATGTAATTTATATAACACTATCTATTAAAAAATATGTGAACCACTACCACAGTGGAAGAATTCAAGCGATCACTAAAACCATAAACCATTTCATCCATTAATTTTTTTAATTATTTTTTCAGTTAGTTAAATCTTCAACTAAAGGGATAAATCATGAAAAATTTATTAATGAACCTAAAATCCTGGATAATAAATGAACACCCAGCCTCAAGGCTTTCAACATTCTTCAAATGTGAATAGAACAACTATGTGGTTATGTGATTATCTCTCCTACAAATAATGTTATTTTCATCCAAGAACATAACACCATAGCCATGAAAAAACAATCTCTATTAAAATGATAGAGATAAACCTCAAAACATGGAAAGACATAATCCAAGAAAATAATATTGAATGTAGAAGAAACTATAATAAAAGAGGAAGGAATCACATTAGATCTTTACAGATTGATTCGTAGAATGAGGGGCATGAATCCAATTGAATAGTGATTTAAAATACTTCACAATATATCTTGGGTACATGGGTTTTGATAGAAAAATTAGGAGAAAATTGATTTCATAGTGTATTTAGTTATTTAATTGAAATTTTCAACAGAAATCACCATGATGGAACACCATTGGCCACAACATAGAACCAGATAAAATATGGTGGTTTACAACATAGCAAAAGGGACCACTCCATAGCCTCCCTAGTCACACTGTATCCCAGAAACAAATTATATAATATCCTATATTTTTAGAAGATGATTGTTTTTCATTATTCTTAAACATTCCATAGGACCTAGTTACCTAAAAGAAACACCGCACTCTAACACTATGCCACAGGGGTACCAAATTTTGAAGAACCTCCCAAACTCACCCCACAAACCCCTAAACGTCTGACAACCGCTCTATGTGGCATAATTTGAACACTCTACACTACATACAACCCCAATGGAAAAACCATTCCAAAATGGAAGTGTATCTAAAATCCTTCCTTCTGACAAACCCATGCCATAATCAGTCTCTCCATATCACTATAAGGTTCCTTATGGTTTATTATAACACAACATTCTATATAACCCTATGTATTTGAGATTTCATCTTAACTCCCTCATTTTAGCAATACATTTATTCATAAAAATATTTAATTTCTTCCATTAAATTTAATAAATATATCCAATTTAATAAAATATAAAAATGATGATACTAGGAACTTAGAGCTTTTTAAAGTCTGTGGAATTCATGAATATATCAAAATACATGGCCTAGTAAATTTAAATTGTAAAATTTAGGATATTACCCTACTTGAAACTAATTTTAAACATATAAATAAAGAAATAAAATTTATTAACATTTTAAAATTGTTTAAATTTAATATAATAGGAATTGTAAAGAAGTATACAGATGGATTCAAGAATATATTTAATTATAAAAGTATACCCACAATCTATACATACATCATTGTTATATCCCATTGAAAATATTCTTTTATTACTCCATAAAATAATACAATTTTCATCACACATATTCTATATAACCCATTTAAAATATATAACTAGATGATTATCCATATTCTTAAGAAATTTCTAAAACATAACCCTTTCAAATTTATTAAGCACATCTTGCGTAGTATTTAACCAACACTCGTCACTTAATGAATAACCTTGTATTCTTGGTTCAAATAGAAATAGGAATGAATGATTTTCACAATTATATCTAAGAGAAAATCAAGCTCGTATTGGTAAATATAAATTAAAAATAATATTATCACACGGTTGATATTTTATGACCAACTAACATTTATTAAAAAATGAAATATGATCCATATATACCGAATGGTTAAATTAAAATAATATATCTATATATATTATTTTTTCCATTAATATAGATTAATTAATATTAATTTATTTAATATATGGTTCACTTTTTTATAATAAAATAAAAGGGGTCTCAAAAATACAACAGCGAAAAGTAACATTCAAAAATAATAACATCACATAAGGATTGATTTCATAAAACATTACATTTTGTGTTTCATTATTATTGTGTTTTTGTATATTTAGAACAAGATGATAATTAATATAAATGGATTTACCATGAAACTTGTCATGACCCATCCTCAGGGCCCATAACGTGACTACCCCAAGCATGCCTTCCATAGGCCAGGGGCTGGCGACTAGCACCAAAGGCATAAATTCCAATAAAAAGGGAAGGAATTTCCTTTATGATTGTAAAAAAACACAACAAAGTACGCAAGATGAAGTAAGCACAAAGTAATACTGAACACAAAGTAAGTACTAAAATGTAAATGGGCCAGAATAAAAACCCAACTAAAATGTACAGTACAACTGAATGTCTAGTACAATAGCAGTAAAGTAAAGAAGCAATAACCGAGTCGTCCTCTAGAAATCCCACATGAAGGGTGGGTACAAATAGTCTCATCTATACCTTGGCTCCGTCCGTCCGCTCCGTGTACATCCCACCAAGTGGTCCATCTCCGGGTACCGTCCAGCTCCACATGCCTGAACCACGATCAGTGTTGTCCGTCATCTGCAACCAACACAACGTAGTACGGGCATTTCCCTTGCAGGGGTGACTATAACAATACTCAGTAGGAACCCTGAGACCCCCGAAGGTCTCCCAGAATCCACGAAGGATAAACCACAAATGAAAGATACAATAACGAAGTATCAACCAACTCTACTTAGGTATATGCCCATACATATCCCTAATTCATTGATCTCAGTTCATCTCCAACTCCTGAGCCCAAGAACAACCTAGTCCACCCATGAAAGAAGTCAATCAAACTGATGGTAATGATTTGAAGTCAATACTCAGCTCACACGGGTATACATATTTCTTAATGTGATGAATATGATCAGATGAAGTCACTGATTCATCTAAGCTAGCGGACCAAGGTAGGATACTAGTCCAGCTAAGCTGTCGGAACCACATGGGATACTAGACCAGCCACTCAGTTAGAGCCACGTAGGATACTAGAAACGAAGTTAGAAAATCGGACCCAGAAAGGAAACAAGAACATTAGTCATCACCTTTAAACCCAAGTATAATTTTCAGTACGGTAGTTGTCATCGCTGAACCCACATAGGATTCCAGAACGGTAGACATCGTAGTCGTAGCCATCTCTAGGGTTCTCGCACATAGTACGCTCGATTCAGGGAGGTTCCGCTCCTCAATCCAAGGGTCGATACATCAAGTATCAGAAAGTCTAGAGTTTATGTATCCCAAAGTTCAATTTCGTCAAAAGGAACCCAACACGACAGACGATGCGTTAATTAGACGCTCGGTCTGTGTGTTATTAGCATTTTAGCTCTGGCGGCCCAGTTGGAAATACGCTCGTCCCAAACCCGACCATTTCCAATGTTATCCAAAACTCACATAGAGTATCTCAAAAGGACCACCCAATCATGAGGGTCCCAGTGTCATAGGAGGAACGTCGATAGGATGCGCGGTCTTCACGTTATTTACCTTTAAGTGAAAATGGGCCCTACCCGTTAAGCCCACTGGGCTGGCAGGTCGGGTCAATGCAGATTTTGGTGGGTTTGAACCAGTAGGGGGGGGGGTCGAACCGGCCTGATGAAACACGCGTCCCAATGGGGAGTGGCCCAGCCCAGCGTGGCTAGTACCGGCACGGTCCAGCGGTGGCATGGCCCAAGGGGGCCGAGCGGTCCACGGGGGGGGGGGGGGGGGGGGGGGGGGGGGGGGTGAGGCCCCCCGTCGGCCCGAACCGGCGGCGCCAAGCGGCACCGCCATCCCTAACCAGACGGCCCAAGATGTCCGGCATTCCTGGCACAAGCAGCCCATCTGAGAGGACCATGGATCTGTTGTGGGGCACGTTTGGGTATCGCGGCCTTCCTCCACCCCACCGGTCGTCAAGCCAGACGAATATTCTGCCGAAGCTTCCAAACATTTGCGGGACGCGGTTCTCTGTAGCACGGGGCTGTGGGGCGCCAAGCGGCACCACCTTCCCTAACTGGACGGCCCAAGCCGTCCGGCATTCTTGGCGCAAGAGGCCCATCCGGGAGGACCATGGATCTATTCTGCGGCCCGTTCGGGTATCACAGCCTTCCTCCACCCCACCAGTCGTCGAGCCGGACGAATATTCTGCCGAAGCTTCCCACCATTTGCGGGCCGCGATTCTCTGTAGCACGGGGCCGTGGGGCGCCGCGGTTCCTCCCTTCGGTCTGGCCAGCTCTGGCCAGCTGGTTCTTCCTCGGTCGAGCGGTGCACTATTTCGGGTCATGGTTCTTCCGCACGTGGCCAGTGCACGACCGACGCTTCTCCCGTCTTCGCCTCTTCCAACGCACCTCAATCGCAAACAAGGAGACTACGGAGGGTCGTCAGACCGTGTCCGTTCGGCTCATTCCCTTAGCATTAAGCGGTAGCAACTGGCCAAGGATAAACAAGGTTTCACGAAGAATGAAGAAAAAATTTATTCAAACAAAATTGAAGCAATCGACCCTACATTGGAAAAGCATCACAGTAGCCGAGCTTCACTGAAGCCGGTGTCGCAGAAAGATGGTGTCAACACGTTGACATCGGGGAAGAAGAGTCGACGACGGCGCATCATTGGCGTTCCATGTCGGTGGCTCCTTCTCCTTTGATTTGGCCAATGACCAAAGGTGATGATGACGTTCCTCGGCGGTTCTTCGTAGGAAGGATGGTGTTCTCTTTTTGAGAGAAGAACACACTTCTCTATTTATCTAGATCTCCCAAAAAGTTCCAACACAAAAAAGTGCCAAAATAATATAATTGCTAAGCTATTATTTAATTCACACAAGTAATTAATAATTCCAACAATTTAATTAATCAATTAAATAAGTTGAACTCATTAATTAACATGTGTTGGCCAAAATTGTAAGAGATAGAGGGGGGAGGTGATGAGAACTCATAAATAAGGACGTTGTCGAAATAAAGGAAGGGGAATTAATTGGTTAGTTTGAAGAGCGTTATGGGAGATGATAGGTTGGGGCTCATATGGGCCTCTCCTCTCAAATATATACACATGGGAAGCTAGGTGGGATTGGGCCCCACCAATAACTTCTGATGGGAGTAAATAACTTCCATAGATATATAAAATCGTTCTATACAATTTTATATAACTTCTTAAATAAACCACAATTTTTAACTTTCAACACGCAAATAACGCAACTGTGGTAAAGGTCCCCTTAAATAATTATCAGCACTGCGATTTCATCGGTGTCCTCGGATTTCAATTCTGAGCAGTGGTTCAAAAGATAGAAAAACCCAGACGTATGTTTACTAAAGTTACCCAAACAAAACATCTTAAATTGATTCCGGGTACACCAGGCCTTGGAATCAAGTGCCATCAAATTGCACAGACTCATAAAATTCCAAATAATTAAGAAAAAATATTTCATTGAAAATTCAGGGTCTTTATATTACTCCCACATCAGGGCATTACATTCCCGTAAATCTAAAACACGCACTAGGAAAAAATGGGGATACTAAGCTAGCATCTATGCCTCCCGCTCCCAAGTGCTCTCCTAGAGGTTCTCGTGCTTCCATAAAACACGCACCCGAGGAATCTTCCATCCACGTAGGACCCAATCCTACTGATCCTCAATCTCCACTGGGACTTCCTAAAACATCACCCTGTCATCGATGTCTATCTCCTTGTGATCGATGATGTCAGTGGATTGTGAACGTATATCCTCAGCTAAGATACATGAAAGACATCATGCACCCGGTGCAACTGAGGTGGAAGGGCCAGGCATTAAGCCACCTTGCCTAATCTGCTGAGGACCTGGAATGGTCCAATGAAATGCGTAGTTAACTTGCCACCCTGGCCAAATCTCTGTAGACCCTGTCAAGGTGAGACCCATAAGAAGACGTGGTCTCTATCCTCGAACTCCAGTGGTCTCCACCTCCAATCATCATAGGACTTCTGTCTGCTGTGTGTAGTCTTCATCCGCTCCTAGATGATCTGCACCTTCTCCGTCATAGCCTGAACCATCTCTGATCCTACAAGTGTTGACTCCCCAGGGTAAGTAAAGCACAGAGGTGATCTGTAAGGTCGGCCATACAGCGCCTCATATGGTTCCATCCCGATGGTGGAGTGGTAGCTGTTGTAGTATGCAAACTCCACCAAGGGTAGTTGATCCACACAGCTATGACCAAAGTCAAGGACACATGCATGAAGAATGTCCTCGAGTGTCTGAATGGTCCTCTCAGTCTTTCTGTCTGTCTGAGGATGGATGGTGGTGATCAGACGTAGCTGCGTCAAAAAATCCTCATGTAACCCCTTCTATAGCCGAGAACTGAAACGAGCATCTCGATCAGAAACAGAAGTCGATGGTACATCATGAAGCCGTACGATCTATTGAATGTAGTGGCATCCCAATCACTCTACTATGCCCCGCTCTATGATCGGTAGGAAGTGGGCCGGCTTGGTGAGTTGGTCTACGATCACCCAGATAGAGTCATATCCTCTGGATGTATGTGAAAGCCCTGTCATGAAATCCATAGATATCCCATCCCACTTACACTGTGAGACCTCTAAGGGCTGCACCAAGCCTACTTGTACCTGGTTCTCTTCCTTCACTTGCTGACAAGTGAGGCATCATGAAATTAACTTTGCTACAACCTTCTTCATACCTGGCTACCAATGCTGTCATCTGAGGTCCTGATACATATTCTATAATCCTGGATGTAACTCTATAGGGGAAGTGTGGAACTCCCTCTACACCTCCTCCTGCAGTGCAACTGGTACCATAGTACGTCCCCTAAAGAGGATGAGGTGTTCACCTCCTTCAGAGAATCCATCAGGCTCTTGCCCTGAGAATATCTGAGTATGTCATGTCTTGCATTCAGCGTCTCCACGTTGTGCCTCTCTGACTCGCTGAAAGATTAGATGAGTGACTGTGAGAGACTATTGAAAGGCTGATCCATCTCTATCCACAAAGGATATCTACAACGCAGATAGCTACTCTATCGCCTCTCCTAGCAGATGAATGCTCGATCTGCCACTGAGAGCATCAGCTAAAATGGTCCCATTTCTCGGAGTATAGACTCTCAAAATCATTGTCCTGGAAGAACTCGAGCCATCGCCGCTATCTCAGGTTCAGGTCCCTCTGTGAGAAGTTGTAACTAAGACTCTGATGGTAAGAGTATACTGTAAAGAGATCACCCATCAGATAGTGTCACCACATCTTCAAGGCGAAGACCACTACTGCTAACTATGGGTCATGGGTAGCGTAGTTCTGCTCATTCTTTATCAGCTTCCATGAACCATAGGCGATCACTGCTCGTTCCTACATCAGGGCACACCTGAGTCTGGTCGCTGATGCATCGTAGTAAATTACGTACCCAACGCCCTCCTCCAGTGGCCTCAAGATGAGCACACTGGTAAATCTCTGTCACAGCTTATGAAAGCTCTGCTAACATATAACTGACCACAAAAAGGGTTTCCCCTTCTTCGTCAAAGCTAATAGTGGTGATCCAACTCTAGAGAAGTCTGGCACAAATCTTCGATAGTACCCAGCCAGACCTAGGAATCTCCGTACCTCCATCATGCTCCTGGGTGGCCTCCAAGAAAGTACTGCCTCAATCTTCACAGGATCCACTACAACTCTCGCCTCTGAGATGACGTGTCCCAAGAAGTGTACCTCTGGAATCCAGTACTAGCACTTCAAGAGCATACCATAATGCTGGTGCCCTCGGAGTGTATCCAGTACAACCCGCAAGTGGTAGGCATGCTCCTCTTTAGTAGTCGAGTAAATCAGTATGTCGTCGAAGAAGTATATGACCAAACAATCAAGGTAAGGTTGTAAGATCCTATTTATGAGACCAATTAACACCATTGGAGAATTGGTTATGCCGAAGGGAATAAACAAGAACTCATAGTGGCCATACCGACACCTAAAGGCCGTCTTCTGCAGATCCACATCTCAAACTCTGAGATGGTGATATCCTGACCGGAGGTCTATCTTCTGGAACCATCTTTCTCCCTTGAGATGATCAAATATGTCGTCAATCCTTGGGAGTGGGAACTTGTTCTTCACAGTCACCTGATTCATGCAATGGTAGTCAACACACAATCGTAGGCTCCCATCCGCCTTCTTGGTGAACAAAATCGGAGAAACCATTGGTGAAACACTGGATCAGATGAATCCCTTCCCCTACAAGTCCTCCAGTTGTACCCGCAACTCACAAATCTCAGCGGGAGCCATCTGATATGATGGAGTAGGTATCGATGCTATTTTGGGGGTATAGGTCTACGTAAAAGTCTACCTCTCTGCGAGGAGGTAGTCCTAGAACGTCGTAAGGAAAAACGTCCGCATACTGATCCACCACAACAGGAAAACTGGGACTCTCCACATCAACTCCTCTAAGAATGAGAGTAGCCAACTAATGTGTGATTGGTTACCCTCTCCTCTGTGTAATTTCATCCTATGATACTAAGGCTCCATTCTCACTGGTGAATGTGAACCTGCTCCCATCAGTGAAAATACACCGCACATTGCACCAAATGCAGTCGATCTAAGCATAGAATATAGAAAACCAGTCTATATCCAACATGACTTTGTAAGGCCTCAACGCCGCTACAAGAAGATCCCAGCTGAAGCTCTATTCTCCTATAGTAAGTTCACACTACCGGCACCAGTGCGTAATTGTCAAGTGTGCTCCCATAGGAGTCTCTAATTGTAAGGATCGAGCCAACAGCTCCGTCGGACTCTCTGAGCTCCAAACAAGGGCATCGAAAATAAAAGAATGACTCACACTTATGTCTATCAGTACTGAAACAAGACGTAATAGACATAGATAGTACTACAAATCATCATAGGGGAACCGTGGTCGTATGTCTCCACTTCCTGAAGCTGAGCCTGCCTCTACCCGCGAGCTCCCTATGGTCGGGGTGGACCTCCTCATAGTGGTGGTGGTAGAGCCTCAAAGTTTCGTCCACCAACCGTTGCTCCACCAGCTCTTCTGTCTCGTCCACCTGATCCCTACAAATCGCCATGGTCGAACCTCTACCTCTACATGGGAGGTCCCTCCACTGTCTGTTACTCATCTGCATGGTGGGTCAGGCAGTCTCGATCCATGTGAACCTGCCCGCCGCATGCATTGCACTACCTGCTCCTCGTATAGCTGGCTCTGTTTTGGGTTCCCCACACAACCAAACCTGTATCATGAGGTCGCTCTCTAGATGTCCTGGTCCCCTTGGTCCTCTGTGACATCTATCTACTACTAGCTGCAGAAGACTCCGCTACTTGTCGCCCTGTGGTGGGTCTCGCTGCTGGTGTCAGCTCCGCCAGAAAGCTCTCCACAAGAAGGGCTCACTCCAGCACTCCCGCCTGTGTCAGAATGCTGAGGGAGATCATCAAAGCCCTAATATCATGCCTCAGTCCATGCTCATCGGTCCGGGCACTGATGAATGGGTCTTGTAACATGTCCGTGGAGTAGCGCGAGAGGTCGGTAAACCTCACTGTGTACTGAGCTATTGTCACTCTGCCCTGCCGAAAATGAAGTAACTCCTAGATGTGCACCGTATGGAGGGTGGTTTGAACAAACTCTGAGTGGAAGAGACTATCGAAGTCTTTCCAATGTAGAGATGCATCGTCATGCAACTAGAGCATCAAACACCACCATCTACCAACAGCTGCATGCAGTAGACTCACGACAAGGATCACCATAAGGTCAGCTGGTGTCCCCACCAATATGATGACTCTGACAATAGCCTCCAGCCAATCCTCAACGGCTTGAGGGTCCATCTCTCCACGGAACCGGGGCTGCCTCTGATGCTAAAACTCATGAAACACACTCAAGCGGCATGCACTTTCCACTACTGGGGCTGGTGGTATTGGTGGCCCAGTGGGTAGTGGAATTTCTGGTGCCTTCACTGTGTTGGGGCCCTTCGCCGAGGCCTCATCGCTCGGTGGGATGCCATCTCACACGTAACTCAGAACCCTAGCTGGCTGCCTTCATGGGGCCATCCTGAAAAGTAACAGGTGTGCCATAGTTAATAAAGTTTACCTGGTGAGCTGACACAATTTAATCACAAATAAATCTTTTGAAACACACATGCAATTATTGTTTTCATGCACTGAGTCAAAAATCCGATGTCAGGGTCCTGGTGTATGGATACGTCATCCACCACACCAACCCTCAACTCCCTGGACTGAAAACCAAACTCAATATTGTTAACACTATTCTTTCAAAGAAAGAATGACCAGAGTCATGAGTTCTTCAGTAGAACCGACTCCTCTGATACCAATTTTTCATGACCCGTCCTCGAGGCCCGTGTTGTGAATACCCCAATACCTCCTTCCATAGGCCAGGGGTTGGCGACTAGCACCAATGTCTTAAATCCCGAAAAAGGGAAGGCATTGCTTTTAGGATAGTAAACAAACACAATAGTGTATGAAAGCTGAAGTAAGCCCAATGTAATACTGAACACAAAGTAAGTGTTGAAAGGCAAAGGGGCCAAAATACAAACCCAACTGAAAAGTACAGTACAAATAAAATTCTAGTACAACCACAGTAAAGTAAAGTAGCAACCACCGAGTCATCCGTTGGAAATCCCACATGATGTGTGGGTATAGATAGTCTCGTCGGTACCTTGGGTCCATCAGTCCGCTCCATGTACGTCCCACAAAGTGGTCCACCTCTGGGTACCATCCTGCTCCACATTCGTCAACCACGATGAGTGTTGTACGTCATCTGCAACCAACACAACGTAGCGCGGAAATTTCCCGTGCTGGTGTGAGTATAATGATAATCAATAGGGACCCCGACACCCCCGAAGGTCTCCCAGAATAGAATACGGGTAAACCAGAAAGGAAAGACACAATCACGAAGTATCAACTAACTCTACTTATGTATATGCCCATAAATATACATAAGTCATCAATATTAGATCAGATCCAACTCTCGAGCCCAAGAACAACCCAGTCCACCAAGGAAATAAGTCAATCACATCGATGGTAATGATTGACCGTGAAGACTCAGCTCAAACAGGTATATAAGTTTCGTAAATAGATAAACATGATCAGATGTAGTCACTGATTAAACTAAGCTTGCGGTCCCATGTAGGATACTAGTCCAGCTACATTGTCAGACCCACATAGGATACTAGACTAGCCATTCTGTCAGACCCACGTAGGATACTAGAAAATAAGTCAAACTATCAGACCCACGTAGGATAAAAGAACATTAGTCATCACCGTCAAACCCACAGAGGATTTTTAGTACGATAGTCGTCGTCGTCAAACCCACGTAGGATTCTAGTATGGTATTCGTCGTAGTCGCAGCCAACTCTAGGGTTCTCGCACACAGCATGCTCAATTTTGGGAGGGTCTGCTCCTCAATCCAAGGTTCAATACATCAACTGTCATGAATTCCAGATTTGATGTATCCTAATTTTCCCTCTCCTCAAAAGTAAACTAACATTATAGATGGCACGTCAATCGGACACCCACTCTGTGTGTTATTAGCATTTTTGATTCGGGGCCCAGTTGTAAATACGCTCGTTCCAAACAAGGCCATTTTCCAAAGCTATCCAAAACTCACTTAGAGTATCGCAAAAGGACCTCCACATCATGAGGGTCTTTGTGCTGCAAACGAAACATCGATCAGACATGCAGTCTTCAAGTTATTCACCTTTAAGTTAGAACTGGCCCAGCATGTTAAGCCCAGTGGGCTGGCAGGTTGGGTAAACCCATATTTTGGTAGGTCTGACCCAGAAGGGGGCTCAGACCAGCCTGATGAAATGTGTGGCCTGGTCCGATGGGCTATGGCTTGGATGGCTGGTTGAGCGGTCCGAGGTGGGGGGCGCAACCCCCCCTTCTGCCCGAACCAGCGTCTCCAAGCGATTCTGCCCTCCCAAACCAGTCAGCCGAAGTAGGTCGGCCTTCTTAGCGCAAGTGGGCTGCTCGGGCGGGCCACAGATCTGCGACACGACACCTACGAGTGCCACAAACATCCTCCTTCTGGCCGGTCATCAAGCCAGCCTGTTCTTCCAGTGAAGCGGCCTAACCTTTGCGGGTTGCGGTTCTGCACAGCGCAACACCGTGGGGCACTGCGGTTCTTCCCTTCGGTCTGGCCGGCTATGGCCGACAGTTTTTTCTTTGGTCGAGCGGCCTCCAACTACGGGCCGCGGTTCTTCTACATACGGTAGGCGCACGGCCGCCGCTTTTACAATTGTCACCTCTTCCAAAGCACCACAATCACAAACAAGGAGACTATGGAGGGTCGTCGGGCCATGTGCGTTTGGCCCGCACCATCCCCGTTAAGCGGTAGAAATTGGCCAAGGATAAACACGGTTTCACGAAGAACGAAGAACAATTTTATTCAAAAAAAATTGAAGCAATCCACCATACCTTGGTAACTCTTCGCGGTAGTCGAGAATTGCAGAAGATGGCATCGCGGAAAGACGATGTCAATTCGTTGACATCGGGGAAGAAGAGCTGAGGATGGCGCATCATCAGCATTCCTTGTGGGTGGCTCCTTCTCCTTTTATTTGGCCAAATATCAAATGTGATAATGACGTTTCTTGCCGGTTCATTGTTAGAAGGATGTTGTTATCTTTTTGAGAGAAGAACAGCCTTCTCTATTTCTCCAGAGCTCCCCCAAAGATCCAACACAAAAAAGTGCCAAAATAATATAATAGATAAGCTATTATTTTATTCAAACAAGTAATTAAAAATTAAAACAATTTAATTAATTAATTAAAGAGGTTGGACTCATTAATTAAGATGTGGTGGAAACAATTTAACGAGAGAGAGAGGGGGAGGTGAATAGAACTCATAAATGAAGAGGTTGTCTTAATAATGGAAGGGGATTTAATTGGGAGTTTGAGGAGAGTTATGGGAGATGAGAGGTTGGGGATTGTGTGGGCCTCACCTATCAAATATCCACACATGGGAAGTTTGGTGGATGTGGGCCCCACAAATAACTTCCCATTGGAGGAAATAACATCAATAGATATATAAAATTGTTCTAAACCATTTTATTTAACTTCTTAAATAAACAACAAATATATAACTTTCAACCCGCATAAAACACAACAATGGTAATGGTCCTCTTAAGAAAATATCGGCACTATGAGTACATCGGTGTCCTCAGATTTGAATTCTGAGCATTGGTTCAAAATATAAAAAAACCTGCATGTATGTTTGTTGAATGTACCTGAACAAAACTTTGGAAATTGATTACGGGTACACTGGGCCTCAGAATCAAGTGTCGTTAGAAGCAACAGACTCGTAAAATATCAAAGAATTAAGAAACAAAATTCCTTGTAAAATTCCGGGTATTTAAAAAACTTTTCATCATATACCATTTTTAATTATTTACAAATATTTGTACCTTACACCCAAACACCTTAAATTATCAAATTTTATTTTTTTCTACCATCCCATATTTAATAAAAATACTTACCAATTAGAAAATAAAAATTAAAAATAGATTTATAAACTTTAAATCAACAGTCACTAATTTTTTTAAAAAATTAATAGCAATATAATTTTCAAAAAAAATAGTCTGGGGTATTTATTGATGTGTTTTATTTCCTAATTCAACCACACAACTATTTTTGGGAGTTATTTGTGCTAAAAAATTATGTCTAATAACCATTTCAATATAGAAATTTTAAATTTATATTTTTTAAATTCTCCAATACAATCAGTATATAAGTAGATTACATAATAGTTTTTTAAATTTTGAACAAGATAATTAGTGATATTATAAAAAAATTCTTCCATGTTATCATATAGAGAGTAGGTCCATGTAAATCAAATGTAATTATTAATCCAGATATACAAATAGTGTTTTGCTCAGATACTTGATGTTTTTGTAGGTATACAATGTTACATATTCACTAACTTTAAATCTCTATACATTGATACTTAATCAGTATGTTTAAATATTAATTTATGTTTCATACCACATTATGAAGCATCCCAAATACAAGTAGAGTTAATATGAAGATTTAGTAGTTTTATCACTAGTGCCTTTATTAAAAATTAGCTAATTTCAAGAAATTTTTTTGTCATAATCTTCAATCCCATATCCAAGAATAATTTTTTACAACACTAATCAATGTTATGATCTTTCTCAAAATGTATTACATGTTAATAGTGTAATCATTATCACACTATCGATAGATAAATTGTACACTCTGTATGAATTATTTAGGTTAAATTTTACATTCCAAATGTTCTAAGACTAATCATTATATAATTATTGACTAACTATAAAAATTTTAAAATTAATTTCTAAATAACAATGAAAATTTGAAATTAATGATTTACCAAAGAATAAAATATAGCAAATACCAACAATTAGACATTTTGGAATGTCTCTAAAAATAACACATCCAAATTTCCCTATTTATTTTTTATGTAAATAGGAATTGTCTCCCATTATATTTAGAGTAAAACCAATATCAATGTACAATATTTTCTAAGAGCTGATATTAAGCCTATCTTCCTAATGAAATTAAAGAAAAAACGTTAGTACCTGAACTGACTATGGTCAAATAATATTTGCTGACATAACATAGGAACACAAATTTATCCAACTATTCTATACTGTATTCCTTTGAGATATTTTTAAATATAAGGTTTATGGAAACCAAGAGATTGACCGTTATTTAAAGAACATTTTTTTATCAATTGACCTCCTCTCTCACACTTAGTATCTAAGGGTGCATTTTTAGTAACCTTATACTTTGATTAAAAGTAAGACATTAAAAATGAAGAACCAGTTCTATATTATTTATAATTTCTTATCAAGTATCTTAATAGTTTATTATTATTCTTTATACTATAAATAGAATTACATAAAAGGTTCTTTATATTATTAATTTCATAATTTACATTTTCAACAAATTTCTAATCAGTATACGTTGAATTGTGTATAGATGTGAAAAATCCCTCATTAGTATATTTATAAATTACTTATTTGAGTATATAAATAATATATATCACTTTTGAAAATTACAACTCAATAGTGTCTATATATTTATTCATTTTTTATTTTTTATTTTTTTTATGAAATTGATATATCTCATCATTTCCTCTAATAATGAAATATTATCCAAATATTTTGATGTAGTATAACTATTATCATGATCCAAATTAAAACAAATATTACTAATAAGAAAAACATATATATGGCAATATGAAGCTACCTGTACCATTAAGCATATATCATTTTAATGAACAATATCATTGAATCTAATGATCCTCCAACCAATATCATTTTCTTTGTCATTGCTAAATTTTGACAATGGATACTCTCTATCACTCCATGTATAATTAGACACAATTAAATAACAATGTTAAATTCTCTATGATAATTATAGAACATTAAATTCCCACTTAAACCTAGTAGAATATGATTTAATATCACTTTGTTTCTTATATTTAAAAGTCACATCATCTGATGAGTCGTTCTTATATTGTTTATAATTTCTAATATTTTTCTAATCATACAATAATTTATAATTATTAATATTCCAATTATTATATTTATAAATATTAATGAGTTATCATTAAATATATTTGAAATTACTAATGTATGATCAATGTTTATTTTGTACTTTAATGTAATAGAATTTGAGGTCTGATCACTAGTAATTAATGAACCAAAATTTGAAGCAAATATAACTCTATTCTTTCTAATATCCTTCTCAATGTCTCTCTTAAAAATTTTATAATATTGAATGAGAGTCCCTATAATATCATCAAGCCTATGATTTTTCATATTCTTTGGGCCATCTATCATTTCCTTCTATGGTTCTCATCCCTTTATAGGAACATCAATCATCATATTCAAAATAAATTCATTAGTAATTTCTATCTCTTCCATATATTGAATTCCATTAACTATCATCATAAAACATTGATTTATTTGTGAAATTGTTTTACCTAGTTTAAAATAAACTGACTAAAAATTACCATGAAGCATAGATCTACAAGTCTCAAGAACGTTCGAAGATATAAGGTGAGTGAATTATAACTTCTTCAATGTTCCCTTAAAAATATTTCATGATGATATCTACATATATATATTTATATTTTTCGGGTAATTAAATGTATCCTAAAATTTATAGGTCACTTGATACTATAGATTCACCTCATGAGCAAACATAGGCCAAAAAGTCTCTAACATTTATCAATATTTTCATCATAATTAAATTATTAACATCTATATTGATAAGAAATTATTCATAAAATCAATATAATATTGACATTCAATACCATTATATATTGGTGGATGAAAAATGGATAAATTTTAAATAGTTCTAAATAGATGACTTGAAATGTAAAAAAATATACTTATTGTTTAAAATTATATTTGTATGATTATTTTATATGTCTTGATAAACAAATAGATAATATTAAATTATGATTCTTGCTCAAATTATAATTGTAGGTCTGACACCTGGTGTTGTCACAACAAAATAAGGAATATAATATCTTTAAGAGGTTAGGGGATGGGAGGGGTAATTTTTTTTTCCTAAAATCAACTTATATTTTTTATTCACCTTCAATTAAAATATAGATCAAAAAATATAATATTTTTCAAATCAATGTATCATGTATAAGTGTCTAGTAGAAAATTAATAATTAGTAGATTACCACAACTCAATTAAAATAAGAATTTAATAAAAAAAATTACAAAAATAAAAATTTAAAATATTTTTTAGATTATAAAAAATGAATTTTAACACCCCTAAATGATGTTATTAGAATTATAAATAAATTAATCTTTCACTTCAATATGAAGTGGTAGGAGGATCAATAAAACCAATCATGGGTATCCTAGTTCCACACCCATAACTTTATTGACTACTATAGTCATATGATATCATGCTTTCGTTGGAACGCCTTTGACATTATTTCTAAAATAGGCATAAATATCCTTCATGTCTTCCTCGATAATATGATGAACCAAAATTATGCATTGAGACTTCATCGATTATGTACCTATCAAAAGCTACAAATGAATTTTATCCCAAAAATATCATCAATTTCATTGACTGAAAAAATAATAGGTTCTATGACCAAAACCTCCACAATATCATAGGATTGAAAAATAAAAAAAATAAAAGGTAACCTTATGATTTAGAAATTAAACCACAAAATCGTAGCTCTAAGTGTATAAATTAATAAAAAACAACCAAAAGAACTCATCAAAATTTTAACGATATAAAACATCAATTTGGAAGTATAAAATGTTTTTATGTTTGAAATATTATATTACACAAATCCCAAAGATGAACTTATATATTTCCCATATAACAAAATTTAAAAGTTAAAATATGAGATAATTGGGTTCTGGGGTACCTGTATTAAACAAAACATTCTATCATTTGAAGGATATTGACTTTTGTTCTAACAACCACTAAGAAAACAACCACAATAATAATCATGAAATTACTAAGTTATTGTAGATTGGAAAAAATGATCCATCCATTAAAACAAATGTTAATTTAAAGATAAAAACTACATAAAAAATAACTCAAACAAATATATATAGTTAATTTAATCTGAGAATAAGTGCACTATTATTTTTAAAATAGATATTAGAAAAATGGTTGATTAGAAACCATGCCTCCACAATATAAATCATAATTTAAATGATAATAAATATAAGGTAAAAATTAATTATAAAAATTAAATACTTAAAATAAAAACAATATAATATTTTGTATCAATGGAATGAATTATGGTATCTTGAAAAATGCATATCAATGTGCTTGAATCCACTAATCTGTATCTAGGCTATACATCGTCAATTTTCCATTTATATATTTTTCATCTTCGGGAGGTTTTGTCAAATTTTATTCATCCTTATAGATATATTTATTAAATAACATATTGAATCTATCTATAAAATAACTATTTAAAATTAAAGCTTCTGGAAAAGCAATGTTTGACACCTGATTCATGTATTTCCATATATGATATATCCACTAAAATGAGATGGTATCTCTGGTTATTATTTCAGTTGTTAAATGTATGTCCTTGTGGATCATGATATTGAAAATGCATAAATAGTTTCTCTAAGTGATGTATTGTTAGAATAATTTTATACTTTATCTTTATCAAATGAATATTTACATTATTTTTAAATAAATATATCTGAAAAAAATTAGAAAACATAATCAATTGATCAGAAACATGGGAAAGTATAAAATAAAAAATATGAATTGGGATTAAATATAGATGTAGAATATAATATAATTACCTTTCAGAGACATTAATTTCAATATATCCACATTTACATGATTATAAATATTAAAAAATAACCATTAGGATCCATAACATTCTTTAAAATTGATTGAGTGGTTGTCACTTTCATAGTTTTACTTATCCTACACTATGAAAATGTCATGAATTCTTTATTACCCTCCCATAACTATAAAGATAAAGTTTTTCTCATTTGTTTCCAAGAAATCACATAATTTATTTTCACATTACCTTTATTTCCCATCGATTCCCATTATAATTAATTATTTATTATCATAAACAATTTCCTCTATGTATATCTAATACAAATTATTCTTTATATTATTTTCTTACTAATTACAAAATTCACTTCGTAAAATTATAAATAATATATATTTTTTAGAAAGAAAAGATTTAAATATAGGGACTCGTAAATATTAAAAATAATATATTATATGGACGTTTTCATTGTTAAATTATTTTATAATTTGAAAGACTGATTAAATTTGTGTGGTTGGGTCGTGCTTTCTCTTCTTATCAAAAGTTATGATACTTGTAAAAACATGTGTAGTGGAGGGAAGAAAAGTTGTGAACATGGTATAAAAACATTATATTGTTTTTTAAAAATAGTGATTTCTATTTTTATTTAAATAATGGAATGTGAATTGTAATTTTTACACAATTTGATAAGATGGAATATATATTGAAGGGATTAATTGTCCACAAGAATGAATCTGAAAAAAATTTCCTTAGTTGGTGAATAAAAATTAATTAAAAAATCTTCTTAATTTTTTTTGTATCTCATTAGTCTAAGTATTCATATAAATATCAATCCTATATTCGGTTACTCTTAGTCGGTCAATAATTATGGAAAGTAAAAAAATGGTTGTTCATGTATAACCATATGGGGAATGTTATATGGAATCGACACCACTGGACATGTATTATTCGTCACACAAACCATAGATGTAAATGGGTTAAAAAATCAAATTTTAAACCAATTTTAGTGATATGAATATCTTGGGAAAATTTGAATTTCAATGGTGAAATTCATTCAAGGAAAAATAATATACCAATTGATGTTTAATTACCACCCCATTTGATTCTCATTAAATCCAATGTCATGAGCTAATATTTTGTTTTATCTAAGATGAATAATCCATTAAAAATCAATTTTACTATTAACTATATAGTAAGGATTTGTTTCCCTTTGTTCACTAACATATTTGGAATAATATAAAAATCATTATTAATATCATTTTCCTTCCATATGGATGAGTAAAAAATAGTATAAGAATTGAGTTGTGTATTCTATTTTCTAAAAAACATAAAATTTTAATGAAACAGATCAATGGACACATTCATGAAACCAATATAAAAATTAAAATTTCTAGCATAGTAATATGAATCTAGATTATTTCATCTCACATTGAGTAGTTTATACCATTATACTAAAATTGAAGGAGGTGTATATCTACTGATTCAAGGTCTTTATGTGTTACAATTTAATTACAAATGAAAATTAATTGAAAATAGACAATCCAATTTATAATTGAAAACATGATTCATAAACAATATCATGAAATTTAAATTCTTATTTATCAATACATGAATGAGGATTACTCTATATAATGTTAATATTCAGGATGTTACTCTCATCAGGCTTAAATTTTTTTATTATTTCATTGATCATTTTGTTGATCAAATCAACTATTATTTGATTAACATCAATATAAATACTTTATAATCGATGGTAAGAAGAAAAATTATTTCCCAATACATGTCCATTACTTATAGTGTAAAAAAACACATCCCGAAACAGATGTTGCTTTTTGATATGTGTTTTAATGAAAGTTGTACTTCCAAATTTTCTTCCAGGACAACAAATGACAGATATTTAAAATTCCAACTATGAAATTAATATATTATGTAATCTCACTACTACAAAAATGGGTTTCCATAGTGTCACTCTTTAACGGCACACAAAAAAGCACTGAAAAAGGGGGTTCCTTTATCAGCACTAAAAAACGGGGATAACGTGTGATTTTAACAGTGCTAAAAATGAAATATTAAATGTTCCCCTTTATCAGTTATTTTTTTCACTCATAAAGGCGCCCCCTTTATCAACAATTTTTTTAGCACTGTTAAAGGGGCCCCCTTTTATCAGCACTTTTTTTATTGTTATTGTTAAAGCGGGGTTTTATTAGAATTATTTTCGTAGCACTGATAAAATTAATATTAAATAAAAAATTATATTTCATAAAAAATAATTTATTCTTATATAAATTTAGAAGTATATTTATATTAATATAAATATATATATATTTCTAAAATATGTATTACATAATTATAAGTAATAATTTTTAAATAATATATAATATATTTAGTGAAAGTGACTTATAAAATATAAAAATACTTCTTAATTATTAATTTTATAATTATCATCGACTTATAATCATTTAATAACATTTTGGAGGCACAAAAACTAATAAAAGTTAATACAAGATCTAAAATAAGTTGAAAACGTAACTCAAACTTGAAAAGAACACAACTTTGGATTTGGGCGTCCATTTAAGCTCTACAGCATATCAAATCAAATCATGTGACATGATATATGCCCAAAAAGTCAAAGGGAACATTTTGTAAATTTTTAAGGCAAAATAATGTCCATAAGGCCTCTATGTTTTTCATCTAGATACCCAAATTTTTGAACATTCGATAGATTTTCAGCATTGTTTAAGGGGGTCTTTTCCATTCATCAGTTTGGAATGAATTTATTTTGATGGATTACATCAATATTCATATTATGGATTTGAAATATTATCATTTTTCATAATGTAATATTATTTATAATAAAATATATAACAATATATACATATTTTTTATGTATTCGCACATAAAAATTTAATTTTATAAACAAATAATTAAACATATTTATATATAAAATGTATTTCCCAAAATATACGCATTATAAAAATAAAAAAACATCATATATTTAATTTAAAATACAGATACATGAATATTTAAATAGCTATATAACGTGTATGTGCATATATATATATATTTGTGTGCATCTATATTGATAAACTGATATATTTTTTCTATATATTCTAAACATATGTATATACATATTAATATATAATATTTGTAAATATATATAAATATGTATAATTATACTTACAAATACACATAATATGTGTGTGTGTGTGTGTGTTGTATATATGTATATATTTATTTATAAACACAAAAAAAATCATATTTTATAAATGCATTCAAAACTGATATTGTAAATATTTATTAATAAATGAATAAATATACGAATAAAAAATATAAATATACATAAATAAGTAGATATAAATATACATTAAAATACGAAAAAATATATGAATATATAAAGATAACAATATATGTAAATATAAATTAAAATATGGATATATATATATATTAATATAACTGAATATATATATATATATTAATTCAATTATATATATTTCAATATAAATATATATTTATATATGAGTAAATATAACTATATATATATATATAAATATATATTATTAAATTCATAGAGAAGAAATATGGTTGAGTGGTAAAGGTTTTGTTGCACATGCAAGAGGTTCTAGGTTTTAATCCATGGGGAGGCAGGGTGCATGTGCGGGTGGAAATGGGGCTAAGTGCTGTTAAAGGCTTATGGGGCAATGTTGAAGGGGGCTTCAAGCACTATTGAATCCCTTACTCGAATTTCAGATTTTTTATTTTTAATTTTAATGTTTTTTAATTTTTTCCAATGGATTTTTGGCACTGATGAAATGGGTCTTTATCAGCTCTTTTTTATATCTGATAAAAGGTACCCCCTTTATCTTCGAAAACATTAACAACACCTGTTTTGTAGCACCCCGACCCTAGCTACCCAGAGTCGGTGCATTACTTCGTAACATTGGCATGATCACAAAAGATCAAGTCTCAAAAGACCGATTATTTTAGTAGCCTTGGACACACTAGATACATTCACAAACATTACATTACATCATAAAAAAGAAAAACTATAGTAACAAAGTCTCCATAGTCCACACTCATATCCTTTTCTGACAATCCCTGCAGATCATTCATAAATTACTTCATCACATCCTGGAAAATATTAAAACATTGAAAGGGGTGAGCTCATATGCTCAGTAAGGATAACAATATTGCGGAAACTTTCATAAATAAACATAAACATTTAAGGCAATGTATAACTAAAACAAAAGCCTTTTAAACTTGAAAATCAACATAATATGGAAAAAGTAAAATGAGATAATGCCATTTACTTCTTCACATGGATATTCTACGGGTCGAATAATCACACGCAATATCCATAACCACTTTCATAATGAGGGAATGTATAATGCCAGACATTTTAAAACATTTTGTCAAGGCCTCGGCCAAGACGTCTAAAATGATTAAGGCCTCGGCCAAAACCATAGATCAAATTGGGAAAGGGCCTCGGCCAATTCCACGTCTAGTTCTCTCATGAGACCTACCGATGCATCGAGGAGCTATAGCTGGTTCCACCCATCACGTATTAAGTCCAATACATTCCTCATATGAATAGGTTTCAACATATCATAAACCATAACATAATTGTATCACATAAAACATGCATAAAAGAAACATAACATTTCCACATTTAAATCACAAGATATCAATACAACACATTGATATAATAAAAAACGCTTTCAAAACCATTTTCAATCCCAAAATAAAAGAAAGGTAAAACATGGTATTTATTTTTCTTTTAAAAATAAGGTATGGCTTGTAGAGGAAGCCGAAAATCAAATAATGGTCACGGCGGCGGAGAAGTCGTTGTCGCCACATATGTACGGAAAGAAAAACATTCCCTTTTTTTCATTTAGTAAAACGCTTCATATAAAAAGATTCCTTTTGAATAAATGTAAAAAGTCAAAGGGGTTTATACACTGTACAAAAGAAATTTGTGTATAAAACAAAATATGCCTCAATGAATGGAGATTGAGACGAAGTCCCTTAAAAAGTTCATTTTTAAATAAAATATATCTATTATGTTTATTCACTATATGTACACATAAAGAAATTATAAATACAATATACGACATAATAATATCATGACATAATTTGAAAATAGGAGATTAACCCAAAGAATGGAAATTGGGTTAAAAAGTTCCCTTACCTTGCGTCCTGTCCTGACTCGACCGTTCTTTAACCTCCTCAAAATCGAGTAACTCTTTTTGAATTGTGCCAAAGGCTTCCTTGGGAAGAGTTATGCCCAGAGTGAGGCTTCTAGGAGTAATAGGGGGAAGTTGGGAGAGTATTTGGGCAGAGTTTGGCCGAGCCAAATGGCTTGAAAGTGTGAATGAGGTGGTAGAGGTGGGGGCCTTTTATAAGTGGAGAGGAGGGGCACTCTTGGAAAGTAATGAAAAGTCACTTTATTATAAAATTAGTTTCGTATTTTAGAGGTCCCAAACTTATATAATTCGAGGATAAGATGATAAGGGTTCTAAATATACTCATCCATAGGTTTTTGACAAGTGTACGCTTTGGATTTTACATTATCTTTCCATTTTATTTAAATTGTTAAATAATGAGGTCATCGCTGCATCATCATGATGTCATAAATATTTTAATTTATTTAATGTCTAAAAATTATAAAAAAAATACTATCATGTAGGAAATCTTTTTAGCTTTCTAATGAATATTTATAGTCAAAATTTGGACTTGTGTAACCCCACTTAAAAACTGTTTTAGTAAAACAACTCATGTTTGTGTCAATTTAATTTTAACATTAAATAAATATATATTAATGTCATTTTCCAACCAAAGTGGCTCCATGGGGTCCCCAAGTTGACCCATGGGTTGTCTTGGTCGGCCATGACTCATCCAATAGGAGTAGGACCAGTGTCAAGCTCATCTCATATTATTAAAACATTATTTTTACCTAAAACTACACTAATTACCTCTAATCGCGATTAAGAACTTAAAAGTTACTATTCACCAAAAATTATTTTAATCTCATTGAACAACATTTTACTTCTTAAAGACAACCATGTATGTCGGATTTTTGAAAATCAAATCACAGAAGTGGTAATATTTCATTTTAACGAAAAATCAGTTTTTAACAACCACTTAGTGGTTTCACTATTCATCAAAAATTGAAGTTTTTCAGAATAAGGCCGAAATTTCACCCTAAGCTATAATTGATATTCCGAATTCAAAAATGATGTCTATTTTACAAAATTCCAAACATATAAGTTTCATTAATTAATTTTATAATTAATTCCCGCTGTTACAACAAATAGCGTGTTTTTAAGAAACAATTTATATCAAAAGATTGGCAATTGTTTATGTCCAATTTCAATGTTAAATTAATTCTAATGACCACCATTGGATAAAATGGTAAAAATATATTCTAATTATACTTTAAAACCAATAAATAGTATAATTTATCACTATAAATTATTTTTATTTAAAAAGTTGTTTTTAACTATTTTTCACTATTCATAAAAAATTAGAAGTTCTCAGAAAAATACCAAAATTTCAACATCGGCTAATTTCGATATTCCGAATCCAAAAATGAAGTCCATTTTGATAAATAAAATTTATAAAATTTCAAAAAGTAGGTATTACTATTCACAACGGCTAGTTTAATTAGTTGTGGTGTGTTTTAGAGCTCGAGGTTGCGTACAACACACGCTATTGCATTATTCGAAGGGAAACGTACCGAAGAAGCTTGGGGTGTTACATTCTCCCATCCTTCAATAAATTGCATCCTCGCAATTTGAAATTTTTCTTTGAAAAAAAAGGTTGAAAAGTGAAAATACCTTTGAGGAAAACCCAAATCGGAAATAAGGTTAATAAATATATAACATTAAAAGAAAGCAAGATAAGTACAAAGGTCACCCGATATTGCCCATTCTAGGATTCTATGAAAATATGGATATGGAGGAGAAACAAACCATCATGGTCTGATGGAGAGTTAAAGAAAACAGAATTAGGAGAATGTTTAACTACAAGAAAATCACAAACTTGTGATTGGTTAAACAGTCATTGAATCCCTAGTTGGAAAAGTTAACCGACAACATTTTTGTTTTAAGTTACCTTTTATAATGTTGAGGAATTTATTTAGGAGATTTACTAAGAACGTAAAGGAATATACAAACTTGTTATGTATACTTTCATTCGTAAATAAATTTTTACCACAAACCCCACTTTTACTCAAAATGGTAACGAAACTCAAAAATATTCTATTTATCCTAATTGTATAAGGTTCCAAATGTTAACACATACCATTTAGATTAGTAACATAATTTTGTAATAACCAGGGACTTCCTGTAGGCTAGTGGTAGGACATAAAGGCCTATCGCACTATGATTGTGGGTTCTATTCCTGCAGCTTTGTCCGACGCGACGGGTTATGCCCCACCCTGCAGGTTGTCCTTTTCCTAAAACTATAGTATCAATAAAATTTTTTAACCTTAAAAAATACTATCCAAAGATCAACTTAATCCACTCCAAGCTTTATAGTTATCCAAAATACCTATGTCCAGACTTTCTCTAAAAGGTCTCTTAATTCCAAAATCAATTTATCAGATTCCCCAAAAAAAGTAAAGTTTCTCTTATTGTAACATACTAAAAATATAATTACCATCATCATATTAAAACCTTACTGAAATCAACAAGTACTACAGTACAATCCTTATATATATATCACATTATTTTAATAACCAGAATATAATCTATGAGTCCAAAAGCACCAATACATTATTTATTCTGCTTCAACTGTAGTAACAGCATAAGATTGTCCTTGATCCCTTGGCCTTTTTTGAGGTAAGTTTCCCTGACGCTTAGGACAATCATTTGCATAATGACCCATTTCTCTACAATTGTAGCATTCAACATTGATAGCCTCTTTCTTTCCTTTGCAATCATGAGCCTGGTGACCCTTTTCTCCACATTTATAACAAACTCCCATTCCTTTTAGGCATGTACCAGGGTGATTCTTCCCACAATTATCACATAATGGAAAAATCCTTATTTCCCTTTTTCCCTTTATCTGTCTCTTGTTCCACCGTTCTCTTCTTCTATTGCTTTTCTTTGTTGTCATAAGACTTAGAGAATTCCTTTTCTATCTTGATAGCACATGAGACAATATATTCGTATGTTGAAAACGATTGTTATACTAAAGCTCGACGGAGAAATGGTTTTAACCCATCAAAGAAACGATCAATCTTACCTCTTGGGTTACGTATATAATCTGCAGCATTCCTCGCTAACCATGTAAATTTAGCCTCATACTTTGCGACATTCTCATCCTCCTTCTGCCTCAGACTCAGAAATTGCCTTTCCATATCTACTCGATGGTCACGAGGAAAGTATTTTTCTAAGAAAATCTCTTTGAACTCCCTCCATTCCATATTCGATACGTCATCATCTTCCTTTGTGTTTTGAATTAGCGACCACCACTGATCGGCATCTCCAGTGAGGTGGTAAACTGCCATGACAACCTTCTCCCTTTCGCTACTCCCCAAGGCATGGAATATTTTTTCTAAGTAGTTTATCCATTACTCAGCTACTAATGGATTGGTACCCCCATTAAATTTTGGTGGTTGTTGCCTCATGAAGCGGTCTAACATTGATCCTCCACATTGTGGATCAGGGTGATCCATACGAGTAAGGTTATTATTCATAACATGAGTGAGTTGTCCCAGTATGGTAATAAGTTGATCAGCACCAGTTGTATATCCAGATCCACAATAATTATCTTGAGCAGGAGGGAAATCCCTACATGGAGTGCGTGCATTGATACGGTTTCCATTCCTTCCACTAGGTGCCATTTCTAAACAATGGAATAAAGTAGATTAGTTTATGAATCAAAATACATAATTCCATACTTGTAAAATACTTAACATAAATTGAACTATTTATGGATATAATCCATAATCATAAAACGGTTTTATTTGAGGAAGTATATACTCATAACCGTTCATAATGGTTTGTAAAGAAAATGGGAATTATCCTAATCATATCCCCCAGGAGTGTCGTAACCAAGAGTGTAGCAAGGCCTGTTGTTGTGCACCAGTTACCGTTCGAGTCTAGCTCAAAGCGGTGTTTTCAGGTTTTACCCCTAGGTACATCTGTGCCAGAGCCGCCTCTACCTGCTCGTATCCAGACAGGGATGTATTGCTCGAAAAACTCACAAAATCTCCACAATAACAAAATTATAGGAAGTTCTTCTATACTAATCCTCAAAGTCTATCTTTGGGCTATATGCTCTAATCAGAGTTTATCTAAATCTAGCTTCCAAGGTTAGTACTAAACTGCATCTGATACCAACTGTAGCGCCCCGACCCCAGCTACCCAGAGTCGTTGCATTACTTCGTAAAATTGGCATGATCACAAAAGATCAAGTCTCGAAAGACCGATTAGTTTAGTAGGCTTGGAAACACTAGATACATTCATAAACATTACATTACATCATAAAAATGAAAAACTATATTAACAAAGTCTCCACAGTCCACACTCATATCCTTTTCTGACAATCCCTGCAGGTCATTAATAAAATACTTCTTCACATCCTTGAAAATATTAAAAAATTGAAAGGGGTGAGCTCTGATGCTCAGTAAGGATAACAATATTGCGGAAGCTTTCATAAATAAACATAAACATTTAAGGCAATGTATAACTAAAACAAAAGCCTTTTAAACGTGAAAATGAACATAATATTGAAAAAGTATAATGAGATAATTCCATTTACTTCTTCACATGGATATTCTACTGGTCGAATAATCACATGCAATATCCATAACCACTTTCATAATGAGGGAATGTATAATGCCATACATTATGAAACATTTTGTCAAGGCCTCGGCTAAGACGTCTAAAATGATTAAGGCCTCGGCCAAAACCATAGATCAAATTGGGAAAGGGCCTCGGCCAATTCCACGTCTAGTTCTTTCATGAGACCTACCGATGCATCGAGGAGCTATATCGGGCTCCACCCGACACTTATTAAGTCCAATACATTCCTCATATCAATAGGTTTAAACATATCATATACCATAACATAATCGTATCTAATAAAACATACATAAAGGAAACATAACATTTCCACATTTCAATCACAAGATATCAATACAACACATTTATATAATAAAAACTCTTTCAAAACCATTTTCAATACCAAAATAAAAGAAAGGTAAAACAAGGTATTTATTTTTCTTTTAAAAAGAAGGTATGGCTTGTAGAGGAAGCCGAAAATCAAATAATGGTCACGGTGGCGGAGAAGTAATTGTTGCCGCATATGTACGGAAAGAAAAACATTCCCTTTTTGTTGTTTAGTAAAAATATTTGTATAAAATGATTCCTTTTGAATAAATGTAAAACTTCAAAGGGGTTTATACACTGTACAAAAGAAATTTGTGTATAAAACAAAATATGCCTCAATGAATGGAGATTGAGACGAAGTCCCTTAAAAAGATCATTTTTAAATAAAATATATCTATTATGTGTATTCACTATATGTACACATAAAGAAAGTATAAATAAAATATACGATATAATAATATCATGACATAATTTGAAAGTAGGAGATTAACCCAAAGAATTGAAATTGGGTTAAAAAGTTCCCTTACCTTGTGTCTTGTCCTGACTCGACCGTTCTTTTACCTCCTCCAAATCGGGTAACTCTTTTTGATTTGAGACAAAGGCTTCCTTGGGAAGCGTTCTGCCCAAAGTGAGGCTTCTAGGAGTAAGAGGGGGAAGTTGGGAGAGTATTTGGGCAGAGTTTGGCCGAGCCAAATGGCTTGAAAGTGTGAATGAGGTGGTAGAGGTGGGGGCCTTTTATAAGTGGAGAGGAGGGGCACTCTTGGAAAGTAATGAAAAGTCACTTTATTATAAAATGAGTTTCGGATTTTAGAGTTCCCACACTTATATAATTCGAGGATAAGATGATAAGGGTTCGAAATATACTCATCCAATAGGTTTTTGACAAGTGTACGCTTTGGATTTTACATTATCTTTCCATTTTATTTGAATCGTTAAATAATGAGGTCATCGCTGCATCATCATGATGTCATAAATATTTTAATTTATTTAATGTCAAAAAATTATTAAAAAATTACTATGATGTAGGAAATATTTTTATCTTTATAAAGAATATTTATAGTCAAAATTTGGACTTGTGTAACCCCACATAAAAACTGTTTTAGTAAAACAACTCATGTTTGTGTCAATTTAATTTTAACATTAAATAAATGTATATTAATGTCATTTTCCAACCAAAGTGGCTCCATGGGGTCCCGAAGTTGACCCATGGGTTGTCTTGGTCGGCCATGACTCATAAAATAGGAGTAGGACAAGTGTCATGCTCATCTCATATTATTAAAACATTATTTTTACCTAAAACTACACTAATTACCTCTAATCGCGATTAAGAACTTAAAAGTTACTATTCAGCAAAAATTATTTTAATCTCATTGAACCACATTTTACTTCTTAATGACAACCATGTATGTCGGATTTTTGAAAATCAAATCACAGAAGTGGTAATATTTCATTTTAACGAAAAATCAGTTTTTAACAACCACTTAGTGGTTTAACTATTCATCAAAAATTTAAGTTTTTCAGAATAAGGACAAAATTTCACACTAATCTCTAATTGATATTCCGAATTCAAAAATGATGTCTATTTTACAAAATTCCAAACATATAAGTTTCATTAATTAATTTTATAATTAATTCCCGCTGTTACAACAAATATCGTGTTTTTAAGAAACAATTTATATCAAAAGATTGGCAATTGTTTATGTCCAATTTCAATGTTAAATTAATTCTAATGACCACCATTGGATAAAATGGTAAAAATATATTCTAATTATACTTTAAAAACACCAAATAGTATAATTTATCACTATAAATTATTTTGATTTAAAAAGTTGTTTTTAAGTATTTTTCACTATTCATAAAAAATTTGAAGTTCTCAGAAAAATACCAAAAATTCAACATAGGCTAATTTCGATATTCCAAATCCAAAAATGAAGTCCATTTTGATAAATAAAATTTATAAAATTTCAAAAAGTAGGTATTAATATTCACAACGGCTAGTTTAATTAGTTGTGGTGTGTGTTAGAGCTTGAGGTTGCGTACAACACATGCTATTGCATTATTCGAAGGGAAACATACCGTGGAAGCTTGGGGTGTTACATGTCTAGAGCTATAGATTGACTTTTCTAGTGCTTTTCAAGGCCATATTTGCATTAGTATCTACATACAATGTTATCTAAAAAATCTATTCATTATATTAATCGATCTCTTATCTATATATGTATATATAGAAATAAATATTTAAAATTTCAAAACAAAATGTTACCCAAAATTTTAAATTCTTATATATATAATAAATATGTTAATATGAGAACAATAGAAAACATTTTATAATAAAATTAATAACATGATATATATAATTTTAAAATAATTTGTCATGTTATATAATTCAAATAAAAATAAGAATGATAAAATATTACACTTTTTTATACCAATATTTTTTTCAAAAATAAAATAACATTTAAATACCTACAAATATATTCA
Source organism: Viscum album (assembly GCA_963277665.1). Classification (NCBI taxonomy): domain Eukaryota; kingdom Viridiplantae; phylum Streptophyta; class Magnoliopsida; order Santalales; family Viscaceae; genus Viscum; species Viscum album. The sequence continues at coordinate 1,684,842,552 of OY728147.1, read as the reverse complement.
TATTAATAAAATTTTAAATATAAATAGAAACCTAAAATTCACAAAAACTAAAGAAAATGTGATCATAAATATTCCATACATAAAAATTAAATTTAACTCGATGTTAAATAGACATTATATTAATATAAATTCTATATTAATGTACAAAAAAATGAAACAGTAATTAAAACAAAAGCCTACAAATTAATAACATTAATTTAAAAAAAAATATGTGAAATGATATTTATCTATAAATACAACTAGTTTACTATAATAGGTGATATTTATTTTATTAAATTATGAAATTGTACTATTTTAATAAAAATGAAACAATAAAAAATGAACACCAAAATTATACATTAAAAATAAATTGAAATATTTTTAAAAAAGATTTTTTAATATCACCATATAGTCAACAAAACATAATTTAAAAAACATAATGTCATTGAAAAAAATATAATAAAAATCACTTAAAATTGGACAATATTTAATATTTATTAAATAATTAAATGATTTTTTTTTAATTTTTTATAATATTATATGTTTATATATTAATTTTTAATTTATAATAATTTCATCAACCTAATTTCCTAAACATTCCAAACATATTAGATGTATACATAATCTAAATGTCACTTTATTTGGAATATATGGAGGGGATTTATTGTGAGAATAATTAAATATTATGATTTAGAATATTTATAATGAAAATAATTTAAAACAAGAATTTTATAATCATATTTAAGAATAAAACACACACAAAATGAGTATTCAAAAATTTTAATAGATAAAAGTAATTCATGTATGAATTTCATTAAAAATACTAAATCTTGTGATATAAATATCAAATTCATAAATTACATATAAAAAATATTTCTGAAAGATTATTCAATCCAATAATGATTTACGATAAAATATTTATGATTATACATCTTTTTTTTAATATTAAACAAGTAAGGAGAGATATTGTGACCACCAAAAGGATACGGGGACAAGAGATATGGTTTGCTAGGATGGGACTTACAGTGGGGAGGAACCACTTAGCAGTGTCTCATAAGTAGATGGTTCATAAGTGGGAGTTTCATGTTGGGTGGTGTTAGAGAGGCCTTTTCATGGGGGAATGGGGGAATGGGGTAGTATAAATTGGTGGAATGAGGGGGGGAAGGGGTCTCAGGAAATGTTCATTTTTAATTCCGTTTATTTTCTATTTTTTAGTTGCATAATTTTACCACGATATTAAACCAAAATCCTAGAAGTGTTATTTTTCATGGTGATGAAAGTGTGTATAGTAGTATCAGTGTTTGTGTGGATGTATTTTAATATATATATATATTGGAACATATATATATATACTCATACAAAGAGTGTAACTCTCCATGTCTTAGCTTCCATTAATGTATTTACTAGTATTATTACTATTATGTTATGTAAATAATTTTAAATAATGGTTTACTACTATTTAAAAAGGATTGAATCATGGTTATAAAATGTTCCCAACAACATATGAAACAATACAGAGAAAAATTATTTATTCATAGGTGTAATGTTATACAAAAATATCAAAAAACTATATGTTGTAAACCTTCGATTGTTACTCGTCATGGATAAAATTCTTCTATAAAAAAGTGAAAAAATAAATAGGGGACAGCATATAAGAATGGATAAAATCATTTAGGCTAAAAAACCATTGGATATTACTCAACCTTGAGGGACACTAATAGACAAACAAAACCTTTAATGTAGAAGATCACCACGATAGTAGAAAGAAGTGTAATATGGATTAAGAAATATACCTTCTGAACTGAGATATTAATGAACAAATAATTTTGAACGTTTTTATATAGGAATGAAATTGGGTAGTAATAAATATTAACATTGAAAATATGTTCATTGCAATTATGGACATTGTTCATATATCAAATGGGTATAAAAAATTTTTATTATTATTAAAAATTATATATCTCACAATGGAATATGAATATGATATTAAAATAATATAATTATATATATATAAATATATTTACGAGTAACATATAAATATTATATAAATAATTATTAATTTATGATATAATGAATATATAAAATCAAAATCGATTTTTCAATATCATTGAGGTAGTAAAATTTAATTTTCTAAAATAGACTAATTATTAATAATATTTGTTAATGTGTATTTAAAAGAAATGTAATATTTATTTTTAAACAGTTGATTTATTAGTTATTGTATATTTTCCCCAAAATATTATATTTAATCATTTAAAATATTATTATACATTAATATTTATATTAACAACTCCAAGATTATAAATTGATATTAAACAATGTTATGAACCTATAATGATTGAATTCTTCATTCCTTTCAACAAAAGTTGTTTTTTATAATATATATTTTTTATTTAAAATATACATATAGAAAATTAATAATTTTAGATTTATTTTATAAAAATCATTTTTGAATTCATCATATCAAAAATTTATTTGTGGGATAGTTTATGCTTTGTTGAAAATATTAATTTTATTGTTAATATTGAAAAATAATAATTTTTTAATACATTCACATTTATATGAATTTGAATTTATGAATGTTTTTTTATATAACCATATATATAATTTCAAATAATTTATTTTAAAATACTATCTTCAATTTATAAAACCCATGAATATCATTTTACAAAATCAACTAATATTTTATGAAAATCATGTTTTATTTTTTTACTAAATTAAATGTATGCATGAGAAACTAGTTTTTTGATTTATTTTAATGTCAAAAAATTCCTAGTGTTTTAATAATAATCTTATTAATATCATTATAATTAATATCAATGATAATATTTTTCGATACATAATCATTAGGACTAAAAATACAATTTTTTAAAAATGGGTGTTTATGCGTTATGTGTGCTTCTACTAAACTTAATTTCATAATGTCATAGAAATTTTATTTTATAATATTATTTACATATCTAAATCTTTAAAATAGAAATGAATTTCAATTTTAATTTTTTGAAGTATTTTGTGTTTTAACATTGAGATTGTGGTTAAAACATGTGGAAAACTTGTTTCATATTTTATTTGTTAGGGTGGATCAGCCTTACCTTTCTACCCACAACATTTCTGTCCGTTTTTGGGGAATTAGGGCTAGAATAATGGAGTGATATTCTGAAGAAATTACATGTTTTTACAAAAGTTCCATGTTCTTATTGTAAAGACCCGGAAATTTCAAAGAAAATTTTTTCTTAATTTTATTTGGAATTTTAAAAGAACGCAGTTTCTGACGGCGCCTGATTCCAAGGCCAGGTGTGCCCGGAATCATTTTCCGAAATTTATCTCGGGTACGTTCAGTGAACCAATGAGCGGGTTTTTCTAACTTTTGAACCGGTGCTCGGAATTGAAATCTGAGGGCACCGATGAACTCGCAATGTCGGCAATTGCTTAAGGGGACCCTTACCGCAGTTGTATTTTCTCGAGAGGAGATGTTAAAATTTGTGGGTTATATATGAAGTGAATAAAATTGTGGCACAATTTTATTTTTTGTATCTAGGTGGCTATATCCTACATGGGGGAGTTGGGGTGGGGAACCTAACTACCCATGTGAGGATAATAGTGAGGTGGGGCCCACATGATCCTCAACCATACAACTTCCCATAACTCTCATAACCTTTTCCCTCCTCATTAATTAGTAACTCTCAAAGAAACCCCTCTCTAACTCTCCCACCATTTAAGAGGACCTTCTCTCTCTCTCTCTTAACTCTTGCCAGCATACACAAATTAATTAATTGAACATACTAAATTAATTAATTTAGTGTTTTGAGTTTCGAAATTTGAAATGGCTTGCTTTAATAAAATATCGAGGGTAGCTTATTATTTTATTTTTTGGAGGGTTTTAGTTTTGCTAAGGAAGATTGGGAGAGAATTCTTGTGAAGAAGAAGAGGACTTCCTTCTCGATGAAGAACAACATCTTCTTCGACGAAAAACGCCGGTTCCGCGATGAATGATCGACGTGCCATCTTTTCTCTTCACCATGACAACTGAGGAGACGCCGCATCAGACGCACTCCGATGTCGCCTACGAATTATTTCCTCGCGACGCCGTTTTCTGTGACGCCTCTTACCGCGACGTTGACGACGTCTTCTTTTGTGACTTCTCTTTCCGCGATGAATCCTCGTTTGACGAACCTCTGTTCAAGCAACGTCGAGGTAGGGAATTGTTTTGTGAATATTAATGAACCCCATGTTACTTCCTTCTAAATCAAAGAACGTATATCAACAAAACATCAAGTTGATCCATGAAGAATATGTTGCGAGTTGGGAATTCTTGTTTGCGGAAAAACTGTAGGGGAATTTATTTTGGTGTTCTCTTATCTTTTGAGAAAAGAAAGACGAGCGCGGACCAACCAATTGCAGGTTGATCCGCGGATCGTTTGTTCATGTGGATTGATGTTGAGGATTATTATTTAATATGTTCGTGATTATTACCTTGAAGATCTTCGTGAAATATGACCATTTTCTATCAATTAACGAGAGGGGGCCGGACCACACAAACACGGCCGACCCTACTCCTTATCCATGTGGGTTTCTTTTGTGGATTGAAACGGGAATGGCGTGGTGCCGTTGCACCGCGCGGAAACGTGTGACAAGGAATGCGCGGTGCCATCGCGCTGCGTCGTGAAAACGAACAAGGATGCGACGCCACCGCGCTGCGTCGGAGAAACCCGAAGAAATCCGTGGATGGAGTCGGACAACGGTGAAGGGGCGTGGCGCCATCGCGTCACGCCGGAAAACCACGAAGACGACGCGTTTTGTTAATTGACGTGCGGATTGACGGGCAATGACAAACGAAGCGGCACAGGCGTTGTGGGATCTTCGCAGTGAAGGTCGGATCCTGGGGTGACCACTGGCGAAGACCGTAGGAGAATCGGACCACCGGAGCGCGTCCGGTGGTCCGCAGAAGCCCCTACCGGCGGGCCGTGCCAGTGCGGCGGTGCCGGCGGTCGGGGGCGGCGGCGCCCGGTGCACCGCAGGAAGAATCCGCCTCGACTGAAGCCGCAGCAGCAGAACGCTGTCCCGCGACTGCGTGGGACTAGATGAGAGTGGCGGGACGCGGCTGGCTGCTGCGTCCGCTGTCACGGGCGGCCCCAACCGCGGGGCCACGACTCTTCACGCGGGGGCAGCGCCCCGCGCACGGTTCGGCCGTTCGGCCGAACCCCCGGCCAAGCCGGGCCGGCTTGGACAGACCAGGCCGAGCCGCACCCAGCCGGACCGGACCGCGTCGGCCGGGCCGGACCCGCACCCAGGTCGGGTCGACCCGGTTCGGGCCGAGTCGATCCGGGCCCGAAACCCCCGTTTTTGGACCCCTCAAGGTCTTTCACCCATATCTTGAGCTGTAGACCTCCGATCGACGCACCGTCAGTGGAGATGCGATCCCTTGATCCAGACGGTCGTTTCGGTATATCACATCCAATGTTTCGGAACACTTTGTGTTCGGCCGGGATGGTTCGGATACGAAACCAACCGGGCCCTCGGAGCAGAAACACTTATATCTTGAGCTCCGGACGTCCGATTGACGTGCTATCAACTTTGATGGATTCCTCTAAGTGAGAAGGATCTTTTGGCTTACTCCGCTCGAGGCGTGGATGCCGTCGGAGTGCGGTTGGGTTGGTTCTCACATGAAACCAACCGGGACCCTCGAATGAAAAAGCCAACAACTCACATACCGGGCGTCCGATTGATGCGACATCTGTCTCATTGAATTCCTCTTGATAGGATGGAACTTTTGGCATACATCGCCTGAGTTTTGGTTGTTGTTGGATAGTGCCGGGTTGGATTGTACCCGAAATCCAACCGGGCCCTTGGAACGAAAAAGCTATTATCTTTCAGACCAGACGTTCGTTTGACGAACTGTCAGCGGCGTTGGTGATCACGTTGATAAACGGTCCTTATGAGAATAACATATGATAGTTCAGGGTATAGTTGAGATATGGCCGGTTTGGTTCGCACACAAAACCAACCGGGCCCCGTGGACAAAAAGCCTAATAACTCACAGACCGGGCGTCCGATTGACGCGCCGTCTGTTGCGTTGAGACCCCTATGACGAGGCGGTCCATTGAGATACTTTTTCGTGGGAATTTGAGATACTTAGAGAATCGACCTATAGCTCGTGGAGTGGACCCTCCCGGAGATGAGCGTACAGAGTATGGAGACCATGTAGCCGACTGAGACCTGACGACTGCTTGACCGACTCGACTTGGAGTGAGTCGACTAGCACAGTGGACGGAGCACTACTTTGTTTGGGTATAGACCCATGGCGGATAGAGCACTACCTGTGTGACAGTGCAGACCCGCAGTACCCATCCGGAGAGTACCTCTGCAGGCTACTAGGGGTGTGCACTACTGTGTTTGGGTGACATACCCTAGCGGGAAGCACTACTGTGTTTGGGTGACTGACCCGGGGTACTCCACAGGAGGAGTACCTCAACAGTCTTAGGTTAGTGAGCAGTATCTCGGATTCGTGACAGGACCATTGTACACTCCAGTGACGAGGCTCTTCAGTAGTTACGGTTTCGATAATCAAAATCCTAGTTTTAGCTGAGACTTTTGACCTTTTTGTTTACCTCATGATTGAGATGGGTCACTTGATAACTTAGGTATATGTATGGGCATATATCTGGGTAGTGGTTATCCATTTATTTCATGATCTTGGTGTTTTCCTCATGATTGAGATGGGTTACTTGATAACTTAGGTATATGCATGGGCATATACCTAAGTAAAGGTTATCTGTTGAGATCTTCTTTGTATTAATCCATGTTTGTTTTAGTGAGACCTTAAGGATCTCGGGGTTCCAACTGAGTATCGTTATACTCACCCCCGCATGGGCTATTCCCACACCTTGTTGTGTTTGATGCAGACGACGGAGAGTGCTGACGGATGTCGAGTTTTCGAGGACTGGATGTTACCAGGAGGTGGACCACACGACGAGTTAGTATCCGGAGGTGGACTTCGCGACGAGACGACACACGGAGGAGGTTGACGGGTGAGAGCGTTGTGGAGGCTATCTGTACCTACCCTTCAGGTAGGATCTGTGGTGGACGATCCAGGAGTTGCGCCATTTGTACCTACCCTTCAGGAAGGATCCGAGGAGAATAACCTAGGAGTCGCCACCGTTCTTACAGCTGTTGTCTTTTTCTGTTTTACTTTGTTCAGTTATAGTTGTACTTTCATTTGTGTTTGTATTCTAGCCCATTTACCTTTCATCACTTCTCTTTGTACTTAGTGTTTTACTTCCGCTTGTACTCTGTGGTGTTTTGTTTACATTTATAAAGGCAATGCCTTCCTAGTTATCGGGATTTATGCCTTTGGTGCTAGTCGCCAGCCCCTGGCCTAGGGAAGGAGGGCTTGGGGTAGTCACGACACGAGCCCCAAGGACTGGACGTGACAAATTGGTATCAGAGGGAGGTTATACCATAGAACTTATAACTCTGATATTTTCTTTATGTAAAGAAATAGTGTTAAGGGTACCGAGTGTGGTATTCAGTTCAGGGAGTCCGGTGTTGGTGCGGGCGGCCGACGTATCCATACACCAGGACCCTGACAACTGAATTCTAACTTTGTGCACAAAAACATTGATTGCATGTGTGTTTCCAGAAGTTTTATTTAAATATCGGCTCAAACCAGGTCAGCTCACCAGGTATAATTGTTTCACCATTTCACATTGTTTCTTTTAGGATGCCTTTTCTCGAACGACCAGCTAGAGCCCAGAGGGATGTGCGTACTGACAGCCTATCGAGCGACGAGGCTTCGGTACAGGGCCCTCTTGTAGTTGAGGCACCAGCGGAGGCACCAGCGGTACTACCATATGTTGGGCCACCGATGACACTAGACCCAACAGTAGGTGATGAACACCAATTGAGTGCGCTACACGAGTTCCAGCGCCCGAGGCCACCCAGGATCCAGGGAGAGACGGACCCGCAGGCAGCTGAGGTTTGGCTGGAGGCTATGGTGAGAGTCTTCAGCATAGTGGGGACACCTGCAGAAATCATGGTGATCTTTTCTGCCAGCCTTCTTCAGGCAGCAGCAGGCAGGTGGTGGAGCCACTTGTTCCAGTTTTGCGATGGGATGACCTTCTCATGGGAAGACTTCGAGACCTTCTTCAGGGTGGAGTTTGTGCCAATAGCTCTACACCCCGTGAGTGTTCAGGAGTTGCTGCCTTTTCCGCGTGTTATTCGATCAGTAGCCGAGTCATCTGTGAGAAGTAGACAGATGATGCAGAGGTCCAGGAGGACCAAACCCGCAGTTGGGCGATCTCGGGTTTTAGGATCAGTGGTGCAGGGCACCCGGGGTGGGGACAGAGCTAGGTGTGACAGAAACAGATAGTGTTACTCATGTGGCTGAAAGGGTCACCTGGCGCGTGACTGTCCGACTCCTCGTACAGTTGATCCGTAGGAATTGGTGGAGCCACCGAGGCAGAAGCAGCAGCATGTACTTGAGCAACAGTCGAGTAGTGGATAAGGAAGTAGAGCTCCGGGAGCAGGTAGACATGAGCAGAACTAGTGGATATGTCCCTTGTAATTCTAGTTCCATGTTTCTATTGTATTTGTGCCTTTATACTATGAGCTGCAATAATAAAAAGACACTTATATTTGTTTGCTTTCTTATCCTTTAGTTTGGTTGATACTGAGTGGTCCCGGTTAAAACTGTTGACTTGACCCTCACTTTCGAGATTTCTACTGGAGGAGACCTAGTGACCCCACACTGATGGCGAAAGTGTGACTCGACCCTTGGAGGCGATAGTGACAGTTGGATTTCTGAGTAGTTACGTCGAGGCCTTAAGACATCATCCATGGCATGAATGCGTCATTCATGTCAGGATTGATTGTATTTGGTAATGTGCGTGGTACATCCAGAGGATGAGACCGAGTTTCTCTTTTCAGTAAAGGAGAAATTTTAGCATCCCTTTCAGATCATATGAAAATAAGGTACAGATCATCCAGGAGCGGATGAAGACTGCACAGTGCACTAACAAAACAAGAAACTGTCTCCAGTGTTAGAGACTCGAGCGTGTTAAATGTTTAAAGAAGAGGAAGATTATTGGAGAGATGAGTCCGCAGAGCAGCAGATGTGGAGGCAGATCTAGGAGAGCAGCATGAGGTGGTGTACATCTTAACATGCTATAACCGCCCAACTTAGTTATCCGCGCCAGGCTCAGGGAGCTGGAGGGCGGAGGACGAATGCGGCTGCATGCGGTCAAGGAGTGTGACCTAATGGCTCAAAAAAAATGATTCAAGGGACAGTATGTGTCCACTACTAGCTGTTGAAGTAACAGACGTCGATATGAACCATTCCTTGCTTTCGCTAATCTTGTTCTAGACCTAGAGTTTCCGGAATCCGTGGACTTGACCCTCACATCTGGAGATACCTTGGTAGGAGACTCGAGGCGAGAGTTTCAGTTGGAATCTATTGGTGGCAGCATCGAGGCCTTACGGCGTTAGTTTGAGTATGGAATGGTCAATAACTGTTCATACTCAAATTGATGGTTTTAGGCAAACATCGGGATGGGTTTTCCTTGGTCGGCGAAAAGGAAACCCCAGGTATCACAGGATAAACTCTTTCACAGGAGGGTGCGACCAATCACTCTTGAGTCAGCCAACCATACCCTCGTGGCTGCAGTAGTTTGAGTTTCAGTTATAACAGTAATTGGAGACCTCTAGAGTTCGAGGATGACGATCACGTCCTTATACGAGTCTCACCTCGACGAGGTTTATGGAGATGTGGCAAGGGCGGCAAGTTATCTCCGAGGTTCAACGGACCTTTCTAGGTCCTCAGCTGGGTAGGCGAGGTGGTTTACCACTTGACCCATCCACCTCAGTCGCACCAAGTGCACGACGTTTTCCAAGTATCTCAACTGAGGAGATACGTGCTCGACCCTTCACATATCATCGACCATAAAGAGCAGGATGATGGCGATGGGGTTACTTCCACAGAGGTTCCAATAGGGATCGAGGATCAATATGAGCAGATCCTACGAGGACGGTCGATTTCTCGTGTGCACATTCATTGGTAGTACAGAATATCCAGGTAAGCACATGGGAGCGGAAGGCTGAGGTGCGTGCTCAATACCGCTTTTGTGACCCTAGTTTGTGTTGAATCTTTACGGGGATGTAAAGCCCAAAGGTGGGAGTAATGTAAAGACCCGAAAATTTGAAGGAAATTTTTTTCGTAATTTTTTATGAAATTTTACAAGAACGCTGTTTCTGACGGCGCCTGATTCCAAGGCCCGGTGTGCCCGAAATCATTTTCCGAAATTTAGCTCGGGTGCGTTCAGTGAACCAACGAGCGGGTTTTTCTAACTTTTGAACTGGTGATCGGAATTGAAATCCGAGGGCACCGATGAACTCGCAACGCCAGTAATTTCTTAAGGGGACACTAACCGCAGTTGCGTTTTCTCGGGAGGAGAAGGTAAAATTTTTGGGTTATATATGAAGTGAATAAAATTATGGCACAATTTTATTTTTTTGTATCTAAGTTGCTATATCCTACATGGGGGAGTTAGGGTGGGGCACCTAACTATCCATGTGAGGATAATATTGAGGTGGGGCCCACACGATCCCCAACCATACAACTTCCCATAACTCTCATAACCTTTTCCCTCCTCATTAATTTGTAACTCTCAAAGAAACCCCTCTTTAACTCTCCCAACATTTAAGAGGACCTTCTCTCTCCCTCTCTTAACTCTTGCCAACATACAAAAATTAATTAATTGAACCTACTCAATTAATTAATTATGTGTTTTGTGTTTTGAAATTTGAAATGGCTTGTGTTAATAAAATATCGAGGGTAGATTATTATTTTATTTTTGGGAGGGTTTTCGTTGTGCTAAGGAAGATTGGGAGAGAATTCTTGTGAAGATGAAGAAGACTTCCTTCTCGACGAAGAACGACATATTCTTTGATGAAGAACGCCGGTTCCGAGAAGAACGATCGGCGTGCCATCTTTTCTCTTCTCCGCGACAAGTGAGGAGACGCCACATCAGACGCACTCCGACGTCGCCTACGAATTCTTTCCTCGCGACGCCTTTTTCCGCGATGCCTATTACCGCGACGCCAGTGGCGTCTTCTTTTGCAACGTCTCTTTCCGCAATGAATCCTCGTTCGACGAACCTCCATTCAAGCAAAGTCGTGGTAGTGAATTGTTTTGTGAATATTAATGAACCCCATGTCACTTCCTTCTAAATCAAAGAACGCGGATCAACAAAACATCAAGTTGATCCGCGAAAAATATGTTGCGGGTTGGGAATTCTTGATTGTGGAAAATCTGTAGGGAAATTTATTTTGGTGTTCTCTTATCTTTTTGAGAAAAAAACGACGAGTGCGGACCAACCAATTCCAGGTTGATCTGCAGATCATTCGTTCATGTGGATTGATGTTAAGGATTATTATTTAATTTGTTCGTGATTATTACCTTGACGATCTTTGTGAAATATGTCCATTTGCTATTAATTAATGAGAGGGGGCTGGACTGCACAAACACGGCCGACCCTCCTCCTTATCCATGTGGGTTTCTTTTGTGGATTGAAATGGGAATGGCGCGGTGCCGTCGCACTGCGCGGAAACGTGCGGCAAGGAATGTGTGGCGCCGTTGTGCCGCGTCGTGAAAATGAACAAGGAAGCGACGCCGTCACACCGCGTCGGAGAAACCTGAAGACATCCACGGACGAAGTCGGACTACGGCGAAGGGGCGCGATGCCATCGCGTCACGCTGGAGAACCACGAAGACGGCTCGTTTTGTTAATTGACGTGTGGATTGACGGGTGACGACAAATGAAGTTGCACGGGCGTTGTGGGATCTTTGCAGTGAAGTTCGGATCCTGGGGTGACCACTGGAGAAGACAGCAGGCAAATCGGACCACCAGAGCACGTCCGGTGGTCCAGGGAAGCCCCTGCCGGCGCGCCACGCCAGTGCGGCAGCGGCGGCGGTCGGGGGCGGCAGCGCCCGGAGCTCCGCCGGAAGAATCCGCCGCGGCTGAAGCCACGATGGCGGAGCATGGTCCCGCGACCACGCGGGACTGTAGGGGAGTGGCGGGACGCGGCCAGCTGCCGCGTCCGCTGGCACGGGCGGCCCCAACCGTGGGGTCGTGGCTCTTCACGCGGGGGCAGCACCCCCCGCACGGTTCAGTCGTTCGGCCGAACCAGCGGCTGAGCCGGGGCAGCTTGGACAGACCGGGCTGGGCTGCGCCCATCCGGGCCGGACCACGCCGGCCGGGCCGGACCCACACCTGGGTCTGGTCGACCAGGTTCGGGCCGACCCAGGGGGTCTCGGGCCGGGTCGGTCCGGGCCCGAAACCCCCGTTTTTGGACCCCTCACGGTCTTTCACACATATCATCAGGTGTAGACCTCAGATCGACACACCGTCAGTGGAGATGCGGTCCTTGGATCGAGACAATCATTTCGGTATATCGCACTCAATGTTTCGGAACACATTGGGTTCGGTCGGGTTAGTTCAGATACGAAACCAACCGGGCCCTCGGAACGGAAACAGTTATATGTTGAGCTCCGGACGTCCGATTGACGTGCCGTCGACTTTGATGGATTCTTCTAAGTGAGACAGATCTTTTGGCTTACTCCGCTCGAGGCTTGGATGCCGTCGGAGTGTGGTCGGGTTGGTTCGCTCAGGAAACAAAACGGGCCCCTGGAACGAAAAAGCCAATAACTCATAGACCGGGCGTCTGATTGATGCACCGTCTATCTCATTGAATTCCTATTTATGAGACGGAACTTTTGAAATACTTTGCCTGAGTTTTGGTTGCTATTGTATAGTGGCCGGGTTGGATTGTACCCGAAATCCAACCGGGCCCTTGGAACGGAAAAAGGTGTTATCTTTCAGACCAGACGTCCGTTTGACGAACCGTCAATGGCGTTGGTGATCACGTTGAGAAATGATCCCTATGAGAATACCCTATGAGTGTTCGGGGTACAGTTGAGATACAGCCAGTTTGGTTCGCACAGAAACCAACCGGGCCCCGGGGACGAAAAGGCTAATAACTCACAGACCGGGCGTCTGATTGACGCACCGTCTGTTGCGTTGGGAACCCTATGACGAGGCGGTCCTTTGAGATACTTCTTTGTGGGACATTGAGATACCAGGAGTATCGACCTATAGCTCCTGGAGCGTACCCTCCTGGAGAAGAGCGTACGGAGTACAGAGACCGTGTAGCCGACTGAGACCTGACGACTGCTTGACCGACTCGACTTGGAGTTAGTCGACTAGCCCAATTGAAGGAGCACTACATTGTTTGGGTGCAGACCCATGGAGGATGGAGCACTACCTGTGTGACAGTGCAGACCCACGGTACTCGTCCGGAGAGTACATCTGCAGGCTACTAGGGGGTGTGTACTACTGTGTTTGGGTGACATACCCCGGCGGGAAGCACTACTCTGATAGGGTGGCTGACCCGCGGTACATGACAGGAGAAGTACCTTAGCAGTCTTAGGTTAGTGAGCAGTATCTCAGAGTCATGACAGGACCACTTTACACTCCAGAGACGGGGCTCTTCAGCAGTTACAGTTTCGATAATGAAAATCCTGGTTTGAGTTGAGACTTTTGACCTTTGTGTTTACCTCATGATTGAGGTGGTTCACTTGATAACTTAGGTATATGTATGGGTATATACATGGGTAGTGGTTATCCGTTGATTTCATGATCTTGGTGTTTTCCTCATAATTGAGATGGGTTACTTGATAACTTAGGTATATGCATGGGCAAATACCTAAGTAAAGGTTATCTGTTGAGATCTTCATTGTGCATATCCATGTTGGTTTTAGTGAGACCGTTAGGGTCTCGGGGTTTCTACTGAGTATCGTTATACTCACCCCTGCACGGGCTATGCCCGCACCTTGTTGTGTTGGTTGCAGACGACAGACAGTGCTAACGGAGGCCGAGTGTTCGAGGACTGGACGGTACCCGGAGGTGGACCACACAACGAGTCAGTATCCGGTGGTGGAATTCGCGACGAGATGACACACGGAGGTGGTTGATGGGAGAGAGCGTTGTCGAGGCTATCTGCACCTACACTTCAGGTAGGATCTGTGGTGGACGATCCAGGAGTTGCGACATCTGTACCTACCCTTCAGGTAGGATCTGAGGAGGAATACCCAGGAATCGCTTCCGTTCTTCCAGCTGTTGTCTTTTTCTATTGTACTTTGTTCAGTTATAGTTTTACTTTCATTTGGGTTTGTATTCTGGCCCATTTACCTTTCAACACTTCTCTTTGTACTTAGTGTTTTACTTCCGATTTTACTCTGTGGTGTTTTGTTCACTTTTATAAAGGCAATGCCTTCCCAGTTATCGGGATTTACTTCTTTGGTTCTAGTCGCCATCCCCTGGCCTATGGAAGGCGGGCTTGGGGTAGTCATGGCATAGGCCCCGAGGATGGTTCGTGACACTTATATAATAAAATGAGACCACATCCTCCCAATTTATATACCCATTCCAAATATGGGGATAACTTGCAAGGAAAATTAAATACTCCTAACCCAATGTTTCTAAGTTATTTTATTCTTCTAAAAACCTCATGTATTATTTATCAACCATGTTATGATATCAAAAAGAAATTTCTATGCCGAAAAGGTATTTATAATAATGTAAGATTCATTTTATACATTCTAAAAAAATCATTGAGGAAAACGAAAATGTCTCCATGCATGTCTGTTGACAAGAATCTCTATTAATGACATTTTGTTTTTGTTTATTTAGGACCACCTAGATGACATTAAAAAATATATATTATTTAAAATTGAAATCTTTTAAAAATTAATATTATTATATGATAATATATAACACTCTATAGATAATAAAAAAAATGGTTATAGAAATGTTGAAATCCTTAAATGGGATTTGTAATGTGCCTTACATAATTTGGAACTTTTTGAGATAACATATTATAAAATTTAATTATTTACCTAGTGGAATAAAAATATAATTAACCTAAATAATTCTATTGAACATGAAATTATTTTACAAAACCTTTTACAATGGTAAAAAAAGAAAATTGTGTGAAGAAATTTATGAAAAACCCTGAGTACACAATGTATGATAATACAATATAAAAAACAATTAAAAAAATATTTTATAAGGATCTTAAAAAAATTTAATATTTATGTTTAATTATCATTGGTAAATTTATAATTGACATAACTTAATTATTTAGAATGTTACGTTCATGGGCAGAATACTTTCAGTCCAAAGGTAAGGGTTTCATCCCAAATTTCATTATTTAAGACAAAACATATTTTATGCACCTAATTTATTTCAAATGGGGTCTGTAATACAAATTATAAATTTAATATCATGAATTATCTGCATTAATGGTATTTGATAATTGACTTAAATCTCTCTTTCTCTATTTTACGAGGATTTAATTAGAACGTTTCTTAAAATTTAATGGTTATGTCCCAATCACCCTTTATTGAGTCCTGCCGTAATATATAAACAAATCAAATGATTTATGTTGTATTTAATAACCCCATGAATTATAATATAATAAATTACAATTGAACATGTAATCATATTTACATTCATTATCTTGCTTTCACTGGCCTTTGAATGATCTGCACCATAAAATATAATGGTTTTCCAAAACTCATTCTTATATCATGAATTATAATGTTTGTACATGAGTTTTGTCCCCCATTTCATATTATATTCCATATTTTTTTATGGGGGAAAATAAGTTTATTTAAATAATAATAATAAGTGATTTATAATCCTTTTTGAAAACTCAACCCCATTAAGAATAATTCTCATCAATTTAAATGATGGTTTCCCCTACTTTTCCATAATTTCCATTCATACCAATGAATATATAATGTTATCATGTCATTAATGATCTCAAGATACTCCTATTATATCAATACCCCATTCAAAAAAAAAACTCATGTTTCCAAAAATCCCTTTTATTGAAATGGGTCACCTTTAAAAATTGAGACCCACACCCCTAGCTTGCACACTCCTACATGTAAACCATCTACCCATATGCTATTTTCCCAAAGGCCCAATTACATAATAAAGTACCAATATTAGGACCCAATTTCCATGAAAAAAATATTTTCTGACAGATTCCATCCTGCCTCCAGCATGTGTCCCATGCCAGTCCTTGATGTTATACTTTATCTGCTTCCTGTGGTCATCCCCCATCCAAATCCAATGGTCATTTTCACATCCCAAGGTTGAGGTTATCAAACACTAAGAATATAAATTTCCACTAATTTAATACATTTATCATCTACATATAATATCAACCCTCAAAATTGGGTGGGGCATCACTTGGTAAAAAGTATCAACCATTTAGGACTATAAAAACATATTGTTGGACCATTCATCCATCTATGACATCAAGGTGGAACCTCCATCACTATTAGTGTAAGGTCTGGAAAACAACATGTTCTATGGTACAAAAGTCATTAGCCTTGATGAATACCTTAACAACCCCTAGATCTTAAACCCATTAATGGATTTCATCCCATATACCAAGGTCACCATGATCTTTCTCTCCATCCCCACTGTTGAGTGGGGGACCCTAAAAAATATAAGGGCTACTACATGAAACCATGGATCTGTGAAAACGCACTATCACTTTCCACCATAAGGGTCACAAACACATATATTCATAGGTGAAAATAAATTCTAGACTATAAAATAATAATCCAAAAAGGCCTATCTAATGTTAAGATATAAATTTATTTGTCCTTTTCAGTCATCTAATGCTCATTAATGCTTTGATACCCAAAAGTATTTCTATCAAATATGGTTCCATAACTCCTCATTCTTAAACAGAATTCATATTTTATAATTTAATCATTATAAATTGCATCACCAATGATATATTAAGGGTGTTCACTATAGCATGCTTCGAACATCTCATAGTATCATGTTATGCAATATTATTCACTTCGAAAGATTGGTGATTGACCACGATCACATGAGAAATAAAAATGGGCTTCATGTAATAGGAGAAGATTTTATGAATCATTTTTTTCAAACAAACTCAATTTTATATGATAGCCTTACTTATACAAAAATATGATGAAAAAAGGCCAACAATATACTATATAAAAATTATTATTTAACGAGATATTAATAAAGAAACCATTAAAATGTTGGTTATTAATAGGACTAAATAAATTATAAAAATTATATGGTTAAAAAATGAATAAAATAATTCCATTTGTTATAATTTTATTATAAATTTTAATAAAAATATCATTTGAAAGTAAGAGAAATAGTCATTTTCTGAAAAACTATTGTTATGCGGGTAATGTGTTTTTATCTTAACTCAATAAATTAATCATTATTAGGGAATGATTTTAATAATATTTCTATATTATATATTCAATAATGTTATTTATTATTAATTTAATATTATTTTCATGGAATGTGATCAGAATAAATCTGTTTTTATGCTTAAAACATTATTTTTTATAAAAAAAATATCATTTTACACACTTATTTAAAAATTAATTTTTACCCACTTTAAAAAATTTAGTTTAAAAATAATTTTTTTAATAAATATGTAAACATTATAAAACTAATATTATGATTAAACCAATTTAGTTCATTAGATTCAAATTTATGATTAAATTTTATATAATAACTTATTGCACTTAATAAAACCTTTACATTAGACAACCTCATTTTTAGTCATGCTTTTGGGTTCATTTTTAAAGTAAATTATACCATTTCTGTGAACATTATTTGGTAAAATGGATTCCTTATTTAGATTCAGAATAATTAAAATTAAGTAGTAAGTTGAAAATATTTTTTTCATAATGAATCTTAAAAATAATAGAAATGATTTGATGTGATTATGGTTAAAACAAGGTTTCCCACAATATATGTTGCTATGTTAAAATTAATTTTTCGAATGCCTAAAAACATTATTTAAAAAATTGGATTTCATATTTATAATAAGGGGTAAAAATTATCTAAAAAGGATAATTTATTTTCAACTATTAAACTACAAATTACCCAGGTAAATTAATAAGAAACTGGTTACCATGGTGAAAACTAAAATGGTAATTGTAAGTAAACTTATAGGTTAAGGAACAACATGTTTAAAATATGTTTATTTTTTTTTATATTGGAGGAATGGATAAAAAATATCTCCCCTCCACACCATATTTCCCAATTTTATGGACAATGGGGTTTAGATTGACTTCCCATTATTGAATTATTTTACGTATTAACGAAAATTTCACTACACATCATTTAAAAAATTGAACCTCCTTCCCTCACTGTTTCATAACTCTTATGTAATTTTGATCAACTAATTACAAAAAAAATATCATTACAAAATGCTTATATCTTTTATAGAGAATATTTTATTTCAAAAATACCAACCATAGGGTCCTCAATAAGATATCAAAAAGAGTGTTTTCTATGAAAATGTGGTTCAAATGAGTACGAAGAAGGTCAAGACATGAGCCAAGGTATTTTCCTATAACTTTTATTTCTATGATAAACCAATCACATTCCCCAGTTATTTATTTATTTTGGTATTTTTACTAACTAAGAATATTATTTTAAGATGATTCATATGAAATTTATTTAGATTTATATATCTATTAAGGATCATTATTGCCTTTGGATTATGATTCAAAAGTTACAAAAGTGGTTCGGGTTTTATTATACAATTTCATTTTTTATCAGGATTATATATGACTAATATTTTTATGATGAAGTATTATGATATATCTATTAATAAACCCATGAATTTTTTATCCTATGATCATTTATAGAAATCACTTGTTTCCTTTAATTTACCTATCATTATGTGCCAAAAATAAAAATAAAATGTATTAAGGAAAACCTACATTATTTCTATCTTCAGTCATAAATTCGTTCTCTTACATGTCATTATTTTCTAAAATTATTATTTTTATTTTTTCTAATATTAATCTGTGACAATTTAAATTCATTCATACAAGGGTTCTAATTTTTACATAATTGTTTTAAATGAATCTATTTTTTCATTTTATAAAATGATTTACTTTTGAATTTTTACCAAAATAATGAATGTAATATTTGTTTTAATATGTATGATATATAGAGTATATTAAGTCATCCTGATTTATCAATGATTTAAATATTCCCTTAAAATTTTCAAACTCTTCTTTCAAAATATTTTATTTATAATAATGAAATTTTTAGATTTTATAGAAGTGATTTAAATATATAAATTATAATTTCCTCATGATTTTTTATTGATTTTTATGTAATTTATATTTATTAATGATAAAAACCTTTTGTGTTTTTTATTTATTATTAAGGAAATAATCAAATTATACCATCCTTATTATTTTTCTAAATTTTTAATTATTATTGTGATGATATTTTTATAAATAACATTAATTTTTAATAGGTTATACTAAGATGTATGGATGGAATGTTTATGAAACCATGTTTCTTTACCGGGGTTATGATATGTTGATATTATGAATTTTTAATGAGTTTATGGAACACATATGTTTGGTTTTAATTATGAGATAGATGAGCTTTGATTTTTATATACCTACAACACATTGGGTAAAATGGAAAACTGATGAATTTATCATGTTGTATGTGATCTTGATTTCATTTTCACAAATTTTTGCATGAACCAGTTTACATGGTCACAATGTTATGTTTGGACCCCGTTTTATGTCTATAAGGTTATGTGTGAACATATTTTCATGTCCATAAGGATTTTTAGACATATCATATGGTTATGAATGGACTGCAATTAATTCCAATAAGGTTGTGCATAGACACAGTTTGATGTCCATAAGTTTATGTGATAGCTAAATTTCGTGTACTTAACATAATGAGAGATACAATTTATATTTATACATGTTCATATTGTAATAATGTTATGTTTTAACCAAATTGATATGTCTATGGTATGCTTTCATGGATCATGATATTTTATTTCCTTTATGATTCATGTCTTATGAACAACCATTCTTTATGAAATGACTCATAATTAGGATCTATGTTATAGAGGGTATGTTTTAAAATTATAAGATAATGTTGTCATACCCTTATTCTCATTTTTTGACTAAGGGATCATTAATATCACCCTTTCATACCCATAATGATTATTTGATCTCAAATTTTCTCATGTTTACTTTTCATAGGTTTTGAAGAAAATTTTCAAGCAGAGTAAGTCTATGAAGAGTAATAAATGGGGAGATCATTGTCGGAGTTGTTTAAGATCATTTGTGAAATAAGAATATTATTTAACTACTGTGTAAATACAATAAACTTATATCAACTTAATGTGTGTTTTTGAAAATTAATATAATAATCATTGGGTTTGATTTAATATCTATCTATTAATACCATGGCGTACTATAGTTAGTATCAAAGAATGGTTTAATAAATATATAATGATTATGATTACAAAAGTTTTTTGAAAATAGTAGGGATAAATGTAAGTGTAGATTAACATCCTAATATTTTAATAAGATATTTATAATGGTATTTTATATGAAATTGAATCTCAATCTAGATAATTCCAGTGGATATAGATTTGGAACATTTGTACTCATGGGTTATAACTCTGAAAGGGGCTCATTGAGAGTTAACTCAATCATCACCTAGTTCATGACATCAAACATTCATGAGCACCTAAATTAAGGATCTTAAATGATGTTATTTGATTAGTAAACATATTATTTATTAAAAATTATAATGCTTTAAAATATACTATGAACATTGATTCCCTAGGTTAAACATATTGTGTCATTATTGTAAAGAAGGCTCATGATTTAGACAAATTATAAATGATTTTTCATGATTATGTGGTTTCTAAATTTGAATATTGTTTCAGACTCGATGATGTTTTATTTTATTAAATGGTGAACACTATAAGGAACTAGTTAGATGTTAAATATAATATAAAATCTGTTATTCAGAAACAAAATGGGACGATGACTTGAGTGAAGCATACTATGATTGTGCCTAATCGGTTATCATGATATATGAAGAAAAACAGTAACATTAACCAACCCTCAGACTCACTAAAGGAGAGTTTCATAATGTTCACTAAGAGCTAAGGTTGTGGATATTATGGAGGAAAGAATGTTCTGTTTTCTATATGTTGATGATGTGGAAGAATGAAAAAATTGAATTTATTAAAGGAATAAGACTATGTTTTATTTTTTAAAAAATAAGGGAACAAATAATTTAATTGATGATTAAAAATGAATTGTTCATTTTTCTAAATAGATGTGAATAATGGGTTACCTAAGGAATCATGAATTATTTAATGGTTTAAATTTTGAAATTATGTTAATTCCAAAAATATATGTGCTATAGAAAATTATCATGAAAATAACGAGAAAGGATGTATGAGTAATGGTTTTTTATTGATGATGAAGAGACTAAAAATTACATATGAAAAGAAGAAGGTAATAATGAATTAGATGATGAATTCTAGTTAATGGTTTCATAATTAAGAGATATGATAAATGATTTTATGTATTTAAACTAACAAATTATGCTATATTAATCATTTAATATCGAAGGATTTCTTGATATAAATTTTTAATTTTTAATTTTAATGAATATATTGAATGGTACAAATGAATTATAAATGTTATTTAATAGAAAAGTAATATTTTATAGAAAACACGTGATTATGGTAAATATAACCCATTACATGTTCTTAATGTTTAGATAATAAGGTTTTGTTTGGAAAAATGATCATTGATAATGTAAATTTAAATTTGATACTATTTATGACCTTAGAAATAATTAATGATTTGATGAAAAATTGGTTTATATTATCTTTGAGGGTGTCTATATATTTTCTTATTTATAGAATATATTAAATAATCTATAGTTTTATTTATGGAATGAGGAAGAATATATGTTTTCATTGAGTTTTTATGATATTGTTGGTTATTACCTTGTTTTAGAAGAATATATGACTACGGTATTCACATATTCGGAATATGATTATTAAGAGTTACTTTATGATATTTGATGGATCAATATTAAGTTGATTATTTAAATTTAGCAACCATATTTATAAATTTTTTAATTTTTTTGGGGTTTTAAGGATAACCATTTATGGAATGGTTTTGGAAAAACTTATTTATGGTTTTATAAATTAATGTATCCATTTATCATATAGAGATTTATCGATAGTTGAAAACTACTACTAAACATTATTGTTTTGATGAATACATGAGATAGAAGGAATAATTTATAATTATTTTTGGGATTTTGAGGGTTGTTAGTTATTCGAGTATGAACAATTCATATTAAATTATTGTGGTGAGAGATGATATTGTAATTTATCAAAGAACAACTAAAGTATGCTATTATTCTTATGAAATTGAAACAAATCAAGAAAGTATATTTTCTCGTGTTCTCTAAATTCTCTATAGAAAAATCTCTCGACATTAGAAATTTTATATTAGAAGAATTCATTTTCCTATTAGTTTCATTTCTGAGGAATCATTGGTCTTTTAACTCATCAAATATTTATGGTTTTATGATGGTTTACATTTTGATAACCACGCTATTTATCACTCTATATTAATCCATTTGTGTTAGTAATATCTTCCTTATAAAAATTTTCTATTTCAACAAATGTTTTCCAATTTGGATACCTAGTTTTCGACTATATAAGAAGATATTCATATTTAACATTATATCTTTTCAAGATAAATTTTTACCAATCCTTTTTACAATTTGGTATTTAAAAAAATGGATTTTCATATTTAATATTATTTATTCCCAAGAATAAGTTCAAATTGTGAGGGTGAAATTTATTGTGTTGATGGAATCTAACACCCCAATATTTTAGGAATATATTTTTCAAATAAATTTAATTACATTGATAGATTTCATTACACACAACACCCTGTTAAAAAGAACTGTGATATACTTTTAAATTATTGTTATTTAATGTGACAAATATAAAATAACTCTAAAAATTCCAGGTATGAATAGGAATAATTAAATAATTAAATATATATGGTTGAAATTTTAATAAAATAATCCCATTGGTCATCATATGATTAGAAATTAAAATTAATATAATATATGAATGTAAATTAATTTTTTTTAATGAAAATCATATTTATGCATTCAATGTGTTTTTACGATAATAAATTAAATAAATAACTACTAGTGAATTATTTATATTATTTTTTACTTATATAAAATAAAAAACTTTATCATTATTAAAATATAATTTATAGTAATGGAATAATAATAAATCATGTTTTATTATTAAAATATTTATTTGTTTAGAGGTTCTATTTCTTCACATTTTAAAATCTTATTTGAAAAATTAATGTTTGAAATTGAATAAAATTTTGTTGAAAAAATAAACATCATTATATCAATAATCATTAATGTTGGGAAAAAATCCCTCAAGGTAACATTGCAGTATTTTTGGGTTGATTGTGTTTGTTGAAAAAGCAGGTTTTCATGGATATTTGTCAAGTTCCCAAGAAGTTGTTGACAATCCTTGTTAACAAAGAACAATGGCAAAGGAAAGGACGATCTGGAGGCGATACAAAAGAGCAGTACAAGATTGCACCGTTTCCATGTGTTTTCCAAATTTTTGGGGTCTAAAATTTGGAATTTGGTGAGCATCGTGAAAATAGGATTTCCATGAACATCATAATTTAATATGGAAAAGGCATGAATTTCGCAAAGATATGATGCATGGTTTGGATTTTGTGAAGACCAGAAAAATGGAGGCGGTGATGATTCCCGATTACGTCAAAGCTTCGCAAACGTCAGATTTGAAGCGCATCGCGACAGTGAAGGGCGTTGCGAGGGAGCTTCGCAGCAAAGGCGCGAAAGAATGTTGACGGTGATTCTTCATGATTATGACATTCTCCGCGAACGGAAAATTGCTGTGGTGCTTTGCGATTTGGACAGAATTCCAATTAAAACTTTGGAGCTTCACGATTTGAGATGACGTGTCGTTGACATCGCGCGGAAGGGACGAGTGTCAGTGGAATCGCCTATAAATAAGGTCGAACCCCTCGAGAGAAGCAAAGAGAATTTTTAGAGAAAATCCTTTGCTCTCGATTTGCGAAGGTGGTTCACGGAGCCAGTGTGCTTCACGAAAGAGGAGCTTCGCGGCGGCTATTATAGCTCCGTGAAACCTACGAGCTCCGCGTTGGCTTATTAAACTTTGCGAGGGATGTTTCTTTGCGACGGCTTGAGCTTCGCGGTAGTTCTTCATGAAAGTGATTCGCAAAAGGCCGGAGCTTCGCGAAGGCTTGTTTGAGCTTCGCGAAATTGGCAGCTTCGTGAAGTAGGGTGCTTTGCGAACGTGTTTCCAAAAGGAATTGCCTAGTGTTTTGATGCAAAGAGGTATTCATCAGTGGATGAATGTTGGACTTCCACAGAGCATCTATCAGCTATTGAAGATGCATTATTTCATGCAAATGAAGAGACCTACAGGTCTATAAACTGTGAGTGGATTTCCTTCCAATTGCAGTGAGATTAGGAAGTGGAAGAAGGTGATCATCTCCACCAGCAGTGAGCCAGAGAGAGAGAAACATGTAGTGACCCTTGGGAAAGTAGTGAGCTGACCCTAAACATTGTAAAGGCAGTGAGCCTGGGCATAGAAGTGATCTAGCCCGAACTTTGTATCAACAACTAGTTACGTTTAGTGGAATTGGTACGACCGGCAACATGTCGGCATATGCTCCTTGGACGTAGCCCTTTGCGGTGAACCAAGTAAAATTGGTGTGTCCTGTGCATGATTTACTTTCTGTTTACTTTGTGCAATAGGAAAGAGAGAGAAGAGTGTTTTTCTTAACAGCGAAATAATATTAGAATGGGCGTTAAGTTTAAATTAGTCATACACTGATTCACCCCCCCTCTCAGGGTATTCAGCCTTATGGACATAACAATTAAAAAATTATCTTAAATTAATATTTGAAAATTTTCTTAAATGATTAATTTTTGGATGAAGTGATAAATACATATTTTTATTGGAAACCAAATTTTCATTTAATGTAGTTTAAATATTAAATATTATGTTTAAATTATTTTAAAATAAAAATTATTTAACTTATAATACAATTAATCCTTTTTATTTAATTGCAATAAATTTTGTGTATAATTTTTCTATTAAAACATTTCATACATAGGAAAACGTTTTCATTAGAAAACAATATTTTCTTCGTGCTTGTGTGTATAATTTTAAATTTAATTATACCACATCAAAGAATTAGTTTTGTTAAAATGAATTAAATTTTTTCAATAGTTATACTTTAAATTATTTAATAGGATAAACTTAAATTTTTGTGAGAAGCAATAGAAAAATATAGAAAATAATAACCTCAATTAATGTTGAGACATGGTTCTATGAGTTAGAGGTTCTTTTGTTAAAATTAATTTTCCATACAAATAATAATTTTATATGATAATTTTAATTTTATATTTATTGTCATTGGGTACAAATTTTATAATAAGTATCATATATTTTTAGGATTAATGGATAAATTACCTAGGAAAATAAATAAAAACAAGTTACCATGGTGAAAACTAAAATGTTAAAAGTATTTAAACAGGGAGGTTAAGGAAAAAAATTTTATAAAAAAGATTCTTTTTGGGGTTTAGATCAATCGTATATTAACTCTAATCTATTAATTATCAATTTTTGAAGCACTAGGGTTGAGATTAATTTATTATTTTTAAATATTATTGGGTAATTATTAAAATTTCACCCCTCTGAAATTTTAAAAGGGAACCTCCTCCCCCAAATGTTTCACACCTCTTAAGCCATTTTTATTAACCAAACCCTAGACAAATTCATCCCCATAATCATTAGAAACATTCTAGAGATTTTGGAATTCACAAAATACACACCTTAGGGTATATAATAAGATATATAAAGTACTGTTTTCTAAGAGAGGGTCGTTTGAACACGTATGAACAATGTGAAGACTTGAGGTTAGGGACTTCCGTACCATTTTAGTTTCTTTAAGATATATTCCAATATAGACACTAGTTTATTTTTTGTTTTTTACACACATCCCATGACATTATTTTTTATGATTATTTTGAATATTATGTGGATTTTCATATTAATTTAGGTTCATTCTAACATGGGACTTATTACTTAGAAGCTGAAATTGTAGCAAGGGTTTTATAATGCAATCTCATTATTTATTGAGATTTTTTAGGATTATACTTCCTATGATGAAATATTATGATCTATATCTCACAAAACCCTTAAGTTTCTTATACTTTTGTTATATCATAAAATCATTTGCTTTCTTATTATTTTACTCTTTTTATATACATAATAAACAAAATGTTTTTTTTATAGAAAACCAACTTTATCTTTCTCTTCTACTAGAAATCCTTTCTCTACCATGACCATCTTTTTTAAAAATCTTTTCAATTTTTCTAATATTAATAGAATATTTTTTAAAGTCATTTGACCTATGTTTTACTTTATTAAAAATGTTTTGAATATAATATTCTTGTCATTTTGTAAAATGAGGTACTTTAAAATTTTTATGGAAAATATCAATGGAATAATTGTTTTAGTGTGTATTGAATGAATGATATTTTCAACCATCATTACAAATCCATGATTTAATGATTCCATTACAAGTTTTCAATTTTATATAAAATGAAAAATATTTTCTTTAATATTTATGAATTTGCTATATTTTGAAGAAGTGATTTTAAAATGGAAATGATATTTTCTTCAAGAATGTTTTAATTTTATTTTTGGGGAATTTATATTGATAAATGACACCAACCTTTTGTGTTTCCTTGGTTTAATTGGGGATTTATTCCTCTATATGGTTTATGGTTATGATAATTAAATTTTTATGAAGCACATTAGTTTTCCTTGTGTTATGCTATGATAGACTGATGAAATGCTACATGACCCTATTTCATTGCATCAACAATTATATAAAGATATGTTGAAACATTAATCAGTTTATGTAACATATGTTTTATTGTTTTCATTTTATAATGGGTGGGAATGGAATCATATATCCCATCCAGTGGATTGGGTTCATATGGATAACTGATGAGTTAAATATGTAATGTTTGAACCTAATTTCATGTTCAAAATTTTATGTGTGAGCATAATTTCTTGTTATCAATGTTTTGTGTAGACCTAGGTTCATGTATATAAGTTTATGTGTGGACTTGGTTTCGTATCCATAACGTTATATGGGGACCTAGGTTTATGTTTATAAGGCTATGTGTAGACATTGTTTTATTTCCATAAGGTTATTCATGGACCATGATTCATGTATCAAGGATTCTATGTGGGCTTGATTTCATATAAATCACATAATGAGTGATCATATTTCTGTTAATACACATTAACTTTGTTATAAAGTTTTTTTTAAAAAAATTTACATTTTATACGTTATCTCTTATAGATATTGATCATTAATTTCCTTTATTATTTATATCTTATGAACATCCATGCTTTATTCTGTGATGCACATTTCTGATCTATGTCAGGTAGCATATGGTTTTTAAATTTTAATATTGTATTCTCATAGTATTATTAACATTTTATGATTAAGTGAACATTGATATCACCCTTTTTTACCCAAAATATTAATCTTATATCCCCTTTTATTAATCTTTATTTCCCAAAATTTTGAAGAACGTTTTTAATTAGTGTTTGACTATGAAGAGTACTAAATGGAGCGATCTTTCGGGATGATGTTGAAAATAATTCATGAAATAATAATATTATGTATCTCGTCTCCAACATAAGTAAACATATATGGTTTTTATGAGGATATCTTTGACTAGGATTAAATATTTATATGAAATTTTGTAATAATCATGTACGAAAAGCCCGAGTCACTAAAATTCAAGAGACAGAGAGATACCCCATTTCAGAAAGAGATGCTCTATATCTTATAAATTAATATCTATTTAATGAAAACCCTTCTCTGTTAAATTTTTATAATAAAATATTCCCCCCTTTATTCAATAAAATCTGGTTCACTCATGAAGAAAATCATCATTTAGTTGATTATTCTTATTCTTACGTTATTGAATTTTATTCAGAATTTTTTTTAGAAATGAAAACCTATGTTGAAGTCCTATGTTTATATTTTATCCAAAAATGATTATCCAAAATAATTTGATAATATCCTCTCATAAGGATCTATATATTATATCATTTTATTATTCCATATTACAAGATTGTGTATCCCACTATCTTTTCAATGGTTTTATCTTGATTATGATTTATGTGTCATATTTTTTTCTTTTTTGGTACACATATAATTTTATATATTATGATTTTAAATATCCTAATCTAGGATTTGTGGGTATATTTTGGTCCTCCAATGCATTTGTTAATAATAATTCTCATGAGATTTTATGTTTGATGACTGAACGGTTAACCAATACACACTATGTATAGTGTACAAACTATTATCCCAAGAACAATATCTTGTGATAGTAGTTAATCAGATAAAACTATGATTATGATGGAGGTTAGCCTCTAATATTTTTTATTGGAAATTATCCTTGAAATATTCTAATGATGTAATTATTTATGGTATTTCCACAATTTTATGATTCTATGATATTTCAATTTCATTATTTTATTCCATATTTCCGTTCTTATATTATGATGTTATGTATACTTACTCCTATGATGTTTTACTATCATGATTCACACAGATTATTCCCATAATGGTATTTTTATGAAACACATTTCTTCTTTAATTTCCCTAGGATATCATGTGCATTACTAGAAGACTTATTGATGTTGGAACACTAGATAGAGTCTAAAATAATGACGATGAATTTATGTTTAATATATTGTTTTAATTAATATAATTTTCCAAAGGTAATGGTACTATAGATCCTTGTAATGTATTACTTGAAAAGTATGTTATAAATTATTATTTAACACGAGTTGAAGTCTTGGGTTTCTAAATATAGAGATAGTGAGAGATGGAACTTTATGTTTGATTAGTCTATACCATATGGGATCGTCCATAATACCCTTAGTTGGGACATGTAATGGGGTATGTTCATAGGACTCTAGATTTTTTCCTCCAATACAATTATTGACCCCCACCCATTTTTTCACCATTCTATTTTCGATCCCACGATATTGTGGCCTGATTAAAGAAGATTTACATCAAAACACAAATGATTATTTTAATATATATATAAAAAGAAAAGATATTAATTAAAATATACTTTAATAAATATATGATTATTAATACACACACACACACACACACATATTTATTTATATATAAACATTTTCTATATTTAAATAAATTTATTCAGATGTATTTATATAATTTATTATTTGTTTTTTAACACACACACATAATTATTTATATAAAATATAAATTAATTATATTTAAAAATATGTTTTTTCTATTTCATTTAAATAAAAAATTAAATTTTTTTTTTGGAAAATAAAAATGTAATTTTTTTATATAAATTATGAAAAATAAATTGACAATGTAATTTTATATAAATATGATATATATTTTTAAATATATATTTCATATGTAAATATATATATATTTATATATACTATATATTTATTTTTTTACAATATATAAATATATATGTTTATTTTAAATTATAAAATATGAAAATTTATATAGAAATTTAAATATGAACTATATTCAATGTTTTTATGTAGTTCATATTATTATATTTTATAATATCTATCTATATTTATGTAATTATTATTATATTTAAGTATAAATAAGTTTAAATGAATTAATATAAGTAGAAACGATTTAAAAACTATAATTTTTATATATACACATTATTATATAAAAAACTCTTATTAATATATAAATATGTGTAAATGAAATATATTATTCCAAGTATGCATTATTAGCGAAAAACCTAATAGAGGTCAAATTTTCTGTATTATGATAAAATGGGATAAAGGTCACCCTTATCAGCAATGGAAGAAGTGATTAAAAAGGATATCATTTTATCAACTATGGTTTTAGCGTAGGTTAACTCTTTTTACTAGTTTTTATTAAAGGTAACATTTATCAGTTCTAAAAAGAAATTTTTTCCACAAATATATTTCAATGGTAGTACGTTTATCCCACCTAAACATGAATGAATTTTTATTATTAATTTATTAAATATTTTATTAAAATAATATTAAAATTATATAAAAACCTTTATTTTGTATTCTATATCATATTATATTCAAGAATAAATTATAAATTAGAATCTAATAAAATTAATTATTATATACTCTTCAACTATATCATCTCTATTGGTTGTTGAATTTTTCATCCTCAAACTCCGTGTCTCATAGTATTACCCATGACTAATAAAGAGCACCACCAACTCACCATATGAGGTTTACTTTTTTTCATATTGTATTTTACCATATTCGTTATAATGGTCTGGATTAATATGATATTTCTGGGTAAAGAAAACATATATTAGAATATTACTTGAGATGAATTCTATCATTAAATTGAACAAACTCGTGCATGCTTCGATGAAATAAAATTAATTATATCATCAAAATTAAGACATATTAAATGATATAAAATAATTTCTAAAAAAATATTCCAATTATAATGTGAATTCATTTGGGTGTTCCTAGATAAATTGGAACATTTATATGACAAATAAACCCAAACTAGAATGGTAAATGAAACTAAATATTTTTTATAAATAATGAAGGTCAAAATAGTGTCACTTTGATGTACTGTTTGAGAAATATATATAGAATCATGTGTAAACCACCATGAAGAATAATATTTAAATTGATAACAAAATTACGACACACATGGATGAGTTTAATGTTTTGAAATGTGGAAATATTTGAATAAATAAATAAATTATTATCCATTATAGTTGAACATATGAGTTTAGATAAAAAAAGGGTTTCCACAAAAAAATCGTAATACATATCTTATGTAGAAAAAATTATTCTTTAATATAATCATTCATTCATCATGAAAATGACCTACAATTTTTACAATTTCTTCCACTTATGATATGTTTTTAAATGATTTAATTTTATCACAAAAATGTATAAAAATATGATTGTTCTAAAAATAATGTTTTTAGTGATGATAAATTATAACTTTCATATTCATATGAATATGTAATATATTTTCATATATATGAATTACATATCAATTTATATATTATGTCCTGACCCAGGTGCCACATGTATATGCCCTGTGCCGGTTAGTTACGTGACCTTAGGCATGCCTCCTCGTATACTAGAGGCAACCGACTAGTAGCAAGGGTCTAATATATAATGTGACAAGACCATAATCTCTTTATAAAATAAGAAAAACAATAGAAATAATCAAAAATAACTGAATTATATTAAAAAAACAATACAGTACTATAATCAATAGTCATCCAATGTCACAGGATGATTCCAAAACAGAAAAATATTACCATAGAAAAAAGTAATAGATACATAATTATATATTAGTATCAATTCTTGAATTATACCAAAAATAAATATACACTAGAAACTCCCATGTCATTCCTATATGAATTTTTGGTACCCTCATTGATGTTAAATCCCAAATCCCAGCACAACCATCTAACAAAGGGCTCTTGCTCTTATCTAGACCAATAAATATTAAATCTATTAGGGTACTGCTCATCCTACCTATGTAGGGTGTGAGTAAAACTCAGTAGGCCATCACCAATGACAACTAAATGATATATTTTCGTTAATAGTGTATGCAATTTTAAAATGAATAAAGTAAAAATGATAAAGTAAACAAATTTCACATTAAATTATTCTTTAGTTTACGACATAGGTCCCCATGTTTTAAGTGACACCCGAAACTATAATACATGATTCAAATGATGTAGGAGTCTGAACCATAAACCAATGGAATATCACATTTCATTCAGACATGGGATTAAATAAATCATTTAATATCTAATTTCTTTTCCAAGCATTGGGGCCATCGAGTAGCGATCTAGCAGCCAATGTGTATTTAGTGCAGCTGTTCTAATCCCATAACTCAATGATGAGATGAATTAAATATATGTATATATATATATATATATATTGGGGGGATATAAAATTAGTCTAGATCCTTGTTTCTATTTGGAGTTTCAATACGTGTCCAAAAAATCATTGTTCAAAAAATTCATAATTATCACATACCATGGAACCAAATTCATAATCCATTTATCAAAAATATTTATTACTAATTTTTAAAACTATTTCATAATCATTTTATACACCAATTATATAATCACATGGGTAAAAAATTAATTTATTCAGTTTATAATAAATAAAATTTCCTAACATGGTAATTTCTATTGCTTAATTACGCACACACACACACTATTTTTTGGGGGGAGGAAGATGTTTCAAAAAAATGTGGGCCTTAAATGTGTGCCTCTACTATGGGTGTGCATGGTTTATCCTAAATGGAATATAGATTGAGAAACTATGAACCAAATATGAAAATCACCTTGGTTTTAGGGTGCACGATTTTGGGATGGAGGTGACACAGTTTGGAAAAACTAGGCCACACATCCAATGGATCCAAAATGGGTACAAAATTTCCTATATAAACCCACAAAGTTTTCCCATACTACATTTAGACCATGTATAGGCCCAATAGATTCCAAATTGTTCTAAATTCAGCTGAAACAAACCCAAATTATAACCCAACCAAATATGATCAAATTAAGGATAAACAAATATCTGTAAAAGAGCACATAGAAAATCTAGCATGGTTGGGATTTTATATTATGTAAATTTTATTTATAATTGAATACTTTTATATATGTATTATTATATATGTATTATTATATATATATAATTATAATTTAGTTTTTATAAATATTGAAATATGATGTTTATTTAAAAAATATATAAATACATTAAATATATATTGTATTATGGTAAATGTATTTAATTTCACATTATATAATATATAGTAAATGTATCTTATTATAATTATGTATGTGATTGGGTATTGTATAATAAAATATAGACATTTATATTTAGGAACACTAATTTTATCACTGAATAAGGATTTATATGACAATTAATTATAGAGTAAATATGTTCTGAACATGTGCGTACAAAAACACATATTTATAGGTGTGATGCTTTTTGTATGATAGGTAAGTCCCTCATTGTGTTTTGTTAGAACTACCATGGATAAATATTTTATCAATATGTGAAATCTCTTTTATCCACACTAATGAACCCATTCTTTTTTTTATCCTTCAAATTTTATCATCCCTATAGACACACTAATAACGATAGTCTTTATTGGTGATAAAAATTAGAACTATTAAAGGTTATTTTTATCAATTTTAATTTTAGAAAGGATAATGTAGGCCTTTATTAGTGCTTGTTTTAGCGTTGATAAATAATTCTTTTATCAGTTCTAGTTTTAGGATTAATAAAATTCATGTCAACTACTAAAAAATTCCCCTTTATAAAAAAGACACTACACAATCAAATATAGGTTAAAAAATAATTATATTGAAATAATTCAAATATTTTCATATATTAAATAGTTATAACTGAATATTATTTTATTATATTTCATATCAAAATGATTTTTAATCTATTTATGAATTCTTATATACTGGAAATTGACTAATTAAAAATATCTCATGGATTTTGTAAGAATTTCTTCATTTTATAACAATTTTGGAAGACATGATATGTGGATAAAGGATAGAATATTCATTATTATCATAATACATTGCTTGAGTCTAGAATTTGGAAAATAAGAAAAGTCCATAAGTTAGCCTTTTTCATGAAAGACATTTTCTAGACATGTTGTTTGACAATGTAATGGAATTTTTCTATATGCATGAGACATTATTTTAGTCTTCTATGAGTTTTTAATAGAAGATATAGATTTAATAGGTCATTTTCTAATTCATGAGTCATTAGGGAGGATTCTATGTGACATTTAGTGATCCTATAGTATTGTATATATATTATGACTTGGTAAATTTTCTAAGAAATTATTTTATTGGAATGCATTTCTCTATAAATTTATATGTGATTTATAAAATTTTGTAATTATTGTCTATTTTCATAATACTTTGTCTGCCTTATTACAATTTTTTGGACATTATAGAAGTTATTAGTGAACTTATCCTATTTTATTTATGGAGATGTCTTATCCTAGAGGAAGTGCATATATGATTAAATTTTAAGGTGATTTCAACTATTTTGAGATCATGATTGTTTTTATCATATAAGGATAAATAATATTTTATTGATTTAAAGTAGGAATATGATTTTATTTAGTTAGTGGTGTAAAAATATAGATTTGGTACTTGATGTAAATCACAACATCAGTCATATCTTCATGTCATATTTCTTCATAAAAGGTGATTTTATTAATCATATATTATCATTAATAATTTAATATAATAATAATAAAGAAACTACAATACTTTTTTGATATGTTTACACGTTTACATTAGTTGAACATTGAGAGGAATATGAAACATTAAATGGATTACTCAGTACATGCTTTACTAAATTTCCATATTTAAAATATTGAAATTATCACATCCCGAAAGAGGAATTGAGTGCTAAAAGATTTATCTTCCCTAGTATTTCTCCATGGGGAGACCCTATTTTATTTGTAAAGAATAAAGATAGATCTATGAGGATGTAAATTTAATATAGTGAAATAAATGCAATTTCCATGAAGAAAAATTATCCAATTCCATTTATTAATGATTTTTTAATGAAATTTATAATCATAATATTTTTCAAAGATTGATCTTCGATCTGAATATCATTAATTTCATGTGAGAAAGAAAGATGATCAAAATACAGAACTTCAACCCATGTATAGACATTATGAGTTTATATTAATTCCATTGGGACTGACTAATTAACCCCCATGTTCATGGATACAATGAAAAGAGTTTTCAGGAAATATCATAATTACATTGTTGTGGTATTTAATGGTGACGTATACTCCAAAATCTACAATGATCATGAGAATCACTTGTAACTTACTCTTAATAATCTAAGAAGAAATTAGTTATATGGGATTGTGAGAAAGTGTGAATTTTTTATTTATAAAAATTCTTTTCTTGGCCATATGGTCTCGAAGGATAAAATTCTAGTAGATCATGTAAAGATTGATGCAGTTCAAAATTGTCCTACTCAAAAAAAACATAACTAAGGTACACAGTTTTATTTGTTTAGAATGTTTCTTACGATGTTTCTTACAAAAATTAGCTCGATTGGATAACCAATTAACCAAGATTACTCATAAATTGGTTATGTTTTTATAGACTAAATAATGTGAAGAATGTTTTAAATAATTGAAGAGGATATTTGTGAGTGCTCTGATCATTAATCTACAATCAATAAATGGTGGATTTGTGATTTATATTGATGAATCAGTGAATAGAAATGGATATGTACTTATGTATAATGATAGAGTTATTTCATATGAATCAAAGGAGTTAAAAACTCATGAAAAAAACAATCCAAATCATTATCTTGAGTTAGTAGATGCGATCATTTCTCTAAATATTTGGAGGCACTGTCTCTATGTTAAAATATTTGAGATATATATGGATCCCATAAGTTTAAAATACATCTTCTCAATGAAAGAACTCAACATTAGTCAAAGGAGATGAATCAAGATCCTCAAATATTATGATTGTTCAGTACACTACCACTAGATGATGGAGAACTAGGTAGTATATGCATTGAGAATGAAGAATCATGGAGTTATTAAATAAATTAAAATTAACAACGACCCTATGGACAAGGATGTAGAAAATATGGATGTGGGAATTATCAAGGAAAGTGAAACATCATTAATTTTTTATAGGTCACTCGACCAGTGTTATTGGATAGAATTTAATGTTCTTAGTGTGATGACGTGAATCTTCATAAGGGAATTAATGTTGTGAATGTTGCGATGTTTTCAGAATTTATATGTGAAGATGGAATTCAGAAATTTAGGAGGATACTATGTGTTCCCTATATAATCAAGCTGGAAAGGGATTTAATTGATAATTCTCATATCTCTAATTTCGATATACACTCTATTAACAATAATATTTACAGGGATTTAAGGTAACCTTTCTTGTGGGATAATATGAAGCACGAAATTAGTGAATATGTATCAAGATTAATAGTCAGTCAAGAGATTAAGGCTAAAAGCAAACATACTAGAAGAGTTAGAAGACCGGATATTATTCAAACATTGAAATGGGATGTCATTACTACCGATTTTTTTATTATATTACCAAAAACTCAAATAAGGAATGATGAAAACTACGTAATTGTTGATTGAATTATCAAATCTGTACATTTCTTCAGTATAATGGAGGATTTTCCAGTGAGGCGTCTTGAAAAGATCTATATTAATGAAGTCGTAAGACATTTTGGAGAAGCTCTATCAATTGTGTCTGATCAAGATCAATGATTAACATCAAAATCTAGGAAAATTATTCACAAATATTTGGATATTGAGCTTCATTTGTGTTATGTTTATCACCAAAAAACAGATGGGAAGTCATAAATGGTGATCCAAACATTAGAATACATGTTTAGATATTTCTCATGTGATTTTAAAAGTATATGTTATTTGTATTTACCTTTGTTTAATTTTCCTGATAATAATATTTATCCGTTCAAGTATTCTAATTGCATTATATGAATGATTTTATAGAACGAGATGTTGTACACCATGTTTTTGTGATAAAGTTGGTGAAAGGAAGGTTGGGGACCCATTGCTTGTTGAAGAAACAAAAAAAATCTAAAGACTATTCAATAACATATCACAGTATCTCAAATTAGGAGAAGAGATATGCCGATAATCGAATAAAGTATTTGGAATTTAAAGTCGGAGAACATGATTTCTTGAAAGTATCTCCATGGAAGGGTGTTATAATATTTGGAAAGAAATTGAAATTGTGGCCCTAGTACATTGAATTTTTTTGAATTATGGAGAGAATTGGGACTATGGAATATCATTTGGCATTACCAATTATCTTTTTTAAGGTGTACAAAATGTTCCATATCTCTTATTTAAGGGAGTGCATGCCAGACCCAACAACTGTAGGCACTTCTGATGGAATATAATTAAAACCTGACATATGTAACTGTGAAGAGCCTATCCAAATTATTACCATCAAAGAATTGGTTTTAGGAATTATGAGACTCATATTTAAAAGGTACATTGTAAAAATTATCAAATTAAAGAGTCGATGTGGGATCATGAGTGGAATTTGAGGAAGAACTACCCCCATCTTTTTATTGAGTGACAATCTGAAAATTTTGAGGATAATTTTTTTGTTAGAGGGGAGAATGTAATGTCCTTAAATTTTATGAATGATATTTCCCTTCTTATTTTTATTTCAAATAGTATAGATTATATTAAATAACTTATATAAAGTAATAAAAATACCATAAATAAAAAATTAATTAAAAAATGGTACTTATAGAAGATAATCGACTTATACTAATGAAATAGTATCTGACCATACGAATAGTAGTATGAACCTTATGAATATTAAATAAGACTAAAAAATAGTAACATCACCTATGAATGTATAAATAAAAACTAGTCACCTTATAAATGAATTCATTAGGTATATATATATCATATTATAACTAAATGAATATTTTATTAATGAAGTGTCAAATTATTTATATTTCATATATATTTAATTAAAATTTTATAAATAATAAAATGATTTGAATAAAAATTTACTTTCATAAAATTTAATCATACATTATTATTTTTTGTATTTTAATTTAGTATATTTTAATAAGACCATAGTTAAATTATTAGAGTTTTATTAAATCAGTTTAATTTTAGAAACTATATTTTTCGAATAAATGAAAATTGTAATTAACAATTAAATTTATCATTTTTATAAAATTAGATTCATAAAATGACATCCATTTTTTAATTCTACATATTAAAAAATGTTTATGGTGAATATTTGGTATTTTTCTAAAACCCTTGAATTTTTTAGCGAATAGTAAAAAAAATTGTAATTTACAGTACAAATACATTAAAATCTAAATACACTATTACATGAGTCATGGATGA
The DNA here is from genome assembly GCA_963277665.1 of Viscum album. NCBI lineage: Eukaryota > Viridiplantae > Streptophyta > Magnoliopsida > Santalales > Viscaceae > Viscum > Viscum album. The sequence continues at coordinate 1,684,804,499 of OY728147.1, read as the reverse complement.
TGTAATCACCCTTGGTTTGAAATTTCATGAACTGTTTACTATATTTAGTAAATATTATCAACACTATTGGTTGTCTTGTGAAAAAATATAATAATGAATAAAATAATTAGAAAGCACCCCTCTTCTGCATTATAAATAACACCCACACAGACTGCTATCCTCACACCTATAAGCCTTGAATCATGTCAAAATTTTACCAAAATCCTCTTCCCTTGCCTCTCCCCACATCTTGGATAAATTTTCCATTCCAAAAGTCAAAAACCCATTCCCTTAAGGAGGTTCTCGTGGAGCATAATTCAAGAGGTAAACCATCTTCCTTTTTTCTTTTAATATCATTTCAATTTATTTTCATTACTTATTATCTCTTCACCACCTATTTATTAATGATCATTAATAATAAATTATAATATATATAGTATAATGATATCATTTTAATGGAATATCCTTAATCAAACTCCTTTCTCACACTATTTTATTTTAAAACTGAAATCATCTTTTGAGAGGTGACGATTAACAACCTTTGTGAATGACATATTTTTGTTCTTAAATTTCACCTTCAAGGATGAAAATGAACCCAATTTTATTGTAAAAAGAAATAATATATGTATTATATCCTTTCTTATTTTCTTTAAGTGACATATTTACATTATACTAAATGATACAACAAAATGAGTTCGTTATGATCAATAACTGCCGTAATAATGTAATCGATTATCACTAAATATATCATCTAAGGATTCATCTTAAAACAATATAATATATATATATATATACTAATTTAAAATTATGTATTTTTTTTAATACCATATTAATCCAATTCTCAAAAATTATACCCATTCCACATGAACTTCAAAACAAATATACAAGTATATCGATCTTGAAAACAAAAAAAATGAAAGCTCACTAGCAATAAAATGGAATCATTTAACTTATAAAAAAATAAATTAAAATAATATACTAAAATTAGTAAATTAATTATATAAAAGTTTCCAAATTAATTAATTAGTGGATTTATGTTTTTCATCTAGGAGGTTATGGTCATGTGCAGAACCCATTCAAAAATAGGTATGGGTTTTCTAACCAAACCTCCCATTTCATTCATGTTACTCAATTTATCATTTTACCCAAATTAAATTTTTAATTATTCTTTATTTACTCCCCATAAATTATGTTTGAATGTTATATATATATATATATATGACAATAATAATACTACTTTATTTCATGTATAGTTACATCTTCTAAAATGATCTTCCTCAAATTCATCTCGATAATCAAGCCCGATTAAAGGGAACTTCTTGAATTCTTACCTATTTTCAAGTTCAATATATAATACATTTTAATCCAAATTTTTTTTTATAAAATCACTAATTTTATTATGAATAAAAATATAGGTTATCTTCTAGTTCTATAGATCTATTTTTCTAAAATAACTCTTATTTGTTAAGTAAAACTGTTTTTCTGTCAAGTATTACTCTATGATTTTAGAAGTGTATTTCCATATATCTTAAAAAACATATTTATTATAATTTTTAATTGGGATTAATATTTTGTGATATTATCTACCAAATTTTATCAAATGGTTTATGATCAGTTTGACTGTAGATGAGTTATCTTAATACCATTCATCGTATTACTCGGAATGGTTAGTATTTATTTTTACTTATTGGGGAATGTTATTTACATTTCTTATGTTAGTTTAAATATGAATGGATATACTGATTATGTCTCTCCCATTTCATAACATGATTTCATTGGACTTAGTAAGTGATGGGTGGGACCCACTATGGTCACTCGATGCATCAGTAGGTCTCATGAGACAAAAAAATGGTTTTTGGCTGTGTCCTTACCCATGTTTATTTATAAGTCTTGGATGAGGCCATTATAATAGCTTTCTAATATCCGACATTATGAATTCCCATATTAGGATAATTCCAATTGATTAAACAATTTATTATTCTACAAGTATAATATCCACTGTTAAGTTTAATTATCTTATTATCATGTATATGGATTTATGTAATAACTATTCATTCATGCCATATTATTCTCATGGTTATTTATCGAGGCATGTGTATTGAGTTATTCAGGAGACATAATGTTTATATTAATGAAAACTTCTGCAACATTAATTACCCTTTCTGATCATTTTTTCACACCCATTTCTTATGTTTTATTTTTCTCAAGATGCAAAGATGAATATTATTAAGAATTACTATTAAGGATATTCATGGAGTTATGGATATATCCAATGGAATTGTTATATTGCATTTTCCATTCATGTTGTAATGTAAATCTCATGTTTTTTGTCTTTTTTAAAAAACTACTAAACAATTTAGTCCTTTAGGATGTGATGTACTTGTAAATATACCAATGAATTAATATAAGGCACCAAATTTGGGAAACTAGGGTCAGGGTCCTTACAAACTCAACAACCAAGAATCCACCTAATTTGATATAACAATAATAAGAGACACACCATAGAAGACCAGATCGAGGGACCATATCTGAAGTAAAGTTGATTGTAAATACACTATCAGTGAACTTTGAGATGATTCATTAAGTATATATCTTCAATGCCACCTCTTAATAACATCATAGGCGAAGTGATTTGAAGCATATTGAGCGGTGATAGTAGAGACTTAAAAAAACTGAGGATAATATCCATAGGTGTACTCAAATATTCTTGAAACTCACAATAGTATTGAAGCCATAGAAAATAAGGAATATAATAAGAATATTCAGTTTTGAAGACCTATATATCTTTATGAAATTTTTACAAGAGATCATGGGTGAATAAAATAACACATGAGAAGAAAAAAAATAGATGATTTATTTTATTAAAACAAATAGATTTGTCTTTTTGGTTTTGGATATCACATGTAACTCACACATGATTAGAAAAATATATCATATCACTGAAATAAAATACTATAATAATTAAGTGGTTCAATTTCATAATAATGATGTACTAAAAATATATACATCCGAATAAGATATTGTTAGTGAAAAAGGATTCAAATAAAATAAATGCTCACATTGTTGAAGGCCTTAGCCACAGTCTAATAAATGTATTATTGTTGCGTGATTCAAGGAATGAGGTTAAATTTATCAAAAATTGGTTCATTGTAAATGTTAGATATGATAAAATTATATTTTAATAAAGATGTAATAATGGAAATAGTTTCTTTATTAGTGAATAAAATGGGATCATGTAATCCTAGAAGGTATAATATAGCATACATAACAAGATGGTTGTCCATTTTATCCAAAAATATTTTATTGAACTAGTAAAAGGTGATAAATCTTGGCATTTCACCGAACACAATGGTGATAACACTAACACTTTATATTCCTAAGAAAGTGGACAAATTATAATCCAAATAATGAAAAATAATTAAAATTACATAATAATATTCATCTTGATGTTTTTGATCCAACAAATCATAAATACTTTGACAAAAAAGGTATTATGTTTTGTTTTTTAATGATTCAAGCATGATTATATTGTTAATGGTGATTACTAAAAAGACATAATTATCTTATTCTATCACTTGATTCCAACAAGAATCAATAAAAGATGTTTGGTGTCATAATTCAAAAGTCTCATTAAAAAATTATATGAAATATACAAATAGTGTAGTGTAATAATATTTTGATAACATGGGATTTAGTATCATATATCATTATGGAAAACACTTTTGTAGAATGGGGTTGTTGAAATAAGGAAACCAAAAACCAATAATGTGCCTCAGAATATAATTATTAAAAATTACATTCCAAATATGTATTATAATGAATAGTTATCATAGAGTCCAATACCTTGGAATGATCATTGAAATATCTTAATATAGATGATACTGCATATGAAATATAGTATAGATATAATCTAACACTCATGTTTTTTTAGTCGTATGGAAGAAGGATTTTTATTTTTAAAAAATAAAACAATAGAAAATATGAAGCATTTGGTGGTATTTTTATTTGATATAAAATAAAGAGTAAGGTGGACTAATGGAAAAAAAATTCCATACTAAATTTTTGAGATAAATTATATTTCAAAACTAAAAATTAGTAGAATTTTCTCCCACACGAGTAGTTTTTTCACAGAAACAATACAATGTTTAAGGTAGAATGTGATGAGGCTTTGTGTGTCTAAGGATAATTTCAAGGGGGTTCTATAAAATAATATGATATATATGATTAAGTTGAAAACATAGGAAACAAGTAATAAATGTAATTTTTAATAGGGTACAAATCAATGAGAATAACCTTTTCGGTTACCATAAATCGCTAATTCAAATAAGAATAATAAAGGTACACATGAAAAACTATTTTTCAGATCAATTATAACTAAAAATTATTTTAAGAGTCTTTCAGGGATGAATTTTGTATCAAATAAACTCATATATAGATTAAATAAATTTTGAAAATGTGACTTTTGAAATTATCTTGAGGAATCAGAAAATAACATGATTGGAAACAAGTGGGGTTTATGTAACAAACATAATGAATATAGAATGATGATAAATAAAAAATCATGATTGTGTAAAAATTTAATTCTATAATTCAATATAACAACATTGATGTGATTTTGTCACCGTTTTCATCAAAATAAATAATTAAATTTGCTTTTTATATGTTTTTTAATAAGGGTTTCAAACCATATAATATTGATTCCAAATACGAATACTAAAATTTATTCCTGGAAAATTATTTCTATAATGAAAGAACTAGTGGTTTTTTCACTCATTAATATGAGTAGATGGTTTATTTGTTGATGAATAATGCTATTACTTAAATCAATCATCATGGTCTTAGTACTCCTGCCCAGTTTAGTAGAAAATGAAGCTTGGTTTTCATAGAGGATAGGTAGATCACAACCTCTACATCAGTAAGAAAAAACATATTGTATATTTTAGTGTCTATATATGTTGGCGAAGTCATATTTAGAGGAATGAATGACACCTAATTCAATTATTTTTTATTTCTCATGATGTGAAAATTCTAAATGTCTCTAATTGGGGAAAAATAATTTTTATCTTGTCATATAGTTTATTCAAACAAATGACGATATATTTATTTCAAAAAACAATATGGAAGGGAGGTAATAAAATAATTTAGATAGATCATTCCCAAATAATGTGTACTCCAGTGGATACATAGAAATAATTATAATGATATAATGAATATAAGGTGGTTGGTGTATCTATTTTCTGGGAAATCATTTTTATTATAATATATATGATAACATCTCAACTTGAATTTTTTTTACAAATGTTATGATTCCATTTATCAAGTTTGTTAAAATAAATTTATTTGAAAGATTCAAGAAAAATTATAAAATAAACTAAAAAAATAGTGCTTGGAGAATATATAATAGCCACTTAAGATTGTACCATTTGATGTAAATGTGGAAACAACTTGAAGTAATTAGGTTGGAATTGGAATATCCTATTCTATTCAAGTGTGAAAACTTGAATTCCATAAATATCAACAAAAATCATAGTCATCATTTATGAACGAAGCCTAAAGAAAAAATATCATCCCATAAAGGTGAGGGTTGATAAATAGTTTTTTAAATTAGTGTATGTGCCTACTCAAAATCAAGTGGATGATATTACGAATAACAGATGATCGAAGATGGATTTTAAATGACATCAGTTGGATCTAGGAGTCTATCCAAACCCATATATTTATATGAATCTATATATTGAGACCCCACACCACTATAGTAATTTTTTATTATGCAAGGTATGTTTTAAAACCTTAATTTATTTCTTATTTTTGAAAAACACTTTTTTGATCCTTCATGGAAGTTCTATTTTTGGTTTTTTTGAAAATGTTGGATGAAGTTTTCATGCTGTTTAGGATGAGTTAAAGAATGTTGTATGTTATAGATCTTGATAAATGGAAAAATGTGGAGAACCATTTAGGGGGAGAGTGTTTAATTGATAATTTTTGAGAAAAGGTAGTTCCTAACACTAGATTCTTGTAATTCAGTTCATAATTCTATTATTATGAAGTTTATTTGAACTAACACCAATTTATCACATTGATCTAGCATCATCTGATATCTGATTTAGAGCTTTAAGAATCATAAATTCACTCATAGAAGTATATATTATAAAAATCATGTGAGAATCATAAGGTTGTTCAAATCTGATATAATTTCTTTATTATGTAGTTTTTCATGTAAATAAGTTCTTTATTTTCATCGTAATTTAAAAAAATTCTAAATGGGATGATTTTTGGCATGATTATATTTTGTGTTTTAGTTTCTTTTATAATTTTTTAATAGGAAATTTATTATAAAGAAGAATAGGTGATGTTGGAGCATAAAATATTACTAGAAGACAAAATCTATAATAACACACCATTGGTCATGCCATAAAATCATTTTGGTTGGAGAGTAATATCTAGTATCCTCATAACATATAAACAATATTTCACAGACCAACATAATGAGATGAATCTATTATGTTGAAGGGTAATTAAATACACCATATTGGTGAAATATGGGGGACATAATGTAATGGTAATGATACTCCCTTGATCTAAATAAATATCAGAGCTAGACTATATAATGGTAGATGTGCCAATCATTCTAATGTAGCCCAATCAATAACATGTAAGAGGCATTGGATCTTCATAATGCCTTATTCCATTATTGAAGAGTAACTTATTAGAAGCCTCTGAGCGATGGATCTACCACCTCTCACAGATCTATAGTTTCCATCACCATTGATCCGAAGGAGGGAGGCTCAAATGGTGTCTTCATCATTGAGCTAGAAGGTATCTGGTGTCACCTCCCCCTTCCTTCTCTTCCTCTATAACAATTTTTCGAATTCAGTTGTTTTGTGGCTGAAGCTGGTTTCTTTTTTGTTCCATTGATGATGTATGGGACGATTGTAGTTTCAAGGTTTCATTGTTGTCTCTGTGACCTTGTATATCCTCAATGGTCTCCCTCTCTTCTAATTCCCATTGTTTTCGCAATTTGGACTCTAGTGAGGGTTCTTCCATAGTATAGATCTGACCGGTCTCATGCCCAGAGCAGAAACTCTAGATCAAATTGGCTCATAACATCCTCATTTGTTATGCTACCTTAGTGTTGTTGTAGGGTCATCCATCCCGGGGTGAAGTTGTCTCCGCATTTCACACCATGTAGCACTTCATTTTAAAGTTTCTTCTATTGTTTTGGAATTAGTATGAGTATTGGGTTGCAGTAAGGTTTTCATCTGGTGACGGTTCGATAATTAGGATGAAATAAAAAGAGAGGGTGTGATGGCTTCCCCTTTTGGAAATAGAGGATCTATTTTTATCTATGATGGATTTATGTTGGTGATGGTTTTTGTGGGTTTGGTGATGATTTTTTTTGACTATGTGGATTGTGTTGTGTGACTATGATGAATTTGTGTCATGGATTCGTGTTGGTTCTTTTGAGGATTGTATTATCTAAATGTGGTGAAATTTTTAGATGTGTTCCTAATTTTTGGCTCTGCGATATATGGTTGAAAGGACTATAGAACACGACAACCTAAAAAGAGCTTCTCCAAACAAGGGTAAAAGAATGTCAGGTTCTCCAGACCATTGCTATATGGATTTTGATTTTTGGGAGGTTATGGAATTTTCATAGGTACAAGGTCGTTGCATCTCTACATGTGAGATCTAACCAAGCAGCAATGGGAAGGTGGATGTTGGTCTAAACGTTTTTGATGTTGGGTAGTTTATTTTATTTGTAGAATTTGATTGTGTTTTTCATGGATTTGGGATTTTGGACCATTAGGGCTTGGAGTTTATCTTATGCCCTTGATTTCTTTTTGGGTTCCCACTCAGCCCTTAAAAGGGTGTTTATGATAACAAAAAGTTAATTTTCAGTCTAATACCATGGAGGATATTTTTTATTGTATCTTAAATAATTAATAATGTCCATCTTTGACAAATTTTTTTGGGAAAATTTAACTCTAAAATCAATAAAAATACAAAGGAGTAGTTTTTTTCATGTGCAAGAGTAGGTCATAGATCATGTAAGGGTAATGCAACTTTTATAATGGTAATCCAAATTACACATATGCAATGGATAACATGCAATTCAACAATAGATATTATGATATAGATTTGGTGTAGTGGTTGATTTAATGTCTTCCGTGTATATGGGTGTCCATACAATAATGAATGGTTTACCCCATATTATTAATGAAGTGAAAATATCCAGGATTTTGAGACACTATGATTCAAGGACAGTTTTATAATAAAATAGGGAATGATTTGTGTTTCCCTATGCTTTAAAATGATTATGGCATAGTGTAAATGACTATGTTACAAGAAGTTTAGTGGTCAAAATGGTTTATGAAATAGTGAAGATATCATGGGTGAATAAAGTGGAGTTATTTGTGTGTGATTTTTGGATCCATTCATACAAAGAAATATACTCCATAGAGAATTCATCCAAACCATAATTTTTTGTTGATATGACATTAAAATTCACGGAATAAGGTGATACTCCATTGTAACTTCATTGAATAAAATTGATACACCATATAAACAAATTTCACTATATAGTCAAGAAATTATAGAAAATATAGAATTCATTATGGAAGTTATGTCTTAGACTTTCTGGTACATATAAATAATTAAATAATAATAAATATTTTGTTGAAAATATGGATTACCCATGGATTAATTTTAGTAATTGATAAGAATGAGACTTAATTTAGACCCTTATATTAATAGAAGTTGGTAATATTATCTATAACTAGTCATTGTATTTCGTGAATTCAATGATAGATAGAGGGTGAATATCTCTAGAGATAATAGGGATACTCTAGCAATATAAAATATAGGAGAATTCCATACATTGTGGTTAAAATTATTAGGGATTGAAATATTTATATATAGCCTATCTCACTGGAAACTCATTTGTTATTTATAGAAATGGAACACAATATTAGGCTTGATATCTCATCATAAAAATATGATGAATAATAAAATTATAGTAGAAGAAGTGAAAAACTATATAAGGAGGATTATATGTTAGTTCCACAACATTTCAAAAACTGTGTAGTCACATTTTCTTTAATTTCTTTTATATACTGTGTTTATTGGGTTTGTAAAACCACTCCTTTTTGTATAAATAATCCTATTTAGTGTGATTTAAGATATTATGTTCATATGCACATTACAATGATTTCTCCTAATATTGTCCCATTCAAAGGAATAAAAAATTCACCACTGTTCATTCTTCACTACATTGTTAAATGAATAGTGTTTGTATGGGAGAGAAAGAAGATCTCCACTAAATGATAGATAATGATCTTTGACAATTAAAAATATTGAATTTGAAATATGCTAGTTCACCCATTTATTAGGGTATATTCCTTGATTAAGACGTATAGATACAATGGATTTCAAAGTCAAATGAATTCAAGGAAATTAAATTTGAACTGTTTAGAAATAGACAGTATCTATTATAAGCAAGAGGATGATATGGCGATTCTGATTTTGCTGAGTAAATTATTGAGATGGAATGAGACACCATAAATTAGATGGGTATTTTTATGAAGGATAGAAAAAATAAGAAGGGTGGAAAATTTGGATGATGTTTTAATGATAGATATAATGAATAAAAACGCATGAATGCTAGATTGTGGGTGTTCATCTCACATTACTAGAATATCAAATCATCACAATAAAATAAAGGAAATATTTGATGGATTTTTTTTATTTTGAAAATAACGGAACATTAGATATAAATATAAGTTGAATGGAATGAATAAAAAGATACAAACTCAATAGAATTAAAGAAATCATTATGGAAGGATTGATTTTCATCCCAGTTATAATGAGGTATCTTTATTAGTGTTGGATTAAGAAAATATTTAACTGCAAAGTATGCCAGATAACAACTAAATCTTGGATTTCCCTTATAAAAGGCTTCAAAACAAACAAAACCCATTACTTGGGGAAAGAGAAAGAACATGTTTTTATTTATGATGGAGGAATATAATAATTTATGGAATCAATGGAAGCTACATCTTAAATGAAGATGTATTAAATATATTTATAAAATGAAAGTTGAAATAGGCATACCTATCTTAAAGAATGAGTGAGAATGGATGTGTGAAACGTGTATGTAGGGGATGATTGTATGTAACCCTTATCAAGAAAAGGAAAATTAGACCATGAATTTTTTTGACAAATTGAATATCGATGTATACAGTCCAGTGAATCTATTGATCTTATATGAGGAATTATAATTTTTATTTCAATTTATGATTTGCCTTGAAATTATTGTTATAGTTCTATCAGGTGTAATAATGTGGTCATTGTGTGTGATAAGAACTACCAAAAAAGAGTGGAAAATCAAACTGATCACATCATCAAAACACTGTAAAAAATAATGGAATGAAGTACATGTATATTGAATATTAGAACACTCTAAAAAATATGGCCTTCAAATTAATGCATCCTTATATTGAAACACTCTGTAGAATGGGGTATTTAAAAATATAAATTTAATGGAGAATAAATTGTTTAAAACATAGCTTATCAAAAAACAATTCATCCACTATTGGAAGGAGGAATTTTGGGTTATAATAATCCATCTAAAACAATATTTGATATGCCCCATATATGAGAGAACATGCTATGTGATGTGTCATTGTAGGAAGCCATCACTGACACAATACAATATTTTTGGAACTACATAATATACCAAGAACTAAGGAAGAATGAAATGAAAATGTTTTGGCAACGAATATGGTGGATGGTTCTTCGGATGCTCTATGAAGTGTAGAACTAAAAAATGATTTAGAAAATGATAAATATGATTATGGAAAATAATGATGTCACGGTTATTGAAGAAATAAACAAAATGAATTCCAATAATTTTAACCAAAATAAAGTCATTTAATAAGATGACGAATATGATAAAAATTATATATAGTTAAATTCATTTAAAATATGATGATTCAGAGGCTGAGTTAGAAGAATAGATACCTTCTAAAGGTAGTCATCCCACATATTTGGGATGAAATGGGTTGATAGAAGATGATCATACTATTTTAATAGGTTCAATGGATGTAACAACTCATAAATTATGTATGAGAATAGTAAATCTCTATAACAAACCCTGATTTTGTAATTTGAATAAACCTTTTCAAGGTTTAAATTCCATATCATGTAATGCAGTTATAAAAAAACACATTCACTAAATTGGTTTTTTGGGACTGTTATATGGTCTATAAAATTTTAAAAACCTTCAATTGTCATAAAAATTGATAATAAATGCATATTAAAATTACCATTAATATTAAATTATTAATTATTATGGTAATGTCCATTTAAAATGAAAAAAGGAAGCGATGGTCTCGACTAGTTGGATAATACCCTACGAAGATCACTTACTGAAGCTTTTGAGGGAGATAACATCAGTTCTTTTTCCTTAACCAATCCAAATCCTAGAATTATAAATGACATCATGAGTCAATCCATTTACGGGGGAAGATCAAGAATATAATGATCATGTCCCAAACCATATTATCCAAACCACCCCTAAATATATCACCAACACACACCTTACCCATATACAATTCAATGGTGTTATAATGTTCTATGTATATATTCCTTAATAGGGTTATGTTTTACTTATTTTAATAAAAATATGATTATTTTTTATCAATTTTCGTTATTAGTTAATATAAAAATATAAAATTATATAATAGTTGTTAAAAATTTGATTTCGATATGTATATAACAAAATTTATATTTTTTTCAAACATTATATGGTACTAATTAAAATAATTTTAAAATAAATTCATGAATTTTTAAATAAATATTATTGTAATAAAATAATCTTATAGAAGATGATTAATTTATATAAAAATGTAAATATATTTTGAGGATGTATAATGAAATCATTATAATCAATAAAAACACGCTATTCTAAAAAAGTGATATTTTTCATTAAATGGGTTTTTTTTAAAGTGTACATTCACATATATAAAAATTATTTAGATAGAATAAATATTTTTATTTGAATAAATAAGTTGACGTTATCAAAATGTGATTTTTTTTAATTTTTTGTGATAGTTGAATTTTCCGGTAAAAATTAAATATGTTATATATGAACGGTATGTATTACGACATCCTAAGGACCCATATGTGATATAATTTATTCCATAAAATGTATACAAACCCAAATATATATTTACACATTATAAAAATGTGTTCTAAAGTTATTCAATTTATTTTATATAGCATTAATGAATCCTAAATGTTCTATTATATATTTTAATGATTTAAAATCATTTCTATATGAACATCACTCACTTCCAAATCACTGAGGGTATTATTTTAATGTCTTATGTTATTAGACATATAAAATAATTAAAAAATACTATTTGGAAAAAACTACGGGTATAAATGATGGTATTTTTTGTGTTCTTTGAATAATTTATCATATAGAGTCCAAACCCTATGTTTTGAAATTTCTAACGAATTCTCTTCTCTTTTTCCATATAAATCCACATAAACATCTATTAATCATTAATCAAAACTATTTACACATGAATTTACATTGCCTTCCCACATCTAGATCAATATCATGGTTTCCCCAGGATCAGATGATTTTCTTCCGAAGCATTAAGAAGGACCCTCTTAAGGCAGGTGATCCTCTACTTCCCCACTTTATTCATACACCTTATTTATGTTGTGCCTTTTTTTTCAATTTTCATTATTAGGATTATTTTTTTCACATTCCTATAGTTTTTAATTATTATTCCTAATTAAAGTGTGACTAGTTTCTCTCTCCATAACCCCTTCTATAAACCTTAATTTGAACTTATTTGGCTACCAAAATTCTCTTCTGATTTTTACTTCCAAACATTTGTGTAGTGAGTACCAATCCCCATCTCCAATCAATGTATTTCACATAGTTTTATCTATGTGAAATGGATTTGGAATTTTAATTTATTTAACTATAAATATTTAATTTTGGTGTCAAAATTTATGAAATTCATCCATATTTTGTATGATCTATGTGGAACTCCTATGTGTGTACTTGGTATAAAAGTGATCGGTGGGCTTTGAATAATCTTTTCGACCAATTAAAATGGACATTTTCCTATATCATGATTTTTAATTTATAGTTTATATATGGTTATATTAATCACATTATGATATGTTTTGTTTTTGGATAAAATAAACTTATGTTTATGAATTCAGTTTTTATGTTGTTTCCACATTCAAATGATTCCTTAATGTTATCATGTTGTATCATACCTCCCCATTCAAGATTATGATTCTAACATAGATTATGTCTCATTGATATTCATATTGACCCGCATGTACTATTTTTTTAATATTATGCTTTGATTATTCCTTTTTTAGGCTTTATATATGACCCCATTCTAATATACATCTATATTTTATCCCATTAAGTTTTAGAAGAACCATGGAATTTTTGAGAATTTTATGGAGTCCTAAATTAATGTTGATGTACACATTTTTCACGTTGTTATTTTATTTACATATTTTACAAAATATACTAGGATTCATGGTCATTTGGGGTTCAATTATGTATATATTTTTCTAATGTATATTGAATTATGGTTTATATAAATATAGGTTGTTGTAGTTAGTATCTGTAAAAAGTGTAGTTTTTGTGGATTATAATTATAATACATTAATAAAAAGCATAATATTAAATATTGGAAACAATACCTAAATTTTGTTAATGTTTATAGTAAGTGGTTTCTATGAAATCACATCCCTTTCGTAATACTACAAGTGGACTTGGATCTGGTAGAAATATACACTGGGATATCCCCAAAAAGGGAACCTTTTGTTTCATTCGATTATCTCCTACTGTATAACAATGGGACTTAATACACACATAGTTTAAATTTACTAGGTATATAACTTGTAATATTCAAAGTCTCATTATGAACCATTATTATAGGAACAAAAATGTCCATAATGTTTTGAGTTAAGAAATAGATCCTGGTTGACATAGATTTAAACCTAGAACATTAATGGGTAAAGAGTATATGTCATTTACAACTTAACACTTTATTGTTCAACATTTCATATTTATGTTTTTAATAGTTTAACTAGAATCATTATAATTTTACCATTATTCTATTCAATTTTAGTAAATAGGTGCAACTAAGTCATCAAAAAATGTGATGGGAATTGTGATGATTACCCAAATGAGATGCCCAGCATGATTAGTAAAAAAATCATGAACATCCTAACAATAAATTCTCAATTTAACTAGGTATTAAATAGAATATTATAGTTATAAGAACAATCAAATCCCCATAAAAATAATATTTTGTGATTGATAACCCTATATGCCAGAGGCCTCTAAGTTTTAGTTAATTTAAGGATCCCTTAATATTAGAAAAATAGATCAACTATATTGAAATGATATTATCAATCCCTAAATGATATGAGAAATATAATTTCATGTTGGTTTTTATTGTATAGAAGGACTAGTTGATCAACATTGGATGCTTTTAAAAATTATGAATCATGAGGCGGAGATAGAGGTGATTGGGTGGAAGGAATGATGGAAAATGTTTTCAATAAATATGTTCCCCACTATATATTGATTAATATGTGGAGATATATCCATATCCTCAAGAAAAATAATGGTGATTCAATCTATGAGTAAGAAAAAAGATTCAAAATAAACACATGATATTCAATAAAATATTTTATTACCACCAAAAATAATGTTTAATATTTCTTCAGTGGGCTAAGGATGTGCATATGAAAATCCTTATCTATTCAAGACTTCTACTGCAACAAGGAAATTTTATAATATTCAATAAAATTAAAAATAGTTATAAGAAAATAATTTTTCGGATGGCCATATTAATAAAAATAAATGGAGTATACTTCTGGTGGTATGATGGGAAAATATAATTGTGGAAAACAATTACAACATTCCTCTTGTCAAAAGTGTAGGTAAAATAATCTTGTGAATTTTAGAATGGGGATAAAGAAATGATTTTAGTGTTTGAAGTAAGGGAGCATACCCAGATATTGATGACATAAAAAAACTGACAATGTGGTGGGAGAAAGTTTTTTTCTAGTAACCCCCATTTCCTATTATCCAATGTTTAAACCACATAGATGATGTAAAATATACAAATCAATTCCCTAAGACAAGTGTTGTCAATGATAACCAATTCCAATAACCTCCAAGGACTAGATAGTAAGGGAGAGTGTATGATATCAAAACTACATGGGTAGTTCCCAAAAATAAAGTCATGATAGGAATACTAGTTAATCATTCAATAATTGTTAATGTTCTATTTAATTATGGTTATATTCATTCAATTATATCTTATATTATTAGAAGACGTCACCTCAAAACATGGTAGTTGAGTTATTGATGATGATGAAAAATGGTATAAGTTTTTTGTACTATATAATTAAATCCACCCATATCCAAATGTTTGGGATTAATTTACTTTAAATCATTATGACACAACCCTTAGAGTAATTCAACATAATTATAGGAATGGATTGGATTTCCTTGTATCGAGACAATATAACGTTCTATGAGAAGGAAGTCACCCTTCGTATTAAAAATCTCTCTATGATTATATATAAATAGAATGAGGAGGATGAATATTAGTTGGTACCAACATCTCAAAATCGATATTATTTCCTTTCAATTAAATGTATCTTTCTCAAATATTTTATACTAAAAAAACAATGCTAGATGAGATGCCTATTATAAGGGAACTCACTATTTCTTTTCTTGAATAAATACCCAGTATTCCACCTATTTGTGATATTTAGTTCCCAATAATGATTTCACATGGAGATTTTCTAATTTTATAGAAATTAATATAGGATTATTATTCTATTTGAACCAATTTTGTTCAGGGATGGAATCCCTAAACAAAGTTTAGGTTTTGTTTTTTTAACCCATATTGGGTTGATCAATAAGTATTTTAGGATGGTGATCTTATAGTATAATATGGATATAGTTTTGAAGGTGGAATATTTTCCCCATATGTGCCACATTTTGGGCACAAAATTAGGGGTATGGAGATATTTGTAGGAATTTTGTTTTTTTTGGATTTTTATATTTTAGATATGGAATATGAATGATTTTTTGAAGATTGTGTTTCATGAAGATACAGAGCATCTTGAACAAGTTTTTGTAATGCATGAAGGAATGATGGTGATTCTACATGAAAATGAGAACCTTCATGAATTAGTTAAATTTATTTTTTATTTGAATATAGAGGATCTTTATGATCATGTTTTTGTAGGTTCCTAGAAATCTCAAAAGAGGGGTGGGATCTTCACAGAGGGCTTTGCCTATAAATTAAAGGCTACCCCAACATCAGTATTGATTAAAATAATTTCCAAAAAGAGGATTATTTAGAAATTTATAAAGGATGGTATTTTTAAGAAACAAGTTATCTTCATGTACTAATGAATAATAAAAAACTATCATTGTTTTGACCAATTCAAAGGTATCATTAAAAAAATATTTTTGTGATAACAGAGCATTCCAAATTGACTAAGAGCTCTAGAAGGAAGTTTTCTTCATGAGGATATGATATTCATGAAGGTGTTTCATAGATATATGTATTCATCATCCGGTTTAGGTGAAAAATAGATTCAAGTGAGTCAACACAGGACTAATGTGAAAGAAGTTCCTTGATTTAATCAATATGTATTGAAAAATTCCAATATATTGCGGTGAAACTTGATTCAATAAACTGAGTAAGAATTCTAGAAAAATGGTATATGGTTATTTTATATAAGTGTTGTATGGGAGGCAGTATGATATCCCTAAAACCATGATACAGTAGTGTGTCTGACATAGAGTGACTATTTCTAAACATTAAGGTTTGGCAAAAATTAATGTTGTTTAGTGGAATTAGTTTTGACTCATAACTATGAGAATATTCTTCTTAGACTATCCATTAGTTTTGAACCATGTAAAACTATTGTGTTGTCTCTCTACATGTGAATGAATAACTACTACATGACTCCATCTAAAAAGTTTCAAAGAATTATACAAAAGTGTTAATGAGATAATTCACTTTAAAAGAAACATTTTACACCCTAAATTACCTCTCCTCACTTGGGGTGTTTCAAGATCCTACACATTATTGAACTTGTGGATTTAAATAAAAATATTATAAGAGAATTTAGATAAAGGGTTTATATTCCTTTGTGATTGACCATAGGGAGTGATGTTCCACTTAATCAATAAGAAATATGGGTCAATGTACCTCTCTATTGATTATCATGAGATAAAAAAATATCATGATACAGAACAAGAATCCTCTTCCATTGATTTATGATTTTTTTAATAGTTATGTGGATCACAATACATCTCTAAGTTGGATATTTGGTGTAGATGATACTATGTAAAGCTAACGAAAGAAGATATCCCCATGAATAATTTTAATATAAGGTATGGAAATATGAGTTCATATTGAAGCCATTTGGACACACTAATGAACTAAAAAGCTTCATGGATATAATACATAGAGTCATTGGGAATAACCTCAACAAATTTATTGAATTAATTACAGATTATATTACTATATAATCTAAAATCATAGAGGAATATAATGAGTATTTGAATGATATACTGAATATTGTTTAAATGGAAATGTTATTTTGGATGTATACTAATTTTTTGTTTTGGATGAAAAAAACCTTCCTAGAGAAGGTTTTCACTAGAAAAATGATATTCATGGATCCTTCAAAAAACAAAAGAAATTGAATGATGACCATGATTAACATATTTTATTGTAATTACAAGCTTCCTTTGATTTCCTGGGTAATATCAACACTTTTTGAGAAAATTATCATGATTATGAAGAACACTAAATTTGATTACTCAAAAGGGATTCTGGGTTTTATAGATTAATGAATGTGAATAAAGCATTCATGAGTTGATGAAAAGTCTAATCATTGACCTATTCTCACATTACCCACAATTATGGATGGATTTTTAATCAACAATGATGCATCCAAAAAGGTATTGGGTTGTGTACTCTTGAAATATAGCATAATGACAGCCTATGCCTCTCACCATTCACCAAAGAACGAGATGAAATACACAACACATTCTATATAATTGGTAGCACCAATCATCATGTTAAATATTTTTACAACATTATATTTATAGAGGGAAGTGTGAAATATATACATATCATACAATTATCAAGTATATATTAAAAAAACTAAGTGGTAGTAAATTTCAATAAAATGTATATTCGTTTTATTATAATCATAGATAATTTACTAATTGACCAAAAAACCATGAAATACATTATTTATGTTGTAAGACTGCATGGAGTTCCACTCTAAATTGTATCTGATTGAGATCTAAGTTATACCTTGATTTTTTATATAATCCTTCATAAATAATTTGATAATGACCTGGAATTTATCAATTATTATCTACCTTAGAGGGATTTAAATTCTGAGAGATCCAATAAAAATCTAGAGGATATGTTGAGACCTTATTCAATGGATTTCCAAATATGTTGGAATAATAATCATCCCCTATTGTTGTTCTTATATAAAAATATTTTCATGTTGACATTTGAATGGGAAATTATGAAGATTTTTATGGTAAGGGGTGTCAGCCTAGAACATTGTGGGATAACATTGGATAGAGGATGCTAATGAGACATGATATTCTCAATGAAATGACATATAATTCTCAAACCATTCAACATAATATGAAATCCCTATATAGTTTATTTAAATCCATAAAGACAGTCATCAATAGAACCTTGTGTTTGAGGGAATAGAAAAATTCTTCCATCATATATCAATACGTATGAATGTCATGGTGTATTGGATGAATGAAATTTTAATCCCAAAAACAACATCTACTTCAATATCCTTGATCGTATTGGAGTTAGGTCCTATCAACTAGAAATACCACCAAACCTATCTTATATACATAATGTGTTCCATGTGTCCCTATTGAGGAATTATTTACCAGACCCCTCTCATGTACATGATAGAGGGGTGGTACCATTGGATAACTATTCTTCCTAAGAGTAGAAGCCATTGAAGATCATAGATGATAGATAAAATATCCAATGAAACAATACAACTTTCCTAGTCGATGTCATATGGAGGAAACCCGGGATTTAAAAAGAAACATTGGGACTGAAAGATGCGATGAAATATAAGTGAACTTGTATATTTTTAGTGTTTGAAAATAAAATTTCATGGTAAATACTCTTGAAGGTTGTTATAATGTATCAAATTGATCTTTTATTAATTAAATTCCATTTTCCAATGATCAAATTCCTTATCATGTAATGTAGTTATAGAGAATGGATGAACTAATGTGGTTGCTTTGGGTTGGAATATGGAATGTCAAATTTAAAATACATTAATCATCATAGATATTGATAATATAGTAACAATATTGTAACCATTAATATTGGTATATAAATGGTTATGATATAGTTCATTTGACATAAAAAAGGAATAAATGACCACAACTAATAAAATTTTACACTATAAAGGACAATTCTTGGAGGAGGGGAGGGGCATGGCGTCACTAGGATTTTCACATGAAAATTTCCAATATGAGATTAAACAAATAAATCATGAGTAAAATCATTTATGGGAGATTTTTAAGCTTGTTGAGGTCATATCAAAAACCATGGTCCTCGAATGACCTAATGAAAATCTCATAATCCCACACCTTACCCCTACAAAATTCATTAGTGTAATAAAGGTATATATATCAAGATGCTAAAAAATGTATTTTAAATTTTTTTCATATCAGTAAAAAAATTATCGAATTAATCCCTGTTATTAATTACTATATATATATATTCAAGTATATATTATTTCATGAAAATATGATTTTAATATGAATTTAAAAAATCATTTTTGAAAATAGGTGGCCTTAATTGTAATATTTTTTAATAAATTCATTAATTTTGTAACAAATGTAATTTTAATGAAAACATATTTTTATATAATATTTATTTATATAAAATTGATATTAAATTTTAATTAAGTCAAATTCATTCATTATAACTATAAAATAATATTATTTTCAATAAACCATTATTTATTAACACATGAGGATTCTGATTTAAATGTGTAAATTATCAAATATGGATAATTATTTATAAAAACTAAATAAACTATATGGAATCACCATCATGAAATTATACAAATATTATTCTTTTCATTATTTTCATATAAAGATGAATTTTATATTGAAAATTTATTACCGCATAAATATTTTGTATGTACTTGGACAACATAAAATTCATAAATGGGATATAATTAACATAATAAAAGGTATCCATAATGAAATATATGTTTTTAATTAAAAAATGTTTTTTTTAATTTATTAGATTAATTTTATTAAGGAATAATCAGTCCTACAAAATCAATACTCTATTTTAAGGTTTTAAAATCAATTCTTTATGAAAATGACTCACTTCTACATCGCCAAAGGTGTTATTATATTCAATTATGAACCTTTTAAAATTTTTAGAACCCCTCCAATTTTAAATAAATAATATAAAAAGCATGTGAATGTTTGTGGTTGAGATTATTTAATCATATAGAGTCTAAAACCAAATATTAGAAATCTATAAAGAATTCCCCAATCATTTCCAATATAAACCCACCCAACCTCCCATTCTTATTCACTAATAAATCTAGTATTATGATGTTAATATACCATTCCCTCTCTGTACCCCTATCAATATTACCAAAATCTCATAAAAATGTCCTCCCAAACATTGAAAAGAACCCACTCATAGTAAGGGATCCTCTCATTATTCTCCTTATTCCCGAACCTTCATTATGTCATTCATTTTCATTCCCAATTTATAAAGTTGTGATATTTATTCAAACATAACTATTACATTCCTTAGTATTACTAAAGAGTTATATACTTATTTATCTCCAATTAACACATTCGATAAACCATCATGTTCCCCAATTATACTGATGAAGTTATCCTGTGATTTTCTATGCCAAATATTTTGGAATTTAATACATGTCTACATTTCTACTAATGAGTATTCAGATATTTATAAATATCCTTCATTTAATTATTAAATAAATGTGTTTAATCCTCACTCCAAAATAGTATTTTTAAAATTTACTAAATACAACCTTATGTCGAATGATATACATTGAATCCTTATGCTTGTAAATTATATGAATGTAATGAGTGGGACTAAGATTATATAACCCCGTAATTCATTGGGTAATGTTTTTATCTCATTAAATGGAATGTATGATGTATTAGAAGTTTTTATATGAACATATGTTGTAACATCCCAATTAAGTAATTAATAATAGATATTTTTATCTATGTCTATTAGTGAATTAGATAGTGTTTTAGAGGCTTAAAATGAAAATAAATCCAATCTTAAGCATGGAATATGCTAATATTTTTAAAAGATTGTTTTACTGCCTTTTGATGGAAAACCATCTTTTAAATCTATCTTTTAACAATTTTATATGCTCTATTTGTCAAAATAATCTTATTCTTTATGATTGGGACATCAAAATTTACTTTGTGTGAATTTTTGGTATTTTTCCGATAAAATTCATTTTTTAATGAATAGTGAAAAATGTTGTATTTTAATTAAAAACCTCTTTTTAATATAATTTATTTATATGATTAGATTATATTTTGAAATGGTTTTAAAATTAAATTATAATATATTTTAACATTTAATCCAATAGTGGTTGTTTTAATTATTTTCACATTGAAATTGGATTTAAACTAGTGCCAATCTTTTGATACTTATTGTTTCATAAAAACACGCTATTTACTCTGACAGCGAGAATTAATTATAAAATTAATTGAAGAAAATTGAATGTTTTTTATTTTTTAAAATAGACAACATTTTTGAATTTGGAATATCAAATATATCATAGGGTGATGTTTTGATATTTTTCTGAAAAACTTCAATTTTTGATTAATAGTGAAACCACTAAGTGGTACTTAAAAAAACTGATTTTTCATTTAAATGAAATTTAACCACCTCTGCGTTCTGAATTTCAAAAATCTGACATACATGGTTGTCATTAATAAGTAAAATTTTGTTGAATGGGATTAAAATAATTTTTGGTGAATAGTAACTTTTAAGTTTTTAATCGCGTTTAGAGGTAATTAGTGTAATTTAAGGTAAAAATGATATTATAATAAAATGAAAATACATAGACACATGTACTACCCTTATTGGATGTTCCATGGCCGACCAGGACAAGCCATGGGTTAACATGGGGACCCCATGGAGCCACATTGGTATGAAAATGACAATAATATCTTTTTATTTAATGTTAAAATTAAAATGACACAAACATGAGTTGTTTTACTGAATCAATTTTTAAATGGGGTTATACAAGTCAGATTTTTTACTATAAATATTTATTATAAATATAAAAAGATTTCGTACATCATGATATTTTTTTATAATTTTTAGACATTAAATAAATTATAATATTTATGACATCATGATGATGCAGTGATTACCTCATTAATAAAGTATTTAAATAAAATGAAATGATAATGTAAAATATATGAAACACACATGACCAAAACCTATTGGATGGGAGGTTTTATAACCCTTATCACCATACCCTCGAATTATATTAATGTGTGACCTTTTGCATCCGAAAAGAATTTTAAAATAAAAAAAATTTCTTTACTTTCCAAGAGTGCCCCTCCTCTCCTCTTATAAAAGGCTCCCACCTCTACCTCCTTACACACACTTCCAAAGCCTTTGGCTCGGCCAAAACCTGCCCATTTTGCCTCTAAACTTCCCTCTATTACACCTTGAAGCCTCACTTTGGGCAGAAGTCTTCCCAAGGAAGCCTTTGAGCTCAAACCAAAGGGAGTTACCCGATTTTAAGGTAATGTCTTCACTTGTGTTCTTTTGTTTTATTTTGCTTCTCCAACCCCCTACACTCTTTTTATTAATTTATTTCGTAACAACACAAGTATATTAAATATACTAGGATGTTTTTATAAGAATTATTCGAGGTAAACTTACACACACCTACATCTAATGGTTAAAGAACATACTGTTTCCGTGGATGGAGAATTTCCGCCTCCCGAAATGATGATTGTTCAACATTCTTTTAACACCTTCAAAGGTATCCATTATGATGACACTATATTTATATATGATATATAATATGTTTATGTTTTCCTTAAGCTTCTTTATTTTTTATTTTGGGCATACCTTTTTGGTTTCCATTTAGGGTAAACGCGATATCTTCATTTACGGAAGTGCGGACTACCGCCCCGTCAAAGTGATTTGATTCGTTAATACCATATGTGGGATATATAAAAGATGGATTTATGATATTATATATGATATTACATTAGAATTATAATATACCTTTATATAATTATGATTTCATTTCATAAAATACCAAATAGAAATGGAAGCAGCGTTCATGCGTACGTACGGCTTACCGTCTCCATGAAAAGTGCATTTCATTTCATACCTCTAAATGTTATGTAATATTATAAATGAATGAATGTACTAGATATATATGATATATATGATATATATGATATTTAAATCATGAATAAAATTCTTGGATATAATGGATACATGAAAAACTTGTAATTATAAAGGGTTTATTTTTTACTCAAGTACCGATGATCGTTAAAACGTCCGTTATTAACTTAAATAATTACATAGTGTTCATGACATGGAAATAAGTGATATGAAAGGAATAATGAACTTGAAAAAGGTTCATAAACAAGTAGAAATTAACTATAGTTTATTATTCAGGAGATTAAAGAACGACCGAGTCAAGTCGGACCTGAGGTATGGGACTTCATCTCAATATCCTTTCATTGAGGCATATTTTGTTTTATACACAACCTTCTTTAATACGGTGTATAAAACCCTTTTAATTTTACATTTATTCAAAAGGAATATTTTTTATATGAAGAATTTACTAAATGACAAAAGGGAATGTTTTTGTCGTACGTATGCGGTAACAACGACTTCTCTGCTGCCGTGACCATTATTTGAGTTTCGGCTTCCTCTACAAGCCATACCTTCTTTTTAAAGAAAAATAAATACCATGTTTTACTTTTCTTTTATTTTTTGGTATTTAAAATGGATTTGATAATGTTTTTATTATATCATTGTGTCATTTATATCTTGTGATTGGAATGTGGAAATGTTATGTTTCCTTTATGAATGTTTTATGTGATACGATTATGTTGTGGTTCTTGGGCATTGTTATGAATACGAGTGGTTCCATGATAAACTAAGGGAGGGTGAGCCCAATATAGCTCTCTAATGCATTGGGTAACACGAAGGAGTGAAACATTAAGGTTTCTCCGAAGACATATAGGGAATATACTGTGATGGGTATTCCAAACGTAACCAAGAAGGTTACTCCCTACGTAAGAATGTTATGAATGCCTCAAGTTACCTTTATGTCTTTTAATTTCTATGATTTATTGATGATTTGATGTGGTATCTTAATGTACTTATGTTTTATGGGTAATGTATGATTTCATTCTTTTGTATATATGTACCCATGTTTCATTTCAATATTTTTATATCCCTTACTGAGCTTTTTATGCTCATCCCAAGTTTTTGAAATGTTTTTCACTTGTCAAGGGAAGGTTACATGATATGATGATAGTGTGAAGGATGTGTCAAGAAATAATCCATGTTTTATTTTAAATATGTTTCCATTGATGGGAAAAATGAATAATATCTTTTATGTAACCACTTTGTTTAAATGTGGAATGTAATGCATGTTTTATGATCTACTTCTCTAAAACTCTAAACCTGAAAAGATCCTCAAGGTGTAATCTTGTAATAACTCAAGATTAAGTAATGTTTATGGCTGGGGCCTTATATATGTTATGTGTTCTTGGAAGTTATCCTTCAATCATGTTTATGATAACATGATTTATATTGTTTTTTAATCCCTCTATTGTCTTGATGATATCATATTATATAGTACATAATTTTTAATATTATTATTTTCACCCCAATATATATCATTTATATATCTATTAACTCATATGTCCTATTTTTACCATGCTATTATTTGATTATTCCTTAATTTGGCTTTATATCTCACTTGTTTATTATGTACATCCCCGGGTTATCACATACTATTTTAGAAGAACTGTGGAATATAATCATATGTTTTTGTGTTTTTAATTAATGATTATGTATCCATATTTAAATTTATAATATTATTCACCTAATTTCAGAAATACATTATGCCTCGTCCTCTTCAAGGGTTGTATAAAGTGTAAATTTATATAATAAATCATGAATTATTTTATGAAAAAACAAGTTTTGTTATAAGTTCACTAATTAATTATTAAATATAGAGACAATATCATTTTAAGAGTCTATGAATGATAAAATATAGGAAATAACCCTGAATAAGGAGATAAAATAGAATAACAAAAACCAAAAAAGAGATTTTTTAGAGAGTCTTGGATAGAATAAAATAATTAGAAAAAATCGACACTTTCAAAATAGGTTATATGAACTTATTAATGTGGTTTCAAATGAAAAATATCTTGAATGAAAAATAATATTCTCAAATATAAGGTATAAAGGTTTAAGAAACATTTTCACTAGTAGCTTAGCTCAAGTCACTCATATTTTTCTTGGTTTTGGTGATTTATAAATGGTTTAAAACATTTCTATGGAATATAAAAATATTTTTCTTTTATTGTGTGACCATGGAAAAATTTTAAATTCAATCCCACATGTGTATTTAGATGAAAATAATGAAAATAAGGATTATATATTGAATAATGACTTGTATAGACTAAATTAGACATCTTGTGCTTGGTATGTTCAACAAAACTCACATATAAAGAAACTATAATTTAAAATATTTGGGTTTGATGAATTAATTTATATGATTTAATCCATGTTATAAAATTTTATAGTTATATTATATATATTTATATGAGTTAACTATTAGTGTAATCCGAAAATAATTGTGGATATTTTGTCTAATTTTATGAGTTTAAAATATAAAATATATTTTATTAATGAGGTCACATTTTTTTGGATTGAAATTGATTTATTAAGATATATATAATTTTATCTCAATGGATAAATATAAAATATTTCTAATAATATGTACAAAAATCCTGGTTCAAAACTAATTTCATCTCCTAGTTCAGTTGGAACAAAACTAGTGAATAATTAAAATGATAATTTATTGATTTATACTCTAAATAGGACGATCCTTTATAGTTTGGTGTATCTAAAAGATACTTATCCAGATAAAGATTATGTTATTATAATGTCTATTCAGTTTCAACGAAATCATTTGGATTCAAACCTCAATAAAGAGAAGAGAATAATGAGTTACATTTAAGGAACTCTACCATATGGGTTACCTTTAAAATTTAAATAAGTAAGATTAAATATCATCATATTCAGAGGATAATTGAGTTTGTGATAGTGGGTATAAAATCCATAAGTGGATGTTTATTTTATATTGGCACTATATCTATAGGATAGTTAGAAATATATCACTACTCATAGTATGAATGGTGAAGAATACATTACAGTAAACAAGGTATATATGTAGCTTTAGTGGTTGAAAAGATAGTTTAATGATTAAAGTGAAATATAAAAAAAACAATGATATTTTATTTTTACATATAGAGTGATATAGAACTAAAAAAATCATGTTTTGAACTCTAGGATCAAACAAATTTATACTACATAACATTTTATTAGTGAAAAGGCAGAGAAAGTGTTCCCAAGATGGTGTTTTTTGGGACTAATGAAAAAGTAGTAGATATCATTACTAATCACATGGTTAAAAAAACACATGGGATTCATAGGATAATACTTTAGGGACAATCACCTACTTCTACCTAAGTATTTTTGGTTTCATCCCCTCTTCCCATTGTATTTAATGATTTATTTGGCTATTTTATATTTTTAGCATAGGTGTATATACTCCCTCAATTTGAGTATAATGGATAGTATACCATCCATAGGGAATTCATGAAACAAATTGAGAGTTTGATCTGAGTTATAAGGACAAAATTTTTGGAATAAAATAATTTTTATTCTTTTCCATTAATGTGTTCTAGATCGTGTTGTCTTAGTGTCCCAGTTAAAATCTCAGTGCATAGTTTTACACTTTTTGGGAGATTTGGAAGATGTTTTAGATGTATGGATGAGTTAAAATAAGATGATATACCCCATTGAATTTTATGGTCAAAGGGGGAGTATGGTTTTAGGGTTTAGAGTATATATATGATAGAATATTTTTTAAATGAAACTCTATTTTGAATAAATAATTTGGTTATAGTTATAGAAAACACATGAACTACATTGGTTTTTTTGGACTGATATATTAATTCATATTTAAAAGGATTTTAATAAAAATTGGAATTGATAATATAGTATATAAATAATGATCAATAATATTTGTATATTTTAATGTTTATCAAAAATTATAATAATAATATGCAGATAATGTGATATACTTGACCAATATGATCATACTATAGGCATACCATTTATTAGATCTTCTAAGGGATACAACATCACTGGGATTTTCCCTTGATCAAAACCCTGTTGATGTTCATAAATAGAAGCACAAACAAAAGGTTTTAAATTATTCATTCAAGATTACAAAGATCATGGCCCAAACCATGTTTTCTAATCCACGGTATGAAATCCGCAACATAACAAGCCATACCCATAAGGCATATGGTGGTGTAATAATGAGTTATATATCTAGACAGAATTATTATTAAATTTTATATTTTCATTTTTAATAACATAATGACTATATTTATCCCATTTGATCACTATAATTTTATATGAGTTGTTGAAAATTATATTTTGATAAAAAGAAACAAAAATTTTATTTTTTTGAAAATATATAGTTTTAATTAGTTTTTTTATAAATTAAATAATTTGTAATTAAAAGATATTTTAATATTTTATTCTTTTTAAATTATATTTATATAAAAATTATAAGTCAATACAGTGAATTCCAATATAATATTTATAAGGCTCAAAAACAAATTATTGTCGTAAACATCATTATATTTATATGAAAGAGAATTTTTATATAAAACTACAAATTCTCATATTTAGAGAATAATTTTTAAAAAATAAATATTATTTTTTAAATTATCTCATTGAATTTATCCAATGGTTAATTTTTCATAATTTTATCATCTAGTATATTTTGGCTAGAAATGAAAATAGGAATAAATATAATTTGTGTATTATGTTATTATATTAACCCAAAGGTGATATAATAAATAGTATAAATGGAATCCATAACCAAAATTACTCACTCCTTTAAAATAATGAAATTTTCATGTTATATAAATAATTTTATAAGACTTTATTGAATCCACCATAACCTATATTATATTTTATGGTTTTAAAACCAATTAATAATAAACGTGATTCACTTCCATATAACCATGGGTATTAATTTAATGAGTTCAGTTCATATATTTATAAAATAATTAAATAACCCCTGTTTCACACAAAAAATATGTAAAACTATGGAGAGTATTGTGATTTTGATTTTTTATTATATAGAGTCCAAAAACAATGT
Source organism: Viscum album (assembly GCA_963277665.1). Lineage (NCBI taxonomy): Eukaryota > Viridiplantae > Streptophyta > Magnoliopsida > Santalales > Viscaceae > Viscum > Viscum album. Next base: position 1,684,775,882 of record OY728147.1, on the reverse strand, counting down.
TTATGAATTAATAAAGAATTCCCCTATATATTGTTTAGATACCCACAAAACCTCTCATGATTCATTACTCAATACCCATTGCAAGGGAAGTTACACTCCACCATCCACTCTAAATCTTTATAAAGGTGTTCTAAATATCATAATAATATCCTCTCATGATTTTAGAGGAACCTTCTCATGCTATGTGACTCTCTCTTCTTTTTATTTCAAGTACATTATTTTTATTAATCCTTTTAGATTTAAAATTATCCATGATGTAAAAGTTTTTTCTTAAAATTCCATTAATATCCTTATAATTTTTATGAAATGAGATACTACCATTCACTATCATTTAAACTTTACATAAACCACTATTTACACCCATTATCGAAATTCCCCTTGGATTTTCTGTGCCATGAAATTTTATTGTGAATACCCATCCCCATTTCATTTCAATGGAATTCGCCTTATTTACCTTTCCTTTATTGATTGGTTACATCCATTTATATAACTCACACTCTTTAATCGTCGAATTTTTGATAATGAATGGATTTCTTATGATGAATGACAAATGTGTCTAAAAAATTCATGTACATGGTATGAATTTGACTGGTGGTCGTGCAATTATATATGCCTCTAATTAATTGTATAAATTTTTATCCCAAGATATTCCATGAATGGTTCATGGGTGGTTATCATAAGTATTTAATGCTACGATTTCCTAGTGGTAAGACTTGAAATATTCTTATGATTGTAAGTTTTATGTTATTTACACATTCCTATATTGACTTAATGTTATGATATTATATCATTATTTTATGATCATGTTTATGATTCTAACCTAGTTTATTTATCCTTGACATATATATTGAATAACATGTATTAAAGTTTCATGTTATTAATTTACTTTTCCCTTACTAGGATTTATATGTAATTTTTTTTAATATATATCCCTAGGATATCCCATGTATTTTTAAAAGATTGATAGAATATAAGGGAATGTTTTGGCATTTTTAAATAATGTTATACCCATGTTTCATTTTATTTTGTTATGTACCTTATATCACAAACACATTAGGTTTCATTATCTTATGATATTTTTTATGTGTATCTTTATATAGTATATCGTTTATTATGTTATAGTAAAATATTGTGTAGTATTAGAACATATGGATGGAGATAAATAATGAAAGATAGATTATATAAATGAATTTAAATCAAATTAAAATATGGGGTTTAGGGATGTTGGAACATAATCTTGTGTAATTTAATTTCGGTCAATTTAAATTTTTTATATATTCGAGGAGTTTTAGTATTCAAGAAATCATTTTTTATAGAAGTATATTTAAGTTAATAAGTCTTATTTCATTTAATATAGATATGGGTGGGCATAAATTTTTAAAAGTATAAAAGTTTTCTTCGGATCATAATAATTTCCTAGAAACAAGAATTATTATAATTGAATAGTCTCGAAGTTCCCCAATGTGTGTAATAATTTTTATGGAATTAAGATTTGATATGGTAATGGAGTTTCCATATGTATGTACTAATTTATATAGTCTTTATATGTAAAGTATAAGGAAAAGATAAATTTCATATGAATGTTATACATTTTGTGAGAATTATATTTGAATTTTGTGATAATTCAAGGGATTTCAGAAGTTTTTTATACTTTCATAATACTTGGTGATTTTCTATTTTCATAATTCATGGTGAATTTCACATAACAGTCCATTGTTTCTAACTCTTTGTATTTAATTTTTTTGATGATTATGATTACTTTTATGAAACATCTTTATTTCATAAGAATCTTCACAATTACATATGACGTTATTTATCTTCTTATTGATTTTTTTAGTCTTCATAAAAAATATCATTGAACATATACTTTACAATTTTTTAAAAAATATCATCATAGGAGAAGTTAATTAATTTTATATTCCATGTGTGATTTTTCATGTTATTGATCATGATTGAAATAATCAAACTATGATGGAGAAGATTTTATTAGGTTAAAATGGGGATTACGGTTTGACAGTGTTAGTTTTTATAAAAATAGAGATCATGATATAGAAAATAAAACACCATGACTAACAGGTAAATTTCATGTGTCTACCAACATGGGAATGTTATTAACCATATATTATGATTGATTATTCAATATAATAATAATAAAGAAACTCATAAATTATGTAGATATGTGAAGACCATAATTTATGAGAAAGATAACAGAGATATAGAACATTAAAATAATGTTTTACATGTGGTAGATATCAATGAATTAATATATTTAAAATATGAAATTATCATGTATTGAAAAACAATTTTTTAATCTTATATAGAGATTTAAAATTATAAATTATGGGATGTTTTTGTTGGACAGAACATAGAGAATAAAAATTAAGTAGGATAAGAGAGAAGGGTTTATCACTTTTGTTATTGAAAAAAACTCCTTAATGAATAAGAAGTATATTTTATATGTAATGGAAAAAGTAATAAAATTAAAGATATGGATTTGAAGTAGAATAAAAAAGAAAAATGATATCATCCATACGAGTTTAGAGTTCATTTCATATTCATAAATATACTATAAGAAACATTTGTTTTGAATAATTTATTCATATATTTTGACCTCAAGAAATGTGTATGTGGCTAGGTAGAGGAATATATCATATTATCAATTGTGTCTCTTTCGAAAAAATTTGTAATACATCCAATGTATAGTTTTACTTACTTCTTTGAAACAATTTAAATGTATTCTCTTTATACTATCCCCTCCTAGTGAATTGAAAAATACATTTATTTCATAAACTTTATTTCCACTACATGTATTGTGTGTGGGACTATAAATAATGATAGAATAATTATATTCTTACTAACAAAAATAAAAAATCTTGTGAAAACGTATAAAAATTAAACACCTAATTCATATCCCCTCATAGGGTATACTAGGCATTTATTTCAAAATATAACTAAATACATTTTACAAGTTGAATAATATATAAATTTAAAAGTAAAAATTTAAATAATTGTCAATAATATATGATTAATAAAATTATTTATTAAAAATTATAGTTTTATTATAACATAAAAATATTAAATAAAAATCAAAGGAGACAATATCTATAGATCAACCCAATACCAAAGAAAATAAAAGTGAACATATAATAAAAACAATATATATATTTGAAATATTAAACATTGAAATAATTAAAAACTAAATTATAACATAAAGTAAAAATATAAAATTAATAAAATGGATAAATTAATACCTAGATAAAATATATAATGATGTATCATGATAATTTTTGCATGTCTGTTTTGTTTTGAGTGTGTGATGCATGTTAAGAAATAAAATATGTCTCGTTTAAACTAAAAATGAACCTTCAATTATACCTACCACACCATTTATTTAATTAATGTGAGGTTAATTTAAACATGTAAAAAAACTAATCATGTGTTTTTTTATAAATTGTAATGACAATCCCAGTTCATCTATTTTGTTATTAGTGTGTGATTCATATTTCATAGAAAAATTTATGTTTGAAATTAGAAATATACAGTCGATCATACCATCCACATAATGTGTCGGACTACTGATTGTTAAATTCTTAAAATTCATAAATAAATCAAAAATAATTTTCATAATGTATAATAATAATCTTATTTTGTTGTTTTTTTATGAATATGCAATGCCTATTATGAATTTAAATGTTTCTTTTAAAATGATAACATATACTTTTAGTTATACCTTCTGGATCACTTTCTAGATTGACATGATGTTAATTAGTATAGATCATAAATTAATAATATATATTTTTCCTAAAATATCATGAAATTCAGATATATATTTTTTAGTTTTGAGTATATGGTAATCGTTTTTAACTAAAAATACACTATGAAATAAAAAACACACACTTTATGTTATAAAGACCTGGGTATATTATAGAATGATGTGTGATTAATTAATACTGGTCAAAAAATAAATCAATAATTCATTGTGTTAATATATCCTAAAAATATGAGTGAATTTTATCAATTTCGAATATGTGATGTGTAATTTGAATTAAAATGTCACTTATAAATAAAATGATTCACTTTTAGAAATTTTAGACACACGATAAAAATGATTCATGAATAATTTTCAAAAATTATAATGACTATTATTTATTTTTTCCTCATTTTGATTTTGAAACATTAATTTTGAATTTAAATGTCACATTTGATCTAAAAATATACAATTTTAGTCATATCAGCCACACAATTTATCATATTGAAATGTTGTTAATTCTTATTGGTCATAAATAAATCAAAAAATCTTTTGACTATAGAATCATGATAATATTTGTTATTTTACTTCAGTTTGAGAATGATATGAATGCTTTGAAATAAAATATAACTTTTTAATTGAAAACATGAACATCATTTATATTGGATACATTATGTAATTTTTTTCATCTACAGACACCACAAAAAGTGATATAAGTTCATTTTAGTATTAATTCCACTCTATTCATAATAATTATCATTGAAAATGATAATTAATAAAAAAATGTTATATATTATTATAAAAATAAACTAATTTTTTTGGTGTGTTTGTTAAAATTGATATAATCTACAATCTGGTTATTGATATTTTTCTACATTAACAATTAGTATACCCTATTTCTGTCAATAATAATAATTTACCTATATTATTTATTCAATATTTTATGTCATCTCAAAATATTAAAATTTCACAAAACTGATATAAATATCTCAAAAATTGATATGAACCATTTATAAATGATTTTAAAAAACAATTTATCATGATATAGTCTTTACACACATTATGGATACATTTATTTCTAATTTTGAATATTTATATTTTAAAAATTCATAATATTACTTAAAAAAATATAGATAAAAAATTGTTAATAATTATTTCAATTTTAATTGTAATTATCTTCTAGAAAACCTCTTTAGGGTTACCAGTTTCTCTATGGAATATGATATCAATCATAAATTTTCCATTGTGATTACAATATTTGATGTTGTTAATTAGTTATATAAACTATAATGAAATGATTAAATATTAGTAATTTGTTTTTATTGTGAAATTTTAAATATATACCCTACAATTACCCAGACATAAAAATCAATAAGTTTCAAGTTTATACAGATTCTCCTCCTAGTAAGGATTTGATAATAAATAAACATCACCCTTTCATAATATTGTTTTTCAAAACATAATCAAAAACATATAATTTGATGTTTATTTGTAAAATCTAATATTTTGTGTATTGAGAATTTATAATGAATATCATGTGTGGGAAATGTTTTTGATATCCATGCATATGATCTAAAAAATATATGTCCAATGTATCGAAACAAAAAAAATTATCATCAAATAAGTCATGAACATCAAAAAAGTAATAGAATAAATTAAAATATTTTTTATTGGATTAGAGATTAGAGTTTCATAGATTAATTATAATTATTATGAACATCATTCCATTTGATATATTCATTTCAAATGTTTTGGATATTTACTATGCTCTACTAAAATTTCATCATCATCCATTGATGTTTTTTCATTAGATGTGACATGAGGATGAATAAATCTAAATTTGTTTTATCATAATATCATTCCATGACATTTGTGTGGCATTAAATGTTATAGAAAATATGAATAGTTTTATTATATAATTAACATACTAAGTTAATTATTGGGAAAATAAATACTAAAAATTTACCTCATATACACATCCACAACTGATTTTCCTAAAAATTCATTATTTATAATTTTATTTACATTAATTAGACAAATCCAATTAGTAATTAACTCTCCATATATTTTTAATTGATATTCAATGTAGGACATATTTCTACTATGGAATGTTTTATTTACACAAAATTTTATTTTTAATAAATGAAATAGTGAAATTATGGGGATAAAGGTACCTGAAACAGGTGTATTTGTTCTATTACATGATAATTAGATTTTATTAACTTGAATTTTTTTCCCTTAGGTATCTCCTTTCTTAATAATATACTATAGTTTAAAACATTTCCAGTAATAATAAATGGTTTTTCATATAAAATTAATTATAAAGGACATACCTTATTATCTTCAAATACAATTATATCTATGAAGTGAAATTTTTAATGGAATGGTAGACTCTGTAAAATTCTATACCATCAAGGGGAATGGGTTTCTCGATTCTTAGCTTGTGATCTACATAAATCCCTCATCTCATATGATCATTGTAGGTTTTCTATTTTATATAATATCATCTTCAATATTATACATTCCACCTCTTACAATATGGTTATGGATGGGTGATAGTTTATTTAAATCAAAATAATTTTAACACCAATGAATTTTAGTATTTAAAACATATAAATAATAATATAATTTACATTTGACATGAATTATTATGAAAAATTCAATGACATAAGGTTATTAAGGCCATTGAGAGAACTTTATATAAAATATTTATAGGGTTTGTGGATATTCATGTTGTGGTTACTACTATGTTGATTCTTCTCAATTATCCACACATTGAAAATATTTTCTCATATCATCCTACCAAATCAGTTTTATTATTCGATTATCTATTTGTTATGAAATATTTTTTATTTTACTATATACATCCACTTCTTTAGTTTCTATGTAAAACTACTCATGTGGTGAAACTCTAAAACATGTACCTCTAGAATTGAAAAACTATTCTAGATACATTAAAGCCACTAAAAGTAGTCATTTATTGGATACAATATATGATGCTACGTGGGTCGAAACCAGATAAAAATTATGGGTAAATAACTAGTCATTGTTAGTTAATACTAAATGAAAGTGGAACAAATTTATATCATTTCATACATACACAAGATTATCAAACTATTTTTTTGTTTTTTAATCTAAAATTATTTACTTTGTATTTACATGATCTTCCTTACATAGCACATGACATGGGGTGAAACATGTTTGATCTTACAATTTAGTAATTTGTATATAAAAAAGGAATATAATTATATTGTTGTTTCATGTCACATAATATTTTTACGAAATATTTAAAATACAAATTGTTTTTTCAAATGGATTTTATCCCATTCATTCATTATAGTAGAGGTATTGTGGTTTTGATACACATTATTTATTTTCATCACTCGTTAACTACTTAATAAATTAACAAATCTTAATCATATTGATTAATAAATATAATTTGAAAAAAATTATTATCAATTAAAATTTACGATAAATACTTCCTCCTCTATATGACCAATTAAAAATCCCATGTTTATTGCCAAATTATGTGTACTTATATATCTTTTTTCTGGGGTTTTAGTTTCCCCTATTCATCCATCAGAAGATTTTATACCAAAAGTGTCCAAAAATAATCTATGATCTTTTATTGTCACCATTAGTATGAATTTGATCTTACAATATTCTAATATAAATTTAATCAACAATGGTATGTAAAACTAAACCAATATTTCAATTTTTAGAAATTCAATAAAATATAGAAAATATATTATAATTTTACTAAAATATCATCCCAAATTTTTAACTTTAATGAAATGAAAACGATGTTCTACATGTCTATGTTAATATATATATAAATTAATATATTAAACAAAATGTAACTAATTAAAAATTATCTTATTATCATAAATAGGATGGCCACTATAATTACATCCAAAATATAATTACATTACCTATACTAATATCCTTTATATTTTTTACTAATAATCTCCCATTTTGAATGTCCTATATTTTAAAACCATATATCTTTTTCCCACTTGCTCACCACCAGGTTATAAATCACCTATTGAATGTCTCTTAACTTGTATCATTTATCAATCTCAAAAACACCACAATTTTTATCCTTAGGATTGATATCATTAGTAGGTGAATAAACAAATTTTCGAGAAGTAGATATGAATTAAATTTTGATTATGTAAATACAGTAGTCGACACATAATATGGAAATGAAACACATTTTATAGAAAATAAATAGATTCCTCGGAAATATTCATTGAACAATTTTTTTCCTTAAAAGTTGAATAGATTTGGAAACTATATTATATATATAAATCCTCCTTTACTTATATTCTAAGATACAATAAATTGTCTCAATTGGGGCTACAAAAATTGATTTTTCTATAAAAAATAAATGGTCATCCTCTATAAAATTAACATTTTTCCTTTAAGACTTTTAATTGAATATTGGAATAATTGACTAATATGTGTTTGTAGGATTTGAGGAATAATATACATGTACTAACTATGATTCCATTATGAATGGTTTATCTTTATACCCTTATTGATATTCACTTTCAGATATCCAAATTCACATATTTTAACTACAATTCAATTATAAAAACATTTTCATCGTTAATTTAACCCTTGGAATATTATATAATATAACAGAAATATTATATTTATGAATCAAATGTAGTATGTATTCAGGTAAAATGGATTTATTTCCTTGATACTGGATATATGGATCAATTCCATCAGAATTACAACTCAATTATTTTTAATTACAATACATTCAATATATTGATTTATGTGGAACATATAACTATTAACTGCAATACTATTATAAGATAATACAAGAACCATCGTTACCTTACCAACCCCTCAATGTATTTATGAAATTGAATAGTTATTTGTGATTAATTTCATAAAAATACGCTTGAAACCATACTATATACTATTTTTTATGTGTATTTAAAACATATATTTCATCCATTGATGGATTTAAACACCTAAGATTAAATTTGTTTGTTTTAAAATATGATGAAAAATCAATAATGGTTAATAAAATGTGTATGTGAGACTACTCCTACACTAAAATGGTAATTGTTAGAATATCCCTTTTTTAGTTACCTCTCTTAGAAGGTGCACACAAGGATGAGACTTTAGGAGACCAGTGCTATCCTAATCAAAAAAATAGATAATGCATAACTCAAGGTCCTCATAAAAATTATAATTTTTTTAAGATTAAATTGTGGATAAATTTTTATTTTTTATAATTTTTAAAAATATTTTTTTATAGTTTAATAAGGTATATAATTCTCTAATTTTTGAACATAAAAGTATAATATTTATAACTAATTTAACAATAAAAGAAATCATAATATAAAAGAAGGATTAAGAGAAGATGTAACACCCTGAGATTTTATTAGAAATAATTTTTTAATTTTCATTGAGGTCTTGTGTTATATGCTACACCATGATTATCTTGAACTATACGAAACACCATATCAGCTTGTAGTATATGCAAACACTATTCTTGGCTTGTGTTGCACGCAAGAGCGACCTTCCTCAATAGCGTGTGTTGTAAGAAATACTGAGTTTCACTAAACCAACATATATTGTTATTATGAACTAGTCGTTATTAAAATTATTAACCAAATTTTTAATTTTATAACAATACCATTCATATTACACATCTTCTAGAACATTTTATGAGAACAAAATAATTTTTTCGGGTAAAATAATTATTTTTTAAAAAATGTAGTTTTTCCGCCTTTTGATGGATCTCCCACATTAAATCTAGTTTTTTGGAATGTTTATATGTTTAATTTGACAAATTAAACTTCTTACTTAGAATTAGTATATAAAAATATACTTTTTATAAATTTTTGATATTTTTCTAATAAGATTCTTATTTTGATGAATAGTAAAAATACACTAAATTTTAATTGAAAACAACTTTTTTCATCAAAATAATTTATGTGGTAAATATATATTATTTAATGATTCTGTAGAATAAATAGAATATATTTTTACCATTTAATATAATTTATTTCATTAGAATTAATTTTACATTGAATTTATAGATATAAGCATTTCAATATTTTGCAATGTTTTAACTTTTAAAACCCATTGTCTCAATAACGGGATAAATTTTAAATTAAATACTGAAACATATGTGTTTTGAATTTTGAAAAAATTGATTCCATATTTGTAATCAGTAATACCAAATTATGTCAATAGGATACTTTTTTATTTTAAGGCATTAGGAATAGAAACTATGGTAAATTTTATTTACAACCGTTAAAGGTAAATCAGGTAATTAAAGATAAAATTAATGTTATAAAATTTCCCTAACACAAGTATTAATATAATTGGATGATTATATTTCGTTATAAAATATACTTGGGTCTAAATGGTATCCTTTGGAACCCACTTGGATGTCATTAATACCTTTAAATTATTTTATTTAGAGAAAGTGAAACATGTCTCATCAAACATTAATAATTAAAGTATTTTAAATATAAGGTTATTCATAATATAAATTCAATAATAAATACCCATTTAAAAGATAATTTTTTTTCATAATCATTGTAATTTATTTGGGATTTTTATGAAATATATAATAACTTTAATAGCTTATACATTAATGAGGCAGAAATTATTGTTTCGGTGAAAAAATAAATAATATAGTTTTAATTAAAAAACTAAAACCCATAAAAAGGACAAGAAACATGACCAGAAATTATTGGACGAGAATATAAAAACCCTAAACATCCAAGGGTCTACTTTTGGACCATTTGGAGCCTTATAAAATAGATTATGACATTTATATTATTTTATTATAAATGATGTCAAAGTTTTCACCTTCCTAATTTAATAAACATATCATTTTGAACATTGGGTTTTTTAGAAGTTAAATCGACTAAAAGTAATTTTATGGAATATATAAGATTAATCTTCATAATAGTATTTTAGTTTTTATATTTATACAACAAAAAATTATATTAAATATTTATACAAAATTGTTGTATTAACTATTTGATTAAGAGAAATTTCATATAAATGGTTTTAAAAATATTAAAATAAATACTATATAAACTACAAAATGTGAAACAAAAATTTCATAGATTCATACGACAAGTTAGTAATATATTAAATATTTTTTTCAAATATATCCTCTTTGTTGATTTTATTTAAATTCAAATAAATGAATAGTGTCAAAATTTGCACTATTGATATTTTATAAAAATAACATATTATTAAATAGTTTACAAATCAGAAAAATATTTAAAAATTTAAAATTTAAAATTTTATGGTCTAAAATTTCATATTGTATCTAATTATAGACAATTAATCACACATAAGTATGTATTTATAACCATTAAAAATTTATAACCTTATTATCGCAAATAAAATTAAATATATTGACAAATAAATCAAAATGATAAGGTTTAAAATAAAATGAAAACATTTATAAATGTTATCGGTGGATTAGATTACAACTATATCTTATCTAGTATCTGAATTTTAGACACTTTGGATGTTTTTATGTGGGGTTTTAGATTATTATAAATTAATATTTTTTAGGATTCCAAAAGTGCCCCTCTCCTCTCCTATATAAGGGTACCTCCTTCCCTCTCCCCTTCACTCAATTTTGAGCCTCCAAGTTTGGAAAACCACTGAAAATTCCTATTTTCAACCACTCTAGTTACATCATAGAGGTACTGGTCTTCTCATATGACCAAGACTATTTCCCTATGATTATGTTTAAAGGAGGAAAATCTAGGAAGAGTTAATTTCTTCTACTGATTCTTTAAATTTTATTTCTTATTCTACATCTTATTGATTAATTATTTAATTATAAATTAATTACATCAGTATCACTAATATACTGATATGTTATTAAAAATATTTAACAGTGTTATTTCACATTTTATCCATCCTACGGAAAATAAAATAACCGTGAGTGTGTACGTACGGAATATCGTCTCCACGCTATGGTGTAATCTGTTTTTCCACCACCAACATACCTGCATGTGTATAATGGTGGAAATATTAACTATATATGATTATTATAACATGATACTAATTATGATATTTTATATCATCCAATCCAATTCTATTCAATAATTATTGGAATTATATCATCGCTCGTGCGTACGTATGGATTACAGTTTCCACGACACGATGAGATTCATTCACCATGTTAACCATTCAATAATGATTATAAAGTATATATAATGAATAATACTAAGATATATGACATAATAATTCTAATGTATTTATGTATATATATATATGTCATCTACTTACATCCATTCATGTTAATAAAAAAGGAAAATAGCGTTCATTCGTACGTATGTCCTACCGTCACCATGAACGATATATTTAATTTCATTAATCTATCTATTATATATATACACTCTAAATATATATATGATATATAAATATTATTTTATATTCTGTAATTATGTAAATCATGATATGAGTAACAATATCAAGAACAACAAGTCCAAACATGTACGATAAATGAAATGATTATTACCCAAAACATTGCTTCAACATGGAATTGACAAATGAACGGGTAATATAAAGTCCTAAGTGAATCATATATGATATCATAGAAATGAATATGATTCATGAATAAGTCAATGAAATTATTTAATTCATCATACATGAGGTTCAAACACAAACGCAAGAAATTGGACCTATGGTAAGGGATAATAATTCTAGTCTCATTCTTATTTGAGATTGTTTATTTGTAAATATTTACTTGGATTATGTTTATCATCAATGTCCATGTTTTCCCAAAATGATTTCATAAAAGGTTTAAAATACCTCAATTTATTTTTAAATTCATTTTGACGCTATTTTTACCTCATGGTATGGAAGGAATATTTCTTTTGTTTAGCATATGAGGTACTTTTTGACTTTTCTGATAAAAGCTCCAGAATAATGTCTTTTTAACTTATATGGCATGAACATATTTTTACAGTTTCATAATGCCTTATTTTAATGAAGCTTCCTCTTCATTATTTCATGATTATTTTCAACAAAAATATTTTTCTTTTAAAATTACATGGAATTTTGTGAAAAAAAAATGATTTTGAAGAAAGAACGATATTTACCTCAGAAATTCATTTCAAGTATTTTATCAAAACTATTTTCCATCTAAGATGAAATTATTTAGTTTGTTTATGTTTCAAGTATAATGTCTCGATTATTTACATGGTTTTATTTTTCTAATGATGAAAAAATATCCATTTGTTTTATAATGATTATGATATGATGTGACGATGTTTATGGAAACCATATTGTCCTTTGGGTTATGATGAATGATTTATGTTTATTTTGAGGAACATGAAAGAATAATTTCACTATGAGATGGGTGGGACCTATAAATCCCTCCAATGCATTGGGTAATGATTTATATCTCATTAAATAGACGTGGATGGAAAGAAAAGTAAATCTGGTTCAGTAATACAGGGCTGGAACGGAATGTATATGTGGTTTAGTAATATACATTGTCCACTATGATGATCTTGGTAAAAATTCCTTGGCTACTATGGAAATCATATCATTTTCTTAATGGTTTTCCACATTTACATTTTCTATTCCCATTATATTTTATCATGATTAATGTTCCTCTGAAATCTATTCCTTTTGTACTTTGAAGATTTATGTCATTACTCATGTTTAATGTTCATTTTTTACGTTCAAATGTTTATGGACTATTTTATGTTCTCAATGTTTACCCTTACAAATAATTTGAGCTCACCCTTTTTATGTTATCTTTTCCCCATGATATAAAGAAATGTTTTAGGTAAGAAAACAAGGGGAAGATTACTATGGAGGTTGGGGAAGATCTTTCCCCATGATTAGAATATTATTTTATGAGTTTCCCATGACACAAAACTAATATAGTCTTTGGGTGTCTATTTTTTTCATGTATTAAGTATTCCACAAAAGTAATCTAATGTCTATGTACGTCATGATTTGGGTCTCTATAGTTCGTATCAAAGTGAAGGTTTAGTTAAACTTTGGAAAATAGGATGCGACAAATTGAGTGATATCCCTAGAGATATTTCTAAGGTATGTCTAGGGATGTCTCTAAGGTTTAGTATAAGTATATGTTTTAGTCCCAGAATTACAGTAACGATCATAGAATTAATCCTATGATGCTATATATTTATGGTACTCCCCCTATATTATGTTTATTTCCAAGAATGATTTTTTCCTCACAAACTATTCTTTTAGGGTCTTATAGGATGGCTAGAACCCGAAGGAACCGTGTTGATCAATATAATGGAAAATGCAATTATTTTCTTCCCGAACAAACCAATGTTATGGGAGATGGTGTGAAAAGTCATATTGTTATACTTACACAAGATATGAATCATTATAGGCTTCCGAAGGAGTAGAGAAGGGAAAAATATTCTATTGAGTCCTTTATGAGGCAACGTCCACCTTTTTTCAGTGGGTCTTCTGGTCCATTTTTTGCTATATAGTGGATCAATACCATTGAAAGGATCTTTTCAATACATTGATGTTCCGAACATGAAAAAGTCATTTCATCTATTTATCATTTAGAAGATGATGCAGAGTAGTGGTGGACTCTAATTAAGAATACAAGGCCCCAAGACGAAATTGAATCCATTGAAAAGGATGATTTCAAGAAATTTTTTTCCAATAAGTATATCCCTCATATTCTTCAAATGAAGATAAAAAACGAGTTCCTTTAGCTTAAGCAGTGTGACGACGAACCTTATGGTATATACAAGGTGAATTTTACAAGGCTTTCAAGGTATGCATCTGACTTTATCATCCAACCTAAAAGTAATGTTGATAGATTCTTTAATGGCTTAAAACCAAGTAATAAAATGGAATTAGCTATATGAAACATTAGTAGCTATGAAGAAATTCATTGTTCTTCTATCAAGGTAGAACTGGAAGTTGTTACATATCCATCTCTTGTTTTTGATAAGAAATGAAAGGTGGAGTTCAATGAAAAATATCGAAACAATGGGTAAAAGAAGACGAATGTTTAATTATGCTCAATGTGTGGAAAAAAGTATGGTAGATATTGTCTTAATGGGTCTAGAAAATTATTTAAGTTTGGAAAAGAAGGTCATCGAGAAAATGAGTGTGGAGGTAATGGGAAAAATGTAGATAATGATGTGAATATAGTAAAAACTATATAGATCCCATCACCAATCCTTCAATGCTACACGTGCAAGGAAATGTGGAATTATTCTATCCAATTCCATAATACAAGGGTTAATGATGATCGACATCAACATCCTCTTAAGGAAAAGGAAAAAAGGAAAGTCGCATGTGATCTCTATTGGTTGTATTGAATATTGAAACAAAGTGGTGGAATGATTAAGTTTATATGTAATAGGATTCTCAAATAGTGTTGTGGAATCTAATTTATAGTATTATGGAATATTAGAATATCTATGTATTGGTTTTCAATAATTGTATGGTACTGGTAACCATGAAAAGTGGTTGAAATACTTTTGGATAGTATATGATATGCGCATAATGAAGGGATAATGATAAAATAATATGTTTGATAGTATTAATGAACTCATGACTAATATAAGGAAAAAGAGATATCATGTTTTGAGTATATAGACATTTTTGGATTTTTTTATATGGAAAGAGTTAACTTTTGACAGAATTCATGTTTTCACTTAGGTTCTATGGTAATACATGATTCACGATAATACATGATTAAGTTATTCACTTGTCTGGAATGTGACCAACAAGCTATATATTATGATATATGTGGGATAAATGATGGTATTTACATTCTTGTTATATGACATTTCTAGTAATTATTTTCTTTATACTATGAGATTGGACAGAAGTATTCTCGGTAAACCTAAAGGATGGAATGGATTATGTTGGACATCAGATAGTATTGTTTAAGGATAGAACTTTTTGATATTATTTCTGAAATGTTATAATATTATAGTTTTAAAAATGGACAACCCATTGGACGGGTGACAACCCGTCGTGTCGGAAATGGTTGTGGGAATCAAACCCACAACCGAAGTGCGACAGGCCTTTATCACTTTCCACTGGCCAACAGAAAGACCCTAGTTTTTAGAAATTAGTTATATTTTATCAACTGGTATGATAGATAATGTATAATTCCATTTTTGAAACCAAATAAGATTAACCTCACCATAGATGGACTTATGTATATTTAATACCATGTGCTGAACTTTTTTGGTGATAGAGATAGATGTAATGATCTATAATTCTATCCCTTGATCTACTAATACTTCAAGAATGAAAAATTCAACTTCATTTCTTTAAATAATAGATGAATTGTAAATTATTCATGGAATGACCAATAATGATATTACACAGAAATCAAGTAAGTATTTCTACTTATGAAAAAATTCTTCAACTTTAGGGAAATGATCATGAAAATCTAAAATGTTGTCCTTGTACCCTCATATCCGATGAATCATATGGTACCTTAGATCATCACAAATTTATGGCTTTGTGATTTTTTGTCTTTTTCATAGCCATGTTATCTACCATTCATCATCAGAACATGATGGTCAGATTTCTATTCCATATCCATATTTTCACATATATTCTCTTATGTGGAAACCCAGTGCTGAGTTGATTTGGGTGAGCATTAATCTTCTAACATTATTTTTTAAAATTAAGTTTTAGTATTCCATTTTACGATGTTGGTTTCTATGAAATAATCTATCAAGTAGTAAATTATTTATAACCCCGATGAATTTTGAGGGTGAAATTGATTTTATGTGGGGTAGAATGCAACACCCCAATATTTTATGAGAAATATATTTTTTATTTTCTTTGATGTCTTGTGTTGTATGCTACACCAGTACTAGATTTCTCCATATGAAACACCGTATTAGCTTGTAGTTTATGTAAATACTATTAGTTTCTTTTTTTTTTCACGCAAGAGAGACCTTCCTCAATAGCTTGTGTTGTACGCAATAACGAGTTTCACTAAACAATGATATATTGTTGTTATGAACTAGCCGTTATGAAAAGTACTAAAAAAAAATTTATTTTAAAAACAATATCATTCATCTTACACATATTCTAGAACATGGTTTGAGAAAAAAATAAATTTTTCATGTAAAATAAGTATTTTTCAAATAATGTAGTTGTGCGGCCTTTTGACGACACACCCACATTAAATCTAATTTTTGAAATTTTTTTTAGTTCAATTTTAAAAATAAAACATTCTCCTTGGAATCATGATATAAAAATTTTCTTTGGATAAATTTTTTATATTTTTCTAATAAGTTTCTTATTTTGATGAATAGTTAAAATTTGCTAAATTTTAATTGAAAACAACTTGTATCATCAAAATAATTTATATGTTTCAAATATATTAGTGAATGGTTTTAAATTATAAATAGAAAATATTTTTACCATTTAATATAATTTATGTAATTATCATTAATTTTACATTGAATTCATATGTAAAAACATTTCAATCATTTATAATGTTTTATCTCCTAAAACCCGTTTTCTCAACAGCAGGATTAATATTTAATTAAATACTAAAACTTATGTGTTTTGAATTTTTAAAAATGTATTCCATATTTTGAATCAGAGGTCTATATTATGTTAATAGGCTACATTTAATTTTAAGGCATTATGAATAGTAACTACGATAAATTTTATTTACAACAGTTAAAGGTAAATCAAGTAATTAAGGGTAAAACTAATATTATAAAATTACCCTAACACATGTATTAATATAATTGGATGATTATATTTCGCCCTAAAATATACTTGGGTTGAAATGGAATCTTTTGGAACCAACATGGATGTGATTAAGTCTATTAATTTATTTTATTTATTGAATGTGAAATATGTCTCACTAAAACATTAACAATTAACGTATTTTTAATATAAGGTTATACATAATGTAAAGTCGATTATAAATACTCAATTAAAAGATAATTTTTTTTTCTTCATCATGTTAATTTATTTTTGATTTTTATGAAATATAAAATTACCTAAATAACATATATATTAATGATGCAAAAATTATTTATTTAGTGAAAAAATAAATAATATAGTTTTTATTAAAATAATAAAACCCATCATAAGGACCATAAACTTGACCAAAAGTTATTAGTATAGTATATATATACCATATTCATCCAATTGTCTACTTTTGGACTATTTGAATCCTTAAAAAAATAGATTATGACATTTATATTAATTTTTTAATTGATGTCCAAGTTGTCACCTTCATAATTTAATAAACATATCATTTTAAAAGTTTGGTGTTTTAGATGAAAAATTACACTAAATGTATTTTTATGATAGATATTATATATATCTTTATAATATTATTTTATTTTTAATTTTTATGAATCATATAAATATATGAAATAATTATACAAAAATTTTGTAGTATTTATTTTATTAAGGAAATATCAAATAAATGGTTTTGAAAATATTAATATAAATATTATATGAACAAATTAAAGTCAAATAAAATTTATAGATGATTATGACATTATATGAATATATTATATATATTTTTATAATATATACTCTTTTAGGATTTTATTTAAATTCAAATAATTTAATAGTGTCAAATTGACACTATTGATATTTTATAAAAATAACATATTATTAAATATTTTTAAAATCACAAAAATATTTAAAATTTTCAAATTGAAAATTTTATAGTCTACAATGTCATAATGTATCTAATTATGGACAATTCAAAACACATAATTATGTATTTATAACCATTTAAAATATACAACATTAATACCACAAATAAAACTAAATAGATTAAATAAGGATAAATCAAAATGATAAAGATTAAAATAAAATCAAAAAATTTCTAAATTTGATTGGTTAATGAGATAACAACCCTATATTATCTCATATCTGAATTTTATTCATTTTTGAAGTTTTTATGTGGGTTTTTAGTTTAATATAAATTAATATGTTTGAGGATTCCAAAAGGTTCCCTCTACCCTCCTATATAAGGGCACCTCCTTCCTTCTCCTCTTCACTCAATTTTGAGCCTTAAAGCTCAGAAACTCCTTCTAATTCCCCTTTTAAACCTGTCTGGTTACATTATAGAGGTTTTGGTCTTCTCAAAATACCTACTCTATTTTCATAAGAGGATTTTTAAAATAGGAAATTTGAGAAAGAGGTAATATCTTCTGCCTATTATTTCAAATTTATTTCTTCTTCTACTTCCTCTTCATTAATAGTTTCATTGTAAAGTAATAAAATCAGTATCACTCATATATTGATATATTATTATAAATATTTAATAGTGTTATTTCACCATATATCCATCCTATGAAAAATTAAAACACCGCGCGTGCGTACGTACAGAATACAGTCTCCACGCTGTGGTGTAATCTGTTTTTCCACCACCACCTTACTTTGATGGGTATAATGGTGTAAATAATAACTATATAGGATTATTATAACATGATAATAATTATTAGTTATTATATCTTCCACTCCAATTCCATTTAATAATTATGGGAATGATAGCATCGCTCGTGCTTACGTACAGATTACCGTCTCCATGACGCTATGAGATTCATTCTCCATGTTAACCACTCAAGAATGATTATAAAGTATATATAATGAATAATACTGAGATATATGGCTTAATAATGCTAATGGATATAATTATATATATATGTCATATACTTACTTCCATTCAAGTCAATAAATAAAGTAAAATTGTGTTCATGCGTACGTACGACCTACCGTCTCCATGAACGATGTATTTCATTTCATTCATCTATAATATATATATATATATATATTAACTAAATATATTTGTGATATATAAATCTTTTTTTACATTATCTATGTAATTAAATAATGATATAATTAATAATATCATGATGAAAAAGACCAAACATGTACGATAAATGAATAGATTATTACCCAAAACATTGTTTCAACATGGAATTGACAATTGAACAGGTAATATAAAGATATAAGTGAATCATATATGATATAATTAAGATGACTATGATTCTTGAATAAGTCAATGGCATTATTTTAATCATCATACCGGAGGTTTGGAAATGAACAAAAAAAAAATTGGACCTAAGGTAAGGGATAATTATTCCAATCTCATTCTTATCTGAGATTGTTTATTCCTATGTATTTACTAGGGTTAAGTTTATCATCCATGTCCATGTTTTCTGAAAAAAAAACTCATAAAATGTTTACTATTCTTCCACATATTTTGAATTTCATTTTACCCTTTTTTACTACATGATATGGATGGAATGTGTCTTTTTTTACCATACGAGGTACTATTTTGACTTTTCCAGCAAAATTAAAAGAAAAATATTTTTCTAACTTATACGGCATGAACAAATTTTTACAGTTTCATATCTCCTTTTTTTCATGAAGCTTCTTCTACAATATATGATTAATATTTTTAACAAAAATCCTTTTCTTTTTAACAAACAAGGCATTTTGGGAAAAGAAAATTATTTTGAAGAAGAAAGGATATTTTCCTAAAGAATTAATTTCAAGTGTTTTATCAAACTATTTTCCATCTTAGATGACATTATTTAGTATGTTTATGTTTCCAGTATAATTTCTCTATCTTTTACACAGTTTGATTTTCTAATGATGATATGATATCCATTTGACTTATATGGATTTTCTATGATGGGATGATGTTTATGAAACCCATATTATTCATTTGGTCATGATGAATGGTTTATATTTATTTTGTGGAACACGAAAGAATGATTTCATTATGAGATGGGTGGGACCTACATATACCTCTAATGAATAGGGTAAGGATTTATATCTCATGAGACAGACATGGCTGGAATGGCAAGTAAATCGGGTTCAATAATACTGGGCTGGAACAACAAGTATACCTAGTTCAATAATGTACATTGTCCACTATGATGGTCTTGGCGGAAATTCCGTGGACACTATAGAAATCATATCATGTGTTTAATGGTTTTCCAAAATTACATGTTCAATTACCATGATATTTTATCCTGATTTATGTTCCTTTATGATCTATGCATTATGTACTGCCAAGATTTATGTCATTACTCATCTTTAATGTTAATGTTTTTACATTCAAATGTTTATGGATTGTTTATGTTCTCCATGTTTACCCTTACTGAGCATTTGAGATCACCCTTTTTATTTTTTCATTTCGCCATGATATAATTAAAAGTTTTAGGTTGGAAAACAAAAGAGGATGATCTTAATGGAGAGATATTAATGATCTTTCACCATGATTAAAAGATTATTTTCTGAGTTTCTAAAGACAGTAAACCAATAAAGTATTTGGGCATTTGTTTTTGTAATGTATTAAGTATTCCACAAAAGTAATGTAACTTCTAGGTACTTCAAGCATTGGGAATATACAGAAGAACATCACAAATTCCCATAATATTATTGAGATTTCATTTTCTGTGGATGTAAACTTATTTAGATATATATCATTACAGTATATGTATTTAATAAAAATAGATATATAGTTATTTTTGTCCAAAAAATTTGGTAGAATGAAATATAAAGCCTCAAACATTTAATATTGCATCAAAAAATGAATTTCTTGAAATTTTATGACCTTTAACTTCAAATCAGATAACGACATGTTAATTATTATTATTTGGAAAATAATAATCTTGGATCTTATACACCATTATGGATATTATAAAACCAATATATGTCATTCATTGAAAAACATAATTCCATGGGAGGAATAAAAGATCATAATAAACCATTTACTAGTTCCCGTACATTAATAATAATCAGGTCAATCATATTCAATATAGCCTTAATTCCGTATTTTATTTTAAAAGATTCATTTAATATTATACCATTGAAACTATTACATATTTTTCTCTACATGCATGAAATCAAGAAAACGAATTATGTATAATAAGTTCTAATACGATAATTCAAAAAATGATATCATTTTATAGCTCAATCTCCTAAGGTTTTTGAAAAATGAATTACAAAAAATAGTGAAAAATTATTTACTCTCTCAAATTGTTCATGAATTATTAACGGATAAAGTGTTTTATATTCTTTGGAATTAGTATTAAATGATATTTTCTATGATAATTTTTTGTTTCATAAAGGTAGAATTTTAGATATGTAGGAAAAACTATCTTCAAAGGATATTTAGATCCAACTAAATGTGAGACATCATAAAAAAGACAATATATCTTCCCTTTAATTCTAAATTCTTAAAAAAATAATTAGAATAATAATCATTTATCATCATAAACAACATATCTTATAACGTGAAAAATTCATTTCTACGATAATAAAACAACATATCACAAGAATCCCACATATATTTAATATCTTTTGTCAATGTGTATAAATATTCATTATTATAATTACTAGGATTTTTTTGTCCTGATATATGTAGAGAAAACATAATACACTTATGCATCATTTATTTAAATAGTAAGAAGTTATAATTTTCCATTGTAATTATCAATGTTTTATGGGTGCAATTTTTTAAACCCAAATGAATCATTCATTATATTGATAGTGGAAGACAATGCTTTCTATGTTTTTTTTTTAAATTCAGGATACTCATGGTCAATTTTATTCCAATAAGGTGATTCTACTGGCTAATGTAGTTTCCCATAAAAAATTTTATTTATCATTGTTCCACTAAAAATTATATTTTGTTTCCTTTCTTCTATATAGACATACAAACCATTAAATTATTCTAAACTACTATATAACCTTTTAGGGGATTGTTGAATTTTTATTGTATTAGATTTCATCACACTTAGGTTTTTATTTGAGTGATTCCTGATCATTTCGAAACACTATACAATAATTTGGATTGGAATGTATTATTTTAATGATCATTCCCATAAAATATAAAATTTATTTAGTGTCATATATTCTATAAATATTCTTATTATCCTCCATCTATATATCATTCAAGAGATATATTAGTTCTGTAATGACGATGATGCTTCATCCATTACTATATTTTAAATTACATAAATTCAATATGGTCAATAATGTCTTATATTTAGCACAAACAACATATACTAAAATCATTTAATAGCTCTTCAACTTATCAAACAGAACTTTTCAATTTCAAAGGTCATCATTAACTATTGAGGTCATTTCCTTAAAATTATCCACATCATTGTTTATAGTTGTATTATTAATATATGTTCCATAAAAAATGATTTTAACCCAATGACTAGATATATTGAGTTCTTCCTTGTAACACCCCAATTCATTATAAATTATAATTTTTTAATAAACAAACATTATTTTATATCTTTATTTATATGAAACACTGATTTTGAAATGTGTTATATGTTACACTGAGTTTTAACAAAACATGATACATTATTAATATTATTAATTAAATGTAGTGGTATAAACTTGTTGTTAAAAATATTAACATGAATAATATTAAATAACATCTCAATATTAATTATAATTTTTTTATATAAATAATGTATATTGATAAAAAAGTACTTAAGGGTTTTAAAAGTATTAATTTGTTTTGAAAATACTAGTCCCTCAAAAATAAATTTATTTTTTGAGAAAAAAATATACAAAGATATTTTCAAGCATTTGTAAAATGTATTTTAAAAATAAACATTATTTTTGAAAAATAAATGACAAAATTTTTTTGTAGTGATGTTTTGTGAATTTTGTTAAAATATATATTTTTTGAAATGTGAAAAATATAGGTTTATATTGACAATTTAATTTACTATTAAAAAATATATAAACATTAAAATTTTTTTAAGATGGATTTTAAGATAACATTAGTTCAATTATATATATATTAATCTAATTTAGGGGATTTTATCAAATTCATATTGAGTTTTGATATTAACCCCATATACTTATAAAAGTTTTCTCTTTGAAAACTGTCATTCTCAAATCATATTTGGGTTTAATTTTAAATTTAACTCTTCCAATTATGTGAGTTGGATTTTGGAAAACAGATTAATTATTTTTGATCAGAAAAATTTATATTGTCGTATTTCTTAGACTAATTTTTTATCACAATATATATTAAAAACATTAAAAAAATTTTTTAGTGATTAAGGTAAAAATTGGTTTATCGGGGGTTGAACTAAAAATTTAAGTGTTAATAATGTCCCAAAACTCATCAAACACCGATTTTATTTCCATATAGTGACCTAATATGTATTATGATTAATAATCTCCTATTTTGGATCCTTTAGTCTTATGAAAGACTTGGTTATACCATTTTTTAAACAAATTACATGTGTGTCAGTAACCTAACTTTTAAAATGCCACCATCTCACATATCCTAATAAAAATATCAAAACCTATTGGCTCAGCCAGTAATATTTGATATCACATCCATAATTCTATAATCTCATTCTTGAATCACTGTTTTTCTCATAAATTCATCCAATGTATATTTTAGGAGCAAACAAAAAGATGTTTCTTAAAGAAGAGGTAACATCTCTAACCAAAGATTATATTTTATTTATTCCTACATCTCATTCGATCATTATTGAAAAATGATTTTATAATAACATCGAAAAATTTATTACTATGATAATTTTATTTTATGTTCATTATCCTCAACCACATCCTGTTCACTAAAATGTGAAATGATAGCGTCAATCTTGTGTATGATGGACTACCGCCTCATGAACGGATTTGACACTTTTTCCATAAACACCTATCAGAGATCGGTAATATAATGAATATAATTTATATATATTATATTTGTAACATAAATATACTTAATTAATTAAAAAATTACTTATAACATCTTAGATTCCATTATGTGGGGGATATGGTAATGTCATTGTGTATATGGAAGACTACCTCTTTACGATGTGATGTGATTCATTTTTCATTAACTCTACACATGAAAGCGGTTAATGGTGAATTTAATGAATATATCATATATATATGATAAAAATATAATGTTTAATATTTTATTAACTTTCTTACATTTAATATTTCAATAAAATGGAAGCAACATTCATCCATACAACTGACCAAACTTCTCCAGGAAAAGTGCATTTTATTTTCAATGTATAAATTTTATGAATTACTATAAATACATATATACTCAATATATATTATAGTTATATCTTGGTTAAATTTATTTATATTATGGAACCATGAAAAATATAGGGGGACTGATAATAAAAAATCCAGACTTACATTGAAAACAATGTAGTTATTACCAAAAACATGATTTAACATTGAATTGAAATTAAAAAATTAATAAAAGGTCATAAGTAAATAATATATATTATTATATCTAATTATTTTTATTTAATATATGTATAATAAAATTATATTTATTATATATGAAGTTTGAATGTGTGTGACGTAATTTGAAACCCCTGGTATGAGATTTCTATCTCACTTTGTACGTATATTAGATACATTATATGTTTACAACCCATTTCATTTATGATGAATTTTTAATATTAGTATTATCGTCAAAATTATTTGGATTAACATATCCATTTTATTATCACTCTTTCATGTGGATTATTGTTCAAAAAATAATGAAGGGGTAATGTATTTTTGTCTTAATATTCTTTCTTCGGTACATAAGTTATTTTCAAAAACCTATCATGTTATATAAGGTGTTTATAATGACCCTTTTAATTTTTTTTTAAAATACACTTATTTTAATTATGTTATTACTTAATGGGTCACGTGAGTTAAAAGGCACCAAAGTGGAAATAGATTAATGTCAAAATCTCATTTTTTGTCAAGATTGTTTATGTTTATACATTTGATATATAAATCTTATGATCCATATCTCAAGAATATTATGATTTTATTATTCTAGGGTTATTTTATGACATTACATGTTTTAAAATTATTTTCATATTTTTATAGACTCAATATTTAAAATTAATGTATTTATGAAAATCCAATTTTATTTCCCTCTTTGAACGAAATATATTTTTCGTCGAACATGAAGTCTTCAAAAAAAATTCATAATTGTTTTTAAAATTATAAAATGATTTTTTAAATTAATTTTAACCATTTTTTAATTTTTAATAAATTTTTTTCTATAAATATACATGAATTTTTTTGAAAAGCCTCATTTTTATTTTACAAAAAATGTGAAATAAATCTTTGTTTTAACATATAGGACATGTTTGTCATTTCCTGGTGTAATAAAAACTAATTGTTTAAAAGATTAATTTTTGGGTTTCAAGGGTTATTTTAATAGAAATGTATATTTAGTGTTTTTTATTTTTTATAAATGTTTTTTTCAAAGCGGAAAGAATATTTTCCTAATGAAATGATTCAATTGATTTTTAAATATTCCTTTATTTTTGGGATTGTATTCAATGAAAATGATGTAGAAATGTTTTATTTTAAAAACATTCTATTCATTATTCTCATAATGAAATATTTTAACAGATTTTAAAAATTAATTTATATGTTTTTAATGTTATTTTTAGATTAATTTATTTTAAAATAGTTTTATTAATTTTTTGTTTAAACAATTATTTTGAAAGAAAGGATATTTTCCTTAAGAAGTGTTCAATGTGATCTTATAAATTATTTTTTTTATTAATATGACATACTTTGATGTTATTGATAATTTATAATTGATATTATCGAAGGATAATATTTTTATTATTTTCCTAGATGATTTATGTTTATGATTAATATATGTTTATGAACCATTTTAATTTCTACTAGTTATGCTATAAAATAATGTTTTACAGAACCCATTTTTTCACGGATTATGATATGAAGAATGATTGATGAAAACCTTTTTAAATTGGATATGATGTGATGAATGTTTTATGATCTTTTGGAACACTTATGTATGGTTTTCATTATATGGTTGTTGATACATTATAACCAAGGGTGGTGGTCAAATTATAACCAAAGATGAGTGGGACCTATATCTCCACCCAATTAAATGTGTAAATATATATAAATCATAACTAAATATGATATGTGTGAACATGATTAAATGTAAAAAATGTTATGTGTGAACCTGATTACATGTTCAAAATGTTATTTGTGGACCAAGATTTAATTTTTGTAATGTTATGTGTGGACATGGTTGAATGATCGTATGTCAATGGGGGTGGGCAGATTTCATATCCTTAATGAGTGAAATTATTTTCTAATTATACATTTCTAGAAGTTTAAATGTATACCAAAAATCTATTACATATGCCAATGTAATATTATATTGGTTCATGATATTTTATTCCACAAAAAATAATGTCTTTTGAAATTCCTTGACTTTTGTTTAGAATATATTATATATGAGGAATGGATTTCAAATGTTATGCTTTGGTATTCATACCCTTAATCTCATAATATATTGTAATTTCTCTTGTTTACCCATACTAAGAATCTTATCTCACACGTTATTATGTTTCCATTTCCCATTTTTGATTAAAATTATGTATGGTATTTATAAGAATGATTATAGTTATGATTAAAATTAAGGGAGATGACATACCACACTTATAGAACAGTTTTTCTCATATAAAAGTTTCCTGGATAAATATACCAAAATAATTTTGGAACAGATCAATATGATATATAATGAATATTTATCTATTAAGATATAAAATTAATGATTGAGAAGTTAAGGGTCTTTACATTTGGTATCATTGTATGGTTTTTTAACCATTGGAAACCAGGATGATAAAACATAACTGATATCTCTAGATATATTTATAAGGATATATCTTGGGATATGTGTAAGGATAGGTCAAATAATGGGTCCAAGTATAAGAAAAAAGTATATTTAATTTTGTTAATGGATAGAGTGAGTGGTTTTAACGAAATTATATCCCTATATGGATAATAAAAGTTTATGTGGATCTTTTAGAAACGTACTTAGGGTTATTAAATCGAAAATGAAAATGTTGAGATAGGCTATATCATTATATGGTGCACAAAAAAAAGAACTTACTGAACACCTGGTTCAAAAATCCCAAAGAATATTCTTTTTAATTTTAAAAACACATTGTGAACCATCATGAAAGATTTGATTAGTGACCATGAATGTATAAGGATAAAACTATAGTGTCATATATTAGAAAGAGGCTATCATTATTAAGAAATTCATTATCTGGTTTTTCATGAATATATGGTTACACAATATGATTTATGTTTCTCACACTATGTTGTTTTGGGTTTATTAAAAAGATATAACAAGAACTGATTTGGTAACCTAGAATTTGATACACAATTTTAATAATAATCCAAATGGGGTGATGAATAATGTTAAGGATATTATAATTATGACTAATCATTGATCATTGTATATGTTCAAAAATTTACACCTAAACCAACACTCAAACATAATAAATAAGAGAATGATAGAGTTCCCTGATAGAAAGTGTGGGGGATTCCATGGAGGAAAGAAGACTAAATTTCATATATTCTAAGAATGTGGGTGTAATTACTCAATGGAATGTCTCAGATGGATGAGAAAATGTTTTGACTATACGAAATATGGAAACAAAGTAAGTATTTTATGAGGAAAAATGATATGATTCATTATCCCAATGAATAAAAATAATGGTTTCCCTTTACAATTATCAATGTTTAAATGTAATAAATGTGTAACAGTACTGTTTGTCATATTAGTATTGTTTATTTTAAACATGAGAAACATGATTAAATTGAGATCGATGAATGTTAATTCATGATTCATATTTCATATTTTTTGATAGTGTTAATAAGGAATATGATGATGAAGCATTATTAAGGGTTTATGAATGAATTAGAATGATTGATGTTTTTTTATATGGAAATTCAAGAATTATTTTATATGAATCATGAAATATAAAACGATAGTTATGTTGAAATTTTTCATTAAATATTTTTATGTATATATATAATAGTAATGATATTCTAGAAAAAATATTTAATGTAATGATTATATTTTATGTAAAACACATGATTATGGGAAGGTAACACATAAATAGTTCTTATGTTGATAAAATGGTGTTTAGTTTGATAAAGAGATAATGGATATAGATAAAGTAAAATGGATAATATTGAGGATATTAGAACAAATAAATGATTCATTAAAAATGTGTTTTATGTTATCATTGATTGAGTTTGAAAAATTATTTGGTTTGAGTATATTCAATAGTACATGGTTGTTTTCAATGAATGATGAAGTATACATGTTTTAATGTAGTTTTACTGGTAATTCTAGTTATTACAAAGATTCAAGAGAATATATGACCACAATATTCAAATATTTGGCATGTGATCATTCTGAAATACACAATGATATTTATTGGACTAATGTTATGTTAATTTAGAAAAAATTTGTGACGTTTATTGTAAATATTTAATTTTGGATGGGTTATAATGTTAACCATTTATGGAATTATTTATTTTTTTCTTTAGATTAGATTTTAGAGGTTAAGGTATTGCTACACCATATAATGATTTATAAATATTGTATAACTTATGATAATGATTTTTTAGTAATATAACTAGATATATAAGTAATAAATAGTCATTTTATTATGTATTATTTAATCCATTATAAATTTAGGAATAAAAAATTCATATTAATTTCTTGGATTAATAGAAGAAGTAGAAATTTATGGAAGAACAACTAAAGTATGAATTTGTTGTTAGGATAAAAATTAATGATAAGCCCTATGTATATAATTTTATTTCAAATTATTTATCATATTGGCACCATGTCTTATTACTTCACACTTCCACCAAACCTCTTGTAAGTCAATAAAGTGCTCCATTTATCTCTCCGGAGAATGTACATACTTGATCCAACACATGTACTGAACTCAAAGATCACACCATTAGTGAGAAATAATTCCTATGAGGAATAATTTGTGCTGATTCTAAATTGTAAATAGAGATTTCTATGAAAACGTAAAACTCACTTGGTAATTTTTTTGTGGTGAAACAACTAGTTTGAATAAGGTATATGAGAACTTGACGAAATTATTACGCAAATGTATCCTCATTTTTTTGTATCCTATGTTATGAATTTTTTGAGTAAAATTAATTTTATGGAGGATAGAATGTAAAAAAATGAATTTTCATGATTTATTATTTTTGAATAAATTAATTTTATTTGATATATTATGTAGGACATAACACCGAGATTACATATTGTTACATGTGACACTATGTTTTAATAAATAGTGATATTTTTTCAATATTTTTATTTAAACACAACCTTATAAAAATGCTCTTAAACATTGTGATATGACTAGTAATAAATAATTTGTAAATATTAATTTAAATTAGTTGTATGAAAAATAAAAAAAAATATTGTTAAAATTTTCATAATGTTTAGAAAATCTTTATATGTTTCGAACATACTATTTTCTAAAAAATGATTTTTATTACTCTTTATTAAAAAATAATGAAATTATATTTTTAATATTTTAGGAACTTCATTTTATAAAATATACTTAATTTCATAATTCAATATATCAAAAATATATGATGCTGATTTATTTAAAATATTTTGAAAAGAATTTTTTTTAATGATGAGTGAAAAATGCATGCTTTTATTTAGAAATTTTCATTTATATTAAAGCATATAAAAAATAAAAAATGTTTTTAAGGTGGTTTTAAATGTAAAATTATTTCAATTATATATCTACTAATCCAATTGAGTTTTTTTAATGAATTTAATCATTATTATTGATATTAAAACATTCTTTACTTATGAAAAATTTATCACTGAAAACCCACATTGTCATCACATTTGTGGGTTTAATTTTAAACTAAATTAAAAAAATTATGTGATTTTAAGGATGGAAAATTGAATCCATATTTTTATACAATATAATTTATATTTTCTAATATTTTAAATTTTTTTAGTATAGAGAATTGTAAAAATAAAAAAAATTATTTTATGTTGTGAAGGTAACAATAGGTTTAACTTGGGGTGTAACTAAATTGAAAAGGGTTAAAAATGTCATAAAACATATAAAATACCCATTTTATAGAAATTTTTAATACTTATAAGTTTTAAGATCCATAATGGACCATTTTTAAGACTTCTGTCATCTGAAAAACATTTGTACACCTTTTTGTTGTAAAAAATTACTATTATAGGACTCACCTAAAATATGAAAAGTCACACCCTCTCCTCTACAAATAACATATTAAAACACCACTTTTAATCAAATAAATACCAAAAATAACTTTTTTAATCACTCGTATCATTCAATAATACTTAATTGTTTCATAAATACAAGCTAAGTTATATTATGGGGAAAACCAAAAGATGTTTTCTCGAGATGTGGTAATGTCCATAACCAAGCTTCTTTATTTTTTATTACTCTACGTATTAAAATTATTTTTTTACATGATTATATAATTTCATTAGTATCTTAAATATACTAAAATTTTTCTATGTTAGGGACATGAAGTATAATCATATTCTCTTCTCTTACTTTTGAAACGATAACGTCACTCTTGTGTGTAAAGGACTACCACCTCGTGAAATAAAGTGACATGTTTTCCATCAACACCTATCAACGATGGGTATTCCAAAGAATATGAAGTATATATAATATATTTTAGACATGAATATACTATTACTTTATGAAATCACATATAAATTATTTCTTACCATTCTATGGGGATACAACAATGTCGTTCATATGTACGGTAGACTACCGCCTTGTGAAGTGATATGATTCATTTTTCATTTATTATTTTCATGAAATATAATTTTGATAAAATTAGAGATTATATAATATATATATGACAGTAAAAAGATTCATTAATAGAATTATATTATTTTACATTTTTTCTTTTCATCCATCAAGAAAATGGAAACAACATTCATGCATACGTACAACAAATCATCCTCAAGAACCGTTTCATTTTTACATCTATATTTTATGGATTACTTTGAAAAAATATATAATGAATATTTATGATAATTATATCATTTCTAATATTATTGGATATTATATAATAATTATATAATTCATAGGCTGAAAAATAAAAAAATAAAACATATGCAAAAAATAAAGCAGTTATTTCAAAAAATGTGATATTAAGAATTAATTATTAAGAAATGTGTAAATAGAACCCATAAATAAATAATATATGTTTTATAATATATAATTAAGTTTTTTTAATATATTTATAATTTTGTTTTAATTATACATTATTTTATAATGCATAAGAAAGAATTATGGACATATATTAATTCATTACCATATCACTTTTTATACTTTTATTATACAGATTTCATATTCACCACCTATTTTTTTATATAGTGTTTATAATTCCAATGAATTTAGTTTATGAATAATCTAATAAATAAATATTTGTAATTTTATATAAATTTTAGGATCCCACTTTTGTGGTTTTTATGGTTTGAAATATACCAAAGAGGTAATTTAATTTTGTCTCATTTTTTCTATATTGGGATACAAGTTATGATTTGAATCTATATTATTATATGAGATTTATATGAAAAAACTATGACATTAATATTATAAATATAATTATTTTAATTATATTCAATGTTTAATTTTATTTTATTTAGCAGGGCCTATGATTAAAAAAATGAACGTTTTAATGATCTGATGTTACTATCTCATTATTTATTGGGATTGTTTATGTTAATGATGATTATGATGAAATATTATGCTCCATATATAATGAAACAAAATAAATTTATTATAATATTTAATTTTTCATGATAAAAACATTCCCCTTAATTTTAATCCCTTTATGTACTCAATATTTAAAAATAGTGATTCTAATAAAACATGATTTAATTTCTCTTTTTAGTTGAAAAATATTTATCTTACAAAACCATGTTTTCTAAAAATGCATTCAAAAATATTTTTGACATTAATAGAATTATTTATTAAAGGAATTTTTACCCATGTTTATTTCAAATTATTTTGAAATGGATCTTGAGGTCCCATTCAAATCAGTGTTTTTATTGATTTTAGTAAAAATGTGAAAGGAATATTTTTTTAACAATTTAAAAATTTATGGAATTTTAATACATTATGAACACTAAATTTATTAATTATTTATTCATATGTTTTAAGTATTATTTTAAATAAATGTTATTTTTAAATTTTTATGTTTAAAAAGTTTCATAGTGGAAAGGAAATTTTCCTCATTAATTGTTTTAAATTATTTTTAACGATTTGTTTGTAAAATTTAATGTTTAATTTCATAGAACAGTATTCTTAAAATGTTTTATGTTTGAACCAGTGTTCATAAAAGATGAATTAATATTTTCATTAATAAGTTTATTAAATAATTACAAATATTCTTTTATATGTTTTCAAATTTATTTTCAAAGAAAATGATTTTTTAATGTTTTATGAATTTTTAGTTTAAAAAGTTATCTTCAATTTAATATTATTTTTTAAAATAAATCTTCCATGTGATATCTCAAAATCATTTACATTATTATATCACATACTTTGATGTTACTTATGATTTAAGTTTGATATTATCTCACAATACCATTTGTATTTTTATTTGGATGGTTTATGATTATAATGAAGAGATGTTTATGAAACCCATCTCTTTCCAATGGGTTATTATATGATGAAATGTTTTATGAAAACCATTACTTTTAATGGGTTATGATATGAAAAATTATTTATGAAACCCATTTAGTCTAATGGGTTATGATATGATTAAGGTTTTATGATTTTATAGGAAAATTGTGTATGGTTTTCAATATTTGATGATGGATATGTTATAACCAAGGATGGTGGTTATATTATAACCAGATATGGGTGATACATATATCTCCATATAATACATAAAATAAACATGAATAAATTATTAGTAAATATGATATGTGTGAACCAAATTACATTTTCACAAAGTTAGGCATTCACTAGATTACAAGTTCATAGTGTTATATAAGGACCTGGTTGTGGTGTCCATAATGTTATGCATTGACCAAATTTCATGTTCTAAGATTATCTAAGGCCCTAATTTCATGTCATTAACATAATGGGTGGACTAGTTTCTAATTAAACATGTTAACAATGATATAATATATTGAGTATACATAAAATATAAGAAATTTCCAATAGTATGTTCTCATGGTTTAGGTTATTTGATTCTGTTATGATTAATTAATTATAAACTACCAAGAATTAAGACACGAGGGATGTTTTTGATCTATAAGGCTTAGGTTATGGTTTAGAAATTCTATTATCTTGCTCTCATTCCCTTATTCTCAAGATATGTAGATATCTACATTTTTTTACTATTACTATGCATTTGAGAAACTTATTTCTCATGTTTCATTTCCCCGTGTTATTATTATAGGGATAATGTATAATATGTATTAAAAGGGCTATATTTATGAAGAATATAGTGGGAGATGATGTAGATCATTTATGGACTAGTTGTCTACATATCCATGATTACAAAGACTCTAGACATTAATGATTATGAGAATGATCATTTTGTTAAACAATGAATTTTTTTCTACGAATATGTTATATTTTTGTATGGGAATTTTAGGGTATTTACATTCCACATGTTTTTTTTACATTTACCACATTGATCAATTATATTAAAGATTAAGTGCTCATCAATATCATATATAAAAATTTATAACCAAGGAAAATAATGTAAACATAAAATAATTATTTGAGAAGTTCATTTTTTATAATATGTTACAACCTTGATGAACACTTTAATTAAATCCTCATAATATTTTTTCATATGATTGGAATGTATTGTTTTGATTATTATCCATTCTATTTAGTTCAATAATATTTTTATTTTTTATGAAAATAAATTTGTAGAATATATTCTATCCTATATATAAATATATCAAATTTATATTATTCTTATTTCATTCGACAGTAATTATAATTTATCCCTCCAATAAAAAATCTTTTAAATATC
The DNA here is from genome assembly GCA_963277665.1 of Viscum album. NCBI lineage: Eukaryota > Viridiplantae > Streptophyta > Magnoliopsida > Santalales > Viscaceae > Viscum > Viscum album. Next base: position 1,684,741,246 of record OY728147.1, on the reverse strand, counting down.
AATAATCATTATGTTTGAAATTTCTTATTTTTAATTAATGTTTATTCTATCCATATTTATATTTATTTTTACTATAATTATTAATATGAATAAATATTTATAATTTGTGATTTTTTATTATAATTTTATAAATATCATTGACCCTTTGAATCATATTGAATTAAATTTAAAACAATTTATTTTTTATTATACATGTTGAAAATAATATTGAATGAACTTAATATATTACAGTTTTTATCTATTAAATTCATAATTATTAATATATCATTCTTGAATATTTTTAAATGATTAAATAATCACATTATTTAGTTTTATAATCAATTTATTGAATTTTTTCTTTTTTAGTATATTATGTGTATTCTTTTTTTATTTGTTATTTTCTATTTATTAGGTTTCTATTTTTTGTTTCATTTCCATATTTTACTGAAATCTTGAATGGAATATCATAAAAACATTAAATATTTATTTTTCAATAGATTGTGATTATAAATAGTGTGTTATCAAACCATCAACAAAAAATGATTCATACATCGTAAAAAATATAGAACAAATGGGTTTCTTAATAATACTAAAAATAAATTATATGATTAATATATTAGAAATAATTTTTTAATAAAATAAATATTTATTTTATAATCCTTATTTCATTATCATGTTTTTTTATCACATCCGAATAATTATAAAACCATTTACAATGTACTTCAATTAAGATGGTGTCAATTGCATGGTTTACCTCTAAACATATATCTAACATCTGTATTCGTGTTTTATAATGAAAAATAGTATTAAAAATATTTGAAAAAGTTTATAAACCCTTTATAATTTTTTAATAGTTAATTCTCATTAAATAAAATAATATTGTTAAAATATGTAGTAGTTATTATATGAAAATATTGTTCATTTTTTATTTATAGTTATAATTTTAAGTGAAACATGTTGTAGATTTTAATATATCCACAAATTAAAAAATAATTTATTTTTTCATAAAATCATTGATCAGGCCTTGCCTAATAATGATGAATTATTCAATGGTGATATGAAAAATAATAATAATTAATGAAGGAAACCAATACATGATTGGTTAATAAATCATTAAAATAGTTTTTTCATTAATATGCATTCACTTTTCACACAGAAATGTTCAAAAATGTTGCATAGATATATTTTTAGGGGTAATTTTCTTTGAAGTATTGATGAAAAAGGTTATGAAATGATATAACTATTGTTCTATTAAAATTATTATATAAGATATTCATTAGATCATGCAGTAACCATGAGGAGGAAACAAGGGTGGAAAACTTTTATTGGTTATATTCAGATTAAAATTTCATTCATTTATATTAATGAAAACAATGATATCAATTCATATATATTGATCATTGATATGTTCCCTTGGAACATACTCCATCATGTAATGTGAATAATTTAATGTAATCAACACAAATGAATATTTAAATGGTTTAGACCCAATGTGGGTGACCTGCAATTAACATTCAATATAATTTTTGAGTCATAGATTTTCACAATTCTCATATATGATACAATGTGGAAATTTGTTTTACTTTAACACGATATCAAGATTTATCCTAAAATATGAAAAATAAACCATTTCACTAATGGTTGAGTTATCTCCAAAAAAGCATATGCAACATCCTATTATGAACATAAATTTGTTTATACCAAAATCAATGGTATCATGTGTTTTCCCAGAAAATCCTCATTGATAAAACTTCAACACCATATGATATTTTGAAATAAAAAGTATTCATGTTGGTCTATCATACTTCCAATAAATTAATTTTAGATTTATCTCTTCAACACTTCAATACCATATACCTTTATATTTAGTTTCATCATGTTGTTCTTTCATTAATCCTTCTATTATTCTGAATATATATATATAACTTTACATTATTATAATTATAAGATCTATTATTATATAAGATTGAACCTCCTAATATCCTAATGGATTAACATGATTTACCAATTCCTCTTCATTTTGTAACCCTTACTAATATAAATAGATCTATTAATACTTATATATTATCAATTCTCACCAAGATGATGTCCCCCATTATATAACCAAAAATCATCTAACAAATGTGTGGAGTGAAAAATATTTAATTCAAAACTCTCTCTCACTCCATGTATATAATAATAATACTTTAATTACTTCTAACGATATCAGAGTAAGTCATTGTTTAATCCTGACAAAACAATGTATCAAAATTCTTCAATTATAATACAAATCTTGTCTTGAATAATAAAATTAACATCTATGATTTTCATATCATTTAATTAGTAACTCAACAATTCCTAAAAAATTGTGAAATTACAATGTTTCTTTGAATCAACTCAACATATTATAATCCACTTACTTTCACCAATATCAATTTTAATTTTCTGGTAAATGAACATATATAAAATTAAATCAACTTCTTTTGGTTATAACATTAATTTTTCATATATATATTCTTTTAAATACATTATTATATAAAATATATCCTTATATTATTCATATTCCTCCAGTGGTATCTATCTATTTGGCCTTTATTCTTTTCAAACAAAAAGATTTCATATCAGATCACCTATTGACAATCATATCAATATATTGAATTCGCCTCTATCATTCAATGATTTTAGTCCCCAAAAATCTAGACTTCTAGTCATCTTCATTTCTAATACATGTCAAGATTTATTTCGAATTATTTTACACATAAAATTATCATCACTCAATCTCATGACTATGCCTTCTAATTTTAAATTCAGTTTCGTTTATATGGTTCAGTTTTCTATATTAGATTTACCTATATATATTTTTCATCTCTTCATGTATTTTAGTAATCTAAGGAATCTCAAATCTCTTAGTATCATCTATATTAATACATTTAGTGTATCTTACTATCAATAATACATACATAGGTATAACATATACTATAGCACAATTCCAGAATTTTCTATTTTAATGGTAGAAACCACATTACATTTTTAATTATTAGGTTGATATAATGTGAAACATTCAGTAATATCATTTCATAAATCATTGACTAGATCTTATATATCTTTAGATGGGTCTTAAATATACCCATATGATGGCATCAATAATCAGCTATTATAGATAAAACATTTAAACATTTTTAGTAGTTGTCATTATCGTGAATAATAGTTCAACAATCATCATATGTTTATGGATACAACATTATAAATTTAATTCAATTATGTCATCATTCATCCATAAATATCACTAACATTACATTACTTCACTTCCATACATTAAGTGACTTTGGAATTACATACTTTGATACTTCCTCTGTGTCATTTTCAAGTTATAGAACCTTAATCTACGGTGTTCCTTATTATAATTATTTTCTTCTAGTGGTTCAAATATCTAGAGTATGTGCTTTTAGTGCACGTAATTTCAGAACACCTACTAGGTTTGGATTTTTTCATTGACAAAAAGTACAATACATCATCATTAAAATCATTATAGGGTACTTCAATCCCTCCCTTTAGATTTTTCATTACCCATCCCAAACTATAGTTACTAATATTTCTTTCCCTTATTGATAATGAATTTAAAATTATATTCAATATACTAATTTGGAGAAACAAATGTGAGGGTAAATCATCATTTTTCTCTCCTACAAAGTTATCTGGACTCTAAACCCTATTTTTGACATCATGGGGTGATGAAGGACCATTATTATCATTTTTAATCTATGCCCGTTATCTTCAATTAAAATAAATGTATTTTTTTTATGAGAATGATGATTTTAATTATCTAAAAGTAATAATCCATAAAAACACTATGTCTACATGTGATATGATTAGTATAGAAATCAAGAGTGGTTAATCAGGAACACTAGAACTATTGATAAAATAATTAAGTGATACTAGCTAGTGAGTTTTATTCTTCTTGAGGTAATTTCTACATATTCTGGATGAACATCCTATATATATCTCAATCAAGTTACAAAAATCACTCTCACTAGATATTTATGGTATCCCCAACAATACAAGATAATTCATACTTTCTCATCATATAAAAATATAACCTTTTTCATTTATATTTTTGATTTCTTCTAATAATATGAAATTACATAAAATTTACCTTATAAAAGAAAAAATATTCATTATTTATATTTTTAATATTTAAAAAATCCTTATCAATATTTAAGGAATCTGCCTAAGAGAATTTCAATTCATCAATCCATTAGTTTTTTAATATTGAGTGTTTAAGATTTTGTTTTTCATCAATCTAAACTTTTTTCATTAATTTATCAATTCTACAAAATCCCCATCTTTAACGTCACTTACTCTAAATGGGTGAGCACTAATCTAATTTTTTATAAGGTCCAATACCAATTAAGGGTATAACAAGTCGAACCGCATTGTGATAGTTTTATCCATGAATGAAAACTTTTGATTTTTTTTTGATGTTTCACAATATAATTTTCTTTAGGTCTCCCCTAGATTTATTCTCCATTAATTACAAATTTCAATAACGATCTTTAAAAATTATGAGATAATAATATATATAATACATTTTTTAATTAGTTAGAGATATATGGAGAAGATGTCCTTATTTTCCCAAAAATGATATCTTCATCGTCTCTATTTTTCATGATTTCTTATTTTATTTTCCTATCATTAATATTATTTGGAAGAATTATATTCTTCCATTAAAATTATTTTTTCTCTTTTTTGGAGCATTTTTCTTAAATTATGATAGTGTCACACATACGCACTTGTTTTTTAATCATCCATTTATTATTATTAAAGCTGGTTACACAAGATTTCCATGAAAAACATTATAAAATAATTATCATTCTATTTCTGTTGATATCTTTGTCTCTAAATAATCATTGTATTATTTGATGCATGTTTTTATTTTTTACATATCATATTACATAGACTTGTTAATATTGTCATGAAAATCTTAAGTGTATATATAACAAAAATACATATTCCAAACAAATACATAAATAATTCCATGTTATCCATTGATGATAACATATTGTGAACCTCAACTTCATAAATAAACTTTTCTTCCACTAATGTAATTTGATTATATTTTTATGAGATTAACTCACTTGGTTACTTGATCTTGATTTAGTTAATATGAACATTCAAGGAATATATTATAAAATCCATAAAATGTACCTTATTTCAAATATAATGGAATATATTCTTTAGAGTCATATATTACTTGATTTTCTTCATCGGTTTTTTCCACATGGTTTCCTGTAATTATTTTCATATCAAGGTGGGCTTATAGTCCAAATTCTATTCATTTATATTCATCTATTTTGGTATTCTTCCTTCAATTGTAGTTGAGTTTTTCTGGATAGATGTCTACCAATAATAATTAAACATAGACTAATTATTCCACTGTCTCCATAAAAATTTTCATGATAATGAAATCTAAATGTCTTCAACAATTGATCATTCTTCGATGAATTATTTTTTTAGTTAACTGAGTTTCATCAAACATCAGTTTTATTCGACATTGTATAGGCCTTATCTAATTTTGAGTCTCTGGCTTATTATGACATCAATTAATGGATATAATCTAAAAATCCCAATAACAGAAATTGTATAATGTAATATATAGCATCGACCACCATGTTAAAATATGTTTAGTAAATGGAGTTTTGTAAACCAATTATTTCTGGACACCTTATGGGGAATATTTTTTTTTATTCTCATACTCCTACCATCATAAAATGGTGTATTTATCCATAGATGTGCTCACTAATATTCCTTCATAACTACAACGTACCCTATTAAACATATAAAAATTAGTTCATATAGATTCATCATGAGTAGGGTTTTATTATTTTTCAAAATATCAGTATAAAATTACTTATAATGAAATAATATTTAATTACCTATCAAATTGAGCCTTTTAAGTAATAATTTACATATAAACATTATCATCTAGAGAACATTCTATCACTTTAAGTGCATATATAAATTAAACAAAAGCATTTTTTAAAGTTTTTATGTCTATCTGAGGGAACTTATAACAAAAACTATTTTTCTATTATTGAATATACCTCACACTATCATCACATTAAAATTATGTCATTTTTATTTTCCTCATATTGGTTACTCAACCCTTCTAAGGAATGACCATGTTATTTTATTATGTGTTCCTTTATAACTAGTTTATTATTCATAACATCAAAAAATTCTTTGTTATAATCCTCATGTGCATGGATTTTTTCCCAATAACATCAATTCATACATCCTTTTATGATAAATTCATCTGAATTGCTTCATATATAAGAATGAAACTCTATTTATATAGTATTTAACTAATTGATAATTAACCACAACGATTTTATTGAAGGTTTCATTTACATGTACCTTCCAAATTTTTTCATCTTAAATTTTTATCTCTTACGAGACTGATCTTTCAAGAATGTTATTCATATATATTTAACCATATAATAAGAGTTATTGAACTCAATTGTATCCTATAATTCATGGATAACTTCCAACCAAAACATCCAGTCTATATCCTTCTCCTGGTTTCTTATATATAATTAATATTTTACTAGGGAAAGTCATTCATTACAATATTTGATAGATGGTTCTTTTTCTTCTACAAGCTCTATCTGGGTTTTTCTTTTCAAAATTTTTTAACCAATGATTCTTCCAACTCATTATGTTTTTTTACATCTTTGGTTTTTATTTATATATTCTATTTACTATTTAAAATATAAAACAGAAAACACAAATATGTAGTTTCATCAAGTAATCCTTGACTCTAGTGTATATTTCATCATTATATTCCACTAAATCAAAACCATCATAGATTAAATATTCATAAATTAGAGGACTAGTTTCCATACATGTATTAATTTAAATTCTTCTCATATTACCTTTAAGTAAAATATGATAATACTTAGAATAATTGAAATGGGATAACTTAAATTAATTTGAATATTGACCCTTTTAATGATTCTTTATTTTTTTGGATATAACTTCTATGTCTATAGTACCTAGAATAAATTATATTTATTCATCTCAAACAAACATTTCTTATATTAATATTAAATAACTTCAATTGAAAATGTTGAGCATTATTTGATGAACCAACTCCCACCTCCAAAATTTTCTAATAAATAATATGTTACAGTTTGATTACATGAGGTGTACTGTTCTTACACCAAATAGGAGTTCAATTATTACACCAGGAAATTCCAAAACGTAGTACAACCATGTTAGCAAATAAAACTGAAAAGGGAATTACCAGACATCCATATATTAATTAATACCCTACCACATAATAATTAACTCAAAGAATAACTAATGATATTCAAATATAGTATAGAATCCAAAACATATAAATACCGTTTCACTTACTTCTGGCCTCTATATAGCTAGGTTACACTTACATATCATTCAGTGCGCCCTTACACAGCCATCATATAGTCTGGTTATCCTAAATCATTATTCAGTGTAGCATTACACAACCTCTACATATCTAATTTACCCATATGTGTGAATCATTATAACATTTTGTATCATCCATATAGCCAAGTTTCCCTTACACATGATTCAATGAACCCTTTAACATCCTCTATTAGCCGTGTTACAGTTACATATATTCTCTTTGTACCCATACATAGCCTTCATATTACTAGTTTTCCCGAACACATGATTTAGAGTATCCTTATATAGCTAAACATGATTCATTATACCCATAATTGTCCTCTATATAGACTACATAACGTTATATATGAATCATAATACCCTTATAAAGCCACTATATTACTAGGTTCCCTTATGTAAGAATCATTTTACCCTTACGCAGACTTAATACAACCATGATACTCTTCCACAAGGTTCTCAACAACATTATGATTCTGTTCAATGACATTTCATCAACCCATGATTTAACAATTACAATCACACATGTAGCTCAAAACTTTAACAATAGAATGAAATAACCTTTATGAAAATCATACATTTACAAAACTGTACAACCCTTTTTTTCATTCAATGTTTGGAAAATATGATTCTACCAATATATAGTGTCCAAAATATAGGAATAATTTTAACCATATATCAAAACACATTTGTGAATGAAACATATCATCTTTATATGAAATAATTCCCCTTAAAACCCATTACAAAACCATTATTAATCCTTCATATATAGCCAATATACCCTATAAATCAACTAATTCACAAACCAAAATTATCTATATCCATTAAAAAATATCAAAAACTCATACAACATTCCAATAATAAAAAATGAACTAGTCAAAAAAATTAAACAAAAATTCCACAAAACATCACCCTATTAATAATTTTTAGCATTATCAAAGAACACCCTATAGATCAAGAAAAAAAAAGAATGAACATAAACAGAATATACTGAGATTTAATCTGGAGATACAATTCATACTCATCTTCTATATCATAGAACATATGTTCTATGATTTTAAGAAAATCCTTTATAGTAATTTATATAGTAGTTAATTTCTTTTTCATCGATACATGTTTGAAAATCCTTATCCAAAACATCCTTGAAACAATGAACATTCTTCATTATTGGGTAAATATCATCATCTTCGTCACTGCAAGAATTAGTATACTATTTTGACATAACCACAACATCTATGATGGTCATATGTGATTCGTTCAAGGGGTTGACCTTAATAACATCATCCTTATTTTTCTACTATGATTGTGAGGTTATGGTGTTTTTATAACATGTGTATCCCTAAGGATCAAGTTAAAATTTTTCTTTCTAATTTAGACTAAAAAATATACTTATGGGTAAACCGTGAAGTCACCTGATGTGTGTGTGTGAGGGGGGTGTTAAATTTATGGTGACCAAATATTACTGATTATCTTCAAACTAAAATTTTTGTATCCTTTATGTGGACTGATCCTTTATTATTTTTGAGGATATATGGACAATTTATTATACCCCTCAAAATTTACTCCCTTGTAAAATGTTGATAACATAAATGAAACAATACAGATGGATTATTACATGGATCGACCCTAGTGTGGTAAATAAACTCTTTGTTGTTAATGTAATGTCCATGTCAATTATTTTCACCATTATCATCTGTGTTATAATGGATAAAGTTAATATAATTTAATATAATATCAAGGTTCATCTTGAACTCCAAAACTAAAATATTTTGAATGTGTCTTATTTTTCTTCTAAAAAGATCATCATATATCCTAGTAAAAATGTTGTTTTTTTATATTGGAACCATTAGTATTCAAGGGTTATCTATGAAATTCATCATGGATTTATGTTCTATGAAATGGTGATGACCACCAAGACTCTGTATCCATATATTCCTATCATACATTTCACTTCTTCAAATCATAATGTTTTACTTTTTTATGTCGTTGAATGAAATCTATCTGAATATCATTCTTTCAGTCTTCCAATTCTATTGTACATGGCCTATTTCAAAAAAAAATTGTATGTTCAGGTCATCTAAAAAATAAAAAATTACAATATTATGATAAAAATTCTTTTTTGGATTCTCACTATTAATTATTACTTCTTAATAATATTAATATCTCTCATGATACATTCTTATGGGCACTAATTAGTCAAATAATGTACCAACATTATATAACCAAACACCCATTGATAAATTTGAGGAATTCATGGGGTTAAATTCACAACTACAACTCAATTTATGTTTTTATTTAATGGACCTCAATTAATTTTGATGATATTAGAGATTGAATTCATTATATCCTTTGTAGTGATTTCCAACAATATTATTTAACCATTCTATAAATCTTAGCCTCAATCAAGGAATTATATTCCACGAATTTCATATTTTTAAATGTCCATATCAAGATCATAATTATTATTGGGACTATGAAATGATTATATGATGTTACTTAGCATATTATGATAATATTACATCACAATAATTAACATAAAATATTAATGTAAATGAACTTATATAGAATTATATCAGTTCCTTATAGAATATCCATGTCTTCTTCCCAACTCAGTATCATATTGCCTTTAATGATTTGAATGTATTCTATCATGATTCATATACTTCCAGTGTTCTTCCTATGTTTCACATTTATTATATTAAAACATCCCCTTATAGATTAACTGAAATATTAATTATCATATCTTAAATTTGACATTACATCTAAATTTCAATTCTATTAATCATTTGAAATCTAGAATTTCAATCTTTTTCAATTTTCATAATACTCAAATATTCATCTATCTCTTTGAATTTAGGTCTTATTGTCACTCAATTTCATAAACACGTATAAATCATTGAACATCATAATATATATCTCATAGTTGATCCTTTGATGTTTAATCAATGACAACGTATAGTCATCTCTTCAATCCTTTATGTTAGATTGGTAATATAATCTATCTTAATAGATTCATCTTTTCTTGATCCTCAAAATTATTACCATTAGTGTATATTTTTTTTTCAAAACTACTTCCACAATTATTTGATATATTAAAATGTAATCTATTTTCTTTTTATATTCACGGTAGTAACTCACCTTATAGTAATCCTTATCCAGTAGTTAAAATGTGTATCTTCCAATAATGTTTTTTTACCACTGTTGAAATGGATCTTAAATATCTCAAATTTTATATTCAATATCACCATCATCCAACCTCACTTATCAGTTATTGTAGACAAGACTTTTTAGAATCTATAGTAATATTATTTATCACTAATAATAGTTCAATAATTTTTAAATATGTGAGGATTCATTCGAATAGAATGATTTCCAAGAAATGTTTAATAAAATATTTTTAGTACAAACTTCATTTTACTTCATGGTGTTTTATTTGGTGAAATTAGCATTATAATTTTTAAACTTAATCAGTGTCATTTTATATAAGTATAAAATGAATTTATAGTTTCTCAATATTCAATAGTTCCACCATCCAGAGTATGAGCTTTTAGTTGTCTTACTTCTAGAAAAAAATTAGGGTTCTTTAATTTCAACATACTCATTAACATTAGGAAAATATATTGACCTAAAATAAAATATATAATCATCATTATCCATTGTGTACATAATTATGAAACCTTTTTTAGTTCTTCAATAGAGCACTAATGACATATATGTTTATCATCATTAAAAAATAAAATCTATAATAAAGTAATTCTTTTAATTTCTAATTTTACCACTAATAAATGTCAACATTTTTTAGCACTAAAAGTTTTAATTTTTGAAAAGTTTTAATACTTAAATTATATTTTTAATATTTATAATCCTTTTTGAATACTATATTTAGTCATACATGGTTTGGAACTTCATGGGAACCTATTTTAGAATTGATGAAGACAATAAAAAATCTAGTATTTATATACATTTATATATTATTTTTTATATAAAGACATTACTATGTATTAATTATATGTAAAAATGATTAATTAAAATCTTTAAATAATTATTAAATATGGAAATGTATAATTGTCTTTAAAAAATATTTCAGAATATATAAATTTATATTTATATATGAAAATATTAAAAACCAGTAATAAATAATGAAATTAACAAATTTATTATTATATCAATGTATATAATAAAAAAGGTACATACTGTGGATTTGGGAATCTAAACCCATGACCTTAGATGATTATTAATAAAAAATTCATGTAAAATATACATGGAGTTACAAGTTAAAGAAAATAACATACACAACCAAAATACAGAAAGCAAGAAACTCTGAAACATGACCTAGTCAACATGTCATACTCCATAATTCCTTTAGTAAAGAACAAAAATATCCAAATACAATTACAAGGTAAAAAAAATTTAATCATCATTAACATTAAGGGATATCCCCAAGAATTATGAATCAATTCAAAATTCTATCAATGTGGTAGTATCGTCTTGATGAATTCATCATGAAATAATTTCAGTAATAACAATATACCAAAAATTTATTAGAAAAGAACAAAATGAATGAAACATAATCAAAATATATTAACAAAGTTAACACTAGTTTCAAATATTCTGGGGGTACCCATCCTTGAGTTCGATGACCCCTTCGGTGATTGGATGTCTAACATTAGGTATTTTTCACTTCCATATAGAAATCTATTTGAATCTCATCCTTAAGTGAATCTATTTTTATTTATATCATTTACTTCTCATTAGAGGATTAATTTTCAACATGCACATTATAATATGAAACCTTAATAATATGTGTCATAGAATATGATGTTGAAGGAGTCATAATAACTGTATAATTCATTATTAGATCATCATATCATTAATAGGACAAGAGATCCTAATTGAACCCAAAAGATGATTCTCAATATCAGTGGGAGGTCAAAGTATCCTATTTCTAGAAATTTTATTGATTAAATTATAATCTCTCAAAAAATCAGGGGTATTGAAAGAATTAAGAATATTAATGACGTTTGGAGATGAAACCCTTTTATAGAGTTGGTTTTCTACTTTACACCTAAACTTGGGACTATTGATGCATTTTATGTCTCATAATTTACTCTCTTGATAAATTGATAATGTGTTGATTATACACTTGTACATTCCTAATAATTTTTTTTTGATTTCATGTACCCCTATATGCATAACACTTAGGTGTATCTGATAGAAAAATAGGGGAGGTCCAATACTACTGTGTTGATCTTCATCTATCTAAACTATTGTTGATGCATTATGGGTTTCAATCATGAACATATTATGATTTTTCAAATCTGGTAAAGGGATGATTATTATAGTATTATATACTAATTTATACACCCAGATTACCCTGATAATTTCCTCTTATAATATTCCAATGATAGGTCTCATAAATTATTATAATAAAAACATTAATATCTACTACATACATGAGATTTAAATAGAAATTATTTTTATTATATGGTTTTACATAACATCACGGATAATATTACTATGAAGAATCTATGTACATAAGGTTTCATTTATCATATTTTTTTCATTGATAATATCCTATGAGGCATCTATTCCCACATCCGTTATTCAAACACTGATGAAATTATCACCCTTATATAAACTCAAGAGAACTTGGATCCAATCCCCTTTTCATTCTATAACTAATTGTTAGAGTTTTTATTATTGGAATCCTATTTAAAAACATTTCAATTTATTGAATGATATTTAACAAACTATTTAATAGTGTTAAATGTATGATTACTTAAATTATCATTCTATTAATCCTAAAAGATGCAAGCTTTATATGTGAAGAGAAACCATAATAATTCTCTATCATTTCCATGAATTTCCAAATACATGACTAAGAATCCACAGTGCTAAGGTGTTTATTCCCCTTACTACTACCAGAACACTTATACCATACCTACAATAAATCATAAAGATCATAAACTTTTTAAAATTGGATTGAATAGTGAGAAAAAAATCTTTTTCCCATATGTAAAAATATTTAATTTCCTATCGAGTTGACCAATATTTGAAAAAAATACCTTATAATATATATTGAAAAGATGAACTATTTATTAGGTGAGCTCTAATTCCATTCTCTTTTAATGGTTCAAACTTCAATTTAGTACCACTTTATCTGGAATTCACTCCATTTAAATAATTTTAATATTGTGAAATAATCACATAGGAAACCCCCTTTTCGATCATTGAGGAATCATCCCTAATATACAATGGAGCATCATATCTCGAAATCTATCCCTAATAATGATGCACCCCATTATTTACCTCCCTTATTGGGGTTTTTATTTTAATGTTCTATAGAATAGAACAATAATTTCTATTTTTATAAAAAAATCTTCTTAGTAAAGTCATAAACAAAATTTCAAAATCAATTACATTACTCACAAAATAAAGATTATTTTTATAAATCATTCGATAATTCAGAATAATTTTTCATATCAACAACAAAAAATGATCCAGTATGTGAGGTATATAGAACAATATAAACCAATACATAACAAAAATGATCACAAGTATCCCATTCTGTATCCCTATAAATTTTAAATGATATTATTATAACTAAATAAATAGCCTATCATTCCCTAAAAAATAGTTTTTCCATTTTACATGAATCCAAATTTGAGTGAGACAATAATTTTTAAAAATAAGATCCCATCATTTAGTCCTAAAGGGTATCTATTTTTTTGTTCCATTTCCCATTCTATAAGCCTAAAATTTAATTCATTCTGAAGGGGAAATTTTATAGAGAACTAATTTTCCAATCGATGTTATTTTCTAGTAATAGAATCACCATATTTGATGAATAAATCTCTAAAGGTAATCAATTTTTAAAAAGATTTTCTTCTGTTATGTAGATGGAATAGTGATAATTTTGTATTTTAATTCATTGATCCATTAATCAATGAAGTGAAAATAGGTTTCTATAAAGGAAATTAGACTATTCTTGGTCATTTTAATGCCCTTGATATTAATACCACTTTTCAAATCTAGGGAAAATACTATATTCCATACATTATTAGAAAAGAAAATTTTGATCAATTTCACGACATAATCCATATCATTCACACAGGGATTTATGCACAAACTTGAAATATCATCATTAATCTGTCCATAAATGCATTTCCTCAAGTATCTAAAATTATCTTAAAACTTCAAATCATCTTAATTGGATCAAATTATAGTAGCCATAAATTTTTGATATTTAGGTGTTTAAGGTTCTTATAGAAGGAATATGTAAATTTATAGAGGGAAAATAGAGTGTTAATATATAAAATAATCTTAATATATGATTCTTCACTATGGATGGATGCACTATACTATAGGACTGGTGGATATGGAGTCGAAGGCTTGGTTGTGGTGTTGGGTCCTTGTAGCCTATTTATTGACATTTTTCTTTTCAGGGGGTAGTTACGTCCTGGAGTAAGTTTATGGGGAATTTACTTTCTATATTGTATAACAATACATCATAGAGTGATATTCTATAACATAGGTGTTTTAAGTGATTCAACCAATTTGGGGGTAGCTATTTTATGAGATGTAAGTTTTGGTGTAGTCCTAGTTCTGTGAAAATATGATTTGCAGTGTGGTGGTATATTCTACATCATAGTGACTTCATAGGTATATAGATTATGTTCTTTGTTAGGTTTCATGTTCCTCAGACCCAAATTTTATCGAGAATTCTTTGGTGTGCTCCCTCATGTTGAAACATATCATGTACCATGTCATCTCATCCAATGGTATGCTGTATATGCTCCACTATGGTGTGATGTTTAATTGGGTGTAAAAAAAATACATGATCTTACATTAGAACCCACTATTATAAAACTCAATTTTATCAAAACATAGGTTCCCAAGTTATTTTTTGAAGGATTTAAATATATATACTCCACTTTTTATTACATATTGATCATTTTAAAGACACATAATATAATAGTGTTACAAAAACAGGTTCCAAAGGTTTAGTGTCTTGGTTAAAATAGGACAAATATAAAATTTACATAATAAAACATGAAAAAAAAAAAATTATTTCTTATCATGATTCTTATTGGCCCTCATGTACTCTTTAGTATAAGTAGTCCCTTGAGGATATATATAATAGAAATGGGTGAGCTAAAATCATAGTAAGAGTATAGATTATAATAACAATCCACATACCATGGGTGATAATAATAATTATCATCACAACATAATAATGGGATCATCATAATAAAAACTAGATGAAGAACTAAAAAAATAATGGAATATAGAAGTTCATATGAATGAAAAATCATGACTTAGTGTCAAACTACCACAAATAGTTTTGATCAAAGATGCCCCCATGTTTACGCATAACATATATGAATACTCATAATATAACAATTGTAAAAAAATATAGAACCATTCTAAAAAAATATGACATTATCTAATTAAATAAATTAAATTTTTTAATGCATTTTATCACTATACAATTTTGGTCACACCCATCACCCAATAACATTTACATAATCATGCATTCCACGTAGAACATATATCAATCTAAGACATACAATAACCCATGGAATGGAAATGAGTTTCTAAAGAAT
This sequence comes from Viscum album, assembly GCA_963277665.1. Taxonomy (NCBI): domain Eukaryota; kingdom Viridiplantae; phylum Streptophyta; class Magnoliopsida; order Santalales; family Viscaceae; genus Viscum; species Viscum album. The sequence continues at coordinate 1,684,725,239 of OY728147.1, read as the reverse complement.
TTAATAAATCCTAAAATCATTATTTAACTTTTTTGGTCCCAAAAATATATTGTAATATTAATTTTTTGTATAAGAATCATCAATATTCTGTGAATAATAAGCAATCTCAATTGAATTAGAACATGTGTTTTTAGAAAGAGGATTTATTTTGAAAAAAATCAATGAATTTTTTATAAAATAATATTTGAAACATTTATATCCTAGAAAATAAAAGTTATAATGAAATATATTATGTTTTAGTAGTATGAGAAGAATATCCACATTAAAATTTTGCTCAATTATGGAATAATCCAAAGAATGAAAACTACGTTCAAGAATCCGCTTACTGTATGTCTGAATGCTTTCTTCACTTAAATATATTGATTAATAAAATTAGACTCATTAATTAATAAGTGTAGAACCTATTATATATTTACTTTATTCATTATAATTTTATTATGTTCATTAATGGTAAATATAATGTGTTTTTCATTTCGATTCCATCATTCGAGAGTTTACATTTTCATTGGATTTCATGATTTTTTCACTTCTATAAATGCATGGAAGATCTTGTGAAATGGGGATAATAATCCAAAATTGAAATCATATGTGATTAATTTACTTATAGAAGTTTAATGGTTCTTATATATATATATTCTAGATATGATAGTGATTCATTAGATAAAATATTAATGATAATCATTTTGATTAATTTGTCAATTTTCGATCACAACAAACTCATATTGATTCATTATTTTATGTTATATATAAATGTTACAACTGGAAAATATAAAAAGTTATAATATAAATTTCAAATTATTTTTCAACAATTTTAATGGGTTTTTGAGAAAACATAAAGGTTGTATAGTAAAATGAAATCTTAAAGTCCTCAATGGAGATAAATCAACACCTTACAAACAACACTTTCATTTTTTTAGCAAAAGGGAGAAGGGAAAATGTTTCATGATGAATTATTAGATTAATATAATAAAATTCTAGAATATATAACATAATGGAGTTATCATGTCACATTTGATTATGGTGTGTGAATAGAGAATTAGAAGAAAAAGAAATTGAAAACAAATTAAACCAAAATTCAAGAGGATTTTTCCTCAAGAACTTCTTCTCCTTGAGACCCTATTTAGGGAAAATGGATTTTGTATCATGTTGAGACTAAAGTATTATAGACTTGTTAAAGGGGATATAGAATAGTATTGAGTAGAAATTGGGAAATATTAAATTCTTAGAATGTGGGTGAAAAATAGGTGGTGATGTATGAAATTTATAGTGGAGCATAGGGGTCTTTTTTTATTATGTTATTCATTAGTTTTTTATTATTTATACATACTATGATTAGTTTGAAACATATCACTAAATACATTAATATAATAATTAATATTATGATATCATAGGATTACAATAGTTATATATAATCTATGACTCCACAATTCATGTATTTCTTAAATACCATGAATTACTTTATTGAACAATTCATAAAAAATTTAACTATTTTAGAGAAAATTACCAATTACCCCATAACCATTTATCAAATTATAGAATTATAAAGGTGAAATTCATTTTATAATATCAATTTTCCAAAAATTATATATTATTTTGAAATTTTTTTTTTCTATTTGAGAAATACTAATTTTAAATTTATAAAAAAAAAATTTCACTTAAAAATTAATTAAGGTCACATAAAATAATATTATAATCACAATACTAAAAAATATTAATTTATTAATACATTTTATAAAAATAAATTTTCTTTTAAATCATTATATTTCTTATAAAATTGTAATTAAGTAGTTATGACATTGAAAAATACCAAAAATTATTTTATCATTTATAAAACATTTATTTACTGATATTATGATATAATTATTTACCATTTTCCATTATTATATGCCTAAATATTATTTATACTTTCATGGGTGAGGTTACTATTCTATTGGTCATATTACAATTTCTAATTATAATTTTATTATTCCAAAATTACCGTTACTATTTCTTCAGTATTGGTTTCTTAACTTCTAGAAATACATTTTATTTAATTTATATATCATTTTAAATGTTTTTAATTTATTTTATATGTGATTTTATGTTATTTATAAAATATATAATAATTATAAGAACGGTGTTTCCTTTTATAAAAATATGTGTTCTTACATTCTTCCCTCTTATGAAATATCTCTGTCAAAATTTTGTTTTAAATAGTATGGTGAAAAAAATTAAGGTAACTTCTCCTTCATTTATTTCTCCAATTTCAATGTTTCATACTCTTACATATGGCTTTTTCAATTGTACTTTGACTAGGTGAGTGGTATTATTGCATATAACATTATCTCTATAGACCAATATATTCACCAGCTGCTTATTGTAGGATAGATAATTTTACCAGCATACCACCTCTAGATTCAGTACATTTGAGGGATCTGGTATGTACTTCCACAAGAGGGATACATGGAATACAATTTGTTCTATTGCCATGGTTGGTGGAATTGATGGTTGATAAGACAATACTATGACTCGATCAAGAATCTCAACGGATCGACATTCCATAGATTTAGATTTCACATAGTCCCAAATCTCATGATCCTCTTCCATGGAGATATGAGGAGGAATACCATATATCCCACCTAGAACTATAGGTCACATTGATAATTGCCTCTATTTCTCTTCTATCGACATTGGGCTTCCATGATGTGGTGCTGAATTGTTTTATCTTTTTCTATCATTTCATTGACGATTTAAGTCCCAACACGTAATGTTCACCTACCTCATCCCATAATGTTGGTGTTTTAAATATTTTCCCATAATGGGATACATATGGAGATATTTGGTTTCTCAAGAGGACATGATTTTCGTACGATAATTTGGCCATAGGTATATATTTGTCCCATCCTCATTTGATGTCCATATATCGTTATCTAAACATTTCCTCTAATTTTTTAATATTTTTCTCTAATTGGCCATCTATTTTAGGATTATAATCTGTAGTGAATTTCAACTCAGTGCTTAAATCATGTTAGAGATTTTTCGAAAAAATGGAATTAAATCATGAATCTCGATTGAATATAATCAATATAGTTACTCCATGTAGTCTTCACACTTCTCTAATTATATATGTTCATGTAAATTCAATATGAAGTCCTATTGAATTGTGATAATGGGAGATATCATTGCAAGATGATCCACAACAACCCATATGAATTTATCTTTTCTAATAGCTTCCACCTTCTTCAAAATATCAACATCATTTCATTAATATTCTTTTATTTTATTGATGAGGGATAATTGACAAATAATTAGATAAATGATTGATATTTTTCATTCCATAATGATTCCTATGTCCATACAGTGAAATTATAATTACACTGGATGCTTCTCACTTCTCATCATTATAAATGATGTAAGATCCTTTTTCCTAAGATCATATTTCACATTATTTACTTTTCTATGATAGTAGTGAGTTGGGAGTTCATAGTATTTAATGATATCTAAAAATATTTGATGGATCATATTAATCTCCATGTATGTGAATATATATGTTAGGCCTTATTATGAGTATATATATCACACTTCTACCCTTATGGATAATTCCATATGATTTTCAACTCGAATATCATAGCTGAAACCTCTATATCATGCATGGGATAGATTTTCTCAACAATATTCATCTTCCCTAAGTTATAGGATATAAATTTATCATTTTTAATCTTTAAATATCAAAATAAATACTTTTTATCATCATTATATACCCTCAAGTGTTCTCCACTTTTCTTAAGTTTGAGTACTGGTGTGGTGAGAAGACTTCTTTTTAACTCATTGAAGTAGTCTTCACATTAACTAGTATAGATAATCTCCTCTACCTTATGATTCATCCTAGTTATAGGGTTTTAAAATATTGAGAATTTATTCACAAATTTACAATAATACCCATATAGTCTAATAAAACAAGCGAACTCCATTATAGTTGTTGGCCTGAGCCATTCATCGATTACCTTTATCCTGGAAGCGTCCACAAATTTTCAATTGCTAGTGATGACATACCCCAAGAACGATACTTCCTCCATCTAGTACTAATATTTAGTATAAATTTCATAAATTTTAACCCTTTATAAAGTCATTATTATTGTATTCAAATGTTCATCATGTCCCCCCTTGCTCCCTAATTATATCACAATATAATCAATAAAGACTACTAAAATTTTGTCAAGGTAATATCATAAGGATCTATTAATTTTGTCCTTGAAGATTTATGGAACATTACAAAGTATAAATGGTATCATTATGAACTCATAGTGTCCATTCCTCTTTCAAAAGTCAGTCAGGGTAATATATTCTTTCCTCGCCTTTCATTGGAGATATCCTGACTAATGGTCAACCATAGTGAAATACTTGTCCCCTCATATATAATCGAACAATTCCTAGATCCATGAATGGTGATACATAGTATTTTATATTGATTTTATTTATTTAACTTAAAATTTTCATAGTCGCATTGATCCATTGTTATTATTTTTGAACAGGACAAGTTCACCCCATTGTGATGCACTCGAGCGTATAAAACTTTTGCCCAGATAATCTTGTAACTGCTTCTACACTTCTTCCTACTCAATGGTGTCCACTATGCAAGGAGTCTTTGGTATTATAAGAGATACATGAATAATTTCAATCAATACCATAAACTCTCAGTTAAGAGTAATTCCAGGAAATTTATCTATGAAAACCGTTTTGTAGTCCCTCATAATGTTCATGTCTTCAATCATGATTATCTCATGTTTCTCTATTATTTGGACTATAAAATCTTGCTCATAAAAAATATACATACATGAGATGATGAAATTAAAATAGAATAATCCTCATCCATATAATTTTATGTAATTGAAGAGCCTTGGAATATAATGATCGATCTCCCATTCTCTAAATTTAATGATGGGTTTTTATAAATATAGTAAATACATTACCAATATAGCATCAAACTCCACCAAATGAAGAAATAGAAGATTTATTGGGAGGTTCATCCAATAAACATTTACTAGGGAGGAGTTATAAACTATGGATGTAATAATTTCCCATTTTCTATTATCTTATATAGCTTTGCCTCTATGTGTTGAGTGGGTGTTTTAATAGTTATACAATACTTTAAAGATACGAAAGAATGAATAGATTCAAAATAAAATAGTATGTTCTATGTTATTAACTGAATAACAAGTTTAATTTTCACCACATCATTTTAGGGATCCAAATCATTAGTAGTGACAGAAAAATTATTCCATTTCTATTTTGGGATTGGTGACTGTTGATGCTAATTACCCTCAATGACCCGATGTTTAGTGCAATCGCCTGCATAGTACCCTTTCTCCATGAATTTTAATAATTGAACCATGGGTTGTGATATCATTTCCTCCACCTAATGTTCTAGTTTCTTCACATCTATTTTAAATTCAAGAGCATTGTGGCCTTCTCTCCCACACATGAAGCATTTCCCCATCTGTTTGAGGAAACTCCCATGATTCTTCTTCTGGCATTTTAGACATGTGAGTGGTTGAACATTTTTTACCCCCTTTTGATTAGATCCTCCAACATGAAACTCTATATTTAATTTCTTATCTCCCTGAATATGGGACCATTCTCTATAATCCATATACACATTGAGAGAACATCATACAACTTCTTCAAAACACCTAAAATCTATCATTTGAAGAGGTTGTCAAATGTGTGGTATTATGTGAAAAATGTACGTATCTATTTAGCTAACATTTTTTTATAACAAAACAAGATGTGCACCTTGGATTCCCTATGAAACATTATTTATGATTTTTGAGAGATTCAACATCCTTTTTCTTCACCTCTAAGAATTATGTCTTTTTTTGTATGAATTATTTGAGGATAATAATTTCTAATAAAAAGTTTCTTAAAGTTACCCAAATCCATCTATTCAATTTCATCATTTTGTTTGGTGTTCCAAATCTACCACAAAAATTGATCGACCTACCAATATAAATAATAAGTGGACATATTCACCTACTTCGTCTTATAATAGTGAATGTCAAAAAATATAATATCTGTTGAGATGATCTACTTTCCCTTGAATAATGGATCAAATGATCCACTAAAAATCAGCGGTCATTGCCTCGTAAAAGGCATGATATCCAGTTACTCTCACATAAGTGAAGAACGATGTTACTCATTATTTAGGTTATTTTTCATTAACTAATACAACTGGGTAAGAATCACCATGAATATTTGAACTCCAACTCTAATGGAATTGGTGATGTCATTTGTGTATTCGATGTGTTATCCCCCACATGGATTATTGCCTTGGTTTATATTAGTGACCACCATTTTCTCAATTATTAATGGTTTGAACAAAACATAATAAAAAATTAATAAATATTCAATTTTTCCTTTTTGTAATTAAATCTAATGGAATATCTTGTGGGTTCCATATGTTTATCATTTTTCTAAACTAAATCTTCCAAGTGATTACATATACATAGTCTCTTACAATTGGTTTTCTCTAATGTTCAATAAATCTAATTCCCAAATTAACTAAATTGTACTCTTATACCAACTATAGAAGCACTAATTTATCTTGTTATTACATCACATTAAAAAAGAATATATAAATATATTACTAAACAAATATTCAAAGGTTTAGTGTCTTCGTAAAATTAATACCAAACATTAATTTACATAATAATTCAAATAAATTATTTAATTCATTATTCTATATAATATTAATGGACCTCATATACACCTTAGTATAAGTTGTAACCTGAGGATATAAATCAAATAAAGCGGAGGGCTAAAATCCTAGTAATAGGATATATAATAATAAAAATCAATATAACAAGGTTGAGAATAATAAATATCAGCATATCATAAGAATGGGATCATCATCATAATCATCTACGGAAGCATTAAAAAAGGCAAGGAATGTGGCAATGCATAATAATGAAACACCATGTCTTAGTGGTCAAATAACATGTGTAGTTTTGAACAAATATAGCGTAATCATCATGAATATTTGAAGTCATCTCATGAGATTCATCAAATTAACTCATTCATTAGAGTGTTCTATAATTCTGTGAACACCCGTCACATCATAACATTTACATAATCATGCAATCTATATAGAATGTATATCAATCAAAGACATAAAATAAAACATGTAATGGAAATAGATTTAATGAGAAATTAATAAATTAAATATTTTTGAATAAAACTTTTGGATATTAAAATAAAGTGGTAATAACATACTTAGTATAAGAATCACCCATCTTGTGTGAATAATAAAAAATCACAAGAGAAGTCAAACATGTGTTTTTAGAAAGATGTGTTCTTTTGGAAAAATATTATGATATTTTAGAAAATCCGATTAGAAATATTTATATCCTAGAAAAAAATGTAATAAAAAACAAATCATGTTTTAGGAATATTAGAATAACTTCCACATAGAAACTTTTCACAAAAGAGGAATATCCCATGGAATGAAAACCATGTTCGAGAATCCCCTTACATTATCTCTGAATGCTTTATTAACATTAATATCATGAAATGTGAAACTAAATTCATTAATTAATAAATATGGAACCAATTTTATTTGTATTATATTCATTATAATATTTAAATTTCCATTTAATGTCATTATAATTTGTTATAGAGTTCAATTCTTTCATTTTGGAGTGTTCATTTTCTTTGTTTATCATGATCAGTTCCCATGAATACATGCATGGAAGATCATTTAAAATGGGGATAATTATGATGAATTGAAAATATATATTATTAAGGAACATATATAAGTTTAATTGGTAATATATATATATATGCAGATATGATGATTATTCATTAGAAAAAATGTTAATCCTAATTGTTTAGATTATTTTGGCGGTTTTCGATCACAATGAAATAATTTCATTTAATTTTTTAATATTATGTATATATATTAGTAACAAAATACAAAAAGGTTATAACATAAATTTTAAAATATTTTTCATGAATTATAATACTTTTAGAAACATCCATATAGGAATTAATGTAAAATAAAAACTTCTCATCCACGAAGGCGATAAATCAACACCTCACAGATGAGATTTTCTTTTTTAGAATAAAAGTGATAAGAGAAGCGGTTTGATGATGGATTATTCAATTATCAAAATAAAATTAATATATATATATATTATACTCAAGTAATAATTCCACAATGATTAGGGTTGGTTTGGATTAAATAACAATATAAAATAACTTGAAAAGGAATTTAATGATAACAGAAGATGATTTTACATCTGGAACATCTTCTCCTTGAGAACATCCTCAATGAAATTGGATTTCATATTTTTTTGAGACAAAAAGATATTTTACATGGGTAAGGGTATTTGTAAGAGTATAGGGATGAAATTTGTCATCATTCTTGGCTTGGATGGTGTGAGGAGATGAAGTGTAGTTAGGTGGTATTTATAGTGGATAAGATGGATGTTTTTTATTACTCTATTCATCAGTTTATTATTTTTTCATAATAATATGATTATTTTGAACATCATAAAAAAATTAGAATATTGAATTATTGTTTGATCTTATCATTATAAAATAGTAATAGATCCTATATGACTCCATAATTCATGTATTTGTTAAATACTATAAATTTTCATATTTCACTATTCACCAAGAAGTCAACATTTTTTGAAAAATCCATAAAATTTACCCCATCCAGTTTTAGATACGAAAAATTAAAAGATTAACTCCATTATAATAATATAATTTTATAAATATGATGAATTAAATTTTAAATTAAAATCATCATTTATTTGAATATTATTGATTATAAAATTATAATTGATTTTATTACACTTTTAAAAAGTAATTAAGGACTTATTAATTATACTATAATCATCTGAAAAAAATATTAATTTTGGAATAATTTTTATGAACATAATTTTTTTAACCCTTTATATTAATTATTAAATTTTATTTAAATATTTATGAATTATGAAAATACAAACATTAATTTTATAATTTCTAAAACATTTATTTATAATAATATTAAATAATTTTATCATATTTACTTTTTGATATGACTATTTTTTATAATTTAATTGGATATGATATAATTATATTGGCTGGATTTATAATCCTAATGTTCTTGTTACTCTTCCAATGGTCAAGTTACTATTTCATCAGTATTTGTTCCATAACTTCTAGATATACCTTATATTTCATTTATTAATCTTTTATAAATATTTTATATCAAAATATATGTGATTTTATTTGATTTATACCATATAGTATTATAATAATTGGGTAGTTTACAATTGTTAAAATTATGGGTATTTACATTGAACCCTATTCAACAGGGATTAATTCCTAGCATCCCATGTTCAATATATGGTGATCAAAGGCGAGTTACACCTAAATTATTTTATTTTCTCCATTTATAGAAATAGGATTATAAATTATTAAATTTATATGTTATTGTGGATGATATCTATCATTATAATGGATTGTCACTTATTGTTTTTGGATTGGTTGTAATGTGACATCCTTGGAGGGATACAATTTTCTTGTGGGAGAGGCGATCAGAGATCCTTATTCTTATTTATTTCTCATCAATGAATGTTTATGGTTTTAAGGTTTGGGATTCATTGACTATCCTTTTTATTTACAGATAATTGTGATATTATTAGGGTTTATCCCTTTTTATGGTGGTGTAATTAACCTAATTAATGATAAATTTACATTTATGAAATAATCCATTTTTGTTTTCCAATCAGATGTCATTATGTTACACCATGATAAGGGTTTACCTCTTAATTTTATAGATAGTGTGATATCTATGTAAACTTTGTCTATCTTTCTAGTAATCCTTTCTTTATCATGATTACATTGATGAAACTTTTTATATAACATAGGGTCGATAATAATTTGGTTGACTAAAGAGTTAAATGTAAATAGGTGTATAAAAAGGATGTATAAATTTTTTTAAGTGTATTGAAATAAATTTTATTTTTAATACATGTTTAATTGAAGATGTTACTCCAGGTATTAATAGAATGATCTAAATATCCTGATTCATTAATGGATATTGTCGATAATATAAAAAAGTACGATAATGAGTTTCTTTTCCATAAAAATTTATATAATTTTAGTTAAGCATGAAATTTATGTCTAAATAATTTTTTTCTTGTTATATATAATTCCTTATGTTCCTATAATAGTAACCCACCATTAATTAATTAGTTTATTCATGATATTTTAATGACCTATTATTTCATAATTATATTTTCATGGGGTCGCGTTATCCTATTTTCTTATGAAGGATGCATGCCTTGTTTTTGGAGATAGAGTTCCTAATAGCATATAAAGGTTATACAACATGTTATCGGAAACAATTTCTCTATTTACCTTGATGGTTGTTAACTACAATATTTGTTTCTATGGATATGATATTTTTTTAGGGGATGCAACGTGAGATTAGGATGGTTGGTGAGATATGTGTATAGAGACCTGTATTTGTGGAATCAGTTGATGCCCATGATAGTGACATGAATGGTTATATACATGAGGGTGTTGGGGATCAAACAAGAGTTCATAGAATAGGTCGAAGTTGGTTTTACCCATTATTGTGCTACAAGTTGTGACGGTTTCTTATTACATATTCTTAAAGCACATATAGGAAAATCACTTTTTTCTTTTGATCAATTTCCAAAAATGGATAGGTATTTGAATGTGATTTATTATGAATAACATTTGTAGCATCATATCATTTTTCATTGAGTACCTAGAGTTTTAAAATGGTAAAATAATAATTAATATTTTAACACATGGTGTTGGTCTTGCTGGAATAAAATTTTGGTAGTATTGAAAAACTGTGAACTTGGATTGGATTATGCCTGGAGGGAATAGACATTACATTGATGGTTTATGAAATGTAATACATAATAATTTTAATTAATTTCAAAAGAAATAATCAAAAATAACTAGAATGTAAAAATGAATGAAGTGATTTAATGAAAGCGTTCTTAAATGCTCATGTCATTATATGATATATTTCTCTTAGTGGTGGTATATGGGTGTATGAGTGAAAATAGTCATAGTTTATCCTAATATTAGGTTATTTCCCATAGTATGGTTATTAAATATATTGTATCCTGTATGTTTTTGGGATTTATATGATACCCCACCCATGGGGGTTTTAGATATGAACACCAAGTGGACTTAGGGAGGGGGTTTTCCCCAATATCATGGTTGGATAGAGACAGATGGCTGAATACCATATTTACATCTACTATAAATTCTTGGTAGTATTTTGATCTAGTATAAATGTTTTATAGTTTAACCATGTATGTTTTTAGATTGATGCAATGGACTGTAGTTATATCACAAACTTCTATATTTATATATAGTATCCTATTGGTTTTTATTGGAATAACATGTATTTTTTGTGATGACTTCAGCTATATTACATTGTTTATGGGCCATGATAGAAAAGGTATAACACATAATGTTTAATATACACCAAACATTCGATAACCGATCCCAAAAAATTCTAGGTTACTTTACATTGATGTAGATAGGATGATGTGATGATGTGATTCACCATAATCATGTTGTGATACATAGAACAAGATTCGTTAGGATGCTTTTATTTTGGATAGATGTAGGTAACGAATATGATATAGCTGTAGACAGACACAATGGTAGGGAAGACATAGTGGTTTACCCTTGTTTTTTTTACTATAATATATTATCCCATATATGTGATACTTACTAAGAGTTATACATGGTGAGGCTAGAAACATATTATACCTATTTAGGTGGAAAGTTAGTTTCAATTTTTGTTCATAGGGATTTTTTTGTGGTTTCCATATATTTTGAATGATATGATCATAGCAAGTCTAGTTTTTTGATATTACCTTACATATATATAAAATATTTTTTGGTCATAATGAGCATGGTTGAGATAAGGATAGATTTTACTATCTTAGGGATTTGAAGGAGCTATTTGGGATTCATGGTCATAACTGAGTTTATGTTTTGGTATTTTTAGTTTTCTTTTCTAATTTCCTTAGTATTACATGAAAAAATATATATGTTCTTAGGTTTTATTTTACTATATCTAACAAGTATTTTAATTGTTTACTTTTCATATATCTCTCTTTTATATGTTCTCATAGAGGGTATTTCCTCCCATTGGAACATTTGATTCACCCAATGTGTTTGTTGTCGAACTACAGCCTATTGGAGGTTGGGTTCAAGTGATCACCATACCCATTTGTCATTTTTGTACTAGGAGGTATACCTTTTGGGTAGTGGATCATGATATATTGATATCATATGTTTAGCTTGAGGGATATAATTGAGTTTTGATTTTTCTATTGGTGATAATGACATGGGTGGGTATAGAAACAATGGAAGCAATTCATGAAAAGGTATGTAAAAATTATATACTAACTAATACATAGGTATTTAGTCCCAATTTGATCTCATTAAGGGATCATTAATTTTACGTTGCCTACTATGTGAAGTGATACTAGTTGATGGGTAGATTCCTAGGTAAGTATCCAACATCATTATAACATACACCTCTGTTTGGAAAGATTAGATCATGAAATTGAGTTAAACATTAACGAATGATAAAATAAAATAAATAAATAATTGTGAATATTCTATATTATAGGTTTTTTCATTTCTAATTTCTTTTATTTTTTATGTATGAATCATGGTTGACATCCTCATATGGTTTTCAATGAATATGTTCAGCAGGATGTGCCAAAATATCTAAATATAGTATAGGAAAACAACAATAAAACTTATAGGAGGACACACTTTGTGTTCTTGTTCAAAAGTATTCTAATTTATGGGGAATATTTTTCATACATAGTCCTCGAGGAAATATTTTCTATTCTTGAGTTAAATTTTAGTTTGATTCATGCACATATGGATAACTAGTTTTTATTATGATGATGTTGCATGGGGAAGTGAGTTAGTGGATGATTTTATTCCATATGGATCATGAGCAGTTATACTACTCATGGGAGATGTTATGGGACTAGTTATTTATACTATTTCTTTCTTCGAACATGACAGTGTCAAATCTCTAGTATATTCATACCCTTCTATTGGGGAGTTATAACATGTTGGAAGTTGGTATCCATTTGAGGTCCCGTATATGATTTGATTCAGACAAATATCATAATGAGGAGGCTATGTAATGGAATTTCATGGATTATTTGTATCTAGTGATCCCACAACAGGTCACTGTTTCATGTAGTTAAAAAATATTGAGGTTTTTGGCATATAGTAGTGAATTTAGAGGACTCTGTCTATAATCAGATCATAATGAATGGAGTGTATTCAAAAATTCTGATGAAGTATAGATGTTTTCTAGGGTTTCTAGTTTACTAAAATGAAGATCTTTTACATAGCCTATGTTAGGTCATAAACCTCTTCGTATCATATTTCTACGTTTTGAGTAACTCTATCCCATTGCAGAGGATTATAAATATGTTTACCATGTGGATATCGACGTTATTAATGGAAAGTGTGCCTAACATTTTGGGTAGGGTTATTGGACCTGGTGTTCCATTTTTGGTTCTTTTATTGAGACAATTTTAGCACAGATAGTTTCAACAGGATGATCCATCATAGGATCAGTGAAGAGGAAAGATTATAGGAAGAGGGTATCTAGGGGTCCTCATTATACTAAGATAATGGAGCACTAATGTAGAGTTATTTTTCATCAGGGTTTGAGAGGGAATGGAGAAGGTCATGTTCAAAATCATTCTCTATTATTACATGTAATGTGAGATCCAAACATCATTCATGGTATCCTATTAATATTTTCTATATTTGTTCATGCGTTTAACTTTACGATGGTTGCACACTCTTTTATATAACTTGTCATAGTCCATGCTTTGTGGCCTGAGGTGGAGATAATTCCAAAAACCATGGTGTTCACTATTCCAGTTGGAGGATGACTTTGTATATTGTATCTAGATACTATGATCTAGTGCTAGAAGGACACCTATCCATGGAGTACTTCCAAATTTTGTCAATATCAGTATACAACATCATCCATAATATGGAATTTATTTATTCTACGTAGACTATTCTGGATTTATTTTGGATGATGGTTCTGTTATATGGTGGTGATTGAGTTCTATCAATGTTATTTTGATGTTAAATCCTTGGGTGTATCTGAGTTATGTTGCATTCGTGTCTTTATTGATGACTAAGATGATGATTAGTTTCCTAAAGGCTCAACCAATGGTGTTTCATAGTGATGTGGTAGATTACCATGATCCTATTCTTGATGAGGTAATTTTATTACCCAATCAATGAGAGATTGATTATTGGATTGATCAATAATCATACATCTCTCTTATATAAATTTCTTCATATAGGATGAATACTTTTGAGTTGTGAGAGCTATATCAAAATCATGATTATCTACTAAAATAGTGGTTTTTTCCTACAATGTCATATTGGTGTCAACAGATTCTATTAATGAAGCAGGATTAAATAATCATGTGTTTCTGTATTGATTATCCTCTCTAGAATCTGGTGATAAAGAAGAACCACCATCCTCATCCTTAGATTTTTTATTTATTTGTTCAAATGGTATGATCAATTTATTTTACAAAGTTAGACATGTGGTTAGGAAACATCTGTATTTGAGTAAAGGATTCAGTTGGTCAAAACATCATTTTCATGATTTATCATGGGGAATACATGTTCATTGTGATTTCATTTAGTGTGATGAGCTCTCCAACCATGTTCATGGGTTTTATGATAAAATTTTTTATAGATTTTTTGGATAGAATTGTAGTTGTTTTCATTGTTGAAATCAATGTGTACTATGTTTTTGAGGAGTAGAATAGATAAAATCTATGTCCCATTTTGATATTTCTTTAATTTCAAAATATTTTTGGGTTGTTTAATAGGTGTGATTTCAGAGCTCATGAATTTCATTTATCAGGGAATTTATTATCCCATCGAAGAGTTATTGTGGATCCTTTAATTATCTAAGTAGTAGTTTATTTCGTATCCCATTGGATAATGTATAGTTATAGAGTTTTATTTTGTCTTAAAGGATATTATAATACGTTTTTAGTTTATTTTCATTAGGTATAGACACCTATGATATTATTTAAAAGAATGGATATAGTGATTTTATAGACGAACTAGTGTCTTGAAACATTCATGTAGCTAAAAGAGAAGTTGGTCAGTTCTCCATTCCTTTTTCGCATCCAGAAATAAAATTGATATTTTATATAATTCACCACAACATTGTTTTGGCTATGTTTTTATGTATTACAGATTATTTGTTTCTTTTGGGTCCCATCACTTATGTTCCCATGAGTATAACTATGAAAATCATAATCTAAATTTGGTGGAAGTTATGTTTTACTAGAAGTTACAGTTATATGACCTGATAAAAGTGAATTTTGAAGTTTTTACCAATCATAATATTCATAGATATGTCTTCTCAAAAGAAAAATAGAACATTCTATAGAAATAGTGGATGAAATTCTTATTGGATTGTGGCTTTGAGATTTAATCTACCCTAAGAAAGGATAATTTTGTACCTGATTCACTGAGAATACAGTCACATAGTGATTTCATGAATGAATTTAGAGGTTCTTGGAGATAGACATAACAGGTCTCAGTGGTGCATCTTGATGTAGTAGATGTAGGGGGTAAAGGATGTTTTTTTAAGACAATAGTGAAACTATTTTTGGTGTAGTGGGTGGAGGATTCACATTTGGGTATTATAAGGTGGGGGTATGGAATGTTTTATTTGTCCTTAGCAAAGCCCTTAATGTTGGGAATAAGGACAAATATAATATGGTCTTGTTCTATGGGAGTATTTTAATCCCATTTATGATGTGTGAGGTGGTTCCATGTGAGTTTAATAGCTCAACCATAGAAATAAATCATAGCCTGATGAAGATGTATCATTATAATATATTTTAATATTGATGGCATGGGTTAAAGATTATTTTTATAGAGTTAGTTACTTAATATTTAATCTTGGAGAAGGTGAATTTTGAGCACTATGTATCTAGTGGAATTTTTTAGCCGATTGTTGTTTCTAATTGGATGGGGAGGTAATATCGGTTTACTTCAACATCATTTTACGTCAATCATAGGCTGTATTTGATGTTATATGGGTATTAATAAATAATTAAGTGATGTTTTACAACATTGTAGATATTAGGGAGATGATATCTCTAGAGTTTATTTTTATGTAGTATTTAAAGGCGGTGGTGAACCTGCACAATGTCTTGAGGACAATCATCTCTGATCACGATCCCTATTTTACCTATAGGGTGTGGAAATGTCTCTAGCATGATTTCCTTGAATTTAATTTTTGATAAGTAATCATTATCTACATATATATGTTTATATTGAGTGTATTATCATGAATTAAGAAGTTTTTTTTATTTTCTTGTCCTTGATTTGGAACTTTGTGGATGAATAACCTACCCCTGTTCCTATTTGGTTACAATAATATGTTTCACTACACCACTAGTATGGTTAAATTTCAATATTTTTCTACCTAAACATTCTATTCTCTATGGTGTTGGATTGATGTTGGAGATTCTCCAATTATCGACATAGAACTAGCGTAGTGTACGATAAAGATGGTTTAGTTGGTTTGGGAGTGGATGAAAGTAGTAAAAGATCCTCGAAAATACGATGTTAATCATATGAGAATACCTATAAAGTTTAAATTTAGAGATCATTTTTTTCTAAAGGAGCCTTATCTTCATGTGAAGTGATAGTTTGGACATCATATATAGATTTCCTCTCAGTTTATTTGGAACATATGTGGTGTTTCCTCACATTAGAGTTGTATTATGTTAAATATCACTTATAAAATATATGATTTAAATACATGATATATTTCATGTTTCAAAGAACCATTGATAAATTTATTACAATTACAACAACATCAACAGGGGTGATATTGATGTTGATAGTTATGTAACCTTTAAGTATCATTTTTTGGAGATCCAAGACAGCAAGGAGAAGGTGTTGCATAGGTGGTCTATTCCCTTGGGTCATGTCATTTGGTGACATGGTGGTGTGAAGGAGTGCACTTAATATTGTGATTCATAGATACATTCTATGTATCTAAATATATTATATATTTTTTAATTCTTTTATAGAATCACATATTATATATGTTATCCATTTCTGGATTGGGAAATGTTTTTCACTATTGTTTCCTTGTTGTGGCTTTTCACTAGTTTGACATGTATCTTCCCAATGACAGTATTTAGGTGTTGGTTGTTTCTATTTCAAGTTTTAGAACATATTTACACTGACTGATGTGGTTGTACATTGGTGATGCAGATATACTTGAGAGGTATCTCACAGGGTAGTTGTTTGGATGAACCCATCCCTTCATTATTCTCCCTCGGTTTGGGATTAAATTATTGAGGTTGAAATTTTTAGTGGTATATAATGTAATGTATCAGATCACAGTATCCCTTCAATTGTATGTTTTTTGTGTTGGAGGCCTCTAGATAAATTCTAAAATGTTTTTGAGGTAAATCATGAAATAAGCTAAAAAATATGGTCAATAGAGTATTCAATTCCTTAGAGGGATTCACTACGTTGAAGGAATAGAGGTTGTGGTTTGTTAAACCCAACCATGGAATCAGGCCATGTAATTCACTTTCTTGAAGTTCATTCTTTTAGGGGGAAGTTACACCATGGACTAGGAAGATAACATAAGAACATTTTGGTGGTTGTGGAATATATTGTGAAGTGATGAGCTGCGGTATAGGTGTTTAAGAAGGTTTTCCAATTTGGATGGTATTTGTTCTACGGTAAGTATAATTTAGTGTAGTCCCCTACCATATCAAACGAGCTCTAATATGAGGTTGTCATGGAAGAAATGTATTACCTCTATTCGTATATATGAATTTTTCCATGTAATGTGGTTTATTCCTCAAACACATATCTTCAAGGCATGCTATTACATGGTACCATTTATTTCATTACATTATGTCATGTTTCAACCCATCCTAGGGAATGTTGTTGCGGGTTGTACCATAGTGTGTTATTTTGGAAGGTGTATATAAATACATGAACTCCCATTCGAAACCACTTTTATCCCACTAATTATTCTTGATCGCTATGAATCGAAGAGTTTTTTTGAATTATTCGAATCCCAAATCAATTAGTATAAATTATCAACATCCTGAGATAAATCTATTGAAATGTGAGGTAACATATACCTATTTTCTTACTGTTTCACCTCGGTTCATTATATTTTTATTTGAGTTAATTCTTTCTATATTACAGAAGATGATTTCCATATTTCTAGTTTATTTTCTATTATTTTTGTTGGAATCATTTTGTTGAGACATCCTAAGATGGATAAATTTTTTTTATGATAGGTGATCATAGATATGTGTTCTTGTTCAATTCTCATCAATGAATATTGAAAATTTTGAGGTATGAATTAGTTTATCATCCTTATAATTTACGTTAAATTGTAATGTTATCATGGTTTTACCCATTGGATAGTTGTGGAATTAAACTAATAAAATTAAAAAAAACAAAATAATAAAATATTCTACTTAGGTATAATGATCACATATCATTATCTTCCACCATGATAATGGGGCGCCACTTGATTGGAGAGATAATATTTTCTATATGTATGTTTTTTTAGCATGTTTGTAATTCTAGGTTTAGAATGTTCAATTTTATGAAACTGGTTCTTGATTGTTATGATAATAATACCTAGTTGAATAAATAGTGAAATGTAATGATTCAGGTATAGTTAATCTTTTGATCCATATAATTATGCCGAAATCATAATTATGTTTAATTCATGATTAATTGATGTTTTTATTCCATGTTTCAATGTAATTTAATAAAGAGACTAAATCTAAAATTATTATTGTAAATAATAATTAAATGCATGATAATGATATGTTCTTCCATAATTATTGATGAAACTAAAAGATTTGATTGAATGATTTGATTAAATAATTTATCATCTTATTACTTCTAATTCCTTATGTAACCCAATGTAATAACTTGCGATAAATGAATTGATTAATTTAATATTGGTTAAGATTTTTTTTCATAAATATAAATATAAGGCATAAAATGAGGCCATTTTTATGAACGTGGTATACCTTATGATTATGTCCAAGACCACCCAGTAGTTCTTGAGGACTACATGCATTTTTAAATCATAGGTTCCATGTTGACATTGATGGTTGTTTTATTCCTTTGATGATGCTCTGGATGTTATAATTTCTATGCAATGTTATGTGAGCCTAGGATAGATGAATATATTTGAGTGGGGAGGCCTGGGGTTTTTGAAGTAGTAAATACTTGTGATGATGAGATTCTTGGTGATATATAAAAGGGTGTTGGGGATAGAACAACAGTTTATGGAATGGGATTAAACTGGACATACTCATTTTTGTTATTAATGATGGGAAACCTGATTTTAAAAAATGAACGTCCAAAGTAATTAATAAAAATGATATGGAGGATTAATTATTCATTCTATTTTATAAGTTTCAATTACTTATAAAACATAACCCTTGAAACAAATCAATATTAATATTTTTATCAATTTTTACTATATTCCCATGAATGAAATAGTAGGAAATCAATTATATCACACAAGATTTACTAGGTTTGGCCTTAGTGTGAAAACCTACATCATTTCCAAATCCACTATAATGGGTCTATGTAAATACACTATTAAGAAGCTGTGAATAAAACTTGTCTCAACTCCAGTTAGACACACTGAATAGGATAATGCTGGATACTATATCTCATTTTCTAAGTATGAAAATTACTGATCCTAGATCCAATTTTATGATTAAAATAATGTGGGATCCTGGAACCAATTTCACTATTATGATGAATTAATATTATTAATTCATTATCAATCTGAAAAAACTAAACATATTTTAGAATGTTCAATATAATTTTTCTTCAATAAGATAGGTACTACTACATCAAATTCACAAGATTTTTATCTTTTTCACCTTTGGAAAAGTTACAAATGAACAAATGATCTGATTAAGTATTTATAGATGAGTTCGAAAATACTTTCAAGATACATGATAACATTCCCCACATCATCAAATCTCAAAATCATTAAAAATATCTCACATATAAAACATAAACATTAAATTATTAAAGCCTCCTTAGATTTCACTATGATTTATGGGTAATTAAAATTAATGTTTTACTTATTCAAATCCTTATATGTTTCTCATCATTTAATTCTTCAATATGAATTCTTCGGTACAATTTCCTTTCTATACAAATATGAATATGATAATATCAGTATGATGTTCCCAATATGAAATTTCTAGTATGAAAATCTAAGTATTAAAAACTCAGCAGAATTTCCCCATTATTAAAATATTAATACAAAAAATATAAGTATAGATGTTTTAGTTCGATTTTATACCACCTCGGTCTTAGTAACATATTTTTTTTCTGATCTCTTTACCATGAAACTCCCATTACGATGGAAAACCCATTTTTCAACTCTAAAATTCATTAAACATTTCCATCATTTCTTTAAATTCTTTTATCATGAAATTTTCATGATTTTTTAGAACATTTTGATTAGAAAATCATTTTTTTATTTTGTTTAATAGATTATGAAAACGTTCTAACACTTTAATTCCAATTCTTCATCTATAATTCTTCATAAAAAATATTATTTCTCCAATTATAGCAAACATATACTTCTAGAAAAAAATATTACCCCTATTTCTTTTTTAATCCAATTATTTTTAATTGTCTTGTTGATGGACCTAAATATGTTAAAGTGTATGATCAACATCATCATTTTCTTGGCTTCTTCTCTATCAAGTGCATTTCAATATGAAAACATGAGTTCAAAAAAAATTACAGAAAACAACCTCATTACGATAGATGAGGTGTTTGATCTGAATAAAAATAGCATTCATAATAAATGTTAAATATCAACTAATTGAAAAACAGTGTTTAAAACTATTTAACCTCAAATGTTATTCATTATCCCCCATTGGAATTTTTGACAACCCTTGTTAACTACTTTTCCAACTCATAAATTTTTTCACTACATAAAATTTGTAAACAAAACTAGTTTTTTAAATTTTATCAAAATAATTATTTTATCAAAAGAGAGTCTCTTGAAACAGTAATATTGGATAAAGTAATGTTTTTTATGTAATTTCATCCCTCAGTGGAAATAATGTTGTGTGGCCATGTAATGATAAACTGTCCTCACTTTTATTTCCACACTATCTTTTTCTCTCCCCTTTCTTTCTTTTATCACATTCTTTTTCTCTTACTTTCCCCTCCTGTATTATTTGATAAATGCAGTTTTAGATTCATAAATGAAATATATTTAAAAACATCTAAAATGTATAATGTCGTTACATTCTATCACCCTTTTCATCATATTCCCAAGCATGATAGGGTTCTTCGTTATGAGATTCAAGAATTTATGTGCGGAGGATGAACATGATGTTTCAACTTCTATTCCACAATATTTTCTTTTGGAATTGATTTTATAAATATATCTGCAATTTGATTTTTTTTGTAATATATTCAAAAAAATATCAAACAAAAAATTTTCCTTTTATAAATTAAAAGTGTATATCAATGTGTTTTGATCTGTAATTATGTACATGATTATTAGAAGGAATAATTTCACTCTGATTATCAAAAAGTAACTTCAATGGTTTAAAACCTTTTACTTTCAAATATTCTAGCTAAACATTCATCCACAATATTTGTGTAAATTTTCATGCAGATTTATCATATTCAGGTTCAATTGTGCTCAATGATTCTCAAAATATTTTCTTACTAGTATGACTCACACAACATTAATCCAAGTATAATGTTCCTCCTATGGTTTATTTTTATTCATTACAATATCGATCCTAATCAACATCAGTATAACTATGAAATATCATCTCAATATTTCTATTTTATAACAAACCATATGAATTTGATCCTTTGACATATCTAAAAATCTACTTTGCTGCCAATATATGTGATTATTTTGGATTACATTCATACATGACACATAAAGTCACAATATAAACAATATCAGGCCTTGAGGCTATATGGTAAAGAAGATTTCCTAAAATCTTCTGAAAATCATTCTAATTCACATTTTTCAGAATTCATATTTGTTCAACATTTTTCTCATTAAAATAGGTGTTAGAACATCTTTAAATTCTAAAATCCCAAACTTCTTTAACAATTCCATTGCATAATTTTCATGTGATAAGAAAATTTATTTTTCTTCTTTTTTTTCTTATAAGAAAATGAAGAAATATAATTCTCCCAACATTGAAATTTCGAAATTATTCTTCATTTCCTCAGAAAATGTTTAACATGGTTCTTATTTATCCCTAGAAAAAAATTATATGATGCACATAAAAAATTAGAATTAGAGTTTCAGATTCAATATATTTCATATACATGTTGCTATAAACTATTCCTTTTGAAAAGATCAATATTCTTAAACAACGTTCAATATTAGAATTCCATGAACATGGAGAATGTTTTATCCCATTCATGGACTTATTCCATTTATATTTTTCCATCCTGATCAACTAGTAATCAATAAGGTTATTCAATTTAAAATTCTTCCACAATATTCGAATTTAAGAAACATGAATTTACATCTAATTAATAAAAATTGTAATTCTGATGAGAAGCTTCTAGAAGAAACATTTTAATAGTCTATATCCATTAAACAGGGGGAAAGTTTTCATCAAAATCGACACCATCCACCTATGTATATCCTTTAATAGATGTCTTGATTTGTTTCTTGAAACTTCTTCATGCTCATTAATTTTGTCTATATAGACCCACTTTGTTCCGATATCATTTTTATTTGATGGCCTTTGAAAAGTTCCCATGTTTCATTTTTCTAAATCTAATCCTAGTATTTGTTAAAAGAATCCACCCATTCATTATGTTCAATAACATCTGAAACTGATTCAAGATCTTATTTTTAGATAAGGGAAGTTTGATATTCTAATCTCAACATCATTTTTGTCTGAACTGAAGTCTTCTGATTAAAAATAATGTTTACATATTCATCATTTTTTCAAGGGAGGAAAACTAAAAGTTTCTCAAACAACTTCACTTTACTCACAACATGACTCATTTGCATCTGGATAAGAATGTTTTTCATAACCTTAAATTTTGATAGAATTCATTAGTTTATCCTCCTCTGCAATCCCAACAACCTTTAATATAAGAAACATTTATATCTTATTACCTTAACATCATATGAGTAAACAAACATTTGTAAACATTTGGTTCAACTTTTTTAAATTCTTCCATTTGTTGAGCAAACCAAAAAGTTTCCTTCTTCATATTTTCTATCATACTTTCCTAAATATGGATTTCTTATTTTTAGAAATCATGGAATCCCAAAAAAATTGACGAGTTTAGATGTAGGTTTTTTGTTAAACCACATTTTACAAGGAGTCATATTGGTTTTCAGTCTCAAAAAACAACAATTTTGAACATGTACAATCATACTAAAAGTTTATCTCCAAAATAACATTGATTTTTTTTATTCTTTTAACATACTTCTTCCCATTTCCATGAATCTTATATCCTTTCTTTCTGCTACACAATTTCATTTTGGAGTATATGAAGCACTATACTGATTTCTGATACTATTCTATCCCAGATAAGTTTCAAAAGAATTGTTTGTGAATTTGGAACCATTATCTTATATTATATTCTTCATAGAAACCCCTAATTATTTATCAACATATTTCCTGAAGAATTTGAGCATTTCACTAGCCTCTGACTTGAGCTTCATAAATATGATA
This sequence comes from Viscum album, assembly GCA_963277665.1. Lineage (NCBI taxonomy): Eukaryota > Viridiplantae > Streptophyta > Magnoliopsida > Santalales > Viscaceae > Viscum > Viscum album. The sequence continues at coordinate 1,684,701,402 of OY728147.1, read as the reverse complement.
TTTGTCCTCAGAGTTAAATAATCCATAAAATTGGTAAAATATGAGTCTTCTTTAGTTGATTGATATCTCATCAACCCACATAAATTGGAATTAATAATAACAAGTGGTATTATATATTGAATCTCAACTCTTTTATGATTTTTTTTAATCATATTTCTTTTATGTAAATTAACCCAAAGAACTTCATCTATTGTTTTCAATTCTAGAAAATTACAAACAAAATCAACTATAAAAAGTTTATTTTATTTTTACCCATGGTGGCCATGTATTTTGTGCCACAATTTTTTTCATCTCCATCACTCAAGTAACAGGAGTTATTGAATTATCATATTTGAATGATATTCCAATGGTTCTTCTCCCGTTGTAATGAAATTTCCACCATTCACCATTTTGATGATACAAAAATATTTTCAAAAAAGAACTTGTCTTCCATCATAAGGAAATTGACTGATACTGATTAAGTTATGTTTTAGCCCGTAAAAAAATAAAACTTCATTATATTCCATCGTTTATGCTTCAATATCATCCGTTCCAATTCCTTTGATTTTTAAGGAACCATCATTCCAAAATGTAACTACTCATCCATCATTACTTTCAACATGTTTCAAGATATTTATAACACTTTTCATATGTGTAAAAAACTATAATAAATTATCCACGGTTTGTTCCTTTTACTTGCTTTAAATGTTGTCCCAACAATAAAACGTCGTTACTTAACTTTCTTCTATTCAACTTCCTTTTCTTTAGCATCAAAAAGAATTTTTTCTAGAAGGATTGAAATACATATTTCACCATGATGAACATATTGATCACATATTCCATACATTCATGTTAATGATTTGTTCGATGGTTTCTAACATATAGTGAATTCACCTTTTCAGCTTTTTGTATGTTAAGAATATTTCGAATTCAAGTTTCACTATTTCATCCAATTTTATCAAACTTTCCTATGGGTAATGATACGATTTTATAATAATTATAATATATATTCCCTCAAATTCTACAACACAATCAATAACCATAAAATACTTATTTTATATTTAAATATGATCTTTCTTTATTGGATGTTTGTGGAGGTTGGTAACTTCATTCATCTCTATCATACTAAAGATAGAGAACATCTTTTTTTACCCAGTTTTTTAATTTTTTGGGATTTGATAGGTTTATTACATCCTCTCTCCACCCTATAATTCCCAATATTTTTTTCCAAAATGGGAAATGTAAAAATGATCATATAAAACATCATTTATGTTAAGAGAATATTTAATTTCTTCATATATTTAGCTTTCTCATCAACTTTATCAGTCTCATATTTTACTTTTGATGTTTTTTTTGATGTTTTCATTCATATACCACATGTATTTTTGGACTCAATATGTTTTCATTGAAACTTGTTAAATTCTTATTACTTTGTTTTCATCTTATTTCTATGATCTTCAATCATATTTCCTTATTTATTAGTTCTATATTTTTAAATAAAAATATCATGAATATATTTATCCTATTTCTTGATGACATATTTTAATCTATTAGAAGATTATTCACTATATCTCTTCATTAAACTAGTATATTTTTTGAGATTGTTTTGTCTCTTATCATGAATTGTTTTTCTAAGCTTATAATATCTATATGATTTTTCACCACTATCTTCACTCTTTGAGGAATATTTTTTTCTCTACTTTTACAATGAAGGTTCTGAACTGTTGTATACATTAACATTCTAAATAATTGTTTTTGGTTGTGTCTTATTCAACTTTTTTACTAAACATACTTATTTTGTTTCCACAAAACTTTTCATTGTACATATTGTAAGACTTTTCTTTTGTAGAATTTCTGTTCCACTTCATCTATCAATGTTTTTCATTGGAATCACCTCAATATTCACCAATTTTCATCTTAGGTAAATTCATATAAAATTTTCTAATTCCACCAGACAAATTTTTTTTGAGAAAATGTTTAACACCATATTTTCCTATTCATCTTTGATTGTTCTTGGATATAAGAGACATTACTTTTTCATTCATCTTATCATCCACTTTATCTTCAGATTCACAGTGTTCAAATTCCTCAATGTCTTTAATTTTCATCTTTTCGTAGCTTTAAAACCCATTTCATATTTCATATTCTTTATAAAAATTAGAGAATTCATCATTTCATAAGAAACAAGAATGATATTCAATTATTAAAGAGATAAATCATAATTATCTTTTAAAGAAGAAAATTTAAAACCAAAACTATCAAGAATGTTTATCATATGTTTCTTCATAATTTTAAAATCTTCCAAGACATCTCAGAGTCCTTTGAATTTGCAAAGAATTTCACTTATTCTTGTGAGTAATAGTCAATATTTTATTTGAATATCATTATAATTACTTCATCGGTTCTATTTTTTATTTGTCAATTTTATTCCTTAACATTTTTTTCCCTTCAAAAAAAACATTCCAACTTGTCCCACCTACTTTTTGATGTTTTGAGACCCATCACTATCAGAGAAACTCTCTCTAAAAAGTTCATACGTATTTAAGATTTTGTTTTAAATTCCATCAACATATACATTTCACTTATCATAAAACATCATAGGATATTCTTTCTTAATAGGTGGAAAACCATAAGTAAAATCATAATCAACTTCAAGGATAAGAGATAGGAAATAATGAATCATCCTATATGTGTGTACACAATATTTGTTTCCATCAAATTTATGAATTCAACTGATATTGACATAATTAATATTATCTATGATACAGATTCCACTAGGAATTCATCTCTCTAATACCAATTGATGTTCTAACGGATTAAATAACAACTGAGAAGGGGGTTGAATTAGTCGTTCACTTTTATATGTTTTAATTATTTTTAAAACGTAACCCTTGTAACCTTATAACCTTATCAACACATATTAAATACAAATTCATTCAATAGTAGTATATAAATTAAATCAGACAAGATTTACACTGTTCAATCTTATTGTGATAACCTACATCATTTTCATGGCCACTAACGTGGGTCTATGAAAATCCAATATTTAAAAAAGTGAATACAACTTCTGCTATCTCCAGTAAGAAATCATCATTCTCCCGATAGGAAGAATTACATTGACTTATATCAATTTACAATGTTTGATAATATAAAAATTGATCCAAACAAAATAGTAAAGTCTTTTTTGAATATTATCATCAATTTATCACTCTAAATCCACTTTCTGATTTGTGTCAATCCAATTTTATTAATGTGATAATTATGTATCAAATTATCACATAATAATAATCCTAGATCCTCGAGGCAATTTTCTTTCTATGATGAATCTAGATTCAATTATGTCAATATAATAATACTAAATCATGGAAATAATTTTATGAGTATGATATTTTTGGATCATGGATCCGATTTTATGATTTTGATAATGCTAGATCCTAGATTTGATTACCCCAATACAATGATTCGATACGTTTAATTCATTGAAAATTAGAAAGGCTCAAACATCAGCTAGAATGATCAATACAATTACTATTTAATCAGATAATAACATTTACTTCAAATTCCCTTGAGCTCCACCTTTTGTGTGTATGTGAAATTTGGAAATAAAAAATTATCTAAGGATGTATTTTTAGGTGACTTAGAAGAAAAAGGAATGAAACATGGAAACATTCCCCACTTACTCAAATATAAAGATCTCAAAAAATATATCACATTTAAAAAATAAACATTGACAACTTCAAACCTCAAATAATTATATGAGATTTATGCTTAATTGAAATTCATGTATGACTTCTTTAACTCTTTATATATTTCTCTACTCATTATGGAGTATTTAATTCATAGCTTTAAATTCATCATTATGAATACACTGGTATGATTTCATCAGTACGAAAATCCATGTACAAAAATCAAAATATGAAAATATCAGTACGATTTTCCAAAAAAAAAATCTCAGTACAAAAAATTTCATTATGAAAAACATAAAATGATTTTCCCAGTTTAAAAATTTGAGTATGAAAATCTGAGGAAAAAAATATCAGTATGATTTTATTATTTCTCTTGACCAGAAAAATCATTTTCTTTCTCCTCTTATTACAATTTAATTCTGATCATAGTGTAAATACCAATTTAAAATTTTTGTAATTATTCAATTCTCTCCCCCATTTCTTCAAAACATTTAGTAGTGAAACTTTTCATTGTTTATGAGAACTTCTTGACCAGAAAATCATAACCTGATTTTTTTAGATATTATAAAAAAAATTAACACTCGACCTCTTATTATTATTTAAATACTCTTAAATAACTTCATTATTTCTATAATAATATCAAATATATATTATCATCAAAAAAAATTCTTCCCCTGATTCTTTTTGAATACAATGATTTTCAATTATCATACCTTTCGAACTAAATACAATAAAATGTAGGATCAACAAATTTTTCATCCTGATTTCCTATATGTCCAATGAAACATAATATTAAAACATGGTTTTAGAAACATTTTTTCAGAAAAAAACATTTTTATAATGGACTGGGTCTGATTACTGAATAAAAAAACATTCTTCCAAAACATAATAGATGTAAACAATTAATAAAATATTTAAAACAATTTAACTAAAAAAGTTCTTCTAAATCAATTTAATGGTTATATGGTTTAGATACTTATTTATCGACATTCCTTTCCCCTCTTCTTTAGTTTGCTGGACGTGCTTCCTTATTCATCTATTTTATGGTAGCAAAAATTTTTCCCTAAATTACATGGAATTATTTAATGTTAAAAGAATAATTAATTTTTTAACCCATATGGTGGGTTCTTTTTCGAATGAAATGTTGATACTATTGATAAACCACGTTCTCAATTTGGACTATGCTTAGTGGGAATAGACATCACTTTGATGGTTAATGAAATGTAATTCAAAATAATTTTAATTAATGTATAACGAATGAATTAATGTGAATTTTAATGTAAAAGGGGAAGAAGTAATATAATGTAAGTCTTCCTAAATGATCATTTTCTTATAGGATATCTAGATCTTAGATAATAAAGTTTGTTTCTATGTAATGATAGATATAGTAATCCATGATACAAGGTTAATTCCCATAGTGTTGTTGTGATGTATATTATATCCTCTATATTTTATGATTTTATATGATACCACACACATGTTGGTTAGGGTAACTAAAGCCTAATGGAATCATAGAGAGTGTTTTCTCCGAAAACAAGGTTTAAGAGGGGTGGAAGTCTAACTAACCACTTTGGTTATGATCTCGTATATTAGTAGTCCTATTTTCTGGTTCGGAATCTACTTAGTTCTCCCATATTTTTGTGTAAAGAGCTGAAAGTATTAATGATTAATTCACACACATGTATCTCAATATATAATATCTAAATATTTATTATAGGTTTTATGTTTATGGGCTAGGATGGGTTGAGGTATATTACATTATGTACAAGATGGGATGGAATGAGGAATAACACCTAATGTTTAATAAATTTCAAATAGGTTGTGGTGGCTCCCAGAAACTACTCATTTACTATATGAGGATGTGGATGGGATGATGAGATGATGTTATATAAGAGATGACTGGTGTGATACCAAGCCTAGGTGTCATCCGGATAGATTTCTTTTGGAGAGATATTGTTGAGGGTATATGACATTGGGGAAGATAAACAAACCAGTGAGGAAGCGGTAGTGGGGTATTCTTATTTTAGTACTATAATTTATGATCCCTTGTGCATGTTACATGGTGATATCTTGCAATGGTGAGGATAGAAACTTAATATACCTATTTAGGTGATGATATTGTTTCACATGTTGTTCACTATTCATTATAATGATTTCTTTATTATTTACCCAAGATGATTTGGGTAGGATTATACAAATTATACCTATTATCCTCTCCTTATATATATATTAATTTAATCTAGAGCAGGTTGGAGATCATAAAGGATTTTACGAGATCTTGTTTTTTCAAGTGTTGTTTGGGCTTCATGGTCATTATTGAGTTAATCTTTTCATACATTGTGGTTTCTTTTTTAGTTTATATATATTTTAATGACATTTCATGTATATACACATGTTTTATTTTATTATAATTGAGTAGGAGTTGAATAGTTTACTTATCAAATCTCTCTTTTTGACATGTTCTCTTATAGCGTAATGCCGTTTATTTATACATTTGATCCACCCTCAGTAGTGATCTATATCCAATAACCTATTGGATGTGGACTTCGAGAAGTCACCATCTCCCTTCTCTCATTGTTGGCCCAGGAGGGTTACCTTTGGTGGTAGGGGTCAATGGAAACATCCTCAAACCAAGCCATCATATTTAGATATGCATACAATGAAGGAGACAAAGCATTATTCAAAGGATCCAATGACTTCAAGGGATAAAATATCATCAATCCATGATTTTAAATATCCCTAACCAGCCCATTTGAATCATTAGGAGCCATTTTAATAACAAAAAAAATATCCTTCAGATTAAGGAAATAATCTTGATCAATCAACATAATTGTATAAATATTTAATATTATAAAAATGTATAATTAAGAAGAAATTATTATTATTTTCATAAAAATAGACATTACATATGTAATTTTAGAATAATATTTATTAACGAACAGAAAAATTAAAATGTATAACTATTTTTAATATAATATCATTAATTATAAAGTTCTAAAATTAATTGCAAAAATTTAAAGAATTATATATCAAAATTCTTATAACTGCTAATATAAGATATAATTTCTCTAGTAATGGATGTATATATTATATTTATATTATATAAAAAATATAAATAAATATTAATTACATTTAAAAATATTAATTATAATTAAAAATATTTTTATTCACAAAAATAAATAAATATTTTTTAAAATATAACATTTTTTATATAAATGTATCATTATATTAATACATAATTATATGGATACATATAAAAAATTATATCTCAGATGTTGAAAAAATATAAAAAATAATTAAAATACATATATATTTTTATTTAAATAAAAACATTAATATTAAAACATTATATTCTAAAGTAATTTATTTTAAATATAATACATCACTATTTATAAAAATGTATAAATTCTTTCTAATATATTTTATTAATTATATAAATCTATATAGAAATATAATTATTTGGAAAATTAATTTTAAATACAAAAAGAAATTATAATAAGTTACAAATTATAAAAATGTATGTAATATATATATATATATCATATTAATAATAATTATATTAAAAATAAGTTTTATAATATTTAAAAAATTTATAATTATATAAATGGACTTATGTTTAATATTTCAAAAAATGTATACCTATGTTTAAAAATATTTCTAACTATATTTTAATTAACATAATATTGATTTAAATATATTACTAATTAATATTAAATTTAATATCAATTAAATATAAAATAATACTAAATAATGATTATTTTAAGGAAATGAACATAAATTTAATATGTAATAATATAATATATTTTATAAACAATATTTAAAAGAATATTTACAAATACTTTCAATTGTTTATTATCAATTATAAACTACAAAATTAAAAGTAAGAATATTAATAATTATATTTAAGTAGATTCATAATTTTTATAATATATTGATATATTATAATTAGTAATTATATAGATTTATATATTATATTGGTTATATATATATAAATATATTTATGTATTAATTATAAATAAAATATTATTATTTATATAGATTATATAATTATAAAATATATCATTAGATACATAATTAGTGTATAGTTCTATCATAAAAAATTATATGTATACATCCAAAATGATTTAAAATATACATTACAAAATGTATGTATTTAATAATAATTTCTCTATATTAATAATATTTATAAAAATTAATCGTTAAATTTAATGAAATTTTTGAAATACGTTCTTTTTATATATTCAATTATTGGTATGTTCTAGAATTTTATCATTTACCAATTTACATATATAACTGACCATATTCCCATATAAATATTTATGTTTCTGTAATATATATGCATTTTTCTGAAGAACCTATGGACATACAATTACATTTATATATCCAACAATATAATAATTAATGCATATCACATGGATTCCATTTTATTTAATATATAAAATAAAACTAATTAAATATTTAACAAAAAGAAATCTCAATTTATATATGTTTTTTTGATGTTGATGTCAATGTGACTTTTTATTACGAATGAAAATACCTATTTCTATCTGGGTATATAGAGACCCATTACATAGAATGTAGTCCCAAAGCTATGTGGCCCATTATACATGATGATGGTCGAGTGTAGTGTCATTCATGTATCAATTCTAACATCATTTTTTTCATGTGTCATGTATGCATCATCATATATCTACACCATGATTGCATCACTATCTCTCTGCATCTTGCATGAATTATTGTCTGCCTACGTTATAAATCCCCCAAATAGGATTTCTAGGATCTGAGCATCAGGATTTTGGATGCATGAATACGGTATTTACCACTCATGCATCACCCCAACCATAATACATAATTATATATGTAGATATGTTACATATATATATTTATATTATTAATAATATATATACATACTTATAAGAAAATTTCTAAAATTTTATAAATTCAATAATTAACTCCCTTAGGCACCAATGTTACAAATCAATCATTATAAGAAAAACATATATATTTTAACATAAATAAGTACAAATATAATTTACCTATCTTATTTCTCATACAGATAAATGATACTTTTATAATAGATAAATAAAATGATGATAAATCTATAAATCTTCAGAGTTCTTTATTTTATCAGAAATAAAATTATTTTATATCCACACTTATAAAAAATCACTCACAAATATTTTTTCCCATGTTTATATTATATTGTAGGTTTTAGTCTTGTTTTATACTTTTTAGAGAAGTAGTTCGTAATTCCAAGTCGAGGTTTATGACCATTGGGACCATTGAATAGGGTCATGTGAGTGTGTTTGATGATACTGAAGCAAGTATACTACATTTTCACAATCATTGGTGATCGTGAAAGATGATCATGTGACATAAGGATTGTGGGAAATTTCTCTATTATAGGTTTTGGATGTATCAAATTCAAGTTGGGACTAAGACTAACAATGATTGGTAATTGAATTTCATGAATAAACCAAAAGAACATGATTATCAATTACTTGCATCATGATTATATATAATTACTCATAAAAAATATCCTTACACCATATAGATCATTTTTCATTTAAAATTTATAAGTAATTTAATAATAATAAAAATTCAGTAGTCATGAAATATTTCATTGATGTAGGTGTTGATCGATATATCCTTCATTAAGGTTATTCAATAATTTTTTCAGGAGGATCCAATATATATTTTCTCTATCAATGACCCACATGATACCCTTGATCTTGATGCATCATCGATGGTACATTGGATTCCAGTGAAGTGGTATCTGTCATCTTTCATCTCCAATCTTTGATCATAATTCAATCCATCAGGTATAATGGATTGATTATAATTCTATTATTCATTATATGTATGAATAAGTTTGATGATTTCTCTTAGCCTTGAGGTAAATCCAATTGATTTTCTTCATTGATAGGTAATTAACATGGGAGGAAATGTTGTTCAAAAATAATAATTCTTACGCATTGTGTTAAATGATATAATTAAGTAAATATAAAGATAGTGTTCTAGGATTTGTAAATAATCAATTTACCTTATAAAATATCTATTATCAAAGAACCCCACATCTAATAATAATAATAAAATATTATTATATTATTGATGGGGGAATGTTTTTTGTTTAATATAAAAATCAATAAATTATCAAAAATTTACAAAATTGATATTTATTATACCATTTCCATTACCCAATTCCATAATTAGTCCAGTACACCTTCCTTATAATTTATCATACCCAGAATAATGTATATTATTTATTCAATAAAAATATAATTATTATTCTCATAGTTTTTAGAATAAATATTTATTTTAATGTTAAACTAAAACTATGTAGTGACTGAATACATATGATCAATAAATATCGAGAAAATATTATTCCACAATATGGATAATAATACTTATTTAAAAAATTAAATTATAATTTAATTTTATTGAGATCAATGGAAACACTATGTATATGAACCACTAGGAGTATTTTACATTTTCATTAGTTTGGTTTTCCTAAATTAAAAAATTAGTGTCTAGAAATATTTAAAGGCACCAATAGAGAAATATGTTAATGTCATGACAATAAAAAAAATAAAAATGATCACTATGTAATATAATATTTGTGACTCTAATTTCATCAATTAATTTATGAACTTGTCTCATCAACATGTATTCATGATATGTCTCTCTTTGAATTATTGAAATGACCACATCTGAACACTATGCCCATGGAATTTAATTTATTAGTTTCATTTAAATCAATGAGTTGAGATATCAAAATCCATAATTATTGATGTATAAAATACATAATTAACTTATTCCTTAATTACATATCATTTGTGATGAACCCAAAGAACTCAACTCTGTTGTTAACATATGACATCACGGTTTATGACAATAAAACTTAGTACATGACCCATAATATGAATTATTCATAATATTAAAGTTGATGTATCATTAAAAATTCTCACATTAGAAAATATATAAGAGAAATAAAACATGTAGATTCCCTATAGATGGGTTTATCCTTGTAATCTCACTTCCTAGAGATTTCTAATGGAAAACTTGATTAGGTGAAGTCTCATCCGCTTATGAGTACTCTAACTCGAGTTAATGTATCATTTTTATCCCATCATATCAAAACAAATCAACATAGGTTATATATTTTAAAAATATCATCATATAACTTATAGGTTCTCATCATACCAATGAACTACTTTGTCTTTTTAAATGTGATAGATACTCTATGAAATTTTCATATTATTGTTGTGAAAAATAATGAATAATATATTATAAGGTATTTTATAATATTGAAGTCTATAAATATATAGGAAATCTGAAGTAAAATATAGTTTTTTATAGGGAACTATATCCAATATAATATCAATTATACTAAAACCAATTTATATCAAATATTATATTTATCAAAATATAAATTATTATTATATTAGTTATAGCTATATCTATTGGGCCTACAACATTTTCATGTGGATAGGTATAAGGCCCCAGCCTTAAACCTTACATAATCTTGAGTTATTACAATATTACACATTGAGGATCATTTTTGGTATAGTGTTTTAGAAAATTAGATCATAAAACTTGCATTACATTCCACATATAAACAAAGTGGTTACATAAAGATAGTATTCTTTTTTCCCATCAATGGAAACATATTTAAAATAAAACATGGATTCTTTCTTGACACTTCCTTGACACTATCATCATATCATGTACCTTTCCCTTGACCTGTGAAAAACATTTCAAAAAAACTTGGGATGAGCATAAAAAGCTCAGTAAGGGATATAAAAATATGGAAAGGAAACATTGGTACATATATACATAAGAATGAAATCATACTTTACCCATAAAACATAATCACTTTAACATACCTCATCAAATCATGAATAAATCATAGAAATCATAAGACATAAAGGTAACTTGAGGCATTCATAACATTCTTACGTAGGGAGTAACCGTCTTGGTTACGTTTGGAATACCCATCACAGTATATTCCCTAAATCTCTTCGGAGAAACCTTAACGTTTCACTCCATCGCGTTACCCAATGCATTGGAGAGATATATCGGGCTCACCCGCCCTTAGTTTATCACGGAACCACCCGTCTTTATAATAATGCCCAAGAACCTCAACATAATCGTATCACAAAAAACATTCATAAAGGAAACATAACATTTCAACATTTCAATCACAAGATATCAATACAACACATTGATATAAAAACATTATGAAAACCATTTTCAATACCAAAATAAAATAAAATTAAAACATGGTATTTATTTTTCTTTTTAAAAAAAGTATGGCTTGTAGAGGAAGCTGAAACTCAAATACTGGTCACGGCGGCGGAGAAGTCGTTGTCTCCGCATGCGTATGAAAAAATCATTCCCTTTTGTCATTTAGTAAATACTTCGTATAAAAAATATTCCTTTTGAAAAAACGTAAAAGTCAAAGGGGTTTATACACCGTATAAAAGAAGGTTGTGTATAAAACAAAATATGCCTCAAAGAAAGGAGATTGAGACGAAGTCCCATACCTCGTATCCGACTTGACTTGATCGTTCTTTAATCTCCTGAATTATAAACTTGAGTTAATTTATACTTGTTTAAGAACCTTTTTCAAGTTCATTATTCCTTATATATCACTTATTGCCATGTCATGAACACTATGTAATTATTTAAGTTAATAACGGTCGTTTTAACAATCATTGGTACTTGAGTAAAAAAAACCCATTATAATTACAAGTTGTTCATTTATCCATTATATCCAGAATTATAATCATGATGTATATATCATATATATCTAGTATATAAATGTAGTTATAATATTACAAAATCATTTAGAGGTAAGAAATGAAATGCACCGTTCATGGAGACAGTAAGTCGTACGTACGCATGAACGCTACTTTCATTTTTATTTCGTATTTTATAGAAATGAATCATAATTATATAAAGGTATATTATAATTCCAGTATAATATCATATATAATATCATAGTTCAATCCTTTATATGTCTCACATATGGTATTTAACGAATCAAATCACTTTGAGGGGGCGGTAGTCTGCACTTCCTTAAATGAAGATATCGCATTTACCCATAATGGAAACCATAAAGGTATGCCAAAAATGAAAAATACAAAAGCTTAAGGAAAACATAAACATATTATATATAATATATAAATATAGTAACATCTTAATGGCCACCTTTTAAGGTTTTAATAGAATGTTGAACAATCATCGTTTCGGGAGGCATAAATTCACCATCCACGGAAACAGTATGTCCATTAACCATTAGATGTAGGTGTGTGTAAGTGTAGCTCGAATAATTATTATAAAAACATCCTTGTATATTTAAGATACTATATTTGTTACAAAAGAAATGAATAAAAAGTTTTTAGGGGGTTTGAGAAGCAAAATAAAACAAACGGACTCAAGTGAAGACATTACCTTAAAATCGAGTAACTCCCTTTGGTTTGAGCTCAAAGGATTCCTTGGAAAGACTTCTGCCCAATGTGAGGCTTCAAGGAGTAATAGAGGGATGCGGAGATTCAAAATGGGTAGGTGTTGGCCGAGCCAAAGGCTTTGGGAGTGTGGATAAGGAGGTAGAGTTGGGGGCCTTTTATAAGAGCAGAGGAGGGGCACTCTTGGAAGGTAAAGAAATGTCACTTTATTTTAAAATGGTATTCGGATTTAAGAGGTCCCACATTGACTTTTTTCTAGTATAAGGTGATAAGGGTTCGCAATACACCCATACAATAGGTTTTTTCCAGGTTTAGGTCTTAGATTTTACATTATCTTTCCATTTTATTTAAATCGTTAAATAATGAGGTCATCGCTGCATCATCATTATGTCATAATTAATTTAATTTATTTAAAGTCTAAAAATTATTAAACAAATACTATGATATAGAAAATTGTTTTATCTTTCCAATGACTATTTATAATAAAAAATATGACTTGTATAACCCCATGTAAAAATTGTTTTAGTAAAACATCTCCTGTTTGTGTCATTTTTACTTTAACATTAAATAAAAAATTATTTATGTCATTTCCCAACCAATGTGGCTTCATGGGGTCCCCATGTTGACCCATGGATTGTCTTGGTCGGCCATGACACATCCAATGAGGGTAGAACATGTGTCCAGATCATCTCATATTATTAAAACATTATTTTTACCTTAAACTACACCAATTACCACTAATCGCGATTAAGAACTTAAAAGTTACAATTCACCAAAAAAAAATTTAATCTCATTGAACCACATTTTACTTATTAATGACAACCATGTATGTCGGATTTTTGAAAATCAAATCACAGAAGTGGAAAAGTTTAATTTAAACAAAAAATCAGTTTCTTTAACTACCACATAGTGGTTTCACTATTCATCAAAAATTGAAGTTTTTTAGAAAGATACCAAAACATCACCCTAAGATATATTTGATATTCTGAATTCAAAAATGATGTATATTTTAAAAAATTCAAAACATGTAAGTTTCATTAATTAATTTAATAACTAATTCCTGCTGCCATGACAAATAGAGTGTTTTTATGAAACAATAAGTATCAAAAGATTGACAGTAGTTTAAGTCCAATTTCAAAGTGAAATTGATTCCAATGACCACCATTGGATAAAATGGTAAAAATATATTCTATTTTCACTTCAAAACCAATTCAAAAGATAATATAATAATATAAATAAATTAGATTAAAAAGAGGTTTTGAATTAAAATACAACATTTTTCACTATTCATTAAAAATGAACTTTATCGGAAAAATACCAAAAATACACACAAAGTAAATTTTGATGTCCCAATCAGAAATAATAAGTTTATTTTGAAATTCAAAGCTTATAAAATTTTCAAAAGATATATTTAAAAAGGGTTTTCCATCAAAAGGCAGTAAAACAAACTTTTATGAATATTAGTGTATTCCATGCATAAGATTGTATTTATTTTCATTTTAAGCCTCTAAAACACTATCTTAATCATTAATAGACATAGATAAAAATATCTATTATTTATTACCTACTTGGGATGTTACATCCTTCCCCCCTTTAGAAAATCTCTTCCCCGCAATTTATTTACTTATCGAATAAATGGGGGTACTTATCCCTCATTGCATTTTCAGATTCCCATGTTGCCTCTTCCATCATGTGGTTTTTCCACAAAACCATTACCTGATTAATCACCTTATTTCGTAACACTTGCTCCCTGTGGTCAAGAATCTGGACCGGTTGTTCCTCATAAGATAGGTTCTCTTCTAGGAGAACTACCTCTGGACTCAAAATATGAGATGGATCAGGCATATACTTTCTCAACATCAAAACGTGAAAAACATTGTGTACCTGAGATAAACTCGGAGGTAAGGCCACCCAGTATGCAACTGATCTAACTCTCTCCAGAATTTTATATGGTCTAATGAACCTTGGACTCAGCTTTCCTTTCTTACCAAATCTCATCACACGTTTCCATGGTGAGACTTTGAGAAAAACATGATCACCTACCTCAAAAGTTAGATCCTCTCTCCTGTTGTCTGCATAAATCTTCTGCCTACTCTGAGCTGTTCTCATCTGTTTCTGAATCAGCTGAACTTTTTCTTCCATCTCTTCTACCAATTCTGGTCCCATCAACTTCCTTCCTCCCACTTCATCCCAGAAAGCTGGAGTTCGACACCGCTTCCCATATAACGCCTCAAATGGTGCCATCTGTATACTGGAATGAAAACTGTTATTATATGAAAATTTAACCAAAGAAATATGTTGGTCCCAACATCCCTGATAATCCATCGAACAAGCTCGTAGCATATCCTCCAAGGTCTGAATTGTTCGTTCTGACTGCCCATCTGATTGAGGATGAAATGTTGTACTAAAATTTAATTCAGTACCCAACGACTTCTGAAGGCCTTTCCAAAAGTTAGAAGTGAACCTGGGATCACGATCAGATACAATGGAGAGGGGAACTCCATGTAACCTGACTATCTCTTTAAGATACAAACGGGAAACTTTATTTAGTAAAAAATTATCTCGTATAGCAAGGAAATGAGCAGATTTTGTAAAGCAATCAACAATAACCCAGATTGAATTATTACCTCAAGATGTCTTTGGTAATCCCACAACAATGTCCATGGATATATTCTCTCATTTCCACTCTGGCACTGGTAAAGGCTGAGGCATCCCTTTCGGTAACTGCTGCTCTGCTTTAACCTGTTGACATGTCAAACACTTCACAGTAAAATCATCAATATCTCTTTTTATTCCATCCCACCAGTAATACTCCCACAGATCTCTGTACATCATAGTACTGCCAGGATGAAATGAAAACGGAATACTATGAGCTTCACATAACAACTCTCTCTTGAACTATAAATCACAAGGCACTCACAATCTCTTCCCAAATCTCAAAACGCAATCATTATCAATGTTGAATTCAGGCAACTTACCCTTCTGAACCAACTCTACCTTTTTCTGCAACTCACTGTCTTGCTTCTGTGCTTTCTTGATTCTATCTGATAGAGATGATCTCACTGATACATGAAACAAAACAGAAGAAATTTCTGCACCAACAACTTCTATGCCAAAGTTCATCAAATACTTAACCAAAGGATCACGTTCCAAACGAAACATTGCTAATGAAGCATTACTTTTTCGAATCAAAGAATCAGCCACTTTATTTTCTATTCACGGATGGTAATGAATTGTACAATCATAATCCTTGATTAATTCCCGCCATCTCATCTGTCTCAAGTTTAACTCCTTCTGAGTGAATATATACTTTAAAATTTTGTGATCAGTATATATTTCACACTTTACTCCATACAAATGATGCCTCCAAATTTTTAAAGAAAAAACAACAGAATCTAATTCCATATCATGTGTAGCATAATTTATCTCATGAGGATTCAACTGTCGTGAAGCATAAGCAATTACCTGATCATTATGCATTAGGACGCAACCAAGTCCTTTCAATTAAGCATCACTATATATAACAAACTCACCATTCCTGGAAGGTAGTTCCAAAACTGGAGCATTCACCAATCTTCTTTTCAATTCCTGAAAAAAATCATCACATTCTTTTGTCCAGATAAACTTAACACCCTTCCGAGTTAGCTTAGTCATTGGACTAGATAACCATGAAAAATTTATAACAAACCTTCGGTAATAGAATGCCAAACCAAGGAAACTACGAATCTCTGATACATTTGTGGGTCTTGGCCATTCTTTGACAACCTTTGTTTTTGCAGGATCAACGGTTATCCCATCTTTAGAAACAATGTGACCAAGGAAAGAAATTTGTTGCAACCAAAACTCACACTTTCTGAATTTCCCATACTATTTATTTTCTTTTATGGTTTCCAAAATAACCCTTAAATGTCTTTGATGCTCTTTTTTACTTTTAGAAAACACCAAAATATCATCAATGAAAACAACGACAAACTTATCAAAGATCTCATGGAAAATTCTATTCATTAAGTCCATGAATACAGCAGGTGCATTGGTTAGACCAAAAAGAATTACTAAAAATTCATAATGGCCATATCTTGTACGGAACGCGGTCTTCGGAACATCTTCTTCCTTTACCTTCAGCTGATGGTACCCCGATCTCAAGTCAATCTTTGAAAAATATTGAGCTCCCTGGAGCTGATCAAACAAATAATCGATATGAGGAAAAGGATATTTGTTCTTAATGGTGATGTTATTCAAGGCTCTATAATCAATGAAAAGTCTCATTGAACCATCTTTCTTTTTATAAAATAAAACAGGAGCACCCCATGGTGATGTGCTAGGTCGAATGAAACCTTTCTATAATAAATCTTGCAATTTCTCCTTCAACTCTAAAAGTTCAATTTGAGCCATTCGATAAGGGGGTTTTGAAATTGGCTTAGAATCAGGAACTAAGTCAACAGTACACTCAACTTCCCGATCTAGTATTATTCCAAGAAACTCATCAGGAAAAACATCAGGATACTCATTTACCACTGGCACATCATTAATCTGAACAGTTCCCTTGTTTTCAATGATGTGTGCAAGGTAACATTCATTTCCATCTTTTACAAGTTTCTTGGCCTCTTGATAAGTTATCAACAGTAAGGTTTCATTCTTGTACACAAACTGAAAGTCTTTCCAAAAAGAATCTTCTTTAGCTCTATAGTCAATCATAGCATGGTAAATAGAGTGCCAATCCATACCTAGGATAACATAAAACTCTACTAGAGGTAGAACAATAAGGTTTTCAAGTAGGTTCTTTCCATAGATAAGGATATGAAGATTCTTATAAATTATTTTTGCCTCAACATTTCCCCTAGGTGTTTTTACCAAAAGTTCAGGAGTCATTTATTGAGATGGTATTCCCATTTTACTAGAAAAGTTTTCAGATATGAAAGAATGTGTAGACCCCGAATCAAACAACACACTGGCATAATCTGAAAAAACAAAAAAAGTACCTGATACAACTTCATTTCATGGCCCGACATCTGCTAAAGTAGATGCAAAGGATTTCACCAACCCTTTCTGCTTGTAGTCTAACTACTTACCATCACTCAAGCTCTTTTTTAGACACTCGTTTGCATAGTGACCCATCTCATTGCACTTAAAACATTTCATTAACTGTAAATCAAATTTGGTCTTACCTTCACCTTGATCTATTTCAGTGCAATCACGAGCCTTATGTCCCATCTTACCACATCGGTAGCACTTTCCAGAATTCAGAAGACATTCCCCAGCATGCCTTTTACCAAATTTATCAAAAACTGGAATCATAGTTTTCTTACCATCATACTTTTTTGAAGAATTCTTACCTTTCTCTTGCCACCTCGATCTCTTCCTCTATTGGTTTTTATAGAACACTTGATCATCGGCAAACTCCATTTACACCTTCTCAGCACATTGAACAAGCTTTTCATAACTTTTAATCTCATGAGAAGCTAATTCCCTTCGATATTTTGGCTTTAATCCTGAGTAAAAACAATTGATTTTACTATCAAGGTCTCTGATAAAATTTGGAGCATACCTTGCCAATCATGTGAACCTTTCTTCATAGGTAGCCACTGAGTCTTCCTCTTGCCTCAATTCCAAGAATTGCTTTTCCATTCTAAGTCGAACATCCTTAGGAAAATACTTCTGAAGAAACATACCTTTGAATTCATCCCAGTCAAGAGCATTAATCTCATTGGCGTCCCTGATATTTTTAACCATAGACCACCACTGATCTGGCTCACCCTCCAAATGGTAAATAGCAAGACTAAACTTTTGAATGTCTGAACACCCCATGACATCGAAAATATTCTCCAGTGATTTAATCCACCCTTCAGCTAGCACAGGTTCAGATGATCCTCTGAATGATGGGGGATGTTGCCTCATGAAATGTTCCACCACTGACATGTTCTGTTGCAGTTGATCTGGCTGATCTCATGTATGGATACCACCACCATTTATCACTTGAGTCAACTACGCCATTACAGCAACAAACTGCTCAGTTCCAATTCCGACCATCTCAGGATGCTGATTCGGAAGGTTATTTCCTAATGCATGCCTTCCTAGCACTGCTTCCCTGTTTCCTCTACGGAAAACCATTCTGAAAAAACATGTCTTAGATGAAGCAACATGGTAATCTTCAAATACTATATAACTTCAATTTGACCATAAAGAAAAAAAAATATTTTTGGATAACCATTTAATAGAATTCAAACTCTTAAAGTTATCTAAACCGACCTTTGATACCAACTATAAGGCCCCAGCCTTAAACCATACTTAATCTTGAGTTATTACAAGATTACACATTGAGGATCTTTTTGGGTTTAGATTTTAGAGAATTAGATCATAAAATTTTCATTGCATTCCACATATAAACAAAGTGGTTACATAAATATAGTATTCTTCTTTTCTATCAATGGAAACATATTTAAAATAAAACATGGACTATTTCTTGACACTTCCTTGACACTATCATCATATCATGTACCTTTACCTTGACCTGTGAAAAACTTTTCAAAATAACATGGGATGAGCATAAAAAGCTCAGTAAGGGATATAAAAATATGGAAAGGAAACATGGGTACATATATACATAAGAATGAAATCATACTTTACCCATAAAACATAAGCACTTTAACATACCTCATCAAATCATGAATAAATCATAGAAATCATAATACATAAAGGTAACTTGAGGCATTCATAACATTCTTACGTAGGGAGTAACCCTCTTGGTTACGTTTGGAATACACATCACAGTATATTCCCTAAATCTCTTCGGAGAAACCTTAACATTTCACTCCTAAGCGTTACCCAATGCATTGGAGAGCTATATCGGGCTCACCCACCCTTAGTTTATCATGGATCCATCCATCTTCATAATAATGCCCAAGAACCTCAATATAATCGTATCACACAAAACATGCATAAAGGAAACATAACATTTCCACCTTTCAATCAAAAGATATCAATAAAACAGATTGATATAAAAACATTATGAAAACCATTTTCATTACCAAAATAAAAGTAAAGTAAAACATGGTATTTATTTTTATTTTGAAAAAAGGTATGGCATGTAGAGGAAGCCTAAACTCAAATAATGGTCATGGCGGCGGAGAAGTCACTACGGCAAAAAAGGCATTTAGCGGCGGTTTTTAATTAAATAAATGCATAATTTTCCCCTATTTAGGGTTTTCATACTAACCTAGATTAAAATTTATAAGATTATTCCATCAATGTGTTCTACCACATATGGTGTGGCACTTCCAATGGTCAATAAGCCTTGTGAAATGAAATGTAATAAAATTACCCGATGAGGTGTGTTCCTTTCCTATTTTATTTTTGATGATGTAATTAATTTAATGAACATAAATTTACTTTATCAAATGTGGGGACGGATAGATTCTATGTCTCTAGGTCCTTATATTTTGTTATAATTTTTTTTCTTGAGTTTTCCCTTATAAATTGAATGTCCAAATAAATTATGTAAATTAGAATATCGAAAGGGTCATGTTATCCATGATAATATCACATGAGATATCGAGCTTGATACATGATTTCCTATTGGGAAAAATTTATTTGGGCTAATCATGCTTATTAAATTAAATTAATTATAATGAAACTATATTACATTCTAGGAAACACATGGATTAAATTATAGAATACATTGGATGAAATAACATAGTGAGTGTACCTATATTATGGCACATGTTACACATGAGTTTCTTGTGTAAAATTACATAGATGGGATTTGTGGGTAATGAATTACATTATGCCTAGAGTGAAACTTTGGTTCCATACCTGGACTAATAAGGATTCAGTCATGGTAATATGTAATTATACAACACCTCCTAGATACATGGATTCTTATGGAAAATCCCTGGACTAGATTGTAGGTTTATGTGTTTATAGTACACCTAGAGAAATATCAGGGATCCATATGATGAATTACTTAGACAGTCCCAATATTTGATTAAAATTAATTGGAGTATGCATCTTCTATGTCAAAGAACATTATTGGATTTGATCAACACTAAACATACATGAGGACCTTGTATTTTTTCATTTTTTAGTTATAAATTTCACAGAGTTTCTTTAAATATTATACAATTATGATTATAGAGGGTATGAAATGGCTACCAGCCTACATCCTGAGCATTTAATATAATTAAGTCATAGTTACTAAATGTTGAGAGACATTTTAGAAATATATGATGAATGCAGTATTAGACGGTTGTTCCTTGGGGTACCCAGACCGACATGAGTTATTAACTTATCACTTTATTCTTAATTCCTCCAAAATTCTAATTTTATATTCACAAATAAGATAGTACTTGAAACTATTGGTAGTGGACTACTATGTCTATCTCACTCCTTGTACGGATTGATGATTAGAACCTGAATAGACTTCATGGATACATGTTGGGAAAGGGGGATTCATAAAAGTATAAATGCATGATTTTCATTTCTGGGAAGGAGTACATGATTAGAGAAACGAGATAATTCTCACAATGTTATTGGAGATATATTTGGTATTTATATATCCTTTTATATATTTTCATATATGTCTACAACTCTATTTATTTTAATTTATATTTTTAATATCATACAAACATGAATTTATTTTGTATATGATACTCGGTATGGATCTATTATTTTTTATTGGCTTTACTATATTTATTATTATTTTGATGATATGCTTCCACTAGTTTATCAATTTCATTACCTATATGTATAACTATGTTAATGATGGTATAATATTTGCGTCATTCAATCATATATCATCACAAATAGTTAGTAGCCTCTAGAAAATGGTGGGACACTCTTGAATCCAAATATCCAACTAGGTTTGTTTACCTATGAATGAACCAAGACAGGGACATTAATAATTGGAATCAATGAACTTTTTTTCTTTTTAATTACTATTTGGGATATTTGACAGAAGATTAGAAACATGTCAAATTTTTTTAATTAGCATATTTTTATGTATAACTGACACACATATATAAAAAATTCTATTTTCCTTCATTTGGGATTTTTGTTCTAGATTATTCCAATTAATGTTTTATTTATTACAGCATTGGGGGGAAAATGGTTTGTATCATTTATTACGGATTTGGATTTTACTTTACCCTTGGCCCAGAATGGAAAGGAGGTACAGTTACATGAATCATTATAGACAATTAGGGGTTCACAATCTATGTATATGCCATGTGTCATTTAGTTTCTTATGTTCATTCCCTATAGCATGTTGTAGTGCCTTGATTTAAATATCACTTATATGAATAATTTTTTATAGGTTGAATATGAAAAATAATTTATTAATTAAGTTATTTTCATCAACATAAATTATTTTTCATTGAAATTTAGATGGTTCCACATTAACTAACCAATTATAACAATTTTTATCCATGAAGCATTGGTTTCATGGGATGAAAAATTATTATTTTTTGCAATTACATGGATTATAATTGAAATTTAAAGAGTTTTTGTGCCTCTATAAATTCAGAATGGTGATATATATAATTGAAAAATCATAGAGGTTGGCTGGAGATACATGACATGCCAATTTTAATTTAAAATTTTCTAAATTTTTTAATTTGGAATAGAAACTCGTCTAACTAATCCATTACATAAATAAAAATAATAATATGTATAATCTAGATAAATTTAAACTCTTAAATAAGTGGATACCATTAAAAAGGTATTTTTATTTCAATTTGAACGGGACTTTACTCTATAAAATTCTATTTAAACTCAATATTATAAGACATCTTCTATTAGATATGAGACATTAACCCTAGCCTAACCTATAGAAGTGAGTGATTACTATAAAGATAGTATTCTTTTTTCCCATCAATGGAAACATATTTAAAATAAAACATGGATTCTTTCTTGACACTTCCTTGACACTATCATCATATCATGTACCTTTCCCTTGACCTGTGAAAAACATTTCAAAAAAACTTGGGATGAGCATAAAAGATCAGTAAGGGATATAAAAATATGGAAAGGAAACATTGGTACATATATACATAAGAATGAAATCATACTTTACCCATAAAACATAATCACTTTAACATACCTCATCAAATCATGAATAAATCATAGAAATCATAAGACATAAAGGTAACTTGAGGCATTCATAACATTCTTACGTAGGGAGTAACCCTCTTGGTTACGTTTGAATACCCATCACAGTATATTCTCTAAATCTCTTCAGAAAAACCTTAACGTTTCACTCCTTCGCGTTACCCAATGCATTGGAGAGATATATCGGGCTCACCCGCCCTTAGTTTATCACGGAACCACCCGTATTTATAATAATGTCCAAGAACCTAAACATAATCGTATCACAAAAAACATTCATAAAGGAAACATAACATTTCCACATTTCAATCACAAGATATCAATAAAAC
Organism: Viscum album; assembly: GCA_963277665.1. Classification (NCBI taxonomy): domain Eukaryota; kingdom Viridiplantae; phylum Streptophyta; class Magnoliopsida; order Santalales; family Viscaceae; genus Viscum; species Viscum album. Next base: position 1,684,677,840 of record OY728147.1, on the reverse strand, counting down.
ACATTGATATAAAAACATTATGAAAACCATTTTCAATACCAAAATAAAATAAAAGTAAAACATGGTATTTATTTTTCTTTTAAAAAAATGTATGGCTTGTAGAGGAAGCCGAAACTCAAATAATGGTCACGGCGGCGGAGAATTCGTTGTCTCCGCATACGTATGACAAAAACATTCCCTTTTGTCATTTAGTAAATACTTCGTATAAAAAATATTCCTTTTGAAAAAACGTAAAAGTTAATGGGGTTTATACACCGTATAAAAGAAGGTTGTGTATAAAACAAAATATGCCTCAAAGAAAGGAGATTGAGACGAAGTCCCATACCTCGTATCCGACTTGACTTGATCGTTCATTAATCTCCTGAATTATAAACTTGAGTTAATTTATATTTGTTTAAGAACCTTTTTCAATTTCATTATTCCTTATATATCACTTATTGCCATGTCATGAACACTATGTAATTATTTAAGTTAATAACGGCCGTTTTAACAATCATTGGTACTTGAGTAAAAAAACCCATTATAATTAAAAGTTGTTCATTTATCCACTTTATCCATAATTATAATAATGATGTATATATCATATATATCCAGTATATACATGTAGTTATAATATTACATAATAATTTAGAGGTAAGAAATGAAATGCACCGTTCATGGAGACGGTAAGCCGTACGTACGCATTAACGCTACTTTCATTTTTATTTCGTATTTTATAGAAATGAATCATAATTATATAAAGGTATATTATAATTCCAGTATAATATCATATATAATATTATAGTTCCATCCTTTATACGTCCCACATATGGTATTTAACGAATCAAATCACTTTGAGGGGGCGGTAGTCTGCACTTCCTTAAATGAAGATATCGCATTTACCCATAATGGAAACCATAAAGGTATGCAAAAAATGAAAAATACAAAAGCTTAAGGAAAACATAAACATATTATATATCATATATAAATATGGTAACATCTTAATGGCCACCTTTTAAGGTGTTAATAGAATGTTGAACAATCATCGTTTCGGGAGGCATAAATTCACCATCCACAGAAACAGTATGTCCATTAACCATTAGATGTAGGTGTGTGTAAGTGTAGCTCTAATACTTCTTATACAAACATCCTAGTACATTTTAGATACTGTAGTTGTTACAAAAAAAATGAATAAAAAGTTTTTAGGGGGTTTGAGAAGAAAAATAAAACAAACGGACTCAAGTGAAGACATTACCTTAAAATCGAGTAACTCCCTTTGGTTTGAGATCAAAGGATTCCTTGGAAAGACTTCTGCCCAAAGTGAGGCTTCAAGGAGTAATAGAGGGATGTGGAGATCCAAAATGGGTAGGTGTTGGCCGAGCCAAAGGCTTTGGTAGTGTGGATAAGGAGGTAGAGTTGGGGGCCTTTTATAAGAGCAGAGGAGGGGCACTCTTGGAAGGTAAAGAAAAGTCACTTTATTTTAAAATGGTATTCGGATTTAAGAGGTCCCACATTGACTTTTTTCTAGTATAAGGTGATAAGGGTTCGCAATCCACCCATACAATAGGTTTTTTCCAGGTTTAGGTCTTAGATTTTACATTATCTTTCCATTTTATTTAAATCGTTAAATAATGAGGTCATCGCTGCATCATCATTATGTCATAAATAATTTAATTTATTTAAAGTATAAAAATTATTAAACAAATACTATGATATAGAAAATTGTTTTATCTTTCCAATTACTATTTATAATAAAAAATCTGACTTTTATAACACCAAGTAAAAATTGTTTTAGTAAAACATCTCCTGTTTGTGTCATTTTTACTTTAACATTAAATAAAACATTATTTATGTCATTTCCCAACCAATGTGGCTTTATGGGGTCCCCATGTTGACCCATGGATTTTCTTGGTCGGCCATGACACATCCAATGAGGGTATAACATGTGTAAAGATCATCTCATATTATTAAAACATTATTTTTACCTTAAACTACACCAATTACCATTAATCGCGATTAAGAATTAAAAGTTACAATTCACCAAAAAAAATATTTTAATCTCATTGAACCACATTTTACATATTAATGACAACCATGTATGTCGGATTTTTGAAAATCAAATCACATAAGTGGAAAAGTTTAATTTAAACAAAAAATCAGTTTCTTTAACTACCACTTAGTGGTTTCACTATTCATCAAAAATTGAAGTTTTTCAGAAAGATACCAAAACATCACCCTAAGATATATTTGATATTATGAATTCAAAAATGATGTATATTTTAAAAAATTCAAAACATTTAAGTTTCATTAATTAATTTAATAACTAATTCCTGCTGTCATGACAAATAGAGTGTTTTTATGAAACAATAAGTATCAAAAGATTGACACTAGTTTAAGTACAATTTCAAAGTGAAATTGATTCCAATGACCACCATTGGATAAAATGTTAAAAATATATTCTAATTTCACTTCAAAACCAATTCAAAAGATAATATAATCATATAAATAAATTATATTAAAAAGGGGTTTTGAATTAAAATACAACATTTTTCACTATTCATTAAAAATGAACTTTATCGGAAAAATACCAAAAAATAAACACAAAGTAAATTTTGATGTCCCAATCATAAATAATAAGTTTATTTTGAAATTCATAGCTTATAAAATTGTCAAAAGATATATTTAAAAAGGGTTTGCCATCAAAAGGCAGTAAAACAATCTTTTATGAATATTAGTGTATTCCATGCATAAGATTGTATTTATTTTCATTTTAAGCCTCTAAAACACTATCTTAATCATTAATAGACATAGATAAAAATATCTATTATTCATTACCTACTTGGGATGGTACATCCTTCCCCCCTTTAGAAAATATTGTCCCCGCAATTTATTTACATATCGAATAAATGGGGGTACTTATCCCTCATTGCATTTTCAGATTCCCATGTTGCCTCTTCCATCATGTGGTTTTTCCACAAAACCATTACCTGATTAATCACCTTATTTCGTAACACTTGCTCCCTATGGTCAAGAATCTGGACCGATTGTTCCTCATAAGATAGGTTCTCTTCTAGGTGAACTACCTTTGGACTAAAAACATGAGATGGATCAGGCATATACTTTCTCAACATCAAAATGTGAAAAACATTGTGTACCTGAGATAAACTCGGAGGTAAAGCCACCCAGTATGCAACTGATCCAACTCTCTCCAGAATTTCAAATGGTCTAATGAACCTTGGACTAAGCTTTCCTTTCTTACCAAATCTCATCACACGTTTCCATGGTGAGACTTTGAGAAAAACATTATCACCAACCTCAAAAGTTAGATCCTCCCTCCTGTTGTCTGCATAAATCTTCTACCTACTCTGAGCTGTTCTCATCTGTTTCTGAATCAGCTGAACTTTTTCTGCCATCTCTTCTACCAATTCTAGTCCCATCAACTTCCTTCCTCCCACTTCATCCCAAAAAGCTGGAGTTCGACACCATTTCCCATATAACGCCTCAAATGGTGCCATCTGTATACTGGAATGAAAACTGTTATTATATGAAAATTTAACCAAAGAAAGATGTTGGTCCCAACATCCCTGATAATCCATCGAACAAGCTCGTAGCATATCCTCCAAGGTCTGAATTGTTCGTTCTGACTGCCCATCTGATTGAGGATGAAATGTTGTACTAAAATTTAATTCAGTACCCAACGACTTCTGAAGGCCTTTCCAAAAGTTAGAAGTGAAACTGAGATCATGATCAGATACAATGGAGAGGGGAACTCCATGTAACCTAACTATCTCTTTAAGATACAAACGGGAAACTTTATTTAGTAAAAAATTATCTCGTATAGCAATGAAATGAGTAGATTTTGTCAAGAAATCAACAATAACACAGATTGCATTATTACCTCAAGATGTCTTCGGTAATCCCACAACAATGTCCATGGATATATTCTCCCATTTCGACTCTGGCACTGGTAAAGGCTGAGGCATCCCTTTCGGTAACTGCTGCTCTGCTATAACCTGTTGACATGTCAAAAACTTCAAAGTAAAATCATCAATATCTCTTTTTATTCCATCCCACCAGTAATACTACCACAGATCTCTATAAATCATAGTACTGCCAGGATGAAATGAAAACGGATTACTATGAGATTCACATAACAACTCTCTCTTCAACTATGAATCACAAGGCACACACAATCTCTTCCGAAATCTCAAAACGCAATCATTATCAATGTTGAATTCAGGCAACATACCCTTCTGAACCAACTCTACCTTTTTCTGCAACTCACTGTCTTGCTTCTGTGCTTGCTTGATTCTATCTGATAGATATGATCTAACTGATACATGAAACAAAACAGAAGAAATTTCTGCACCAACAAATTCTATGCCAAAGTTCATCAAATCCTTAACCAAAGGATCACGTTCCAAACAAAACATTTCTAATGAAACATTACTTTTTAGAATCAAAGCATCAGCCACTTTATTTGCTATTCACGGATGGTAATGAATTGTACAATCATAACCTTGATTAATTCCCGCCATCTCATCTGTCTCATGTTTAACTCCTTCTGAGTGAATATATACTTTAAACTTTTGTGATCAGTATATATTTCACACTTTACTCCATACAAATGATGCCTCCAAATTTTTAAAGCAAAAACAACAGAAGCTAATTCCATATCATGTGTAGGGTAATTTACCTCATGAGGATTCAACTGTCGTGAAGCATAAGCAATTACCTGATCATTCTGCATTAGGACGCAACCAAGTCCTTTCAATTAAGCATCACTGTATATAACAAACTCACCATTCCTGGAAGGTATTTCCAAAACTGGAGCATTTACCAATCTTCTTTTCAATTCCTGAAAACAATCATCAAATTCTTTTGTCCAGATAAACTTAACACCCTTCCGAGTTAGCTTAGTCATTGGACTAGATAACCATGAAAAATTCATAACAAACCTTCGGTAATAGAATTCCAAACTAAGGAAACTACGAATCTCTGATACATTTGTGGGTCTTGTCCATTCTTCGACAACCTTTGTTTTTGTAGGATCAACGGTTATCCCATCTTTAGAAACAATGTGACCAAGGAAAGAAATTTGTTGCAACCAAAACTCACAATTTTTGAATTTCCCATACTATTTATTTTCTTTTAAGGTTTCCAAAATAACCCTTAAAGGTCTTTGATGCTCTTTTTTACTTTTATAAAACACCAAAATATAATCAATGAAAACAACGACAAACTTATCAAAGAACTCATGGAAAATTCTATTCATTAAGTCCATGAATACAGCAGGTGCATTGGTTAGCCCAAAAGGAATTACTACAAATTCATAATGGCCATATCTTGTACGGAACGCGGTCTTCAGAACATCTTCTTCCTTTACCGTCAGCTGATGGTACCCTGATCTCAAGTCAATCTTTGAAAAATACTGAGCTCCCTGGAGCTGATCAAACAAATCATCGATATGAGGCAAAGGATATTTGTTCTTAATGGTGATGTTATTCAAGGCTCTATAATCAATGCAAAGTCTCATTGAACCATCTTTCTTTTTATAAAATAAAACAGGAGCACCCCATGGTGATGTGCTAGGTCGAATGAAACCTTTCTATAATAAATCTTGCAATTTCTCCTTCAACTCTAAAAGTTCAATTTGAGCCATTCGATATGGGGGTTTTGAAATTGGCTTAGCATCAGGAACTAAGTCAACAGTAAACTCAACTTCCCGATCTAGTATTATTCCAGGAAACTTATCAGGAAAAACATCAGGATACTCATTTACCACTGGCACATCATTAATCTGAAAAGTTCCCTTGTTTTCAATGATGTGTGCAAGGTAACATTCATTTCCATCTTTTACAAGTTTATTGGCCTCTTGATAAGTTATCAATAGTAAGGGTTCATTCTTGTACACAAACTGAAATTCTTTCCAAAAAGAAACTTCTTTAGCTCTACAGTCAATCTTAGCATGGTAAATAGAGTGCCAATCCATACCTAGGATAACATAAAACTCTACTAGAGGTAGAACAATAAGGTTTTCAAGTAGGTTCTTTCCACAGATAAGGATATGAAGATTCTTATAAATTTTTTTTGCCTCAACATTTCCCTAGGTGTTTTTACCAAAAGTTCAGGAGTCATTTCTTGAGATGGTATTCCCATTTTACTTGAAAAGTTTTCAGATATGAATGAATGTGTAGACCCCGAATCAAACAACACACTGGCATAATATGAAAAAACAAAAAAAGTACCTGATACAACTTCATTTGATGGCCCGACATCTGCTGAAGTAGTTGCAAAGGAATTCACCACCCCTTTCTGCTTGTAGTCTAACTACTTACCATCACTCAAGCTCTTTTTCAGACACTCGTTTGCATAGTGACCCATCTCATTGCACTTAAAAAATTTCATTAACTGTAAATCAAATTTGGTCTTAACTTCACCTTGATCTCTTTCAGTGCAATCACGAGCCTTATGTCCCATCTTACCACATCGGTAGCACTTTCCAGAATTCAGAAGACATTCCCCAACATGCCTTTTACCACATTTATCACAAACTGGAATCATAGTTTTCTTACCATCAGTCTTTTTTGAAGAATTCTTACCTTTCTCCTGCCACCTCGATCTCTTCCTCTATTGGTTGTCATAGAACACTTGATCATCAGCAAACTCCATTTCCACCATCTCAGCACATCGAACAGGCTTTTCTTAACTTTTAATCTCACGAGAAGCTAATGCCCTTCGATATTTTGGCTTTAATCCTGAGTAAAAACGATTGATTTTACTATCAAGGTCTCTGATAAAATTTGGAGCATACCTTTCCAATCATGTGAACCTTTCTTCATAGGTAGCCACTGAGTCTTCCTCTTGCCTCAATTCAAAGAATTGCTTTTCCATTGTAAGTCGAACATCCTTAGGAAAATACTTCTCAAGAAACATACCTTTGAATTCATCCCAGTCAAGAGCATTAATCTCATCGGCGTCCCTGATATTTTTAACCATAGACCACCACTGATCTGCCTCACCCTCCAAATGGTAAATATCAAGACTAAACTTTTGATTGTCTGAACACCCCATGACATCAAATATATTCTCCAGTGATTTAATCCACCCTTCAGCTAGCACAGGTTCAGATGATCCTCTGAATGATGGGGGATGTTGCCTCATGAAATGTTCCAACACTGACATGTTCCTCTGCAGTTGATCTGGCTGATCTCGTGTATGGATACCACCACCATTTATCACTTGATTCAACTATGCCATTACAACAACAAACTGTTCAGTTCCAATTCCGACCATCTCAGGATGCTGATTCGGAAGGTTATTTCCATCTGCATGCCTTCCTAGCATTGCTTCCATGTTTCCTCTGCAGAAAACCATTCTGAAAAAACATGTCTTAGATGAAGCATCATGGTAATCTTCAAATACTATATAACTTCAATTTGACCATAAAGAAAAAAAAATATTTTTGGATAACCATTTAATAGAATTCAAACTCCCAAAGTTATCTAAACCGACCTTTGATACCATCTATAAGGCCCCAGCCTTAAACCTTACTTAATCATGAGTTATTACAAGATTACACATTGAGGATCTTTTTGGGTTTAGATTTTAGAGAATTAGATCATAAAACATTCATTACATTCCACATATAAACAAAGTGGTTACATAAATATAGTATTCTTCTTTCCTATCAATGGAAACATATTTAAAATAAAACATGGACTATTTCTTGACACTTCCTTGACACTATCATCATATCATGTACCTTTCCCTTGACCTGTGAAAAACATTTCAAAATAACATGGGATGAGCATAAAAAGCTCAGTAAGGGATATAAAAATATGGAAAGGAAACATGGGTACATATATACATATGAATGAAATCATACTTTACCCATAAAACATAAGCACTTTAACATACCTCATCAAATCATGAATAAATCATAGAAATCATAATACATAAAGGTAACTTGAGGCATTCATAACATTCTTAGGTGGGGAGTAACCCTCTTGGTTACGTTTGGAATACACATCAAAGTATATTCCCTAAATCTCTTCGGAGAAACCTTAACATTTCACTCCTACGCGTTACCCAATGCATTGGAGAGCTATATCGGGCTCACCCACCCATAGTTTATCATGGAACCATCCGTCTTCATAATAATGCCCAAGAACCTCAACATAATCGTATCACACAAAACATGCATAAAGGAAACATAACATTTCCACCTTTCAATCAAAAGATATCAATAAAAAACATTGATATAAAAACATTATGAAAACCATTTTCAATACCAAAATAAAAGTAAAGTAAAACATGGTATTTATTTTTATTTTGAAAAAAGGTATGGCATGTAGAGGAAACCGAAACTCAAATAATGGTCACGGCGGCGGAGAAGTCACTACGGCAAAAAGGCATTTAGCGGCGGTTTTTTTTCATTTCACGGCGGTTTAAACCGCCGCGAAATCGATTGGCGGCGGTTTTCAAAAACTGCCGCTAAATCGTGCGTCTGGAAACTATTCGCGGCGGTTTTCAAAACCGTCGGAACGTTTCGCGGCGGTTTTTTAGCGGCGGTTTAAACCGCCGTTAAATGTTCAGCAGGGGTTTTTTTTTTTAATTTTTTTTTATTTTTTTAATTAATTTATTAATTTATTTATTTATTTATTTATTTTATTTCGTATTTATTTTATTTATTTATTTTATTTATTCATTTATTTTATTTATTTATTTTATTTATTTTATTTATTTTATTTATTTTATTTATTTTATTTCGTATTTATTTTATTTTATTTATTTTATTTATTTATTTTATTTATTTTATTTCGTATTTATTTATTTATTTATTTATTTTATTTATTTTATTTCGTATTTATTTATTTATTTATTTATTTTATTTATTTTATTTATTTTATTTATTTATTTTATTTATTCATTTATTTTATTTATTTATTTTATTTATTTTATTTATTTTATTTATTTTATTTATTTTATTTATTTTATTTATTTTATTTATTTATTTTATTTATTTTATTTATTTTATTTATTTTATTTATTTTATTTTGTATTTATTTTATTTATTTTATTTATTTATTTATTTATTTATTTTATTTATTTTATTTATTTTATTTCGTATTTATTTATTTATTTATTTATTTTATTTATTTTATTTCTTTTATTTATTTTATTTCGTATTTATTTATTGCATCTCCCATGCCCATGCACCTGCATGCCCATGCAATATAAATAAATCCTGCGTCTGGTGAGATTTGAACCCCTAACCTCTTGCATATTTTCCAAAGACTTTACCACTCCAGCAAGCTCGCCATGTGGTTAATAAACAGAAATTAATATACTTATATATATTAATTGAAAAAAGAAATAATACATAAATAAAAGATATAAACTCGATAATAATAAATAAAAAATAGTAAATAATAAATAATAAATAATAAATAATAAATAATAAATAATAAATAATAAATAAAAATTAATAAATAATAAATAATAAATAATAAATAAAGATAAATAATAAATAATAAATAATAAATAATAAATAATAAATAATAAATAATAAATAATAAATAATAAATAATAAATAATAAATAATAAATAATAAATAATAAATAATAAATAATGAATAATAAATAATAAATAAAGATAAATAATATATAATAAATAATAAATAATAAATAATAAATAATAAATAATAAATATTAAATAATAAATAATAAATAATAAATAATAAATAATAAATAATAAATAATAAATAATAATTAATAAATAATAATTAATAAATAATAAATATTAAATAATAAATAATAAATAATAAATAATAAATAATAAATAATAAATAATAAATAAATTTAAATAATAAATAATAAATAATAAATAATAAATAATAAATAATAAATAAAAATAAATAGTAAATAATCAATAAATATTAATAATAAATAATAAATAAATATAAATAATAAATAATAAATAATAAATAAAGATAAATAATAAATAATAAATAATAAATAATAAATAATAAATAATAAATAATAAATAATAAATAATAAATAATAAATAATAAATAATAAATAAAGATAAATAATAAATAATAAATAATAAATAATAAATAATTATAAATAATAAATAAATAGAAATAATAAATAAGAAATAATAAATAAATATAAATAATAAATAAATATAAATATAAATAATAAATAATAAATAATAAATAATAAATAATAAATAATAAATAAATATAAATAATAAAAAATAAATAAAGATAAATAATAAATAATAAATAATAAATAATAAATAATAAATAATAAGTAATAAATAATAAACAATAAATAATAAATAATAAACAATAAATAATAAAAAATAAATAATAAATAATAAATAATAAATAATAAATAATAAATAATAAATAATAAATAATAAATAATAAATAATAAATAAATTTAAACAATAAATAATAAATAATAAATAATAAATAATAAATAATAAATAATAAATAAATATAAATAATAAATAAAAATTAATAAATCATAAATCATAAATAATAAATAAAGATAAATAATAAATAATAAATAATAAATAATAAATAATAAATAATAAATAATAAATAATAAATAATAAATAATAAATAGTAAATAATAAATAATAAATAATAAATAATAAATAATAAATAATAAATAATAAATAATAAATAATAAATAATGATAAATAATAAATACTAAATACTAAATAATAAATAATAAATAATAAATAATAAATTGTAAATTATAAATAATAAATAAATATAAATAATAAATAATAAATAATATATAATAAATAATAAATAATAAATAATAAATAATAATTAATAAATAATAAATAATAAATAATAAATAATAAATAATAAATAACAAATAATAAATAACAAATAACAAATAATAAATAATAAATAAATATAAATAATAAAAAATAAATAATCAATAATTATAAATAATAAATAAATAGAAATAATAAATAAGAAATAATAAATAAATATAAATAATAAAAAATATAAATAATAAATAATAAATAATAAATAATAAATAATAAATAATAAATAATATATAATAAATAATAAATAATAAATAAATATAAATAACAAATAATAGATAAATATAAATAATAAATAATAAATAAATAATAAATAATAAATAATAAATAAATATAAATAATAAATAATAAATAATAAATAATAAATAAATATAAATGATAAATAAATATAAATAATAAATAATAAATAAGAAATAATAAATAATAAATAATAAATAATAAATAATAAATAATAAATAATAAATAAATAACAAATAATAAATAAATAAATAAAATAAATAATAAATAAATATAAATATAAATAATAAATAAATATAAATATAAATAATAAATCATAAGTAATAAATAATAAATAAATATAAATGATAAATAAATATAAATAATAAATAATAAATAATAAATAAATAAATATAAATGATAAATAATTATAAATAATAAATAATAAATAATAAATAATAAATAATAAATAATAAATAATAAATAATAAATAACCAGTTACAAATAATATATAATTAATAAATTAAAGTATATTATAAATAATAAATAATAAATAATAAAGGAAACACATGAAAAAGTATGAAAAGACGTGATAAGGGATGAAAAATCATGAAAATGCATGAAAAAGGATGGAGAAGCATATAAAGAATGAGGTATTAGAAAGAATGAGAACGCATGAAAACTCATGACAACTCTAGAAAACTCCTTAATAATTCAACATAATCATCATAATAACCCACAAAAAAACCATTGATAAAGATAATAAGTCATGGAAACCCAAATAAACAGTAATAAATGGAGCTACCGTTAAAACTCTTCAAAACGGTCATAAAGAGACAAAAACATTAGACTCACATTAACGGAGATAACTTAAGATCTGAGAGTCCGTTTTAAGTCCGCGACTTGTCAAATCAAAGATCCCGAAATGATCTTCAACCTGAAAGGTGAAAGAGTCCGAATGGATAGGCGGATCGGAAGTTACGACCATTTAAAAAAAAGCTGACGGGGGAACGGGTGCTAGAAACGAGGCATTGAAAAACATAACAAACACAATACCAACTAAAAAGGCCATTACATATGATCTATGAGTGCATGTGGGTGCCGCAACTAGTCAAACTGAAGCTCATGGAACGAGCTATGATCTGGCAGGTGGAGGAGGCTGAATTGACATGCGGATCGAAAGTTAGGTCTGTTTGAAGACAAGTTCGACGGGACACCGATGACGGAAATGGGGTTATGGAGGCCTTCGGAGGGGTTTTTGGGGTCAAAAAACCCGACAGAATCTTTCTTGTGTCGAACCATTGCGTAGCCCTCTACGCTGGCTTTGATTTGATATGTGGTAGAGCCCAAACGGACACCCGGAGCGAAAGTTATGGCCATTTGAAATTGGAGAACTTTTTTCAACTTTTTTATAACTCTAATATCATCCACACCTTAGAACGTCTCACGGTTTTGATTATATGTGCCTCTATATCACTTCATGAGCTTCGATTTGACTGGTCGTGGCGCTTCAACGGACGCCCGGATCAAAAGTTATGATCGTTTTAGTGTTTTCAGGGTTTCTTACGTTTTTTTATTTTTTTCATTTTATTTCACGGCGGTTTTACCGAAACCGCCGCTATTTCGTGGCGGTTTTTTAAAAAACCGCCGCTAATCCTAGAATAAAATTAAAAAAAATAAAAAATATAATTTAAAAAAAATAATTTTTTTTTGCCGTTTAGCGGCGGTTTTTTTGCGGCGGTTTTAAAAACTGGCCCGAAATGCCAGCCCGAAACGCATTTCATGGCGGTATTTAAAACCGCCGCGAAAAAACCGCCGCTAAACGGCAGTTTTCTCATAGTGAGTCGTTGTCACCGCATACATACGACAAAATCATTCCCTTTTGTCGTTTAGTCAAGGATTCGTATAAAAAAGATTCCTTTTGGATAAACGTAAAAGTCAAAGGGGTTTATACACCGTATAAAAGATGGTTGTGTATAAAACAGAATATGCCTCAATGAAAGGAGATTGAGACGAAGTACCATACCTCGTATCCGACTTGACTTGATCGTTCTTTAATATCCTGAATTATAAACTTGAGTTAATTTCTACTTGTTTAAGAACCTTTTTCAAGTTCATTATTCCTTTTATATCACTTATTTCCATGTCATGAACACTATGTAATTATATAAGTTAATAACGGTCGTTTTAACGATCATTGGTACTTGAGTAAAAAAAACCCTTTATAATTACAATTTGTTCATGTATCCATTATATCCAGAATTATATTCATGATGTATATATCATATATATCCAGTATATAAATGAATTTATAATATTACATAATCATTTAGAGGTATGAAATGAAATGCACCGTTCATGGAGATGGTAAGCTGTACGTACGCATGAACGCTAATTTCATTTCTATTTCGTATTTTATAGAAATGAATCATAATGATATAAAGGTATATTATAATTCCAGAATAATACCATATATAATATCATAGTTCCATCCTTTATACGTCCCATATATGGTATTTAACGAATCAAATCACTTTGAGGGGGCGGTAGTCCGCACTTAGTTAAATGATGATATCGCGTTTACCCATAACGGAAACCATAAAGGGATTCCCAAAATGAAAAATACAGAAGCTTAAGGAAAACATAAACATATTATATATCATATATAAATATATTAACATCTTAATGTCCACCTTTGAAGGTGTTAAAAGAATGTTTAACAATCATCGTTTCGGGAGGCATAAATTCACCATCCATGGAAACAGTATGTCCTTTAACCATTAGATGTAGGTGTGTGTAAGTGTAGCTAGAATATTTCATATAAAAACATCCTAGTATATTGAAGATACTATAGTTGTTACAAAAGAAATGAATAAAAAGTGTTTAGGGGGTTGGAGAAGCAAAATAAAACAAACGGACTCAAGTGAAGACATTACCTTAAAATAGGGTAACTCCCTTTGCATTGAGCTCAAAGGCTTCCTTGGGAAAACTTATGCCCTAAGTGAGGATTCAAGGAGTATGAGAGAGATTTGGAGAGCCCAAATGGGCTGGGGTTGGCCGAGCCAAAGGCATTGGGAGTGTGGATAAGGAGGTAGAGGTGGGGGCCTTTTATAAGAGGAGAGGAGGGGGCACTCTTGGAAGGTAAAGAAAAGTCACTTTATTTTAAAATGGTATTCGTATTTACAAGGTCCCACATTGATGTGTTTTGAGGATAAGGTGATTAGTGTTCGAAATCCACCCATCCAATAGGTTTTGGCCATGTTTAGGTCTTAGATTTTACATTATCTTTCCATTTTATTTAAATCGTTAAATAATGAGGTCATCGCTGCATCATCATGATGTCAGAAATAATTTAATTTATTTAAAGTATAAAAATTATAAAAAACTACTATGATGTAGAAAATCTTTATATATTTCCAATGAATATTTATAATATAAAATATGGCTTGTATAACCCCATGTAAAAATTGTTTTAGTAAAACATTTCATGTTTGAGTCATTTTTACTTTAACATTTAATAAAAAAGTATTTATGTCATTTCCCAACCAAACTGGCTCCATGGGGTCCCCAAGTTGACCCATGTATTTTTTTGGTCGGACATGACACATACAATGAGGGTAGGACATGTGTAAAGCTCATCTCATATTATTAAAATATTATTTTTACCTTAAACTACACTAATTACCACTAATCGCGATTAAGAACTTAAAAGTTACTATTCACCAAAAAAAATAATTTAATCTCATTGAAGCACATTTTACTTCTTAATGAAAACCATGTAAGTCGGATTTTTGAAAATCAAATCACAGAAGTGGAAAAGTTTCATTTAAACGAAAAATCAGTTTCTTTAACTACCACTTAGTGGTTTCACTATTCATCAAAAATTGAAGATCTTCAGAAAGATACCAAAATTTCACCCTAATCTATATTTGATATTCTGAATTCAAAAATGATGTCTATTTTACAAAATTCAAAACATGTAAGTTGCATTAATTAATTTAATAACTAATTCCCGTTGTCATGACAAATAGCATGTTTTTATGAAACAATAAGTATCAAATGATTGACACTCGTTTAAGTCCAATTTCAAAGTTAAATTGATTCCAATGGCCACCATTGGATAAAATGGTATAAATATATTCTAATTTCACTTCAAAAACAATTCAAAAGATAATCTAATCATTTAAATAAATTAGATTAAAAAGTGGTTTTGAATTAAAATACAACATTTTTCAATATTCATTAAAAAATTAACATTATCGGAAAAATACCAAAAATTCACACAAAGTAAATTTTGATGTCCAAATCATAAATAATAAGTTTATTTTGACAAAAATAGTTTACAAAATTGTCAAAAGATATATTTAAAAAGGGTTTTCCATCAAATGGCAGTAAAACAATCTTTTAAGAATATTAGTGTATTCCATGCATAAGATTGTATTTATTTTCATTTTGAGCCTCTAAAACACTATCTTAATCATTAATAGACATAGATAAAAAAATCTATTATTCATTACTTACTTGGGATGTTACAATAGGGTTTGGTTTTTCATATTTTTTATTACAACTCATCTTAACATGAACTCACTACTTTAAAAAATCCTTGAATAAGTCATATCCCCAAGTATCTACATTTTTTCCCTTTTCAAATATCTCAATTTTTAATTGATACAATAGTTCCAGTTATTCATATTAATTATAATAATTTTAAATTTAATATTAGCCAAAATTCAGAATATGTTTTTTTAAATTGCTTCATTTTCTATATCAGAATCAATAACATACTTGGTAATTATAGATAAAAAAATATTTGATATATTATTTTTATCTTATATTTTACCTTAGGGTCATGTGATCAAAGAAAAAAAAGGCTTGAATTGAATAAGGGATATCCCCTTAAATACCAATAATCAATTTTCATTTCTAACAATGAACTCATATTTTTTTTACTTTATCATAATACTATCAGAAAGTTATAACTGTAATCCTATGTAGTCTCACTTGATTTATTTTATGTTACCACTTTTTAAAATAATAATAATATCATAAATCAATAAATTTCATGGTATGTTAATTATATTTATAAAACATATGATTTGGAGATTCCCTTCATAATCTCTTCATATTCACATTCATGTAATTGTGGATAGAGTTTATACCATGTGAGTTTAAAACAATTAAATTTCTAATTTTTACAATATTATATTAAATACATGCTCAACATAGGTATTATGAATATGTTATGAAACTCCATTGATCCAAATTTTAAAATCATATTCCCTAGAATAAGGTTATTACTAATGTCATTTTTAGAGAAATGTCTTTATTTTCCTTAGAAATCCAGTGAGATTAACTATCTATTTTCATAAGTTATCAAAACACACACACATACACACATATATATATATATATCTGTGTGTGTGTGAATACAATAGTTTTACCACCAACAATTTGTAGACAGATGGAATTTTTATATTCTAAATGTCTTTTTTATGATCTCAATTCATAATAATGAAAATAAATAGATGTGTGAAATTTTAATATCTTACAGGAATCCATTGGTGTCATCAACCATTTTTCATATGATATATTGAGGGATTTTTCTAGGTCTCCATTAAAGGAATTGGCCATGAAATCATACCACCAAATAAAATGATAAAAAAATCATGTTTCCACAAGTGAAGATTAAATGGATTATATAATTATTATCGAAGTATCATTTCTTCATATATAGTTTTATAGACATAATATAATCCTTTTAGTAATCAATTTTTATTTATTGGTACCAACTTTACCATAGATATATATATTTTCTCTTGAATAGTAACTAATAATATCAAGTCTAAAAATATCCAAAATATGGTGGTACTAATTTTTTTTATCATTGTATGCATTTTTATATTCATATATACTTTTAAATATCATCATGTTTAAATTCACTACATTGTTATAGGATTAAATGATTATATTAAATAATATTTCTCTTGTCATTTCCAATATATAATAAAACATAAGGATTTTTTACAACAAACACAATATGTGTATTCTATAACAACCCCTCACACTAAGGTTAGTAATGTGTATATTCCTATGAAAACTCACATGCATCAGGATCATAGTGTTCATATAAATCTATCACACTCTAACTATCTCAAAATGATTTGTTGTTCTCCCTTAAGGTAATATTTTATTCCTATAATAATAAGGGATGTTAAAATGGAAAATGGATACATGATTAGTAATCGATATGTATTTATTATTTCATTGATTTTCATTTGTTTCGAAATTATCTTTTTAACAATGTATTTTCATAGAATCTAAAAGAAATACCAATGAGTCTCATTATCATATTACAATTAAAATGATATTTAGTAGTTAATATAGTTAACATATCAGTGTTTTCTTTTTTGTGAAACATGTCTTTGATGAAATTATGGAATATTTGAGTATGAATTACCATAACAAAGATATTCAGCATATGAGAAAAAATCCCATTTTTTAACTAGATATTAATAAATATATTCTAGAAATAAACAATAAAAAATAACTCTTTCACATGAATATTATGTGAAATATTAAATTAATTCACTTTTTTATATTGATAAAGGAATCACTCTTCTTTAGATCCTTCCATAACACATATTATATCCAATAATATATAGATTCTACCATGTTCCCATATTAAAATAAATATGTATAAAATATATTTTATTTTATTTTACATGAAATAAAACAAAATTATTACTTATAATGATGATTATGCCTAAAATAGGTATAATTGATCACATCTTCTTTAATTCATTGAATTTTTTATTCTATTATCATATCCTACAAAGGGAGAATCAAATAGAATATTATTCATTTAATTTTCCCTTGATTATATATCTATTCTTTGATAATTTTGTAGGTTATTTAGACATGGATTCAATCTCAGGGATTTTAAACTATTTATTTCTCTTGTTCATAATAAGAAAAAAAATTTATACTAAAAATCATTATCAACATGGAAAATATGAATAAAGATATCTTGGAGTGACTTATCAGGGAATATTATATAAAAATTCATAAATATGATTGAGAATATATCCAAGAGAGAATAAATAATGAGAATAGTAGAAATTCATTCGGAATCATAAACCTTAAAACTAATAGATGCTCAACATACCAAAGCATCTTGAATATGTGAGGACCAGATTGTTCGACATCTCTGCAATTTCATTTTAATAATTACTTGTTATCAAAATCCTATAGTATATAGTTCTATCATAATATCAATAATAAAATTTATTACACATTCTATATGAATTTATATTCAATTAATATTTTTAGAGTTCACCAGACATTGATGATAACATAAAACAATGGACGTCTAGCATACCATCCACATAAATTAAATAGTTAAAAAGATCTTATCCCCTCACCTCATTAGAAATATTTTAAATTTATGATTCGATCATGTAAACCATTCATTCATGGTGTAATATGTATGATCTAATATATTTAGAGAGGTCGGTATTATTTTAAATTTTATTAAACCCTCAATGTGTTTTTCATTTTGGATTAGACCCCAGTAATCAATCCTACAGGATGGTTGGCTATTTTTTGATAAGTAAGGTGGTAGGGTTATTATTTATGGCTATAGAACAAATTCATTATGTAGAAGAAATTCATGACATGAATTTTTTTAACAGACGCCACTATTTTAATTCAATAAATTAATGGGTTTTTTCCTAGGAGGAAAGGAACTAGGAAATTCATGACTTGTATTATGTATTCATATCCAGAATAGAGAACAATCCATATAAAATAGAGTAACATGATATTTTAACATAAATCCACAAAATTACCATTCATAGGATGTATTTTCACTATTCTTTTAGGCTTTGATCCATCTCTCACATGTGACATCTGATTCACTCACTATTCATCACATTAGATCTTTCATGGTATTCTCCCCTACCTTATACCTTATTTTATCTATTTTACATTCTATATGGAATATTTAATCTATGTTGGGTGATATGAAATATATTTTGTAAATTTTTACCTTTTTCCAATTCCCTTATTCGATCCCAATTTTGAAGCTGATATTAGAGGATGAGTCATATACCACTCTACTGTGGGTGGTATAAGGGTTGTTTCTCTATAAGACTAGATGTTAATATTATGAATTATTTTGTTGTTAACAGAACCTTATATGAAATGATTCCAAAATTTTAAGTTAAATAAATGCATATTTTTCCCCTATTTAGGGTTTTCATACTAACCTAGATTAAAATTTATAGGATTCTTCCATCAATGTGTTCTACCACATATGGTGTGGCACTTCCAATGGTCAATAAGACTTGTGAAATTAAATGTAATAAAATTACCTGATGAGGTGTGTTCCTTTCCTATTTTATTTGTGATGATCTAATTAATTTAATGAACATTAATTTACTTTATCAAATGTGGGAACGGATAGATTCTATGTCTCTAGGTCCTTATCTTTTGTTCTAATTTTCTTTCTTGAGTTTTCCCTTATAAATTGAATGTCCAAATAAATTATGTAAATTAGAATATGGAAAGGGTCATGTTATCCATGATAATATCACATGAGATATCGAGCTTGATACACGATTTCCTACTGGGAAAAATTTATTTGGGATAATCAGGCTTATTAAAGTAAATTAATTATAATGAAACTATATTACATTCTAGGAAACACATGGATTAAATTATAGAATACATAGGATGAAATAACATAGTGAGTGTACCTATATTATGGCACATGTTACACATGAGTTTCTTGTGTAAAATTACATAGATGGTATTTGTGGGTAATGCATTACATTATGCCTAGAGTGAAACTTCGGTTCCATACCTGGACTACTAAGGATTCGGTCATGGTAATATGTAATTATACAACACCTCCTAGATACATGGATTCCTATGGAAAATACCTGGACTTGATTGTAGGTTTATGTGTTTATAGTACACCTAGAGAAATATCAGGGTTCCATATGATGAATTACTTAGACAGTCCCAATATTTGATTAAAATTAATTGGAGTATGCATCTTCTATGTCAAATAACATTAGTGGATTTGATCAACACTAAACATACATGAGGACCTTGTATTTTTTCATTTTTTAGTTATAAATTTCACAGAGTTTCTTTAAATATTATACAATTACGATTATAGAGGGTATGAAATGGCTACCAGCCTAAAATCCTGAGCATTCAATATAATTAAGTCATAGTTACTAAATGTTCAGAGACATTTTAGAAATATATGATGAATGCAGTATTAGATGGTTGTTCCTTGGGGTACCCAGACCGACATGAGTTATTAACTTATCACTTTATTCTTAATTCCTCCAAAATTCTAATTTTATATTCACAAATATGATAGTACTTGAAACTATTGGTAGTGGACTACTATGTCTATCTCACTCCTTGTACTGATTGATGATTAGAACCTGAATAGACTTCATGGATACATGTTGGGAAAGGGGGATTCATAAAATTATAAATGTATGATTTTCATTTCTGGGAAGGAGTACATGATTAGAGAAACGAGATAATTCTCACAATGTTATTGGAGATATATTTGGTATTTATTTATCCTTTTATATATTTTCATATATGTCTACAACTCTATTTACTTTAATTTATATTTTTAATATCATACAAACATGAATTTTTTTGTATATGATACTCGGTATGGATCTATTATTTTTTATTGGCTTTACTATATTTATTATTATTTTGATGATATACTTCCACTAGTTTATCAATTTCATTACCTATATGTATAACTATGTTAATGATGGTATAATATTTGCGTCATTCCATCATATATCATCACAAATAGTTAGTAGCCTCTAGAAAATGGTGGGACACTCTTGAATCCAAATATCCAACTAGGTTTGTTTACCTATGAATGAACCAAGACAGGGACATTAATAATTGGAATCAATGAACTTTTTTTGTTTTTAATTACTGTTTGGGATATTTGACAGAAGATTAGAAACATGTCAAATTTTTTTAATTAGCTTATTCTTATGTATAACTGACACACATATATAGAAAATTCCATTTTCCTTCATTTGGGATTTTTGTTCTAGATTATTCCAATTAAAGTTTTATTTATTACACCATTGGGGGGAAAATGGTTTGTATCATTTATTACGGATTTGGATTTTACTTTACCCTTGGCCCAGAATGGAAAGGAGGTACAGTTACATGAATCATTATAGACAATTAGGGGTTCACAATCTATATATATGCCATGTGTTATTTAGTTTCTTATGTTCATTCCCTATAGAATGTTGTAGTGCCTTGAATTAAATATCTCTTATATGAATAATTTTTTTATAGGTTGAATATGAAAAATAATTGATTAATTAAGGTATTTTCATCAACATAAATTATTTTTCATTGAAATTTAGATGGTTCCACATTAACTAACCAATTATAACAATTTTTATCCATGAAGCATTGGTTTCATGGGATGAAAACTTATTTTTTTTTCAATTACATGGATTATAATTGAAATTTAAAGAGTTTTTGTGCCTCTATAAATTCAGAATGGTGATATATATAATTGAAAAATCATAGAGGTTGTCTGGAGATACATGACATGCCAATTGTAATTTAAAATTTTCTAAATTTATTAATTTGGAATAGAAACACCTCTAACTAGTCCATTACATAAATAAAAATAAAAATATGTATAATCTAGATAAATTTAAACTCTTAAATAAGTGGATACCATTAAAAAGGGATTTTTATTTCAATTTGAACGGGATTTTACTCTATAAAATTCTATTTAAACTCAATATTATAAGACATCTTCTATTAGATATGAGACATTAACCCTAGCCTAACCTATATAAGTGAGTGATTACTATAACTATTTTAATCATATTAAACTACATTAACCTAGATTTAAGTGAACCTATATGGGTGTTGAATCATATATAGGAAGGTTATATACCAATACTATTTTTATATATGTGACCTTTGTTATATTGAATCTTGTTCTGAGATGTTCGTTTGAAAATTGTTTAAATATGTCAACATTATGGCCTATGGTTGAGTTTCAAGAAGGTGGTGACAATAATGATCTAGAGATGGTGGACCCTGATCTATCATTGTTACCTCATATAGTTCCAACAATAATACCTCATGATCTTTATGATATAGGGGGTTCTGATCAATATTTACATGGGTTCCCATGGTTATGAAGTCTATACACGAGCCCCATGACCTACCCCACATATACAAGAGTTTAAGTGAGGGTTCCCATAAAACCCCCATCCTTCCTTTTTTGGGGATGGTGGTCTTCAAGATGATGTATCATGGATGGAGGCCATGTTAACCATCTTAAAACATTATGATATGTCTCCAAATAGGAGCTTCAAGATCAAGATGTATCTGTTTATGGATTTTACCAAAAAAAATTAAACATAGTAACATAAGAAAAGAATCATTTGAAAACATTATAGAGGGATTTCCAAATGGAAATATATGATTTTTTTTATTTATATAGATTCTTAAATATAACCTTGTTATTGAATTTATGAAACTTTAGTAGGGTTATATGTCTGTGATGGACTATTTATCTGAATCTACAATGCTCAAGTGCTTCAAACAAACCCTTTCCAGGGATGAGTTAAAGACATTAAGATGATTTAAGGCTGGGATTGTGTATCACATCATATCCTAGGGGACCATTTTCGTATTGAAAATTGTTTCAAAAATATTAAATAAATACCTCATCATTTTTTAGATTATAAGTGATGATAATAGTGTGGGCCCATGTGGATCAACACCAAATAGGGATAAATTTCATATAATGGTAGGAAACACCACCTTATGTCTTCAGACATAGGTAGTAGTAGTCATATAGTTTTCGTAAATCATTACCTGGTGTATCATTAGTGTGGTAGATCTATCCATAAGAAATCCCAATGTACCAAGGGCCAAATTTTGTTCCACAATAATGTAAATACTGCTAACCTTCAGTTTTTAATGAACTTTACTTATAGTTCCTATTGAGACAAGATCTGCATAGACCCCACATTTGAGAGCTAGATCAGTAGTTTTGTGTCACACAAGAAGATAGAATTATAGCAGTCAGTCATGAAGAGGTGGTGGAAATGGTTACAGAATATAGTAATATGAGATAAAACACCAATTGACTAATCCTACTCATGGTACTCATGTGGTAGCTCAGGTTTATGGATGTGGACAATTACATGTAGTACAATCGGTTCTAGAGTAGAGGTGCATGAAATCTTCTATTTTCTATGGTATGATTTTATTGGAATCTACCCTTGTATCAACATTATTTCATATAGGTAGATCATCTTCATTCATATCTAAGACTTTTATGTAATTCCTTGGTCTAAAGATAGAATACCTTTAATAATGAGGCATTAACATGTGTGATACCAGTTTTTATACACCATTAAAATATGAAACCTTTTGAGATTAAATATATTAAGAGATATTTGGAGGACTTGAAATATAAATGGT
Source organism: Viscum album (assembly GCA_963277665.1). Lineage (NCBI taxonomy): Eukaryota > Viridiplantae > Streptophyta > Magnoliopsida > Santalales > Viscaceae > Viscum > Viscum album. The sequence goes on along the minus strand of OY728147.1, from coordinate 1,684,654,263 downwards.
TTATCTGAAATAGTACATCTCAATGAGGTTCCCCAGACCTTTTCTCCAAGAAGGGAGATGGAAACACTAGTCTTTTCATGGATTACTACAAATTTAATCAAAATACTATTATGAATTCACATCCACTACCTAAAATAGAAATCACCATAGAATAACTCTAAGGTGCGAGGGTATTCTTAAAGATTTATTTTAGGTCGGGCTATATCAAGTAGAATTTAGAACCGTATATTTACCTCTAAAAACATTCAATAATATATTTGGCTTATATAAAGTCTGTTTCATTCTGTTTGGTCTCATTAACGTACTAGTATTTTTCATTGTCCAAATGAATTGGTTTTTAACTCCATATGTGGATTCCCTTTTGATCATATTTGTGGATAACATTTTTTTGTACACATATACTCAACATGATCATACTAACCATATTGATATAATTTTTTGTACGATTATTGGGGATTATATGTAAGATAATATCACAAAATGACACTTTTGTATTGATAAATTTCACTTATTTGGTCACATAATATCAGAATAAAGAGTATCCATGGACCAAATAAAGATACGAGTTATAGTTTCCTAGTAGCATCCCATGAAAATCTTTTACAGACATTGTTTCTTAGGGATGGATGTATATTATTGATGTTTCACTCATATTTTTTCATGACTTTATGAAACTTTTAAAGGATTTATAAAGAAATGAGTTATTTTATGTTAGTCAAAAGATTAAAAAATTATATAAAAAGTTGAAATGAAGTCATACCTCAACAGAAATCCTAATTTTTCATTTGCTCGAAATAGGATATACACTATATTGTGATGCATAAGTAATCAGACCGGCTTTTTATTTTGATGAAAAACGACAGAGTTATGGTAAACGGGTCTTGTATGTTGATGCCCCATCAGCATAATTATTGGAAACATGATCTTAAGATAGATTCAACTATCCATACCTTTCATTATGGGAGTAACTCTTTATTGGGGGGAAAATTCGATTTATACATGGATTTCAAAAGACTAAATCACATCTTTACACATAATAACATAAATATTATACAATGAATATGGGTTTAATACCTTCAAAATTTTTATTGTTAGATCCCCTATATGACTAGTAAGGTAAATGTAATGATAGATCGTTTATATAGGATGACTCATGCACTGAACATTTATGAGGCTAGTAGTGAGTGGTAGATGATGAACTAATTTAACGTGACATGAATGAGGTGAATGACTGTTATTAGTAGTGTGTATTTTCATTATAATCAATGACATGTTAACTAAAATATTGATTGAACATGATGCATCCTTTTAATCATGGGGGATTATTTTATGGGAGTGTTTTTTAGGAAGGTGCCTACTTCCTAGTTCGGTTATTGAAGAAGATGGGATCATGTGAATTTACAAATTTTGATTGGTACAAAAATAAATACATGAGGATTTTTATGTGATAGTCACATGCACCATAATGGGATATACATTTTGGTGTGACCATGATGTACTGGAACATCCATTTCCTGTACTAATGGCTTGGTAAGAAATGAGAGATGGCTGGGTTTTTACTTGGTGTTACACCTATCAGCAGGTGGAGAAATAAAACCAATTACCATTGGAACATTTACATCCATTACCCATTCATAAGTTTAAATGGGAAAACCTCAGAATTAATTTCATGATGGGTTTGCCAAAGTTACCTATTTTTTGTGTCACTCTATGGGTGATCATTGATAGGTTGACTAAGGTTTCTCAAGTTTTATTTAACATAGAGACATTTTAGTGGGTGATATTAGAAGGATATATATCAGGGAGATCGTACACCTTTAGAGGTTCACATATACTATTATATCATAGAGAGATTATCATTTTACAACACAGATTTTGAAGGGGTTAGATAAGGATATGGGTTCATAGATACGTTTTTGAATAACCTATCTCTATTAAATGAATGAGTAGTTTGATCATACTATGAAGGTGTTAGATGAAAATATCATTGCATAATTCCTTGATTATGGAGGTTCCTCGTAGAAATACATACATACGTATGAATTCTATTATAATATCACATTCCAAGAAACCTTATAGATGTATCCTTATGGGTTGCTACATGGTAGGTCATTTTGTTCACCTTTGTGACAGTAATTGGTAGTAAAAGCAACACTATTGGGACCTCATATCATTCAGGAGATCTCGAAGTTGGAACAACATATCAAGAAGCGCATGAAAATATATAGTACTATGAAGAAGTCTTAATAAGATTTTCCCTACCTACCTTTGGAGTTTTAGGTGGTACATATAGTCTTCTTTCTTATTTATCCAATATTAGGTTATCGATATATTCAAATATAGGGTAAAACATTCAATCTATTTATTAGACCCCTCATGATACTAGAGAGACTCAGATTGGTATCCCATCAGATAGATCTTCCTCAATGATATCAGGACTTGTAAGATGACTTACATATAACTCAATTACATCATTATCACTCTGATCCATCTCATATTCTCCATCCTAATTAGGATTATTTAGGAATAGATGGTTCCTTTGAGGAGAATCCTATATGAATTGTTGGTTGGATCATGAAGGATAACTGAGTATGGTCGGTTCCTCTAGTAATAGTGATATTATAGAATGACCATTTACATGATGATACCTATAGATGAGAATCCAAAATATGTAAACTGTGGATAGGTTTATTAATAGATAATGTTCAAGCACCCACTGAGAAACTTGTGGATGAGTTGTTTTAAGGAGGAGTGGTTATAGAATCCAAATTTTTTAAGGATCTATATGTTATCTTATTTTTTTTAATATCATTTATTTTTCTATATTTAATTAGACCCCTGTAAGTGATACTCTAGATTATTCAATGTGTTTATGGTATGAAAGGTAGTATGGATGTGCAGGCTGGCTACATGACCAATTCAGATGTTAAACACAATTCATGATGTGAATGGAAATCATGACAAGAAGTATTTTTCCTAGTCCCCATGAATTTAATTCAATATATGTTTGGGTATTCCATGGGGGAAGAATAAAAGAATAATTAATTATGTCAATTGGATATTAATGTCATGAATATGTCACAGACCCTTAAAAATGTAAAATCCCCACATCTAAATTAAATGATCCCTTTTATAATAGTGGAAATCATAAGGGGCCATTTAACACTTCATATAGGCATAGAGCCTCCACCTTCATAAGATTCCTAATTCAATTTCCATTCATCACATTAGATATAACTGTGTAATATCTTCAATCATCTTCCTTCATTTCCGCACTTATCTAACCATATGTAATTCTAATTCTATGTTATCTAATATTCATATCATTAGGGAAGTTTTCTCTTTTTTTTGGATTTCTCTAATTTGATCATGAATCCAAATATTATACCAAATTAAGATTCATATACCAGGATAAGGTAGGTTGTATAGTTTCCCCCCCTTAATTTGATGATGTTTATATAATTCTCCCATTCTAATCATTCCATACATTATGTATAATGCTAATTAAATTTTAAATTAATTGAATAAAACAACATCTCTTGATTTAGGGTAATCCAAGTTACCCAAATTCATTATCAAGGGATTCATACCTCTGTGTGAGACACCCCTTATGGTTTTTTACATATATTGTCTTATGATCATTATTCCTTGAAATTAAATCTAATCGCATATTTGAGGTATGTTTCAAGAACTTTATATTATGGATGTTATAATTAATCGAATTAAGTATAAATTGAATTAAATGAATGAGGTTATGGAGAGATTCTATGTACCTAGGTCATTGTACTTTATTCTAATGTTGTTATTGTTGATATTTCCCTTATAAACTGAATGGAATACTAAATTATCTGAATTTTCAAGTGGCATGGGTCCACTATCCATGACCAACCATCATGAAATTTAGAAGGTTATACAATGGTTCTGAACTAGAACAACTTGGTTGGAATACTCATGCTTATTGAATTAAATGAGTTATAATGGAATTATATTATTTAATGGGAGACACTAGGATTCCGTGATAGACAACCTTGGAAGAGCTCACTAGTTGAGTGGAATTTTATTATTCTATGAGCGACACTTAGGATCCCAATGTGGAATACCAATGATGGGATCATAGGGAAATTAATTATGTTATTTATCAATTAAAACATGATATCACTATATGGAATTCAAATTATGGGTTCAGTATGCCATGTCATTATATCATGCCTTATAAATACCTTGATTCCTATGAGGAATTCCATATAAGGTATTATATGTTGGTGGATATATAATAAAAGTGGAGTGTTTTCAGGGTTCCCTAAGTGGAATTCTTTATAAGGTCCCATGATGTAAATTAAAATTATTTAACAACTCTTCTTTCAAATAATATAACATAAATGAATTTGGTCAATACATTACATACATGATCAAGGAATAGGTTATATGATCATCCATCCTTTATTAAATTGTTCAGGGTTATATTATCTGATTACATTTCAGTACTACCTCCAAAGAGAGTGGTAGAAATTAATAATGAGGCATTAACATGTGTGATGCCAGTTTTTATACACCATTAAAATATGGAACATTTTGAGCGTCAATAGCTTAAGAGATATTTTGAGGACTTGAAATAAAAAAGGTTTATCTGACCTAGTACATCTCAATGGGGTTCACCAATCCTTTTATCCAAGAAGGGAGATGGAAACACTAGTCTTTTCATGGATTACTAGAAATTTAATCAAAATACTATTATGAATTCGCATCAACTACCTCAAATAGAAATCAACATAGAATAACTCTGAGGTGAGAGGGTATTCTCAATGACTTATTTTAGGTCGGGATGCATCAAGTAAGATTTAGACCTTTATATTTACCTCTTAAAACATTAAATAATATATATTGGCTTATATAAAGTCTATTTCATTATGTTTGGTCTCATTAAAGTACTAGTATTTTTCATTGTCCAAATGAATTGATTTTTACCTCCATATGTGGATTCCCTTTTGACCATATTTGTGGATAACATCATTGTGTACACATATACTCAACATGATCATACTAACCATATTGATATCATTTTTTTACGATTAGTGGGGATTATATGTTAGATAATTTCACAAAATGACACTTTTGGATTGATAATGTTCACTTATTTGGTCACATAATATCAGAATAAAGAGTATCCATGGACCAAATAAAGATAAGAGTTGTAGTTTCCTAGTAGCATCCAATGAACATCTTTTACAAACAGAGTTTCGTAGGGATGGATGTATATTATTGATGTTTCACTCGTATTTTTTCATGACTTTATGAAACATTTAAAGTATTTATAAAGAAATGAGTTATTTTATGTTAGTCTAATGCTTAGAAAAATCATATCAAAAGCTGAAAGGAAGTCATACCTCAACAAAAATCCTAATTTTTTATTTGCCCATAATAGGATATACACTATATTGTGATGCATAAGGAATCAGACCGGCTTTTTATTTTGATGAAAAACGATAGAGTCATGGTAAACAGGTCTTGTATGTTGATTCCCCATCAGCATAATTATTGGACACATGATCTTATGTTAGATTCAACTATCCATACCTTTCATGATGGGAGTAACTCTTTATTGGGGGAACAATTCGATTTATACATGGATTTCAAAAGACTAAATCACATATTTACACATAATAACATAAATATTATACAATGAATATGGGTTTAATACCTTTAATAGTTTTATTGTTATTTCTCCTACATGACTAGTAAGGTAAATGTAATTATATATCCTTTATATAGGATGAATCATGGACCGACCGTTTAATAGGCTAGTAGTGAGTGGTAGATGATGACCTAATTTTATGTGATGTGAATGAGGTGAAGGACTGTTATTGGTATTGTGTAATTTCATTATAATCAGTGAGATGTTAACTACAATATTGATTGAATGTGATGCATCCTTTTAGTCATGGGGGATTATTCCTATGGGAGAGTTTTTTAGGAAGGTACATACTGCCTAGTTGGGTTATTGAAGAAGATAAGATCATGTGAATTTACAAATTTTGATTGGTACCAAAATAAATACATGAGGATGTTTATGTAATAGTCACATGCACCATAATGGGATATACATTTTTCTGTTACCAGGATGTACCAATACATACATTTCCAGTACTGATGGCTTGGTAAGAAATGAGAGATGTCTGGGTTTTTACTTGGTGTTACACCTATCATCAGGTGGAGAAATAAAACCAATTACTATTGGAACATTTACATCCATTACCCATTCATAAGATTAAATGGGAAAACCTAAGTATTACTTTCATGATGGGTTATCCTAAGTTACCTATTTTTTGTGTCACTCTTTGGGTGATCATTTATACGATGACTAAGGTTGCTCAATTTTTATTTATCATAGAGACTTTTTAGTGGGTGAGATTAGAAGGATATATATCTGGTAGATCATAAACCTTCAGAGGTTCACATATACTATTATATCAGAGAGAGATGCTCATTTTACAACACATATTTTGATGGCATTAGATAAGGATATGGGTTCATAGATACATTTTAGAATAACCTATCTCTATTAAATTAACGGGTAGTTTGATCATACTATAAAGGTGTTAGATGACCATATCAATGCATGGATCCTTGATTTTAGAGGTTCCTAGTATAAATACATACATATGTTGGAATTCTATTATAATAGCACATTCCAAGATACCTTACATATGTATCCTTATGGGTTGCTACATGGTAGGTCATTTTTTTCACCCTTGTTCTAGTAATAGTTAGTAAAAGCAACACTATTGGGACCTCATATCATTTAGGAGATCTCGAAGTTGGAACAACATATCAAGAAGTGCATGAAAATATATAGTACTATGAAGAAGTCTTATTAAGATTTTCCCTGCCTACCTTTAGAGTTTTAGGTCGTACATATGGTCTTATTTCTTATTTCACCAGTATTAGGTAATTGATATATTCAAATATAGGGTAAAACATTAAATCTATTTATTAGACCCATTATGATTCTTGAGAGAGTAATATTGGTATCCCATCAAATAGATCTTCCTCAATGATATCAGGACTTGTAAGATGACTTACATATAACTCAGATACATCATTATCACTCTGATCCATCTCATATTCCCCATCCTAATTTGGTTTATTTAGGAATATATGGTTCCTTTGAGGAGAATCTTATATGAATTGTTGGTTGGATCATGAGGGATATATGAGGATGGTCAGTTCCTATTGTAATACTGATATTGTAGAATGACTATTTACATGATGATACCTATAGATAAGAGGAGAAAATATGTTAACAGTGGATAGGTTTATTAATAGATGATGCTCAAACACCCACTAAGAAACTTGTGGATGAGTTGTTTTATGGAGGAGTGGTTATAGGATCCAAAATTGTTAAGGAACTATAGATTATCTTTTTTTTAAATATCATTTATTTTTCTATATTTAATTATACCCTTGTAAGTGATACTTTAGCTTATTCAATGAGTTTTTGGGATGGAAGGTAGTATGGATGTGCAGGCTGGCTAAATGACCAATTCAGATGTTAAACACAATTCATGATGTGAATGGAATTCATGACAAGAAGTATTTTTAATAGTCCCCATGAATTTAATTCAATATATGTTTGGGTTTTTTCATGGGGGAATAATAAAAGAATAATTAATTATTTCAATTTGATATTAATGTCATGAATATGTCACAGACCATTAAAAATGTAAAACCCCCACATCTAAATTAAATGATCCCTTTTACAGTAGTGGAAATCATAAGGGGTCATTTACCACTACTTATAGGCATAGAGCATCAACCTTCATAAGATGCCTAGTTCAATTTCCATTCATCACATTAGATATAAATGTGTAATATCTTCAATCATCTTCCTTAATTTCCCCACTTATCTTAACATATATAATTCTAATTCAATGTTATCTAATATTCATATCATTAGGGAAGTTTTCTCTTTTTTTTTGGATTTCACTTATTCGATCATGAATCCAAATATGATACCAAATTAAGATTCATATACCAGGATAAGGTAAGTTGTATAGTTTCCCACTTAATGTCATGATGTTTATATAATGTTCCCATTCCAATCATTCCATACATTATGTATAATGCTAATTTAATTTTAAATTAACTGAATAAAACGACATCTCTTGATTTAGGGTACTCCAAGTTACCCAAATTCATTATCAAGGTATTCATACCTCTGTGTGAGACACACCTTCGGGTTTTTTACATTTAATGTCTTATGATCCTTATTCCTTGAAATTAAATCTAATCACATATTTAGGGTATGTTTCAGGAACCGTATCTTATGGATGTTATAATTAATCTAATTAAGTATAATTGAATTAAATGAATGAGGTTATGTAAGGAGTCTATGTACCTAGGTCATTGGATTTTTTTCGGATGTTGTTATTATTGATTTTTCACTTATAAACTGAATGGAATACTAAATTATCTGAATTTTCAAATGGTATGGGCCCACTAGCCATGACCAACCATCATGACATGTAGAAGGTGATACAATGGTTCTGAACTAGAACAACTTGGTTGGACTAATCATGCTTATTTAATTAAATGAGTTATAATTGAATTATATTATTTAATGGGAGAAACATGGATTCCTTAATAGACAACCTTGGATGAGCTCACACGTTGAGTAGAATTTTATTATTCTATGAGCGACACCTAGGATCCCAATGTGGAATACCAACGATGGGATCAGAGGAAAATTCATTATGTTTTTTCTCAATTAAAACATGATATCACTATATAGAATACCTATTATGGGTTCAGTATGCCATGTCATTATATCAGGCCTTATATATACCTTGATTCCTATGAGGAATTACATATAAGGTATTATAGGATGGTGGATATATAATAAAACAGGAGTGTTGTCGGGGTTCCCTAAGTGGAATTATTTACAAGGACCCATGATGTAAATTAATATAATTTAACAACTCTTCTTCCAAATAATATAACATAAATGAATTTAGTCAATACATTACTTACATGAAAAAAATTTCTATTTACCTTTTTAGATCATAATTCCATGGACATTATACAACTCTTATATGATTATGATTCACTAGGGATAACTTGGTTATGAGCAGAGTTCAATATCCTAAAATACAATAATTTTGTTATTAATAAATAATTAGGGAAATTCTACCATGGTTCGAAGTAGGTTATATCATATAGGAGTTCCTTGGGAAACTATATCGACTTGGGATATTCATGTATCTCTTTATTCAATATACCTACACACATATCATTGAATTTTCATATAATAGATAGTGCAATTAACTATTAGTAGTGTCCTACTATATTTTTCTCGTACCATATTTAGGATGTCGATTGGTACTCAAACAGACTCCATGGAGGAAGGTAAGTTCAAGAGGAAGAATCTAGCGGGGGATGCCTAATTTGGTATTTTGGGATAGATTATTGTGGTACAGTACCGATGCTATACTTGTTATAGTATTGGAGACAATTAGAGTCTATTTTTTATTTTTTATATAAATCTATGTATATTTCTAAATCTTTCTTTCCATGTATTTATATTTTTTAATGAATATAGAATTCTATTCCTACTTTTGAAATTTGGTGTTGGATATGGATATTTTATTATTTATGATGCATTTAACTAGTTATTATTATTTTAGATATTATTCTTATGATGATATATCTGTTATATTACTGTTGTGTGTCACTTTTTTTGAGGGTATAGTCTCCCCATCATATCATCATAGTATCTCACTACTATTTGGAATCAACTAACATATGGGTAGGCATGCATAAGGCCATGTATAATATAGTCTTCATTACTTATGAGTGAAATAATTTTTGGTAAATTACATTAAATAATGCACAAGTTCTTGAACAATTCCCTGAACATACTACTAGGGAGGATATTATCTCCATTATTAACCATAGGGATATCACTATTAGTGAACAACCCATTTTACATAAATAATATAAAAATAAAAATTACTACGTTATATTTATTTCCAAAATTTATGGGATGAAATAAATTTAAATTTCTTATTAGTGTCTCATTATATTATCATGTCCCAAAAGACCTTTCCATTGGAATAATAATGTCATTTTATTGTATAAATTCTAGTGGAACTGATCCTTGTAACATTCAACAGTTTACTTGTATTTTTATATGTGATGTTTTACATTTTATTTTATATTTTCCATTAGTTTTGGGGAATTCTGGTTTGAAATTTTTAATTTGGGGAAAATATGAAAGGGTACACAGTTAGAGTTAACCCTTTTTGTAACCATTAAAGAATATGACGGAGGAGAATTATTCCATTATTAATAGTTTATCAATGGTTTGTGAAACTTAGTAAAATCTATATAAAAATATTGAAGATTTATTTTAGGCTTTAGGATGGATTTCATTGTTGGAACACAATTAGGGGAATTTATTTGAAAAAGCAATGCAACGTCACTTGTGACTTTTATTGGCTCCATTATGGTTGCTTCATAGTTTGCCAAACCATGCGACCAAACTGTGATGTTTTACTTATTTTAATAAAAACAAATATTTCTATATTTTCATGATTATTTTTGATGTACCATCACTCCTCTTTTCCTCAATGTCACATAACCGAACTCCCTCTTATCCCAGACCCTCCATTATGCATGCTTAATTGATCGATCTACATCAATATGGGTATTTTCTATTAGGATAACATATTTTTTCCTTGAGTATACATCTCTCATCCTTACCTATTCTCTTATTAATCAATGGTTTTCATGTTATTGAACACTAACTATCAATGGGGGTCAATCCTAGGGTTGGGAACGGTTTTGGATTATGTTTAATGATTGTTTTGGTTTATCATGCTCTTCATTTTTATATTATGGTATTCTTGGTGTAAGGAGATGATTTCTAATTTTGATTTAAGGTAGGTTTCTATAAATAAATGTTTATTCATTGAGAACTCTCTGTGATCTTTATTTTTCATTATGTATATTTAATTAATAATTAATCAAATTCTATTTTATGTATTTATTATTATGAACATTCGTTATTTTACCATGTGATGTGTAAAATGTTGATATTATCAGGTTTTCTAAAATAAGTGGTTTTTGAGAACACAAAGTGATCAATAAAACATTTTAAAGGAAAATATTATTTAGAAATATAGTTTCAAGAATAAATATTAAATATATTCATATTGTATTATTATATCCCTGATTTTGTACATATAGGATTTTGTGTCTGACTATTTATTAGTTATGGATTTGATATGGGTGTACATTAGTGACCTTGGGTGTGTGGGTAATTAGATAAGAGCTTCTTTATTCTAGTGTGTATAGTATATAGTGTTTGTTTCGAGTGAGTTTTAGAAATATAACATGTTTTATTACATTACCAGGACCACATAGATAGAAAAATATTCAATTAGTGTGTTTTAGTTACCATTATATCCTATTAGAAAAATATCCCCCACATTTCATATATAATGATCTTTTTATTTGTGTTATTATTTAAATCCCACTATTTTTTTATTTTTTGATACAATTATGTTTTGTTTCCATTCACTAGTTTATTATTATCATTTATTTGATGATATAAATTGTAATGGTTTTATTAAAACAAAAAAAACCCCAAACCACTATTTTCATACAGAAAAGCCATTATAAACGTAATTTTCGAACAATATATAATGTTTTTCAAGGGGAAAGACACTATTTATATTCATGGTTGTAATATAATAGGATTTTCCTCACACCCTACAAATGAATTTGAGAATATATAGAGATTATTATGACAAAAACAGGTAATAGTAAAAGGGAATTGAGTAATATCTGATGGTGGTGTTTCCTATGACACTCATGATCCTCATTTATAACCTCTCACCACCAATAACTCAATGATTGTATCTATTATGGTTCACCACATGACCACAGGCACTCCTCCCCTTATTTCAGAGACTATTGTCGCATAGTATGGGTCTAAATTTGTACTTATATGAGAATATACCCCTATATCAATGTGTATAGGAATCATTAACTAACCAAATACCATCCATAATAATAAAACTTTAGAGTATGAATAATAAATAAAAACCGATAAATAATACCTACAAATTTTTAAAATTACCAAAAACCCATGCTATATATACAATAGTACACCAGCTAATCTAGTCATAGATATATAATAGAAAAAAATACTAAATGGGTACTAAAATATATCTAATCCAAACCGCATCCAATATTTTGATACCATATGAGCAATCTTTATTGAACATTATATCTCAGATATCATGCCAACAATTTCCTGTAACCAAGTGAATTTCTACTCAGATACCCAACTGTAGTGGTAGTCCAAGTATGGTGTGAGTACAATACACATTAATGTTCCACCAATATAGCACCATACTAATAAGAACATTCATTGATATGTGAATGTAACATTATCTGTTGAAATATAAGAAAACCCCAAATAAGTAAATTATAATCAATCATGAGGTCTATGAACCTAATTCACCACACCTACATTGAATGGTACCATAGTTTCTATATAATATCATGAAGATCATGCCTACCATGTAACATGTGGATTCAAATCCTAGGGAAACCCCTACCGATCCTCATAACAATAGGGACCCATCCAATGAAAAGCTTATCATTGTTTTTTTAAAGGTTGGGGCCAAAGCCTCATTTTATTATTAAGGCATAGAAAAGACCACTTTTAACTAATTATAGGGAGACCCATTACATAGCCTGAAGGCCCAGTGGTTATATAGCCCATTACATAGCCCATAGGCCAAAAGTTTTGGCCTAAATTCCATTTTGTGAATAGTAACCTAGCTGCTAAAGTACCTGCTGCTGCTATAGTACACTTCTGCCACTACAGTGCCCACCGATCAACATTACCACCTCTACTATAATACCGCTACAGTAACGCTATTGTGACCTACACCCCATGGGTTTTGAACCACTATTTTTCATGTAGGATTACCTGATACTTGCCACTAAGCCAATCCCCAACTACTGAAAACCTTATCATTGTGATCCTATTCTATATAGTCCAATCATATTGTCAAGACTATGGGTATGTGGTTCGTGATATCACTATTTATGAGATCTAAATCCATGTAATTCCAAATCATATCCCCACAACTCTTTGAATGAGGTTTGATGTAAACAGATCAAAAAAATATAAATCCATTGAAGCCCCAATCACATCCTCATGGATCTAGGAATGATGCCTATAACAACCCTATCTCTACTATCCAAATACATGCAATCCCCAATCTTATCTTCAATACTCTAGTAAATAGGGCCATTGAGTACCTATATATGAGATCCAAATCAATGGAATCGATAATGATATACTCATGAATTTGGGAACATGGTCTATGTAAGCCCAATCATTGAGCACCAATTCCATGGAAACCAAAAAAATCCAGAACTAACTCCTTGGATTCTCCACACATTCAAGAAAACACACATATATATATATGGGGTCCCAAAATGTTTCATTATAGATCCATTTAAATAGTACAATAAATCCCCCAATTGCACATGAATAATCAGACATTAAAAAAAATTCCCATACATGGCTCAGGTCCAAAAATTCAAAAAGAAACCCACCGGGTCCCAACAGTCTCAATATTGTAGAGGCACCCTCATGTGGTTCTGTGGTCTTAGCCACAACCACATGTTAGTACTTGATACACTGGGATGTGTCTTACCAGAGAATTATCAATAGTGTTTCATAGCATTATCATATAAATAGGTTTACACCACTTTGGCTGCAGTTAAAGGATAGACCCCAATTGATCTTGATTGTATAGGTTTTTATGGGTGAGCCTGCTCACCCAACTCTGGCCCAGTCAGCATAAAGTCTATCCACCATTACCTGGTCACACCAAAAAGTATAGGGTTGACCCTTATATCCTAGTGTCAATTAATGTTGTCAGCCCCAAGTGCACAAGGGATTCCCCTAATGTCTCAATATCATACATCATCATCACCATTAAATTTATTCTAAGAAAAGCACAAGGCACATGAGGAAAAAACAAAACCACATGAAAAAGAAATAAAACGTGCCCCACCCTAGGAAGGCCTAAAACAATGAAGGCCAAGGGAATAATCTCAGATCAAATTTACTCTCTTAGGAGTAAGGGATGTAATGTTAGGGAGACAAGTGACACTAAACCCATGAACTGCTCGAGAAGTGAGGTGGTCCACAACCTTAATGCCTTCCCTCAATGTCTGAGTAATCTGAATGCTCCTAGGGAGGAGGGACATACATTTCCCGATGAGGTAAATAATGGAACAAGGGTTTCACCATCTACTAGGTAGGGAATCATGGATAATTATAGATTTAGTTACTATTTGACTCATAACCAGGTTATTTTGGATTCAAAGCTCGAGGTTGGTTAGAGATTCATTGGCCTCCAGCTGAATCGTAGTGCCACTACCATAACCCGCAGTTATGGCCAAGGGTAAAATCCCACCGGTGTCCCAAACCACACCTCCTCCATGCATAACACCCAAAAAAGGACCCATCAGTGATTAATTTTAGGAATTTTGTTGGGGAGGCCAAAGAACCCAATGTCCCTGCTTCATGGGTGTCGCAAGCATGGCTTGGGGAAGGTTGGAGTGCATAAGTCACTACTACGAGGCCTCCTACTAGTTCCCAATGAGATTCACCATATCAACCAAGAGTCACTTTTTTCTCAAAATAGTGGACCTACATATGGACAGGGACCCCTTGTATATGGTCTGGTTCCTCTCTTTCCAAAGGCACCAGCTACCGACACTATGAATCAACAAATGTGATGATCTTTCCAGGATTGAGTCTGACAACCCCTGGTACTATTTTTCCAAGAACGTTGCATCACAAGGGGTTGTGGATGAGAAATATGCGAAGGAACCATTGAAACTCCACACCGCATTGGCCCAATCACCGTTGAAAGAAATCTGATCAATGCTTTCTTCACTTTTAACTTTACTGCAACTATAACAAGATGTGAGAATAATCCCTACTTTCTTAACATTGTCATCTATAGGTATTACATAATGTCAGATTTTCCAAATAAGGAAATTATATTTGGTTGGATCCCTTTTTAACCATATAATATATCTTCATCTATTATGTGGATTCAAAGGTGAGCATAGACTATGAAAATCCTACATCGAGAAGTTCCCTGAGGTAGACAGCCTAAACACACAACAGTTCGGCTCCACATTAATGGTGATCAAATAATAAACATTTGGTTGGATCTTATCCAGCACAGCCTCAATAAATGTATGGTTCATGATCACCTATTTGAATTAGATGGATGGTGCATGACACCCCGAATAACCAATCATCGACCCTACCTAGTTCTGAGACTAGAGTAGAATATCACTCTCTCCCACAATCCACCGAGCATGCTGGTTTAGCATCTAAATTAGGGTAAAATCCATTACCAAAGGGGGAGCACTATAAGAAGCTATCAACCATTCTGTGGCCGTAGTTTTTGTTGATATTTCTCCCCCACATAGTTCTATTCTCATTTACTTCCCACGCCAATTTCACGTGCATGCATGTAATCATGGTCTCTAAACATCGTACATTAATCCTGACCTCATGTATGGGTTGGTCCATCCACTCCCAAGATACCCAATTCATCATTCCTTCAGCCAAATAATTCCAAATAAAACTATCCCTCACCTTATCAATGGATTTGATCACCCATTTATGCACAAGGGTTTCTGCCAACTCATGTAATGGAATCCCAAATATGACATTTTTTACTAAATATATTCACCCCCAATGGATAAATGGTGACTTTTCTAGTTGAGAACCTGCCTTGTAATCTTAATCACCCCATGTCGAAGTCCCAGATGCTCATGTGACCCAGATATATGGGAGTGCCTTGTTACTCCAGTGGAAACTGTCCTCTTTGCATGTCCGACTAGCTGCACAAGTGACTGACCTTGTCGATAGCACACATATTAGAGAATTAGAGATTTCTTTTATAGTGGTTGATCAGGTGTCTGCACCAGAAGCTATACTCCTCAAGAATCTATTTGATGCTGCATGCAGACCTCTTTCCAACATTAGATAAAATGATAGTGTCATCTGTAAAAATTAAGTGAGAGATGGTGGGCATGCTCTGTTTCCTCTTATATGGAAGGATCCTTATTCTTGATACTGCTTTGTTGTTCAGGAATCAATGAGTATCGTGTAATATCCTAATAAATTAATCTTGGTCAAAACGGTTTAAAAAATATAAATGGTGACATACCTTTATGTAAAAACATGCGAAATCAGGCTATCATCATCTTATGTTCCCCTCTAGCCAGGCTAAAAGTATGCTATATTGAAAATTGTAGATTTCACCATTAACAAATAAAATTAACATTTTAACCTAGAATAAACATCCCAATCATTTTAAACAATGATTGGGGAAAATATTATGACAAATAGAGAAGTAATATTTACCTATGATATTATTTAATTAATCCTAAGAATTCAAATAATGTAGAAAAATGTTGGTGGGATGGCTTCAGCTATACCCTTTCATGTACATCCTATTTTCTTAATGAAAAAAGGGATCAAATCCACTCTTTTCATTAAATAAAAGGGTTCAGATGTGGCATTATGTAACACAATGTTCTACAATATGATTTTATTAGGTATTCCCCAGTGCTCCATGTTTTGATGTTATGAACCCCATGGAAGCACCCCACAATCCACTTTCACACTAAGAAACCACTATACATGATGAGAAAATCATTCTTCAGTATTTTTAACATCTTGAAAAAATCATTTATCCTAAGGTTATCACCAAAATACTTGATCCCTCTACTAAGACATAAAATATTGTGACCCTATTCTTTTGCATATAACATTACACAATTTTATGCATAATTATATATCAGAGTACGAGCCAAGGATCATAATTTCTAGTGTCTTGGAAGAATAGGTACATGATCAAACATTAAACAAATTATTTAATCTTTATAATGAGATATTGTTTTAGATTTTGGGAAAACATATACATAGGATGACATGGGGATAACCTGAACAAAGGACTATGATAAATGCATAGTAAGGGAATTTCGAAAAGAACAAAGAATTAGCACATCACTACTAAAATTATATGATATACCAACCTTTTTAATCCATTGGTATATAACGGAAAACCGTTCATATAATATAAAACAATGGTTTAACAAATTGTAGGCAGATGAGCCATGGGAATAGAAATATCCCAATGGATACTCCTATACCATTGGGATATGTCATCTTACAACACATTATACAAACATTTTTCTGTAAGGGTTAGTATAAATTATTTACAATAGTTTTACACCATTACAATATAACTCACTTAATATATATACAAACGGTTTTATAAACCATTGGTAAATTATTTTATTAATGATTTATAGAAATTATTGGTTAAAAATTTACTTAATAGGTATATATGAATAGTTTATACACTTTTGGTATATAATTTTACCAAAGGTTTACTGAAACCATTGTTATAGATTCGATTTTCACATCTATACCAACAGTTTTGAAATCATTGGAATAGATTTATTGTATATCCAACAGTAGGAAGTACCTGCCTCCCCTTGTGAAATTACCTAAAATAATAACAAACCTATAAAAATTTCAGAATTAATTACCTCTAATTACTTGTGCTATAACCTACAAGTTCAACAAAATATAAATAACTCAAAATAACACCATTGATGAAAAACATGATCCAAATATTATTCTATCACAATAACACCAATGCAATTACAGTACACTATACAGAATTCAAAATAACACAAATACGACCAAAAAAATACACCACTTGAAACCAGAACATCACAAAATCAAACATCTCCATAAACACAGCACTTGAAAATTTAATCCAAGGGGGTGTAGGGTGTTGTCCAAGGGGTGGGGGTGGGGTTGGGATCCTGGGATGGTGGTCGTCCTGTGGGTGGGGGTTAACCATGGTGGTGGGGTGTCTGGGGAAATATCTAAGGGGGTGTGGGTGGGTCTGTCTAGGAGGGTTGGGGGGGGATGTTCAGGGGGGGTATCCATGGGGTTGGGTTGTCTCGGGGGTGGGGTGTGTAATGTGGCTGTCTGGGAGGGGGCTATCCAAGGTGGTGGTGGTGGGGGGGGGGGGGGGGGTCGGGGTGGGGTTCCCAAGGGGGTGGGGATGTCTGAGGGTTGGGGGATTGTCCGGGGGTGTCCAAGGTGAGGGGGTGTCCCACGGGGGGAGGGGGTGTCCAACGTTTTGGGGTGGGGTGGGGGTGTCCAAGGGGTGGCGCTCTATTGGGGTGGGGCTGTCCAAAGGGGTGGGGTTGTCTTGGGGTGGGGGTTATCAAAGGGGGTGTGGGTGGGGGGAGTCTGGGGGTGGGAGGGTCCAAGGGGGTGGGGGAGTCTGGGTGGTGGGAGGGATGTCTAATGATGTGGGGGTGTAGGGGGCTGTACAAGGGGTTGAGGTGGGGGGGGGGGGGCGTCCAAGGGTGGGGGTCTAGGGGTGGGGGTTGTATGGGGGTGGGGGATGTCCAAGGGGGTGGGGGGTGGTGTGTCCAAGGCGATGGGGCAATCTAGGGGGTGTGTTTGAGGAGGGGGTCCAAAGTGGTGTGGGTGGCGTTGTCCAAGGGGGTGGGGGTGTCCAGGTGGTGGGGGTGTCCATGTGGGTGGGGTGTCCAGTGGGTGGGGGTGTCTAGGGGATGGAGGGGTTTTCTAGGGGGTGGGTTGTCCTGAAGATGGGGTGGTTTCTAGAGGGGATGTCCAAGGGGGTGGGTGTCGTCCTAGAGGGTGGAGGGGCTATCCAAGGGGGTGGGAATGTCTGGGGGGGTGTGTCCAAGTGGGTGAGGGTGGGGGATATCCATGGGGGTCGTGTGGGGGTGTCTAGGGTGGTGGGGGGTCTAGGGGATGTGGGGGTGTCTAAGGGGTTGGGCATCTGGGGGTGTAGGATTATCCAAGGGGTGGTGGGGGTATCAAATGGGTGTTGGGTATCCTAGGTGGTGGGGTTGTTCGGGGGGGGGGGCTATCTAAGGGGTGGGGGGATATAGGGGGGGGGGGTGTCCAAGGGGGTGGTGTGGCTGTGGGGGGGATGGCTGTTCAAGGGGTTTGGGTTGGGGGGTGTCATAGGTGGGGGTGTCGAAGGGGGTGGGGGTGTCCATGGGGATTGGGGTGTCCAGAGGGTGGGGTGTCCAGTCGTGGGTGGTGTCTAGGTGGGCTATCCAAGGGGGTGGGGTGACTGCATGGGGGGGGGGGTGAAAGAGGTTATCCAAGGTGGGTGGGGCTCTATCCAATGTGGTGATGGTGTCCATGGGTGTTTTTGAGGGGGTGGGTGTTGTTCATGGTGGTGGGGTGTCTAGTGGGTGGGGTCTGTCCCGGGGTTGGGGGTGTCCAGGGGTGGGGGTGTCTAGGGGTCAGGTGAATTAGTCACATATATTAAGTCACATCAAATCATAATATCATGTTTTATTATTTATAGA